>CM046398.1:5158975-6522309 GCA_025413875.1 Rhododendron molle
TTATTACAACATAAGTCCCACAAGAGTACTTTTATTCAACAAAAGAGGGGATAATCTAGGGTTAACTACTGCTCCGCCTCTTCCTCCATCCTTGCAAGCTCCTCGGCTCTGAAGGCCTCCAAGGTGTACTGTTCCTGCTGCTCATCTATAAAATTTGACACATTATACCAGCGTCGGCCCCAGTATAATATGTCAGGGTCACCAAAAAGGTAACACCGTGAGCTACAGAAGCTCAATAGAATAATCCAACCCGCTAACCCATAACTTATAACACGAAGGTACATAGTCAATTTACACATGCCCATTCAACAACATAATTAACAATGACACACCCGCATTCATTATCTTGCCTACGTTGGTGTCATGCCTTTCTTTGTTTCTCCTACGCGACTCATCGTAAACTGTGTCACCATTTCATTTCGAAAATCATTTCTCATTCTTTGTTACCAACGGGCTACCAAGTCCGGCCACGTTATCAAATCTTGCATTGGCTCCTCTCCGTGGATAACCAAGCCCAATTACCAATGAAGCTACCACGTCCGGCTCCGTTAGCAATCTACACAATGGGCTACCAAGTCCGGCCTCATTGCGGTTTTCGCAAGTCCACACAAAGCGCTACCAAGTCCGGCCACCTTGCGGGTTTTCACAACTCACATAAGGCTACCAAGTCCGGCCATTATGTAGTTTCAAAAATCCTTTTTATCCATATCAACCACTCCCTAAGTGTCATGTTTCTACTTTTCGGTTCTCGTGTCTCGTAATCATGCATAGACTCACGGGCGGGACGAATCACTTTAAAGTAAATCTTGAAACTAAACTAGCAAGATCATCCAACTCTATTTAATCATGCTTGTTTACAACCACAAGTAAGGTAAGCAGTCATGCGATCAAGTTCACAATCCTTGAAAAGGTCAAAATACGAACACTTCGTTTTGAAACAACACTTTATTTTTAAACGAAATCGTAACAACATATGTTTATTGACGAGTTAATCAAGTTGGGAAGATTCTATAAACCATGCATTCAATTATTCTCAAGATCAAAGTAAACTACGTACTTTTAGTAAGAAAGTTCTATAAGCTAATTCATACAACTAACTTTATTTCCTTTAGCGAAAATAGTTCGAAAAGCTCAACACACATCACTACAACAAAAATGGTCTATTGCGACGAAAACTGGCGACGAAATCCAAAATTCGTCGCCAAATGGTACTTTTTGGGGAGGAAATAGGATTTCGTCATTAAATAGGACTTTTTTCCCGAGAAAATTGAATTTCGTCGCCAAATGATACCTATTGGCAACCAAAAAAAAAAAAATTCCTCGTCAAATGGGACATTTTTGCTGGGAAATTAATTTTTCATCGCCAATTGGTAGATTTGACGAGGAAATTGATTTTTCGTCGCCAATTGGTACAATTTGACGATGAAATTAGTTTTTCGTCGCCAATTCTTAAAAAAATTAAGAAAAAAAAACTTATTTGAAATAAATAATTATATTTTCTGTGTATATTACATATATTTCACACATTTGTTAGTTTGAAAATTTTCAAAAAACGTCTATACATATTTGATTTTGCATAACTATCAACAAAAGTTTGGTTAGCCGAGTGGTTGGAGTCATTGTCATTGTTCAAGAACCAGTGGGTCTCGAGTTCGAGTCCGTGCAACATCAAACTGGGAAATTAATTTTTTTCGTCGTCATAGACCTTTTTTGTTGTACTGCATCTTATCTATATTTTAGGAAGAGTAGATCGGGAAAATCTACCTTTCTTCTTGGCGGTAGGAAGACTAGGAAAAGATCGACGGAAAGAAAGTCGGCAAACGAACGGAGTAACGGCTTATGATAAGCTTCCGATAGCTTCGAAAGAGAAAGGTTTCTCTTGAAACTAGATCGTAACCTATACTACTACTACTTTAGGATCGAGGTGGTGGTCGTATGGTGGTTTAGTGGCGGAGATGGAAAGAAAGCTCAAGAACAAGCTAGAACTACTCAAGAACACTAAGAACTCTTATGCTTTCAAGGAGAGAAGTTGGAGAATGGTTTGAGGTGTGAGTTCAAAGCACCAAATGGTTTGGTATTTATAGCCAAGCTCTCCCTCTCTCTCTCCCTAGGCCGGCCACTCTCTCTCTCTCTTTCCTCCAATTTTTAATTCAAGCAAATCAAGTTTGCTTGCAAGAAATAACCTAAAAACTAGGCATGCAAGGCTAGGATGTGTCCTTTGGATTGGATTATGGAAGACTAGGCAAGCAAATGGGATTTGATTCAAGTATAAAATTAGGGTTTGTACAAGAAGGACTAGATTTGATTGTCCTTGGCCATGCTTTCACTTTGAAAGCATGTCAAAGAAGGACAAGGGTGATCTAAGCTAGGTCAATCAACTTGCACACACATCACACACACTCTCTCTCTCCATCCGATCTCTCTCTCTCTCTCTCAATCTCTCTCTTGGCCTCTCTCTCCTCCTCTCTCTCTCTCTCTCTCTCCTCCTTGGTACATTGGTACACAATATATAAATATAACTATATATATAATAGATATGGAAGGACAAGGATTTGGATTGGAAGAGTAAGGATTTTGGCTAGCAAGGGTTTGTACAAGATTTCCCCAATAAGAAAAGAATTTAGGACAATTAGGTCATAGATTGCTAGGAAGGAAATCACCAAGAAATCAAGCAATGGTACATCAAGAAGATCAAGGAGATCAAGGTACAATTCTCTCTCCCTCTTTCCTTCTCTTTCTCTCTCTCCCTCCTTCTCTCTCTCTCGGATCTCTCTCCTCTCTCTCTCTCGGCAATCTCTCTCCCTCTCTCTCTCTCTCTCCCACTTGTACTTGCATGGAAGACATACAATATACTAATATATGTATATGTACTTTGGGTCTTTAATAAAATCCACATTTTCAAGTAAATTAGATTTTCTAATTAAAATATTCTAATGCACACATGCACAATTCAATATTATATATATATACATATATATATACATACAAGTACACATATAATATATATACAAGTAAGTACACACAATCTAGGCTAGATATACCACATGACAATATCTAATTAAGTATTTTACTTCATCCAAAGTACTAAGTACTAACCTAATATACTAATGAACTAATCTTAGTTTAATGGATTATCACACATGCCAAATCTAATATTTAAATCAAACAAGTACATGATTGTCAAGACTAACTATTATCCAATGGATAATAGTTTCTCTAATGGTTAATAAACCAATGGGTAATAATGGCTAGGATTCTAGTCTATCGTCCAATGGTTAATAAAACTCCTAACGGTTATTATCCAACGGTTAATGCTAGAAAGTCTAATATTTGTAATTAAGCACTAAGCTAATCTAATCTCGTACTTAGGAAGATTAACCAAGGTTTACCAATTGACCAACGGGTAAAGGAAATCCTAACGCTATTGTCCAACGGATAAATATTACCCTAGCTTTTATCGTCCAATGGATAAAGACAAAAAGGGTAAAATGGTCCATCTAGGTTTAGAGAGAAGTGATTAGGCTGGGATCCAAGTGATTAGGTTAACAGCCTATTAGGAATCTAACTAATTGGTTAAAGACTAACGATACTTAATCTAGGCTTTCATTGCTCGAGTGGTATTTTTGGTTTTATTTAGTGGGAAATCGCCTAATAACGGAATATTAAAGCCCGATGGTGCCAAACGCCAAGGCAATGCGTGAGCGTGGCCAAGGCAACTGGTAGCAAAGCGGTGGCCAAAGCAGCCTGGCACAACAAAGGCTAAGGTCGCCCGGGCTAACAAAGGCTGCCGGGCGCCAGCGCTTTGGTGGCTAAACAGCTGGTCAAGGCACTCGCCTGGCGATAGCTGCCGCCGCCAGCACTGGTGGCTAAACAAAGGCTGCCGCGGGCCAGCACCGGTGGCTAAACAATGGCTGCCGGGCCAAAGCAAACTGGTGGCCAAACAGTTGGTCAAGGCAAATGGCACAAAGCACTGGTACAACAAAGGCTGCCGGCGGCCAAAGCACTGGTGGCCAAACAAAGGTCAAGGCAGCCTGGCTGCCAAAGATTTCCGGTGCCAAACGCCAAAGCAAGGCGTGAGCGGGGCAGCAACGCCAAGGCAAAAGTAAGGCGCGACCCGATGCCAAGGCGTAACCCGACGCCAAGGCAGAGCAAGGCGCGCGACAATGAGCCGACGCCAAGGCAAGGCAGGCGCGACAGCGACCCGACGCTTAGGCGCGGCAGGCTTGACCGTGACCCGACGCTTAGGCGAGGCAGGCTTGACAGCGAGCCGACGCTAAGGCAACCTAGCCAAGCCAAAGCAAGGCAGTCAAGTCAACGTTTAAGGCGAAGACTAAAAATTAACCACTTTGGCATCGATGCAACGCTCTAGGTTAGGAAAATGTAACTAAGCCAAACGGTAGTTAAGGTTGCTAGCTGATTGCCATGTAGGATTTCCAGCCGAGAAAATAAATTCTAAGATTTTACTACAATTACCAAGTAACTATACCAAGGTCTTAATAGGCGTACTCGTCTTTAGAAAATGTCCTTAATGCCCGGGCGATGAATTCCAATCTCCTAAGTCATAAACCTAATTATGACGGATTATTAATATCAAAAAGGGATTTATAAAATAAATAAAGAATTTTCAAATATAATAACAAAATTTTATAAGTCGATAACGACCGATTTTTGGATGTTAAAATGAAATCCAAGTATTAAAATAAAATTCAAATTTTTAGCGAAATTTTTATTGACCAAAAATCAGGGTCGTTACAATCTATCCCCCTTAAAATAATTTCATCCTCGAATTTGGTCCGTGTCTACCGATTTGACAAAGTCGCTATACTGGTCCTTGAATCGTCGTCTATCCCCCTTAAAAGAAGCAAGTCACTCTTAAGTCGCAGGTTGGCTATTTCTAGTTCGCACTCGCTACTCACTTTAGACTAACAGTTGCACTCTCCCGAAATGGTGATGATACTATCTTGAACTAAGGGGTTTTGCTTCGGGTGCAAGTGTCTAATGAACACGACAGATTATTGCAAGCAAGCAATTAAATTTCTTAAGATAACATAAGATCAACATACTACATGCCTAAAGGCATCATTAGGTACAAGAAAAAGTAAGGAAAAACAGATAATAATGGCTATGGTGCCATTGACGTGCCTCACCCTACTACCTATCATTGAAGGCTTGGATCAAACGACGTTCGTATTCTTTTCCGAACGCCGCGAGTGCGACGGCCACCGCGGGAATCCAGTACCAGAAGGTAGTAAGGCGGTCGTTCCTGTCGAACCACCGTGGCATGGCTATGGTGATCACGGCACAGAAGAGGACGAAGGTGAAGGGCAGCAACTGTATTGCTCGGATCATCGAGGTGAGCTTGATTCGCTCCATCTCTCGGAACTGGGCATCCTCCGGGAATCCTCGTCGGTAGATCGCCATGGCTCGGTTTGATAGTAGTTTGGAGGGGTTAGGATGGTGAGAGGGATGAAGGGATGGGGTGAAGAAATGGGAAGAGGAATGGAGTATATATAGGGCCGGGTGAGGGGTGTGGAGGAGGGAAATATTTGAATTTGAATTTTGGGGGGAGGTTGAGGGTGGTTTACCGGGGCCCCCCTTTTTGGGTATGGCCGACGCGCGATTACAGGCACCCCCCCGCCCGCCCCCCCTTTTGGGTTATGGCCGACACTTGGCACTCTCATCAAACTAAAATAAAATGTCTAATGGTAGTGTGCTACAGTACCCATAACAGAGAAGATTTTATAGATAAGCAAAAAGATTACTATCATTTAGCAACTTGCGTCAACTAAAATAATTGTCCTTTGTAATAAGGGTTTCATTTACTAAAGTGAAATAGTACACGAAATAAGTTTTCCATAGCTAAGCAAAGGGTTACAAATAGAAGCATCGAGTTCTATTACAAAACAGAAGATAGACTTTTCTTACTACAAAAATATAGGATAGGGTTTCCTAATACAACTGCAGCGATCTCACACATGATCCTAACAGGTTTATTCTACATTACTAATCCTCTCTAAGGCATGTTGATTCCGAACTTCTCCCTTAGCCACATCTTGTGGTTCTTTTCAGCCTCAGTTTCATTTATCCGAAACAGCTCCTGCTCCTGTTTAAGTATTTCCTCCTGTTTTAGCACGGGCGGTTCCTCTAACGGTTCGGGGTAGCACGGGAAGAGTTTCATCATGACAGCGTCCCAATCTACGCCGGTCTCCATGTCGGACACCGGAAAGCTAAATGGCTGCTCGAAGTCCTGCACAGGTGGTGTAGGGGCTTGGATGGGAGGTAGGTACTCGGGGTTTTGAGCTAGTAGGGGTTCCTCCCAAATGATGGGGTCTTCATAGAGTTCCATGTCATCCATATGTGGGAGTGTTGGTCCGGTGTACTCAGGTGACAGTAGTGATCGGTAGATGGCCCTAGTTTTCGGGGCGAAAGGTGGGCAACCTCTTTGTGGTACTCTTGACATCTATACAAATGGAAGAGTTCTATATTAGACTTAACGGTACGAAGGGTAACTATAAGCATGCACATAAATAGTGATTTCACGTAGGAAAGAAATACATATTTTCATTACTTAATCGGATCAAGTACGACATAAATGGCTAATATTAGCCTAGGCTTACTATTACCTTACAAGTTCAACTACTACCAACCTTCTTATTACATTTGCATCACAAGCTTCTTAATGAGCCTAAAAGGTGTTCGGGAATTGGGCCTTATATGGGCCTATGTCAGTCTCAACGGGTGGCGGAGGTACATCGCTAGTGTCAGAGGCTATGTCCATGATGTCGAGCACAACCCCTAGCCATCCAGGCTCTTCTTCGTCATCAGATTCACTCTCTCCGTCAGACCCCTCATTTCCCCAAATCTCCATTGGTTCTTCCTCCTCGGGATCTTCTTCGAGATCCTCATTCTCGGGAGGTGCTATTGGAACTGGAGCGGGAATGGCTTCAGCTTCGTTCCCCACAACTACAAGTTCTTCATGGAAAAGGGGTGCTATTTGGACGAGGACAGGTATTGCTTCTTCGTCTCCCACCTCCTCCTCATCAGGGAGTGGCAAGGCACCATGCTCTTGATAGAAGTCATAAATGTAGGGAAAAGCGTAAGGGAAGTAGGGGTCTCCTGCTAGTAGGTTGGTCATCGTCCTCAGGGTACCTCTAAGTTGACGGGCTTCGGCTAGTAGGTTGTCTCGATAGTTACTCATCTACAAGGAAAAGTTTTAACCTCGATTAGCAGTGTTTTAAGTCAAGTTTTGTTAAAGAAACATTGAAATTTCTATGTTCCACATTCGATTCTTGATTTAAGTCATCATCCAATTGTTCGGGAATTCCCAGTTCGGCGGTACTGCCAGTTTCCACCTTACTTCAATCCGAAGATTGTTTTGTCAGAATTCCACCCAATTTGGGACGGTAAACTTAAAAATCAAGTCATGTTTGTGCAACGGTCAACTTATCTTAAAACTAATCTTAAGGGCTACCCAGTCTACCCATGGCCGAGGTTTTGAACCTAAAGCTCGGATACCAAGTTGTAACGCCCTGAATTTTGGGTACGTTAAATAAACATTTTTCTTGAATAAATTAAGGAGAGTCTAGCTCATTATTACAACATAAGTCTCACAAGAGTACTTTTATTCAACAAAAGAGGGGATAATCTAAGGTTAACTACTGCTCCGCCTCTTCCTCCATCCTTGCAAGCTCCTCGGCTCCGAAGGCCTCCAAGGTGTACTGTTCCTGCTGCTCATCTATAAAATCTGACACATTATACCAGCGTCTCAAAATAATATGTCAGGGTCACCAAAAAGGTAACACCGTGAGCTACAAAAGCTCAATAGAATAATCCAACCCGCTAACCCATAATTTATAACACGAAGGTACATAGTCAATTTACACATACTCATTCAACAACATAATTAACAATGACACACCCGCATTCATTATCTTGCCTACGTTGGTGTCATGCCTTTCTTTGTTTCTCCTACGCGACTCATCGTAAACTGTGTCACCATTTCATTTCAAAAATCATTTCTCATTCAATCTACACAATGGGCTACCAAGTCCGGCCACGTTATCAAATCTTGCATTGGCTCCTCTCCGCGGATAACCAAGCCCAATTACCAATGAAGCTACCACGTCCGGCTCCGTTAGCAATCTACACATTGGGCTATCAAGTCCGGCCTCATTGCGGTTTTCGCAAGTCCACACAAAGGGTTACCAAGTCCGGCCACCTTGCGGGTTTTCACAACTCACATAAGGCTACCAAGTCCGGCCATTATGTAGTTTCAAAAATCCTTTTTATCCATATCAACCACTCCCTAAGTGTCATGTTTCTACTTTTCGGTTCTCGTGTCTTGTAATCATGCATAGACTCCGTGGCGGGACGAATCACTTTAAAGTAAATCTTGAAACTAAACTAGCAAGATCATCCAACTCTATTTAATCATGCTTGTTTACAACCACAAGTAAGGTAAGCAGTCATGCGATCAAGTTCACAATCCTTGAAAAGGTCAAAATACGAATACTTCGTTTTGAAACAACACTTTATTTTTAAACGAAATCGTAACAACATATGTTTATTGACGAGTTAATCAAGTTGGGAAGATTCTATAAACCATGCATTCAATTATTCTCAAGATCAACGTAAACTACGTACTTTTAGTAAGAAAGTTCTACAAGCTGATTCATACAACTAACTTTATTTCCTTAAGCGAAAATAGTTCGAAAAGCTCAACACACATCTTATCTATTTTTAAGGAAGAGTAGATCGGGAAAATCTACCTTTCTTCTTGGCGGTAGGAAGACTACGAAAAGATCGACGGAAAGAAAGTCGGCAAATGAACGGAGTAACGGCTTATGATAAGCTTCCGATAGCTTCGAAAGAGAAAGGTTTCTCTTGAAACTAGATCGTAACCTATACTACTACTACTTTAGGATCGAGGTCGTGGTCGTATGGTGGTTTAGTGGCAGCGAGGGAAAGAAAGCTCAAGAACAAGCTAGAACTACTCAAGAACACTAAGAACTCTTATGCTTTCAAGGAGAGAAGTTGGAGAATAGGTTGAGGTGTGAGTTCAAAGCACCAAATGGCCTGGTATTTATAGCCAAGCTCTCCCTCTCTCTCTCCCTAGGCCGGCCACTCTCTCTCTCTCTTTCCTCCAATTTTTAATTCAAGCAAATCAAGTTTGCTTGCAAGAAATAACCTAAAAACTAGGCATGCAAGGCTAGGATGTGTCCTTTGGATTGGATTATGGAAGACTAGGCAAGCAAATGGGATTTGATTCAAGTATAAAATTAGGGTTTGTACAAGAAGGACTAGATTTGATTGTCCTTGGCCATGCTTTCACTTTGAAAGCATGTCAAAGAAGGACAAGGGTGATCTAAGCTAGGTCAATCAACTTGCACACACATCACACTCTCTCTCCATCCGATCTCTCTCTCTCTCAATCTCTCTCTCGGCCTCTCTCTCCTCCTCTCTCTCTCTCTCTCTCCTCCTTGGTACATTGGTACACAATATATAAATATAACTATATATATAATAGATATGGAAGGACAAGGATTTGGATTGGAAGAGTAAGGATTTTGGCTAGCAAGGGTTTGTACAAGATTTCCCCAATAAGAAATGAATTTAGGAAAATTAGGTCATAGATTGCTAGGAAGGAAATCACCAAGAAATCAAGCAATGGTACATCAAGAAGATCAATGAGATCAAGGTACAATTCTCTCTCCCTCTTTCCTTCTCTTTCTCTCTCTCCCTCCTCTCTCTCTCGGATCTCTCTCCTCTCTCTCTCGGCAATCTCTCTCCTCTCTCCCTCTCCCTCTCTCTCCCTCTCTCCCACTTGTACTTGCATGGAAGACATACAATATACTAATATATGTATATGTACTTTGGGTCTTTAATAAAACCCACATTTTCAAGTAAATTAGATTTTCTAATTAAAATATTCTAATGCACACATGCACAATTCAATATTATATATATATACATATATATATACATACAAGTACACATATAATATATATACAAGTAAGTACACACAATCTAGGCTAGATATACCACATGACAATATCTAATTAAGTATTCTACTTCATCCAAAGTACTAAGTACTAACCTAATATACTAATGAACTAATCTTAGTTTAATGGATTATCACACATGCCAAATCTAATATTTAAATCAAACAAGTACATGATTGTCAAGACTAACTATTATCCAATGGATAATAGTTTCTCTAATGGTTAATAACCAATGGGTAATAATGGCTAGGATTCTAGTCTATCGTCCAATGGTTAATAAAACTCCTAACGGTTATTATCCAACGGTTAATGCTAGAAAGTCTAATATTTGTAATTAAGCACTAAGCTAATCTAATCTCGTACTTAGGAAGATTAACCAAGGTTTACCAATTGACCAACGGGTAAAGGAAATCCTAACGCTATTGTCCAACGGATAAATATTACCCTAGCTTTTATCGTCCAATGGATAAAGACAAAAAGGGTAAAATGGTCCATCTAGGGTTAGGGTAACCTAATTAGATTTGGGATCCAAGTGATTAGGTTAGCAGTCTATTAGGAATCTAACTAATTGGTTAAAGACTAACGATACTTAATCTAGGCTTTCATTGCTCGAGTGGTATTTTGGTTTTATTTAGTGGGAAATCGCCTAATAACGGAATATTAAAGCCCGATGGTGCCAAACGCCAAGGCAATGCGTGAGCGTGGCCAAGGCAGCCTGGTAGCAAAGCGGTGGCCAAGCGGTGGCCAAAGCAGCCCAGTGGCCAAACAAGGCTGCGCCTTGGCCAGCGAAGCCAGCGGCTGGCCAAAGCGCTTTGGTGGCCAACAATGGTCAAGGCACGGCGGCCAAGTAGTGGCTGCGGTTGCCAAAGCGGCTGACATGGTCAAGGCACTGGCGTTAGCTGTGGCGGCCAGCGACTGGTGGCTAAATAGTGCGGGCCAGCGACTGGTGGCCAACATGGCGGCGGTGGCCATTGCGGCTGGTAGCAACAAAGCGGCTGGCGGCGGCCATAGCAGCCTGTTGGCCAAACAGTGGTCAAGGCAGCCCAGTGGCCAAGCAGTGGCCAAGCGGCGGCCAAGGCTGTGGCCAAGGCGAGGCATGAGCGAAGCAGCCCAGCAACGCCAAGGCAAAAGCAAGGCGCGACCCGATGCCAAGGCAGAACCCGATGGCAGCCAAGGCAGAGCAAGGCAGGCACGACAGCGAGCCGACGCCAAGGCAAGGCAGGCACGATAGCGACCCGACGCTTAGGTGAGGCAGGCTTGACCGTGACCCGACGCTTAGGCGAGGCAGGCTTGACAGCGAGCCGACGCTAAGGCAGCCTAGCCAAGCCAAAGCAAGGCAGTCAAGTCAACGTTTAAGGCGAAGACTAAAAATTAACCACTTTGGCATCGATGCAACGCTCTAGGTTAGGAAAATGTAACTAAGCCAAACGGTAGTTAGGGTTGCTAGCTAATCGGTTGCCATGTAGGATTTCCAGCCGAGAAAATAAATTCTAGGATTTTACTACAATTACCAAGTAACTATACCAAGGTCTTAATAGGCATACTCGTCTTTAGAAAATGACCTTAATGCCCGGGCGATGAATTTCAATCTCCTAAGTCATAAACCTAATTATGACGGATTATTAATCGCAAAAAGGGATTTATAAAATAAATAAAGAATTTTCAAATATAATAACAAAATTTTATAAGTCGATAACGACCGATTTGTGGATGTTAAAATGAAATCCAAGTATTAAAATAAAATTCAAATTTTTAGCGAAATTTTTATTGACCAAAAATCAGGGTCGTTACATGAATTTTATTTTATTACTTGGATTTTTATTTCCATAACCAAAAATCGGTCATTACTAACTAATAAAAATCTCATTTTTCAGTCGAAAATCTTTTAATTATGCTAGGAAGGTTTTAACCGCCGTTTAACTGCTGTTTTTCCCGTCGTTTAAGTATTAAGTTTAAGACATCATTTCTTGGCTGGAAATCCTACCTAGCAAGCCTAGCTAGCTTTTAGACCTACCGATCGTTTAACCTAATTGCCGTTTGCTAAGTAAACCTTATGACCCTCGTGACTTATGAACCTTTTGAAACCCTTGGACTTGTAGCCTTAGATTAACCTTTCAAACCTTTTGCACGTTTTGGCTATTAACCGTTGGACGATAACGTTCAGGTTATCTATACCCATTGGACAATAGAAAGACCTTAGTTAATCCTCCAAAGTACAAGATTAGATTAGTTTAGTACTTAATTATGGCATTAGTGCGAGGATCATACTTTCGAGTGTTACCCGTTGAATAATAACCGCTAGGAGATTTATTACCCATTGGACGATAGGTTAAAGTCCTTGCCGTCATTAACCATTGGTTATTGACCGCTAGGGAAACCATTATCCATTGGACAATAGTTAGTCTTGACAATCAAGTACTAGGTTATAATAGAATAATAGATTTCTTCATGTGTGTAATTGATTAAAATAAATATTAGTACACTAGTACTTTGAAAGTATATATCTTTATAATTAGTTTATTAGGAAGGTTAGATTTGATATATCTAGTAGGATTTGGAAGTACATACATGAATATATAATTATGTGTACTTGTATATAATAATCGTAAGGGACCATGTGCTTTTTTCCTTTACTTTAATAAGAAAATCTTATTTACTTGAAAGATTATTATTATATATTAGTTTATTGCATTATCCTTTGGTCCATAAAAGTTAGGGATTTTATTATCCATTGGATAATAGAGTAAATCTTTCAAAAGTACTAGGATTTATTAGTTTATGGAATTCTAGATTTTACCAAGAGATTTTATGACTAAAATATATATGGTACATGTACTAAGTCTTTAAATATTAGATTTTTCTAAAGGACATTATCTAGTATTCTAAAATGGAACATGTGCATAATTGAATTGTTTAATTAGAAAATCTTGTAAAGTACTTTAATTCTTTTATCCATTGGGTAAAGAATGTTAGGAGAATTATTACCCCTTGGATAATAGCTTTGCTTGCCAACCAAGTACTAGGTTGATTAAAATACTAGATTTGCCATGTGTGTTATTTGATTTAATTATAATTAGTACATTAGGTTATAATATAGTACTTAGTACTTTGAAAGTATTGTATTAGTTTATTAGATATTAGATTTGGTCATATCTAGCCTAGATTATGTAGTACATGATTGTGTGTATATATATATATATATATATATATATATATATATATATATATATTATAATGAAAGTACACATGTGTGTATATAGATTTTTTATAATAAGAAAATCTATTTTGGTTTAAAATACAAGATTTTAAAGTACCCAAAGTACTTATATATATATACTAATATATGTATATACTTCCATAGAAGTACAAGGGAGAGAAAGAGAGAGAGAGAGAGAGAGAGAGAGAGACCCGAGAGAGAGAGAGAGAGAGAGGAAGAAGGAAAGAGAGAGAGAGAGGTGTACCTTGCTAGATTTCTTCTTGTGCTTTCAATCTTCCCTTGTACTTTGAAAGCATACAAATCTATGGGATTCTTCCTTGACCAAGCGAAATCTAGTTTTTCTTTCACTTGATCATCCAAGGACAACCATGTGTAGATTTTTTATTCTTTCAAGGACTAGACAAGACCAAAACCCCATTAGAATAACCTAGTTTTGTCCTAGTTCTTGGAGTGCAAGGAAAGCAAAATCTTTGGTAGCCATGCAAGCCTAGTTTTAGGCCTTGAGCTTTCAAGCAAACTTGACATAAAATGATTTAAAAATGAGATATAGAGAGAGAGAGAGTGGCCGGCCAAGAGAGGAGAGAGGAGAGCCTTTGCCTATAAATACCAAGCTCATTATGCTTTGAACTCACACCTTCACCTCATCCTCCAACTTCTCTCTAGAAAAAGCTTAGTGTTCTTGTTGTTCTTGCTTAGTTCTAGCTTGTTCTTGAGGAAATACTTTCCATCGCCGCCACTAAACCACCACTCGACCACCACCTCGATCCAAAAGTAGTAGTAGTTGTAGTTAAGATCTAGTTTCGAGAGAAACCATTCTCTTTCAAAGCTACCGGAAGCTACCGTAAGCCGTTACTCCGCTAGATCGCCGACTTTCTTTCCCACGTACCTTTCATAGCTTTTACTACCACCAAGAAGAACCGTAGAGTTCTTTGAACCTACTTCCCTAAGTATAGAAAGCTATGATTTGCTTTACGTAGTTACTTTGATCTTAAGAATTCTTGAATGCATGATCTCGTAATGGTTGAATGCTTTTGGAAAACGTAGTCACTTTGATAAACATGTGTTGTTTTATTGAACTTCCAAAAGGAAAGATATACGTTTTTGTTTTAAAGATAAAGTGTTGTTTTAAAAGGAAGTATTCGTATTTTGACCTTTTCGATGATTGTAAGCTTGATTACATATTGCTTGCCTTACTTGTGGTTATGAACGAGTATGATTAAATAGAGTTGGATGATCTTGCTAGTTTAGTTTCAAGATTACTATGAAAGCGTCGTACTTGTTTACGAAGTCCCGTCGCGGAGTCGATGCATGATACGAGACACATGAAATTGGAAAGTAGAGACATGACACTTGAGATGTGGTTGATATGGATAAAAATGTTTTGAAACTACATAATGGCCGAACTTGGTAGCCTTATGTTGGTGTGCGTTGCCAATGGAGCCGGACTTGGTAGCTTCATTGGAGGTGTGTGATTTGGTTATTCGCGGAGAGGAGCCAAGATGTGACACAATGTGCCGGCCTTGGTAGTCTTTGTGGCAATGAGCCGGACTTGGTAGCTCATTGTTATGCGACACAAGGTGCCAGGCTTGGTAGCTCATTGTTGTGTGCGTTCACAATGTGCCGGACTTGGTAGCCATTGTGGCCAATAAGCCGGACTTGGTAGCTTATTGGTTGTGTGTGTTCACAATATGCTGGACTTGGTAGCTATTACGGCCAATGAGCCGGACTTGGTAGCTCATTGGTGTGTGTGTGTGTGTTTTCGAAAATGATGATAAAAGATGAGACACAAAACGATGAGTCGCGTAGGAGAAACACACGAGACTTGACACCAACGTTAGATAGGGAATGCGCATGTGTAATTGTTATGTGTTCTTACTGAAGCCTGTTAAGTTTGGAAAATCGTACCTATACTATCTTTGACTTGTATGTTAAGGGTTAGTGGGTTTTGGGTTACTCTATTGAGCTTTCAAGCTCACGGTTTTGCTTTATGTGACCCTGATATATTGTACTGGTGGCGACGCTGGTATAATGTGTCAGACCTTTTAGATGAGCAAGGAGAGCTGTATACCTTGGAGGCCTTTGGAGTTGAGGAGCTTGCTAGGATGGAAGAAGAGAAGGAGCTATAGATAACCTTAGATGTCCATCCCTTTTGTGTAATATAAGAACCCTTTGGGAGTTTGTGATGTAATAATGAGCTAGACTCTACCTTGTTTATCTAATAAATGTTTAACTTAACGTACCCGATTTTGGGGGCGTAACAGTTTAGGATGCTTGAAGTATAATCGATGTTGTGATAGAATTGTTTGGAATGATTAAATTGTGACTGATTGATCGACACGTACCGATATAACGAGATATGACGCTATGGGCATCACTCATATGTGATGTGTCTCAGAGATTATAAAGGGCATCACTTATAGGTGATGTGTCCCGGAGCTTATAAATGGGCATCACTTATATGTGATGTGTCCTGGAGTATGTAAATGGGTATCACTTATATGTGATATGTCTCGTGGTACGTGCGAGTTATGCAAAACCTTGATTTATGAAATATGAAATCTTAAGAAAAAGAAAGAAAGATTGATCTTTACTAAATCGGATTGTTAAAAGGAAAAAGGATTTTTGATATAAAAATCCTCCGACATTCTTAAGCGAATCAACGGTTTCAGGTATTCGTGCACAGAATCAACGGACTTCGGCTATTCAAGCTCGAATAAATGGAGCTTGACCATTATAGGTCTCGTATTTCTCCATACTACACCTAGTTGAAAACAAAAGAGTTTTTGATGACAGATGAGAATGAGAAAGGAGATTTGTTGATGAAAAGAGAAATGTGAAGGATTGTGAAATGAGAACGATTGTAGATTCATATGTTATGTTGTAAAACAGTTGTGAACTTGTTATTTGGTTTATTATGATTGTGTGGGAGTGAGATTGGTTCTAGTTAGTATTATGGGATGGTAGGTATCGCATATAGGATAGTCTAGAATCCATTGGCCATAGTGAGTTGCTTGTTGATAGCCATATAAGCTTCGGGTATATTTGTCTATGCTCATTCACTCTAGATGCATAACTTGGCATATTTTCCTTTAACTTTGTGTATAGATTTCTCTACTGGGCTAGTGTAGCTCAACCTATCATTTTCAGGTACATTGCAGGTCACTGTCATGGAGTGCTTGGAGTGCATGCTGATGTCATTGTTTAAAACTATTTTTGGATGTAGTTGTCCATTTTTGTAAACTAAACTACATTGTATTGCATTTTCTTTTGTGGAACTCTATAAGTATTGGGCAGGATTGTGGATTTGGGGTCGGAACTATCTTTTGGGTTATTAATTGTAACTCCGGTGAAAATTTTAATTATCAAATGTTATTATTATTTATGCTGAAAATCAAGGGCGTGACAACTTGGTATCAGAGCATATGTGTAGAACACCTCGAGACCGTGGGGAGACTTGTTGTCTCATGGGTTCGAAGAATCGCTGCATCTTTTTACAAAACCACACGTGTGCATGCATGAATGAGTCAGTACATCGATATGACATTGCATATATCACAGTAGTCTGGTGCAGAGTTGTTGACTCTTGTTGGAAAGGTTAGAGACCTGTAGCATATAGTTAAGTGACTAATGCTGATGATTTCGTTTCTTATGCTTTCACAGTAGGATATCTTCGAGACGTGGAGATAGGTGTGGTGAGACCGAGGATCAAGAGCACCAGGGCTATAGTGCATACAGAGAGAATGAAACGAGTCAGTGTATTAGGGATGAAGCGATGTTTCCTGAGATTGTTGAGTGTGCGAAGGGTGTTGAGATTCAGGAGGGTGCACAGATTGGTGTGAATGTGAGGGAAACTAGATGTCGAGTCGTTAGCGCGAGGTCATCCTCAGAGAGTGTTAAGAGTTCAGGTAGGAAGAAACCTAGGGTATGAAATCCCTTTATTTAGGGTCAGCAGGGCCTTAAGCCACCTCCTCATTCCAGGACTCCAGGAGTTCTCCTTAAGTGTCATATTGTGTGTCATCGATGTCGTCAGTCTGGTCATGTTCGTTCTCAATGTCCAAGGCATGGGGGATCTTGTTATACTTGCGGTGAACTTGGCCACATGGCAAGGAATTGTCTTCGGGGATTGGGAGTACATGGTGAGTCGAGCTCCGTGCAGCAGCATGAATGTACACCGAAACAACAGATGCAGTTCCGTAGCTAAACGATTTCGTTCTACTCTCTAGCCAGAAATATTAGTTGTTTGAGGTATCTTCTCCTCTTTATTGTTCGATTCGCTCGTTATAAAACTTTTGATTCGGAAGGATTTCATTTGTTAGGACTCCTCTCCTTGTTCATGTTTATATTTTAAAATTAAGAAATCTTAGTCCTCGCATGTTAAAAAGCATCAATAGATCATAGATGCCGAGACTAGAGGTTAATCGTTCCATATTGAGGTGTTGCCTTTGACTTCTTTAATTTGCTTATAGCGAGATTTAATTTGATTTGGACAGGGATTGGTTGTAACCACGATGGTTGGTGATATTCCGAACGTGATTTTGTGAGAGTTGTTTCTTTTACTATCCTCTTTCATTGCCTCAGCTAAATATTGTTAGAATTGTATCGTAATCTGTTTTTTTTTTTTTTTGTGAAATTCGTTGTGTAGTTGACCTATTATAGTTGTCATGCTATCTGTTCCTAACTTTCTTTGGGAATATTCAAACTCTTATGGCAAAGTATCCTATAACACATTTGCTATTGATGTTGACAAATGCTCTTCGTGCCTCATTCGAAGTTCCATTGTTGCTACTATCGTGCTTAGGATAAAATTTTTGTTGGTCTGTTTGGATCCCTCTGTCGCGACTATTAATTTGTCGTTGTCTATAAATGTTGTTCTGCGCAAGTTCTTATATTGCTACTCAACCTATTAAACCCAAATCCTTGGTCACATCCTTTATACCATATGCTATTATTACCCGTATCCACCTTGTATTTGTTTGTTAACCTAAACCTATTCAGTTGGTTTGAGTTTCCTTGTTGCAGCTACAAGTTTATTTGTTGGAATGTATCAACCTACACAAACTCTCATGTCAGAATTTGAGCCAAATCTTGCAGTGGCATATTTCTTGGAATCTATTTGGTGGTTCCGTTCAGTTCGAAATCACTTGTGATAGTTGTCCTCGGTGCCATTCAACTTTAATGTGGTTCCTCAACTCTGGAGGCCATGATTCATCCTATAATGCTTAACATCAAATTGTTGGAAGTTTTTCTCATTTCTAGTATTGATTGGGCAATTTCTTATTTTGGATCAATTAGTTTACAAGAGATCAGCCTCATTACCTTGTGATTGTCCTTAACATTGTAACTCCCCCAAAATCGGGTACGTTAAGTTAAACATTTATTAGATAAACAAGGTAGAGTCTAGCTCATTATTACATCACAAACTCCCAAAGGGTTCTTATATGAGAAAATTACCTCTAAGTATAGAAAAGTGACACTTAATTCCCATTAAGGAGAGATGAAATACTTAATTACCACTAAGTCCACTTTTACAAAAATACATTTACCATTAATAGAAATGTCACCCTAGGGTTTTAGGGTATGCTAGGGTTTTATGGTACCCTAATGGGTACCCTAGTACCCTTGGGTACCCTAAAATCTTAGGGTACCCTAGGATTTTAGGATTTTAGGGTACCCTAGAGTTTTAGGGTACCTTAAGATTTTAGATTTTAGGATACCCTAGGGTTTAAGGTACCCTAGAGTTTAGGTTTAGGTGATTTCATAGAGCCATAGGGTTTAGGTTTAAGCACTTTCATAGGAGTTTTAGGGTGCACTTTCCTATTATAGGGTTTTAGCGACTTAGGCACTTTTATTGGGTACCCTAGAGTTTTAGGCACTTTTATAGGGTACCCTGAGGTTTAGGCACTTTCATAGGGTGCCCTAAGAGTTAAGCACTTTCAGTATTGGGGGTTTTAGGCACTTTCATAGAGTTTCAGTGTTTCGTTAATTAGAGGAAACTTGGTGGGAATTACTTTCTATTTTCTGGACCTAGAGGTAAATTGCCCTTCTTATATTACACAAAAGGGAAGGACATCTAAGGTTATCTATAGCTCCTTCTCTTCTTCCATCCTAGCAAGCTCCTCAGCTCCAAAGGCCTCCAAGGTATACAGCTCTCCTTGCTCATCTAAAAGGTTTGACACATTATACCAGCGTCGCCACCAGTATAATATGTCAGGGTCACATAAAGCAACACCGTGAGCTTGAAAGCTCAATGGATTAACTCAAAACCCACTAACCCTTAACTTACACATAGCAAGTCATGCATATATCATACAGGATCATAAACAGCACATGCAAAAAATTGATAATAACATTAACAATGACACATCCGCATTCGCTATTTATCGTTGGTGTCATGTTTCCCGTGTTTCTACTACGCGACTCATCGTTTTGTGTCTCATCTTTTAACATCATTTCTCAAAAACATACACACACCCCAATGAGCTACCAAGTCCGGCTCATTGGCCACAATGGCTACCAAGTCCGGCACATTGTGAACGCGCACAACCAATAAGCTACCAAGTCCGGCTTATTGGCCACAATGGCTACCAAGTCCGGCACATTGTGTCACATACACACCTCCAAATGAAGCTACCAAGTCCGGCTCCAATGGCAACGCACACCAACATAAGGCTACCAAGTCCGGCCATTATGTAGTTTCAAAAATATTTTTTTATCCATATCAACCACATCTTACGTGTCATGTCTCTACTTTCCAATTTCATGTGTCTCGTATCATGTATAGACTCAGCGGCGGGATTTCGTAAACAAGTTCAACACATTCATAGTAATCTGGAAACTAAACTAGCAAGATCATCCAACTCTATTTAATCATGCTCATTCATAACCACAAGTAAGGCAAGCAATCATGCGATCAAGTTTACAATCCTTGAAAAAGGTCAAAATACGAATACTTTTTTAAAACAACACTTTATCTTTAAAACAAAGGCGTATATCCTTCTCTTAGGATAGTCAAAACAACATATGTTTATTGACGAGTAAATCAAGTTTGAAGGATTCTATAAAGTCATGCGATCAATCATTCTCAAGTTCATGCTTGCAAGTATTCTTAAGATCAAAGTAAACTACGTAAAACAAAATCGTACTAAACACATAGCTTTCGATACTTAGGAAATCATGCTTATAACTTCTATTATACTTAGGATAGTAGGTTCGAAGAACTCTACAAGATCATGCAATCAACTATTAAAGTGTACTACATATTTTTCAATCATGCTCACACAATATACGTAGGGTAGGGGTGAAGATTAATCTACCGTTCTTCTTGGCGGTAGTAAGGGTACAGAAGGTACGTCGGAAAGAAAGTCAGCGATCGAGCGGAGTAACGGCTTACGGTAAGCTTCTGGTAGCTTCGAAAGAGAATGGTTTCTCTCGAAACTAGATCTTAACTACAACTACTACTACTTTTGGATCAAGGTGGTGGTTGAGTGGTGGTTTAGTGGCGGCGATGGAAGAGTTTCTTGAAAACAAGAATAAAATAAGCAAGAACAAGCAAGAATGAGCAAGAACACTTATGCTTTCTAGAGAGAAGTTGGAGCAAGAAGAGGTGTGAGCAAAATGGGTGAGAATGACTTGGTATTTATAGGCAAAACTTGGCCCTCTCTCTCCCTCTTTGGCCGGCTCTCTCTATCTTCCCATTGTCCAATGGATATTGCTCCAAATCAAGTCATTTCATGGCTTGAAAGACTAACCAAGATCTTACTTTCCTTGCACTTCAAATTCTAGGACAAGTTTAGGTTATTCTAATGGGGTTTTGGTCTAGTCTAGTCCTTGAATCAAATAAGAAATTCTAGGTTTAGTACTTCGGAGATTTTAGGCTAGATATGAAAGTATAAAACCCTAGATTTAGTAGTACTAGGATTGTGTACAAGAATTTGCCAAATGGGGTAAGTACACTAGCACACACATCACTCTCTCTCTCTCTCCCTCTCCAACCTGCCATCTCTCTCTCTCTCCCTCCCATCTCTCTCGGCCTCTCTCTCCATATCTCCCTCTCTCTCTCCTTGGTACAATGTACAACATATGTATATATATATATATATATATATATATGTATGGAAGGACAAGGGTTGGTGGATTGAAAGAAGAAGAATTTTGTATTGCAAGGGATTTGTACAAGAATTGACCAATTGGAAATACATTTAGGACACTAGGTACATAGATTTGCTAGGAAAGAAGATCATCAAGGTACATTGGAAGCACAAGCAAGATCAAGGTACACTTTCTCTCTTTCTTTCCTTCTCTTTCTCTCTCCCTCTCTCCCTTTCTCTCTCGGATTCTCTCTCTCTCTCTCTCTCGGCATTCTCTCTCCCTCTCTCCCCCCTCTCTCTCTCTCTCTCCCTTGTACTATCCTAGAAAGTATATATATATATATACTAATATATATATATGAGTACTATGGGTACTAAAAGATCTAAGTCGTTTAAGTAAAATAGATTTTCCAATTAAAATATACAAATACGTATATGGTATATATATATATATATATATATATATATATATATATATATATATAACCATGTACTTTGAAATCCTACTAAATATTTAGAATTCAAAATCTAATAAACTAATTCATTCATCCAAAGTACTAAGTCCTATAATATTAAACTAATGGACTAATTCTATTTTAATGGATTTAACACATGGAAAAATCTACTAATTTAGTCAATACTAGTACTTGATTGTCAAGACTAACTATTATCCAATGGATAATGGTTTCCCTAGCGGTTATTAACCAATGGGTAATGATGGCAAGGACTTTAACCTATCGTCCAATGGGTAGTAATTCTCCTAACGGTTATTATCCAATGGGTAATGGTTTGTACTTGGAATAAAGTATATATATACTTTTAGTCATGTGTATATATCCTATATAATATTATATCTAAGTACTAATGAAATCTAGAAATGTACTTTAATGAATAAACTAAGGTTTCCTCTTTTGCCCATTGGGTAAAGATAACCCTAACATCTATCGTCCAACGGTTAATAGCTAAAAGGTTCAAAATGTTCATCTAGAGTTTACAAGCTCAAGGGGTTCAAAAGGTTCAAGTATCAAAGGTTCATAAGGTTCGCAAGGTTTAAGAAATAAACGGCGATTAGGGTAAACGATCGTTAAGCTAACTAGTTGGGGTAAAAGCTAACTAAGCTTGTTAGGTAGGATTTCCAGCCAAGATGAAATGTTTAAGACTTAACCCTAGAAACAACAGGAAAATCAGTAGTTAAACGACGATTAAAACCTAATTACGATTTTCAAATATTAACAACGAAATATTTATTTAGTAAAAATTAGAGTTGTTATAACCTATCCCCCTTAAACAATTTCGTCCTCGAAATTCGCCGTACGCTCGGATTCGAATAGGTGAGGGTAGTTGGCTTTCATGGTTTCTTCTTTTTCCCAAGTGGTTTCTCCAGCTCCGCGGTGTTTCCACAAGATACCAACTTAATGGTCTTGTTTCACATGATCTTCTCACTCCGGTCTTGAATCTCGATCGGTTCCTCTTCATACGTCGCATCTTCTTCAATGATGATGTCCTCCCAGTTGAGTACGTGTGTCGGCAACGCGAGGTACTTGCGAAGCATCGAGATGTGAAACACATTATGTACTTTATCTAACTGCGGCAGCAGGGCTAGGCGTACGCAACTTTCCCGATCTTCTCAACGATATCGAAAGGTCCGATGTAACGCGGGGACAGTTTTCCTTTCTTCCCAAATCTAATGACTCCTTTCTTCGGTCGGGTCTTCAGGAATACGTGGTCTCCTACTTCAAAGCTTAAGGGTCGGTTCCTTTTGTCTACATAGCTCTTCTGTCGGCTTTGAGCGGTTAGAATCCGTTGCCTAATAATCTTAACCTTCTCCATGGTATCTCGTACTAAGTCAGGTCCAATCAATCCCGTTTCTCCAGCGTCGGTCCAGCACAGGAGATCGGCAGGGTCGTCTGTATAAAGCTTCATACGGTGCCATTTCGATACTGGCCTGATAGTTGTTGTTATAAGCAAACTCCACCAAGGGTAGGTGTTGCTCCCAGTTTCCAGAAAAATCTAAGGCACAAGCTCTCAGCATGTCCTCCAATGTCTAGATTGTCCTTTCCGTTTGTCCGTCTGTTTGAGGGTGGAAGGCGGTACTAAGTCTTACATCCGTTCCCAAGGCCTTCTGCAATCCCTTCCAGAAATGTGAGACAAAGCGTGGGTCTCTATCAGACACTATTGAGACAGAAACTCCATGAAGTCGTACAATCTCTCTAATGTACAACAGGCTCAATTGCTCCACGTTCTCTGTCATCTTGACAGGCAGGAAATGCGCAGATTTGGTGAGTCGGTCCACGATCACCCAAATAGCGGTATTGGACTTGGCTGATCTTGGCAAGCTAGTCACAAAATCCATCGAGATGTGTTCCCACTTCCAAGTAGGGATTGGTAGAGGTTGAAGGTCTCCTCCAGGTTTCTGATGTTCCGCCTTGACTTGTTGACGTACTAGGCAGGTAGATACAAATCGTGCTACGTCTTTCTTCATTCCCTCCCACCAGTACGCCCTCCACAGGTCATGGTACATCTTTGTACCGCCAGGGTGTATTGCGAAGTTCGAATGGTGAGCTTCTTGAAGTACAACTTCTCGGAGGGTTCCGATATTAGGTATGAATACCTTTCCTATGAATCTCAGACTTTTATCCTCCTCGATTGTCCATCCTGGTAAAGCCCTTCCTTCTCGGATTCGATACTGGATGAATTCGCAATCTTGCTCGGAGGTCTGAGCCAATAAAATCTCCCGGTGAAGTGCCGGTTCCGCAACTAGGGCATACAGACGCGTATTACCATTTTCTGAGGATGGTCGTAGGTTAAACTCGTTAAGAGTATCCACCATCTCCCATTCCTTAATGGCATTCTTGGCCTTTTGTGTCCTATCCTTCTGGCTCAGCGCATCAGCAACCTCATTGGCCTTGCCGGGGTGATACTAAAGCGTAAACTTGTAATCCTCCAAATACTCCATCCATCGACGCTGCCTCAGGTTCAACTCCTTCAGAGTGAACAGGTACTTGAGGCTCTTATGGTTGGTGAAAACCTCAAATTGTTCTCCCCACAAATAGTAACGCCAGGATTTGAGGGCGAATACTACCGCGGCCAATTCTAGGTCATGGGTGGGGTAATTCTTCTCATCCGGTCAGAGTTGTCGAGATCCATAAGCTACAATCTTTCCATTCTGCATCAACACGCATCCCAAACCATCCCTCGAGGCGTCGCAATAGACCGTATAGTCTACACCACGCTTAGGTATGATGAGTATTGGTGCGCTGGTCAGTCTCTTTTTTAACTCTTGAAAAGACTTCTCGCAGGCTTCATCTCAATCCAGCTTCTCTACTTTCTGGGGTCAGTCTCGTCATCGGCTTGGCGAGGGTAGAGAAATCAAGTACGAATCTACAGTAATATCCGGCTAATCCTAGGAAACTTCTGATCTCAAATACAGAGGTTGGCTGTTCATTTCAGCACTGCCTCCACCTTGTCTTCATCCACTGTGATTCCGTCTTTGGATACTACGTGACCCAAGAACTTAACCACTTCTAGCCAAAACTTGCATTTACTTGCCTTGGCATAGAGTTGGCTATCTTGGAGTACACTACAAGAAAATGCAGATTTGGCGATGCAATATAACGCATAGGCAAAAGTGTAAATGTGTCGGCGAAGGTTTTTGCCGATGAAAAACATTGTGTCGGCAGCCTGTCGGTGTAAGTATATCGGGAAAGACATTTGCCGATGCAAACTGGCACTTATCGGCAAAGGTAATAGCTTCGGCGATGCAAACTTGCATCTGCAAATTTGGTCGGCAAATGCTACTGCATCGGCAAAAGTGGGTCAAAATTTAAGACCTCCTAACACTTTTGGCTACAGAATTTTGTATCGGCAAAAGTAAAAACAATTGGTGATATGCTATGTTTGCCGCGGAAAGTTGCCTTCACTGCCGACCAACTTCGTGTCGGTGATAGTATTTCAATATAATTTTTTTATTAAAATTCCTATTTAACCCAATAACCTGTCCATATGCATTTATCCCATCCAAGCTCATTCAGAAATTTATAAATATCACAAATATACAACCTGTTTATTGATTCAATCCATCTAAACTCATTCAATAACTAAGACAAAAGATACATTCATTTCAAATCTTACGAGAATTTAATCCATTCAAGTATACAATACACCAAATTACACCAACTCGCAAAACAATAGGACTCCAAAACCAAATCTTTCCCCACCCAATGTCTCGAGCTAGTCATGATCTCGTATATGCTCCTTGACAACACGAGCCAGGAAGTTCAACACTCGACCTCTACCGCCATAGTTTCGTGAATATTATCAACTGCAATAGAATGATCAAGTATTTTCCTTATCTCATCTAAATTTCCCCCATGTTGAACCCCGTACATGCTTAATACTCGAGAATGACGTGGACCCTGTAAAGACCACAATATCTCAGGTACTAATAGGTGAACAATCTAACACATAAATAATATTTCTAGCACGCGAGCTCATAACTAAGAAATGCAGTAGCAAATAATGTAACACTTTGAAGTGCATATTTCAGTATTTTGTTTTCAATTATAGCTTCCACTCTGTACATTTCAGCACACATACAGACTTTAAGCTTACAAGAGATTTCCAGCATGTAAGGATCAACATCTAAGCTCATAAGTACATAATTCAGCATAAAACTATAATCCGAACATCTAAACCACAAATTTTCTTTTTTGTTCGTTTTGGTAAGTTCACCTTTCATTAAAGAAAACAAACCAGATGCAATGGAAGAAATCAAAACAAGCACAGTCAGGCCCAATAGCACCTAGCTAATCAACTAAGGAAAACAAAGCAACAAGAAGCAAAAGAGCTCAAAAATTACCTGAGAAAAAAAAACATGGAGCTAAGGCTCCGAGCGCTAGCTAGAAGCCTATTCTAGATCTCTAGGTTTCAAATTCCTCAGGGAACATAAGCATGCCTTCACTTCCTCCACAATGAGGTTACGCAAAGCATGAGCATGCAACACTAAGCAAGCTCTCATAGAGTTTCAGCACTAGATATCCAATTAATAATGCAACAACTTGAAAAATCAAAGAAAAAATAGAACACGATCCAAGATAGAATGTAAATTCGCTGCGACAACCAATAAAACTTCATATAACCTTTTTTCCTCATCCATTGGCTTTTCAAGAATGTATGGTAATGCAATAGAGCATTTCATGCATATTATGGTAGCTTTACGCATAGCTCTACTTGAAACTTGAAGTACTAATAATTCTTCCCAAGAGATATCCAACTAAACTGTCCGACACATGTCCTACATTATACCAATTGTTGAGTGTCCGACACGGGTAGTTTATACTTTCAGAAGGGTCCATGTTCATACCTGTAAAGCCTCTTGGAAGTGGGACGCCCTTCCTGTGTTTGGCAACCCATCACTATTACTGGAAAGGTTTGGCTTTGTTAGGTGTATAACTGAGGCTGGGTAAAGACTAAAAGGATGCATTGACAAACCTACTTGGATGAGACATCCAACTTCTATCCACCCCGTCGACATAGGATCCACCCCGTCGACATAGCGTTGACTAAATCTGTCAGAAAGAGACATCCAACTTCTATCTATATCTAGTCACATGCAATTTTAAGGGAATGTCACCCAATGTCCCACATATATAAGTTAGGAAAATAAAACTTTATCCTCGAATATTTTGGTGCTATTATATTTGGTTACATTTTTGTGACACTGAAAAGGTAACTCGCAAGTATGATGGCTTCAAAAGATAAAGTATGATGATTGCATTAAAGATATGAAATGTAAAAAATGGAGGCCATGGAAAGAAATGTATTTCTTCCAGAAAAGTTTCCTACCCCAAAACAACCAAGCAAAAAGGTTAAAAAAAGAAAGAAAAAAAAAGGGTAGGGAAAAAGAAGAATCTATACTTTATGCTTCCATATTGATATCTAGTTAATTAGTTAATGTTATTTCATTGGAATCTTTTCCAACATGTTCCGACCATATGAAAAAAAAATTGTTTTAATTTGAAGTATAATAGTTTTAAATACTTCTTTTGCTCGCCTACCAAACATTAAAAATACTTCTATACTTCTCAAATGCTTCTTTAATCACCAATGCACAAACAACATAAATCAAACTGTGGGGTTTAATCATTAGAGAAGCTCCCAAATCATGGAGAATATGGAGTGAATAAATAAAAGTGAAAGAGCAAGATACCTTAACAATATGACACCGACGGAGGAAAATGCTAGCAACAAGTGTTGGAGAACTTAGGAATTGATTCAGCAATTTGTCTATGATGAATCACTGTTGTACAACAAAGTCACCATAAAAATGCACTTAAAAATACATACATGAACACATAATTACATATTCAAAGAAAAGACTGAGCAAAATCTCATAAAAACACATAAATAGAGCAACGGCAAACGACTGAACAGTTCATAAATATTGTCATACTCTGTTGTCAATAGCTGTAAGTATAAGAATGGTATGAAGCTCCACCAAATTCAAAGGAATTAGGCAAGATGTACAGAGAAACGATCTGTGATTATTTTAGAAGCTATTAGTCTAATCTCAAAACCCCAATTCTACCTCACCCAATCTAGGTTATTCTTCATGTACCGCGGCATGCACAAACTCGCAATACTACTACCAAACAAGGCCGCTGCAAGCACCACCATACTAGTCTTTTCTTCTACATTAAATGTGGATTGCAGTCGTAACAGGGTCTTTCATTCATTTGAGTCGCAAACGTTGATTGATATATAGTAATATACAAGACCAGGCTTCTCACCTTCGTAAAACCATCGCCATACTATTATTGCTCTTTTAGTACTATACAAGACCAGGTTGTCACTTAAAGCAACTACAAACTACTATCTCGTTCGATTCTTGTTGACAACGCATCGATGCAATGTCTCAGCCTATACACTAACCTTGCAGATGGATTTGCAAGTTTACCATGTTTGGAGCAGGTTCCATACGGCCCCATCAAGGGCTCTGGTAATCATTTCTGTGAAAAGGGAAATTCTAATTCCTTTTGTCTGCAGGACATTACATGTTGGTATGTTCAATTTTGAGCTTTTTTGCTTATTGTCTAGCCTTTGTTCCATGCTTGGCTTTATCTGAAGAATTTCCATCTGTGATCCGTCAATCTAGATGATTTAACAAAGAGGTGGGACTATACCCACTATATTTTTCTTTATTTGAAAGGTACAAAGAAAAAGAGATGCCATTGAGGAAAATCTATTGTTTATTGTGCCAAATTTGCAGTTTTCTGTGAATGGTGTGGTTACAAAGCGGTCGAAGCACGTGCTCCCAGACTAGTGAACTATGCAGCCACAATATGATATGAAGGATTTTGGGCAAAAGACTTACGGGCTTGTCATGGATGCCAAGTTGAGCCCAAGTTATGACTTCCAGTAACTCCTCCAGAGTTCCATACCCACCTATCATGAGAGAGAGAGAGACCAAAACATCAAGTTTGAGGAAGAAAATGGGTACTAAAGAAGGGGCCAAATATATGTATAGAAGTGGAAAATGGGGAGAGAGATATGGGACCTGGTAGGGCAATGAAGCAGTCGGAGTGGCGGGCCATCTCGGCTTTCCTCTCATGCATATCCGCCACAGCCTTGACCTCACCAACCGTTTCACCTGCCAACTGATCCCCCTTGGAACCCACCGATTAAACAATGATTCCAGTTGCAAATACAAGAGAAAACCCCCCAAATTAAATTTAATTTCTCTATGTATATATATACCTCTTCGCTCATCAGAGTTCTGGGTATGATTCTGTAGCGAGGGGGAAAAAATGGGAAAAAAAAATCAAGTTTTGATGGATTTAAGTGGATGATTTCTTGCAAGAAATCGAATGTGGAGGAAAATACACTGAAATTAAAGGGTACGTACCAAGAACGTGTCCTCCACCGAGGTGAACAGCTTTGAAAACCAAACCCATCAAGCCAATGCTTCCCCCTCCATAGACGAGGTCCAACCCGATCCGAACGTTGAGAGTGACAGAGTGAGATTGTGAGAGACAAAGAGTCAAAGAGAGAATCGGAGATGTCTGCTAGGGCAACATCTCTTTCCCTTTTATATTAACCGTATGATCATGTGCATATGGGACACCAATAATCCATATGCACCAATAATGAAAAAATCTCGTAAAGTCCTACAATGCATCACTCGAGGGCCGCCTGAGCTATTTTTGAAAAATCGGAACCGTCTAGATTTTACGTTGGAGGGATTATATCATTCATGCCAAGAGGATTACAACTATTGCTAGGTTTTATTTAGGTACACCTAAATAGCATCCTTGGCCTCACAGGGTTGCTAAGACTTCATCTCCCTCGGGCTCAGCCTTACTCCCACTAGCTTCTCCATCCTTAGTCACCTCATTGGCAACCTTTTCATCTCCGGTTTCTTCTTCACCATACATGAAGTTCTCCATCTGGGGTAGGGCTCCGAAGAATCCATAGAAGGAACATAGGATTGGAAACATCACAGGGAACCAAGGGTCATCTTCCACGAGAGTCGGGGTATGGCGTTGTACTCTTTTGAAATCACGGATTTCAGCGAGTTGTAGACACCCCAATTTGGCCTAATGATTATTTCAACTCCCACCTTGGGACCATCCCGATGATGATACGGATTCGATGATTGCTGATTGCTTTCTTGTGAAACCCCTGGACTTATGGTTCGAACTTTGAGCCACTTAGAGGACCCAATCCAGAGCCAAATAGCCTTTCAGACAGAAAGATAGTGTGTTAGGAAAATCCATCGGACGGCCGTAACATCGATATCACGGCCTCAACATCCATTCCTCACCCGAGCAACCTGTTGCACCAAAAATCTCCCTGAGAGATCGAAGCCTCGGTCGCCAGATCAATGGCTCGGCCGCCACATCCATTTCCAGGCCGCGACATCCTTTGCTCGGCCGCCAGATCAGCCTTTTTCTAGACTCTCGAGTTCCGTCGGTTGTTTGATCCAATCCCGCCCCTCCGATGCGTTCGGGCCACGCTCAGATTGCAATGAAGAGTTTGAGTTGCAATGCAAGTGCAATTGCAACCCCGTGATTTGATTGGACCGAGTGAGTCACCCCCTTGCCTATACAAAGAGACCCTCGGATACACCCAAATAGACATGAAATTCCTGAGATCCATATACATTCAAGCCACGAAACTCTGGCCATATACTCCCAAAATCCCTCTCTACAAAAGCCCTAACCTCCCGAAGGCGGCCATCAATCCGACGATCCAAACCCTAGCCCTAGGGTTTCGTCTAAGTAATAATCAATCAGTCGATCCCCATCGATCCGAAGCAATCAAGCAACTGAGGGATCAAGGTGGTGAGGCCCAAGGCCTCTGGTTTGGTTTATTTAATGTTTTGTGTCGTTAATCGTAGCTTTCGATCGTCTGCTACTTTCTCTCTGGTGTGAGGAAGAACACCACCCGGGTTCGATGCCTCGGCCGGTACATTGACCCAATGTGATCTCGGCCGTGACTTCCATTCGCCGGCCGAGTGATCGATTTGTTGGCTCGCACTTTGTTTTGTTTCTTGCTTTCTGATGCATGCTTATTTATAGTCTCGGCTCACCTTATTAACTGTTTAAGGCATAAAAACAGACTACGTGTATGGAATTGAATAAAGCATCTATATGTCTTATGTTGAATGATTATGGGCTAGCTTCACGGCTAGGCAAAGAGGGGTGCCTAACACCTTCCCCTTACTGTACTTTTGGCTTCCGTATCCGGAATCTCTATCTGTTTTCCTAGCTTTAACAAACTAGGTGGTGACTCTGTTTTGATGATAACCGCTATCGTGTGGCGATACCTCTAGCCATGGAAGTATCCACGATCTTGGTTTATGAAGCGAGCAACCAATCGAGCAAACACCGTGATGATACAACTGTATGGCGATGCCCCGTCTGGGAGGTGTCTACACGAGTATCATGACAACATAGTCAGAGTTCCTCATCAATTGGGTAGTCATAGACTCTATGGTGATCTTGAGTTGGTGAGCTCCAACTATGCGGTTGACTATATGATTCATCTACAAGGAAAAGTTTTAAACCTCAATTAGTAACGGTTTAAGACCGAGTTTTAACTAATTCTAAGGAAAACTCCAAATTTCTACGTTCCACATTCGATTCTTGATTTAGGCCATCATCCAATTGTTCGGGAATTCCCAGTTCGACGGTACTGCCTGTTTCCACCTTACTTCAATCCAAAGATTGTTTTGTCAGAATTCCACCCAATTTGGGACGGTAAACTTAAACTCAATTCAAGTTTGTGCAACGGTCAAACTTATCTTAAAGGCTACCCATTCTACCCATGGCCGAGGTTTTGAACCTAAAGTTTTGATACCAAGTTGTAACGCCCCCAAAATCGGGTACGTTAAGTTAAACATTTATTAGATAAACAAGGTAGAGTGTAGCTCATTATTACATCACAAACTCCCAAAGGGTTATTATAATACACAAAAGGGAAGGACATCTAAGGTTATCTACAGCTCCTTCTCTTCTTCCATCCTAGCAAGCTCCTCAGCTCCAAAGGCCTCCAAGGTATACAGCTCTCTTTGCTCATCAAAAGGTCTGACACATTATACCAACGTCGCCACCAATATAATATGTCAGGGTCACATAAAGCAATACCGTGAGTTTGAAAGCTCAATAGAGTAACTCAAAACCCACTAACCCTTAACTTACACACAGCAAGTCATGCATATGGGAACGTAGAGAATAGGAGCTATAAGTTGCCTCCTACCATACAAGATCATAAACAGCACACGCAAAAATTGATAATAACATTAACAATGACACATCTGCATTCGCTATCTAACGTTGGTGTCATGTTTCCCGTGTTTCTCCTACGCGGCTCATCGTTTTGTGTCTCATTTTTCAACATCGTTTCTCAAAAACATACACACCCCAATGAGCTACCAAGTCCGGCTCATTGGCCACAATGGCTACCAAGTCCGGCACATTGTGAACGCACACAACCAATAAGCTACCAAGTCCGGCTTATTGGCCACAATGGCTACCAAGTCCGGCACATTGTGCCACATACACATCTCCAAATGAAGCTACCAAGTCCGGCTCATTGGCAACGCACACCAACATAAGGCTACCAAGTCCGGCCATTATGTAGTTTCAAAAATAATTTTTTTATCCATACCAACCACATCTTACGTGTCATGTCTCTACTTTCCAATTTCATGTGTCTCGTATCATGTATAGACTCCGCGGCGGGACTTCGTAAACAAGTTCAACACATTCATAGTAATCTTGAAACTAAACTAGCAAGATCATCCAACTCTATTTAATCATGCTCGTTCATAACCACAAGTAAGGCAAGCAATCATGCGATCAATGCTTTCTAGAGAGAAGTTGGAGCAAGAAGAGGTGTGAGCAAAATGGGTGAGAGTGGCTTGGTATTTATAGGCAAAACTTGGCCCTCACTCTCCCTCTTTAGCCGGCTCTCTCTCTCTCCCCATTGTCCAATGGATATTGCTCCAAATCAAGTCATTTCATGGCTTGAAAGACTAACCAAGATCTTACTTTCCATGCACTCCAAATTCTAGGACAAGTTTCAGTTATTCTAATGGGGTTTTGGTCTTGTCTAGTCCTTGAATCAAATAAGAAATTCTAGGTTTAGTACTTAGCAGATTTTAGGCTAGATATGAAAGTATAAAACACTAGATTTAGTAGTACTAGGATTGTGTACAAGAATGGCCAAATGGGGTAGGTACACTAGCACACACATCACTCTCTCTCTCCCTCTCCAACCGGCCATCTCTCTCTCTCTCCCTCCCATCTCTCTCCATATCTCTCTCTCTCTTTCTCTCTCTCTCCTTGGTACAATGTACAATATATGTATATATATGTATATATATATATGTATGTATGTATGGAAGGACAAGGGTTGCTGGATTGAAAGAGTAAGAATTTTGTATTGCAAGGGATTTGTACAAGAATTGACCAATTGGAAATGCATTTAGGACACTAGGTACATAGATTTGCTAGGAAAGAAGATCATCAAGGTACATTGGAAGCACAAGCAAGATCAAGGTACACTTTCACTCTTTCTTTCCTTCTCTTTCTTTCTCCCTCTCTCTCTCGAATTCTCTCTCTCTCTCTCTCTCGGCATTCTCTCTCCCTCCCTCCCTCTCTCTTTCTCTCCCTTGTACTATCCTAGAAAGTATATATATATATACTAATATATATATATATGAGTACTATGGGTACTAAAAGATCTAAGTCTTTTAAGCAAAATAGATTTTCCTATTAAAATATACAAATACACACATAGTACTTTCCAATTATAAGATATATATATATATATATATATATATATATATATACACATACATACATACATACATACATATATATATATATATATATATATATATATAACCGTGTACTTTGAAATCCTACTAGATATGTCAAAATCCAATATCTAATAAACTAATTCATTCATCCAAGGTACTAAGTCCTATAATATTAACCTAATGGACTAATTCTATTTTAATGGATTTAACACATGGAAAAATCTACTAATTTAGTGAATACTAGTACTTGATTGTCAAGACTAACTTTTATCCAATGGATAATGGTTTCCCTAGCAGTTATTAACCAATGGGTAATGATGGCAAGGACTTTAACCTAGCGTCCAATGGGTAATAATTCTCCTAACGGTTATTATCCAATTGGTAATGGTTTGTACTTGGAATAAAGTATATATATTCTTTTACTCATGTGTATATATCTTATATAATACTATATCTAAGTACTAATGAAATCTAGAAATGTACTTTAATGAATAAACTAAGGTTTCCTCTTTTGTCCAATGGGTAAAGATAACCTAACATCTATCGTCCAACGGTTAATAGCTAAAAGGTTCAAAAGGTTCATCTAGGGTTCAAAATGTTCAAGTATCAAAGGTTCATAAGGTTCGCAAGGTTTAAGAAACAAACAGCGATTAGGGTAAACGATCGTTAAGCTAACTAGTTGGGGTAAAAGCTAGCTAAGCATGTTAGGTAGGATTTCCAGCCAAGATGAAAGGTTTAAGACTTAACCCTAGAAACGACGGGAAAATCAGCCGTTAAACGATGATTAAAACCTAATTACGATTTTCAAATATTAACAACGAAATTTTTATTTAGTAAAAATCAGAGTTGTTACAAATATCGAAATCTTTCTTTTGTAAAGACGTTATCCGCTGACTCCTTTGAATTGTAGAGCAATAAAAGAGTTATAGTCAGTCATTTCAAATTTCTTGGGTTATCACAAAAAGGTACTTCGAGTTTATTGCCTAACCGCCTTAAAGATTTCATGTGTTCTTTGAATTTTTGATGCCCCGTTATCGTTCTTTGAATTCTTGATTGGCATTGTTTGGGTTTTAGCACTTGCTCGTTTAATTTGAGATAAGAATCGAATTCTTCTTGTAATCTAGAATGACCCAACTTGGAGCAAAAATTTGGTTCGACTTTTAGAAGAATTGACTTGAGTTATGGATCCGCTAGATTTAGTATTAAGAAGTACGATGAAATCTATTCACCGACGATGCTTAGAAGCTCGAGGGAGAATGACTAAAATGAGAAGTTAAAAGTCGTCAAAGATTGCTAACCACGTAGGGCTGACCAAAGGATCGTGTTGACCGTCGTCGTCACCCAATGTTATTTGAAGAAGGGAAATCATGTGTTTCGCAAATCATCACCACGTTGGAGTTTGTCTCGTCTTGGGTGGAAAATGAAGCTTTGATCGCTAGATAGGTTAAGTGTCGGATACGACGTGCGTCTTTTAAATACCGAGGCGACAACCAATGAAATCCAATTAGAAGAGGCGCTTGATCACCGCACCTTCTAGATGGAAGTCTCAGGAAGTCAATTGGAATATCGGGTCGCATTTAGAGATAAGATCCCACTGCCGAGATAGATCATCGTATATAGAAATAAGTACCGTTTGGAAGTGCCGTCCAAAACTTTTGAGCATTTGTGATGCGTTATATATATATACGGATAATAAGGAGGTACAAGCCAAATCCATTGCATGAGTTAAAAGGGTCCAAACTTGAGTTAGGAGCAGACGTGTCTCGTGGTGAGAATCCAATACGTATCCTAGATTTGCGTGATCACGTTTGAGGGGTAAGACAATACCATTAGTGCAAGTCTACGTGGAAAAAGAGAGAACAAAGTTAGAAAGAAATATCCGCATTTGTTTCGATTTTGTCCATGTGAGTTTGAGGTAAATTTTTGTGATTATCGAATTGCTGCATGATGAATAGTGTAACGATTGAGGCGTATCTATCTGTTGCATGTTTGTTTGGGCTTAGTTTAGCAAATTTCAAGGACGAAGTTTCTTTAAGGAGGGAAGGGTGTAAGGACCCGTAATTTCAGAAATTATTAAAAGGATTATTCGATATTATAAATGAGGAAAATATGGAATTTGTTAAGTTATTTGATTTGGGGTTAGTATGAAAGAATTGTTAGCGGAGGGAGTGAAGTGTGAGTTGTGTGTGTGTGTGTGAGTATATATAGGTGTGTGTGAGTGTAGGGGATTAAAATCCCAAATTCTCTCCCAGTCTCCCCTCTTTCTCTCGGCACCTCTCCCTTTCTCTTATACCTCCACCAAAACCCAACCTCCAACCTCAAAACCCATACACATCAACCTATAATCTATCATCTACGTGTGTTTTGGGGCTCGTGCTTCGTTGGCTAGGGCTCGATCGAGCTGTATTGCTTTTGGTGCCGATTTTGGAAGTTAGAGCAAAATCTCTCATTGGGTTTTGTTCTTCAATTTCGAGGTAGGGATTTCTTGCAGTTGTTATATGTTTATGTGTTGATTTTGCACCTTAATCGTGCTTTAGATTGTTGGTTGTTGTTGTAGTTGAATCCTCAAAAATCTGCAGAAAATCTATTTGTAACATCGCTGTATTGATATGGGATTTTTGTCATATCAATACTATTTCAAAATCTTAACTTCACTTTCTGATTTGATTACTGTATCGATACGGCCATTTCGGCTGTATCGATACCAGGAGCTTATCGACAGTTTTTGCTGTTTTGTTCTAAACTTTATCGTTTTGACCCCCGATCATTTCTAGCACCTCTTAAACGTCTTTAGACCATTTCTAAACTCAATTGTTCGATCTCTATTGACTACTTGATGTTCCCGTTCTCGAGACGCTCTTAAAACGTAACTTGAGTATCGTTGTAAGCGGAGGATGTAGTGTAAGTTGGTTTAAAGGTGTCGTAGGTTATGCAAAGCATTGTGGTGAGTGCGAATGGGTAGATGGGTGTTCGTCTAGTGATCCGAAAGGTGAGACCGAAACTCATGTCATCATGATCCGCATTATTATTTTCTTTTAATTCCAATGGTGCTTAGTCCACGAGGTCTAGGTGCCGATATTAGGGAGAGGTATGCCATAGGGTTGTGATGGGTTGGTACTTTACGTGTGGTATTGGGGTATACATAAAAGGGAAGGGCATGTATTAATTATTAGTCGGAGTCATGATATGGTTGACAGTTTGGAGCGTTTTTGAAATGTAATCAATGTGGTGGATTGGTAGATCATTTAGGATGCTTGAAGTACAATCGATGTTGTGATAGAATTGTTTGGGATGATTAAATTGTGACTGATTGATCGACACGTACCGATATAACGAGATATGATGCTATGGGCATCACTCATATGTGATGTGTCCCAGAGATTATAATGGGCATCACTTATACGTGATGTGTCTCGGAGCTTATAAATGGGCATCACTTATATGTGATGTGTCCCGAAGTATGTAATGGGTATCACTTATATATGATATGTCCCAGGGTATGTGCGAGTTATGCGAAAACCTTGATTGATGAAATATGAAATCTTGAGAAAAAGAAAGAAAGATTGATCTTTACTAAATCGGATTGTTAAAAGGAAAAAGGGTTTTTGATATAAAAATCCTCTGGCATTCTTGAGTGAATCAACGGCTTTCGGTATTCATGCACAGAATCAATGTACTCCGGCTATTCAAGCTCGAATCAACGGAGCTTGACTATTATAGGTCACGTATTTCTCCATACTACACCTAGTTGAAAACAAAAGAGTTTTTGATTACAGATGAAAATGAGAAAGGAGATTTGTTGATGAAACAAGAAATGTGAAAGATTGTGAAATGAGAACGATTGTAGATTCATATGTTATGTGATAAAACGGCTATGAACTTGTTATTTGGTTTATTATGATTGTGTGGGAGTGAGATTGGTTCTAGTTAGTATTATGGGATGGTAGGTATCGCATATGGGATTGTCTAGAATCCATTGGCCATAGTGATTTGCTTGTTGATAGTCATATAAACTTTGGATATATCTGTCTATGCTCATTCACTCTAGATACATAGCTCGGCATAATTTCCTATAACTTGTGTATAAATTTCTCTACTAGGCTAGTGTAGCTCAACCTATCATTTTCAAGTACATTGCAGGTCACTGTCATGGAGTGCTTGGAGTGCATGTTGATGTCATTATTTAAAGCTATTTTTGGAAGCACTAGTCTATTTTTGTAAACTAAACTGCATTGTATTGCATTTTCTATTGTGGAACTCTGTAAGTATTGGGCAGGATTGTGGATTTGGGGTCTGAACTATCTTTTGGGTTGTTAATTGTAACTCCAGTGAAAATTTTAATTATCAAATGTTATTATTATTTATTTTGAAAATTGAGGACGTGACAGAGCAATAAGACTGCTGGAAGATGCGCTTTAAGGCTAGAGGGAGCCGTTCGAGGACGGCGAACTCTGAAGGTATCCCAAACTCCATGGATTTATGGTCGCCTAGACCCTGACTCAAAAAATGACAACGTATGAAGGATTGCCTTAGTCCTCAGAGATTCTTTGGAGTGTGTATCCTTTGATTAGGATTGACCAGGCTTGGGAGATATCAAGACAAATTAAGTCTTTAACATTTTTCATCTGGAATTTTTGTTTTGGTTTCAAAATTCGTTTGGTGTAAATGACATGATACTGTAACCAAAGCGGCATAAATGACGTGGCGCCATTAGCCTAAGCGGACGTGGCACCATTAGCCTAAGCGGTGTAGGTGACTTCGCACTATAACCTGGGTGGTGTGGGTATCATGGCATTGTAACCTAATTGTTTCGTTAATCTCCATTGAATCCTTGATTGAAAAATGCATTGAAGACTTAATGAATTTTGTGTAGGGAGGTAATCCCGAACAGGTACAAGAGAGGCCTAAACACGTGGTACCTGGGGCCCGGGAATAAATGTAGTCGGAGCACCCACCGTGCAATACGGTGAACGACGATAAGGACCAATGACATGAGAAGTCTTTGGTCCAGGATACCCGAGCAGGGATATGGTCCAAAGACTATGAGGAGTTGTTGGACCAGGCGCTTGGTAAAAGGACAAGTGACATGCGAAGTCACTGGTCCAGGTAGGCTGTTCGGCAGTGAGAAGGCCGAACAAGAGCAGCATTCTGGAGGAGGCAGCAGAGGACGCTCCAGAAGGGTCCAGAAATGGCAATACTCAGTAAGGAAACAAGATCTGGAGAAGATACCCAACGGGAATGGGATGTACGACCAGTTATGGGAGGAATTCCTAAATGGTCTAAGGTAATATATAGTTAAGGGAACGAGAATCCATGCTATTCTGGGTTTCCTATACGAGGAAGAAAACTTAGGGCAACGAGGTAGCTTGGACAGCAAGCATGTGTGAATCTATAAATACAAGGTAAACCTAGAGGTAAAGGCAGGTAATTCTTGGCAATACGTTCAATACTTACTGATAATTAGGATTTTCTGCTAGTACGTGATAATAACTTTGGCATCAGAGGGCCTTTGCCAGTGAGCGGCAAAGGTGCGCTCACCCCTGTCTGTTTTGCAGGTAGGGTTCTGACGGAAGGCTAGGGTTCCGGCGAGGAAGCACGTGAAGCCGTACAATCTTGTGCTGTTCAAAGCCTCTTTTGTTTTCCTGCACTTACAATTGGCGCCGTCTGTGGGAAACGAAAGAGATCCCTTTGAAAAAGCGACCATGGTGGAAGAAGATCCAAAAACCCCACTTGACCCAAACAATCAGCTGGGCGGGGGAGGTGACAAGTCCCCACCAAACCCTTCGAGAAAGCTCGATGGTGGGCATGCAAGGAGGACCTCGAGCAAGGACCGCCCCTTGACTGTCCGTGGAGATTCCAAAAACAAAGACGGAAGGATGGCCATGGAGTCCAAAAGAAGGAGTAAGTCACGCCGTGGGAGACAGTCAGTTGCACATTCGAAAAGTGTGCACAACAATACAACAATGAGGATATCCTGGACAAAAAGAGACAGGAAATAGAGGAATATGCTCGTCTGATTAGGAGACGAGAATACGAGATTTAATAACCACAACAGATACGAGAACATCCGGAAGATTATGGACTTTCACGGAGAAAATCCAGAGGAGAAAAGCTGGCTGTGGTGGAGTACAAGAGAGCTTCTTCTCGAAAAAGAAGAAGTAGGAGTCTCAATCCAAAACGATTGGGGGCTTCTTCACAAAAAAGGGGAAGCAGGAGTAAAAGTTCCACCCCCGAGGAAGGAGGGATCAGGAAGCACCACAAGGATAGGTACGAGAGACCTGATTCCGATTGGGAAAGGAATGCTGCCAGGACTGCAAAGGGGCAAGAAGAGGGACCATGTCTGCACGAGAAGCAGCACGGAAGGCCCTTAGCAACATAGCAACTTCTCTTTTTGCAAAGAGATTGCAGGAGGCAAGGTTGCCGAGCAGGGTAAAGCACGGGATGTTTATCCTGTACGAGACCAATGCAGACCCGGTGGAACACATACAGCATTACCAGTAGGCGAGGTTTATGCACGACGGCGATGATGCGATCATGTGCAAAATGTTCCCATCCAATTTGGGAAAGGTGGCCCTGTCCTGGTTCCATAAGTTGGGGCCGAACACCATACGAGGATGGAGGCAGTTGGCCGAGGAATTCACTGCTCGATTCCTGACGAGCAGAAAACCACCCAAAACTTTTGAGAGTCTTTCAGTTATGAAACAAAGAGAGAATGAGCCGACCAGGGACTACGCCAGAAGTATTGGGAGACTTTCAACGAGATAGAAAGTTGCAGTGAGGAGTATGCAATAGTGACGTTCAAGACTAGGCTACCTGTTCATGGGGAGCTACGAAAGTCCCTAAACATGAGTCCAGTGAGCACGCTGGCAAAGCTGAAGGAACGAATTGAGCAGCACGCTAGGAACGAGGATGACATACTACGGGAAGATGGCAAGTTGAGTGCCGAGCAAGTCAAGGGCTCTGCAAAGAAGGCAGATAAGTCAGAGCCCAAAACATACAAAGAGAGGAAGGAACATGGGCAGGCTAAGAAAGAATCGTACAAGAAGAAGCACGCCCCGAACCCCAAATCTTTCTTCTCGATAACAACGGTTTGGAAAGAACCAATCTATCAGATTCTTTATCGAATAAAGAATTGCCCATATTTTAAGTGGCCTCCAAGGCTGGAGGGTGATAAAGATGCAAGAAGAGCTACAAGTCAGCACTGCAGTTACCACAAGGACTGGAGTCACATGACGGAGGATTGCGAGATGTTCAAGCAACACCTTGACGACCTGGTCTCACATGGGTATTTGAAGGAGTTCATCCAGGAAGAGCACAAGGGTGCAGATAAAGCGATGGAGCTGGATTACGAGCAGTATCCAAGGGGCGTGATCCATATGATACATGGATTGGCCACACCTTATACGAGAAATGAGGTGAGGTTGCTCCAAAGGCAAGTAAAGCACGACCAGCATGTGATGCAGTTGGGAAAGAAACGAGGACGTGAAGTAGAAGGATGTGACGAGGGCATAGTCTTCACAGATGAGGACCTGGGAGGAGTCCAGGTGCCACACAGTTATGCTTTGGTCATAACCCTACGAATTGGGGAGTATGACATGGAGACGATCCTAGTGGATTTAGAAAGTTGCACCGAGGTGCTCTATTACGACGCATTTAAGAAACTGGGGTTGGCACAAGCAGACTTGGTACAGTCAGTAACTCCGTTGGTCGGGTTCAGTGCAGGGGCAGTCTGGCCATTGGGCAAGGTGACCCTTCCTGTTCGGGCAGGAACAGTGGTGTTGAGAACTGAATTTTTGGTAGTGGGCGTGCCATCTTCTTATAACGCGATTATAGGAAGAACTTGGTTGCACAAGATGAGGGCGGTTTCCTCCACCTACCATCAGATGGTGAAGTTCCCAAGATCCAATGGTGTTGAGAGAATAAGAAGGAATCAAAAGATAGCCCAATAGTGCTTGGTTTCGATAATCAAGAAGGCGCCCAAGGCACAGTTGGTGCAAACAGTCGAGGTCACCAACCAGCCGACCATCGAGGATGTCGGAGGGAATCCGGCCGAGAAAGTGGTGGAAGGATTGAAGAAAATACAGATCAACGAGAGTGATCCTGAAAGGTATTTTCTGATTGGGGAAAATTTGTGCAAAGAAGAGGAGGAAGAGCTGGTAAAGTTTCTCAAAGAGCACATTGATGTGTTTGCCTGGGTGCCCGAAGAGATGCCTGGGGTGGATGCAAACGTGATTTGCCACCACTTGAATATGGATCCACAACACAAACCTATAATGCAGAAGAAAAGACGATCTGTCGTACAGCATGTGGATGCTGTTAACGAGGAAGTCGACTGTTTCCTCGAGGCAAAGGCGATACGAGAGGTGTACTACCCAAAATGGTTGTCCAACACAGTGGTGGTAAAAAAGAACAATGGGAAGTGGTGAGTTTGCGTCGACTTCACAGATCTAAACAAGGCGTGCCCAAAAAGACAGTTTTCCCCTGCCCAGGATAGATCAATTGGTGGATGCAACAGCTGGGTATGGACGAATGAGCTTTCTCGATGCTTATCGAGGATATCACCAGATTGCCATGTACGGGCCCGATCAAGAAAAGACATCTTTTATCACACCAAGAGGGCTGTATTGCTACAGTGTTATGCCTTTTGGTCTGAGGAATGTTGGAGAAACTTACCAGAGACTAGCAACGATCATGCTGAAGAAGTTGCTCGGCAGGACCATGGAGGTATACATAGACGACATGGTGGTCAAGAGCAGGGAGAAACGGGACCACATCGCTGATCTGAAGGAAGCTTTGAGATATTGAGGGAGTACAAGCTGAAACTCAATGCCTCAAAATGTGCGTTCGGAGTAAGTTCTGGGAAGTTCCTGGGTCACCTTGTGACCATAAGAGGGATAAAGGCGAATCCCTACCAAATAACGGCTTTGCAGAAGCTCCAGAGTCCAAGGACCACGAAGGAGGTTCAGCGATTGACGGGGATGGCTGTAGCTCTTAACAGGTTCATTAGTCGGTCAAGCGACAAGTGTAGACCCTTCTTTCAGTTGTTGAAGAAAAGAGAAGGTTACGAATGGGGAGCAGAATGTGAGCAAGCATTCCAGGACCTAAAGAAGCACCTGGCGACAGCCCCACTTCTGTCCACCCCTGAGCCAGGTGAGATCTTAACCTTGTACGAAGTAGTCTCTGAGCATGCTGTTAGTACAGCCTTACTAAGGAACAAGGGATCCGAACAAATCCCTGTCTATTACGTGAGCAAGACGCTACTGGACACAGAGACGAGATATCTGCCCCTTGAAAAGTTGGTCCTAGCACTAAGGACAGTGGCCAGGAAATTGCCCAACTACTTCCAAAGTCACAAAGTTGTGGTTTACACAGAGTTTCCATTGAAATCATTGCTACGAAAGGCAGATTTCTCGGGACGAATATCAACTTGGTCGGTAGAGTTGAGCCAATACGATATTGATTACCAGCCGCGCACGGCACTGAAGGGGCAAGTTTTGGCAGACTTTATGGTAGAGTTTTCTCCCACAGTGGCTCCACTGCCTCCTACGAGAAAGGAGGAGTTGGTCGAGCCATCAGCCAAGGAGCGAAGGACACCTGTCGAGCAGGATCCTTTGGAATGGAAGCTTTTTGTCGATGGTTCTGCATGCAACACAGGATCTGGAATTGGGGTGGTTCTTTTCCCTCCCGAAGGAGTAATGATCGAGTTGTCCCTGCGTCTGGGTTTAGTGCTTCGAACAACGTGGCAGAGTACCAGGCACTCCTGGCAGGATTACGAAGCGCAAAGACCTTAAAAGTAAAAAGAATTCGAGTATTCTACGTTTCACAACTCGTGGTGAATCAGTTATCCGGGGAGTACGAGGCCCGGAATGAGAAGATGGCACCTTACGTGGAAGCAGCCAAGGATTTGCTTGACACCTTCGAGAAGGTATACATTGAGCAGATAAGCTCTAGGCAGAACGCCCACGCTGACTCATTGGCTTGGTTGGCAGCGGCTGTGCCAACAGAGTTCAAGAGAAAGGTGGCAGTAGATTATCTTGCTGAGCCGAGCATTGGAAGAAGTGTGGAATTGGTTTTGGAGGTGAACCAAGGACCCAGTTGGATGGATCCAATAGTGGAGTTCCTATGGGATGGGACACTCCCCACTGATAAAAAGGAAGCTCACAAGATTAAAACAAAATCTGCACGGTTTTGGCTATCGCTAGAGGGGAAATTGTATAGAAAGTCATTCACCGGACCATATCTGCTTTGTGTGCATCCCGAGATGGTGCAAAAGTTCCTCCATGAGATTCACGAGGGAACATGTGGAAGTCATGCTGGGGGGAGATCCATTGCTCACCGTGAAATTACCCAGGGTTACTGGTGGCCGCACATGCAAGAAGATGCAAAGGTGTATGTGAAAATTTGCGAGAAGTGTCAGAAGTTCTCACCCATGATCCGAACACCAGCCGAAGATCTGGTGCCCTTGACAAGCCCTTGGCCGTTTGCGCAATGGGGAATGGACATCGTGGGTCCACTCCATAAGGCAACTGGGAACAAGAAGTTTCTGTTGGTAGCAACGGACTACTTTACCAAGTGGATAGAAGCAGAACCACTGGCAAAGATCACAGAACCTATGATAGAAAGGTTCGTGTGGAAGAGCATCATCACTCGATTTGGGGTTCCTTATTCTTTGATCACGGATAATGGGTCACAGTTCCAGAAAAAGTTTAAAGCTTTTTGTGCCCAGTATGGAATAAGGAACTACTATTCAACCCCAGCCTACCCTCAGAGCAATGGGCAGGCAGAAGCGTCCAATAAGACCATACTTGACGGGATCAAGAAAAGGCTGGACAAAGCAAAAGGCAAGTGGTCTGACGAATTGCCACGTCCTATGGGCGTACCGAACAACTCCTAGGAGGTCTACGAGAGAGACCCTCTACTCGCTGGCATATGGAACAGAGGCTGTGATTCCATTGGAGGTTGGTTTGCCGACCAACAGGACCACATTGGTCAAGAATAGGGGCAATGATAGAGCCCTAGAAATTGAGCTGGACCTCGCCGAGGAGAGGAGAGAACGGGCTCTGGTGCACCTGGCCTCGTACCAGGAGCAGCTGATGAAAAGCTGTAACAAAAATGTCCACCCACGAGAATTTGGTGTCGGCGGCCTTGTGTTACGAAAGGTGCTCGGCAACACCAAGGTGGCCAACAAGGGCAAGTTGGGGGCCAATTGGGAGGGCCCATATCGAGTTACAGAGGTCGTGGGCATAGGGGCTTATCGATTGGCAGATCTAGACGGGAACCCGGTACCAAGGCCCTGGAATGTTCACAACCAGAGGAAGTTCTATGTGTAAAGAACTTCGATTTCGTTTTTATTCTATTTTAGATGCACATCATGATTGTGTGGGAATTATGAATAAAATTCCCTTGTGTTTGCTTTGGTTAGTTGCAAGGGGTACGCGTAACGCCCCCTTGAGTTTTTGAATTATGAATAAAATTCACAGATTTTGATAACACAACGCTTTTTTCCACAACTTTTCTTTTATCATGCTTTAAATACGAAGTCAAGCTTCGTTCTTTATCCTCACTTCATATTGGGGAGTAGAGGTATATGGTAACTGTGTAAAATTTTGAGCACTTCAAATTTTGCCAAAGCTCGAATATACTTGAGATATTTCCAAGTACGAATATACTTGACCATTTGCTCGGGTACGAATATACCCAGAATGCATACGAGACTATGCACACTGTCCCTAAGCACGAATATGTTTGGGATATTTCCAAGTACGAATAAACTTGACCATTTGCTCGAGTACGAATATACCCAGAATGCATACGAGACTATGCACATTGTCCCCAACCACAAATATGTTTGGGATATTTCCAAGTACGAATAAACTTATACGGGCGCATGCATACGTGAACATGCAACACAATCAGAGTACGAATGAACTCAGGATTACTATGGCCAAATATGAGCACATTTGGCTAACCTAAATACGAATATACTGGGGAAAATTTCCGAGTACGAAACACTCGGGTTATGTACATAAACATACAACATTACCTAAGTATGAATATACTTAACAATTTGCTCGGGTACGAGCAGACCCTGAACACATACGAGTACTTGTATTGTTTGACAAACTACGAATGCATCTAGCGTCGTTCTAAGGTACGAGGAACCTGCAAAGTACAGTTTGAATACAAAAACACTTGAATCGTTGGTAAGAACGGTGAAACCCGGGGGGCATACGTAAAAATGCACACGTAGAGTTAAGTACGAAAAAACTTAGCACGTGAAATACTGGCCATGGGATGGCCACCTGCATTGAAAAAAGGCCACGAAGGGCCAAGCAAAAATTGTTCAGGCCAAACGAGGCCGCCAAAAACATAAAGTGCCACAAATGGCCAAACCACCAGAATTAAAGTGTGTAGAAATGTACCAATGCCACGCAGGGCAATACCAATAGCCACGCAGGGCCAGCAAAAATTGATTCAAAAGTTCCAGTTGTCATCACCAAGTTAGGAAGGGTCCAACTTACTCTTCGTTTGTTAGGTCCTGGATGACAGGAGAAGTCGGAGCAGTTGGAGAAGAGGGTGGACCAGTCGTGTCCACCACTGTGGATGACTCTAGAGCGCCACCACCAGCTTCCTTCTGGCCAGTGATGGCATCATCCACAGTTGCAGTGGCTTCGTTCTCTGCTTGCTCAGCCACTTGTTCATGAGTCTCTCCCTCCACGTTGTCTTCTTCCTCCTCCTCTTCCTACTCCTCGGCAATAACTTGGGCGCTCGGAAGGTCTCTGTTGGTCCAAAGGGGGTAGGACTCAGGAGCCTCAATCTTTGTCAGGCACGTGGCCCAGCCGGCCTCGAAGACCTGGTCTTGAATCCCAGGCATTTGGTTCTTGTAGCTCTCGGTGGCCACATGGATCCCCTCATCATCGTTATTGCTGGTAGGCAGCCTTGGCCTCGTTCTTGCTCGCCTCCAGCTCTGTGAGAGTCTGGTTTAGGTTGTCCTCGGCTCCTTCCAGCTTGCCCGTCAGCTCGTCCACAGTCCCACGAGCCTGGTTTCTCTCCCTCTCGAGCCTGATGATAGTGTTCTGCAGTTTGGCGTTTTCACTTGCCAACCTGGCACGCTGGGGCTCAGATTGGCCAAGCTTTTGTGCCATGGTCACCATCTTTTGCATTGCCTGGAGGATTTAGAAACAAAGCAACGATTAGGCAAAAAAAAAAGGAGCGTGATTTACAACGTCACTAAATAAACACGACAGGTTTACCTTAGCACTATGGCTCATGAACGAGCCAAGGAGGTTGTCTGGGGAGCAGGAGACTTCCTTCTGCATGTCCCCGGGCAGCAAGAAGGCCTGGGACAGTGCAGGAGCTATCCCCTCAGACTCCACACTATCGCGGACGGTGACTGGTCGGCCGCTGTGTGTGAGTTGAGGAGCCCAGATCGGGGTTGAGGGTGCAGAAAGTTGTGCTGAAGGCCGTTTGACTGTAGAAGTTTCCAACCGCTGGCATTTGTCCCGGTGGCTGGCTTCAATTTCCTCGGGGGAGAAGCCTGAAGGGACGTCTAGCTGAGTTGATCGACAGCGGCCATGAGATGGCGCCGAGCTCTGAGAGCGTCCGCGGCCACGAGATGTGCCACGGCCTCTTCCACGGCTAGCCCCTGGGATGGTGAGAAGGTCGCTGAGATTGATCGGTTGGTCCATTTCCTGAGTAGGAGGAGTAGGGAGTAACCGCTGGATGATGAAGAGGCTTCTTCGGCGAGTTGGATGGGCTCGTTGGGAAGCGGTGGAGTCTGTGAACGCCTCTCTCTTTGTTGCTCGGGTAGTGGAATAGGAGGATCATGAATTATGGGATCGTCGGCTACTCGGATTCGCCAGTCAATGAACCCACCGTACGATGCTCGGTAGCTGAGGAGGACCTGCGCCGCTCTTTCTCAGCCAGCCAGGCACGTACCCTGCCTGTTGAAGGCAAGAGCACGGTTGATGTCAGCAACGTGCACCTGAGGGGTGATGATGGCGTACCCCTGGTTGACGTTTATGGCTGCAAAAACATGAGGAAGATAGACAATCACTAAAACGGACAAAACGTAGTGCAATACAAAATACTGCTCGGCAATAGAGTTCTACGAGAAAAAGAACTAACGTAGAGTGCCAAATCGGTGTGGGGCATGGAATCCTATCACTCGGCCATCCTCGTTTCTGGGTTCGAAGTTCCCAGTGACGATGAGGAAGTCGTCGTCGTCTCCTCGAGCGGAGTCCGGCAGTCTAAGCACAAGCCTCTTTCTGGAGTCTCTACTCTTCAAATAATAAGTTAGTGCATCTTTGGTTCTGGATATGCTATAAAGGTCGTGGATGTCGTGTAAACCAAGAGACGTGCCAAGCATTTGGTTCAGGGTATTGATGCCCATGACAACCCTAAAAAAATTGGCAAAGACCTGCATAGGGGATAATCTGTAATGGGCCAGAACCTGGTGGAGTAATGGTGCCAGGGGGAACCTAAAGCGCCCTTGACGACAGGGATGTGAAGGGTGTCATTATCAAAACACTCACGGATGGTGTCCTTAGCGGCCAATGCAGCGGCCACATCGTTTGAGGGGTATCACAAAGCCTACGAAACCTACCCATTATGAAAAACGTGAGTATGGGTTGTCTAAGTGAAAGATGGAGACCCTAAATCGATTGGAAAAACCCTAGACCTTAGAAAGAAATGGAATGAAAGGGGGAATAAAGACTTGCAAATTAGCGGATGAGGACCCTAATAGCGGAGAAGAAGGAGCCCTTGAGGTGATGAACAAAGCTTCAATGGTGGGAGTACTCGGGCGTTCTTTCTGCAAAGGGAACTTGGAGAGAGAAAGTGGTTTTGAATTTGGACGAAAACCCAAATATACCCTAACAGATGGGGTGGCGTATGAGAAACGTCACCCTAGACGCCGTTTGGCCGTTCCGTTCCCCAAAGACGTCCGCCCGCATTTAATGCGAGCAGTACAATGTGTGCCGCGTGTAAAGGAAAGACCTGGAAAAGCCTGCCCAGCCCAAACGATGAGACGTTTGGCCTGGACTAATGATGAATCTTGCACAAAAAACGAGAAACGAGGTGCAAGAGCAGAAGACGAGAATCTTGCTCGGTGTTCATAGCTTTGCTCGTCATGTTGGGAAAAAATAACGAGTAAAGCTAGGGAGCCATTGTAGGGAGGTAATCCCGAATAGGTACAAGAGAGGCCCGAACACGTGGTACGCGGGCCCGGGAATAAATGTAGTCAGAGCAGCCGCCGTGCAATACGATGAACGGCGATAAGGACCAATGACATGAGAAGTCTTTGGTCCAGGATACCCAAGCAGGGGCATGGTCTAAAGACTATGAGGAGTTGTCGGACCAGATGCCAAGTAAAAGGACAAGTGACATGCGAAGTCACTGGTCTAGGTAGGCTGTTCGGCAATGAGAAGGTCGAATAGGAGTAGCATTCTGGAGGAGGCAGCAGAGGACGCTCCAGAAGGGTCCAGAAATGGCAATACTCACTAAGGAAACAAGATCTGGAGAAGATATCCAACGGGAATGGGATGTACGGCCAATTATGGGTGACATTCCTAAATGGTCTAAGGTAATATACAGTTAAGGGAACGAGAATCCATGATATTCTAGGTTTCCTATACGAGGAAGGAAACTTAGGGCAACGAGGTAGCTTGGACAGCAAGCATGTGTGAATCTATAAATACAAGGTAAACCTAGAGGTAAAGGTAGGCAACTCCTGGCAATACATTCGATACCTACTGATAATTTGGGTTTTCTGCTAGTACGTGATACTAACTTTGGCATCTGGGGGCCTTTGCCAACGAGAGGCAAAGGTGCGCTCACCCCTATCTATTTTGCAGCTAAGGTTCCGACGAAAGGCTAGGGTTCCGGCCAGGAGACTGAAGTAGCCGTACAATCTTGTGCTATTCAAAGCCTCTTTCGTTTTCCTGCACTTACATTTTGATATGCCCAAACGTCATTGTTTCAAGGACTAATTAATTTCAACAATGTGCCTTTAAAAAGCACGACTCTTCATCAGTCTAAGCAATCCTAAACAAGCCGCGCGGGCGAGTGTAAGAGTTCTATACGTGACACGAATTTAAACAGACAGCATAAGATGCAAGGTGCGATGTGCAAGCGGGATATGATCACAGTCTTTCAAAGGTTGCCTCATTCCTTAGAATTTCTTTTAGGGTATATCCTTTGTTTAAAACGACAAATTCCAAGAGATTCAAAATGAACTAAGTATTCAACTAGTCCTCATTCGAAGTTTCAATTTTGAACTCGGAATAGCTTAGAATGGGCAACATGATACCATAACTAGAGTGGCATCAGTAGTATGGTGCCATTAGCCAAAATTGTGTAAGTGACATGGCGTCACGGTATCGTTTCCACGTTATTCCTTATTCTCCATTAAATCTTCTATTAGGCATTAGTCAAGGACCTAGTATGTTTTGATTTTCCAATGTTTCATTGTTCTAAGGACTCATGTAGTTTAATCAATGTACACTAGGGTGCACGATTCTTCATCCGGTCTCGGCAACCTTCTATAAACCGTGCAAGCGAGTCTAAGAAAACATGGCTTTAAACGAGCAGCATAACAGCATGACATGGATAATATGCAGGGTGCGATGTAGAAAGCAGTAACATGTAAGCAGGATATATATCACATAATCCTACCCTGTGGGTTCTTGTCCTAATTTGAAAAGTTCTATTGCTTTCTACACACCTATGAAGGCCAGTTTTGGTTTAAAAGAGGTTCCCTGGACTAGAGTCAAGGTGTGCCTCACACTGTTGAGTGTACACCCAATAGTAGTACAGATGACAGGGATGCTGAGCATTTTCAGATTTTCTATCATGGGCAAGCCAGGCAGGATTAGAAGAACACAACAGCGAGGTTAGATAGAATATATATACAAAGATAGACAATGAAACAAAATATTTTGAAAATCCCACAAACAATTTTCAAGCTTGGCTCTCTTGATTAATTAATACTTTGAGAAAAATACTCAAGTAACCAATAAGAAAGCCCCGGGTCTAAACGGCCGGATAGAAATCTAGTTAGAATCGCCATTTCCTTCCTTCACTGTGCATAAAGGCAAAGATTGTTCACAATTGTATATAAACTCTAAGTATTGATTAAGCTGTCCCCAACAAAGTTGCCACTGTGGGCTACCATAGCCCCGGGTAGATCGAGGCAACCCCGAAAAATATGTTTTGATTTGAAAAATTGAAGAGTCGCCACCTGAATTTAAGGTCTACCATCCAAGAAACCGTTTTGATTGAAAATGATTATTTGAGTCTGAAAACTAGATATTGTTTTGGGTTCAGAAGGCATGTTACGAGAGGGGAAGGATTTTATGGCACCCTTCTCGTCCGACACAAGGTCGATCTCTACTTAATGTTTGTGGGATTTTGTCAAAAGCATTTTGTTTCACAAAAACAACTAATAGGTATCCAAAGATGTATCAAATAAAGGGTGCATACATGTGCCAATGTACAGTATATGATAATAAAACGATGCGAAATGAAAAATGACAGAAAATCAACTACTGCCACTGGAACCACTCCTGAGCACTCGGGACCTTGAGTGCCCAAGAACTTTGCTGAACCACCCTACAAGCCTTGGTTAGAATAGATGCAGTATGATACTTGAAACAGGAACACAAAACTACTAATATACACCAATGCTCAACAAATGGCTTAAACACCTAAGAACTGGTCCTAACCATCCAAACCTTGCTTCCTTGCAACTGAAAGTAAACCTAACTAGACTCTGGAAGGACCAGTGCACACCCAATATCTACTAAAATACAGGAAATGCAATATTTGGTGATAAAACAAGATTTTAGTGACAGCGGCACTCTTAAGCGCTCGAGACCGCACTCAGGAGTGGTCTCGAGCGCTCAAGAGTGAACACAGTGCCCTAAAAAGTTTGTTTCTTTGTGTTCCTTTTGCTTTTGTTGTTAAACTAAGATCAAATGAACTCACATCCAGTAAGGGGAACTGGTATGAGCCCCTGATCTCCCTCAAAAGTGGAAAAACAGGAAATAACTTCGAAAAACAAAGTTTTATACCTTTTCTTAGTTTGAACTTGACTTCTTGGACTGACTTGGATACTTGAAAATGGATAGAAACTAGTAGGAAAATGGAGTTCTAGACGGACTAGAGATTTCAAAAGCATTTGAGATTTTCTGAGTACTTGAAAGTTGTTCGAAACTTTTCTTTACAAAACTTATATTTTTGAAAAATGTTTGAGGGAGGATTATAGACTGAAAATTTCAGAAAACCAGGGAGGGAGAGGGTAAAATTCCGTGGCCCTTCCTAATGCAACATAGAGCTGTTTATATAGGGGAAGAGACAATAAATTTGAATTTTGAAAATTAAATCAAAAATAAAATGGAAAATATTTTAGAGTGAAAAACATTCACTGTGTTTGGTTCTACTTTTTCAACTTTCATTTTCGAGGGTTATTTTTGAATTGGAAAGTTTGAAAATAGTAGGTGGTGGGTCTCTTTTAAATGACTGTTTAGGAATTGTGCATAAAGAGTGCACAACAATAATTAACTCTTGGTCCAACTTTTATCACTGTGTTTGGTTCACAGTTTTGGAGTGCAATTTTTGAGTTAAAATGTTAAAACATGTGATTGGATGTCTCAACTCAAAGATAAGTGGGTCCCCCTTGACTATCTTAGACCAGTGGTCCAGCTTAATATACATTAGAAATAAAAGTTGGACCAAGAGTTAATTATTGTTGTGTAATCATTAGTCTTTAACAGACTTCAGATGAGGTGTCATGTAGCAAGACCTCATGTTTGATGAATATAATCATGCCATCCTGAAAAAGCTGAAAGCTCAAGCTTGCATTGGGAATATAGTGGTCCTGAGCACTTAAGACAGTCACTCCTGAGCGCTCATAAATGGGCTTCATCTGAAATTTTGAAAATGGTCCTAGGTGCTCGGGAATGGTCTCGAGCCCTCAGGACCTACTTTTAGCAAATTGTTTTGATTTTTGAAAGCTCTAGAAGCAAGGTCCAAATTCAACGGAGGTATGTTTTAATCCAAATTCATCATCGGGGGGCCACGAAACCGCAAATTAAGGAATTTCAAAAGGTCCAAATTGGGGTGTCTACAGGCATACAACTATGTGACTCGTAGCTATTTGTTTTATAATTTTTCCTTTTTGAGCAAGAATATGTTTGACTCGACTAGGCATAGATTCACACATTGGCAGCAAGGCATATAATCAGCAGTCCCTTAGAGATATGTTAATAACCTCTTGACTGGTTGCCAACGAATATGACCAAGATTGGACCAATAACTACCTATAAGCTACCAACGGTACTTGAATAGGGCACGTGGGCCATCATTTCCAACTCTTTAGGAGTTTTATGTTCCATTTTAAGTCTAAGTCTCGCATTTAACAAAAGAAGTGTCTATGAGTTTGCAACTTTGTCTCCGGAATCATTCTAAAAACATTCTTAAACAAAGAATATTCCTCAAGATCTCAACTCTAAGCACATAGGTTGCTTTGCCCATTCCCTCATCTTATAAGTGAAGGATAACCACAAATTTGTGGTGACAATCATCACCTAGTGGTTCCAGCCAACCAAAATGTCATCAACCTAGAATGAAAATATCAAGAAACTAGTTGGACCATCTCATATGCACGCAATGGCCTTCAATGATCATCATAAAGCCAAATGACTTGATGAAATCTCATGTACCACTGCCTAGATGAAATCTCATGGCCTTCAATGATCATCGTAAAGCCAAACTCTGCGCTCCTAGTCTTTTGCTTTAAATGTCCACCTAAAATAGTTCCAAGGCTAGAATAAGGGGATTGGGGTGTAACCCTTCGTTACTAGACGAGTCTTATTGCTTAGTTTGATCTTAAGAACCCATTTGTTCCCAATGATCTTGCACCCAAGCAAAAGATCAACCAAGTCCCAGACAAGATTCATCTCAATAAACTCCATTTCATTTTATATTGCAGCTATCCATTCCTTACTAGCATGCGATGAATAAGTTTCTCCCACTGTTTTGGGGTCTCCTTCATCTTCAGGAGCAATCATGAAAAACTCACCCTCAATCTCAAAAAGACGATGAGAGATTGTTCAATGTTTTCTTCTATGCCTAAGAGGATCTTGAGAATTCATAGCTATTGGATCTAATCCATGATTAAGTAAGTCGTTCCCACTGTCCCCAGGAGCTAGGAGAATTTCTTCCCCGTTCTCAACTGGATGATTTGGTGTGCCTTCCGTTGGATTCCCCATCTCGTAGAATTTTACATCTCTTCTAACCTCTCATCTGCTAGGGAGATCCTCCTCGAGGAATTCACATCTCGTGACTCAATTTCAACCCCAAATGTCTGAACAGCTAGGCTGAATGATTTTCCATCAGCAACTAGCCGTGGCAGACCCAAAAAGTGGCCCGTGGGGCTGATTTTTAATTTGTTTAATGCGGACTTGAATTTTCCCATTTCAACCATTGAACGGCTTTTGTCGCGGTTTAATTATACACTATTCAATGGCAATAATTTAAACCTTGTGCCGTCCCCGACGGGCACCGCCTCACGGCAATGAAATTTAAATCTTGCGTCATTCCCAATGGGCACTGCCTCACAACAATGGAATTTAAACTTGCGCCATCATCGACGGGCGCCACCTTACGGCAATTTTCGCTGCTTCACAGCAATGGAATTTCGCCACTTCCCGGCATTGAAATTTTTACTTTGCAACACTTCACGGCAATGAAATTTCTATTTTTTGTCGCTTCACTGCTGTAGGGGTTCAAATTATCGGGATCAGATCTAAGGCTCAGGTTAGCCTCCTCCCCCCGCTGCTCCGCGCTTCCGCCGCTGAGACCTGCAGCAAGTCACTAGGGCTTGGACAGCCCAGTGACCTTCCGACGATCAAGTTAGATCTCAAGGGAAAGTGTATTAGTCTAGGGTTAGGGTAGAATGGCATACCTCTCTCAGGTGAGTATCCCTTTGTATTTATAGACCTAGGGTTCCTTGGACACCAAGCTAGCGCGTGGAGTATATGCTCAAGTGACCGCCTCGGGTGACGTCATATGTGAAGAAAGAGAGGAAACGGTTATGGAGCACATGGAAAAGGGAATTCCAATGATTGCGTTCGTTGCGCGATCTTCGTGGGGCTCTCATGGCGTAACAACTTTCCATAGATGGCCTCAGGAATATCTTCAGGAGAGACAGGGCAACTGACAGCAATGCAGCACATAAAGGCCTGACCCCGGGAACAACACCGAGGAGGCAACCAAGGAATGGAATCCACATATGGCCTCGGCTCAAGGTTCCTCGAATGCCGGAGTCACATAATACGGCCGGGTTACCGAGCTCGTAACCGAGGCCACCACAATAGCCCCTCAACTCCTTGGAGCGCAACGCCTAGCCCGCTTCGACTCTGAGGAGTTGATCCGTCTCGTCAACCGGCACACCCGAAATTTCAGATATTCGAGGCGTCGAGGAGTGGATCGGCTTCGATAACCTTGAATAGCCAGCCCCAGCCATAGGAGCCATGTGTTAGCATTTGCCGAAGCGCTGGAGCCCAAAAGCTGCCTCGGCACGTGGTACATCAGATGATTGGTACGAACCATCTTGTCGAGGACACATGTCAAAACACAAATGGCTCAGCCAGTGGCTCTTCTGACCCCGGTGCTGACCATTGGATACCGACCGTTTGATGAAGACACGTGTCACGAATCGAACGGCTCGGTGCATGACGCTTCGTTTCCCGCGCAACCACCCATCCGTTCCATTATAAAAATGGAGAAGGAGGAGAGAGAGAGGTACTAGAGCTCTGAAAAGATGTTGAACCGCTGCCGCCGTGCTGTTCAACCTTTTGATTGAGTTTTGGGGCGTTTTGAGGGCAGATCTTCAAACAAAAACCAGGTATGATGTTCTCCAGACCATAACATTCAAGTCTTGACAATTTTTTCGAGCTTTTGCGTCGTTTTTGTTACCCATTGGGGCGGAGACGCCGTTCGCCGCTGCCTGGTTCGCGGTGTCGATTGCATTCTCCACCGTGTTTCCTAAAACAGAGGCCTTGTTCTTCCCGAGGCCATAGTTCTTCTCGAGGCCCGCCTTTGTTCTTGGACCTTTAGGAATTAGTGCGAGACCCGAGGGGGCTCCTCCCAAGGAGGAATTTCCTAGAGATGACCGAGATTAAACCCCAACGAAGAGTGACGACCATTCCGTCCCAAGCGTCAGGACGTCTTGTCTTCCCCGAAGCACATAGCTAATGGGTTTTTGCACATTCTTGTCTTTGTTTAGGAAGGGGCGGATGGTCGTTGATCTTACTTCGGACAGTTCCAGTAGTTCAGATTCTTCCTCACTCGAAGGTATCTTTCGACAAGCTTAAGACTATACCGAATCCCAATCAATTTTATTAAACCAGCCATCCCACCAAGCGTTCCTCGTCAGGTAACATCCTTCGACCCAAACATGACAAAGGCCCGAGCATCAAACCAAGGCCCAGGATCCTATGCGAATGCTCCCGAGGAGGTGAGGGGGCAGAGAAGATCGATGAGGCTGTGCCCTTTCCTGGGCCAGTACTTCAATGGAACGCCCGCAGCCTATGCGGAATTCAAGAGGGTCTACAGCATACCTTCGGACGTTGAGGTCCGGTTACTATGAGATACCAACCCCTTGAAGCTTCCACACTTTGGGAGTCAGATTCCCCCTCCACCAATTTGCCCGACGAGTGCTCCGGACCCTTACCCTCACCTCTTCCCAGCTGACAGTGAATTCCTGCCGAATCATTACCAGTATTATTGAGCGGAGGAGGCAGTACAACCTGACCTTCGGGCTTGAAGAACTGTCCAGGGTATATTTGGTGGGGATCAACAGAGAATGTGGCCGACACTACCTGTCGTGCAGGTCAGATTACAATACATTCTTGATTGACCGCCTACCGGACTCCGAGGAGTGGGCGGGAGTATACGTCGCGGTCTGCGGGAACTTCATGTTTCATCCCGGGGAAAGCGTTGATACAGCCACCACGGTTCAATTTGAGGCCGGGAAGCCTGGTCGGTAAACTTAGTCTTCCGTTTTTACGATGCATGCTTCCATTGTATCTTGAATATTTATTGACTTCTTTTCCCCTTTGGTGTTTTATTGCAGCCGAAGGAGTTGTTCACGAACTTCGGGAGATTGCTTCCAAAGCTCAGATCGATGCCGCATATGCCATCCCAATCACCAACCGCTACACCCAGAACTGCTCGGGTACAAACCGACGTACACGAGCTACTTGAAGAAAAGGCCCAGACAGCAAGGCGTACCGAGGGCTGGCCGAGGGCGCAGTCGGGGTCAAGGCAGCGGAGCAGGAAGAGGAGGGAGTGGAGGAGCAGGCGATCCGGAGTCGCAGGGAGCAGCTCGGGACCTCGAGGGATTATTCGCGAGGAGCGTGACCGTCAGACTCCTGAACCGACCGGCCTAAGTCCCGAGATGTCTGGCCGAGGCAGAGAAGTACAAAACCTTCGGCGCCAGAGGCCTCAGGGCCGAGGCGTCGGAACGGCCTCCGGTACCCCTGGAGCAGGAACCTCCACTGCGATGCCTAGCTCTCCGCAAGGTCGCCCAGAAAAGAGGGCTCGGCCCAATGAGGATGCGGGTGCCGGAGCTGTGGCACCGGAGCTTATCCTTATCACCGAGGAGGAAAGAGAAAGGAGGGAGGTGGCCAAAGGGGAGACGACCGAAGCAACGGTGCGGGTCCTGGCGAGGGAGGTTCCGTGGGCCCCGAAAGTTCGCCACTACGCCGGGCGCCTCAATCATCATGCTTGTTGCCCCGCTACCAACATTGGAACGGCATTTGGGCTCCTTCAGTCGCCGATCCTTCCTCGGGACGCCAAGAATGTCAGTGGCTATACCGAGGTCGTTACCGGGGAGATCACGCAAGCTCTTCTCGTTGTAAGTTGCTTTTTATCCTTTGCTCTCTCGTATTTGGTTCAGAGTTCGTACTTGCAACATTTTTCTCATCTCTTTGGCAGGCTGGTGCTCGCGCTTTGGTCATCCACGACCGAAGCAAGGCTCAGGAGGCGGAGATAGAGGAGCTGAAGCAGGCCCTTGCCCAGAAGGAGGATGACCTCAAGATGGCTCGGGAGACCTACAATCTCTAGCTTGCAGATTTCCAACGGTGTGAAAAGGAGAGGGTGCTAGCCGAGGGCCGAGCTGTGAAGGCCAAGGAGGACGCCAATACCTTGAGAGCCACTCGAGCCAGGGAAGTTGAGGGCACGCTGCAGGCTGGCTATAATACCGGATGGGATGCAGCCGAAGCAGAGTACAAGAAGCAGGTCTGGGAGATTGAGAATGAGCAGTTCAGGGACCGCTTTTTGGATGGGCTGCGCTTTGGCCACGAAGCCCTCCTGTAGAAGCTTAATCTCCCAGAAGACTCGGAGCTTCGAGCTTTGTCCGAGGATCTGCCCGAGGAGCTTGTGATGCCAAAGGAGGAGGATGTGCAGGCCCAGAATCCTGAGCCTAAGATTCTTCCTGATGGCCAGACTGCTTCCTAGACGGCTACAGCCGATGATGCAACTCAGACTCCCCTCCCTCAGAACACTTAGGATTTTTTCCTTCTTTTTGTTGTAGGGAGGTAATCCCGAGCAGACACAAAAAGTAACCGAACATGTGGTGTTCAGGGATCACGTGAGCCGTTGAATGAGGGTACCGCCGTGCAGTGGTTAAAAACTGGTGATAGAAGGGGTCACTAGTACTAGGCGGTCTGTTCGGCGAAAAGGACCAGAGACACGAGAAGTCTTTGGTCCAAGTTACCCGAGCAGGGGCATGCTCCGACGAACATGAGGAATTACTAGGCCGGGTAAGTGTCATATGAAGTCACTGGTCTAGGTGGGCTGTTCGGCAATGAGCAAGCCGAACAGGAGCACAATTCTAGAGGACGCTCTAGAAGGGTCCAAGAATGGCAATACTCAGTAAGGAAACGGAATCTGGACGAGATACCCAACGGGAATGGAATCCACGGTCCATCGTGGGAAAGGTTCCTAAATGGTCTAAAAAGGAAACAAGCGATTTAGGGAATGAGAATCCAAGGGATACGGGGTTTCCTATCTAGGGCAACAAGGATGCTTGGAAAGCAAGTAGCTGTGAATCTATAAATACGAGGTGAACCTAGAGGTAAAGGTACGCAATATTCCGTATTCATATTGTAGTATTCTGCTGTTAATCGAGTTTTTGATCATAAGTACGTGATACTGACTTTAGCATCGGAGGGCCTTGGCCACGAGAGGCAAAGGTGCGCTCACCCCTGTCTATTTTGCAGGCTAAGGTTCAGGCAGCAAATTAGGGTTCCGGCGAGGTGGCACGTGCAGCTGTTATTATTCAGTGTCGTTCTGAACACTATCTGGAATTTTCCCCCTACATTTGTTTCTGTTTTTGGCTGGACGGCTCCGGACACTTGGAGTTTGCCGTTCCAGGAATTTGTAAATATCACATCGGTGACAGGCACCGAACAATTGGCCGAAGCCTGAATGGATGTAATAGTTTGACATAGGAATCTCTAACTTCAAATGTTTTGCTTTTTTGTTGAATGGATGCTTCTTTTTTTCAAACACTGATTTGTCTTTGATATGTATGGGTTTATAATTGCCATCAAAGGGTACCTCTACCCCTACTTTTTGGTTAATCATTTGGAATAAGCCAAAGTGTAACCGAAGCACAAATCGAGGTGCTCTCAAAGACGTATAGAGTTGTTTCAGAAAATGGAGCGTTTGCTTGCCCTTATGTCCGGTAGGCTTCTACAGTAGGCATTCAGGGAAATAACCGAAGCGAAGGCGACGTTTACTGAAGCCCCTGCTTAAAGAAATCGAGGGACTCATCCCGAAGCAAAGAAAAAGTCAACGTTGAATTTTGCATGCCCCTGCTTCGGGCTAGGTCCCTTGGTTGCGCGTTGAGTAGGCAACCTGAGTGATAGGTACATAGGGTGAGGTAATCTGCTAAAGGATTGGGACTAGAGTCCTAAAGGGAAATGGCATCAGCCATGGCTTCGAGATTCTGCGAATCCTAAACAGGAGATGACGTACAGGGAAGTCGGCATAAGGGGCTCGGGAAAAGGCCGAGTTTCCTTAAGATGAACAACCGATAGTCCGAACGAGCGAGAAGGCCATGGTGACTTGGTGAGCATTTTCGTCCGAGGGGGATACCCATGGGAGGATGGAGTCCCGAAGTCAAGGTAAAACGATTCAAAACATGGTTGAACCAAGTAGTAAAAAGTAAATGACGAGGGTAATAACACATAGTGATGCCAGAAAAATTCTCATTGAATCAGAAGTAGGACATGCCATTACATAGGTACTCACAAGCATTGCTTGGGAAAACAAAAAACTAGGGAAAAAGGGGATAGGTCCTCGGGCGCCGAAGCCTGGCTAGCCATAGAGCTTTTTGAGGTTGTTGGCATTCCAAGTCTTGGCAATTGGAGAACCGTCCAGCTTCTCCAGCTTGTAATTCCCCGAGCCTAGGTGCTTTAGGACTCAGAAGGGACCCTTCCAGTTGGGCATCAGCTTCCTCTTCTTTGATTTCTCAATCACTTTTTTCCAGACGAGGTCGTCTGGCTTGAAAGACCTGAGGCGGACGCTTCGATTGTAACCCTTGGCCACCTCCTGCTGGTATGAGGCTAGCTTGATCCGGGCACTCTCACGCTCCTCCTCGGCCAAGTCGAGGTCCGCAGCGATGGTTTCATTGTTGACTTCGTAATCAAAGTTCTCGGTACGGATCATGGGAAGACCGACTTGCAGAGGAATAACGGCCTCCATACCGAAGGCCAAAGAGAAGGGGGTGCGGCCCGTTGAGCATCGGGGAGTGGTTCGGTAGCCCTAGAGGACTCGTGGCAATTCTTCAGCCCATTTGCCACGGCGGGACTCGAGTCGACGCTTGAGACCGGAGGCGATGGCCTTATTGGCAGCCTCGGCCTGTCAATTGCCCTGAGGATTGCCTGGCGTGGATGTGTCCCATTTAATGCCATACTCGTCCAAGAGAGCCCGGTACCGATGCCCGGTAAACTACTTCCCGTTGTCGATGATAATGGCGAAAGGTACACCGAAGCGAGAAATGATGTTGCGCCAGACGAAGCGAATGACATCTATTTCCTCGATGGTGATCAGGGGCTCAGCCTCGACCCACTTGGAGAAGTAGTCGGTGGCGGTGAGAAGGAACTTGAAGCCTCTGGGAGCGACGGGGAGCTTGCCAACTATATCCATGCCCCATTGAGAGAAGGGCCAGGGGCTGGTGAGTGGGCTGAGATCCCGAGTCGGCTGGTGGATAATAGGGGCACACATTTGGCACTTCTGACAACGCTTGACATATTCTTCAGAGTCTTTCTGCATTGTGGGCCACCAGTACCCTTGGGTAATGGCTCGGTGAGCAAGAGAGCACCCGCCAGAGTGGCAACCGCTGTCATCAGAATGAAGCTCCTCGATGATGCCTGGGACCTGGTGGGGGTGGGCAACCAGCAAGTAGGGGCCGGTAAATGACCTTCGGTAAAGCTTTCCGTTGGGATTGAGCCAAAAGAGTGTAGCCCTGTTGCGAAGTCGGTGGGCTTCCTTCTTATCGACAGGGAGGACGTCGTCCTTTAAGTAACCGATGATCTCATCCATCCAGCTCGGACCGAGCTCGATGTTAAGAACCTCGTGGCTTAAAACTTCAAGTTCGAAACTGGGTTTGTCGATGGAGCTGAAGGAGATGGAACGATGTTCTGAAGTAGCGCAGGCCGAAGCGAGCCCGGTGAGGGCGTCGGCGTGAGCGTTCTATTCCCTAGGAATATGTTCGACGCAAATGGCCTTAAAGCTTTTGAGGAGCCGGATGGCGGAGCTGAGGTAGGTGCGCATTCGGTCGTCCCGAGCTTCATATTCTTCGGAGAGCTAGTTGACTACCAGTTGAGAGTCACTGTAGATTACAAGCTCCTCGATGCCGAGGGCCTCAGCGGTTTTAAGTCCGGAGATAAGTGCTTCGTACTCAGCCTCATTGTTGGAGGCTGGGAAGTTGATGGAGAGGGAGCTTTCATGCAGGACGCCAGAAGGGGAGAGGAGCACAATCCCTGCTCCGGTGCCTCGGCTATTAGACGCGCCGTCAACATACATTTTCCACACATCGCCGTGAAAGAGCTTCCAGGCGGTGCTCGGATTGGCTTGGAGAACGGCTTCGGGACGAGGGGGTGCGGTTGAAGTTGGGATGTTGGCTGGAGTGAGCTCGGCGATGAAGTCGGCAAGTACCTGGGCTTTGATTGCTGTCCGAGGCTGGAAGTGGATTTCGTAATTCGCCAGTTCGATGGCCCACTGGGAGATTCAGTTGGAGAGGTCTGCCTTGCGGAGGAGTGATTTGAGCGGGTACTCGGTAAGAACGATGATGCGGTGGGACTGGAAATATGGGGCAAGCCTCCAAGATGCCGAGACGAGGGCGAGAACAAGCTTTTCCTAGGGAAGATAGCGTGTCTCGGCGGGGGTCATCGTCTTGCTGGAGTAGTAGATGGGTTGGTGGTCCCGTACTTCCTGTCGAACGAGAACCGAACTTATCACACGTGAGGAGACGGCAAGATACATGAACAGGTCCTCCTGGTCCCGAGGTGTGACGAGAAGCGGTGCTTCGGAGAGGTAAGTCTTTAACTGTTGCAGGGCTCGGTCATAATCCTCGGTCCACTGGAAGCTCCGTCGGTTGCCCGTCAGGAGGGCAAAAAAGGGCTGGCACTTGTTGGAAGAATGACTGATGAATCGGTTTAAGGCGGCAGCCATGCCTGTCAAGCGTTGCACGTCCCTCTTGTTGTGGGGAGCCGAGAGCTTCTCGATGGCCAGTAGTTGAGCAGGGTTGGCTTCAATCCCACGCCGGGACACGAGGTGGCCCAAGAATTTATCGGAGCTTACACCGAAGGCACATTTCTCTGCGTTGAGGCGAAGTTTGTGCTGTGTGAGGATTTCGAAGGTTTCAGCGAGGTGGGTGAGATGATCACCGGCGAGCATGCTCTTGACCACCATATTGTCAATGTAAGCCATCATTGTGTCTCCTAGGAGGCGCTCGAACATCTTGGTTATCATCCGTTGAAAGGTTGCCTCGGCGTTCTTGAGGCCGAAGGGCATGACAAGATATCCAAAGATTCCATGAGGGGTGATGAAGGCCGTGTTCTCGACGTCTCCTTCACTAATGGCAATCTGATGGTAGCCTCGGTAGGCGTCCATAAAACTGAGTCGGTCGTGGCCGACAGTGGCATCAATGAGTTGGTCGATCCGCGAGAGGGGGAAGAAGTCCTTCGGGCAGGCGTCGTTGAGGTTGGAATAATCAACGCAGACGCGCCACTTGCCATTCTTCTTCCTAACAACCACGGTGTTGGCCAACCACTTGAGGTATTGGACCTCTCGGATGGCATTGGCGTTGAGGGGTCGGTTGACCTCCTCGATGACAGCTTCGGAATGAACCGGGGAAGAGCGCCGGGCCTTTTGGACGACTGGGCGTTTGGTTCGGTCGATGTTGAGCTCTTGGCAAATGAAAGAGGGATCGACTTCGGGCATCTCGTAAGGAGTCCATTCAAATACTTCGATATTCTTTTTAAGGAAATCCACCATGTCATTCCGCTCGGTGTCACTGAGTGAGGAACCGACAACGAAAAACCGTGATCCGTCTTCGGTAATGGGAACGGTAACCCACTGCTTTCTCGTCGGCGGGCCTGCCAACATCTTTCAGAACTGGGGCGTCGGGGACCTCAATGAGAATTACCTGGGAAGTCTTTTTATTGCTTCGGACTGCGTTAACATAGCACCTCTTTGCCGCGGTTTGGTCGCCTTACAGGTCCTCTTGTCGTCCGTTAGCTCCTATGAAGTAGGCCACCTGGTGATAAGTGGAGGCGATAGCCTTCAGCTTATGGAGCTAGGTGCACCCGACGATTGCATTGTAAGGGCTAGGTACATCAACGACCATGAACTCCATATCGAGGACCACCGAGCCTACGCGGACGGGGAGAGTGATCAAACCGAGCGGCCATACCAGGGCCCCGTTGAAGCCGATGAGGGGGACTTCAGAAGGATGAAGGTCGGAGTCTGAGAGTCTCAGGTCCTGAAACATGGGGTAGTACATGACCTCGGCCGAGTTACCTTGGTCAACGAGGACGCGGCAGACGTTGAAAGTGCCGATGCGGAGTGTGACAACGAGGGCGTCATTATGTGGCCGCTAAACACGGTCGAGGTCCTTCTCAGTAAACGTGATTGTCCACTTTGAACCGTCGTCGGTGCGGGCGCGCTTGGTGGCGGGACCGACAAGCATAACCTGTTTTGAGGAGGATGCGTCATTTAACTCGGCACGGATGATGCGAGCGGCTTCAGAGTGCAGAGGGCCGTGGATAACATGAATCGTCTGAATTTCTTCTTCGGTTCGGTGCTCGACGCGCTCTACCCGGGCCTTGGTTTTCTCGTGATCGATGAAATCATTGAGGTGACCACCGGCGACAAGCTGCTCCAAGTAGGCCTTGAAGAGCTTGCAGGCGATAGTGAAGTGGCCTTGCTCATTATGGTAGCTGCATCGGACGATTGGGTTCTTGATCTTCTCGTTCTCGGTGCCAAGCTTCTGATTCGGGAAGGAGAAGAAGGGTTGATCCTTCACCTGATCAGTGATCCGATAAATAGGAATGGTGAAGACGATTTTCTCAGCGTTGAAGTCGCTTGGCTTCAGTCCCTTCTTCGGGGATTGCTTGATGCTGTTGACCTGCTTCTTAGGCGTTGAAACAAGTGCGGGAACCGAAGCGTTGGCCGAGACAGATGTGTTTTTGGAGCTCGCAGACTTCCCGATGCCCCTTTCAGCTTTGGACTCGATGAGCTGGCACAAGCCTTCGATGCGGGTCTTGAGGTCCTTCATGGATTCGGGCTTGTTGCGGGCGAGGTCGTCGTAGACCTGCTCGTCCTGGGAGGTGAGACTGAGTTTGAATCCCCGGGACGATATGACACCATCGCAGCCTTCGATTTCATTGAATAGCTCCCAGTAGCGACCGACATACTGGCGGAGCGTCTCGTCGGGTCATTTTCAGAGAGCGAGGGCTCATTACGGAGGAAGAGAGACATGACGAGCTTGTACTGCACCAAGTGAGTATATGCCTCGGTCTTGCCATCGTACTTGGCAAACTTGGGTTGGGTGAATCCTTTTGGGGGGGTGACCGAGTCGATCTCCCGTGTGAAGGGGGAGGTTGTGAGTATCTTGAGTCCGGCGTCGCGATGAGATCGGATCGAACGGTCAGGACCGTCTGGACGCTCGGTCGCGGGGCGCTTTTTTAGGATCGACTCGTCCAACCTTTCGTATTCCTTCCTCTTCGGTGGGATGCTTCCTGATCTCTAATGAGAGCGCTCATGTCGGTCCTTCTTGTAGCTATCTCGAGCATAGGGCTCGAGGCGCTCGGTGACGTGGCTTCCGCCACCCTTCTCCCCTGGGTGGGAGACTAATGGGCTTTTGGCTCGAGCGTTCTTGAGGCACTCGCGATACCCTTTTGTCTGGAACTCCAGGAAGCCATCTTCATCGTTCGCAATTTTGGTGAAGCTAGGGGTGGGCTCACGAGTTCCCTTCCCAATCCTGACCGGGTGCGTGGAGGAGGCGGAATCGCTACCGGCGTCGAGCCTCTCGAAGGCGGATCGCTTTCTTCGTGGGTCTTTGGGGTCAGGGGAACGGGAGCGCTCCCTACACCCAGCGGCACCCTCAGCTCGACCACCCTTTGCAACAGGAGGCTCGAGACGGTCTTTGACGGAAGGCCAAGGCTGGTGTTCGACCAAACGGCCCCCCTCGCAACTGTGGGAAGGGCTTTGATGGCTTCTTCTTCCCCCATGACCTCTGGAGGAGTGAGATGTGGAGATCTAGAGGAGATGTTTGATCTAAGCGAGCTTATCGCGGACGTGCTTATCTCGTTCCACGACTGTTGACAAGTCATCCATCTTCCGCTCCAGGTGACGGATGTAGGTGTGGAGTTCGGAGCTGGCTCCCACGTCCTGGGTTGAAGTTCCAGCTCCGACTCCGATTGACATGTAAGCCTTCCCTGGGGCACCGACCCCGCCAGGAACCAGGATTGGCTCTCTGAACGGGCCGAGGCCGAGGGTTGTTTCACTGGGGTGAGGATCTTCGACTTCCACCATTGCTGCGACAGGAGGTCTTGACGGAGGTCTTTGGGTGGAGGGCGATGAATGGTTGAGAGATTGGCTGTTCCCCAGCAGAGTCGCCAATTGTAGGGGTTCAAATTATCGGGATCAGATCCAAGGCTCAGGCTAGGCTCTTCCCCTCGTTGCTCCGCGCTTCCACCGCTGAGACCTGCAACAATTCACTAGGGCTTGAACAGCCCAGTGACCCTCCGACGATCAAGTCAGATCTCAGGGGAAAGTGTATTAGTCTAGGGTTAGGGTAGAATGGCATACCTCTCTCAGGTGAGTATCCCTTTGTATTTATAGACCTAGGGTTCCTTGGACACCAAGCTAGCGCGTGGAGTATATGCTCAGGTGACCGCCTCGGGTGACGTCATACGTGATGAAAGAGAGAAAACGGTTACGGAGCACATGGAAAAGGGGAATTCCAATGATTGCGTCTGTTACGCGATCTTCGTGGGGCCCTCATGGCGTAACAACTTTCCATAGATGACCTCAGGAATATCTTCAGGAGAAACAGGGCAACTGACAACAATGCAGCACACAATGGCCTGACCCCGGGAACAACACCGAGGAGGCAACCGAGGAATGGAATCCATATGTGGCCTCGTCTCAAGGTTCCTCGAATGCCGGAGTCACATAATACGGCCGGGTTACTGAGCTCGTAACCGAGGCCACCACAACGGCAATAGAATTTTAACCTTGTGTCGTCCCCGACAACAATGAGATTTTAACTTTTCGCGGCTTCACGGCAATGGGATTTCATTTTGGGAGAGGGAGACGGAGAGAGAGAGGGGTTTGAAACCCACACTTGAGATTGACCGCAAAATGCTTGGTGCTTCCTTCTTCTGGTTCGTGCTTCCTTTTTCTTCACACTTTACTCTCTCTGTATTTTTTTCTCTTTGTGTTTCTCCTGCCGAAATTCCCCCTTTTTCTTTTGCCGTTCTATCTGTTATATAGACAGATGTAGAGGTCGTTTTCCCACGTTGACAACTGACCCACTACTAATGTGGCTGGATATTATACACGTCTTTTTGTTTCTTTCTTGTGTGTATATAGGAACAAAATGAAATTAGTTTGTGATTTTTTGGAGTATTCTCCAACACAACTTTCTTGATATCCTCATTATGATTGGCCAAAAATTGCAGAAGCTCAAGAAAATTCCCTCTATCACTCGAATCTTTGGATTCATCGTGACCACGAAAAGCTTGACCTCGTCGCAAAAGGAATCTTGCGACAACAACGGTTGCATATAAGTGAGTTCGATAGTCACGTTTTTCTTGAGTCGAGTGCTTTTAAAAAACACTTTGAATATGTTGGGGTTGCTTCATGAGATCTTCACAACACTTCACAGCTCGGTTATGAGTACTATTAATGCCTCCTACATGCTCTCGCAACTTTTCTTTCTTATTCTAAAGTCTAAACCCCTCCACAACAAAAGCATTGCCTCCCTTATGATTATCGCCATCAAGACCAAAAAGGTAACAACATAGACAAAATGTTGCATCCTTCTCTATACTGTATTCTAACCAATTTTTGTACTCTTCAAATCAAGCAGGATTAAAATGACGCAACAATCCACTAACATCTCTTTGCGGAAAATTGTGTTGAATAGGTTGACATGGGCCCTTTTGGAGATATGCTTTTCTTATATCATCTCTATCATTAGGATGATATGACAAGATTTTTTGTCGTAACCCAGGATCCGAGGGGAGATTATTCAAGTCAATACGGTTTTTCTTCAAAGAGTTTTGAGGGTTGCTGTCGTAACCCAGGATCCGAGGGGAGATTATTCAAGTCAATACGGTTTTTCTTCAAAGAGTTTTGAGGGTTGCTATCATCAAAAGATTCAATAGGAGTTGACTCTTGCACCATTCTTGGTTTCTTTATATGAAATTTGTCCATGATTTCAACTAACCAAACAATATTTAAAAAGTGTTAGTATATATTACATAATAAATCGGTTCACTACCCAATACCAATGTTGTAACCAATAAACAAATATGTAATCATCAATGTTAAATATTCTAATGGACCTAATCGGCTAATCCACTTCCTGACTTCCACCTTTTCAAATTAGCTTATAAAATAATCAATCTTTCACCAAATTTGATAAAGTGTACTTAGTAACTCACTACTTAGTAGTTAGTAACTTATACAAACTTAGTAATCTATAATCTAATTGCACAAAACAAATGTAAACAGATTAGAAGAGATAGTGGTGATCTTACTTTTTAGGGCAAAACTCGATGAATGTCAGAATTTTTAGAGATAAAGAAACACCCAATATTCAATCTTTATCCATATTCTTGAAGGTTGAAACTCAAAACCCTGGACAATTGGAAGAAAAATCAATTAAACCCAAATATAAATCAGAAATATACGAGATACAACTTAGGGTTTACCAAAAGCCCAAATTCAAAACCTATGAGTAATTGAGGGAGAGAGATGAGAGAAGGAGAAAGGCAGAGAGAGAGAGAGAGTCAATCGAGAGAGAGAGAGAGAGAAATCACAAACTTGTGTGGCCGTGTGTATCGAAGTGCTGAAGTTCAAACAAAGAGCCAGAGAGGTCGGACGAAACAAGAGCCAAAGGATGGTATGACTTTTGGCTTCTGCATGTGTTTTTTTTGTCTATTTGTTCATTAATTTTTTTATTTTCTTTTTTCATTTTGTTATTGCTAAAATTGGGTTAGTGGGCTGAAATTTGGGCTTTCAATTTCATGTGGATTAATTTGTGGGCTATTTTTGGGATGGGTGTTCAATAATATTTGGGTTGGGTGTTCAAACAATTGGATTGGGTGTTCATTGGCAATTAGATTGGGTGTTCAAAGTAAGGCTAGTCCAAAATTTTTACATGTATTCTAAGCAAAAAAAATTTTTTTTGGGTGGTCAGTTGGCCATGGTTCCTTGTTAGTGGAGCCGCCTCTGAATGAAGTGGTGGTATGGTGAAGAACAAGAAAAAAGAAACATTATGTCTATACTCACCGCACAAGTCTGTGTAGACACCCCAATCTAATCTCTCGATCGTTTTACGGTTTTTTGTTTCCCCGATGATGAGTCAGATCAAAAATCAGTCTTGAGGTTGGAAAGGTTTGAACTCAGTGTGTGTGGAACCCCATCGAACCCTAAAAACTCTTAAAGGAATAATAGAAAAACTAGTCAAACTTTGGTCTGGGGTTGACCCTCGCGCGTAGAAGTCACTCCCTCGCGCGAGGGTGTGCTTTGCCAGGTGTGGTCAAAGTCAAATATTTGACTGTTGACCCACGCGCGACAGGTGGAACCCTCGCGCGAGTGTCCCACTCGATCGCGCGATAGTCCTCAGCAGTCCCTTTCACCTTTTCCAGCCAGATAATTGAATTAAATAAGGCATGTATTAGTCTTATGTTGAACTTTCTGGTTATGGCTCTCATATCCCCAGCGGAGTCGCCAGAAAACTGTAGACACCTCCCATGCGGGGCATCACCATACAGTTGATCATCGTTTGTTTGCTCGATTGGTTGCTCGCTTCATAAACCAAGATCGTGGATACTTCCATGGCTAGAAGTATCGCCACACGATAGCGGTTATCATCAAAACAGAGTCACCACCCAGTTTATTCGAACTAGGAAAATATATAGAGATTCTGGATACGGATGCCAAAAGTACAGTAAGGGGAAGGTGTTAGGCACCCCTCTCTGCCTAGCCGTGAGGCTAGCCCATAATTGCTCAACATAAGATGTATAGATGCTTTATTTAACCCTAGCACGTAATCTGTTTTTATGCCTTTGAACAGTAAATAAGGTGAGCCAAGACGATGAATGAACATGCATCAGAAAGCAAAACAAAACAAAGTTGTTCCAGCAGATCGATTACTCGGCCAGTGAATGGATGTCACGGCTGAGTAATCACGCTGGATTGATGTACCGGCCGAGGCATCGAAGCCCCGGCTGGTGTTCTTCCTCACACCAGACAGAAAGCTTAACAGACGATCAGAACGCTATGATTAGTAAAATAAACAGTAATTAAACCAAACCAAAGGCCGTTGGGCCTCACCACCTTGATCCCTCAGTTGCTTGATTGCTTCGGATCGATTGGGATTGACTGATTGATTGCCTCTTGAATGAAACCCTAGGGTTAGGGTTTGAACTCCGAGATTTGATCGTCGGATTGATGGCCGCCTTCCGGAGGTTAGAGCTTTTGTAGAGAGGGTTTGAGAGAGTATATAGGCAGAGTTTCGTGGCTGATGAGGGAGTGAATCTAATTAATTTCATTGTGCAAAGGCCTCTATATATAGGCAATTTTGATTACTCACTCGGTCCAATCAAATCACGCGATTGCAATTGCAATTGCAATGCAATTCAAACTCTTCGTTGTGATCTCTGAACATAGCCCGAACGCATCGGAAATGTATTGTGGTTGGATCAAACAATCGACAGAACATTCGAGAGTCTGGAAAAAGGTCGATCTGGCGGCCATAGAAAGGAACTGGCGACCGAGGAATGGTTTGGGCGGCCGAGCCATTGATCTGGCGGCCGAGGCTTTGATCTCTTAGGGAGATTTGCTAAGCAACAGGTTGCTTGGGTGAGGAATGGATGTTAAGGCCGTGAGATCGATGTTACGGCCGACTGATGGATTTTCCTAGAACACTGTGTTTCTGTCTGAAAGGCTATTTGGTTCTGGAATGGGTTCTCTAAGTGGCTCAAAGTTCTTACCATAAGTCCAGGGGTTTCACAAGAAGGCAATCAGCAATCATCGAATCCATTTCATCATCGGGATGGTCCCAAGGTGGGACTTGAAATAATTGTTAGGCCAAATTGAGGTGTCTACACTCACACAACCCTCCCATCAACTTTCCACCAAGCTTCACCACCAAGTTTAGCCCTAAGGGGGTGTTTGCCACCCTCCTACACCTTCCACTCCTCTTATAAATACCCCCCTTGGTCTTTCATTACAAGGGTGATCCACTTTTAAGTTCCAAAGGTTAAGAAGAACACCAAGCACACTAAGGCTCTCAACCCAAGCACCCTTCCTCTTCCATCTTTCACTCCATTTTCCATCACAAGCTTCACAACCTTGCTCAATCTTTTCCAAAACCTTTCAAGCAAAGGTATAATACCTTTACTGCTTACTGTTTTGATCCCTGAGGGGGGCTGTCAGGGCCAGGATTGGTAATCAATACCAGTTCTGGTCCTAAAGTCAGCAGAGTTATAAGAAACTGGGATCAAGCATACCCTTACGCGATAGACTCATTCTCTCGCGCGATAGTCCTCTATCTCGCGCGACAGTCCTCGTGGGGTTTGGGGAATGTGGTTTTCTTTGTTTATCATGTTATTACTCATTTCAAAGCATGTTAGGCCTTTTAGCTCACTGTTCAGCACGTTAAAACTCATAGCTTAGCTTTCTTTGCTTATTTATTTGGTTGGAATGCCTCTGGGTTGCTTCTGGACTTGTACCAAAGCCCAGAGCATGCAAAGCAATTCCTGGAAAGTCCAGTCAAGACCCTCACGCGACGGAATCACTGTCTCGCGCGATGGTTTTCCTGATTCCAGTAGCCGCCCTTGCATGAGCAGCTAGGCCCTTGGCCTTTGTTATAACACCCCCACTGTTTAGGAGTTGCAATTCAATTCATTTGGCTCTTGTTTGTATTAATTTATAAATATTTAGTTACTTTCAGTACATATAAACTGCTTGGTTTGCCTCCTGGGTGTGCACTGGTCCTTCCAGACCCCAGAAGGGGATAAAATTCAACTTGTGGTGAGTCATAAACCCTCGCGTGAGAGAGTGAGTGTGTCGCGTGATGGTCTGCTTTGCATGCACGTAGATCCATGCATGCAAAGGTGGCCATGGTGTATGGCACATTCATTTTGTAAGCAGCCTGATTTATTTCTGACCAGGGTCAGGTTTTATCCCATTTTCATAGTATTCCATTCCTTTACGCATTATATATCACATCTTGCAAATTTGTTACGGTCTTGAAATCCCCGATTAACTGTTCCCCCGCCCTAACTGGCTTAAAATTGGTTAAAGAAGAAAACGAATCACAAATATTTTCACAAAATGTGTAAGTAGACACCGATCTCTGGATTGGGTGAGAGGGGTGCCTTAAAAACCTTCCCCTCTCGTAACCTGGCTCCCGAACCCAGATATGGTTATGAAGGACTGGTTCCTTCACTTTTTCAAATCAAACAGTGCGGCAGGTGCTTCGAAATACGGTTCCTTGGGTGTCGGACCTTCAAACCCGAGTGGCGACTCTGTGTTTTGCGAGTGCCTGCTTCTCCGCTCGTGCTCTCTCGATTTCCGGGCTGCTTTGGCAAGACGGGGAACGAAATCCCTATCTTTTTCCAAGGGCATGCTGCCCACAGTGGCGACTCTATTGGGGATAATCGAACCAATATTAATTCATACTTAGAGTTTAATACGCTTACGAACAATTCCTAAAAAGTTTGTCAAAACGGTGAGCTTTGCGCTGCCGAAGGTTGGAATGGTGATTTAACAGGACCCCTTGTCCGGCCAATCTGATCTGGGACTTTTGCATTTGTTCACTTGCGTAGTATCCTCTAAAGATGGACTTAATAAAGTGAGCGGAGCTTGAAAAGGCATTTTGCGATTTTGTGATTCTTCTTCTTCTTAATCAATTTCTAGCATATTATTTGCATCAATGTGAGATAAGCCTCGTTGGATCGTTTTGGCAATCTGGCACGGTTTACCGGAGCCCGGGAACCCCGAATGACCAACAACCTTCGACGATGATGGGTCATGCTATCGTTTGACTGTTGCTCAGTGATATCGCGGGTGACGGGAGGTATATCTGTGGCCCTAGTCTGAGGAACCTGTTACAAGCCAAAACCAGCCTTTGCATATACAAAGCACTAGCACTTTCCAAACTAGGACAAGTACCTACAGGGTAAGATTTATTTGCATCTAACCCACATATACTGTCTATGTGTTACTGCTTTCCCTATTGCATGCAATGTACATCATACCGTCTTGCGTAGGAGCATGTTTAAGGCGGCTTCTAGGTTCTCGTTCCTACAAGTATGTCGTGGGCTGTTTGAGGCATTGTTATGGCCTGATGACGAGTCGTGTATCTCATCGATCCATGTTGTCAGCTTTTCTGAATCGTTAGAACAGTAAGGACTTCGGGAAATCAAAAGTTTTCTACACCCTTGACTATTATACCCGATCGGGATTTCAAACAGAAAACTAGGAACAACAAAGAACATGCCATGATGCTTACACCAGTCAGGTAACAAGTGCCTCGTCACTTACACCACCCGAGTAACAGCGTAGTGTCGCTCATGCCATTTCTGGTTATAGTTTCATGACATGCACACCAAATCGTTCCGACTACAAAGTTGAAACTCCGATTGGCAGAATAGCCAAAGGCTTAGGACTTTTTTCGACATCCCTTAGTCTCGTTGCTTCAAAGTAAGGGTACACCTCTGAAAAGAATTCTGAGGACTCTGGCAGCGCCTGATCAGCTCGAGACAGACTTGTTTTCTAGTCTTAGAGTCTAGGGCGACACTGACGACGCTGGCTGCATTTCTTTAGTCTTTTATTTATATTAAAGTTGCTTCAGGATCCCTACTGAGCCTTCTTTTTATAGCCAAGCAAAAAGTTCTAAGCCATTGCACCGCCAAGGAAAGTATCGAGGCAAGTTGGCAAACCCGCTTGGGAACGTCTGCAACGGAATCTGAGTCAAAGGCTAGTTAGGTAGCAATCCCAGTCAGTCACAACAGGAGACTCTCCGCTTCCTTCATTGGCTGCCTTACGGACAAGCTCACCACCAGTCTTAGAAGAGGTCTCGCAGCCGGCATCTCCGATCCTTTCTCCAACATCAAGTACTTCAGAAACTCTCAACATGGCAGAGCACCCAGAGCGCCAACCACTGACTGTTGAACAAATGCTCATGAACCTTCAAAACAGCATCACTGCAATGCAGCAAAGGGCTGCCCAAACCGATGCTAACATCACCTGTTTAAACGAGCTCTTCGACACTCGCATTCCACCACCACTTGAGGAGGAAAGCGAGGCCGAAGAAGATCCGCATGCACAGCCTGTTATGGTCGAAGATCCGAACAATCCAGGGCGTGTCATTGTTCAGCACAACCCCCACATCGTTCATGCACCTGCTGTAGGTGGGGCACCTCTTGCAAATCCGGACATTACTGCTCTCATGGCCAAAATGGCCAAACTTGAAGAATCCATTGCCAAGGCAGAAAAAGTCAAAACTGGTGGCATTGACTTAGATCAACTATGCCTGTATCCCAATGCCAAGCTTCCTGAAAAGTTTAAAATGCCACACTTGGCGAAGTTCGATGGAAGTGGTGACCCTCGGACGCATCTCTACAGTTACCATGCTGCGATGAAGCTGCTTTCAGTTGAGCCTGAGGCCATGTCACAGCTCTTTCCTCAAACCCAATCGGGCCCTGCTTTTCATTGGTTTTTGTCACTCGACATCTCCAAAAGGAGGACTTGGGAGGATATCGAGACTGCATTTATTTCGCAGTACAGTCATAACTCTCAACTGAAAATGACCACAAGGGAGCTAGAATGTAACGCCCCGAATTTTGGGTACGTTAAATAAACATTTTTATTGAATAAATTAAGGAGAGTCTAGCTCATTATTACAACATAAGTCTCACAAGAGTACTTTTATTCAACAAAAGAGGGGATAATCTAAGGTTAACTACTGCTCCGCCTCTTCCTCCATCCTTGCAAGCTCCTCGGCTCCGAAGGCCTCCAAGGTGTACTGTTCCTGCTGCTCATCTATAAAATCTGAAACATTATACCAGCGTCGCCCCCAGTATAATATGTCAGGGTCACCAAAAAGGTAACACCGTGAGCTATAGAAGCTCAATAGAATAATCCAACCTGCTAACCCATAACTTATAACACGAAGGTACATAGTCAATTTACACATGCTCATTCAACAACATAATTAACAATGACACACCCGCATTCATCATCTTGACTGCGTTGGTGTCATGCCTTTCTTTGTTTCTCCTACGCGACTCATCGTAAACTGTGTCACCATTTCATTTCGAAAATCATTTCTCATTCTTTGTTACCAACGGGCTACCAAGTCCGGCCACGTTATCAAATCTTGCATTGGCTCCTCTCCGCGGATAACCAAGCCCAATTACCAATGAAGCTACCACGTTCGGCTCCGTTAGCAATCTACACAATGGGCTACCAAGTCCAGCCTCATTGCGGTTTTCGCAAGTCCACACAAAGGGCTACCAAGTCCGGCCAACTTGCGGGTTTTCACAACTCACATAAGGCTACCTAGTCCGCCCATTATGTAGTTTCAAAAATCCTTTTTATCCATATCAACCACTCCCTAAGTGTCATGTTTCTACTTTTCGGTTCTCGTGTCTCGTAATCATGCATAGACTCTGCGGCGGGACGAATCAATTTAAAGTAAATCTTGAAACTAAACTAGCAAGATCATCCAACTCTATTTAATCATGCTTGTTTACAACCACAAGTAAGGTAAGCAGTCATGCGATCAAGTTCACAATCCTTGAAAAGGTCAAAATACTAATAATTCGTTTTGAAACAACACTTTATTTTTAAACGAAATCGTAACAACATATGTTTATTGACGAGTTAATCAAGTTGGGAAGATTCTATAAACCATGCATTCAATTATTCTCAAGATCAAAGTAAACTACGTACTTTTAGTAAAAAAGTTCTACAAGCTAATTCATACAACTAACTTTATTTCCTTTAGCGAAAATAGTTCGAAAAGCTCAACACACATCTTATCTATATTTTAGAAAGAGTAGATCGGGAAAATCTACCTTTCTTCTTGGCGGTAGGAAGACTACGAAAAGATCGACGGAAAGAAAGTCGGCAAACGAACGGAGTAACGGCTTATGATAAGCTTCCGATAGCTTCGAAAGAGAAAGGTTTCTCTTGAAACTAGATCGTAAGCTATACTACTACTACTTTGGGATCGAGGTGGTGGTCGTATGGTGGTTTAGTGGCGGAGATGGAAAGAAAGCTCAAGAACAAGCTAGAACTACTCAAGAACACTAAGAACTCTTATGCTTTCAAGGAGAGAAGTTGGAGAATGGTTTGAGGTGTGAGTTTCAAAGCACCAAATGCCTTGGTATTTATAGGCAAGCTCTCCCTCTCTCTCTCTCTAAGCCGGCCACTCTCTCTCTCTCTTTCCTCCAATTTTTAATTCAAGCAAATCAAGTTTGCTTGCAAGAAATAACCTAAAAACTAGGCATGCAAGGCTAGGATGTGTCCTTGGCAAAAATTAGGGTTTGTACAAGATTAGGCAAGCAAATGGGATTTGATTCAAGTATAAAATTAGGGTTTGTACAAGAAGGACTAGATTTGATTGTCCTTGGCCATGCTTTCACTTTGAAAGCATGTCAAAGAAGGACAAGGGTGATCTAAGCTAGGTCAATCAACTTGCACACACATCACACACACTCTCTCTCTCTCCATCCGATCTTTGTCTCTCTCTCTCAATCTCTCTCTCGGCCTCTCTCTCCTCCTCTCTCTCTCTCTCTCTCCTCCTTGGTACATTGGTACACAATATATAAATATAACTATATATATAATAGATATGGAAGGACAAGGATTTGGATTGGAAGAGTAAGGATTTTGGCTAGCTAGGGTTTGTACAAGATTTCCCCAATAAGAAATGAATTTAGGACAATTAGGTCATAGATTGCTAGGAAGGAAATCACCAAGAAATCAAGCAATGGTACATCAAGAAGATCAAGGAGATCAACGTACAATTCTCTCTCCCTCTTTCCTTCTCTTTCTCTCTCTCCCTCCTTCTCTCTCTCTCGGATCTCGCTCCTCTCTCTCTCTCGGATCTCTCTCCTCTCTCTCTCTCGGCAATCTCTCTCCTCTCTCCCTCTCTCTCTCTCTCTCTCTCCCACTTGTACTTGCATGGAAGACATACAATATACTAATATATGTATATGTACTTTGGGTCTTTAATAAAATCCACATTTTCAAGTAAATTAGATTTTCTAATTAAAATATTCTAATGCACACATGCATAATTCAATATTATATATATATATATACATATATATATATACATACAAGTACACATATAATATATATACAAGTAAGTACACACAATCTAGGCTAGATATACCACATGACAATATCTAATTAAGTATTCTACTTCATCCAAAGTACTAACCTAATATACTAATGAACTAATCTTAGTTTAATGGATTATCACACATGCCAAATCTAATATTTAAATCAAACAAGTACATGATTGTCAAGACTAACTATTATCCAATAGATAATAGTTTCTCTAATGGTTAATAACCAATGGGTAATAATGGCTAGGATTCTAGTATATCGTCTAATGGGTAAAGAATCTCCTAACGGTTATTATCCAACGGTTAATACCAAAATTATAATACTTTGCAATTAAGCACTAAACTAATCTAATCTCGTACTTAGGAAGATTAACCAAGGTTTACCTATTGACCAATGGGTAAAGGAAATCCTAACGCTATTGTCCAACGGATAAATATTACCCTAGCTTTTATCGTCCAATGGAAAAAGACAAAAAGGGTAAAATGGTCCATCTAGGGTTAGGGTAACCTAATTAGATTTGGGATCCAAGTGATTAGGTTAGCAGTCTATTAGGAATCTAACTAATTGGTTAAAGACTAACAATACTTAATCTAGGCTTTCATTGCTCGAGTGGTATTTTGGTTTTATTTAGTGGGAAATCGCCTAATAACGGAATATTAAAGCCCGACGGTGCCAAACGCCAAGGTTATGCGTGAGCGTGGCCAAGGCAGCCTGGTAGCAAAGCGGTGGCCAAAGCGACCGATGGCCAACGTTGGCCAAGCGACCGGTGGCCAGCGATGCCAACCGGTGGCCAAGCAGTGGCAAAGCGACCGGTGGCAGCTGGCCAGCGGTAGCGCTTTGGTGGCCAAGCGATGGTCAAAGCGACCCAGCGATGTGGCGGCGCCAAAGCGACTGGTGGCTAAGCGATGGCGGTGGCCAAAGCGACTGGTAGCCAAAGCGGTGGCCAGCGGCGACCAGCGACTGGTGGCCAAGCGGTGGTCAAGCGGTGGCCAAAGCGACCTGCAAGCAAGGCGACGGCCGGCGCCAAAGCGACTGGTGGCCAAACAGTGGTCGAGCGACCGGTGGCCAATGGCTGCCGCAGCCAAGCGGTGGCAAGCGGCGTGGCGGCGGCACCAAAGAACGCCAAAAGCAAGCGCGAATGCCAAGGCGAACCCGATGCCAAGCGAGCAAAGCGGCGCGACAATGAGCCGACGCCAAGGCAAGCGGCAGCGCGGCAATGACCGACGCTAGCGGCGAGCTTGACCGTGACCAACGCTTAAGCGATCACGAGCTTGACGAGCCGACGCTAAGCGACCTAGCCAAGCCAAAGCAAGGCAGTCAAGTCAAAGTTTAAGGCGAAGACTAAAAATTAACCACTTTGGCATCGATGCAACGCTCTAGGTTAGGAAAATGTAACTAAGCCAAACGGTAGTTAGGGTTGCTAGCTAATCGGTTGCCATGTAGGATTTCCAGCCGAGAAAATAAATTCTAGGATTTTACTATAATTACCAAGTAACTATACCAAGGTCTTAATAGGCATACTCGTCTTTAGAAAATGACCTTAATGCCCGGGCGATGAATTCCAATCTCCTAAGTCATAAACCTAATTATGACGGATTATTAATCGCAAAAAGGGATTTATAAAATAAATAAAGAATTTTCAAATATAATAACAAAATTTTATAAGTCGATAACGACCGATTTTTGGATGTTAAAATGAAATCCAAGTATTAAAATAAAATTCAAATTTTTAGCGAAATTTTTATTGACCAAAAATCAGGGTCGTTACAACCTATCCCCCTTAAAATAATTTCATCCTCGAAGTTGGTGCGTGTCTACCGATTTGACAAAGTCGCTATACTGGTCCTTGAATCGTCGTCTATCCCCCTTAAAAGAAGCAAGTCACTCTTAAGTCGCAGGTTAGGCGTAGGTTGGCTTATTCTAGTTCGCACTCGCTACTCACTTTAGACTAACAGTTGCACTCTCCCGAAATGGTGATGATACTATCTTGAACTAAGGGGTTTTGCTTCAGGTGCAAGTGTCTAATGAACACGACAGATTATTGCAGGCAAGCAATTAAATTTCTTAAGATAACATAAGATCAACACACTACATGCCTAAAGGCATCGTTAGGTACAAGAAAAATTAAGGAAAAGCAGATAATAATGGCTATGGTGCCATTGACGTGCCTCGCCCTACCACCTATCATTGAAGGCTTGGATCAAACGACGTTCGTATTCCCTTACGAACACCTCGAGTGCGACGGTCACAGCGAGAACACAGCACCAGAAGGTGCGGAGACGGTTGTTCCTACCGAACCACCGTGGCATGCCCATTGTCAGCACGACACTGAACAGGATGAAGATGAAGGGTTGCAACCGTAGCGTTTGGGTCGTTAGGGTGAGCTCGATTCGCTCGATTTCTCGAAATGCGGCGTCTTCCGGAAATTCTCGTCGTCGGGTGGCCATGGTTCGGGTTGGGGGGATGAGATGGTAAGAGAGATGAAGAGAAAAGGTGAAGAGAGGGGATAAAGAAATGGGAAGTGGTGGTGGGGTACATATAGGCCGGGTGAGGGTGAGTGGAGGAGGGAAATGATTGAGTTTTGAAATTTTGAAGTTGGAGGTTGAAATTTGAAGTTTGAATTTTGAAGGGTTGGGGGTGGTTGCCGTGGCCCCCTTGCGGGTATGGCCGGCGTGTGAAGGCCGGGCCCTCCTCGGTTTTGGCCAACACTTGTCGCTCTCCTGAAGAAATAAAATCTATCCAAAAATGGTTCCTAAAAACAAAATGTCTATCGGCAGAGGGTTACAACACCCGTAATCCAAGAAAATCACTATCCTTTAGCAACTTGCGTCAACTAAAATAATTGTCCTCGGTAATAAGGGGTTCATTTACTAAAGAATAGTACGCAACAGTACTCTTTTGAATGAAACAAGCTTTTTATAGATAAAAGAGAGATACAATCATAAGCATAGAATTCTACTACAAAGCAAATGGCACGATTCCTCCTAATACAAGTGGAAAGATCCTACATACTCTTAATACATGGTCTAAGTTCGTACTCACACAAGTGCGACTACAACTCTCGGGACCTTATTCTAAAACTACAACTCTACTACTGCGGTGGAGTAAGTCCAAAATACACTCGTAACTCCTCCTTCCATTCCTTCTCCCTCTTCTCGAGCCAATACTCCCCTCGTTGTCGGGCATCCTCAACAGCGTCACTAAGTGATAAACGTAGGGTCTCCACGCCCATGGTCTCAGCTAAAGGTGACACGAGAATAACCTCGTAGGTGTGCTCGCCAGTGGCAGGGTCAAATATACCCAAGTGGGGTATAGGGATGTAACTCTCGGGTGCAAGCAGAGCCTTGTACGTAAGCAGGTCCACATGAATGGTGTAACAAGGGTACAGCTTGCCATATCTACAATAATAAGAAAATTATATGTTAGACTTATCGGTGTGAAAGGGTAGTCTCGTAGAGACACATGTACACACATAAACAATGAACACGTATAAAAGAACACATAATTCCATTACTTAGGGAAAACAAGTACATTATAGGTGGCTTATAGTAGCCTTAAGCTTAATACATCAAGAGTCCTACATTTTCCTATTTTACATCAAAAGGCCTAACAATGGTGATCCTAGTTTAAAAGATCCTACATCCCAAAGGATTACAACTATTGCTTGGTTTATTTAGGGACTCCTAGATAGTATCCTTGGCTTCATGGATAGGCTAGACCCTCAACTTCCTCGGGCTCATCTTTGCTTCCACTATCTACTTCCTTAGTCACCTCATGAGCAACCTTCTCGTCTCCGATTTCTTCTTCACCATACGTAAAGTTTTCCATCGGGGGTAGGGCTCCAAAGAATCCACGAAAGGCACACAGGATTGGGAACATTACAGGAAACCAAGGGTCATCTTCCACAGGGGTAGGGGTATGATGCTGTACTCTTTTGAAATCACGGATTTCTGCGAGTATCATGACAATGTAGTCAGGCTTCTCCATCAGTCAGATGGTCATAGTTTCTAGGGTGACCTCGAGTTGGTGAGCTCCAACTATCAGGTTGGCTAGGTGATCCATCTACAAGAAGAAGTTTTAACCTCAATTAGTAACATTTTAAAACAAGGTTTGCTAATGTTAAAGAAACATCGAAATTTCTATGTTCCACATTCGATTCTTGATTTAAGTCATCATCCAATTGTTCGGGAATTCCCAGTTCGGCGGTACTGCCAGTTTCCACCTTACTTCAATCCGAAGATTGTTTTGTCAAAATTCCACCCAATTTGGGATGGTAAACTTAAAAATCAAGTCACGTTTGTGCAACGGTCAACTTATCTTAAAACTAATCTTAAAAGCAACCCATTCTACCCATGGCCGAGGTTTTGAACCTAAAGCTCTGATACCAAGTTGTAACGCCCCAAATTTTGGGTACGTTAAATAAACATTTTTATTGAATAAATTAAGGAGAGTCTAGCTCATTATTACAACATAAGTCTCACAAGAGTACTTTTATTCAACAAAAGAGGGGATAATCTAAGGTTAACTATTGCTCCGCCTCTTCCTCCATCCTTGCAAGCTCCTCGACTCCGAAGGCCTCCAAGGTGTACTGTTCCTGCTGCTCATCTATAAAATCTGACACATTATACCAGTGTCGCCCCCAGTATAATATGTCATGGTCACCAAAAAGGTAACACCGTGAGCTACAGAAGCTCAATAGAATAATCCAACCCGCTAACCCATAGCTTATAACACGAAGGTACATAGTCAATTTACACATGCTCATTCAACAACATAATTAACAATGACACACTCGCATTCATTATCTTGCCTACGTTGGTGTCATGCCCTTCTTTGTTTCTCCTACGCGACTCATCGTAAACTGTGTCACCATTTCATTTCGAAAATCATTTCTCATTCTTTGTTACCAACGGGCTACCAAGTCCGGCCACGTTATCAAATCTTGCATTGGCTCCTCTCCGCGGATAACCAAGCCCAATTACCAATGAGGCTACCACGTCCGGCTCCGTTAGCAATCTACACAATGGGCTACCAAGTCCGGCCTCATTGCGGTTTTCGCAAGTCCACACAAAGGGCTACCAAGTCCGGCCACCTTGCGGGTTATCACAACTCACATAAGGCTACCAAGTCCGGCCATTATGTAGTTTCAAAAATCCTTTTTATCCATGACAACCACTCCCTAAGTGTCATGTTTCTACTTTTCGGTTCTCGTGTCTCGTAATCATGCATAGACTCCGCGGCGGGACGAATCACTTTAAAGTAAATCTTGAAACTAAACTAGCAAGATCATCCAACTCTATATAATCATGCTTGTTTACAACCACAAGTAAGGTAAGCAGTCATGCGATCAAGTTCACAATCCTTGAGAAGGTCAAAATACTAACAATTCGTTTTGAAACAACACTTTATTTTTAAACGAAATCTTAACAACATATGTTTATTGACGAGTTAATCAAGTTGGGAAGATTCTATAAACCATGCATTCAATTATTCTCAAGATCAAAGTAAACTACGTACTTTTAGTAAGAAAGTTCTACAAGCTAATTCATACAACTAACTTTATTTCCTTTAGCGAAAATAGTTCAAAAAGCTCAACACACATCTTATCTATATTTTAGGAAGAGTAGATCGGGAAAATCTACCTTTCTTCTTGGCGGTAGGAAGACTACGAAAAGATCGACGGAAAGAAAGTCGGCAAACGAACGGAGTAACGGCTTATGATAAGCTTCCGATAGCTTCGAAAGAGAAAGGTTTCTCTTGAAACTAGATCGTAACCTATACTACTACTACTTTAGGATCGAGGTGGTGGTCGTATGGTGGTTTAGTGGCGGAGATGGAAAGAAAGCTCAAGAACAAGCTAGAACTACTCAAGAACACTAAGAACTCTTATGCTTTCAAGGAGAGAAGTTGGAGAATGGTTTGAGGTGTGAGTTCAAAGCACCAAATGGCTTGGTATTTATAGGCAAGCTCTCCCTCTCTCTCTCCCTAGGCCGGCCACTCTCTCTCTCTCTTTCCTACAATTTTTAATTCAAGCAAATCAAGTTTGCTTGCAAGAAATAACCTAAAAACTAGACATGCAAGGCTAGGATGTGTCCTTTGGATTGGATTATGAAAGACTAGGCAAGCAAATGGGATTTGATTCAAGTATAAAATTAGGGTTTGTACAAGAAGGACTAGATTTGATTGTCCTTGGCCATGCTTTCACTTTGAAAGCATGTCAAAGAAGGACAAGGGTGATCTAAGCTAGGTCAATCAACTTGCGCACACATCACACACACTCTCTCTCTCTCCATCCGATCTCTCTCTCTCTCTCAATCTCTCTCTCGGCCTCTCTCTCCTCCTCTCTCTCTCTCTCTCCTCCTTGGTACATTGGTACACAATATATAAATATAACTATATATATAATAGATATGGAAGGACAAGGATTTGGATTGGAAGAGTAAGGATTTTGGCTAGCTAGGGTTTGTACAAGATTTCCCCAATAAGAAATGAATTTAGGACAATTAGGTCATAGATTGCCAGGAAGGAAATCACCAAGAAATCAAGCAATGGTACATCAAGAAGATCAAGGAGATCAAGGTACAATTCTCTCTCCCTCTTTCCTTCTCTCGGATCTCTCTCCCTCCTTCTCTCTCTCTCGGCAATCTCTCTCCTCTCTCTCTCTCTCTCTCTCTCTCTCCCACTTGTACTTGCATGGAAGACATACAATATACTAATATTTGTATATGTACTTTGGGTCTTTAATAAAATCCACATTTTCAAGTAAATTAGATTTTCTAATTAAAATATTCTAATGCACACATGCATAATTCAATATTATATATATATACATATATATATACATACATGTACACATATAATATATATACAAGTAAGTACACACAATCTAGGCTAGATATACCACATGACAATATCTAATTAAGTATTCTACTTCATCCAAAGTACTAAGTACTAACCTAATATACTAATGAACTAATCTTAGTTTAATGGATTATCACACATGCCAAATCTAATATTTAAATCAAACAAGTACATGATTGTCAAGACTAACTATTATCCAATGGATAATACTTTCTCTAATGGTTAATAACCAATGGGTAATAATGGCTAGGATTCTAGTCTATCGTCAATGGGTAAAGAATCTCCTAACGGTTATTATCCAACGGTTAATACCAAAAGTATAATACTTTGCAATTAACCACTAAACTAATCTAATCTCGTACTTAGGAAGATTAACCAAGGTTTACCTATTGACCAATGGGTAAAGGAAATCCTAACGCTATTGTCCAACGGATAAATATTACCCTGGCTTTGATCGTCCAATGCATAAAGACAAAAAGGGTAAAATGGTCCATCTAGGGTTAGGGTAACCTAATTAGATTTGGGGTTCAAGTGATTCGGTTAGCAGTCTATTAGGAATCTAACTAATTGGTTAAAGACTAACGATACTTAATCTAGGCTTTCATTGCTCGAGTGGTATTTTGGTTTTATTTAGTAGGAAATCGCCTAATAACGGAATATTAAAGCCCGAGGTGCCAAATGCCAAGGCAATGCGTGAGCATGGCCAAGGTAGCCTGGTAGCAAAGCGGTGGCCAAGCGGTGGCCAAAGCGACGGTGGCCAAAGCTGGCCAAAGCGACCGGTGGCGATGGCAAAGCGGCTGTGGCAAATAGTAGCCAAAGCGACCGGTGGCCAAGCGATGGCGGCGGCAAAAGCAATTTGGTGGCCAAAGCGATGGCCAAAGCGACTGGTAATAGCGATGTGGCGGCGGCGACTGGTGGCTAACAAAGCGGTGGCCAGCGACTGGTGGCCAAACAAGGCGGTGGCCAAGCGACTGGTAAAGCGTTAAGCGGAGGCCAAAGCAACCTGGTGGCCAAACATGGTCAAAGCGACCGGTGGCCAGCGACTGGTAGCCAAACCGTGGCTGGCGGCGAAAGCGACTGGTAGCAAAGCGATGGTCAAGCGGCCCGGTGGCATGCGATGGCCATCGCGGCGGCGATGGCAAGGCAAGCGTGGCGGCGACCAGCAACGCCGAGGCAAAAGCAAGCGCGACCGATGCCAAAGCGGCAAGGCAGGCCCGACAATGAGCCGACGCCAAGGCAAAGCAGGCGCGACCGACGCCCAGGCGAGGCAAGCTTGACCGTGACCCGACGCTTAGGCGAGGCAGGCGCACGAGCCGACGCCAAGGCAACCTAGCCAAGCCAAAGCAAGGCGATCAAGCCGACGTTAAGGCGAAGACTAAAAATTAACCACTTTGGCATCGATGCAACGCTCTAGGTTAGGAAAATGTAACTAAGCCAAACGGTAGTTAGGGTTGCTAGCTAATCGGTTGCCATGTAGGATTTCCAGCCGAGAAAATAAATTCTAGGATTTTACTACAATTACCAAGTAACTATACCAAGGTCTTAATAGGCATACTCGTCTTTAGAAAATGACCTTAATGCCCGGGCGATGAATTCCAATCTCCTAAGTCATAAACCTAATTATGACGGATTATTAATCGCAAAAAGGGATTTATAAAATAAATAAAGAATTTTCAAATATAATAACAAAATTTTATAAGTCGATAACGATCGATTTTTGGATGTTAAAATGAAATCCAAGTATTAAAATAAAATTCAATTTTTTAGCGAAATTTTTATTGACCAAAAATCAGGGTCGTTACATGGAATCCCCAAAGATGGAGACAAAGGAGTCCTTTGCAGATTTTGTCAAAAGATGAAGACTAAGGTGGCTCTAATGACTGATCGCCCCAGCGAGAAAGACCAACTCCGCTTCATCTCTCGGAATCTCCAGCCAGACTATGCTAAGCATCTGGTCCTTGCACAAGCATCTGCAAATTTCGAAACCTTCTTCGATTCTGGCTTGGCCATCGAGGATGCGCTACAAAGCGGGATTCTTTCAAAAGAGGAATCTTCTAATCCCCCGAAAGCAAAGCCTCGTGCATACTCCAGCAACACCAATGCTCTGTTTGTGAGTGGGACTTACTCTAATGCAGCAACCAGTGGCACCAACGCCTCTGCCTCCAATACTATGAACCATATAGCAGACGTCCATCAGGTGCAGACCCCACAGAACAACCGGCCTCGCGATCAACCCCGCAGCTTCTCTGCAATTGAGGCACCTCTGTCCTCAGTTTTGGAGAAGCTGGTTAAGTCAGGGCATCTCAAGCCCCTGGATCCGACGCCTTTACCCAAGAACCCTCCGTCAAGTTTCAAAGCCAACCTGTACTGTGCCTACCATCAGGGTGCCGGCCACCTTACAGCTCCTGTTTCCGTCTTCGATGATGAGCATAAAATGTAGTACTTAAAAGACGTCTATACTTGCATTGTTAGTCTTGACTTTATAATTATTTATGTCGTATTATTTATGTCTTGACTTTATCACGCAAAAACGTTTCTTCCGAGACTTATGAGGTGAAGTCTGATTCAAGTGGGCTCAACCCAATTTAAATTAGAAGATCCAAAAGAGCAAAACCCAAAGTCGAGCTCATGGAATTTTCCTACGATGGAATTGATTTAAGAAGATTTGGATTGCAAGGATTTTTGGTAATTCTCTACACATGGTCTTGCACAGCTAATTGGTGACAAGAGTTATTGGCTTTGACTCAAACTCCTAAGGAAAGAATTGTTTAAGGAAAAAAAATATTATATAATCGGGGTATTTATCGATTTAACGAGAGGTTGACGGAAAAAAAGGAATTATATTCCAATGGGATTTGGGGTCCTTATTAATAGGAAGCTATCAGTGGGGTTTTGGGACCATCATGGGATACAAAGGGAGACGCGCAGCACGATCTCGGCAGGAAGGAAAACACGGCTGGAGAAAAGAATAGGATGAGCAAAAGAAATCTTTGTAAGGTTTTATTGTTATCTATGTTAGGCTAAAATCTTCAACTAGGGTTGAGGATGAAACCCTATAAGTTTTATTGAGTAATTTTATGCATACGATTTTTCCTACGTGCGTTCATAGTTTATTGTTCTGATCTCATTAATTAATTTGGTAGAGACTCGGATATGGATTCAATCGGAATGGGTTTTTTCCATGATTTGATATCACCTTATTAATCGAATTGCTTGGTTTATCGAAATTCATATTTAAGTTCGGGATATCTATTGTAATTTATTCATACGGATACAGTAGATGATTTTGTCTTAAACTTTTGAAGCAGAGGAGGAACATATTTTCGACGGGAAATAAAAAGGGCTTAATGATATATTATCCACGGTGATTAAGATTAGCTTCTAAATCATTGTGTAGAAATCATAGGAAAAATCGTTGCATAAGATTAGTAGATAAATATTTGTGGGTGTGGATTCCAAAACCTTAGTTACTTTTCTCAACCGGCAATCTCACTATTTTTCCGTGCTAGTTTAATTATTATTTTGTCATTGCATTATTTAAATCCTTAGTTTAAAAATCAATCGCACCTTGTTAACTAGGTTAGGGTTTAATCAATTTAAGTTATTTAGTTTTCCTACAAAAAATTATCAAGTCCTTGTGGGTTCGACCTTGCACTTGCATAACTATACATCAATACGATTCGTGCGCTTGCGAGCACATTAAAATTTCACAACAAGTTTTTGGCGCCATTGCCGGGGACTTAATTGTTTTTTTTTTTGGAAATCTAAAAATTTTGAATTGATTTTTCCCTTCTACTAGTTTAGTTAGGATTCTACTTTTGAGATATTTGAAAAAAACATTCACTTTGCTACGTGCATCTGTGATTAGTTAGTAGTAATTGCTTTTATTACTAATTGTTCTAGTGTTTTCCATCTCGTGTTAGTGTTTACATCCTAAAATACGCCACCCAATGAGAAAATTACACGTGGCATCAAACAATGCTTTGGCCTATCAGAACATATCCCATTTTGGCCCAAGATGCAGGGGATCATAGGGTTAATGGTGATATTATTTTAATACTAAACGGTATCGTTTTGATGGGAAACAGCGGCGTTGGAGCCTCAATTGAGGGTAATTAAAACGGTAGTTGGGTTTAGCCGTTGATTACTTATTTAAAATCATCCAATGGTGATTAATCTCTTGTTTTATGCAGCAATTAAGCATGGGTGTAGGGAATCATTTATAAGCTCCAGTCGTGTTACATTAACCCACGATGCATAGAAGCAGGAAGCCCACGATCCAGAAGACAGCCATGATCGATATTAGCAAACGTGGAGAGAGAAGAATTCTCAGGAATCGACCCAAGTAACCGTTCGAAGGCTCCACTCAACCGTTTTTAAGAAATCATGGTCAGTTCAAAGTGGAACGTGGGAAGCAGTTGAGGACGTGGAGTTCTAGGGCAGGCTCGGCGTCTATAAATAGAAGAAGAAGTTGAAGAGAAGTCCCCCCGACAAATCTTATCATCTGAGAACTCATACTCAATATGATTGCTCAGATATTTATCTTAGTTTAGGTCTTAGTTTAGTTTAATTTGTAAGTTGAAGGTTTGTTTGCATGTAAGACTACTTTTGATTAAATTCAAGTTTCTTATTTCTTTCAGTCTTCTTCGTACCAAAGATTAATCGTTTATAGGCTCTCTTTGATTAAATTCAGTGCGCTTATATTTCTGCATTAGTCTTAGAAAAATCCCAGGAGTGTTTTGTGCACAAATTGGCCTTCGATTAGATTCAGGTTTGTTTGTGTTCAATCATCTTAGCCGGTTATAAGCTCTCTTTGATTAAATTCAGTGTGCTTATATTTCTATATTGGTTTTAGTGAAGTCTCAAGAGTGTTTGTATACAAACTTACCTTTGATTAGATTCAGGTTCGTTTGTGTTCAATCATCTTTTTTGATTTGAGGAAAGCCAGTCCTTTGTTTTGGTTGACACTTTAAGTAAAAATCCTCTTAGTTGAGGTAATTGAACAGATAACACAGTTGCCTGATATAAATTAGTTGTTTCGAATCACATTGAAAATAATAATTTCTCTTGTGAAGTTAGTTCTTTTCTAGCACGCCCACACACGATCATTTGCCATTTGATTGAGCTAATTCATCCCCAAACAATTTTTTGGCACGCCCGGTGGGACTCACAAGTGTCAAAATGCCAAGGCTTAGGAAGCAAATATGGACACCTATTGGCGTTTCGGAGCCAGAAGAGCAAGCCATGCCAGAACAGGCTGCAGAACCAGGTACGCCTGTTAGCCGAAGTTTTCAGCCATTGGCTTTAGAAATGGAAGAGCCTTTGCAGGAGGAGCCTGCTTAGGAGATACATCCTTATCATGTGCCTCCAAATTTCCAAGAGGGACAGGCTAGTGGTAAAGACCACGATAAGGATGAGATGTTTAGAGAAATGATGATAGCTTTTAGAGAGATGGCTCAAACTCAAAGAGCCATGTTTAAAAGCATAAAAATTAGGCTACCTAATCCAGAGTTATCAAGAAACAGTCCAGTAAATATTGGACTGAACAACCAAGCTACCTCTAGCACTCACCAAAGTTCCTTCAAAGGAAGGCTTGGAGAGGACATTGGACAGGGTAAGGTGAAGTCTAGACCTAGGAAAAGAGAAAATGTATCCGGAGGAAATACCACAATCTTGGTGTGAGCCAGTGAAACCAACAAAGCCATTGGAGATTCCAAAGCAGTCCCATGGTATTACTATTGGAGTCCCAAGAAATTCTGGGAATAGACAAAATGTCAATCCTCTTTTCGAACCTATTTCGGGGAGATGGGGGGATGACGTAGAGTTGGAGCAAGGATATGCACCAGAAAGAAGGGATGTTAATCCACAAGACTCTTGCCAAGAGTTGCCAATTGCTAGAGACCCTTTCCCAACCTCTCGAGAGAAAAATCCTAGGTATACACAGGCCCATGTTGCGCCCGAGAGGATGCAGCAGCCACCATATGGGAGGATCCCCAGGGAAAACCAAGGGGATTTTAGTGGGGTCTATGAAGATGACTTGGTAGGGCAAGACCAGCCTGTAGCAAATCAAGGGCAAAATCTCCTCGTAGACAACCCAGTATTAAGAGACCAAGTTATAGGTCTCATACAAGAAGTTTGTGGACCTCGAACTCAGGGGGTACAACCTCAGATCTATAGAAAACCATATCCAGAATGGATAGATACAACGTTTCAAATTCCCAGGGAATTTAAAATCCCAGATTTTACTTGAGCTAATTCATCCCCAAACAGTTAGTCACAGCTATCTTTCATCTGCTTTTCCAAGCGGTCGAGCTTCCTTCAACTTGGTAAGTTATTTGCTGCCTTATCATTAATATTAAAAAAAAAATCACTTCCTGCCTCGTTCTTAGGATTACTGTTGTTTGCACTTTTCTTTCTGTTTAGTTCTTTCTGTCTAGTTTAGTTTAATCTAACTTAATAAGTTTTGTTAGTTAGGCATTTTTGTGTTTAAGTAAGTTCTCATTTTTTTTTAATCAGTTTGGTATCTCATCCCTGCGTAGTTTCTTGTTTTACTCTTGCTATTTGTATTTTTATTCTGTCTTCAATTGAAAAAAAAATAAAAAATAAAAAAAATTTGTTCTTAGTTGTGCACGAGCTTTTCGGTAGGTGATAACGAGTCAAATTTCATCTAAAAAATTGAATAGTTGACCGTACTAAGAATGGGAGACGTGGTCGAAAATACTAAAACTCTTATAGAGTTGTTCTCGCCCATTACCACAAACCCACCATCCTGCATAGTGTTACCCACAACCAACGCTACACAATTTGAGCTGAAACCACAAATATTTCAACTTTTGCCTACATTTCGAGGTATGGAAAATGAGGACCCTTATATGCACGTAAAAGATTTTCTTGAAATTTGCTCTACCTTTAAGTTCCCAAATTTTTCTGACGAGTCTGCTTGACTCAGGTTATTCCCATTTTCTTTGAAGGAAAAGGCAAAGGCATGGTTGAATTCTCTACCCTCAGGTTTAATAACTTCATGGGACATTCTTGTTAAAAAGTTCCTTTTCAAATTTTTTCCAATGTCCAAAACAATTGCTTTGCGAAGAGATATTATGGATTTTTGTCAAGAAGAGTGTGAGAAGTTTTACGAAAGCTGGGAAAGGTTTAAAGATAATCTCCTTAAGTGTCCCCACCATGGCTTTGAGACGTGGAGGCTTGTTCAAATTTTTTATAACCGTTCAACTCAATCTAACCGCAATATGATTGAATCCATGAACGGTGGTGGTTTTTTAAATCTTAGAGATGATGCGGCTTATCAATTTCTTGAAAATTTATCTGAGAGTTCTCAGCAATGGGACTTTTCTAATCCTAGACATAAGCAATCTAACTCATCTAGAAAAGGAGGCATATATGAAGTTAGGGAGGATTTTGACGTAAGAGCTAAACTAGATAGTCATACTCGGAAGGTTGAGGCGTTAACTTTAAGTAGGACTATGGAGTCTGCCAATCAAGTTCAAAGTGAAGTGTGTTCTCTTTGTGCTAGTCCCATGCACACAACGCAAACATGTCCTTCCATGATTGGCTATTCTGAATATTGTGCCGAGTAGGCAAATGCACTCAACAACTGTGAAAAACCATTTGCTAATAACTTTTCGGAGACAAACAATCCCAACTTGAGAAAACATTCTAATTTGTCATGGTGGCAAAATAATTCCTCTTCAAACATAGGTGGGGAACCCCTACAATCACAAAATCAATTTCCCCCTACATTTCGTCCTCCTAATAAGCCTGGAAATTATTTCAATCAGCCTCACACTCCCCAATCTAATTTTCGACCGGCTTCCCCCCAGCAACAAAAATCGTCCTTAGAAGACTCTCTCCAGAAATTCATGCAAACGACTAGACAAGCCATTGTAGAGATTAAAAATCAAATGGGCCAGTTGGCTAGTCAAATGGTAGAGATTGAGAAGGGAAAGTTCCCTAGTCAGCCGATACGAAATTCAAAAGGGCAATTTGTTGTTAGTAACCCCTCTAAGTCTACCTCTGAGCATGGGCAGGTTCAATCCATTATCACTCTTAGATCAGGAAAACATGTTGACAATCAAGTAAGTATGCCAAAAGAGAAAAGCTTAGGGGAGTTTGAGACAAAAGAAAGGCAAAGTGGCCCCAATAAAGATCAAGAATCTAGGTTGCCCCGACCTCCTAAAGAATCCGAACGCAGGAGTTCATCCCTAAAGCTCCATATCCTGAAAGACTAGTAGCCCCTAAGAAAGGTGTAGACCATGGAGATATTTTAGAGACATTTAAGCAAGTAAGAATCAACATTCCACTCCTAGATGCTATTCGACAGGTGCCTTCATATTCCAAATTTTTAAAAGACCTAGTCTCCATAAAAGGGAAGACCAGCACCCCTAAGGAAGTAGTGTTGACCGAACAAGTCAGCTTTATTATCCAACACAAAGTACCTGTCAAGTATAAGGATCCTGGGTGTCCCACGATTTCGTGCACGATAGGTAATCATCACATTGAGCGAGCTTTGTTAGATTTGGGAGCTAGTGTCAACCTACTACCATATTCAGTCTATCAGCAATTAGGATATAGGGGAACTAAAACCCACGACTGTAAGATTGCAATTGGCTGATGGGTCTCTTAAAATACCTAAAGGAGTCATTGAGGATGTGTTAATTAAGGTTGATAAATTCTATTTTCCAACGGACCTCATAGTTTTAGATACTCAGCCTGTTCATCTCTCACGTGGACAAATTCCTGTAATCTTAGGACGTCCTTTCTTAGCTACCTCAAATGCTCAAGTTAATTGTAGGAATGGGGTGATGAAAATGTCATTTGGGAATGTCACTTTTGAACTTACTATTTTTGACACTGGCGAAAAACCCTTAGAGGAAGATGTAAGTGCTGTTTGTATGATAAATAGTCTTGGCAACACTATGCTCAGCCAATTTGATTGTGAAGATCCGTTAGAGTCTAGCTTAGCTAATTTTGATTACAACTTTGATATTAATGTGACTAAGCAAGCTGTTACTTTGGTAGACTCAGCTCCTTGGTCAAGTATTGAGGAGTGGATATTGAATGGGGAGTCTCCTCAACTTTCTTCATCACCGGTGCTCCCATGTGTTATCGAGTCACTTGATAGTGAATTGAAACCTCTACCACCCGATCTTAGTGTTGAGCTTTTAGTGCCGATAAAGGTCATCTGCAATTTCTTTGATTCACATGATGATAATACTAAAGAAGAAATGATAGTTGACAACAATAGGGATGACACCGATGGAATTGAGTGGGATTTTGTATTCAAAATTGATCCCTCACTTTCTCCTCGTAAGTTTTGTTTAAAAACATTGATTTTCAAACATGCATTCCCATGGTATGATGATGATCTTGCCTCTGTTTTTGCTATGTACATGACACCTTTGTTTGCACAATACACTAACTTAATTTTGAGAGTGTCAAATGATTTTTGCTGGGAAGATTTGTATATTATTAATTATAAGAAGCAGATAAAAAAAATGAGCTGATTGTTCTAATTTTCTGCTACGCCTATTGTTTTTATTACTGTTTTGCCTTTTTTTTTTCTCTTTTGTGTCGCTAACCAATTGCAGGAAATAAAAAAAAGTACTTGTTCACCATATGAGGTAACCCTTAAACTTCTCCTGTTCTATTTTTCCTTTGCTAAATTGAGGACAATGCATCATTTAGGTTTGGGGGAGAGACTATTATTTTTGCAAAAAAAAAAAAATATTTGCTGCAATTGTGATTTTATTATTATATTTTGTACTTCATTTTTGTGTGTGTCAAATTTTTAAAAAATTGAGGATGCTTGAATTGGACTTTCGGCGTGGCTGTTGGCTATTGATCAGTTCTAGTTTGAATGTTGCTCAAGTTGGATTCTTGATATGATTTTATTGATAGAGTTAAACTCGTGAACATAGGTATTTATGAGAGGCACTTAGTTGGTTCAAATCACCTATGTTTGGATAGCGATTAATCATTTATGTATATGCCTTTGCACGAGCACTATCGCACTTAGAGTTGGATTTGACCTCGAGTACCGTACATATATTTTTGGTGCCTCAGTAGGAGTCAAATGTCTTAGTAGAATTCTCAATGCCCTTTTTCCCACCAAGGGAAAAAAATTGAATAAAGTTCATGCATTTTCGGGCTTTTCACTTAGTAACCGGGCCTCTTGCCTCAGTAAGCAGTGAGTGTTCGCGTCAAACGGTGGAGAGTTCTGGGATTGTCATGTGTGGTTAGCTTGGGTTCGTAGCCTTTTTGACTCGAGTGATTAAGTCCGTTGGGGTGTTTTCTACATCTAGTGCCCTAAAGCCGTCTGGTTTGGGTGTCGCTGGCCTAAAGCTCACTACAAGGGTCAAATAGAAAGCTTAAGGGATCAAGGCATTGCACAACCACAAGAAAATACATATATATAGAAAAAAAAAAGTGAAAATTGGAATAAGGGGAGGGGCTATAATTTCATGTGAGCATTTTGATGAGTATTGAGGTATTGAAGGTGCGTGTATTGTTTTCGAGGTTAATGAACATCTTTGTGTGACTTTTCACTTTACACACATGCCTTGTGATTTCTTTCTATCCAGATATACGTGGGAGGAACAGATTTTATGCAAATTCGGATTACAATGTTCACTTGTTTAACTTTTTTAATGGATGAAAAATCTTGCCTCTAACTTGTGTTACTCTAACGCTAGTTACTTTGAGAGGCCATATACTATGTTTTGGAATTCTAATCGAGTGTCTTCTTCATTAGAATTTTGTGGGTATATTCACGGCAAACCCTCACGAGACTATAACTCGTCCACTAGGGCAACTTAGGTGTAACGACCCTGATTTTTGGCCAATAAAAATTTTGCTAAAAATTTGAATTTTATTTTAATACTTGGATTTCATTTTAACGTCCAAAAATCGGTCGTTATCGACTTATAAAATTTTGTTATTTTATTTGAAAATTCTTTATTTATTTTATAAATCCCTTTTTGCGATTAATAATCCGTCATAATTAGGTTTATGACTTAGGAGATTGGAATTCATCGCCCGAGCATTAAGGTCATTTTTTAAAGACGAGTATGCCTATTAAGACCTTGGTATAGTTACTTGGTAATTGTAGAAAATCCTAGAATTTATTTTCTCGGCTGGAAATCCTGCATGGCAACTGATTAGTTAGCAAACCCTAACTACCATATGGCTTAGTTGCATTTCCCCCAACCTAGAGCGTTGCATCGATGCCAAAATGGTTAATATTTAGTCCTTGCCTTGACCGTTAACTTGACTGCCTTGCTTTGGCTTGGCTAGGCTGCCTAGGCATCGGCTCGCTGACAAGCCTGCCTTGCCTTGGCGTCGGCTCGCTGTCGCGCCTGCCTCGCCTTGGCGTCGGCTCGCTGTCGCGCCTGCCTTGCCTTGGCGTCAGCTCGCTGACAAGCCTGCCTTGCCTTGGCATCGGGTCACGCCTCGCTTTTGCCTTGGCGTTGCTGGGCTGCCTTGCTCTGCCTTGGCTGCCATCGGGTTCTGCCTTGGCATCGAGTCACGCCTTGCTTTTGCCTTGGCCTCTGCTTGGCTACCAGGCTGCCTTGGCCACTGTTTGGCCACCAGGCTGCTTTGGCCGCCGCTTGGCCACTGCTTGGCCACCGGGCTGCCATGACCACTGTTTGGCCACCAGGCTACTTTGGCCGCCGCTTGGCCACTGTTTGGCCGCACACCGCCATGCCACCGGTGCCATGACCACTGTTTGGCCACCAGTCGCTGGCCGCCAGCCTTTGTTTGGCCAGTCGCTTTGGCCACATCGCTGCCAGCTGTCGCCTTAGCCACTATTTGGCCACCGGCCTTGACCACTATTGTGCCATCGCTTTGGCGCCGCAGCCTTTGCTTGCGCTGCCTTGGCCACTGTTTGGCCACCGGGCTGCTTTGGCCACCGCTTGGCCACCGCTTTGCTAGCGGGCTGCCTTGGCCACGCTCACGCCTTGCCTTGGCGTTTGGCACCGTCGGGCTTTAATATTCCGTTATTGGGCAATTTCCTACTAGATAAAACCAAAATACCACTCGAGCGATGAAAGCCTAGATTAAGTATCGTTAGTCTTTAACCGATTAGTTAGAATAGCCTAATGCCCATTTAGCCTAATCACTTCTCCCTAACCCTAGATGGACCATTTTACCCTTTTTGTCTTTTTACATTGGACGATAGAAGCTAGGGTAATATTTATCCGTTGGACAATAGCGTTAGGATTTCCTTTACCCATTGGTCAATAGGTAAACCTTGGTTAATCTTCCTAAGTACGAGATTAGATTAGTTTAGAGCTTAATTGCAAAGTATTATACTTTTTGGTATTAACCGTTGGATAATAACCATTAGGAGATTCTTTACCCATTGGGCGATAGACTAGAATCGTAGCCATTATTACCCATTGGTTATTAACCATTAGAGAAACTATTATCCATTGGATAATAGTTAGTCTTGACAATCATGTACTTGTTTGATTTAAATATTAAATTTGGCCATGTGTTAAAATCCATTAAATTAAGATTTGTCCATTTGTATATTAGGTTAGTACATGGTACTTTGGATGAAGTAGAATACTATATTAGATATTAGTCCTAGGTCATATCTAGTATAGATATTGTGTAGTACATGTATATATATATATATATGTATGTACTTGTTGTATATATTTATTTTATTGTATATAGCATGTGTGTATTACATTTTTAATTGGAAAATCCCTTTGCTTGTAAATCTATTAGATATTCTAGTACACTAATACATTATTATATATGTTTGCTTTCTAGTATGTGTATATATATATATAGTACATGAGAGAGAAAGAGAGAAAGAAAGCCGAGAGAGAGAGAGAGAGAGAGAGAGAGAGAAAGAAAGGAGGAGAGAGAGATAGTACCTTGGATTGACTTCTTGTGCTTCCATTGTACTTTGAAAGCATTAGGTTAGTGTATTAGACTATGGAACCCTAGACTAGATTGTAAGTACATGCTTATATATATATATATGTGTACTTGTATGTATATATATATATATAATATTGTATATAACTTGTGTGTATATAGATTATTATATTTCAAAAATCTAATTTACTTGAAAACTTAGATTTTATTAAAGACCCATAGTACATATGTATATATTAGTATATATATATACTTTCCAAGTGGTACAAGTGGGAGAGAGAGAGAGAGAGAGGAGAGAAGCCGAGAGAGAGATGGGAGAGAGAGAGAGAGATTCGGATGGGAGAGGGAGAGAGAGAGTGATGTGTGTGCAAGTGATTGACATGCCTTGGTCATCCTTGTCCTAGTTGTGTATACTTCAAGTGAAAGCATGACCAATGCCATCCAATCTTGTCCTTCCTTGTACAAACCCCATTAGAATACTTGAATCAAATCTCCTTCCTTGCCTAGTTTTCCATAATCCAATCCAAAGGACACATCCATAACCTTGCATGCCTAGTTCTAGGGTTAAACTTGCAAGCAAACAAGATTTGCTTGAATAAAAAAATGAGATATAGGAGAGAGAGAGAGAGGGTGCCTTGCCTATAAATACCAAGCTCTTGGTGCTTTGAACTCACACCTTCACCTCATTCTCCAAACTTCTCTCTAAAACCCATTCTGTTTTGCCCAGGCAGCCTACTGTCCTCTGAAAAACTCCTTTTTTTCTCCGGGCGAAAGTCGTTTCTAGGAACAACGACCTCCACGAAAGTCGTAGAACACTTCGAGAGCTTCAGTTTAGACCCAAGAACCACCCCAAACGGTCAAGAGATGATCAAGATATTGACCTCCAAATTTCAGTGAAAAATCTGGAAATTCCATTCCAGACAGCTCACTGTCCACTTTCTTATCCCCATTTTTCTCCGGGCGAAAGCCGTTTTTAGGAACAACGTCCTTCACGAAAGTCGTAGAGAACTTCGAGATCTTCGTTTTAGACTCAAGAACGATCCTATTCGGCCAAGTATTGACTGAGTTACTGCCATCCAAAGTTGGGTCCAGATTGTGAGCATTCGACGACCGTAGCACTTTCCAACTAGCTTATTCGGCCCCGACTAGTTTCGGATTAAGGTAGAATCTTCTTATACCTCTAACTCTACGTAGTATACCTATACCCCTACCCTACGTATATCGTATGATATGAGCGTGATTAAAAATATGTAGTACTTGGCTAGTTGATCGCATGATGTTGTTTGACGTAGAATTCTTTGAGGTACATGAGCATGATAATGTAGTTGTGATATTTAGCTTGTAGAACTTTCTTTCTTAAAAGAACGTGGTTTACTTTGATCTCATGACTACTTGATTGCTTGATCGCCTAGTTACCACGTGATTGTATGAATTCGTCAATAAACATGTGTTGCTTTATTGAACCGCTCGAAGGAAATGCATTTTAAAGATAAAGTATCGTTTGAAACGAAGTATTTGTATTTTGACCTTTTAACGAGCATGATATCGTATGAGTTATGTGAATAGTCCCACCGCGGAGTCGATGCATGTTACGAGATACATGGAATTGGAAAAGTAGAGATATGACACCTAAGATGTGGTTGATACGGATAAAAAGTGTTTTGGAAATGCATAATGGCCGGACTTGGTAGCCATTATGGCCATGAGTCAGATTTGGTAGCCTTTGTGGCAATGAGCCGGACTTGGTAGCTCATTGTTGTGCGACACAAGGTGCCGGTCTTGGATGCTCATGGTTGTGTGTGGGTGTGACACAATGTGCCGGACTTGGTAGCCATTGTGGCCGTGCGTTGGTAACCTTGTGGCAATGAGCCGGACTTGGTAGCTCATTGTTGTGCGACACAAGGTACTTGTAAACCATGGTTGTGTGCGTGCGTGTTTTCGGAATTGATGATAAAAGATGAGACACAAAACGATTAGTCGCGAGGGGAGACACACGGAAAACATGACACCAACGCTCGTTAGTGAATGCGCATGTGTAATTGTATGAGTTGTTTGAAAGCATGTTAAAATTGTATACTATCTTTGATGTGTATGTTAAGGGTTAGTGGGTTTGGATTACTCTATTGAGCTTTCAAGCTCACGGTGTTGCTTTATGTGACCACGACATATTATCTTGAGTGGCGGCTTATTTGGTATAATGTGTCAGACTTGTTAGATGAACAAGGGGAGCTGTATACCTTGGAGGCCTTTGGAGTGAGGAACTTGCTAGGATGGAAGAAGAGAAGGAGCTGTAGATAACCTTAGATATCTATCCATATTGTGTAATAAACGAACACATTGGGAGTTTATGATGTAATAAAGAGCCAGACTCTATTTTGTTGTTCAATAAAATGTTTATTTAACGTACCCAAAATTCGAGGCGTTACATTGGCTATGGCACTATAGGCTCAACACTCGGCCATGGGTAGAATGGGTAGCCTTTAAGATAAGTCTTGAGATAAGTTTAAGATAAGTTGACCGTTGCACAAACGTGAATTGAGTTTAAGTTTATCGTCCCAAATTGGGTGGAATTCTGACAAAACAATCTTCGGATTGAAGCAATGTGTGGAAATTGGCAGTACCACCGAGCTGGGAATTCCCGAACAATTGGATGATGACTTAAATCAAGAATCGAATGTGGAACCTAAAAATTCCAAAGTTTCCTTAGCGCTAGAAAAAACTTTGTTTTAAATCATTACTAATTGAGGTGTTAAAAATCTTTCTTTGTAGAAGCTAGTCAACCTGTTAGTTAGAACTGCATGAAGTGATTGAGAGATTTATAGGAATTGTTTTACCCTAGAGTGGAGTACTAGCGGTGTAGGTTAGAACCTAATAACCTATAGAACCTCTTAGTAGGAGTATATAGAATTGTTTCAACTTGTATTAGGAAGAACCTTAGGTCGCTTTTTGCTATTTTAGTAGAATTCTATGCTTATGATTGTATCTCTCTTTTATCTATAAAAAGCTTGTTCCTTCAAAAGAGTACTGTCGCGTACTATCCTTTAGTAAATGAAACCCTTATTACCAAGGACAATTATTTTAGTTGACGCAAGTTGCTAAATGATAGTAATCTTTTTGCTTATCTATAAAAATTTTCTTTGTTACGGGTGCTGTGGCACACTATCGTTAGATAATTTATTATTATTATTTTGGTTCGAAGTCATTTTTGGATAAATATTTTCCCACACCTCCTAAGGAACGAGAGCGGAACCTAGCACCTAGAGCCGGGCCTACCCCATTCGGCGCGGCCAAAACCGCACCCTCCATCCTCCAATTATCAAAATTTCAAACTCCCAATTATTAAATGCCAACCTCCAACTTCAAAATTTCAAAACTCAATTATTTCCCTCCTCCACTCACCCCTCACCCGGCCTATATGTACCCCACCACCACTTCCCATTTCCTTATCCCCTCCCTTCACCTTTCCTCTTCATCTCTCTTACCATCTCTCGGTGCTTTGAACTCACACCTTCACCTCATTCTCCAAACTTCTCTCTAAAACCCATTCTGTTTTGCCTAGGCAGCCTACTGTCGTCTGAAAAACTCCATTTTTTCTCCGGGTGAAAGTCGTTTCTAGGAACAACGACCTCCACGAAAGTCGTAGAACACTTCGAGAGCTTCAGTTTAGACCCAAGAACCACCCCAAACGGTCAAGAGATGACCAAGATATCGACCTCCAAATTTCAGTGAAAAATCTGGAAATTCCATTCCAGACAGCTCACTGTCCACTTTCTTATCCCCATTTTTCTCCGGGCGAAAGCCGTTTTTAGGAACAACGTCCTTCACGAAAGTCGTAGAGAACTTCGAGATCTTCGTTTTAGACTCAAGAACGATCCTATTCGGCCAAGTATTGACCGAGTTACTGCCATCCAAAGTTGGGTCCAGATTGTGAGCATTCGACGCCCGTAGCACTTTCCAACTAGCTTATTCGGCCCCGACTAGTTTCGGATTAAGGTAGAATCTTCTTATACCTCTAACTCTACGTAGTATACCTATACCCCTACCCTACGTATATCGTATGATATGAGCGTGATTAAAAATATGTAGTACTTGGCTAGTTGATCGCATGATGTTGTTTGACGTAGAATTCTTTGAGGTACATGAGCATGATAATGTAGTTGTGATATTTAGCATGTAGAACTTTCTTTCTTAAAAGAACGTGGTTTACTTTGATCTCATGACTACTTGATTGCTTGATCGCCTAGTTACCACGTGATTGTATGAATTCGTCAATAAACATGTGTTGCTTTATTGAACCGCTCGAAGGAAATGCATTTTAAAGATAAAGTATCGTTTGAAACGAAGTATTTGTATTTTGACCTTTTAACGAGCATGATATCGCATGAGTTATGTGAATAGTCCCACCGCGGAGTCGATGCATGTTACGAGATACATGGAATTGGAAAAGTAGAGATATGACACCTAAGATATGACACCTAACATGCTTGGTCCCACCGCGGAGCGTGCGTGTTTTCGAAATTGATGATAAAAGATGAGACACAAAACGATGAGTCGCGTAGGGGAGACACACGGAAAACATGACACCAACGCTCGTTAGTGAATGCGCATGTGTAATTGTATGAGTTGTTTGAAAGCATGTTAAAATCGTATACTATCTTTGATGTGTATGTTAAGGGTTAGTGGGTTTGGATTACTCTATTGAGCTTTCAAGCTCACGGTGTTGCTTTATGTGACCCTGACATATTATACTAGTGGCGACGCTGGTATAATGTGTCAGACTTGTTAGATGAACAAGGGGAGCTATACACCTTGGAGGCTTTTGGAGCTGAGGAACTTGCTACGATGGAAGAAGAGAAGGAGCTGTAGATAACCTTAGATATCCATCCCTTTTGTGTAATAAACGAACCCTTTGGGAGTTTATGATGTAATAAAGAGCCAGACTCTCTTTTGTTGTTCAATAAAATGTTTATTTAACGTACCCAAAATTCGGGGCGTTACACTAGGGGTTTAAAGGCTTGTTGCATGTGCTAAATGCAATCGGACTCCTCCGAAAAAGGATTAGTTAGTATTTTTATTTTCTTTTGCTTTTCGTATTTCTTTTGCTCGAGGACTAGCAAAATGTAGGTTTGGGGGTATTTGATGAGCATAAAATGTAGTACTTAAAAGATGTCCATACTTGCATTGTTAGTCTTGACTTTATAATTATTTATGTCGTATTATCATCTATTTATGTTTTGTGGTATTTTGGGCCTTATCACGCAAAAACGTTTTTTCCGAGACTTATGAGGTGAAGTCTGATTCAAGTGGGCTCAACCCAATTTAAATTAGAAGATCCAAAAGAGCAAAACCCAAAGTCGCGTTCACGGAATTTTCCTACGATGGAATTGATTTAAGAAGATTTGGATTGCAAGGCTTTTTGGTAATTCTCTGCACATGGTCTTGCACAGCTAATTGGTGACAAGAGTATAATGCCTTGTTCGTTTACCATATTTACTTTGTTTTAACTTTGTTTTCCAATCATTACCCTACATCTTTCTCCAATCATTACCCTATTTTTTCAATTATTAATTTCATTTCTCTCTCTATCTCTCTCCACTCATTACCCCTCTCTCCAATCATTACCCTATTTCTCTCTCCACCCATTACCAAAACAAAAATACCCAAATAACCCAAACGAACATGGCTTGGTTTTGACTCAAACTCCTAAGGAAAGAATTGTTTAAGGGAAACAATATTATATAATCGGTATTTACCGATTTAATGAGAGGTTGACGGAAAAAAAGGAATTATATTCCAATGGGATTTGGGGTCCTTATAAATAGGAAGCTATTAGTGGGGTTTTGGGACCATCACGGGATAAAAAGGGAGACGCGCAGCACGATCTCGGCAGGAAGGAAAACACGGCTGGAGAAAAGAATTGGATGAGCAAAAGAAATCTTTGTAAGGTTTTATTGTTATCTATGTTAGGCTAAAATCTTCAACTAGGGTTGAGGATGAAACCCTATAAGTTTACTGAGTAATTGTATGCATATGATTTTTCCTACGTGCATTCATAGTTTATTGTTCTGATCTCATTAATTAATTTGGTAGAGACTCGGATATGGATTCAATCGGAATGAGTTTTTTCCATGATTTGATATCACCTTATTAATCGAATTGCTTGGTTTATCAAAGTTAATATTTAAGTTCGGGATATCTATTGTGATTTGTTCATACGGATACAGTAGATGATTTTGTCTTAAACTTTTGAAGCAGAGGAGGAACATATTTTCGACGGGAAATAAAAAGGGCTTAATGATATATTATCCACGGTGATTAAGATTAGCTTCTAAATCATTGTGTAGAAATCATAGGAAAAATCGTTGCATAAGATTAGTAGATAAATATTTGTGGGTGTGGATTCCAAAACCTTAGTTACTTTTCTCAACCGGCAATCTCACTATTTTTCCGTGCTAGTTTAATTATTATTTTGTCATTGCATTATTTAAATCCTTAGTTTAAAAATCAATCGCACCTTGTTAACTAGGTTAGGGTTTAATCGATTTAAGTTATTTAGTTTTCCTACAAAAAATTACCAAGTCCCTGGGGTTCGACTTCGCACTTGCATAACTATACATCAATACGATTCGTGCGCTTGCGAGTATATTAAAATTTCACAACATTCGACATGCGATTCAGGATCTTATAGATGAAGGGACCCTTCAGGCATCGCCTCCACCATCCCAAAAGCCAAACATCCGTTCCAATTTCCTGCCCAACCACAAGGCTGTTCCACACATCAGTCAAATTTCCCTCAGCTCCACTCATATCAACCTTACCTTCACTATATTTAACCCCACCTACCATATAATCCCAGTCAACCAGCCCAAACCTGTAACGACCCTGATTTTTGGTCAATAAAAATTTCGCTAAAAATTTGAATTTTATTTTAATACTTGGATTTCATTTTTAACATCCAAAAATCGGTCGTTCTCGACTTATAAAATTTTGTTATTATATTTGAAAATTCTTTATTTATTTTATAAATCCCTTTTAGCGATTAATAATCCGTCATAATTAGGTTTATGACTTAGGAGATTGGAATTCATCGCCCGGGCATTAAGGTCATTTTCTAAAGACGAGTATGCCTATTAAGACCTGGGTATAGTAACTTGGTAATTGTAGTAAAATCCTAGAATTATATTTCTCGACTGGAAATCCTACATGGCAACCGATTAGTTAGCAACCCTAACTACCGTTTGGCTTAGTTACATTTTCCTAACCTAGAGCGTTGCATCGATGCCAAAGTGGTTGAATTTTAGTCTTTGCCTTAACCGTTGACTTGACTGCCTTGCTTTGGCTTGGCTAGGCTGCCTTGGCATCGGCACGCTGTCGGGCCTGCCTTGCCTTGGCGTCGGCTCACTGTCAGGCCTGCCTCGCCTAGGCGTCGGTTCACTGTCGGGTTGCTCTGCCTTGGCTGCCATTGGGTTCTTCCTTGGCGTTGCTGGGCTGCCTTGCTCTGGCCTTGCCTTGGCGTTGCTGGGCTGCCTTGCTCTGGCTACACCTTGGCCACTGCTTGGCTAGCGGGCGGCCTTGGCCACTGCTTGGCTAACGGGCCACCTTGGCTACCACTTGGCCACTGCTTGGCTAACGGGCCACCTTGGCCACCGCTTGGCCACAGCTTGGCTAGCGGGCTGCCTTGGCCTCTGCTTGGCTACCGGGCTGCCTTGGCCACTATTTGGCCACCGGGCTGCTTTGGCCACCGCTTTGCTAGCGGGCTGACTTGGCCACACTCACGCCTTGCCTTGGCGTTTGGCACCGTCAGGCTTTAATATTCCGTTATTAGGCGATTTCCTACTAAATAAAACCAAAATACCACTCGGACAATGAAAGCCTAGATTAAGTATCGTTAGTCTTTAACCGATTAGTTAGAATAGCCTAATACCCATTTAGCCTAATCACTTCTCCCTAACCCTTGATTAACCCTTTGAACCGTTTGAACCTTTTAGCCATCGACCATTGGACAATAGCATTAGGGTTTTCTTTACCCATTGGATAATAGGAGAACCTTGGTTAATCTCCCTAAGTACGAGATTAGATTAGTTTAGTGCTTAATTGCAAAGTATTATACTTTTTGGTATTAACCGTTGGATAATAACCATTAGGAGATTCTTTACCCATTGGGCGATAGACTAGAATCCTAGCCATCATTACCCATTGGTTATTGACCGCTAGGGAAACCATTATCCAATGGATAATAGTTAGTCTTGACAATCATGTACTAGGTAGATTAAAATATTAGATTTGTCATGTGTGGTAATTGAATTAATTATAATTAGTTCATTAGATTAGTACATAGTACTTTGAAAGTATTGGAATACTTTATTAGATATTGACATGTTGTATATCTAGCCTAGATTGTGTAAGTACTTGCTTGTATATTATATATATGTACTTGTATATACATATATATAGATATATATATTATAATGAAAGTACACATGTGTGTATATAGAATTTTATAATAAGAAAAATCTATTTTTGGTTTAAAATACAAGATTTTAAAGTACCCAAAGTACTTATATACTAATAAATGTATATACTTCCATAGAAGTACAAGAGAGGAGGAGAGAGAGAGCCGAGAGAGATTGAGAGAGAGAGAGAGAGAGAGCCGAGAGAGATAGGAGAGAGAGAGATAGATATGGGTGTACCTTTCTTGGTCTTTCTTCACCAAATCCAATTGTTTATCCACTCCAAGTACATCTACTTATGTAGGAAAAGAGATAGGATGAGATAGTATGACATAAGTAGATTGTTAGTACTAGATTTCTTACAAAACCAAACCCTTACTCTTTCACTAGTCAATCTTTCCAAAGTACTAGATCCATTATTTTATGAAATTCTAGATTTACCCATAAAGATTTTATGATTAATTTACATATTGTACTTGTACCAAAGGCTTAAAATATTGGATTTTCTAAGTACCTATTATCTAGTATTTTAATATGGAAAATGTGCCTAATTGCATTGTTTAATTAGAAAATCTTGTATAGTACTTTATTTCTTTTACCCATTGGACAACAAATGTTAGGAGATTTATTAACCAATGGACAATAGCTTAGTCTTGCCAAAAGTACAAGGGTTATTATTTAATTTCCCATGGGATTCTGTTGTTATTATATACAAAGACTAGATTTGCCATGTGTGTTATTTGATTAAAATAGGATTAGTACAGTAGGTTAATATTTTAGTACTTAGTTCTTTGAAAGACTAAGATTAGTATATTAGATATTAGATTTTGGGCAATCTAGGTTAGATTGTGAAGTACATGGCTATATATATATATATGTACTTGTATCTATATGTATATATTATAATGGAATAGTACCATGTGTGTAATTGTATATTTTAATTGGAAAATCAATTTACTAGAAAAACCCTAGATCATGTAGTACCCAAAGTACCCATATCTATATTATTATATATGTATTCATCCTAGGGTGTGTATATATATATATATATATAGTATAAGAGAGAGAGAGAGAGAGATTTGGAGAGAGAGGCCGAGAGAGAGAAATTGGGAGAGAGAGAGAGAGATCGGATGGAGAGGGAGAGAAAGAGAGTGATGTGTGCATGTGTACTCTTGCATCTAGTCCAAATCCTTGGCCAATCTTCACACCTCATCTTGTACCACCAAATCTAGGGTTTTACTCTTTCTTGACCAAGGACAATCAAATCCAATATTCTAACCTTTCAAAGGGCTAGATTTGACAAAAACCCTAATAGAATAACATAGAATTGTCCTATGAAATGAAGCGCAAGTAAAGGAAGATCTTGGCATGTTTCCAATGCATGAAATGACTTGATTTGGAGCTTTATCCAATGGATAAAGGAGAAAGGGGGCAGCCGGCCATGAGAGGGAGAGAGAGCCATCCATTTGCCTATAAATAGGCCTCCCACTTCTCATTCAACTCACACCATTCCAATCTCCAACTTCTCTCTCTAGAAAACTTAGTGTTCTTATTGTTCTTGCTTAGTTCTTTAGTTGTTCTTGAAGTTCTTCCTTAGTTTCAAGAATCTCTTCCAGTGTCGCCACTAAACCACCACTCGACCACCACCTCGATCCAAAAGTAGTAGTAGTATAAGTTACAATCTAGTTTCGAGAGAAACCTTTCTCTTTCGAAGCTATCGGAAGCTTATCGTAAGACGTTACGCCGTTCGAGTGCCGACTTTCTTTCCGTCGTATTTCCGTAGTCTCTTTCTACCGCCAAGAAGAAAGGTAGATTTTTCCGATCTACTCTTCCTAAGTATACGTGATTTTATGTTAGTGTAGAGTTCTTCGAACCTACTTATCCTAAGTATAGTTTATGAGCATGATAGAAAAATATGTAGTATACTTGGATAAGTTGATCGTATGCTTTTATTTTACGTAGTTTACTTTGATCTTGAGAATAATTGAATGCATGGTTTATAGAATCTGTAACGCCCCGAATTTTGGGTACGTTAAATAAACATTTTTATTGAATAAGTCAAGGAGAGTCTAGCTCATTATTACAACATAATTCTCACAAGAGTACTTTTATTCAACAAAAGAGGGGATAATCTAAGGTTATCTACAGCTCTTTCTCTTCTTCCATCCTAGCAAGTTCCTCAGCTCCAAAGGCCTCCAAGGTGTACTGTTCATGCTGCTCATCTATAAAATCTGACACATTATACCAGCGTCGCCCCCAGTATAATATGTCAGGGTCACCAAAAAGGTAACACCGTGAGCTACAGAAGCTCAATAGAATAATCCAAAACCCACTAACCCTTAACTTACAAATAGCAAGTCATGCATATATCATAAAGAGTCATAACAGCACATGCATTAATATAACAATAACAACAACAATGACACATCCGCATTCGCTATCTATCGTTGGTGTCATGTTTCCGTGTGTTTCTCCCACGTAACTCATCGTTTTGTGTCTCATCTTTCAACATCATTTCCAAAAATCACACGCACACACCAATGAGCTACCAAGTTCGGCACATTATGAACGCACACAATCAATAAGCTACCAAGTCCGGCTTATTGGCCACAATGGCTACCAAGTCCGGCACATTGTGTCACATCTTGGCTCCTCTCCGCGGATAACCAAGTCACACACCTCCAATGAAGCTACCAAGTCCGGCTTATTGGCCACAATGGCTACCAAGTCCGGCACATTGTGTCACATCTTGGCTCCTCTCCGCGGATAACCAAGTCACACACCTCCAATGAAGCTACCAAGTCGGGCTTATTGGCCACAATGGCTACCAAGTCTGGCACATTGTGTCACATCTTGGCTCCTCTCCGCGGATAACCAAGTCACACACCTCCAATGAAGCTACCAAGTCCGGCCCCATTGGTAACGCATACCAACGTGAGGCTACCAAGTCCAGCCATTACGTAGTTTCTAAAATATTTTTACCAAGTCCAATTATTTCCTTTATCCACACTCTAGGTGTCATGTTTCTACTTCTCGATTGTCGTGTCTCGAAATCATGCATAGACTCCGCGGTGGGACTATTCACATAACTCATGCGATATCAAATAGCAAGATCATCCAACTCTATACTATCATGCTCGTTAAAAGGTCAAAATACAAATACTTCGTTTCAAAATGACACTTTATCTTTAAAACGCATTTCCTTCGAGAAGTTCAGTAAAGCAACACATGTTTATTGACAAGTTCATACAATCACGTGGTAATTAGGCGATCAAGCAATCAAGTGGCCATAAGATCAAAGTAAACTACGTACTTTTAGCAAGAAAGTTCTACAAGCTAAATATCACAACTACATTATCATGCTCATATACTTCAAAGAATTCTACGTCAAACAACATCATGCGATCAACTAGCCAAGTACTACATATTCTTAATCACGCTCATATCATACGATATACGTGGGGTAAGAGTATAAGAAGATTCTACCTTAATCCGAAACTAGTCGGGGCCGAATAAGCTAGTTGAAAAATTCTACGGGCGGTGAAACTCTCAAATCGGGACCGAACTTTGAATGGCAGTAACTCGGTCACAACTGGGCCGAATAGGATCGTTCTTGAGTCTAAAACGAAGATCTCGAAATTTTCTACAACTTCCGTGAAGGACGTTATTCCTAGAAACGACTTTCGCCCGGAGAAAAATGGGGATAAGAAAGTGGACAGTGAGCTGTCTGGAATGGAATTTCCAGATTTTTCACTGAACTTTGGAGGTCGATATCTTGGTCATCTCTTGACCGTTTGGGGTGGGTCTTGGGTCTAAACTGAAGCTCTCGAAGTGTTCTACGACTTTATTGGAGGGCGTTGTTCCTAGAAACGAATTTCGCCCGGAGAAAAAATGGAGTTTTTCAGAGGACAGTAGGCTGCCTGGGCAAAACAGAATGGGTTTTAGAGAGGAGTTTGGAGAATGAGGTGAATGTGTGAGTTCAAATGAAGAATGAGGCAAGTATTTATAGGCAAAGCCTCTCCTCTCTCCTCTCTTGGCCGGCCTCTCTTTCTCTCTCTTTCTCCCAATTTTTTATTCCACCAAATCTTGATTTCTTGCAAGAATCATCCTAAAAAACCTAGGCTTGCATGGCTATGGAAGATTTTGCTTTCCTTGCACTCCAAGAACTAGGACAAAACTATGTTATCTTATTGGGGTTTTGGTCTTGTCTAGTCCTTGAATCTAATAAGAAAGTCTAGGTTTAGTCCTTAGGAGATTTAGGCTAGATATGTAAGTATAAAACCCTAGATATGGTGAGGTAAGAAGATTGACCAAGGATTTGGACACACATCACTCTCTCTCTCCCTCTCCCATCCGAACTCTCTCTCTCTCAATTTCTCTCTCTCGGCCTCTCTCTCCAAATCTCTCTCTCTCTCTCTCTCTCTCCCACTTGTTTGTACTATGAAAGACTACATATATACTAATATATATAAAAGTACTTTGGGTCTTTAAAAATCTAGTATTTAAAACAAATTATAGATTTTCTAAATATAATAATACAATACACACATGCTATATACAATATAATATATATATACATATATGTATATAATCAAGTACATATATAATATATACAAGCCATGTACTTCTCAATCTAGACTAGATATGAAAGAATCCCATAGCTAATAAATTAATGTAAGTCTTTCAAAGTACTAAGTAATTAAATAATAACCCTAATGTACTAGTTATAATTAATTCAATTACCACACATGGCAAGTCTAGTATTTTATTAAGCCTAGTACTTGGTGGGCAAGTAAGGCTATTATCCAATGGATATTAGTTTCCCTAGCGGTTATTAACCAATGGGTAAAGATGGCTAGGATTCTAGTCTATCGTCCAATGGGTAAAGAATCTCCTAACGGTTATTAACCAACGGTTAATGCTAGAAGGTCTAATACTTGCAATTAAGTACTAAACTAATCTAATCTCGTACTTAGGAAGATTAACTAAGGTTTACCTATTGACCAATGGGTAAAGGAAACTCTAACGCTATTGTCCAATGGATAAAGACAAAAAGGTTCAAATGGTCCAACTAGGTTTAGGAAGAAGTGATTAGGCTAAATGGGCATTAGGCTATTCTAATTAATTAGTTAAAGACTAACGATACTTAATCTAGGCTTTCATTGCTCGAGTGGTATTTTCGTTTTATTTAGTAGGAAATCGCCTACTAATGGAATATTAAAGCCCGACGGTACGAAACGCCAAGGCAAGGCGTGAGCGTGGCCAAGGCAGCCTGCTAGCAAAGCAGTGGCCAAGGTGGCCCGCTAGCAAAGCGGTGGTCCGTTAGCAAAGCGATGGTCAAGGCGGCCCGCTAGCAAAGTAGTGACCAAGGCGGCCTACAAGCAAGGCGGTGGCCAAGGCAGTCTACAAGCAAAGTGGTGGCCAAGGCGAGGCGTGAGCAAGGCCAAGGCTAAGGTGAGCGTGAGCATAGCCAAGGTAGCCTGGTGGCCAAGCAATGGCTGCGGTGGCCAACGCACCGATGTGGCCAAATAGTGGCCAAAAGCGACTGCCGGTGGCCAGCGATAGCGGTGGTCAAAGCGACCTGGTGGCCAGCGACCGGTGGGCAATGGCCAGCGGTGGCCAGGCGTAGCCAAGGTAGGGCGAGCAAAGGCGTGACCAAAGAACGCCAAGGCAAAAGCAAGGCGGGACTCGATGCCAAGCAGAATCCGATGGCGCCAAGGCGAGCAACCCGACAATGACGGGCGCTTAAGCGGCGGGCCGACAATGAGCCGACGCCAAGGCAAGCGAGGCTCGCGACAGTGAGTCGACGCCAAGGCAAGGCAGCCCTAACAGCGATGCCTAGGCAACCTAGCCAAGCCAAAGCAAGCAGTCAAGCCAACGGTCAAGGCAAAGGCCAAAAATTTCTACTAACCACTTCGGTATCGATGCATCACCCCAGGTTAGGGAAATGTAACGAAGCCAATTGTAGTTAGGGTTTGCTAACTAATCGGTTAAAAGCTAACTATGCTTGCTAAGTAGGATTTCCAGTCAAGAAATATAATTTAAAGATTTTCGAATAAAAATGAGATTTTTATTAGTCACTAACGACCGATTTTTGGTTATGGAAATAAAAATCCAAGTGATAAAATAAAATTCAAATTTTTAACGAAATTTTTATTGACCAAAAATCAGGGTCGTTACACAAATGATGAAAATAATTTCGTCCTCGAAATTCGCACGTGACTACGGGTTAGGCTTAATTACTATACAGGCCTCGGAATCATCGTCTATCCCCCTTAAAATAGAAGCAAGCCACTCTTAATCCCTTGTAAACACCAACGCCAAATGCAAAACTTCTATTAAATCATCATGCAGCCCATGTCTCGCGACGTCCTTATTGAATCAGCATGCTTCCCTCCAACGGCGATGTTACTTTCGTACTCGTAATTAGGGGTTCTGTTTCTAGTGCTAGAGCAGTTACGCAAGCAATAGATATAAATGCGATGCTCCATAGTCAACAAAGCTTGTACGCAGGTATTATAGTGGCGTACCTTGGAGCACAGAGGGATCCTGCTCCTGTTCCTCAGTCTGCAGAGCGAAAATACGCCCTCCAGTGCTTGGCTGGTTTCCCTTGTTTTGCCCATTTTTCTGCTGCGATGGGCCCCCAGGGTTTTGTTTCCCAAAATTGGTCAGTCTAAAGCTTTCGTTCCTCTCCTTCTGAGGTTGCGGGCATTGACGGCTATAGTGGCCCATGGCCTGATAGTTGTAACACCTAACTGTTGCTAGGTTTCGACCGCTTTGTTCCCCAAAGTCGGTTGGTCCAAGGCTCCCATTCTCCTTCTTTTGAGGTTGCGGGCATTGGTGCCTGTAGTGGCCCATAGCCTGACAGTTGTAGCATTGAACTGTCGATAAGTCCCGTCCACCTCTCTGTGGTTTGTCACGTCCTAGTGTAGCAGTTTCCCAAAGTTGGTTGTCTTGAGGCGATTTAGAGGGGTAGGGTCTATGGTTGTTGTTGGGTCCAGATTGGTCCGCCGGTGTTGCCAGTTGCCTTCCTCCAGCGGGTCTTGAAGTCCGCCTCCTCACTCTCCAGTCGAAGAGCACATTTTACGACACTGGTATAGGTGGTAAAGTCTTGTGCCACCACAGCCTTTCGAGCGGTTGTCAGCCCCCACTCGAATCTTCTTGCCTTCTTATCCTCAGTTGCTACTGCATTTGGGGCGTAGCGGGATAGTTCCTCAAACTTGGCCGCATACTGGGTTACAGTCATTGTTCCTTGTTTCAGATTCATGAACTCTTGTTCCTTGGCCAGGCGAAGGGGTGTAGGGAAGTATTTGTCAAGAAACAGGGTTTCAAACTCGGCAAAGGTCATTGTGGCCACGGTATGGGTTGCTTCCATCAGGTCCCACCAATAGCGAGCTTCTCCCTTTAGTTGGTAAGTGGTTAAGGCCACACGATCTCCGTCTTGGGTAATTCCCAGGGTGTCAAGGATCACCTTAATTTCCTTTAGCCATGTCTCAGCCACGGTGGGGTTGGTATCTCCGTGGAAAGTCGGGGGTCGGCGCTTACAAAATTCGTTCATCGCTCGGGTTCGGTTCATAGGTTCATCATCGCAGTTTTGGTTTCGGCGGTGGGCGTTTAAAGCGGCCACAAACGCTTGTATGATCGGGGTTAGGTTGGGGTTTGCATTCGAGGACTCTCCAGTTTCGTGTCCTAATCCGTTGCGTCGATTCACCATCTACGAATCGAAATCGAGACGGGGAGGTTTATTAAATAAATTTTCCTTTTGCAAATAGTGTTTCTTTCTCAAAGTCAAAAGCAGTTTTATCACATAGTATGCAACAGTACTCTTTTGAAGGAAATAAGCTTTTTTTAAAGATAAAAGAGAGATACAATCATAAGCATAGAATTCTACTACAATGGCGAATAGCGACCTAAGGTTCTTACAAGTTGAAACGATCCTATGTACTCCTACTACGAGGTTCTATAGGTTATCAGGTTCTAACCTACACCGCTAGTACTCCACTCTAGGGTAAAACAATTCCTATAAATCTCTATCAACCATTCATGCAGTTCTAACTAATAGGTTGACTAGCTTGTTCATCTACGAGGAAAGATTTTTAAACTCAAGTAGTCACGGTTAAAGACAGAGTTTTAACTAGTACTAAGGAAACTTGAGATTTTCTACGTTCCACATTCGATCCTTGATTCAAGTCATCATCTAATTGTTCGGGAATTCCCAGTTCGGTGGTACTACCAATTTCCACACCTTACTTCAATCCGAAGATTGTTTTGTCAGAATTCCACCCAATTTGGGACGGTAAACTTAAAAATCAAGTCACGTTTGTGCAACGGTCAACTTATCTTAAAACTAATCTTAGAGGCTACCCATTCTACCCATGGCCAAGGTTTTGAACCTAAAGCTTCGATACCAAGTTGTAACGCCCCGAATTTTGGGTACGTTAAATAAACATTTTTATTGAATAAGTCAAGGAGAGTCTAGCTCATTATTACAACATAATTCTCACAAGAGTACTTTTATTCAACAAAAGAGGGGATAATCTAAGGTTATCTACAGCTCTTTCTCTTCTTCCATCCTAGCAAGTTCCTCAGCTCCAAAGGCCTCCAAGGTGTACTGTTCATGCTGCTCATCTATAAAATCTGACACATTATACCAGCGTCGCCCCCAGTATAATATGTCAGGGTCACCAAAAAGGTAACACCGTGAGCTACAGAAGCTCAATAGAATAATCCAAAACCCACTAACCCTTAACTTACAAATAGCAAGTCATGCATATATCATAAAGAGTCATAACAGCACATGCATTAATATAACAATAACAACAACAATGACACATCCGCATTCGCTATCTATCGTTGGTGTCATGTTTCCGTGTGTTTCTCCCACGTAACTCATCGTTTTGTGTCTCATCTTTCAACATCATTTCCAAAAATCACACGCACACACCAATGAGCTACCAAGTCCGGCACATTATGAACGCACACAATCAATAAGCTACCAAGTCCGGCTTATTGGCCACAATGGCTACCAAGTCCGGCACATTGTGTCACATCTTGGCTCCTCTCCGCGGATAACCAAGTCACACACCTCCAATGAAGCTACCAAGTCCGGCTTATTGGCCACAATGGCTACCAAGTCCGACACATTGTGTCACATCTTGGCTCCTCTCCGCGGATAACCAAGTCACACACCTCCAATGAAGCTACCAAGTCCGGCTTATTGGCCACAATGGCTACCAAGTCTGGCACATTGTGTCACATCTTGGCTCCTCTCCACGGATAACCAAGTCACACACCTCCAATGAAGCTACCAAGTCCGGCCCCATTGGTAACGCATACCAACGTGAGGCTACCAAGTCCGGCCATTACGTAGTTTCTAAAATATTTTTACCAAGTCCAATTATTTCCTTTATCCACACTCTAGGTGTCATGTTTCTACTTCTCGGTTGTCGTGTCTTGAAATCATGCATAGACTCCGCGGTGGTACTATTCACATAACTCATGCGATATCAAATAGCAAGATCATCCAACTCTATACGATCATGCTCGTTAAAAGGTCAAAATACAAATACTTCGTTTCAAAACGACACTTTATCTTTAAAACGTATTTCCTTCGAGAAGTTCAGTAAAGCAACACATGTTTATTGACGAGTTCATACAATCACGTGGTAATTAGGCGATCAAGCAATCAAGTAGCCATAAGATCAAAGTAAACTACGTACTTTTAGCAAGAAAGTTCTACAAGCTAAATATCACAACTACATTATCATGCTCATATACTTCAAAGAATTCTACGTCAAACAACATCATGCGATCAACTAGCCAAGTACTACATATTCTGAATCACGCTCATATCATACGATATACGTGGGGTAAGAGTATAAGAAGATTCTACCTTAATCCGAAACTAGTAGGGGCCGAATAAGCTAGTTGAAAAATTCTACGGGCGGTGAAACTCTCAAATCTGGACCAAACTTTGAATGGCAGTAACTCGGGCACAACTGGGCCGAATAGGATCGTTCTTGAGTCTAAAACAAAGACCTCGAAATTTTCTACAACTTCCGTGAAGGACGTTATTTCTAGAAACGACTTTCGCCTGGAGAAAAATGGGGATAAGAAAGTGGACAGTGAGCTGTCTGGAATGGAATTTCCAGATTTTCACTGAACTTTGGAGGTCGATATCTTGGTCATCTCTTGACCGTTTGGGGTTGTTCTTGGGTCTAAACTGAAGCTCTCGAAGTGTTCTACGACTTTCGTGGAGGACGTTGTTCCTAGAAACGAATTTCGCCCGGAGAAAAAATGGAGTTTTTCAGAGGACAGTAGGCTGCCTGGGCAAAACAGAATGGGTTTTAGAGAGGAGTTTGGAGAATGAGGTGAAGGTGTGAGTTCAAATGAAGAATGAGGCAAGTATTTATAGGCAAAGCCTCTCCTCTCTCCTCTCTTGGCCGGCCTCTCTTTCTCTCTCTTTCTCCCAATTTTTTATTCCACCAAATCTTTATTTCTTGCAAGAATCATCCTAAAAAACCTAGGCTTGCATGGCTATGGAAGATTTTGCTTTCCTTCACCCCAAGAACTAGGACAAAACTATGTTATCTTATTGGGGTTTTGGTCTTGTCTAGTCCTTGAATCTAATAAGAAAGTCTAGGTTTAGTCCTTAGGAGATTTAGGCTAGATATGTAAGTATAAAACCCTAGATATGGTGAGGTAAGAAGATTGACCAAGGATTTGGACACACATCACTCTCTCTCTCCCTCTCCCATCCGAACTCTCTCTCTCTCAATTTCTCTCTCTCGGCCTCTCTCTCCAAATCTCTCTCTCTCTCTCTCTCTCTCCCACTTGTTTGTACTATGAAAGACTACATATATACTAATATATATAAAAGTACTTTGGGTCTTTAAAAATCTAGTATTTAAAACAAATGATTGATTTTCTAAATATAATAATACAATACACACATGCTATATGCAATATAATATATATATACATATATGTATATAATCAAGTACATATATAATATATACAAGCCATGTACTTCTCAATCTAGACTAGATATGAAAGAATCCCATAGCTAATAAATTAAGGTAAGTCTTTCAAAGTACTAAGTAATTAAATAATAACCCTAATGTACTAATTATAATTAATTCAATTACCACACATGGCAAGTCTAGTATTTTATTAAGCCTAGTACTTGGTGGGCAAGTAAGGCTATTATCCAATGGATATTAGTTTCCCTAGCGGTTATTAACCAATGGGTAAAGATGGCTAGGATTCTAGTCTATCGTCCAATGGGCAAAGAATCTCCTAACGGTTATTAACCAACGGTTAATGCTAGAAGGTCTAATACTTGCAATTAAGTACTAAACTAATCTAATCTCGTACTTAGGAAGATTAACTAAGGTTTACCTATTGACCAATGGGTAAAGGAAACTCTAACGCTATTGTCCAATGGATAAAGACAAAAAGGTTCAAATGGTGCAACAAGGTTTATGAAGAAGTGATTAGGCTAAATGGGCATTAGGCTATTTTTTCTTAAGTATCAATTAAAAACTCCCCAGCAGAGTCGCCACTGTGGGCTACCACAGCCCCGGGTGGATATCGGGGCGACCCGTAAAAGAAGCGCCTCATTTTAGGATTGATTTGAAAAAAAAAAAATGTTTTGAAGAGTCGCCACCCGGATTTGTGGTTCGCCACCCGAGAAACCGTTTTATTTGGAAAATGATCGATTTGAATTGAAAACCAGAGATTCGCTTGAAGGTTCGGAAGCCATGTTACGAAGGGGGAAGGGTTTTACGGCACCCCCCTCGCCCGACGCGGGATCGGTCTTTACTAAACATTTGTGGGATTTTTCAAAAGATTTTATTTCATTAAGTCACTTAGCAAGTATCCACAGATATATGTCAAGTATAGGAGGTGCATGCACGTGCATGTGCACAAGAGGTGATGAATATGGTGAATAAATGCAGAAAGGCAAAAATTGGGAAACCCTGTCACTGATCTACTCTCGAGCGCTCGGAAGCACTCTCGAGCGCTCGGGAGTACTACGGGGTCACCCTGCAGTTCTTGTTAGTGCAACAGGGTAAAACAAAATATAATACTGAAGAAGTAAACTGAAATAATATTTACACATATCACAGCCTTGACACAAGATTTAGTAGAATGAAATCAGACTCCATTCTGCCAAACCATGCTTCCCTGTCTTTCTAAAAAAAAGGGTTTTACAGTCTAAAAAGGAGTAAGGTGGCACATGCATGGACATGCAAGAACAGTAAGAGAATCAAACCGGGAGGAAAATGGATTGAAGTTGCATGCAGACACTCTCGAGCGCTTGGGAGTGATCCCGAGCGCGTGAGAGTGTTCTACACTCCAGAACTGACTTCAACCACCTGATGCACTCATTGTAGTGTACTGGTGTACTGGATCTTATGTTCTTGAGGTATGAAAAAGGTTTCTCTTTCCAAATCCAGAGCAAAGCTCTTTTGCATGTTCTTAAGTGAAACAGTTTTTCCCTTATTTGTTCTTTTTAAAAGATCATCTACACCAATGCCCTTCCAAGGAGTTGAAATGTCTGAAAATACAGCCTACTCTCCATGCATGTCCATATAAACGCTCAGAAGAAGAGAAAAAGAAAAACAGGACTGGAGTCCTCTCAAGCGCTTGGGAGTAGTCCCGAGCGCTTGGGAGTGTTTCCAGTAGACTGGGCATAGAAAAAACATCTGCACCCTTTGCTCTTGCTTTTACACCAAGGTCTCCCAACCCATGCTCAGTATTGGAGACTGAGAGGGCTGAGTGACCTCCCTCAGAAAGGAAAACAGCCCTTTTGAATATCAAGGTAAAAGTTGTTTCTACCTTTGGATGGAAGTTGGCTCCTTGGATGGCTTTAGAGAGGATGGATGAAAGAAGGAGAATGCAAGAAACCAGAAGCTTAGGCTGTTCTGGATTCCTTATCTTTCCTCCTTGCCTTTAGTGTTTGAAAACCTTGTTTTTCAAAAATGCTTGTAGTTGCAAAAGCCCTTTTAGTTTGAAAGTCTTGTTTGAACCAGAAAGAGGAGAAGAGAGTCTAGAGAGAGAGCCCCCTTCTGCAGACCAGCCACTATATATAGGCAATATAACCTATGGTTCCAAAATGAAATGAATTTGAAATAAATCATTTTTTTAAAACAGAAAATCTGCTGGTCTGAGGATCTCTGACTGAGGTTGAGTGTTGACTCAAGCCTCAGCTGGCTCAAGGGAATCGTGATGATGAGTTGCATGGGTAGTGGGAAGGCTTGCCAGCCATTGGTCATCAGAGAGGACTCGAGCGCTCGAGAGTGGTTTCGAGCGCTTGGGACTTCACTCTCGAGCGCTTGAGAACAAACCCAGCCAGTGTTTTTTGAAAATGGTTTGGAGCGCTTGGGACTGCTCCCAAGCGCTTGGAAATGATTTCGACCAATTTATTCCCCCCTTTAAATCCTTCAAGGAGCCAAGTTTCAAATGACATCGAGCTTGTCTTAATCCAAAATCATCATTGGGGAGCCTCCGGGCCACAAATTAAGGAAATTTGAAAAGTCCAAATTGGGGTGTCTACAGTTGCCCCTCTTTGGATGGTGCTCGGCATCATGTCTGGATACGAGTATCATCCAAAGATTGAGACAGCCCAATTCGAGCCAAGCCAAATCCTCAATTCAAAACACAAACATAAGGAAAAGCGTTTGATGCATGCGGTCGCGTCTTTTCAGACTGCCTACGTACCCCGTCTGCAGGGATCAGACCAGCGTAGTTCTTCGGGGCAAATGCAAGCACGTATGATGCATGCATGAGAAGGAATTGACACAATTTTGATAAAATGAATGCAAATGGTCCACCTGTTGCTCTGTTCGGCGGACAGAAAATGCAAGCACGTGTGATGCATGCATGAGGAAAGATCGACATCGACTTTAATAAAATAAACGTGCTAGGAGGTTCACCTGTTGCTCTGTTCGGCGGACGGGAGATGCAAGCACGTGTAATGCATGCGCGAGAAATGATCGACATAACAGTTAAGCAATAGATGCATGCAATGTCCACCTGTTACTCTATTTCGTAGATGAAATGAGTATAAGAACGTAGGGTTTGCTTCGCAGCCCTGCTGAAAATTGACGCGATTTCGGGAATGTTCAATCGTCAACAAAAATAGTACATAGAGGGCGCGCGAGCCCAAATTATCAACGAAAGTTTTGCCAAAAGAGAGTATCGTTCAACGTGTCCAAAGTCAGGACTGAGATTGATTTTGTGAAAGGCAACAGAAATCAAGAAAGCCTCGACGATAGGGGGAGGTACGGGACGATGAGGGATCGGGCACGAGGCCTAGGATAGACCTGAGCGCTCAGATCCACTCCCAAGCGCTCGGGAGTGGTCTCGAGCGCTCGAGACCATAACTGGGCCCACCGCGCTGTTCATCTTCTCCAGCTGATTTTGGGGTTTAAACATATTCCTCAGCGCTCGAGAACCAGAGCGAACCGTACACACTCCAACTCTCAAGCTCGCACTCATTCCCTCTCTCAGGCGATCTCTCTCTCTCACTCGACTGATCTCCCTCTTCCTCTCACTCAAACAGATCCCTCTCTCTCAAAACGGATCGAGCAAGGGGTCTCGAGATTTCCACGATCTTCCATTGGGTGGTCGTGTGCCAGGAGATTCGAAGGAGGGGGAAGAAGGCTTCGTGGGAAAGAGAAGGAGGAGCGATGGCCAGCGGAGGTGATGGCGAGCTGCCTAGCCGTGAGGAGGCGGCGGCGGCGACGACCACGGCGGTGATGGAGGTGGACAGCAGCAGTGCTGTCACACCAGCTCAGGAGGAGGTTGTTGGCGAGGGTCTGGTTACAGAGGTTGAGGCTGGCGGAGGCCTAGTGGCAGTAGAGAGCAGTAGCGGCGGTTTAGCGGTGGTAGGAGATGTTGGTGGGAGCGAGATTGTGCGAGGAGATGGATGTGAGTTGGCCACGAGCAGTATAGATGCATTGAATGGTGGAGGAGATGGCACGAGCAGCGGGAGAGGTGCCACAGGTGCTCCCGGTACTCCTACAGTGGAGGATTTACTCGCGGCCGCGGAGCGAGCCGGTGGCGAGCGGAGGGATGCAGCTAGTGAGGAGGTGGTAGTGGGCGGCCGCGTCGTCGCGACACCAGTTCTGAGGACGACGGTGGTGGAGCCGCGGGTCGATGACAGCGGGATCGGGGCTTCGCAGCCAGTCCCATTCGTGGAGGGGGGCTTCCTTGACACGGCGAGTCCACGGGACATATTGGACGCCCTTGGTCTCGATGCCGGGGTCAGAGAGGTGCCGAGGGACGTGAGGACGTCGGAGGGTGAGACCCCAGCACTGCTGCTAGGAGCACTGCTTAGCGGCGCGGGGACGGCGGCGGACACGGGGTTGCCAGAGACTAGTGCAGAGGGGCAGGAGGAGGAGGTGATAGTGGAGGAGAGGGTCACGGCGGCGGCTGAGGCGAAGGCCTACTTGGCTACTGCGCGCCCCGGGTTTGAGGCGGCTACCTACGCTCCACGGTTGCACTTCTTTGAGCCGTCGGGGATGACTGGCTACGTCCCTGCGCGGACGGATTACCCCGAGGACTTGCTTCTCCGAGATCAAGCCTCTCACATCTCTTCCAGCTGGACCACGGTATGATTTTAATGCTTTACTTTCCCTGCTTTAATCTTGCTTTCTTGAATTATTGCTTTGATCACTGATGCTACTTTCTTGCTCAGCGTACGAAGGATATTTACGGCCACGGAGGCTCAGGTCATTCGTTGCAGCACTTCTTGGCGTTGCCCCGGAGAGTGCGGGAGCTGGTGGAGGAGACTGGTTTCGGGCCGTTCATCCGGTTGCTGACGTCGGCGAGGGTTGACCGTGCGGTGATGACGGCACTAGTGGAGCGGTGGTGGGACACCACCAACACGTTCCATTTCCGTTTCGGGGAGATGACGGTGACGCCCCTTGACTTCGCAGCGATTACAGGGCTCCGGGTCTGAGGTGAGCCGATTCCATTCGACCCGAGTATAGCGCTGGATGATGCAGCCCTGAGATGGTTCCTTGGACGGGTCCCGGGCCACAGCGGAGGTGTATCAGAGTACGGGCAGTTCACGGTGTACTGGGATCATGAGCCCGCGGACGGCGTTGAGGCGGCCCAGATGGCCAGGGCCTATTTGCTGTACCTATTCGGGGCTTCTCTGTTCTCGCTCAGGCGATCTCGGGTTCACCTGAGTTACTTGGCGGGCCTAGTTGATCTGAGGCAGGCAGGCCGATTCGACTGGGGCGGTGCTGCTCTGTGCACGCTCTACTGCTTTTTGGGAGCCGCCACACGCGGGGTGGGGGACACCATTGGCGGCTACTGGAGAGTGATTGAGGTATGCTTCGACATTACTGTTTTGAATTGCCTTGATTGCTTGAACTGAATTGCATTTGAACGTGTATCTGACTTGAATCGACTTCCATGACTTGCAGCTTTGGGCTTACGAGGTCTTGGGCATGTTCCCGCCCGAGAACACTTGCACAAATCCATACTTGCTTCCACGTGCGCTTGCATGGAGTACGGAGTACCGGAGGGCCAAAGAGCAGAGAGGGCAGGTGATGGTTTTCCGGCGTTGGCTGGATAACATCACTGGGGTTACGGTACACACTTCGGCTTTCCTTTCTTGATTCATGTTTTTCCTGGTAAACTTTGGTTACTGATGCAAGAAATCTGAATGCAAGTACACTGGGATCGCTGGGCCAGGGTGGAGGCTGATTTCCTTCCACGGAGCTGGGAGGTGACGAGGAGTCGGGTCCTGCTGGAGTGCCCACTAGGCTGGCAGTGGTACTTGGGGGATCGGGTGACACAGCGTCCTTCGGTCTTCTGAGTTCATTGTGCCGGCTACTTCCACCACGAGTGCAGAGACCGAGACCTACACTCTGGCCGAGCCGAGCAAGCCACTGCCTCGATCATCGATTTAGAGAGATACTTGCGGCGCACCTTGGACTATGCAGCTTACAGAGACAGATACTTGGCCACCAGCTTGGGTGTAGAGCGGGAGTTGGAGAGGCGGATTGCAGAGGCTGAGGCCAGGAGGGCCAGAGGTGAGGCTGTAGGCGATGTTGAGGCTGGAGCTGAGGCCGGAGGACGGGGTCGTGGCGGTCGTTCTTCACGCGGTAGGGGGCGAGGTGCTAGGCCTCCTGCTGCTGGGAGAGGTGCTGGCTTCTCAGGTCGGGGCGAGGGCAGCTCGCAGGCTCCTGAGACGGCTGAGGCGTCTACCTCAGGTGGGCTGCCGACGTTAGACTGGATGATAGGGGTGAGGGACCCTTCAGGCGCACGGGCTTTGCTGGACATTCCACGTCTCCCTCATAGGCCGATGCAGTTGCCTGCTCAGGTATCAACACAACCTTGCTCCTTTCCATGCTTCCAATGCTTTTGCTCATGTATCCAATGCTCTGATCTTTGAATCATTATGCAGGTGCCGCGGGAATGGGCGGAGAGGGCTATCATGCTGATGGTGGGGATGCGCCATCTCTTGAAGGAGTGTGCGAAAGCGCGAGCTTTACAGACTAGACCTGCCCCAGCGACTGTCCCAGCTGTTGTTCCTCAGGTACAATATTGCACGCTTAATTCATTGAAAGTAGCAATTTTTATAGAACAAATGAATGAATGTATGCACATGTCATGCAGGCACAGCCGCGGCGTTCGGCTAGGGCACAGCCACAGGGCATCGCGAGTGTTTCAGCTCCTGCCGGCACACGAGGCCGGGGTACACAGAGAGCGTCACAATCCACGACGGGAGCGAGACAGTTCGAGGTAGTCCCTAGGGCTGCACCTCAGCGGAGACGTGCTCGGGAGGAGTCTGAAGAGGACACGGAGGAGTCACTCGAGTCACGAGCCTTAGGGTCTACAGACTCGAGCACTGCTTCGGGTCCTTCTGATGACGACGATGACGACGAAGTCGAGGTTGAGAGCTCAGAGTCTGAGGGGCATCAGCAGAAGAGGATCCGCCTGGGCTGAGCTTCTGGGTTTTTGCTTTACTATCCTTTCCTTCTTCATGGGCCTGCGTGCCAGCGTAGTTGTAGATTTCAGGCCTGCGTGCCTCGGTTTTGTTTTGGGCCTGCGTGCCCTGGTAGATAGGATCAGGCATGTGTTTGCCTCAGTTTTTCGTACTTCCTTCCTTACTCATTGTAAATGCTGCATTTTATTTATGAAAATTTGCACTTTTCTTTCGTTTGCATACGTTCGCACTTCCTTTCAAGAATTGTATTTTATGAAATATATCCGTCTAGCTTTGAAAGAACGCAAAGAGCACGCGAATTTCAGCCGATACTCTTAAAACGGAATAAAATTTGACACAATGAATTCGACTCATGGAATTGGACTTGAAATGACAGAAATGCCCTTAATATGGAATTTACAAACATAAAGGAAAGTAACAACTGAACTCGACCGGGATTAGACACGGGAACGGGACACGAGAGCATTTATTCCGAGTGCGTGCTTCCGATGCCACCACGAGCGATGAAATAGGGGCGTTTGAGAGCGATAATTGGTTCCATAAGCTTTGACGTGCGTTTGACCTTTTCACATAGTCACTAGCACATATTAAGACTTGCGTATGCTATTAGATTCGAATGAATACTCTCGACACGAATTTCGACATGTTGACGGGAATGGGAGTTATTGGGATTTTGAGGTTTTTCGATGAATATTCATGAATACTCAGACAAACGGATAACCGGACACGCTGTATTCCCTTAGGATTAGGTTGGAACTTGTTACACTGGATCAACGGAATTTGAGGTGCCATCTCAAGACCGAAACCAGGGAAGAAACTTGCTGTCAAAAATTGCAGAACTCTCGAGCGCTCGAGAGTATTGTCGAGCCCGAGCGCTCGAGACTTCTGTGGTTTGCAGATCTGCGTTATTTTCCAAGATGGTTTCTAGCTCTAGCATGTTGTTTTCTCCTGCATGCACCTTTCCCATACACATTGTAATTCACCTTGTGCTGCTTCCCAAGGGTCAGTGGCTTCCCAAAACAAAACTAGCATTTTTCCAAAGTCTTTCCAAGTTTCCAAAGTTTGAATTCTTGAAAATGCAAGCAATTAGTTTTGGAAAATACAAGTTTGCTGAGTTTCAAGGCTGGTGTGTGAAGGATTGCCTCCTTCCAGCCCTCTATAAATACTGAACCCATCTTTGGCAAATCGTTCACACTTCAAACCATCATTTTCCTTCCAAAACTTCATTTCTCATGGCCTTGTTGAACCAAGCCTTGCTCCGCCCTTGGTTGGACAGCCTTGAGGGCATTGATTGGTTGAATTTCCGAGGGCATCGCCTCCACGCCTTGAAATACCAGGGCATCGCCTCCACGCCTTGAAATACCTCCGCGAGGTTGCTATCCGTCCTGTCTTGCTGCATGCGGCGGCACGCTTTTGGGATCCCGAAGTGCATGTCTTTCGCTTCGGTTCTCAAGAGCTATGCCCCACCGTCGAGGAGTTCCATGCCTATCTAGGCAGCCATGACTCCGCCGAGCCAATTGTTCCGATGCTCAGGGAGAGCATGAGGAGCATCCTAAAAGCCAAGCTGGGTGTCAGTGGGAACGTTGCTGAGTTCTTGACCCGGGGTAATGCTATCAACATCGTGCAGCTGTACGAGAGATTCAGTCCCCCTGGAGACTTAACGGACTTCGAGTACCAAGGTCGCCGAATGACAGCTTGCTGTATTTGCCTCCTGGCGGCCTTTCTGCTGGTTCCTCCTGTTGGTCAGCCCAGTTCTCTGTTGGTTGGAGTCGCTGCTCAGATTGAGGCTCGCAAGGACGTCGCTCCCTTGGTCCTTGCAGAAACCTTGATGGGGTTGGATGCTGTTCGTGCTGGACGCACGAGGGTTTTTGGTGGCAGCCCACTGTTGCTGCAGGTTAGGGACCTCACTCAGCTCTCCTTTTTCTATTTCTCACATTCATTTTACCTCGACGCTCAGTTTAGGCTTTATCTGGCTCCTTACTTGTTTTCTCTCTTTTTGGATAGATGTGGCTTTGTGACAAGTTGAATTTGCCAACACCCCCGGCGAACGACTGGTGGTATCGAGCAAGTGCATGGAATCGTCCTTTCCAGGTGATTTACAGTAATGAAGATGACTGGGCTGACTTCCTCGCGTCTGCAGAGGAAGATGACATCGCTTGGCGGTGCCATTGGCTGAGGCTTCCTGTGATGACTGTAAGCAACATGGGTTCAATGCACGTGTTTGTGGCTGGTTTGGCAGGCTTTACCTTCTACTCGCCTTTCCGCGTCCTTCGTCAGCTCGGACTTAGTCAAGAAGTGCCGCCGCAAAGTGCTTCGTCTCCCTCCCTTCACCATTCCGGGCCTTCGGAGTTATGTTCGAACGTGGGAGGCTCGTAGGACTGAGCCAAGTGATCCTCTTTACTCCATCGCTTCGACCGGAAGGTACCGCAAGTGGCTAAGGAGAGATGTGGAAGCGAGAATGGGTTAATTGCTTACTTTGCCGTTTTTTGAAATGAAAGTTAGGTCTCGTTGTGCATTTTCTGTTTTCATGCTCAGCTTGTAATAAAGAAATCATCGGAATAAAATTGACTGATTAAGGGTTTCCCCCTTTCGGTTCATTAATTGCATGTGCCCTGACTTGTCAATTTGGATTTGAATTTTTGAAATTTAGGACCGAACCTCAGAGTGAGATTGCCTACGTATCCCTTAAGAAAGGGAATCAGGCCCATACGTAGTTCGGGCTAGGGTTCACTCGGGTATTGACACTCTCCTTTTGTGCTCTGAATTTTGCCTAGAGCCGCCCTTTCGGGTTTTCGGCCTAGCGAGCTCTCTTTCAACTTTTTTTGCCTTTACTTTTACCTAGGCCGCCCTTGCGGGTTTTCGACCTAGCAGGCTTGCTCTAATTTTTGCCTGGTACCGCCCGCCCTTGCGGTTTTCGGCCCAGCGAGCTCTCTCAGGGGTAATATCATTTGAGTTGGTCCAAATTGACAAGATTCGAGAATTCGTTGCCGTCCAGATCGATGATTGAAGCTGCTCCTCCGGAAAGGATCGACTTGATGATGTACGGCCCTGCCCACTTTGGTCGGAATTTCCCTCGAAGATCAAAGATCGGTGCACGGATTTCCTTGACTACCATGTCCCCCTCTTGCAGGTCCCTCGATTTCACCTTCTTGTTGAATGCTCGGGCGATCCTCCGCTGATAACCCTGGATGTGGTACAATGCTCGCAGTCTCCTGTCGTCAAACAACATGAGTTCTTCGAACCTTCGACTGATCCATTCAGCCTCATCTATTCCTTGCTCAGCCATGACCCTTAGCGATGGAACTTCTAGCTCGATAGGGAGAACGGCTTCCATACCATACACCAAGGAATAGGGTGTTGCCCCCGTCGGTGTGCGAATAGACGTCCGGTATCCCCATAAAGCTAGTGGTAGCTGTTCATGCCAATCCCTAGCTGATTCGGCAGTCCTCTCAAGAATCGACTTGATGGTTTTGTTGGCTGCTTCGACCGCCCCATTCGTCTGCGGGCGGTAAGTGGTTGAGTGATGCACTTGAATCTTGAACACATCGAAGAGCTCTAGAACTTTTCCTTTGAAGTGAACACCATTATCAGATACGAAGGCTTGAGGTACTCCATACCGATAAATGATGTTCTGCCTGATGAAATGAGCTACTTGAACTGCTGTCAAAGTCTTGTACGAAGCCGCTTTAACCCACTTGGTGAAATAATCAACCGCTACCAAGATGAACCTGTGACCGTTAGAAGCTGCAGGCGTGATCCTCCCGATGACGTCGATGCCCCAGGCGGAGAATGGCCATGGCGTTGCCATTGGGTGTAATTCCGAGGGCGGGACGTGGATGAGATTAGCATGAGTCTGGCACTTATGACATCAGCGCACATACTCGATGCAATCTGTCTCCATAGTCGACCAATAGTAACCCAACCTCAGAACTTTCTTCGCTAACATCATTCCATTCATGTGGGGTCCACAAACTCCCTCATGGACTTCTTCCATCACCGCTCTTATCGTCACCATGAATACACAACTTGTGGACTCCGCACGGAGATCGCCGGTACAATTTTCCACCACAGATAATGTATTGAGACGCCAATCGTTGCAATGCGATCCGGTCCTTCTTGGTTGAATCTGCGGGGAATTCTCCTTTTTCAACGAAATTCCAAATGTCGTGGAACCACGGGAGTCCATCGTTCAGTTCATCGATGTTCATGACATAATCGTACACACGCTTTCCTCTTTGCTCGATCATAACAGGCCTTAACTTCACTCCGATCGGAAGTTCCAACATAGATGCCAAAGTAGCGAGCGCGTCTGCGAAGCGATTCTTCATCCTAGGTACATGCGTGAAAGTCACTTTCTGAAAATTCGGGATAAGTTCGTCGAGCTGCTGATGATATGGCTTCATCTTTTCGTCTTTGACCTTCCATTCCCCGTTTGCTTGTGACACGACCAAGTTAGAATCCCCAACAACTTCCAGTACTTTGACTCCAATTTCCAGCGCGGCTTCCATTCCAACAATACATGCTTCATCCTCTGCCTCATTATTCGTGACTTTGAAGTTCAATTTGAAGGCCAGGGGAATATGTGACCCCTCAGGCGAGACTAGCAGGATGCCAATCCCAAAACCTTTCTGGTTTGCAGCTCCGTCGAAGTACAATGTCCATGTCTCATCAATTGCAGTCATTACATCTTCGTCGGGAAATTGAAACTCCGTGTGTTCTGGACCCTCGATCGGGCGATCTGCCAAAAACTCTGCTACCGCTCTTCCTTTTACTGACTTGCGTGTGACATACTTGATTTCAAACTCGGCCAATAAGAGCAACCAACGTGCTAACTTACTGGTAAGTGCTGGCTTCTCGAACAGATATTTGAGGGGGTCCATCCGAGAAATCAGTATCACCGAATAAGACAGCATGTAGTGTCTCAATTTCCTTGTGGCCCAAACGAGTGCCCAGCACGTCTTCTCTAATGAAGTGTATCGCTCTTCGCTTCCGACCATTTTCTTGCTTAGGTAGTAGATTGCCCTTTCAACCCCATCTTCTCCCTCTTGTGCTAACATGCACCCCATGGATGAGGGCGTGACAGACAAGTATAGGATCAAAGGTTTTCCTGGAATAGGTGGCATCAAGATCGGCGGATTCTGTAGGTAGGTTCGGATTGCTTCAAAAGCCTTTTGACACTTATCGCTCCACTCGAATCTCACATCCTTCTTAAGCAGACGAAACAATGGTTCGCAGGTTAGAGTCAGCTTAGCGATGAATCGACTGATAAACTGAATCTTTCCCAAGAAACACCGAACTTCCTTCTCAGATTGAGGCGGCTCCATCTCGAGAATGGCTTTGATTTTAGAAGGATCCACCTCGATCCCCCTGGTCGTGATCATGAATCCAAGCATCTTTCCGGCCGTGACCCCGAACGTGTTGCGGATTGAGTCGCATTCTGTACTTTCGAATCCTTTCAAAGAATTTCCTCAACGCTGGTAGATGATCCTTTCGCTCTTTTCCCTTCACTATCATGTCATCAACGTAAACCTCGACCTCCTTGTGAATCATGTCATGCAACAGCGTGGTAGCACCCCTTTGATACGTAGGACCGGCGTTCTTCAACCCAAACGGCATGACCCGATAGCAATATGTCCCCCACTCAGTGATGAACGTGGTCTTTTCTCTGTCTTCTGGAGCTAGGAGAATCTGGTTGTACCCTGAGAAGCCGTCCATGAAGGATAATAGAGCGTGCCCTGCGGTGTTATCAACAAGTACATCTATGTGCGGCAATGGAAAATCATCCTTAGGGCTCGCTTTGTTTAAATCTCTGAAATCGACACACACTCTGATCTTTCCGTCCTTTTTGGGGACAGGAACGATGTTGGCTACCCAAGTGGGGTACTCCGTTACAATTAGAAAACCGGCGTCGATTTGTTTCGTGAGTTCTTCCTTTATCTTTAAAACCCAATCAGGCCGCATTTTTCTTAGTTTTTGCTTAACGGGCTTCGCGTCAGGGTAGTCCGTGCTCGACTATTTCTGGGTCGATTCCGGGCATGTCTGCGTGGGACCAAGCAAAAACCTCTTTGAATTCTTTTAACAAATTTGTGAGCTCTTGAAGCTCAGCGGGAGACAGCTCGGAACCTACCCGAACCAATCGAGGGTCATCCTCATCACCCAAGTTTATTGAGATTATTTCTTCTTTTAAAGGCTGAGCATGCCTTTCATTTTCGCGATCGATAAAGGAACGGATCTCCTTGGGAATGTCCCCATCAAGATCTATTCCTTCATCATCGGGATCTAGACAATTTATTTCAAAAATCGGCAAGTAAGCGAAAACGTCATTCATTTCATTAATCATTTCAGCAGACGGGGGGAATACAGCGGTTGACTCGAACTCAAAATGAAAGCTGCGACGTGGAGGGCCGATAGGCACAACTCCGACTCCGTGCTAGACGACGAGTCAGTGTCAGACTCAGACTCAGACTCAGTGCAAGTGCTGTGAGTGCGAGTTACATGTGGAATGAAAGTGCAATTGTCATAAGTGCCTATAGCCTCGACAATGAGCTTGGAAGGGTCTTCAATCTCTTCTTCATCTCCAAGCGCAAGTACAGCAGCATCTTCGACCATACCCTCCGGATCCTCGCCCTCGAACAGAAGTTGGAGACTGCCCAAACCAAAAGCTTCCAGCCAGTCGAGTGCCTCAGACAATTCTTCCACCTTTGGAACCTCTTCATCACTCTCCCAAGTGTCATTGGCAAAGATTTCGAAGCCAGGATACTTCTTTTTAGTCTCGATGTCCACAAATGGTTCAGGTTCTCCTTGGTACAGTGGTTCTTTCCCCTTCGACTTCATCTCAATTGCACGGGATCGGGCATGATTGCGCCACTTCTTTGCTGGATCACTCTTCTTGGCATCATAGCCTAGACCAAACGTTCGTTACTTCCAGGGAAATCAGGGAATTCGGGGACACCTTGAGCGTAAAGTCCCAAGCCCATGCCCGGCAGATACTTCATCCATTTCATAATTTCCAATGCTGCGGAGCTTACCAAGAAGCCGTCCTCGGCTCGGATAGTACACACCTTCGAAGTCATGACAGCAAAACCTCCCATGGCGACATCTTCCTCTCCATGCATAATCTCAAGCAGCGGGGAATTGTCCTCGGAGTGCGGGCGAATGCCTGAGTCTCCATGAATGATGAGGGTTCCAGAGTCCAAACCCAAGATCAGTTTCTGTTGCAATGTTGAGGGTACACCCATAACATCCGGACGATGTAGCCAAGGCCTTCCCAATAGGAGATTGAAGGATGCAGGAATTTCCAGCACACAGAATTCGACGGTGGTTTTGAACTTACCAGTTGCCAACTCCAAATTGATCGTCCCCAAAACATCTCGGCGCATATTATCATAAGCGCGAACACCCAAATTCGATGGCGCAAAGTCTTTGTTCTTAAAGCCCAAGCAATAAGCAGTGCGGAGTGGACACACGTTAATGGCGGAGCCATTATCAACAAGGATTGCGGGAACCCACTTTCCGAGGCACTTCATGGTGATGTGAAGGGGCTTGTTGTGGTCAGCTCCTTCAGGGGGCAGATCTTTCTCGGTGAAGGATAAGGTGTGCTGGGTGAAGTTCGGGGTTATGAGAGCAATGAGTGCTTCAGGGGCGATATCAGAGGGGACCTCAAGTCTGGAGAGAGTATTGACCAACCTGCGGCGGTGCTCACGAGAGGCAGCTAACACTCCCCACATAGACATGCGGGCGGGAGTTTCCTGAAGTTGACGGACGATAGGATCAGTGGAGGCTTCCGGATTAGGTTCAGGGAATGAGTTGAGGTCAATGGACAATTTGGGCTGGGTAGGTGGGTCAGTTTTAGTGGAACTAGGAGGGTTATTTTGTGAAGCTTGGGGGGTGAGGATGTTCAGACTTGCGGGGTTGACAGGGGTGTTCTGCTGCGGTGGAGGGACTCGGGATGAGCTACCCTGTTGGAGGTTGGTGGGCTGGTAGACCCTTCCACTTCTGGTAAGGTTACTAACCGTTTTGGGGATTGGCTCCCACCAGGTACCTTCCCAGAAATCAGAGAAGTCTAGATCGTAATCATCTGCCTTACGCTTCCCCTTGTCAATTGCTGTCTTCTCCAAAGTCTCGTTGAGAGCTTCCATTTCCAAGGCCTTCCATATGTTCTCTTCCTCCAAGGAATTCCAGAAGTTGTCATTGTTGCTGTGGTTGTTGTTATCATGCTGAATCGAACCCTCCTCTATCATGGCCTTGTTAACGGTTAACTCTTCACCGTCCATCCATACGTTTACCAATTCAGCTTTTCCCCAGAGGTCTTCAGGGTCCAATACACAAACGTCGGGCTCATCAGGGATTCGAACCATGGGTTTGGAAAAGAACTCCTCGATGATGTATTCCTGGGGACAGAAATAATAATCCGTGGCGCGCTCCAGAGCATCGGAGTCTCGAGTGAGGTTGACAATGGTCCTGGCATTGAGCCCTGAGAGCATGCGGGGGTTCATCAGATCCACCTCTTCTACCACCTCCTCTTCTTCTTGAAAGAGATACACCAATGATGTTTCATCTAGGGGGTCAGAGTCATCTATCCAGTGCCATCCATTGGGTTCAGGCTCCCATTCCCATTCATCCTCTTCTCTAACCGGTTCAGGTTCCCAGAACAGAGCAAACAGAGAGTACCCATCCAAAGGATCAACCATTATCTCCTCCCAATACTGCCTCCATTCTCCTTGTTCCAATTCTTCAACTTGCTGCGCATCAAGTGCCACAGGCCATGCTCCAGTGATGAGAGCTCTTTCTTCTACCGCCAAGAAATCTTGTACCAGGTCTTCCCACCTTATCTGAAAGTCCCATTCCACTGTTTCTAGTGCGCAGACAGTATCTTCAACAGGCAACTCAACGGTCGGCTTGGGTTGAGAATCAGGAACGATGTACAGGCCAGGGTTAAAGGGTTGGCTTGTGGAGATGAAGTTGGTGCGGGGGTTTGAATGCTTTGGGAGCGGGTTAGAGACAGTGTTGGGTTTTTGCGGAGGCATGGGGAGAGTTTTGTTATCAATTAGGTCTTGAATAGCATGGCGAAGGCGGAAGCAGTTGTCAGTAAGATGGCCTACGTTCTGATGATAGGCGCAGTATGCATTGGGGTTGTGGGATGCGGGAAGCTTTTGAGGTAAGGGAGTAGGGTTGAGTGGTTTAAGGGTGCCACTTTCGACGAGCTTCTCAAGCACAGCGGAGAGGGGTGCCGAGAACTGGGCGAAAGTACGAGGTTGAGTACGGGGTGGATTGGACTGAGCAACGATCTGATTGATCGGCTCGATTTGGGTTGTGTTTGTGGAGGTATTTGGGAGGTTGGTGAAATTCGAGTTGCCAAAGAGGGCGTTGCTGTTGCCGGTATAGACTTTCTTGGGTTTGGGAGCAGGCTCGGGCTTATCAAGTATCCCCAACTGAACTGCTTCTTCGACGGCCAAGCCTGTATCGAAGAAAGTTTTGAAGTCTGAGCATGCTTGGGCCATAACCATGTGTCGGGCGAGATTGGGTTGGAGGTTACGGACAATCATCCTAATTTGATCCCGGTCATTTGGCCTATCCTTCATCTGTGCTGCTTTTCCCCTCCATCTTTTCACAAAGTTGGCGAAAGCCTCTTTTGCTTCCTTCTTTGTCGACTCTAACTCACGAGTGGTTACCTCCAATTGGATGTTGTAGTCGTACTGTGCCACGAAAGCCGCGCATATGTCCTCCCAGGATCGCTTCTTTCTCTCATCCAACGAAGTGAACCAGTGTAGTGCATGTCCCACCAAGGTTTGAGAGAACAACTGTGCCATAGCGTCTTTCTCGACTCCCCACATAGACAGCGCTCCAATGTAACCCGTCAGGTGGGCCTTTGGATCCCCGGTTCCATCAAACTTAGCGAAATCGATCGGCCTAAACTTTTCTGGAAGCTTCGCATTAGGGAACAAGCAAAGCTTATTGATGTCAAAACCGGTCGATGCTATCTTCTCGTTCCTTGCAACAGATTCCTCCAGCTGGGTAAGTTTTGCCAATACTGCTGCCATTCCGGAATTCTGCGGGGTTTCCAAGTCAAACACCAGCTGTTCTTGATTTAGATCCGGGTTAGGGTTAAGGTTGAAGTTTAGGTTGGGATTTGGATTTGGGTGTGGGATGGGAATCGGGTTAGGAATTGCATTTGGGTTAAGGATAGGAATTGGGTTAGGGACTGGATTCTGGGCTAGTGGTGGAAGACGCCGTGCTACACCGGTGATCATCATCATGAGTTGGGCAATTTGGTTATCAGTGCGTTCACCCAGGCGTTGAATATCTTCTCTAATCTGTGCCATCTCTCCATTCAGATTTCCCGGGTTTGGGTTAGGGTTTGCACGGGGATTGGGGATGGGATTTGGATTGGGATTGGGCTCGCCTCCGTTTGGATTCAGATTCGGGTTGGGATTCGGATTTCCAACGTTCGGGTTTGGATTGCCTCATTCGGGTTTGGGCCAGGGATTCGGGTTTGGGTTTAAGCCTCCGACCAACAGATCCATTCCGACCCCCAAATCTGATGGCACTGACGAGTCTGCTTGTAGTTGGAGCCGTTCAATCTCTGTCCGAAAGGTCTAGTCCAGGAGGGTATGGTGCTCTTCTTCTTCGCCCAATTGCTCGAATCGACAAAGAAAGCAAAAACTCGTGCTCAGACGCGGTTCCTGCTTGCATTCTTATGAAAATTTATGCATGTTTTTAGAAAATGAGTGCGTCATTGTCACCGTCATCACTGACTCTTAGTTTCTAAAAAGGATTGAGTTACGGGAGGTTGCCTTGATCCTCAGGTTTTCTTTTGAAGTGTATCCTTTATTTGGAACACCAGATTCTAAGGGATGCCCAAAACAGACTAAGTATTCGACTAATTCTCTACTTGAAATTTCAATTTTGAACTTTGAAATAGCTTAGTATAGACAGCGTGATACCATGACCCAAGCGGCGTCAGTAGCATGGTGCCATTAGCCTAAGTGGTGTAAGTGACTTTGCACTGTAACCTGGGTGGTGTGGGCATCACGACATCGTTTCCTTGCTATTCCTTGTTCTTTGTTGAATTTCCAATTAGCTATTAGTCAAAGGCTTAATATGCCCTGATTTCCCGAAGCCTCCTTGATCTTAAGGATTTTATGTAATTTAGATAACGTACATCGGGGTGCACGACTCTTCATCGGGCCTTAGCAACCTTCCGAAGACCGCGCGAGCGAGTCCCGAGCATCGTGGGCGACGGCATGAAAATGCAAAATGCAATGCAGCACATAAACAGATTGTAGCACGTAATCCTGCCCTGTAGGTTCCTGTCCTAGTTTGGAAGGTTCTACGGCGTGCTAAACATGTACAAAGGCCGGTTTTGGTTTGAAGAGGGTTCCCCGGACTAGAGTCAAAGTATACCTCCCATTATTGAGCGTACACCCAATAATGGTACAAACGGTGGGGATGACTCATCACGGTCGAGGGTTGCTGAGCATTCCGGGATTCCTCGTCACCGGCAAGCCGGGCAAGATTGCCGAAACGCAACAGCGGGGCTAAACAAGATATGTACAAGGAATAGAAAAATGAAACAAAATCTTTTGAAAAATCCACAAATGTTTTTCAAGCTTGGCTCACAAGTTTAATTGATATTCAAGAAAAGCGGGCCGTTTTATCAACAAGCCAACTTTTTCTTAAGTATCAATTAAAAACTCCCCAGCAGAGTCGCCACTGTGGGCTACCACAGCCCCGGGTGGATATCGGGGCGGCCCGTAAAAGAAGCGCCTCATTTTAGGATTGATTTGAAAAAAAAAAATATGTTTTGAAGAGTCGCCACCCGGATTTGTGGTTCGCCACCCGAGAAACCGTTTTATTTGGAAAATGATCGATTTGAATTGAAAACCAGAGATTCGCTTGAAGGTTCGGAAGCCATGTTACGAAGGGGGAAGGGTTTTACGGCACCCCCTCGCCCGACGCGGGATCGGTCTTTACTAAACATTTGTGGGATTTTTCAAAAGATTTTATTTCATTAAGTCACTTAGCAAGTATCCACAGATATATGTCAAGTATAGGAGGTGCATGCATGTGCATGTGTACAAGAGGTGATGAATATGGTGAATAAATGCAGAAAGGAAAAAATTGGGAAACCCTGTCACTGATCTACTCTCGAGCGCTCGGAAGCACTCTCGAGCGCTCGGGAGTACTACGTGCTCACCCTGCAGTTCTTGTTAGTGCAACAGGGTACAACAAAATATAATACTGAAGAAGTAAACTGAAATAATATTTACACATATCACAGCCTTGACACAAGATTTAGTAGAATGAAATCAGACTCCATTCTGCCAAACCATGCTTCCCTGTCTTTCTAAAAAAAAAAAAAAAGGGTTTTACAGTCTAAAAAGGAGTAAGGTGGCACATGCATGGACATGCAAGAACAGTAAGAGAATCAAACCGGGAGGAAAATGGATTGAAGTTGCATGCAGACACTCTCGAGCGCTTGGGAGTGATCCCGAGCGCGTGAGAGTGTTCTACACTCCAGAACTGACTTCAACCACCTGATGCACTCATTGTAGTGTACTGGTGTACTGGATCTTATGTTCTTGAGGTATGAAAAAGGTTTCTCTTTCCAAATCCAGAGCAAAGCTCTTTTGCATGTTCTTAAGTGAAACAGTTTTTCCCTTATTTGTTCTTTTTAAAAGATCATCTACACCAATGCCCTTCCAAGGAGTTGAAATGTTTGAAAATACAGCCTACTCTCCATGCATGTCCATATAAACGCTCAGAAGAAGAGAAAAAGAAAAACTGGACTGGAGTCACTCTCGAGCGCTCAAGAGTAGTCCCGAGCGCTCGGGAGTGCTTCCAGTAAGCTGGTACAGAAAATGTATGTGCACCCCTTTTGCTCTTGCTTTTACACTGAAGTCTCCCAACCCATGCTCAGTATTGGAGACTGAGAGGGCTGAGGGACCTCCCTCAGAAAGGAAAACAGCCCTTTTGAATATCAAGGTAAAAGTTGTTTCTACCTTTGGATGGAAGTTGGCTCCTTGGATGGCTTTAGAGAGGATGGATGAAAGAAGGAGAATGCAAGAAACCAGAAGCTTAGGCTGTTCTGGATTCCTTATCTTTCCTCCTTGCCTTTAGTGTTTGAAAACCTTGTTTTTCAAAAATGCTTGTAGTTGCAAAAGCCCTTTGAGTTTGAAAGTCTTGTTTGAACCAGAAAGAGGAGAAGAGAGTCTAGAGAGAGTCCCCTTTCTGCAGACCAGCCACTATATATAGGCAATATAACCTATGGTTCCAAAATGAAATGAATTTGAAATAAATCATTTTTTTAAAACAGAAAATCTGCTGGTCTGAGGATCTCTGACTGAGGTTGAGTGTTGACTCAAGCCTCAGCTGGCTCAAGGGAATCGTGATGATGAGTTGCATGGGTAGTGGGAAGGCTTGCCAGCCATTGGTCATCAGAGAGGACTCGAGCGCTCGAGAGTGGTTTCGAGCGCTTGGGACTTCACTCTCGAGCGCTTGAGAACAAACCCAGCCAGTGTTTTTTGAAAATGGTTTGGAGCGCTTGGGACTGCTCCCAAGCGCTTGGAAATGATTTCGACCAATTTATCCCCCCCTTTAAATCCTTCAAGGAGCCAAGTTTCAAATGACATCGAGCTTGTCTTAATCCAAAATCATCATTGGGGAGCCTCCGGGCCACAAATTAAGGAAATTTGAAAAGTCCAAATTGGGGTGTCTACACTATTCTAATTAATTAGTTAAAGACTAACGATACTTAATCTAGGCTTTCATTGCTCGAGTGGTATTTTGGTTTTATTTAGTAGGAAATCGCCTACTAACGGAATATTAAAGCCCGATGGTGCCAAACGCCAAGGCAAGGCGTGAGCGTGGCCAAGGCAGCCTGCTAGCAAAGCAGTGGCCAAGGTGGCCCGCTAGCAAAGCAGTGGCCAAGGCGGCCCGTTAGCAAAGCGGTGGCCAAGGCGGCCCGCTAGCAAAGTAGTGACCAAGGCGACCTACAAGCAAGGCGGTGGCCAAGGCAGTCTATAAGCAAAGTGGTGGCCAAGGCGGCCTGCTAGCAAAGCAATGGCCAAGGTGAGGCGTGAGCATGGCCAAGGTAGCCTGGTGGCCAAGCAGTGGCCAAATAGTGGCCAAGGCAGCCCGGTGGCTGCAGAAGCGGCTGCCGGTGGCACAAAGCGGGCTGCGCAAAGCGGTGGCCAAGGCGTAGCTAAGGTAGGGCCAGAGTAAGGCAGCCCAGCAACGCCAAGGCAAAAGCAAGGCGTGACTCGATGCCAAGGCAGAATCCGATGGCAGCCAAGGCAGAGCAACCCGACAATGACCCGACGGCTAGGCGAGGTAGGCCCGACAATGAGCCGACGCCAAGGCAAGGCAGGCTCGTCAACGAGTCGACGCCAAGGCAAGGCAGGCCTAACAGCGACCCGATGCCTAGGCAGCCTAGCCAAGCCAAAGCAAGGCAGTCAAGCCAACGGTCAAGGCAAAGGCCAAAAATTTCTACTAACCACTTCGGTATCGATGCATCACTCCAGGTTAGGGAAATGTAACTAAGCCAATTGTAGTTAGGGTTTGCTAACTAATCGGTTAAAAGCTAACTATGCTTGCTAAGTAGGATTTCTAGTCAAGAAATATAATTTAAAGATTTTCGAATAAAAATGAGATTTTTATTAGTCAGTAACGACCGATTTTTGGTTATGGAAATAAAAATCCAAGTGATAAAATAAAATTCAAATTTTTAAGGAAATTTTTATTGACCAAAAATCAGGGTCGTTACAGAATCTTCCCAACTTGATTAACTCGTCAATAAACATATGTTGTTACGATTTCGTTTAAAGATAAAGTGTTGTTTCAAAACGAAGTATTCGTATTTTGACCTTTTCAAGGATTGTGACCTTGATCGCATGATTGCTTACCTTACTTGTGGTTGTAAACAAGCATGATTAAATAGAGTTGGATGATCTTGCTAGTTTAGTTTCAAGATTACTTTAAAGTGATTCGTCCCGCTGCGGAGTCTATGCATGCTTACGAGACACGAGAACCGGAAAGTAGAAACATGACACTTAGGGAGTGGTTGATATGGATAAAAAGGATTTTTGAAACTACATAAATGCCGGACTTGGTAGCCTTTGTGTAGACTTGCGAAAACCGCAATGAGGCCAGACTTGGTAGTCCATTGTGTAGATTGCTAACGGAGCCGGACGTGGTAGCTTCATTGGTAATTGGGCTTGGTTATCCGCGGAGAGGAGCCAATGCAAGATTTGATAACGTGGCTGGACTTGGTAGCCCGTTGGTAACAAAGAATGAGAAATGATTTTCAAAATGTTGATTGGAAATGGTGACACGGTTTACGATGAGTCGCGTAGGAGAGACAAAGAAAGGCATGACACCAACGTAGGTAAGATAATGAATGCGGATGTGTCATTGTTAATTATGTTGTTGAATGAGCATGTGTAATTGCCTATGTACCTTCGTGTTATAAGTTATGGGTTAGCGGGTTGGATTATTCTATTGAGCTTCAGAGCTCACGGTGTTACCTTTTGGTGACCCGACATATTATGCTGGGGGCGACATCGGTATAATGTGTCAGATTTTATAGATGAGCAGCATGAACAGTACACCTTGGAGGCCTTCGGAGCCGAGGAGCTTGCAAGGATGGAGGAAGAGGCGGAGCAGTAGTTAACCTTAGATTATCCCCTCTTTTGTTGAATAAAAGTACTCTTGTGAGAATTACTTTGTAATAATGAGCTAGACTCTCCTTAATTTATTCAATAAAAATTTTTATTTAACGTACCCAAAATTCGGAGCGTTACAACTTGGTATCAAAGCTTTAGGTTCAAAACCTCGGCCATGGGTAGAATGGGTAGCCTTTTAAGATTAGTTTTGAGATAAGTCTTGAGATAAGTTTAAGATAAGTTTACCGTTGCACAAACGTGACTTGAGTTTAAGTTTACCGTCCAAAATTTGGGTGGAATTCTGACAAAACAATCTTCGGATTGAAGCAAGGTGTGGAAATTGGCAGTACCACCGAGCTGGGAATTCTCGAACAATTGGATGATGACTTAAATCAAGAATCAAATGTGGAACCTAGAAATTCCAAAGTTTCCTTAGCGCTAGAAAAACCTTGCCTTAAAAGTAACTCATTGAGGTTAACACTTCTCCTTTGTAGATGGATCACCTAACCAACCTGATAATTGAAGCTCACCAACTCGAGGTCACCCTAGAAACTATGACCATCCAACTATAGAAATTTCAATTCCTTAAGCATTAGCAAACTTGCCTTCGTAGTTGAACTCCATGCTTCGGATTATATCTCTCTTTTATCTATGAAAAGCTTGTTTCCTTCAAAAGAGTACTGTTGCGTACTATTCTTTAGTAAATGAAACCCTTATTACAAAGGACAATTATTTTAGTTGACGCAAGTTGCTAAATGATAGTAATCTTTTTGCTTATCTATAAAATCTTCTCTGTTATGGGTACGGTAGCACACTACCATTGAACATTTTATTTTAGTTTGATGAGAGCGCCAAGTGTCGGCCATAACCCAAAAGGGGGGCCCGATAATCGCGCGTCGGCCATACCCAAAAAGGGGGCCCCGGTAAACCACCCTCAATCTCCCCCCAAAAATTCAAATTCAAACATTTTTCCTCCTCCACTCACCCCTCACCCGCCCCTATAAATACCCCCCTCCTCTTCCCATTTTCTTCACACCATCTCTTCATCTCTCTTTCACCATCTTAACCCCTCCAAACCACTATCCAATCAAACCGAGCCATGGCGGCGATCTGGCGACGAGGATTCCCGGAGGACGCCCAGTTCCGAGAGATGGAGCGAATCGAGCTCACCTCGACAATCCGAGCAATACAGTTGCTACCCTTCACCTTCGTCCTCTTCTGTGCCGTGATTACCATAGCCATGCCGCGGTGGTTCGACAGGAATAACCGCCTCACCACCTTCTGGTACTGGGTTCCCGTCGTGGCCGTCGCACTTGTGGCGTTCGGAAAAGAATACGAACGTCGTGCACTCCAAGCCTTCGACGATCGATGGCGGCCCGAGGAGTAGCAATGGCACCATAGCCATTATTATCTGTTTTACTTACTTTTTCTTGTATCTAATGATGCTGTTAGGCGTGTATTATAATGATCTTTTCTAACTCAAAAGTTATTTGCTTGTCTGCAATAATCTGACGTGTTCATTATACATTTGCACCCGAAACAAAACCCCTAAGTTCAAGTAACACCACCATCTCGAGAGAGTATAGTTATTAGTCTAAGTGTGTAGCGAGTGCGGACTACAAATAGCCAACCTACGCCTAACCTGCGACTTAAGAGTGGCTTGCTCCTATTTTAAGGGGGATAGACAACGATTCAAGGACCAGTATAGCGACTTTGTCAATTCGGTAGACATGCACCAATTTCGAGGACGAAATTATTTTAAGGGGGATAGGTTGTAACGACCCTGATTTTTGGTCAATAAAAATTTTGCTAAAAATTTGAATTTTATTTTAATACTTGGATTTCATTTTTAACATCCAAAAATCGGTCGTTATCGACTTATAAAATTTTGTTATTATATTTGAAAATTCTTTATTTATTTTATAAATCCCTTTTAGCGATTAATAATCCGTCATAATTAGGTTTATGACTTAGGAGATTGGAATTCATCGCCCGGGCATTAAGGTCATTTTTTAAAGACGAGTATGCCTATTAAGACCTGGGTATAGTAACTTGGTAATTGTAGTAAAATCCTAGAATTATATTTCTCGACTGGAAATCCTACATGGCAACCGATTAGTTAGCAACCCTAACTAACTTTTGGCTTAGTTACATTATCCAAACCTAGAGCGTTGCATCGATGCCAAAGTGGTTAAATTTTAGTCTTTGCCTTAACCGTTGACTTGACTGCCTTGCTTTGGCTTGGCTAGGCTGCCTTGGCGTCGGCTCGCTGTCGGGCCTGCCTTGCCTTGGCGTCGGCTCACTGTCGGGCCTGCCTCGCCTAGGCGTCGGGTCACTGTCGGGTTGCTCTGCCTTGGCTGCCATCGGGTTCTGCCTTGGCGTTGCTGGGCTGCCTTGCTCTGGCCTTGCCTTGGCGTTGCTGGGCTGCCTTGCTCTGGCCTTGCCTTGGCATTGCTGGGCTGCCTTGCTCTGGCCTTGCCTTGGCTACACCTTGGCCACCGCTTGGCCACTGCTTGGCTAGCGGGCTGCCTTGGCCACTGCTTGGCTAACGGGCCACCTTGGCCACCGCTTGGCCACTGCTTGGCTAACGGGCCACCTTGGCCACCGCTTGGCCACCGCTTGGCTAGCGGGCTGCCTTGGCCTCTGCTTGGCTACCGGGCTGCCTTGGCCACTGTTTGGCCACTGGGCTGCTTTGGCCACCGCTTGGCCACCGCTTTGCTAGCGGGCTGCCTTGGCCACACTCACGCCTTGCCTTGGCGTTTGGCACCGTCGGGCTTTAATATTCCGTTATTAGGCGATTTCCTACTAAATAAAACCAAAATACCACTCGGACAATGAAAGCCTAGATTAAGTATCGTTAGTCTTTAACCGATTAGTTAGAATAGCCTAATACCCATTTAGCCTAATCACTTCTCCCTAACCCTTGATTAACCCTTTGAACCGTTTGAACCTTTTAGCCATCGACCATTGGACAATAGCATTAGGGTTTTCTTTACCCATTGGATAATAGGAGAACCTTGGTTAATCTCCCTAAGTACGAGATTAGATTAGTTTAGTGCTTAATTGCAAAGTATTATACTTTTTGGTATTAACCGTTGGATAATAACCATTAGGAGATTCTTTACCCATTGGGCGATAGACTAGAATCCTAGCCATCATTACCCATTGGTTATTGACCGCTAGGGAAACCATTATCCAATGGATAATAGTTAGTCTTGACAATCATGTACTAGGTAGATTAAAATATTAGATTTGTCATGTGTGGTAATTGAATTAATTATAATTAGTTCATTAGATTCGTACATAGTACTTTAAAAGTATTAGAATACATTATTAGATATTGACATGTGGTATATCTAGCCTAGATTGTGTAAGTACTTGCTTGTATATTATATATATGTACTTGTATATATATATATATATATAGATATATATATTATAATGAAAGTACACATGTGTGTATATAGAATTTTATAATAAGAAAAATCTATTTTTGGTTTAAAATACAAGATTTTAAAGTACCCAAAGTACTTATATACTAATAAATGTATATACTTCCATAGAAGTACAAGAGAGGAGGAGAGAGAGAGCCGAGAGAGATTGAGAGAGAGAGAGAGAGAGAGAGAGCCGAGAGAGATAGGAGAGAGAGAGATAGATATGGGTGTACCTTTCTTGGTCTTTCTTCACCAAATCCAATTGTTTATCCACTCTAAGTACATCTACTTATGTAGGAAAAGAGATAGGATGAGATAGTATGACATAAGTAGATTGTTAGTACTAGATTTCTTACAAAACCAAACCCTTACTCTTTCACTAGTCAATCTTTCCAAAGTACTAGATCCATTATTTTATGAAATTCTAGATATATTTACCCATAAAGATTTTATGATTAATTTACATGTTGTACTTGTACCAAAGACTTAAAATATTGGATTTTCTAAGTACCTATTATCTAGTATTTTAATATGGAAAATGTGCCTAATTGCATTGTTTAATTAGAAAATCTTATATAGTACTTTATTTCTTTTACCCATTGGACAACAAAAGTTAGGAGATTTATTAACCAATGGACAATAGCTTAGTCTTGCCAAAAGTACAAGGGTTATTATTTAATTTCGCATGGGATTCTCTTGTTATTATATACAAAGACTAGATTTGCCATGTGTGTTATTTGATTAAAATAGGATTAGTACAGTAGGTTAATATTTTAGTACTTAGTTCTTTGAAAGACTAAGATTAGTATATTAGATATTAGATTTTGGGCAATCTAGGTTAGATTGTGAAGTACATGGCTATATATATATATATATGTACTTGTATCTATATGTATATATTATAATGGAATAGTACCATGTGTGTAATTGTATATTTTAATTGGAAAATCAATTTACTAGATAAACCCTAGATCATGTAGTACCCAAAGTACCCATATCTATATTATTATATATGTATTCATCCTAGGGTGTGTATATATATATATATATATATATATAGTACAAGAGAGAGAGAGAGAGATTTGGAGAGAGAGGCCGAGAGAGAGAAATTGGGAGAGAGAGAGATCGGATGGAGAGGGAGAGAAAGAGAGTGTGTGTGCATGTGTACTCTTGCATCTAGTCCAAATCCTTGGCCAATCTTCACACCTCATCTTGTACCACCAAATCTAGGGTTTTACTCTTTCTTGACCAAGGACAATCAAATCCAATATTCTAACCTTTCAAAGGGCTAGATTTGACAAAAACCCTAATAGAATAACATAGAATTGTCCTATGAAATGAAGTGCAAGTAGAGGAAGATCTTGGCATGTTTCCAATGCATGAAATGACTTGAGTTGGAGCTTTATCCAATGGATAAAGGAGAAAGGGGGCAGCTGGCCATGAGAGGGAGAGAGAGCCATCCATTTGCCTATAAGTAGGCCTTACACTTCTCATTCAACTCACACCATTCCAATCTCTAACTTCTCTCTCTAGAAAACTTAGTGTTCTTATTGTTGTTGCTTAGTTCTTTAGTTGTTCTTGAAGTTCTTCCTTAGTTTCAAGAAACTCTTCTAGTGCCGCCACTAAACCACCACTCGACCACCACCTCGATTCAAAAGTAGTAGTAGTATAGGTTACGATCTAGTTTCGAGAGAAACCTTTCTCTTTCGAAGCTATCGGAAGCTTATCGTAAGACGTTACGCCGTTCGAGTGCCGACGTTCTTTCCGTCGTATTTCTGTAGTCTCTTTCTACCGCCAAGAAGCAAGGTAGATTTTTTCGATCTACTCTTCCTAAGTATACGTGATTTTATGTTAGTGTAGAGTTCTTAGAACCTACTTATCCTAAGTATAGTTTATGAGCATGACAGAAAAATATGTAGTATACTTGGATAAGTTGATCGTACGCTTTTATTTTACGTAGTTTACTTTGATCTTGAGAATAATTGAATGCATGGTTTATAGAATCTTCCCAACTTGATTAACTCGTCAATAAACATATGTTGTTACGATTTCGTTTAAAGATAAAGTGTTGTTTCAAAACGAAGTATTCGTATTTTGACCTTTTCAAGGATTGTGAACTTGATCGCATGATTGCTTACCTTACTTGTGGTTGTAAACAAGCATGATTAAATAGAGTTGGATGATCTTGCTAGTTTAGTTTCAAGATTACTTTAAAGTGATTCGTCCCGCCGCGGAGTCTATGCATGCTTACGAGACACGAGAACCGAAAAGTAGAAACATGACACTTAGGGAGTGGTTGATATGGATAAAAAGGATTTTTGAAACTACATAAATGCCGGACTTGGTAGCCTTTGTGTAGACTTGCGAAAACCGCAATGAGGCCGGACTTGGTAGTCCATTGTGTAGACTGCTAACGGAGCCGGACGTGGTAGCTTCATTGGTAATTGGGCTTGGTTATTCGCGGAGAGGAGCCAATGCAAGATTTGATAACGTGGCTGGACTTGGTAGCCCGTTGGTAACAAAGAATGAGAAATGATTTTAAAAATGTTGATTGGAAATGGTGACACGGTTTACGATGAGTCGCGTAGGAGAGACAAAGAAAGGCATGACACCAACGTAGGTAAGATAATGAATGCGGATGTGTCATTGTTAGTTATGTTGTTGAATGAGCATGTGTAATTGCCTATGTACCTTCGTGTTATAAGTTATGGGTTAGCGGGTTGGATTATTCTATTGAGCTTCTGTAGCTCACGGTGTTACCTTTTGGTGACCCTGACATATTATACTGGGGGCGACGCTGGTATAATGTGTCAGATTTTATAGATGAGCAGCATGAACAGTACACCTTGGAGGCCTTCGGAGCCGAGGAGCTTGCAAGGATGGAGGAAGAGGCGGAGCAGTAGTTAACCTTAGATTATCCCCTCTTTTGTTGAATAAAAGTACTCTTGTGAGAATTATGTTGTAATAATGAGCTAGACTCTCCTTAATTTATTCAATAAAAATGTTTATTTAACGTACCCAAAATTCGGGGCGTTACAAAACCAATGGTGCTTCTGCCTTCAGAACCTGATGTCGAACTCATGTTTATAGGGCCACCTTATAATCCAGCTCCCCGTTTGTTGCAAGCGGGCTTGGACTTTCTCAATAACATCGGTGATCTTTACGCTGATGCTGTCCCACCGGTCCGGCTTGATCCTGCATCAACCTGTAATCTCCCCGTTTTTGCCGTTGCTCCTCCCAATCCTTCTCAGGATTTCGTGAGTCGATTCAGAGCTGCGATGCCCACCTTGCTTGAACCTGAACCAGAACTTGATATGCAGGCTGTAGGCTGGGCCATAGCCGATAGTGAGGAGTACACTGCTCCTTTGATCCAAGAATGGTTCCAACTTGAGTTGGAAGGATTTCCTCTACATCTTGAACAGGCACCACCCGACCCGGCATGGGAAGCAGAATGGATCACACAACACGAACAGGCGGCGCTCAACCCTTTGGATGGCATCTCCTTGTACATGCTCTTCCAACAACCTCAGCCTCAGGTTCCTGAGGAAGAATACTTCTGGGACCCCAAGCCTGTTTGGTAGTTTCCGGTCGATTACCCTGGGCCTCTTCAAAGCGACATTTTCCCTGGGCACATGACTCACTTTGCTAAAGATGACCTGGTTCAAGAAGAGACCCGTGTCTTGGGTGAATGTTTCTTCCCTTCTACCATTGACAGGTTTGTCAACTCGGTGGCTGAACTTGCGTATGACCTTGTGCTCAATATCATAGATGAAGATCAACCACGCCCCGTGGTTTCTCCTCCGGAAGGCTGCAGCATCATGGTCACGGGCCTCGTTCCGCCAGCTGATCTTTGGAATGTGGATGAGATAGTTGATGTCCAGATTGGGGCAGAAGTATGGGCTGTTAACCGTTCTCTAGCCGAGGGTGGCCTCTGGGATGTTCCTTCACTACAAATCCGGAACCAGAGCGCGAAGTCGCAACGGTCCAAGATCTGAATTTCTGAGACTCGCTACTGATGAAAGACCTGGCTGAAGATCTGGGGTTGGATACAGAAGCGCCAATAGCTGCACTGGCCACTGACAAAGGAAAGCGTAAGCTGGGGGAAGTCCCTTCTGATCTCTAAGATGTGAACCAAGACCCTTTGGCCGTGCCTTCTTTGGGGAACGTTCTCAACGTTACGAGGAGTGGACGAGTGTTTCAGCTTGCTAATCTGCAAGCTAGGACATAGTCCAACCCTTCTAATCAAAGGAACGAACCTATTCCTTTCCCAAGGTCTGCACTGCTTGAGGTACCAAGCACAGATCTTATTCAGAAGCAACTCGAGCGGGTTCCTGCTACAATCTCCCTCTGGGGTTTAATTTGTTCTTCCCGTGAGCACCATCAGAAACTTTGCCATACTCTCGCCCGCCTGGAAGTTCAAGCTGATGTCACTCCTGAGGCCATGGTGTCTTTCATCCTACCTCCTACTGCTAAGCACACGGTGGTCTTCACCGACAAGGATCTTCCTGTTGAAGGAACTGATCATAATCGCCCTTTGCATATTACAATCAAGTGTCGCAGACTCTGGGTTCCGACTGTCCTCATTGACAACGGTTCAGCCATCAATGTGTGTCCAATGAGGGTGGCTTATCGTCTGGGACTGGCCAAAAAAGACTTTGCACCTTCCAACCTGGCTGTCAAGGCGTATGACGGCACCCGTCGTATGGTCGAGGGCACTCTGGTGCTCAAGCTCGATGCTGAGGGTTTCAAAATGGATGTTGAGTTCCATGTTGTCGACATACCTGCAACTTTCAACTTGCTGCTAGGTAGGCCGTGGCTCCATCGTTCTGATATCATGGCTGCACCATCTACTCTTCACCAGAAGGTCATGTTGGGACTGCCTACTGGTATATTAACCATTTACGGGGACTCTGGAATTCGCCCACTCAAAGAAGATGGAACACCTGTCCTCGAAATCATGCACGGTGAAGAGGATGTTGATCTCGGAGGTTTCTCTTTTGACACGTCCGGTTCTGTCTTAGCTACCAACGTGGATGGGGACTTTCTCATCAGCTCTGTCACTATGGACATTATGTTAAGGATGTCCTATTTTCCTGGTCTAGGCTTAAGGATTCACCAACAGGGAGTCCCGGAGTTCCCTACCTTTCCTTCTTCTGAGGGCCGTTTTGGTTTGGGGTACACTACCTCTGTTGGAAATACCAAAAGAAGGAAACATACGGGAACACCTCGAACTCTTTATGGTGATCCCGACAGCTACTTTGTGCGTGAAGTGGGGAATGCTGCTTACACAGGACAGTCTGAGCCTTTCATCAATCCAAAAACTGGGGAGCTCTTACCTGGTTTTGAGATCTTCGCCGACGACACCTGGTCTGAGAGTGATGACGAGCCAGCAAGGATAATTCAAGAGGAAGCTTAATCAGCCAAAAGCGAAGACTAACTGGCTGGGAACCTTTGATCAAGGGAGCTAGGAGTTGTTTTTCCAAGAATTCTCTCAAGTGGGTTTGGCCAAAGAAGCTGAAGAAGCCGAAGTGCTCATGCTTGGGCCCGACACTCTCGAGGACCCTACTGCTCTGATCACAGAGGCCAAGGGTAGCATCAAAAATTGCATTTTCAAACCGCGCCTAACTTGCGTTGATGACACTTCTGAGTCTGAGTGTGCGTCTGAGTTAGAGTCTGAGTCCAGTGAGTCATCTAAATCTAGCTCTGAGTCAGAGTTTGTGCCTCTTGGCCCTGCACGTCATAGCTTTTATTTCGAGTTTGACTCTCTTATACTTGGCGACCCGTTGGGGTCTTATGAAATGAATGAGACATCTTCTGAGTACTTGCATGATTTTTATATAAACTGTGTCGACCCCGACGATGAAAGGATAGATTTTGATGGGGATATTCCCAAGGAAATCCGTCCCCTCATCGAAAGGGAAGATGAAAGGCATGCACAGCCATTAAAAGAGGAAATAGTTTCTATAAACTTGAAAGATGAGAACGATCCCCGTATGGTTCAAGTGGGCTCCACGCTTTCACCATAGGAGTGTCGTGATTTCAAAGAGCTGCTCACTAAGTACAGTTATGTCTTTGCATGGTCTCATCAAGACATGCCGGGCATCGACCCCGAGATAGTGGAGCATCGAATCCCTCTGTTGCTGGATGCTAAACCTGTGAAACAGAAGTTCAAACGGATGAGACCAGATTGGGTTCAGAAGATCAAGGATAAGGTCACGAAGCAAATCGACGCTGGGTTTCTCATGGTTTCTCAGTACCCTACCTGGGTGGCCAACATCGTTCCCGTTCCCAAGAAGAATGGACAGATACGAGTATGTGTTGATTTTAGGGACTTAAACAAAGCAAGCCCCAAAGATGATTTTCCCTTGCCACACATCGATGTGCTTGTGGATAATACTGTAGGGCATGCTTTGCTTTCCTTCATGGACCGCTTTTCAAGTTATAACCAAATTCTTATGGCGCCCAAGGACCGTGAGAAGACGACGTTCATCACTGAGTGGGGAATTTACTGTTACTTGGTCATGCCTTTCGAATTGAAGAATGCTGGGCCTATCTATCAGCGGGCCGCCACCACCATTTTGCAAGATATGATACACGAGGAAGTCGAGGTCTATGTGGATGACATGATCGCCAAATCAAAAACTCGAGAGGGACACATTCTTGTGCTTAGGAAGTTCTTCGAGAGACTCTATAAGTTTCGTATGCGTCTCAATCCGCAGAAATGCACTTTCGGAGTCACAGCTGGTAAGATGCATGGATTCATGATCTCTTCTCGGGGAATAGAGGTTGATCCGTCAAAGATCAAGGCAGTACTTGAGATGAAGCCACCAGTGTCTGAAAAGGGAGTGCAGAGCTTTCTGGGAAAGGTCCAGTTCATCAGCAGATTCATCGCCAAGTTGACTTTAACTTGCGAGCCAATGTTTCATCTACTCAAGAAGGATACTCCATTTGTGTGGTCAGAAAGGTGTCAAGCGGCTTTTTCGTCCATTCAAAATTACCTTCAGAATCCTCCGGTTCTGATGCCGCCTGTGCCTGGGAAGCCCTTGATACTTTAGTTGTCTGTAAATCCATCTTCTATGGGATGTTTGCTAGCTTAGGAAAGAGATAAAGGTGTTGAGAAGGCCATTTACTACTTGAGTAAAAAGATGGTTAGGTGCGAAGAATGCTACACTGCTTTGGAAAAGACATGTTGGGCTCTTGTTTGGGCTTCAAAGAAGTTAAGACACTACATGCTGGCCTACCTAGTGAATTTCATTTCTCGAATGGATCCTCTCAAGTATCTGTTTGAGAAGCCAGCGCTTACTGGTAAGTTAGCACGTTGGTTGCTCATGCTAGCCGAGTTCGATCTCGAGTATGTCACAAGAAAGTCTGTTAAAGGTCGTGCTGTAGCAAAATTCTTGGCTGATCATCCTGTGGATGGACCAGAGGACTCAGACTTTACGTTTCCAGATGAAGAGGTGCTAACAGTAGTCGACGATGTGTGGACTCTCTACTTTGATGGGGCTGCCAAATCAGAAAGGATATGGAATTGGGGTTTGGTTAATAACACCTGATGGTTCTCATATTCCGCTTGTGTTCAAACTCAATTTCGACGTCACAAATAACCAAGTTGAATATGAGGCCTGTATTGTTGGCATGGAGGCAGCTTTAACACTTGGTGTTGAAAAGCTCGAAGTCATTGGCGATTCTAACCTTGTTGTTTCTCAGGCCAATGGGGACTGGAAAGTGCGTGAGGAAAGGTTGAAACCTTCCCATCAAGACTTGAAAGACCTTATTCCTCGCTTCAACAGGGTGACCTTTACTCACATTCCTCGTTTGAAAAATCAGTTTGCGGATACCTTGGCAACTTTGGCTTCCATGGTTGAACTTCCGTTGGGTGTCAAACTTCGTCCTATCCTGATTGAACAGCGGGATTGCCCTGCTTATCAATATGTTAGCACCATCGATGATGTCGATGATGGCCTGCCTTGTTATCATGACATATGGAACTTTGTAGAAAGTGGCGAATATCCGGCTGAGGCCTCTAAAAAGGATCAACTTACACTACGAAGGATGGCTGCCCATTACATCATCTGCGAAGAGAAGCTTTACAGGAGGTCCAATTGTGGGATGCATAAGCTTTGTGTCAATGGTGCTGAAGCCACCACAATAATGGAGAAAATTCATGAGGGAGTTTGCGGTCCTCATATGAGCGGTGTCATGCTCGCCAGGAAAATCCTTCCTCAAGGTTATTTCTGGTCCACTATGGAATCACAGTGTGTGGATTATGTCCGTCGCTGCCATAAGTGTCAAATTCACGCCAATCTTATGCATGTTCCTCCCTCTAAGTTGTTTGGCATGACCTCGCCTTGGCCTTTCTTTGTGTGGGGCATTGATGTCATCGGCATGATCAGGCCATCTGCTTCAAATGGTCATCGGTTCATTCTGGTGGCAATAGATTATTTTACCAAATGGGTTGAAGCTGAGTCCTACAAAACTTTGACAGTAGTTCAAGTTGCTCAGTTTATCAGGAAAAACATTATCTATATGTATGGCGTTCCACAAACATTTGTGTCAGATAATAGAGTTCACTTCAAAGGCAGGGTTTTGGAGCTTTTTGATGAGTTCAAAATCCAGATACATCATTCAACGACTTATCCCTCAGACAAATGGGGCGATTGAAGCAGCCAACAAGAACATCAAAACGATCATCAAGAAGTCTGCATTGTCCGCCAGGGATTGGCACGAGCAACTGCCTCTAGCTCTTTGGGGGTATCGAACATTAATCCGAACATCAACTGGGGCAACACCCTACTCATTGGTTTATGGGATGGAGGCAGTACTCCCTATCGAGATTGAGGTACCATCTTTAAGGATCATGACAGAATGTGAACTCACGGAATCTGAGTGGCTCAGTGGAGGTTTGTTGAACTCAAGCTTTTTGATGAGAGGAGGCTCCGTGCCTTATATCATGTTCAAGGGTATCAGCGAAGGATTGCTTGGGCATTCAACAAGAAGGTCAAGTCTTGTGACTTACTTGAAGGCGATATGGTTACAAAGGAAATCCGAGCTCCCATCTTTGATCTTCGCGGTAAATTTCGACTGAAGCGTGCGGGACCTTACATCATCAAGACCATCCTCTCGGGTGGAGCAGCTCAGCTTATTGATCTGGACGACAACGAGTTCAACACTCTGGTCAACCTAGATCAACTCAAACGTTATTATCCCTGAGAGAGCTCGCTGGACCGAAAACCACAAGGGTGGGCGGTTCCAGGCAAAAATTAAAGCAAGCCTGCTAGACCGAAAACCTGCAAAGGCAGTCTAGGCAAACACCAAAAGCTCGCTAGGCTAAAAACCTGAAAAGGCAGTGCTAGGCAAAAATTAGAGCGCAAAAGAAGAGCCAAAATACACGAGCGAACCTTAGCTTGAACTATGTTTTGATCTGATTCCTTGAAAAGGGATACGTAGGCAATCTCTCTGTGAGATTTGATCAACTTGATCCAAGGTTTCCTACTCCAGGGTCCATCTCAATGTTTGAAGTGGCGTGTAGACACCCCAATTTGGCCTAACGATTATTTCAAGTCCCACCTTGGGACCATCTCGATGATGATACGGATTCAATGATTGCTGATTGCCTTCTTGTGAAACCCATGGACTTATGGTAGGAACTTTGAGCCACTAAGAGGACCCAATCCATAGCCAAAAAGCCTTTCAGACAGAAACACAGTGTTCTAAGAAAATCCATCGATCGGCCGTAACATCGATCTCACGGCCATAACATCCATTCTTCACCCGAGCAACCTGTTGCTAGCAAAATCTCCCTGAGAGATCAATACCTCGACCGCTAGATCCTTTCCTCGGCCGCTCAATCCGTTCCTCAGCTGCGAGTTCCTTTGCTCGGCCACCAGATCGACCTTTTTCCAGACTCTCGAATGTTCTATCGGTTGTTTGATCCAATCCCGATACCTTTCCGATGCGTTCGGGCCACGTTCAGAGATTGCAACGAAGAGTTAGAATTGAATTGCAATTGCAATTGCAATCGCGTGATTTGATTGGACCGAGTGAGTCATCCCTTTGCCTATATAAAGAGGCCCTCGGACTCCAAAATACAACAACGAAATTAATCAGATTCACACCCTCATCAGCCACGAAACTCTGCAGAAATACTTATACAAACCCTCTCTACAAATGCCCTAACCTCCCGAAGGCAGCCATCCATCCGACGATCAAACCCTAGAGTTCAAACCCTAATCCTAGGGTTTCGTTCAAGAAGCAATCAATCAGTCAATCCCAATCAATTCGAAGCAATCAAGCAACTGAGGGATCACGGTGGTGAGGCCCAACGGCCTCTGGTTTGGTTTATTTAATGTTTTATGTCGTTAATCGTAGCTCTTTGATTGTCCACTAACCTTCGTCTGGTGAGGAAGAACACCATCCAGTGGCTTCATCCTCTACCGGTACATAGAATCGGACATCGTGATTACTCGTCGTGACATCAATTCACCACCAGTGATCGATCCAGTCGCCTTTTGTTTTGTTTCGCTTCGATGCATGTTTGTTTATCGCCTTGGCTCACCTTATTAATTGTTTAAGGCATAAAAACAGACTACATGTGTTAAGGTTAAATAAAGCATCTATACGTCTTATGTTGAGTAATTATGGCTAGCTCACGGCTAGCGTAGAGGTGCCTAACACCTTCCTCATCGTACTTTTGGCTTCCGTATCCAGAATCTCTATATATTTTCCTAGTTTTAATAAACTGGGTGGCGACTCTATTTTGATGATAACCGTTATCGTGTGGCGATACTTCTAGCCATGGAAGTATCCACGATCTTGGTTTATGAAGCGAGCAACCAATCGAGCAAGCAAACGATGATCAACTGTATGACGATGCCCTGTTCAGGAGGTGTCTATAGTTTTCTGGCGACTCTGCTGGGGACATGAGAGCCATAACCAGAAAGTTCAACATAAGACTAATACATGCCTTATTTAATTTGTTTATCATATGCATCGAGCGGGCAAACCTCGTTGAGTTCACCTAATACCCCGGCATGACACGGGCTATGTTAGGGGTTCCAGCAAACTCCACCGTCACTTGTACCTAGTCGTATATCAAAAAGGAAATCACCCAATCACCGCCTATGATGGGTTGGTGAAAGGACTGGTGCCCTTTGACAATGGAGCACCATGAGACTACCCAAACCTTACATGTGTTAGAAAGCCATAGAACCTATCAAAATAGGACAGGATCCTGCAAGTTAGGAACTTACTTGCATTTTTACAGAAGTTCTTCTTCACACCTTGTATATGTTGTTTTAATATCTCTTTCTGTGTAGAAAGGTTGGGGCATGAGCTAAAAGCCCTAACTTTAAGTCTTTATAGCTAGGCACTGAGGCATGCCATTGCCTGCAAGGTATGTTTTTGGTAAGTTGAAAGCATCATTGCTTACTTAACACTCCCGCTTTACTTAAATCACCGCAAAGCATAGATTTCTAGAACGAAATCAGACACTGGCCGCCTCATCGGCAATTGAACTAGGGATTGCATTAGCAATCTTTGCCTTGCGAGGCTAAAGGAAAGAGGGAGTGTAAGGTAGTAAAGCAGGTTATGGATGATTGGATATTATGGATAGAACTTGCAATATTTATTTCTTTGTAGACACCCCAATTTGGCCTAACGATTATTTCAACTCCCACCTTGGGACCATCCCGATGATGATACGGATTCGATGATTGCTGATTGCTTTCTTGTGTAACCCCTGGTTTTGGTTAGAACTTTGAGCCACTTTAGAGGACCCAATCCAGAGCCAAATAGCCTTTAAGAGAAAAGATAGTGTGTTAGGAAAATCCATCGACGACCGTAACATCGATATCACGGCCTCAACATCCATTCCTCACCCGAGCAACTTGTTGCACCAAAAATCTCGAGAGATCGAAGCCTCGGACGCCAGATCAATGGCTCGGCCGCCACATCCATTTCCAGTCGCGACATCCTTTACTCCTACCAAGCCGCTTCCGACTTCGAACCTTCACGGTTGTTTGATCCAATCCCGCCACCTCTCCGATGCGTTCGGGACGTTCAGAGATTGCGATGAAGAGTTTGAAAGTTGCAATGCAAGTGCAATTGCAACCCGTGATTTGATTGGACCGAGTGAGTCACCCTTTGCCTATATAAAGAGACCATCCACCCAAAAAGAGAGGAAATTCAGATCCATATACATTCAAGCCACGAAACTCTCGCTATATACTCCCAAAATCCTCTCTACAAAGCCCTAATCTCCGGCGCTATCAATCCGATTTATCCAACCTCGAGTTCCAAACCCTAGCCCTAGGGTTTCGCTCCAAGTAGAATCAATCGGCCGATCCCCATCGATCCAAGCAATCAAACAACCGAGGGATCATGGTGAGGCCCAACGCCTCCGGGTTTGGTTTATTTAATGTTTTGTGTCGTTAATGTAGCTTTCGATCGTCTGCTAGTTTTCCGTCCGGCAGAGGAAGAACACCACAGGCTTCGATGCCTCGCCGTACATTGATCGAGTGATCCTCGCCGCGATTTCCATTCGCCGGCCGAAAGTGATCGATTTGTCGCACAGCCTTGTTTTGTTTCTTGCTTTCGATGCATGTTCAATTATTGTCTCGGCTCACCTTATAATCGCTTAAGGCATAAAACAGATCACGTGTATGGAATTGAATAAAGCATCTATATGTCTTATGTTGAATGATTATGGGCTAGTTTCACGGCTAGCAAAGAGGGTGCCTAACACCTTCCCATCACTGTATTTTTGTCCGTATCCAGAATCTCTATCTGCTTTCCTAGCTTTAACAAACTAGGTGGCGACTGCTTTGATGATAACCGCTATCGCGGTGGTGATACCTCTAGCCATGGAAGTATCCACGATCTTGGTTTATGGAGAGCAACCAATCGAGCAAACATGATGATGATACTGTATGGCGATGCCTCGTCCGGGAGGTGTTTACGCTCGCGATCTGGGACATGAGAGCTACATAACTAAAAGTTCAACATAAGACTAATACATGCCTTATTTAATTCATTTATCATATGCATCGAACAGGCAAGCCTCGTTGAGTTCACCTAATATCCCGGCATGACATGGGCTATGTTAGGGGTTCCAGCAAACTCCACACTCACTTGTACCTTATGGTATATCAAAAAAGGAATCACCCAATTACCGCCTATGATGGGTTGGCGAAAGGATTGGTGCCTTTGACAACGGAGCACCCCTGAGACCACCTAAACCTAACATGTGTTAGAAAGCCATAGAACCTATCAAACTAAGGCAGGAACCTACAGGCTAAGAACCTACTTGCACTTTGCTTCCAAGTTCTTCCTCACACCTTGTATCATATTGTATTAACTCTTTCTGTGAAAGGGTTGGGATTTTCAGCTCAAATCCTAACCCTAAAACAAACAACCAAGTACTGACTTGCATTTTTACTTTTAAAGCAAGCACAATAGGTAGGCCAAGAAGCAACCACAGCCAATTTTATACTCTTACAACACCCGGTTACGCCAACAGAGGTCGTCAGAGCTATCTGCCTGTCACCTCCGAATAACTTCACCGCAACGGTCCTGCCATTTCCTCGACTTCGCGGCCATCTTTTCAGCAACATCGACAATCTACCAAATCCCAAGCTTCGTCAAGCAATCCTCCTGTTCCCATGGCAGATAACGACGCCACTATTGCCGAACTTCAGGCTAAAATCACTACTTTGCTAGCAGAAAAAGCAGCAAGAGATGCTGAAGAGAGGAAAGGTCAATGGCGAAGGAGACTAGACTAGAAAACCCTGAGTTAGCCAAGCATGTCAAAGAAATTAAACACGCCTTGGCCCATTCACAGGGAGACCAAATCCTGGACTTTGAGGGACTTTGTCTCTTCCCTGATTCTCAACTACCCGAAAAGTTCAAAATGCCAAACATTGAGAAGTTCAATGGGACCGGCAACCCTACCAGCCATGTCCACCATGTTATCAACACCCTGAAGCCAATGGGTTTGAACGATGAGCTCATCGCTCAACTGTTTCAAAGAACTCTCACTGGGAATGCTCTTGACTGGTTCCTCACCTTGGAGTTCGAACACTACCACACTTGGCCCGAGATCACCAATGCTTTCATTAAGCAGTATGCATACAATGTCCAAGTTCAGCTAACCACTCGAGATTTGGAAATGACCAAGCAGGAGTCCAACGAGGACTTTGTCACTTTCGTGGCTAGGTGGAGGGAAAAGGCTGCCAAGATGAAGAGCCGCCCCTCTGAGGAGGATCAAGTAAGGATAGTTGTCAAGAATCTGCAACCCAAGTATCTCAAGCACATTTACACGCAGGCTATCACCGATTTCAAGCGCTTGCATGCTACTGGGCTGCAAATTGAAGAAGGACTCAAACTGGGACTCATTGGGAAAGAAGAAACCCCTCCACCCAAGCAAACCTTTTCAACTCGTACACCTCATGCCTCTGTCAACAATCTTAACTCGGCCTCACCACAAGACCCTTTTCAAACTAGCTCGTCCCAAAACCCAAACCGGCCCCGCCGTAATTTTAGTCCTCTCTATATGACCCCCTCCCAAGCCTTAACCATTCTAAGCCGTCAAGGGCATCTCAAACCCTTGAACCAACCACTTCCTCCGCCACCCTATGGCCCAAACCATGATCCAAACAAGCAATGTGCCTACCATCAACATGCTGGGCACGAAACAGACAATTGCATACGTCTTTGCCATGACATCCAAGATCTTATTGATAACCGCACCATAAAACCCCCACAACCTGATACACAGACCAAAACACCCAATACTGAGCCACCCCGAGCTATCAATCTCATCAACCAATCTCACAACCCCGCGTATAATCCTGGCCAGTACATTGTCCAAAACAACCAAGCCAAACCAACCCTAACCTTCTCAGAGGAGGATGAGTGTTTCATGATGGAGGAGGAAGAAGATGTTGAGTCCGATCAATCAGAAGTCATTGATCCCAATATGAATAATGAAGAAGAACGAGCAAAGGAAGAAAAACTAAAGAAATGGAAGGAGCATTCCTGGGCAAAGCACAATTTAGAGGATCCCGACATCCTGTTTGTAGAAGATGATGAATGGCTACGTATCTGGTTTGAGAATAGAAAGAAGGAGAAAGAAAGGGTAATTATGATGAGGAGACATGCCCGCTTCGAGCTTGCCCAGATAGTGGTGCCCATTAACCGTCCTAAAATCCCGACGCCTCCCATTGTTTGGGAAACAATCAATCTCGTAGAAAGGATGGAGGAATTCCAAGTGCAACCATGGGTCAATCCTTACGATGAATGCAATTACAGCCAGTGGATAGAGGAAGAAGAGGATCTGGATTTCACGTGCATGGACCCATATCAAACAAGGGAGAGTGACTTCGATGAAATGGAAGGAGAATATGATGACCCACTTAATGAATCTCCTTAGCATCGCTATTCAGCCAAGGGGAGAAAACTGATTTCATCCATAACTACACAATCAACAAAGAAGACGAAGAGGAGAAAGTTCAAGCTGACATTTCCCTTTGGGGACTGCTTATGTCCCAAAGAAGTAGCCACTGCGCAAGCATCACAAAGGGATCCAGTTCAACGGCTCTGTTTGGCAAAGAAGAGGGTGGAAAAGAGTATAAAATTGAGGAAGTCAAAGCAAAGGAAGGTGACCCCTGAATGCTGCAAGTCACAACATGACAAAGAACATTAAAACATTGCTTTTATTAAGCTAGGATATATTTTGGGCCCCTGTTTGGGCATTTTTTATTTTATGCTGAGTGAACTTCTGCTTTACCTTCTAAACTATGCTTATTCAATTATTTGAGTTCCTAAATTGCGGTTGCCAGTACATCGTGGTCTCTTTGCCAAATGAGGAAAATTTTCAGGAATCAAGTTCCTTATATCGATAACAAGAGGGAAAGAGGGGATGAACTTTAGTTACTTAGGAAACTAGGTTTTTGTCAAAACTCAGAAAAGAAAATGCTATCTCTGTGAGAACACTTGAGGTTAGCTCGCCTATTACGAAGGTACGAAGGTACAAACACAAAAGGAGATTCAGAAAAACATCTCCATTAATACCCTCATCAAACTCCTTTCCAAAGGTACAGCAAAACTTCTTGAGAAAGAATGCTCGCTGGGTGACCAAGTAGCCCAAGCAAAAGTAAGAGCAAAACCTGCTAGGGCAAGAAAATCCGAAAGGGCGACCTAGGCAAAAGTTAAGGCACTCAAAGAAAGGCTCGCTAGGGACTCACCTCCATCAGGTAACCTAGGCAAAATCAAGAGCATGTGAGAAGAAAACCAAGAGTGGAAACCCAACCTCAAAGGTAGTAGCTTGGAACTACAAGCATTATACTTCAAACCATTACGCCGGGCCGTATGACGCTTTGGCGATTCCCTCGATTGGGATACGAGGCAATCTCACACTGAGATGCGCCCAAACATTTGGAAAGAAGGAAAACATCAACATGTTTGTACTCAGTGATAGGCATGGTTAACGTATTGAGCTCGCAAAGGATGAGTATGCCTTTTCAAGGAATTGACAAACGACCAAATGAACACGAGAATTGCTGTTCATCTCCTCCAACTTAAAGGTCATCAATACAATGAGCAAGAAACCTCGAAAATTTTCGAGATTGGCAAACAGACCATGAAACATGGCAAGGGCAAAAGATAAAGAATCAAAGACTCAGCATACGAAAGAATGTGGAACAAGAATGCCACCTGGCTAAAGCAAAACCTAGCTTCTTTGGGGAAATAGAAGTAACGGCCGAATAATCAATACTTCGGCCGCAACAACAATTCTTCAGCCGAGTAATTGATTCTTCGGCCAGTATTTCAAACTACTATCTATTAGTAAACACTTGTTCAAAGCCATGCTCTGACTTTCGCATGCATTCAGGAACACGAAAAGCATTTCATAAACCAAAACTTGTTTATCAAAATCATTGCCGTGGTTGCTTACGCTATACAGATATAGTTTCTGCCTATTCTCCACTAACTATGAACAGGAAAAGGAAAAAGCCCTAAAAGATAGGCGATCTCTGGGAAGAAGGCAAGGACTGCCCGCTAGCCTCTACATCCTCTCTATCAGTAGCCGGTACTCGCTCAGCCTAAAGCTGTAACAAAAGAGGATACAAGTGCTCAGAATCAAGAAGATATGCAAAACAAATGGAAAACATAGGAAAATCAAACCTCAAGGATCCTACGGCGCTGTCTCCGGATCAAAGCCTCCGCACTCTGATAGGCATGCAGCCACTCTTGCACCACCTCCGCAGGCACCTGCAAAGGCAAATCGAATATTTCAAAGCATTGAAATAGCAGGCATTAACAAGGGAACAAGTTCAAAAGATGTACCTGAGAAGCCCCAGCTGGCAGCATGTAAAGCTGGGTCGTGCAAGGAGTAAGCGCCAAACGCTCCTCCTCTCCATCATCAGAATGGAAGGAGATGAAAGAAGGAGCCCGTGGCCAGACAGCAGCAGGAGGAACTGCGGCAACAGGAGGAGCTGCAGCAGCAGGAGTCAAGAAAATGCGGCAGTACTCCGTATAGTCACCTGCCAGGAGAAGCAAGCCCGCCCAATCTCTAAGCCGAGCGTTCTTCAAATCAGCTCTAGGCATCAAAGAAGTAGACCTCATCGATGCTGGAGGAGGAGGAGGAAAGACTGCAGTGCCTCAGCACACGGGCACCACTGGCTGGCCACCCGATCACCTAAGTACCAGGCTCGACAGAATGGACCCTCGAGCAAGCTGCGAGTACGATCCAAGACTCTAGAACGCGCAAGAGGGGCATCCTCAGGAACACACCCCCAAGGGTCGAACCGTACCTACAAAATAAGGACAAATCAGCTATAGCATAAAGATATGGAAATCTAAAGGCAAGGAATGCAAAGGGGGAGAAAAGTACCTGATCGACCGTCAACCGGTCCAAAACTCGTCCCCACTCAGAGAGACTCAAAACAGGTGACCGTGGCTTCCGCTATCCCGCCAACCATTGCCCATAACGAGGAGATTGTATTAGCAAAAGATTTATTTTGAAAAATCATATTTATTTAGCAAATTTTCTCATAGAAATTATTTATTTTTCTCCCGAGAAGTCGGGGCGTTACAAAACGAGAAAGGAAGTGAATGAAGAATGTATGTACCTCGAGCACCCGGTAGTGACCTCCAAGGATAGGGCTCTTGTCCCGAGAACAGGCTCCGAGATTGCCATACAAAGTAGCCAAGGCGGCTGCTCCCCAATCAAACCCCCGAACATCCCCCAAGTGCTGTAAAAGGACTAAAAACTGTGTATGCACCGAGCTATCCTTGTTGGCAAACAACGTTTGCCCAAGGACATAAAGGAGGAAAGCCCGCGTCAGCTGCTCGACGCTCACCTCAGTCAGGATGTCATTCCTCATGTATGTCTTGATCAGCCAAGAAAGATCAATATGGCCTCGAGAATGAAAAGGGGGCACCTTGCCCAAGAACCACTCCAGAGCTCCTGCTCGCTCCCAAATCCGAGGATCAACTCGAAGAGGAACACCACCAACTCGCAGGCCAGTCAGCAAGGAAAAATCACCTGGAGTGATAGTCATCTCGCCAACCGTAGGAAAGTGGAATGTGTTGGTGGTATCCCACCATCTCTCCACCAGCGAGGTCATCAACGACCAATCAACCTTCGAAAGGTTGAGGCCTAGGACGAATGCCTCAAAACCAGCAGCATGCACTAGTTCTCGAGGCTGCTCAGGCAACACCAAAAGCCACTTGTGCGCCTCCTTGCCTTCACCGCGAGCCTCCAGCCTCCTATTTCTCTGCCAAAGATGAAAAGGGAGTTAACTTCATAGTCGCATAAACAAATGAAAGGCTAGGGGCATTAAATTAAAAACACCTTAAAAGCACGCATTGCCTAAAACAGGGGGCACAGCTATTTTAATTTCTTTAAACAAAACCAATTCAACTCGATCACGGGTCCTTATCATCTCCGCCCCTGGCTAAAAGGGATTTCATCCCGAAAACAGACTCAATAGTTAAATCAAACTCTGAACTAAAGTAAATCTTTTACTTTTTAGGAAAAAACTCACCGGTACATTGAGGACACTCAGATGCAACTCATGCTCCCTGCGAACTACCTCGGCCTCTTGGCCGCCAACAGGAGGACGGTACTGTAAGAAACCGCCGTAACCCAGCCTACGTGAAGGAAAAACATAAGTAGCAGCGTCGAACGGACCCGGCTCCTCAATCGTCTCCTCATCAGACGATGGATACTCACACCTACATGGAGGATTCGAGGAAGAACCCACAGGGTCTGAAAAAGATGGCGTAGCCATCCCAACTCGAAGCAAGAGAGAGAGAGGACGTGGCAGCCGGAGGCAACGGTGACCGGCAGTGAACAGTAACGACGGTGGTGCAAAACTTGATCAGCAAAAAGAACAGCAGTAGCTACTACAACAGACAGAGTGGAGAAAGAAAAAAGAAAAGTGAGCCGCGAAATCGATTAAGCGGAACTTAAAATCGATCTTCTGACTTTTGGCGTTCCCACGACCGAGACATCTATTCCTCGGCCGAGAAATCATTCCTTCGGCCGTGAGATCGATCCACTTGCCCCCAAATCCATTCTTCTCAGCAACTTCAGGTCTTGCTCATCGCACTAACTCAAGCTATTATGAGGTTTTGGGTCCGGGACCAGCAAAACCCATGATTAAATCAACCTTGGGGGCATGCCCAAGCACGAGAAAAGATCAAGCACTGTCGAGATCTCCTCTCTTTATCAGCCCCGAGCTCTTCATCAACAATGCAGCACCCGGCAAAGCAGCTCTATGCCCCTAATCATCTCAACAACCACCATCAAAGCTCACTATCACCTGGCAGCTCTATGTTCGCCGCTTAGCGACTTTATGCCCGCTGTCCCATCGAATTCAACTGGCTCCATGCCCATACTCACTGTCAGCAGCCCCAAGCTCAATCCCTGTCAACGGTTCAACAACTATATGCCTGCCACCCAACAAGCTCTACACCATAACCATCTCAACGGCTCTAAGCCTGGCATCAAGCTATCATTCAGTAGCCATGCGCCCAAGTCACTCAACGATTTCAAGTCAATCATTTCAGCGGCTCTAAGCCCATTTCTCAAAGAAGGCTCCTCGCCTATTATCTTAACGATTCCAAGACCCCTGCTTATCATCAGCAGGCTCCTTGCCTATTTTCTCAACAGCTCTAAACCTGTATTCACCGCCTCAGCAGGCTCCTTGCCCATTATCGCAACGGTTCCTCCTCCAGCACCTCAAACAGCTCTCCGCCCGTACTAATTATCACAGTGGCCTCACGCCCATTTTCAACACAGGCCTCTTATCCCAACGGCTCAACGCCCGTGCTCAAGCTATTCAGCGGCTCTAAGCCTATCAATTCAGCGGCTCAATGCCCATACTCATTATCAGCAGCTCTACGCTCACTAAAAGGGATCAACGGCTCTATGCCCATATCTACCAATTCAGCGGCTCGAAGCGCATCATCATAACAGCTCTACGCTCGCTCAGCTGGCTCCACGACGTCATTATCCCTACAGACTCAGCTATCCCAACTGGCTGAAAGCCGTAACCACTTCAACTGGCTCTATGCCGTAATAAGCTATCTCAGTAGGTTCTACGCCACCCCAATCAACGATCATCAATTCAGTAGCTTCAAGCCCATTATTTCAAAGGCTCCACGCCTGTTATCAACTCAACGGCTCAAAGCCCATCTCTCAACTGGCTCGAAGCCGTAACTATCTAACTCCACGTCGTAATTATCTCAGTGGCTGGAAGCCCACCACTTATGCAGCTCGAAGCCCATTACTCAACGGCTCCACGCCTGTTATCGACTCAGCGGCTCGAAGCCCACCACTTATGCGGCTCGAAGCCCATTACTCAACGGCTCCACGCCTGTTATCGACTCAGCGGCTCGAAGCCCACCACTTATGCGGCTCGAAGCCCATTACTCAACGGCTCCACGCCTGTTATCGACTCAGCGGCTCGAAGCCTACCACTCAGCGGCTCAAAGCCCATTATCAAGCCCAACCATTGTGTAATCGGATGCTCAAGTTCTACACTTGAATGCACAAGCTCTACGCTTGAATGCCCAACCATCGTGTGGATGCTCAAAGCCTGTACTTTGAACGCTTGGATTCTGCCGTCCAAATGCTCGAGCTCTACGCTCTGATTGCTCAAGTCCGGAACTTGAAAGAAGCTCTAAGCTTATATCAAACACACACGCAAGGGCCCGTGCACATATTGCATCAAACACATCGAGTCTGCATAATCATCACTATCACCTTAGCTGTTCACATCTAAAAAACACTATCATACATACATGCTATGCTTTGCATCTGTCACTCACTCGTAGGTCTATCTTGCAATCAACCGGCTCTACGCCTCGATTTTATTGATCGGTCCAGAACCTTGATCCTTTGGCTCAAAGCCAAATCTTTATGATGAGAAAGCTCTGCACACAGACCATCAGAATACAACTGGCTCTACGCCTCGCTTCAATCACACCAAAGCTCGAACCTCTTACCTCCGGAAGGCAAAGATTTTTGAACTATCAACATCAGCTCCGTGCTTCGGTTCCATCTCCTAAGCTCTCGCCTTATGATCAAAACCAGCTCCGCGCTTCGGTCCAATCAAAGCTCAAAGCTTCAATACCTCAAGCTCTCCGTCTGACAAACCGGCTCCGCGCCTCGGTTCCTTCATTTCACAACACTCCGTGCTTCAGTCACTGGCCCTGCGCCTCCCGCATCTCGAACAACGGCATCCAACTCATCTCCGAAAGATGACTTGGGTTCCACCCCTTATCTCAAAACTGGCATCCGATTCATCCCCGCAGATGGCTTGGATTCCGCCCCAACTACATCAATTCCTTCCAGCTCATTCGCAAGGATAGGCTACTCTACTGAGCTCCCCTCAGTCAAAGTAAGGATGATCAAGAAAAGCAAACACACCCGCCGTGTACTGATCTACCCCAAAATACTAAAGGTAACTCTCCGCAAAAACTTCCCCGGCAGCCCCGCGCTCCTTCAACTACTTTCCGCCAAACCCTGGCATTACCCAGGTACGTTGCACTACGGCTATTCAAGCCCGAAGGTACGTCTTCTGTCTCTAACCCTCCAAACTTTTTCTTTTTTTTATTATTGCCCTCTAAACTACGATTGGTTTGAATTTCCCTTGAGGAATACGTAGGCAGCCTCCCGGCCCGACCATACCAAAACCTTTTTTCAAAAACCCTTGGAATAGTGGTTAAACCAAATTAAGTTGCTTTTACAGCTTTGACTATTACTCAAACATGTCTCGCGATCCGTCTGAGCTCTGTCAAAGAGGGGCATCTGTAGACACCCCAATTTGGCCTAACGATTATTTCAACTCCCACCTTGGGACCATCCCGATAATGATACGGATTCGATGATTGCTAATTGCTTTCTTGTGTAACCCCTGGACTTATGGTTTGAACTTTGAGCCACTTAGAGGACCCAATCCAGAGCCAAATAGCCTTTCAGACAGAAAGATAGTGTGTTAGGAAAATCCATCGGACGGCCGTAACATTGATATCACGGCCTCAACATCCATTCCTCACCCGAGCAACCTGTTGCACCAAAAATCTCCCTGAGAGATCGAAGCCTCGGCCGCCAGATCAATGGCTCGGTCGCCACATCCATTTCCACGCCGTGACATCCTTTGCTCGGCCGCCAGATCGGCCTTTTTCCAGACTCTCGAACCTTCTGTCGGTTGTTTGATCCAATCCCGCCGCCTCTCCGATGCGTTCCGGCCACGTTCAGAGATTGCAATGAAGAGTTTGAGTTGCAATGCAAGTGCAATTGCAACCCCGTGATTTGATTGGACCGAGTGAGTCACCCCCTTGCCTATATAAAGAGACCCTCAGATACACCCAAAAAGAGACAAAATTCCTGAGATCCATATACATTCAAGCCACGAAACTCTGGCTATATACTCCCAAAATCCCTCTCTACAAAAGCCCTAATCTCCCGAAGGCGGCCATCAATCCGACGATCCAACCCCGGAGTTCCAAACCCTAGCCCTAGGGTTTTGTCCAAGTAGCAATCAATCAATCGATCCCCATCGATCCGAAGCAATCAAGCAACTGAGGGATCAAGGTGGTGAGGCCCAACGGCCTCTGGTTTGGTTTATTTAATGTTTTGTGTCGTTAATCGTAGCTTTCTGATCGTCTGTTAGTTTTCTGTCTGGTGTGAGGAAGGACACCAGCCGGGGCTTCGATGCCTCGGCCGGTACATTGACCCAGTGTGATCTCTCGGCCGCGACTTCCATTCGCCGGCCGAGTGATCGATTTGCTGGCACAGCTTTGTTTTGTTTCTTGCTTTCTGATGCATGCTTATTTATAGTCTCGGCTCACCTTATTAACTGTTTAAGGCATAAAAACAGACTACGTGTATGGAATTGAATAAAGCATCTATATGTCTTATGTTGAATGATTATGGGCTAGCTTCACGGCTAGGCAGAGAGAGGTGCCCAACACCTTCCCCTTACTGTACTTTTGGCTTCCGTATCCAGAATCTTTATCTATTTTCCTAGCTTTATCAAACTAGGTGGCGACTCTGTTTTGATGATAACCGCTATCGTGTGGCGATACCTCTAACCGTGGAAGTATCCACGATCTTGGTTTATGAAGCGAGCAACCAATCGAGCAAACACAGTGATGATACAACTGTATGGCGATGCCCCGTCTGGGAGGTGTCTACATTCTCCATGGATGATTCAGCATGACAAGTGTAGGACTTTGGTTCCTATTTCCAAATCGACCTAGCAACCCATCTTTCAAAATTCAAAATTTTGAGCATGCTTACTGCAACGAGCTGGTAAGATTTAGGAGTTTGTCAATGTGCTGGCAAATAATCAAGTGGAACCTCAATCACGTTTTGAGAAAGAATCTTCCCTAACCAAGAATTGAAAGAATTTTCAAAACTTTTTGCAATGCCTGATCTAATTCTCAAATGACAAGTTTTTCTGAAACATTCAAATAGGCTCTAGCACAGTGATGGACTCCAAGTCTACTTTCTGTTGTTGTCATATGCTCAACCTTTTTGGTTTGTCTCATAATATGGATTGGCTTGACATGTAGTATTTGTAAACAGCGAGTCTTAAGAATCATCCATATCAAAAATTGCTGGCTATCAATGGTATCCAATAAACTCATGCATACACACGAATTGCAATGCATGACTCGTCCATAATCTGTGTAAGTAGCTGTGGTGCTATATGTATACATATCGTTTTGTCTGCCTCTTTATAACTATGCAGGGGCCAAACCAAAAGAGGAGTCCATACCCCTCATTTCCTTTCTTTGTTCATCGCATGTCATTTGGTTACACCACCACTAAGGGCCGTTTGCATATTAGAAAATGCACCGCATGGACAATTAGTTTTGGGCATCTCAACTTTAGCATGATTAAGTTTCTCCTTCTCATAGATTTGGAGTTTGATCTCAGATGTGATGGTAATGACTGACGAAAAAATTGAAGTTTTAATTCAACCAAGTTTTGAGTAATGGCAGTCATGTCCATCACGTCTTGGCTTAAATTTTAAAATAATCTTTTCATACCTAGCTAACTTTCGCCGCCATTTTGGCCCCTGTTTTGCTTCTTTTGAAAATTTGATATCAGTTTGCTCATCATGGTTTCTGGCCAATTGTCGCACTCAGCATGAAATGTGGATTCAAGTCTCCTTGAACTTGAACTACGAATGGCCTGATTCTCTTTTTGGGATATGTAGGCACCTTATGGTCGGCCACAATTTTCAAACTATTTTCCCATGTGCTGAGTCGCTGCTATAGAATGCTCATGATAACGTTAAATGTTGAAAACAATCCTTAGGGATTTCGAAGTGATCTCATGATATCTTTTGAAACACATCATAAATCACTCAAAGTTATCAAATACAAAAATAAGTTTTCAAAACTATGGCCCACGTCATTTCTGTTGAGCTAAGAAGGAGTTGACACATCTCTGCACCCTCACAGAGATCACCTGTAAGCAAGACATGCTGTTGAATATGAAGAGTAGAAAAACGGAGAAAGAAGAAAAGAAAAAAATGAAGAGAGAAAAAATGATGAAGCTCGCTAGACTGAAAACCCGTAAAGGTGATCTAGGCAAAAGTTAGAGCACGAACAAAGTGAGAAATTAGCCGTGTCTCCATGCATCTACTATGTGTCTCAAAAGATTGTCCTCAATCTTAGAAAATTCACTTGGTTAAACATCAAAGCCCTTACTTTCTTGGTAAGGATCTTTGCCACTTTGTCGTGTGTTTCAAGATGACGAAAGGCATTCATTTCTCTATCCAAAACACTTATCCTTTGCTAGCCACATTGAGCCTCTGGATAATTCCTTTGAAAAGCTTGCTAGGCAGCCATCCTCTACACTGGGGCATACACAAAAAAATGCAAGAAGAGATGAAAGAAAATCAATGAAAGAATGAGCACCCCGTCATACAAGGGGCATTTTGAAGGAAACATTTCTTCCAATAAATACAAAAGATATTTTTGAAGAAACCAACTCTTTCACACAAAGTGAGGCAAGAGACAACAAGAGTTGGTAAAAATATTGAAGATGGCTGCTAGCTTTTAAAACCCAAGCGTGAGTAGAAATTAGGTTTGAGCCTTTACATCCGCTTCTTTCTCAAACCAAAACCCGAGCCTACATTATGGTCCATAACAAAGTCCTCTCAGATTGGAGAACACGACTTAGTAGCAAGGTCCTAAACACTAGGGGCATCACCAGTGTGGGACTTAATACGAAGGGCAAGAATCCTGGAATTTGTATCATCTTGGCAAATCACACAGCATGGAAAGTTATATGAGACAAAGGGGCATGGCTATGTTCCCCTTTACGCACCTCTCTCAAAAGTATCCAACCTCTTATGTGGGTCTCAGTGGGCACCTATCAATCCAACTCAAGTCAACCAAATCAAAGTTCAAAGCAACAAACTCACCTAATTGACTAGGGGCATAGGTTTGCAAAATAGTTCTATGTCTTTTGATGCTTGAACGACGTAAGTGTGGAGCATGGATGGAATGATATGACCTTGAAGTCCTCGATGAAAAGCTTTCAAAGTTAATTTTATCCTAAACATTCTTGACACAGCAATACAAGCACAATTGCTTTTACAAACTTTCGAGGAGATAAAATGAGTTTCTCATTTCATGAGGAGTGTAGCTATATGGGCCCTGGGTCAAACAATATTTTCAGCAGTGTCGCTAGGGTATTGTAGTCTGTCTTGTCATAATCACTTAACTAGTTTAAAGTCATTTTTGGTCTCCCTAAATCAAAGAAGAAGCATTAGCTTAAATGCGCGAAAGTTGAATACATTGTGGATTTGTTTGCATATCATTATCACCCTGTCTTTTACATTAACCTCTTGATCCTAGTATTTCATGTGTATGTCATTATGGCTGCTTAATGAAAGTAGTTGTCTTGGTTGCACGACCTAACCCCAAGTATGAGGTGTTCTTATGCTCAAGCAAAGGCAGGTTCATCAAGGCATCATGGCCATCATCTCTATACAAGGAATAAAGGGCAACAAAGGGATGCACTGTAAAGTCTACCTCCCTGTCAACACACTTGATGAAAGCTCAGCCTGAGAAGCATCATATCCAGGGGAACACCTCAACTCTTTTATGGAATGCTGTCGCACAACACTGTCAAGGGCATGCCAAGATCTCTGCCGAACAGAAACATTGCACTCACATTCATTGTTATTTACATTGCATGTTTCTATGCTAGGGGCAATTAGTTCATTGTCATCACGCATAGCTAAGCTAGAATCAAGCATCCATTGCCTAAACAGGGGGCTTGCGTTTCTTTTTAAATACTCAAATTAACATGCGTATGTGTTACACTGCAATCTGTGTCACCCAAAATCGTTCAAGCTCTTGAACTAGGGTTTTTCAAGCGTGGTGGTCCTGCCCCTAGCAATCAGCACAAAAGGACTTCGGTCCATGGTCGACTCCAAGTCTGTTGCATGTTGTTTTCCTATCCCTTGCTATTTTCTAAACTATTCAAATCTGCATTGCAGGATTCTCCTGGATTTCGGTCCTTGAATCAACCATACCAAGCTTTGTATCTATGACCAACAGAGCCAATTCAAAGAAGCTGAAAGATAGCCTCAAGCAAATGGCACCATATCAGCTACATTAAAGTGGCTTCGCACTTTACATCTCCAAAGCTCCTTGCTTCACGCTTTCATCTCCATGTCAGCAGCTCTGCCTTCATAACTCAGAAGCCTCAGTAGAACGATGCACATACCTTGTTGTATTCATGACCATGTCGGGTTTCATGAACTTCGGGCAACTCCACACTTAGGCAACCTCGCGCTCAGCAGCTTTGAGTCAACAGCCAACAAGAAAAAGCACCTGTATAAAGCTTACGATAACCTAGTACACACTTCAGCTCTTCAAAAGGCATCCGTGTTACTAAAGCCCTCCAAAAGTCATTTGTGTTGCTAGCTTCCAGAAAGCGTTTGTATTGCCAGCTTCCAGAAAGCGTTCAGCCTCCGAAATGCACCCCGTTAATGGAGACAATGGAAATCTCCCAAAAACAAGTTGAATTTACCAAAAGGAGGTGATGGAAATCTCCTAGAGCGTATGTGTGAATCACCCCGTCAGTCAAGGTGATGGAAATCTGTGAAGGCCATAATAGCCGAAGCATTTCACAAGCCTTATGGCATTTTGGGTCAACAAGTCGACAGAATCGAAGTGGAATAGGGTCAAAACTAGCCTTGGGGGGAGTCCCGAGCATACTCAGAACCAGCCTTGGGGGGAGTCCCGAGCATACTCAAAACTAGCCTTGGGGGGAGTCCCGAGCATACTCAGAACCAGCCTTGGGGGGAGTCCCGAGCATACTCAGATCTAGCCTTGGGGGGAGTCCCGAGCATACTCAGAACTAGCCTTGGAAACAATCCCGAGCATGTGGAATCTAGCCTTGGGGGCAATCCCGACCATGTGGAAACTAGCCTTGGAAGCATTCCAAGCAAGAAAAACAAATCAAACCCCGTGGAAGATGGGAGATGGAATACTCAACAGCTTAACAGTTCTACAAACTCACTACTCAACAAAGCCATACAACAAGATATCATCTACTCTCAAAGCCTGTACTTTGAATGCTCAAGCCTGTACTTGAATGCACAAGCTCTACGTTTGGATGCCCAACCACTGTGTACTGGACGCTCAAACTCGATGTTCGAATGCTTAAGGTTTATACCTTGAATGCACATGCTCTACGTTTAGACGCCCAACCACTGCGTACTGGATGCTCAAAGCCTGTACTTTGAATGCTCGGATTTTACCCTCCGAATGCTCGAGCTCTATGCTCCGAGTGCTCAAGTCCGGAACTTGAAAGAAGATTTATGCTTAAATCAAACACACACGCACGGGCCCGTGCACATTAGCATCAATTGCATCACCATTGTTATCATTGAGTCTGCATCATCATATCTGCTCATATCTAACCACTATAATCATATACATATTCTGCATATCTTTTATTCATGAAACAGGTCAATCCTGCAAATCAATCGGCTCTAAGCCTTGGTTTTATTGATCGGCCCGGCGCCTCGATCCTTTGGCTCGAAGCTAAAATTTATGATGAGAAAGCTCCGTGCACAGACCGTCAGAATGCAACCGGTTCTACACCTCGGTTCAAATCACGTCAAGCTCTAAGTGCCGACTCCTCAGGCTCTCACCTTACCAGCTCCGCCCTTCAGTTCCATCAAGCTCATTCGTAAGGATAGGCTATTCTACCGAGCTCCCCTTAGTTAAAGTAAGGATGGTCGAGAAAAGCAAACACACCTGCCGTGTACTGATCTACCCCGAAATGCTAAGGTAACTCTCCGCAAAAAACTTCCCCTGGCAGCCCCGCGCTCCTTAAACTACTCTCCGCCAAAACCCTGGCATCGCCTAGGTACGTCACACTATGGCTTTAAAAGCCCGAAGGTAAGTCTTCTGTCTCTAACCCTCCAAACTTTTTCTTTTTTTATCGCCCCAGAACTACGGTTGGTCTGAATTTCCCCTGTGGAATACTTAGGCAGCCTCCCGGCCCGACCATAACAAAACCTTTTTTCAAAAACCCTTGGAATAGTGGTTGGACCAAATTGAGTTGCTTTTACAGCTTTGACTATTACTAAAACATGTCTCGCGATCCGTCTGAGCTCAGTCAAAGAGGGGCATCTGTAGACACCCCAATATGGGCTAACGATTATTTCAAGTCCCACCTTAGGACAATCCCGATGATGATACGGATTCAATGATTGCTAATTGCCTTCTTTAAAACCCATGGACTTATGGTAGGAACTTTGAGCCACTTAGAGGACCCAATCCATAGCCGAAAAGCCTTTCAGACAGAAACACAGTGTTCTAGGAAAATCCATCGGTCAGCCGTAACATCTATCTCACGGCCATAACATCCATTCTTCACCCGAGCAACCTGTTGCTAGCAAAATCTCCGTGAGAGATCAATACCTCGGCCGCTGGATCCTTTCCTCGGCCGCTCAATCCGTTCCTCGGCCCCGAGTTCCTTTGCTCGGCCTCCAGATCGACCTTTTTCCAGACTCTCGAACGTTCTGTCGGTTGTTTGATCCAATCCTGATACCTTTTCGATGCGTTCAGGCCACGTTTAGAGATTGTAACGAAGAGTTAGAATTGCATTGCAATTGCAATTGCAGTCGCGTGATTTGATTGGACCGAGTGAGTCATCCCTTTGCCTATATAAAGAGGCCCTCGGACTCCGAAATACAACAACAAAATTAATCAGATTCACACCCTCATCAACCACGAAACTCTGCAGAAATACTCATACAAACCCTCTCTACAAAAGCCCTAACCTCCCGAAGGCAGCCATCCATTCGATGATCAAACCCCGAAGTTCAAACCCTAATCCTAGGGTTTCGTTCAAGAAGCAATCAATCAGTCAATCCCAATCAATCCGAAGCAATCAAGCAACTGGGGGATCAAGGTGGTGAGGCCCAACGGCCTCTGGTTTGGTTTATTTACCGTATTTACATTTAATCTTAGCGTTTTGATTGTCCACTAACCTTTCTGTCTAGTGTGAGGAAGAACACCAGCCGGGGCTTCGATCCCTCGATCGGTACATAGAGTCAGCGTGATTACTCGGCCGTGACATCAATTCACTGGCCGAGTGATCGATCTGCTGACACAGCTTTTGTTTTGTTCTGCTTTCTGATGCATGTTTGTTTATCGTCTCGGCTCACCTTATTAACTGTTTAAGGCATAAAAACAGACTACTTGTTTAGGGTTAAATAAAGCATCTATACGTCTTATGTTGAGCAATTATGGGCTAGTCTCACGGCTAGGCAGAGGGGGGTGCCTAACACCATCCCCTTACTGTACTTTTGGCTTCCGTATCCAGAATCTCTATATATTTTCCTAGTTTTAATAAACTGGGTGGCGACTCTGTTTTGATGATAACCACTATCGTGTGGCGATACTTCTAGCCATGGAAGTATCCACGATCTTGGTTTATGAAGCGAGCAAACAAACGATGATTAACTGTATGGCGATGCCCTGTTCGGGAGGTGTCTACAACCAAAAGGGGAAAATTCTCGATTTTTCAATTTTATTCAAACTATTATCTCTATTACATAACTGAGCAAAGCCTTAAAAAAAAGAAGTTAAGCATAAAAACAGAATACATACTAGAGGCCTTCATAGGCTCACAGTTTATTTTAGATCATGTGAGTTTTGTCAGGGGTCAGCTTGCGTTTTGTCTTTCTGCAACTTCTTTTCGTAGCCATGCTTGGTAGCGACACTGCAAGTTGGTATTGAAATCAGGATCTCCTCCCCCAAGCTGCCTCCGGCCCAAATTGTGTTCATACCCAGTCAGATTCTGAGCAGTGAATGTAGGAATGTGGAAGGCTTCCACCCCAGCTCGGTGTAACCCTTGGCTTATTCCTAACTGCTGAAGGATGTGGCCTGGAATGTAGAATGTGAAACTGGACAGCCCGACAATCACCATTCTTTCATGCCCTGCAGAGTTTGTGGCCATATCTGGGATATCCAGCGTCCTATGTCTCCAGACGATTTCCTGTGGCGATAGGTTGTTCATAAATGCATACCAGTCCTCCGTGAACATTTTCGGGTGCAACATCCCTCTTTGATGCATTCGCCTGGGCAAGTGGGGCCAATTCACCTCCGGAGCTGCAATCAATCTCAGCTTGTCTGATAGCCACAGCTGCATGAGTGAAAAGACAAGTAAGGAGCTATATAAAACCTGAGCGAAAAAACAAGTCAGGAACTTTGGTATAACCGTAGCTGAGTGTTGAGGTAAAAGCAGAATGTGTGAAAGCCAGAAAAAGGTGAGCTGAGTGAGTTTACCTGTAGTAGGAGTGGACTGCCGCCAAATATTTCCGTCTGGACGGTAGCTACTAAATCCAAACCCATGAGCGTTTCCGCAAGAACCATGGGTACTTGTTCTTTCGAACACCCAACTGGCTGGCAACGTGCACCAATGAGGGATTGACCCGTCCATATAGAGGCACCAGCAGGTATGCTGCCAGCAAGCAAATGGACAAAGCAAATCATCTCTGGGCCTGCGCGGCAGTATCCGTGAGGTCACCTTCTGGGCCATACCACTCTGTCAGGCGCATAATGTTTATTTGCCCACCGCTGAGCAGGATGTCTGCTGCACACTTTGAAATTTTCAGACTGGACTTCAAAAGTTTGGACATACTCTCCCTGTAGGGCGGTATGACAATCACGTTGGACGCGAATCCCTGGAGGTATGCTTGGAATTCCTTACTGTTGGGCATAATTCATCATCTCCAAATCTGAACACGTGCATGTCTGGGTCCAAGAACCGCATTGCCGCCCACAAGATTTCAGGGCGTAGTCTTATGCTTCAGAGATAGCGAAACGCGGCCAACCCATGAGTCCGGAACGAGAGCCAATCGCCTGCAATGAACGTTTCAAGCCATGGGCCAATTAGAGTAGGGAGGTGATTTGCCATTTTAGTCTGGACAAGAGTTTTCTTTTGGAGAAGAATACCTTACGTTCACAGGGCAAGACTTCTCTTATAGCCAGAGGTTGGAAATATCTTCCTTTTTCAAAGAAAAGATCTATGCAAGGTGGCATAATCCTTACAAATTAAGGGTACCCCTCTGATTTTACCCCCAGACGTTCTCTATACAGCTGTACTGACAACTCCTGCTCCCATGTTCTTGCTTTGATTGGGTCAAATTTAGCACCTGCTTTGGACAGAATCATCGCGCGAGACACTGGGTTAGTCGCCCGAGTGTGTTGGGCTCGCGCGATGGAGTAAGTTCATCGCGCGAGGGTCATATCTTTTTACGTTTGGAGGGACAGTCCACTAGCTTTTTGGGTGATTCTTCATATTTTATCTCAAAAGGGATTTTGGATCTTGTACGTATCCAGCAGTTCAATGCAAGTGTGAATGGGCGTATTGTGATTTCTGTTTCGCGATTCGGGGTCTTATTTCGAGTTATCAGCTCTGTGGAGTATGACAAAGGAGAATCAAAGTGTTGGCAAAGGCGTTCTTTATTAATATGTCATGCATAGGTGCCATGTAGCGATTTCAAAACAACAAAAGGAAAGAAAAATGCTCAGATAGCCTACCGGCTCTTGAGTTTATTCTCGATACGGACAGAACTCTCTTTGGGACTCAGTAGTATCCCCCTGGTCTTGCCCTAATTTCCATACGAAGCCATGCCATGTAACGGATATCCAGCCGGTCCACAAAATCCGGACTCGGGCCCTCAAGCACCCCATTTCTCCAAAACCTTCGGTAGTTGCGCAGTGTCGGTACGTCAAAGTTAGGCAGTTGGAAGTCCTCAGTTCCAGCTCTATGTAGCCCTTGGCTTATGCCTAGCTGACGTAGGAAGCGACCCGGGATGTAAAAGGTAAAACTCGCCAGGCCAGCAATTATCACTCTTTCAAGGCCCGTGGAGTTGATGGCCATCTCGGGCATGTTTAGCCAAGGACATCTTTAGACATAGTCTTCGGACTGCATGTCGTGCAGGATTGTATGCCACCTGAGCATATCCTGTTCCGGGTACAGCATGGATCGTTCGATCAGCCATCTTGGGAAATGATCCCAGCCTGCCTGGGGAGCTTCGAGCAAACCTACCTTGTCGAAAAGCCATATCTATAAGAGTGAAAAGACAAGTGATAAACTAGATAAAGCCTGAGTGAAAAGACAAGTAAGATTTTAGAGTGATCCTTATCCGAGTGCTGAGGTAAAATGAGAAAGTGCGTAAAACTGGAAAAAGGTGAGTTGAGTGAGGATTTACCTGAAGCAACCGTGGACTGCCACTGAAGACATTGCTCTGTCGACTTTTGAACAGGTCCAAGCCCATCAGTGTTTCGGCTAGGATTGTTGGGATGATGTTCTTTCTAGCTCCCATTTGTGAAGCTATGCTCACCACACTGGGACTGACTCTTCCATCAGCAGGCACCAGCGCATAAGCTGCCAGTGCGCAGATTGAGAAGGCAAAACGTTGGTGTGCCTGCTCGACATGGTTCTCTAGAACTCCGCCAGGACCGTACAATTCGATCGGGCGTGGGATGTCCAGTTCGCCGTCATGAATAATACTGGCTGTTAATTCTTCAGAAATATTCAGTTTCATCCGCAGTAGATGACTCATATTTTCCTGAATTGGAGGAGCAGCGAGAACATCGGAATTTGCAAAGCCGGGTAGATAGGCTTAGAACTCCTCCACCGTTGGGCACATTTCGTTGTCATAATGGCGGAAGACGTGCATGACTGGATCCCAGTGTACCATGGCAGCTTCGAGAAGCTCAGGGCGTGGCCCCACATATCGAAGATCTCTGATTGAGGCCAAGCCTCGGGACCGAGGAGTCGCCCAGTCAATGGTTTCAGTTCTCACCAACCAAGGATCGAGCATTGCAGCTAGCAGACTCTCCATTTCAAATGACGGATGAGTTTTTGTGCCTTCAAAGGGATGATGTGCTTTACGTTGCTACCGATGAGTTCCATTTTACAGAAACTTACTTGGGAATGTCGATCCTCGATTCTCGTGCCGGAAGAAAAGTTGAAAGTGTAACGACCCTGATTTTTTGTCAATAAAAATTTCGCTAAAAATTTGAATTTTATTATAAATACTTGGATTTCTTTTAAACATCCAAAAATCAGTCGTTATTGACTAATAAAAATCTCATTGTTTTTATTCGAAAATTATTTGTTAATTCTTTTCTTGCGTAATAAATTACTCTATTCCTTTTAATAATCCGTCATAATTAGATTCATGACTCATAAAATTATATTTCCTTGCACCGGATAACTTGATCATTTTCTAAAGACAAGTATACCTATAAAGGCATTGGTATATTTACTTAGTAATTGAAGTAAAGCCTTGAAATTATATTTCTTGGCTAGAAATTCTACTTGGCAAGCCTAGTTAAATCCCAACCAACTAGTTGGATAATCCAATGACCATTTCAAATCTAGTTATGTCTAGATGAGCCCTAACTAAGTACATGACTAGTATTTATACAATCATTTCACTCCAAGTGTAATCTTTTCAAGATTTTGCCATATCTCTCATCATTTTTTTTTCTAATAGATTTACATGCATGCAAGCCTAGGGCTAGACAAAAAAGAAAAGAAAAGAAAAGAAAGGGCAGAGGTTCGGCCAAATAGAGGGAGAGAAGGGATGTTTGGTAATCAATTACTAGTACACTGTGTTGAAGTGTAAAACAAGCAACTTGTTACATCACTTCACTTCTCATAGACTAACTTCCTTTTCCTTCCAAAAGTACTTCATGAGTAGATTTAGGCAGTGGGGCATTGTGTTGACAATTCAAAAGCCATTTGATCATTGATATTGAAACAGTGCATTCCCTGGCCTCTCTGACATGTCATTGGCATGGAAAATTTGCTACGGTGCTTCTTGGTAAAGTGCTGCTACCCACGTGGCGGTTCCTCGTGCGTTGGATCATCCCATGGTTATTCTAACATTTTAATTGGACCATTGATCTAATCCTCACTCATACGCGCAAAGCACTAGATTATTTTCTTGTCCAAAGGACGACCATTCCACTGGTGAACTTTCTTAAATTTGGTCTAGTCAACTCACACCATGCCTTGTACCTTGTTTTTTTACATGTAGAGTGAGAGAGAGCCGAAATTTGGGGAGAGAGAGAGATGGCATGGGGGATTGAAGAAGAGGGAATTGATGGCTTGTACTTCTAGTGCCAGAAAATGATGAGACCCAGGAAAACCAAAGTCTGAACCCTTAAGACTATTACTTTCCAATCAATCAAGTTGACAAAACAAGGAAAAAAAAAGGAATGAAAGCATGAGGTTCGGCTGTCTTTTTTTTGGAAAAGGGGGAGGCATTGCTCTCCTATAAATGGGATCCTTCACACTCCCTTTTTCCACACCAGTTCACTCTCCCACTCTTGCATTCTTGTTTTGTGTTCTTGTACAAGTTGTTCTTTAGTTGTTGTTTTTTTTAGCAATCAAATCAACCTAAACCGCCACTACACCACCACCCGACCACCTTTTAATCCAAACAAGCCTTGTAGTTCAAGATCAAGTTAGTTCTAGAGAAAAAGAAAGTATTTTCTTTTCTTCTTCGAAGCTACCGGAAGCACGTAAGGAGTTACTCCGCCCGACGTACCACTTTTTCCGTAGCCGACCACCGCCAAGAAGAACGGTAGAAATCTCCTATCTACTCACCAAAATATAGTAGTGCTACGTGTTCATTTTTTTTTAAGTTTTGATCTATAAAAAAAATAGAAATATGTCTCCTGGAAACTAGAAATGCGTTACGTGTTGAATGGTTTTCCTTATAAGCTAGTGTACTGTGAAATGCTTATAATATGTGAAAGCCATGTTAAAGGATTGGATTAATTAACCTAGGAGTTGACAGACTCTGCATATTATTTCGGTAAGTATAATGTGAATATACAATTTATTAGTATGATCAAACTTTGAACTTTCTATTATGGTTGCATGATAAAATAAGAAAGTATGTTGCACTCGAAAATTTTTAACATAGAATGTTGTTATTAACTACTTGATTGTCATCGTGATATCACAATGAGGTTTCTGGAATTGAATCGTCAGATTAAGGGTTATTAAATCACAAGTTTAGTAAAATTAATTATTTCGGAAGATCAATCAACAAATTGTTAGTTTCTTTTCGCATATCGTAGTATTCTAAAATGTTGACATGTTAAATGTGGCTTTACTGTTGGTTTCATTTTGCCATTTAGCTAATACTTACTTAAAAGAAAATGTAGAATCTCCTTTACTTGTTAATCCTAAGTATACGTAGAATAATCTCTACTCATTAATCCTAAGTATAACTAGAAGTTCGTATATTAAGCAAACTTGTTTTACTAAAAATCCGAAGGAAGTACAACATGTTGAATGAACGATTTCCACGTCAATAAACATGTGTTGTTTTGAATTTCCCTAAAAGAAAGAATGAATGTATTTCAAAAAGGGAGAAATCAGAAGCTTTATTAGAAGTATTCGTATTTTGATCCTGAGGATGAATATGAACTTGCTTACTTGTTACTTGCATTACTTGTGGTTGTTTAAGGAAGCATAAGTGGCTTTCCACTCCAAGGGCGTCCGCACATGTGGCGTTATGGTTTAATGTGATGTTTGAGCATGTTAATTAATATAGAGTTGGATGATCTTGCTTGTTTAGTTTCAAGATTACTTTGAAGTGATTTGTCCTACCGTGGAGTCTACGCATGATACGAGACACATGAAATTGGAAAGTAGAAACATGACACCTAGGGTGTGGTTGATATGGATAAAAAGGATTTTAGAAACTACATAATGACCAAATGTGGGTGCATTATATGAGTGTGTGTGTGTTGTGTGCCAATGGGAACCCAGTGCGGCGGAACCATTGTGAGGATACTCGGGAACCCGGCGCGGCGGAACCGAGGTTGGGTGTGTAGCTTGGTTATCCGCGGAGAGGAGCCAATGCAAATGGGTGCCAATGGGAACCCGGTGCGGCGGAACCATTGTGAGGATACTCGGGAACCCGGCGCGGCAGAACCGAGGTTGGGTGTGTTAAAGATGATTTTCAAAATGTTGATTTGGTTAATGAAAGATGGAAAATGGAGACACGGTCTACGATGAGTCGCGTAGGAGAAACTCGAAAATCATGGACACCAACGTATGCTTAATTAGTGAATGTGAATGTGTCTTTATTAATCTACTTGGATAAAAATGCATGACTTTGTGGTAATCGTTAATCTTATGAATTATTGTTTTGAAGTTACGGGTTAGTATGTATGGGATTACTCTATTGAGCCTTTAAAGCTCACGGTGTTACTTTGGTGACCCTGACATATTATATTGGTGGCAACGCCGATATAATGTGTAAGACCTGATAGATGAACAGGGTGAACTCTACACCGTGCGGAGCCAAGGAGCTGGCAAGGATGGAGGAAAAGGCAGAACAGTAGTTAGGAACCCTAGTTTCCCTCCTATTGTTGAATAAAAGTACTCTTATGAGATTTGTGATGTAATAATGAGCCTAACTCTCTTTAGCTTTTCAATGATATTATCCTATTTACCGTTCCCAAAATTAGAGGCATTACAACTTGGTATCAGAGCTTTAGGTTCAAAACCTCGGCCATGGGTAGAATGGGTAGCCTCTAAGATAAGTTTGACCGTTGCACATACGAGAATTGAGTTTAAGTTTACCGTCCCAAATTGGGTGGAATTCTGACGAAACCATCTTCAGATTGAAGCAAGGTGAGGAAATTGGCATTACCACCGAGCTGGGAATTCCCGAACAATTGGATGATGACTTAAATCTAGAATCAAATGTGGAACATAGAAATTTTGATGTTCCCTAGCGTTAGTAGAACTTTGTCTTAAAACATTACTAATCGAGGTTTAAAACTCTTCCTTGTAGATGAGTACCTATCAAGCCAATCTACTAGCCGAAGCTCGTCAACTTAGAGGTACCCTGAGGACGATGACCAACCTACTAGCAGGAGACCCCTACTTTCCTTACGCCTTTCCCTACGTTTATGACTACTATCAAGAGCATGGTGCCTTGCCACCCCCTGAGGAGGAGGATGTGGGAGATGAAGAAGCAATACATGTCTTAGTCCAAATAGCACCCCTTGTTAATGAGGAACTTGTAGTTGTGAGGAACGAAGCTGAAGCCGTTCCCGCTCCAGCTCCAATAGCCCCTCCCAAGGATGAAGGAGTTGAGGAAGAAAATCCTGAGGAACCTGAGGAGGATTCCGAGGATGAAGATGAATTTCACGATCCACCACAAAATGAGGCGGATTGGCAACACTTGATGCAAATGCCACATCTAGATGATATAAATGAGTGTTTGTGGTCTGATGATGAGGAGGAAGACCCGGTTATACCTGATATCCTGGACATAGACTTTGACACCGGCGATGTACCTCCACCACCCGTCGAGGCCGACATAGGCCCATATAATGCCCAGTTCCCGAACACCTTTTGAGCTCATTAGGAAGCTTGTGATGCAAATGTAATAAGAAGGTTGGTAGTAGTTGGACTTTTGGCTGCAGTAGGAAGTTTAGGCGGATATAAGCCATCTCCGATGTACTTGTTCTATTTAAAGTAATAAAAATACGTGCTTTGGTTCTACTTGAGATCACTGTTTATGTGCATACTTGTATTTGACGCGTAATTACCCCTTCACATCGTTAAGCCTAATATATAATTTTTCTATTTTAGATATGGATAGCCGTACTCCTGCTGCCCAGACCACCGTTGCAGACCTGCTATACTATAAAGCCTTACTAGCACCCAAGAGTCTTATCCTTATACCCCACCTGGGTATATGTGACCCCGGCACCGGCTACAACTATACGAATACGTCGTAATGACACCCCTTCTCAATGAGGACCAACACATGGAAGTGGAGACCCAGCATGTAGCACTCGAGGAGTTAGCCAAGGAAATCTGCCGAAAGGGAGAGCGTTGGCTTGAAATAAGAGAGAAGGAGTGGATGGAGCAGTTAAGAGAATTCTTTGGACTAGTTCCACCCCGTCAGGCGGGTAGTAGTACTAGAATAAGGTCCTGAGAATTGTAGTTGCACTTACGGTACATTACGACAGACTGGATCACGTAGTTGGAGTATGTAGGATCGTTTCAACTGGTATTAGGGAGAATCTTAGGTCATTATTTGCCATTATAGTAGAATTCTATGCTTATGATTTTTATCTATAAAAAGCTTGTTTTGTTTGAAAGAGTACTTTTGCATGCTATACAATATTTTGCTATAGTAAATGAAACCGTTATTACAAAGGGCAATTATTTTAGTTGACGCAAGTTACTAAATGATTGTGATTTTCTGCGTAACTATGAAAATTTTCTTTGTTACGGGTACTGTAGCACACTACCATTAGACATTTTATTTTAGTTTGATGAGAGCGCCAAGTGTCGGCCATAGCCCAAGGGGGGCCCCGGCAAAACTGCCCCCCCTAACCCCCCAAAATTCAAATTCAAATTCAAATTTCAAACGTTTCCCTCCTCCACACCCCTCACCCAGCCCTATAAATACCCCCCTCCTTTTCCCATTTCTTCACCCCATCTCTTCATCCCTCTCACCATCTTAACCCCTCCAAATCACTATCCAATCAAACCAAGCCATGGCAATCTACCGACGAGGATTCCTGGAGGACGCCAAGTTCCGAGAGAACGAACGAATTGAGCTCACCTCGACGATCCGAGCACTACAGTTGCTGCCCTTCACCTTCGTCCTGTTCTGTGTCGTGCTTACTTTGGGCATGTCACGGTGGTTTGATAGGAACAACCGCCTCACCACCTTCTGGTACTGGGTTCCCGTCGTGGCGTTCGCAACAGAATACGAACGCCGTGCGCTCCAAGCTTTCGACGATCGATGGCGGCTCGAGGCGTAGCAATGGCACCATAGCCATTATTATCTGCTTTTACTTTCATTTTCTTGTATCTAATGGTGCCTTTAGGCATGTAATATAATGATATTGTTCTAAAAAAATATATATATTTTAGTTGCTTGATCTCTCTTGTTCATTGCATGCTAACACCAGTAACAAAACCCCTAAGGTCGAGTAAGACAGTATCATCACCATTTCGGGAAAGTATAGCCGTTAGTCTAAATGTGTAGTGAGTGCGGACTAAAAATAGCCAACCTATGCCTAACCGCAACCTTAGAGTAATCAACGTGGTAGATTTTGACGAAATCCGAAAAGAGACTGATTATCAGCACATCGAGCGGTCATAGATTGTCATCGGACGATGGTGACGGCAACTCGTCTCCGATTTAAGGGGGATAGGCAAACAGCAAGTTCGACGATAAATGTTTGGTAGCCGATAGAATAGAAGTAGGATTACCACACATCGAGTGCGAGTACGCCGATGTGTTCCGAAAGAACTTCCTGGCTGACCACCCCAAAGAGATACCATATAGCCCCCGCAGAGCTAAAGGAGCTCAAGACCCAATTGAAGGAGCAGTTGGACAAAGGGTTTATCAGACCAAGTACGAAGAGCACCTGTATTATTCGTAAAGAAGGGACGTTTTGACTATTCATCAACTACAGGAAACTGACGCTGCTAACGACTTGTTTTCCCCAGATAGTATAGGTTCTTTCAGTGCCTTTGCTCAAATCATTTGAGTTTCGAGTTTCCCCGGATAAGGATAGAGCACTTGCGCTCTACGATTAAGAAGTAGTTCTGCTTGAGTTGATCTGTTGTTACCTAGTTTTGAAAACTAGCTTAAGTTGCTAGGTAGGGAAGCATGCTGATTCAATAAGGACGTGTTAAGAAAACATCTACAGGTTACGGGCCCACATAAGGATTTGATAGAAGTTTTGCATTGGCGTTGATGTTTACGATGGAACCCTTATCATAGGTCAACAACGAGGCAAGCTGTTCTACAGCTAAAGCAACTTCAACCCCGTTTTGTTAAGCAAGTGATGAGTCTTAATTCGATTAACAAAATGTGTATAGGATTGTGAAGGATGCCTTAAACACTGTAATACTATATAAAGCTGAACCCTTAAGACTGCTCTTAACCTTACCGTCGTCCTAGGAGGGAGAATAGCCATCAACCTAGTCTACAAAAGCTACGGGGCAGCAACATCTGACAAATGGCAAAGATGATCATGATCGTAAGGGATTTAGAGTGACTTGCTTCATTTTAAGGGGGATAGACGACGATTCAAGGACCAGTATAGCGACTTAGTCAAATCTGTAGACACGCACCAATTTCGAGGACAAAATAATTTTAAGGGGGATAGATTGTAACGACCCTAATTTTTGGTAATTAAAAATTTCGCTAAAAATTTGAATTTTATTTTAAATACTTGGATTTCTTTTAAACATCCAAAAATCAGTCGTTATTGACTAATAAAAATCTCGTTGTTTTTATTCAAAAATTATTTGTTAATTCTTTTATTGCGTAATAAATTACTCTATTCCTTTTAATAATCTGTCATAATTAGATTCATGACTCATAAAATTATATTTCCTTGCACCGGATAACTTGATGATTTTCTAAAGACAAGTATACCTATAAAGGCATTGGTATATTTAGTTAGTAATTGAAGTAAAGCCTTGAAATTATATTTCTTGGCTAGAAATCCTACTTGGCAAGCCTAGTTAAATCCCAACCAACTAGTTGGATAATCCAATGACCATTTCAAATCTAGTTATGTCTAGATGAGCCCTAACTAAGTACATGACTAGTATTTATACAATCATTTCACTCCAAGTGTAGTCTTTTCAAGATTTTGCCATATCTCTCATCATTTTTTTTTTCTAATAGATTTACATGCATGCAAGCCTAGGGCTAGACAAAAAAAAAAAAAGAAAAGAAAAGAAAGGGGAGAGGTTCGGCCAAATAGAGGGAGAGAAGGGATGTTTGGTAATCAATTACTAGTACCTTGTGTTGAAGTGTAAGACAAGCAACTTGTTACATCACTTGACTTCTCATAGACTAACTTCCTTTTCCTTCCAAAAGTACTTCATGAGTAGATTTAGGCAGTGGGGCACTGTGTTGACAATTCAAAAGCCATTTGATCATTGATATTGAAACAGTGCATTCCTTGGCCTCTCCGACATGTCATTGGCATGGAAAATTTGCTATGGTGCTTCTTGGTAAAGTGCTGCTACCCACGTGGCGGTTCCTCGTGCGTTGGATCATCCCATGGTTATTCTAACATTTTAATTGGACCATTGATCTAATCCTCTCTCATACGCGCAAAGCACTAGATTATTTTCTTGTCCAAGCTCTGTCCAAAGGATGACCATTCCACTGGTGAACTTTCTTAAATTTGGTCTAGTCAACTCACACCATGCCTTGTACCTTGTTTTTCTTACATGTAGAGTGAGAGAGAGCCGAAATTGGGGGAGAGGGAGAGATGGCGTGGGGAATTGAAGAAGAGGGAAATGATGGCTTGTACTTCTAGTGCCAGAAAATGATGAAACCCAGAAAACCAAAGTCTGAACCCTTAAGCCTATTACTTGTCCAATCAATCAAGTTGACAAAACAAGGAAAAAAAAGGGAATGAAAGCAGGAGGTTCGGCTGTCTTTTTTTTGGGAAAGGGGGAGGCATTACTCTCCTATAAATGGGATCCTTCACACTCCCTTTTTCCACACTAGTTCACTCTCCCACTCTTGCATTCTTGTTTTGTGTTCTTGTTGTTCTTTAGTTGTTTTTTTTTTAGCAATCACATCATCAACCTAAACCGCCACTACACCACCACCCGACCACCTTTTAATCCAAACAAGCCTTGTAGTTCAAGATCAAGTTAGTTCTAGAGAAAAAGAAAGTATTTTCTTTTCTTCTTCGAAGCTACCGGAAGCACGTAAGGAGTTACTCCGCCCGACGTACCACTTTTTCCGTAGCCGACCACCACCAAGAAGAACGGTAGAAATCTTCTATCTACTCACCAAAATATAGTAGTCCTACGTGTTCATTTTTTTTTAAGTTTTGATCTATAAAAAAAAATAGAAATATGTCTCCTGGAAACTAGAAATGAGTTACGTGTTGAATGGTTTTCCTTATAAGCTAGTCTACTGTGAAATGCTTATAATATGTGAAAGCCATGTTAAAGGATTGGATTAATTAACCTGGGAGTTGGCAGACGCCGCATATTATTTCGGTAAGTATAATGTGAATATACAATTTATTAGTATGATCAAACTTTGAACTTTCTATTATGGTTGCATGATAAAATAAGAAAGTATGTTGCACTCGAAAATTTTTAACATAGAATGTTGTTATTAACTACTTGATTGTCATCTTGATATCACAGTGAGGTTTCTGGAATTGAATCGTCAGATTAAGGGTTATTAAATCGCAAGTTTAGTAAAATTAATTATTTCAGAAGATCAATCAACAAATTGTTAGTTTCTTTTCGCATATCGTAGTATTATAAAATGTTGACATGTTAAATGTGGCTTTACTGTTGGTTTCATTTTGCCATTTAGCTAATACTTACTTAAAAGAACATGTAGATTCTCCTTTACTTGTTAATCCTAAGTATACGCAGAATGATCTCTACTCATTAATCCTAAATATAACTAGAAGTGCGTATATTATGCAAACTTGTTTTACTAAAAATCCGAAGGAAGTACAACATGTTGAATGAACGATTTCCATGTCAATAAACATGTGTGTTTTTTGAATTTCCCTAAAAGAAAGAATGAATGGATTTCAAAAAGAGAGAAATCAGAAGCTTTATTAGAAGTATTCGTATTTTGATCCTGAGGATGAATATGAACTTGCTTACTTGTTACTTGCATTACTTGTGGTTGTTTAAGGAAGCATAATTGGCTTTCCATTCCAAGGGCGTCCGCACATGTGGCGTTATGCTTTAATGTGATGTTTGAGCATGTTAATTAATAAAGAGTTGGATGATCTTGTTAGTTTAGTTTCAAGATTACTTTGAAGTGATTTGTCCTACCGTGGAGTCTACGCATGATACGAGACACATGAAATTGGAAAGTAGAAACATGACACCTAGGGTGTGGTTGATATGGATAAAAAGGATTTTCGAAACTACATAATGACCAGATGTGGGTGCATTATGTGAGTGTGTGTGTGTTGTGTGCCAATGGGAACTCGGCACAGCGGAACCATTGTGAGGATACTCGAGAACCCGACGCGGCGGAACTGAGGTTGGGTGTGTTAAAGATGATTTTCAAAATGTTGATTTTGTTAATGAAAGATGGAAAATGGAGACACGGTCTATGATGAGTCGCGTAGGAGAAGCTCGAAAATCATGGACACCAACGTATGCATAATTAGTGAATGTGAATGTGTCTTTATTAATGTACTTGGATAAAAATGCATGACTTTGTGGTAATCGTTAATCTTATGAATTATTGTTTGTAAGTTATGGGTTAGTATGTATGAGATTACTCTATTGAGCCTTTAAAGCTCACGGTGTTACTTTGGTGACCCTGACATATTATATTGGTGGCGACGCCGATATAATGTGTCATACCTGATAGATGAACAGGGTGAACTCTACACCTTGGAGGCTTTCGGAGCCGAAAAGCTGGCAAGGATGGAGGAAGAGGCAGAACAGTAGTTAGGAGCCCTAGTTTCCCTCCTATTATTGAATAAAAGTACTCTTATGAGATTTGTGATGTAATAATGAGCCTGACTCTCTTTAGCTTTTCAATGATATTATCCTATTTAACGTTCCTTAAAATTAGAGGCGTTACAGAAAGCCTAGGTGTCTTACCACTTGGCAAGTGAAGAACACCCCAATCATGGTTTTATACTGTGTACAGGTTGTTGGGTGGTCTCCTGGAGCTTTTGGTACCTCAAAGGGTTTGATTTGGTCAAACAAAGGCAGCCTGATAGAGGTTAACCCTCGCGCGAGCGTCTCATTCCCTCGCGCGATATAGCTCCCTCGCGCGTGCATCTCACTCTGTCGCGCGAAAGACATCCCTCGCGCGAGTGTCTCACTTGCTCACGCGATGGTTCAATCTGCAAATGGACAGTTTGCAGCAGCTACTGGCTTGGTTTGGTCATCTTGGGTTCCAGGGGGTATTTGGTACTATTGATGGTTCCCACAAATCACATTGGGCATATGTGACTGTATTCAAGCATCGGTTTCAAAATTTCACGTTCAACGAAGATTTTGGACCATCAGCGGCCCGTTTCAAGTCAAAATCAAGATTTTGGGAAGTCAAAATCTGTTCTAAGGGTATTTGCCAAGTTCGTTCATGCTGTACAAGTCTTACTGGGCGTATGTGACTGTGCGGAGGTGTCGGCTTCAGTCTGGGACATATTTGAGTCGTGTTTTGTGTCGCGTGTCCCTTTTTGTGTCTTTTGGACACTTTTCGGTGTAAATCTCTCCTCGGGACATTTTTCTTAGTTCCGTCAACTCGTGCAAGTCATGTTGTGCATATTTGACCTGGCGGAAGTGCCAGTTTCAATCAAAGCCAAGTATTTTGAGTTTTGGCCTGTTAATGCCCAAAAATTTGCCGTATCCTCGTATCCTGGCCGTGTCCTGGGGTACATTTCCCATTTTCTTTCGAGCTAGTCACTCTTTTACTTACATATGTGTCTGTGAACAGTCTCGGTGTGTTATCAATGCAAGTTTGGTGTTAGTGGTTGGTGTTTAATCTCTTTTATGCATAATGAAAGCAAATAAACCATGAAAATGCAAATTTTATAACTAAACCATGCTATATCATACCAAAGTAAAGGGAAGTACTGTGCATATGGCACTCCGACCAATCAAAAGCTATCAAAGTCAAAACAGGGCACACTCTCCCACTGTCAACAAGGCACGCAGGCCGCCAAAAAGCAGTATCAGTGTATCTAAGGCACACCGGCCATCTAACTATCTACTTGGGCACACAGGCCCGAAATCAAAAGTCAAGTGCAAGAAATAAGTGCATCAGGCTCCTCATCGGCCCTCACTCCTGCCGAACCAGTTAGTATCACCACCGTCATCATCGTCGTCGCCTCCACCGTCATCATCATCAAGGTTCTTTGTCGGATCCTGCAAGTAGTTGGGATCGTCAGCAGTGTCATCAGAGTCGCCCCGTGCCTCCTCTTCTTCTTCCTCTTCTCCTCCTTCCTCCTCTTCCTCTTCCTCAGCAGGTTGGGACAAGTTGAGCTGCTTCTTGCGGGCACCTCTCGCGCATCTCTATCCGGTACCGCTCTTCTGTGTGTGCCACCGCCTTCCTGGCTGCCTCTTTGCTTGCTACGGCAGGCTGTGAGCTCCTGGTATGTCGTGTAGCGGCTGGAGATGTAGTAGTCTATGCTCGTGGCGGAGATCGCGCTCTCTTCTTAGAAGCCGCCCGTCCCTGTGCCTGCATAGTTATTTGTTGTATTAGTATATGTTTTGCAGCATATTGTCTATCAAATGTTTAAATAACAGGTACATTCTATCAATTGGAAGCTCAGCTATTCATCAGTATCAAATGCTTACAAAGCAGGCATGCATGTGTCGAAGGCAGCTATATATCGTAAGTATTGAAAGCAAAGGGAGTGTATCGTTTTGTATACCTGGGCTCTTTGAGCGGCAGCTGGCTGAGCTGGCTGAGCTGTGGGTGCTGGATAGCGTAACTCAAGTGGCATGCCACTCGCCACTCTCCTGACTACGTTCTCCAGAGCAAGCATGCGGCGAACGGCTTCGTTCACCCATTCAACAAGCACCTGCAAATGATTTACAATTATCAGACATTTCAAATAAGTTCAAGGGTATTGAAATTACAGAAATGGAAGTTGGTTTACCTGAACAGTCACAGCCGCGGGCTCTACTCGTGCTGGTGCGAGCTGCACCTCAGCTGGATTCCCCTGGGAGTCCAATACATCCACCTTCCAAAGCAACTCCGGAGTCCCACCTACTACTGGCCAGCTCACCCTGCGTCTCACGCGGCCTTCTCTTCCTCTCTGTATCCCAGCAGCAGCCCTTCTCTCTGCAGCAGCCTCACGTGCCTGCTCTTGGACCTCTCTGCGAGTCCTGACACCGAGTGGCCTCGCCAAGTGATCTCTCTGGTAAGCGGCATAGTCCATCTCAGGACGCAGGTGGCGTGTCAGCTCAGTGTCTGGTCTCGTGAATCTCTCTAGCTCAATCAATGTATAGTCTCCTGTATGTGAAGCTTGTGGAAGAAGTGACCCTGGCACCCAAAACTCGAGGTAACCAAGTGACTGGCGAGTCACTCGATCCCCTAAGTACCATTGCCAGCCAAAGGCCGACTCCAACAGCACCCTGCTGGCTGTGACAGCCCGGCTCTTGGCCAAGTACCCTGGCTCTGGCTCGCTTGTCCTCTAGGGATCCCACACGATCTGCACAAATGGACAAACAAACAGCATATGCAATTGATCAGCGACAGCATTAAAGCCCTAAAAAGCGTGCATGATTGACTGTTGAGGTTCTAATGTTATACCTGTGAATCTCTCAGTTCATCCTGATACAGCCTGTAGGCATTGAGGCTGCCTCTCCCCTCTTTGGTTCCCATATACTCTTTGCTCCAAATCAGTGCAAGGGGAAGAGTGCTCAAATCGGGATGCTTGCACTTCGGAGGATACATATTCAGGACCTCATATGCCCAGAGCTGCACAGTTATCAAACAAGGAGATGTATCATTCACAAGATAGACAGTTATGTAAAAAAGCTGTTAAACAGGCTGTACAATCAAATGTTTCAGATATAATGGGAATTATGCTTTACTATATTGAATTCATACCTCCCAGATACGCCAATAGCCGGCCGTGCTCTGCTCAGTCCTCGAAGAGTCACGCAGGAATAGGTAGGTTGTACCAAGTGCTGCTCCACCCTAATCGAAGCGTGAGGCTGTCCTCAGATCCCTTAGACCAGGCAAGTACGAAAGGTGTACTATGCTTCCCCGGCCTGGAAATAGTGAAGCCCCGAAAAGGTATAACAAGTAAGCTCGGGCCATCTGCTCTGCCTCCCGCTCAGTGGTCTCTTTCTTCTTCATGTACTTCTTGAACTAAGCATATCTGCCTGCTCCCCACTCTATCATGGGAACCTCCCCCAAGAACCACTCCAGAGCTGCTGGATCAGCACGTATCCCTGAATCAAACGGGATGGGATCTCCCCCAACCCTCAAGCCTGTGATCGCCGCAAAGTTAGTTGGCATCACTGTCATCTCTCCAGGAGGCAGGTGGAAGGTATTGGAGGTCTCCCTCCATCTCTCAGCCAGTGCAACGAGAACGGCATGGTCGTTCCTAACCGGTGATGACAGGGTCCGTATGTACTCACCAAACCCCGCCTCGTCCACTAGCCGTCTCACTCTCTCAGGCAGCCCCTTGTACAGTGCCAAGGAACTGCACGGTCTTCCAAAGCCGCGGATATCCCTCTGCTCCACCTGTTTAGGACAACAAAGACAAGGAGCAGGATATAATGATAGCATGCATAACTTTCATTTTCAAGTTCTAGGTAATCAATGCAGCAGCGTGACCACAGAGGGACGGTCTAAGTTATTGGTTCAGGTTCTTGTTCAAATTATAGCATGCATGGGCTACAGTGCTAGGACCATCCTATAGTGGCTTGGAACTTCGTACCATTTTCGTCAGTTGTTTGGTTCAAATCCATGTGTGCGTGGCATGTGATACAATGGCTATATCATTGTGGTTTGACATCTACACAGGCTACCATTAGATGGTTGGTTCAAGTTATGCTTTTAGAACGATGTGTTCTTGATGCAGCTTAGCAATGAATTGTTGGTGGAAGTTATCGTGTACATGGCATGTTATATGAGCTTTCTCTTATCCAGGCATGTTCTATATTCAATCTACAACAACTGGTGGGTTCAAATTCTTACATGCATGGCATGTGCATCAAGGACTCTGTCATTATCACAGGTTTCAATATTAGATCATTTCATGCTATTCTCAACACAGGGTATGCATGCAAATATCAAAATAAAGCGCAAACGGGGTTTGGCAAGAAATGTACCTCAGCCCAGGTATTCACAATGTGCACTCTGGGGTCCCTCAGCACCAGCTCTACGTCATAATCGGTTTGCTACGGCCTGTATCCCGCAAAGCCCAACGGTACAAACAAGTGTGGTCTCGGAAGTGTATACATCTCCTCTGAAAACTCAGGGCGCGTCATAGTACCTGCCTCGGTCACTGCACTCACTCTCGGTCCCTGTGCCTCCTCGGCTTCTCTCTCCTCGGCCTCTACATCCACTGCCAACCCTCCTGGCCCAGCTCTCTCCCTTTTGGCCCTTGCCGCAGTCTCAGATGCCTCTATGGCCCTCGCCCGATGTGGGCTCCCAGGCGCCCGGAAAAAGGAGCGCCAACTCGAAGAGTCGCCACCCGGATTTTTGAAATGGATCATCCGAGAAACCAAAGAGTCGTTTGGAAAAGGCTTTTGGTCTAGCGAAAATGTTGAGATGTTGGGTTCGGGAGCCACGTTACGAATGAGGAAGGTTTTTCTTTAAAAAGCACCCCACTCGCCCAGAGAAAACCGGTCTCTACTTAATGTTTTCAAAAGAAAAGGGGGGGATCTTCGATATTTTTCGGAATATCAAACTCTTTAATAAAACAAGTAGCGGGGAAGGGACATGGGAAACATATCACATTGACGTGTAGGTGGTGCTGTCTGTACAGTAGTGATAAAATGATATGAATAGAGGAAACAAACAACACTGAGCAGACTGTCTGGATCTCGACAAACTGTTCACGGCACACTGATATGCCGCGCGCGGCACCTCAACACGCCGTGCGTGGTACCTGCTCTGCCGTCAGACTGTTACATATTCTCAAAACATTATCTAGCTCACTGCTTTCTCTGTATATCTTTTGAAAAACTCACCAGAAGCCTCACGGCAGACTGATCATCCCAAAATGTCATTGTCTTTTTCAAAAACATGGTTTTAAAGTATTTTTTTAACATATTTGATCGTTTTGGGATGATCTTGAAAAGCTTTTAAAAGAGCCAGAACATGGCTTGTAGATATGGTCTTATTTTAAGAGCAACAGAAACAGTAAACAGCAGATACAGATAACCACAACAGAGGAAAACTCAGATCCAAGCAGCCTGCTCACAATAGCATCAGTATGTACCATGTCGTGCGGAGAGTCGAGTGCCGTCGCGTCGATCAGCAGGCCGCGGTTCCCCAACCTCAGACAGTCTTGGATTATATTTTCGAAAAATGGGTTTTTGGTCAGGGCCTAACCAAAAGGGTTTAGACCTACTGACAGAAAAGTCCCCTCAGGACCAGAACGGGGTCTAGTCCGAGGAAACTAGTTTGTACCTTTGGTTTCGAGCTTGATCAAGGGTCTTTGGTGCGCGGGCTGGATGGATCGTCACGGATGTAGATGGAAGAGGTTGAATGAGACAAAAGGAGTGTGGATGTGAGGGAAGATTAAGTGTTTTAGGTGATAAGACTTTGAAGTTAATGAAAGATCAACTTCAATGATGAGAGGGGAGTGAGTGAAAGTACTTAAAGAAGGTCTTTTGGGAATGACATTCTTTAATGCTTGGATATGGAAGTGGAAGTAAGAAAGTGGGTGTAGAAACTTAGAGAGAGAAAGTAGAGTGAGAGAGCCAAGACAAAGGCAAGAGAGGGACTCAAAAGAAGGGCTAAGAGGGACCCCTTTCCCTTGAGTGGAGGGGTTAATTTATAGGCAAAGGCCAAGGATTTTGAATTTCAAGTGGTGGAGGTATTTTCTGGGCGGGCCAGAAGTGCATTTCGGCTGAGCCAGTCATCAGCTGTGGCTCAAGCCCGGCGTGGCCGGCGACTTCTGAGCTATCGGCCTTTTGCTCAAGGTGCCGTGCGATTCAGTTTTGCCGCGCACGGCCACTCTTGAATTTCAAGGTGCCGTGCGCTCCAATTCTGCTCCGCACGGCTCCTCTTCCTTCGGTCCAGGGTCCTTTTGGGTTTTGTTTGGGCTTTTATCTGGGCCCTTCAGGCTTTTTGGGTTTTTGGGCTTAGAGAGATCCTTTTTCAAGCTCGCAAAGGTATCGTTTCCTCTATTTTCATCATCGGGGTGGACAAAGACTCTCCGAGGTCCGGATTGGGGTGTCTACAGTAGTCCCTCTTTAACGTAACTCGGATACCATTAGTTGGTACGAGTGACGCTTAAAGAATAGGCATCCCAATCCGTTGCTCTAGTGCCTTTGGCCAGAGACAAAACGAAAACTGTAAGTAAATATGATGGTGGTCGCGCTCGGGGAGCTGCCTACGTACCCCGTTGTAGGGATCAGACCAGCGTAGTTCAATTGGGACAATGCAATGCGAGAAACGAGTCCCGGAGGACAAACTTATGCAAAGAAGTGCTTGCGGTGCGGTGTGTCATTCAAAGTATTGTGAAAGACTTGAGACGAGACCTCGGGAGGCGAAAATCAAGACGAGGAGAGACGTTAGGTCCGTTAGACCGTGGCTCAAGAGACGAGAAGCGAGACAAGCCCTCGGAAGGCGAAAATTGAGACGAGCCCTCGGAAGGTGAAGATTGAGACGAGCCCTCGGAAGGCGAAAATTCAATTTAGAATTTTTGAGACAAGCCCTCGGGAGGCGAAAATTCAATTTAGAATTTTTGAGACAAGCCCTCGGGAGGCGAAAATTCAATTTAGAATTTTTGAGACAAGCCCTCGGGGGGCGAAAATTCAATTTAGAATTTTTGAGACAAGCCCTCGGGAGGCGAAAATTCAATTTAGAATTTTTGAGACAAGCCCTCGGGAGGCGAAAATTCAATTTAGAATTTTTGAGACAAGCCCTCGGAAGGCGAAAATTCAATTTAGAATTTTTGAGACAAGCTCTCGGAAGGCGAAAGTTCAATTTAGAATTTTGAGACAAGCCATCGGAAGGCGAAAATCCAATTTAGAATTTTTGAGGCAAGCCCTCGGAAGGCGAAAATTCAATTTAGAATTTTTGAGATAAGCCCTCGGAAGGCGTTTTTTTGAGACAAGCTCTCGGAAGGCGAAAATTCAATTTAGAATTTTCGAGACAAGCCCTCGGAAGGCGAAAATTCAATTTAGAATTTTCGAGACAAGCCCTCGGAAGGTGAAAATTCAATTTAGAATTTAGAATTTTTGAGACAAGCCCTCGGGAGGCGAAAATTCAATTTAGAATTTTTGAGACAAGCGCTCGGAAGGCGAAAATTCAATTTAGAATTTTTGAGACAAGCCCTCGGAAGGCGAAAATCCAATTTAGAATTTTTGAGGCAAGCCCTCGGAAGGCGAAAATTCAATTTAGAATTTTTGAGATAAGCCCTCGGAAGGCGTTTTTTTGAGACAGGCCCTCGGAAGGCGAATGTCACACCCTCGGTTTTCAACATAATTATAATCGATTTTTATAAATAAAACCTCACAATATTCCGTACAATAACCCAAAAGAGTTTAGCATATCCATGTAACCTTTTCACTTCGTCCACCAAACGTTTCCAAAAGATTACAATTTTGGCTTCGAGGCCCGAATGAACATAAGTATCAAATATGGAAGAGAGTTAAGCATTTACAATCAGTCCTTAAGTCCAAAGCTTTACAATAGGGTTACAAATACATCTTTCCAAAAATACTAGACAAAGATGGCCAAATAACCCTTCAAGTTAGCTTTCAAAATATTATCCACATCCAAGCACACAAGTATGCTGCTGCTGCCCCGGGTTGGTACCTGAAAATGAAGGAAGGTCTGAGCTACACTAGCCCAGTAGAAAACTCTAATCTAACAATGTATGCAGATGACATGTAGAAAAGATGAATAAATGAATGACTGTATCAAGAATCAATGAGAGATCAGCAAGAGTAATCCAACTTTATACTTCTTTCTAAAACCAATCACATGCTTTACTAAACAATTTTCGAAATGTCACAAAATGCCAAAAACGTGTCTCGTTCAAGTGTCATGAGCCGAAGCTCTTGCCGGGCCAATTAAAGGACCCCGATGTCCTCTGCCAGGCACCTTACCCAAAGGGAGGTCCTGAAAAATCAAATACGAGCATATAGCTCCTGCCGGGCCAATTAAAGGACCCCGATGTCCTCTGCCAGGCACTCACCCGTCGATGAGTCCTGAATGTTCTCGTCGTATTCGTAAAGTTTTCAAAATCCACTTTCCATCTCGTTTAAACGTTCAAACCAAACTTTGATGCGTAAAGATGATTTTATGAAATCGTAATCAAATGAGCATTAAAGTTATAGTAACGTTCAACGAAGGCTTTAAGATAAGGACAATCAAAGAGGAGTCACTCGGGAGATGTTTAGGATGGTTTAGAAATGATCGAAACCCAAAATAATGAAGTAGGAGTCAACACAAGCAAAACTGTCCAGAGGCAAAACGTTATCGATAACATGGAAGAAGGTTATCAATAACGCTGGCTTGAAAGTGGTCAGAAACGTAACGTTATCGATAACAAAAACATTGTTATCGATAACGATGGGGTTAAAATGATTCCAGACGTGGGAGTATGGATAACAATGACTATGGTTATCGATAACAATGGCTTTCTGGGAATGTTATCGATAACAAAGGAGGACGTTATCGATAACAAAGGAGGACGTTATCGATAACGATGGGAATTTTCTGGGTTTTGGGCAAGTGTTATCGATAACGAAGAAAACGTTATCGATAACGATGGGTTTTCGAGCAGATTTCTGACAAACGATGATGGGTTTTCGGGCAACTACAATGACAACAACAACGACAACGATCCAAGGCACAAATCCAGCTTCAAGAAACACATCATAAACATATATCGATAGTTAGAACCTCCTACCTCAAAGATCGAAGGTCACAACCGAATGATTTTCCAAGCCTTAGCTCCGAAACTTGGAAACGGAAAGATTTCGCCTCCCCCGAGCTCAAACCAACGAGATGCAAGCTCCATAACGCGAAGGGAGGAAGGATTTGAGGTTGGGTGTTATGGGTTTGAGGTGATTTGGGTGAAATTTGAGTGGGAGTGAGATGGTGAGTGAGAGAGCCGAGAGAGAGGAGAACGGGAGAGAGTGAGAGGAGAAAAATGGGAAATGTTATTCCCTACCCACACACACATGCTATATACATACATCATACACACTCACCCTCCTATTTAAATTTTAACACATTAGCCCCAACTCTCTATTTCAAATCAATCTCATCCTTTTTATTTCTTATAAAACATTTAAATCAATTTATGAATTAACGGGTCTTCACAGTCTACCCTCCTTAGAAAAATTTCGTCCTCGAAATTTAAATAACCATGTCATGTAAACCAACAAGTGCATTATGAATGTATGCAACTATCATGCTCCTCAACATCATGCAACAAGTCACGTAATATGAAATTTCGATATTTAAACACTCACATCAATTCATTCCGGAAATAAGTGTGGATATTTCTCCCTAACCTCGTCCTCTCGTTCCCACGTGGACTCCTCGCTACCTTGACTACTCCACAAGACTCGCACTAATGGTATCGTCTTACCCCTCAACACTTGATCACGCGAGTCTAGGATACGTATCGGCTCTTCCTCGTAAGATGCGTCGGCTTCCAATTCGAGTTCGGACCATTCTAACACATGAGACGGATCCGGTTCATACTTCCTCAACATAGACACATGAAACACTTCGTGCAGATTCGATAATCTCGGCGGTAAAGCTAAACGGTACTCAACCTCCCTGATTTTCTCGATAATATCGAACGGACCGATATAACGCGGTGAAAGTTTTCCTTTCTTCCCAAAACGTGATAAGCCTCGACGTGGCGATACTTTGAGAAACACATGATCTCCCACCTCAAATGATAACGGACGACGACGACGATCGACATAGCTCTTTTGTCGGCTTTGAGCGGTTAGCAACCTTCGGCAAATTGTCTTGACTTGTTCGGTTGTTCTCTCTTGAGCCTCTAAAAGTCGTTGGTGAATCGATCTCATACTCTCGGTGGTCTCTCTAACCATATCCGGCCCCACTAACGTTGCCTCCCCCAATTCGGTCCAACATACGGGTGATCGACACGGTCTCCCATATAGGGCTTCATACGGTGCCATCTCGATACTCGATTGATAACTGTTGTTATATGCGAACTCTACCAACGGCAAATGTTCCTCCCAACTACCCCGGAAATCCATAACGCAAGCCCGAAGCATGTCCTCCAAAGTCTGAATCGTTCGCTCGAATTGACCATCGGTTTGTGGGTGATAAGCGGTGCTAAATAAGAGATTCGTCCCCAAAGCGGCCTGCAAACTCTGCCAAAAACGTGCGATGAACCTCGGATCTCGATCGGATACAATGGATACGGGAATCCCGTGAAGTCGAATGATCTCCCGAACATACAAACGGCCAAGCGTTTCCACGGAATCGGTAGTATGGATAGGTAGAAAATGAGCGGTCTTGGTAAAACGGTCCACAATAACCCAAATGGCATCATGCCCCCTCGGCGATCTCGGCAAACCCGTAACAAAATCCATCGTCACATTCTCCCATTTCCACTCGGCCACCGGTAACGGTTGTAGTTCTCCCGCGGGTCGTTGATGTTCGGCTTTCACTTGTTGACACGTCAAACACTTGGACACAAAAATCACCACATCCCTCTTCATTCCTGGCCACCAAAATTGCCTACGCAAGTCGTGATACATCTTCGTTCCTCCCGGATGGACGGCTAACGGTGAATGATGAAACTCTCGTAGGATTTCTTCCCGACACGAAACGGGTACGAACAGCTTCCCTTGATAACGTAAACTTTGGTCGGCATGAATCATCCACCCATCTCGAGCGTTCCCGCTAAGGAATTTGGTACGAAGTTCCTCCGCTTCTTCGTCGCCTTGTTGAGCTTCAATTACTCGAGTCGATAAAGCCGATTGCACAATCAAGTTGCATAACGTAACTCCTTCCTGAACCTCCTCGAAGTGTGAAGCATAATGGCCTAAATCTTTCACCATCTTCCACTCACATATGGCTAGACTTGCTAAGTGTATCGGTTTCCTACTCAACGCGTCCGCCACTACGTTCGCTTTACCCGGATGATAGTGCAATTCGAAGTCGTAATCTTCTAAGTGTTCCATCCAACGACGTTGACGCAAGTTAAGCTCCTTTTGAGAAAAGAGGTACTTTAGGCTCTTATGATCGGAAAAGACTTCGAATCTCTCGCCATAAAGATAGTGACGCCAACTCTTCAAAGCAAAAACAACGGCCGCGAGTTCTAGGTCATGAGTCGGGTAGTTTCGCTCGTGAGTTTTCAATTGTCTCGATCCATATGCCACTACTCGTCCCGCTTGCATCAATATGCACCCCAACCCTTCCTTAGACGCATCGCAATATACGGAGTAACCAACTCCACGCTCGGGAACAATCAAGACCGGTGCGGTAGTCAATCGCCTCTTCAATTCCTCAAAGGCTGCCTCACACGAGTCATTCCATACGAATTGAGTCCCCTTACGCGTCAATCGAGTCATCGGTGCCGCTAAACGAGAAAAATCAAGAACAAAACGGCGATAGTACCCGGCCAACCCCAAAAAGCTTCGAATCTCAAACACATTCTTAGGTCGTTGCCAATTCATAATGGATTCTATCTTCCCCGGATCAACGGACACACCTCCTTTCGAAACCACGTGACCTAGAAATTTGACCTCGGGTAACCAAAACTCGCACTTACTTAGCTTGGCGTACAAACGATGCTCTCTCAAGAGTTCAAGAACGACGGTAAGATGAATTCGGTGTTCCTCCTCCGTAGATGAATAAATGAGAATGTCATCGACGAACACAACTACGAAGTGATCGAGGTAAGCACGAAAGATACGATTCATTAGATCCATGAAAGTAGCCGGAGCGTTCGTCAAACCAAATGGCATCACAACGAATTCGTAATGACCATAGCGAGTGCGGAAAGCGGTCTTAGGAATGTCCTCTCTACGAACTCTTAACTGGTGATAGCCGGATCTCAAGTCAATTTTGGAAAAGCAAGTTGCACCTCGAAGTTGATCAAACAAGTCATCGATTCTAGGCATGGGGTACTTATTCTTAACGGTCACACGGTTGAGCTTACGGTAATCGATACACAATCGAAGTGAACCATCCTTCTTCTGAGCAAACAATGCCGGTGCTCCCCACGGTGATGTGCTAGGACGAATAAACCCCAAATTCTCTAACTCCTCCAGCTGAACTTTCAACTCTCTAAGTTCGGCGGGTGCAAAACGATAAGGAGGAATCGATATAGGAGCGGTGCCTGGAAGCAAGTCTATCGTGAATTCGATTTCTCTCTCTGGAGGCAAACCAGGTAACTCTTCCGGAAAGACGTCAGGAAATTTGCGAACTACTAAGGGTAACTCCCCACGTGTAGACAAATCCTCATCTAACGTTAAACTCGCCAACATAAGGTAAACTGACTCTCTTTCCCGAGACCCACACAGGTACGGTGCTAATGGTTCTCGACGCTCCCCGTGGAATTCGAAACAAACACCCTCAGGCGGACATATACGAACACGACGCTTGAAACAATCAATCGTGGCATGATTCGTAGACAACCAATCCATTCCAAGAATGAGGTCAAACCCCAACATATCCAGCACGATAAAGTCGAAGATGAAACGACGGTCACAGATAACGAGCTCACAATCCTTACAAATACGACTCAAAGGTGACTTTCCTCCTAACGGTGTCTCGACAAACAACGGCGTATCAAGATTCTCGGTGTCCAATTCCAATGCACAAACAAATGACGCAGCAATGAAAGAATGCGATGCTCCAGAATCGAAGAGTACTCTAGCAAAAGAGTTGAATAAAAGAAAAGTACCCCTTACAACCGATGCCTCTGGAGCCTGAGAAACAGAAGGTGAAGCATTGGTGTTGATGTTGAAAACACGCCCCTGGGTACCCTGACCTTGCACAAAGCCTCCCCTCTGACCTGAACCTTGAGAAGGTAGGGACGAACTCGCTCCTCGGTCACCCTCAGAACTCTGAACTGATGTGGTCTGGCGAAAGTGAGGCTGCTGCCTCTGAGAACCCCTGAAAGACTGCTGGCCAACACCACGCCCTGCACCAGGCTGCTGTACCGAGCCCGACTCACTACGCGCCCCCGCCCCTTGAGGGCAACTCCAAGCAAGATGATCGGCCTTACCGCAATTGTAGCATGCCTTATGAAGCTGTGGACACTGAGTACGGATATGCCCGGGTTGATTACACTTATAGCATACGGTCGGTGGTCTAGACAAGGCACCCCGATTTCCCGAAGAAGAAGGCACCTTAAAGCTAGATTGGTGAGATGGTTGCTGAGATGGTTCCCTTTGCCTCTTCCGCCCCTGACTTCCAAAACTGCCTGAAGATGAACTAACACTTCCCACTGGTTGCCTCGGTTCCCAAGCCTTTACATTCCTTTGAGCTTCCTTTGGAATCTCAATGCTCCTCGCACACTCCACCACTTCTGAAAACTTCATTCTACGTTGGACTGTCACCATCCTCCTCACTGTGCTGTGCAACCCTTTCTCAAATCGCCGACACTTCCTTTCCTCCGTTGCCACCAACTCCGGAGCAAAGCGAGACAAAGATTGAAACTTCTGTACATACTCCGAAATGGTCATATTGCCCTGTTCCAATTTCTCAAATTGATCTCTCAAGTTATCACGAGAAGTCTCCGGAAAGTACTGCTCCTCAAAGAGCGCTTCAAACTCCGCCCATGTCAAGTTCTCCACATCTGGTTCGTTCACTTGAGCTGCGGTCCTTGCCGCCCTCCTTGCATCTTTTCGGCTTTCCAAAACAGATTCCCACCACTCGCCGGCCTCTCCAACTAGTTGAACGGCCACAATACCCACTCTAATGTTGTCCTCAATAATGTTGAGAGCTCTAAAGAGCTTACGAATTTGAGTCAACCAATGATCGGCTACCAAAGGGTTGATACTAGTCCCATCGAACACCAGAGGGTTCCTACGGCTAAACTCCCTCATTGCTACCATAGCGCGATCCTCGACATTCTCCCTACGAGCTTGGTTCAAAAGATTTGTAGCTGTAAGGGCCGCAACGAGATCCCTAGCAAATTGAGTTTGATTAGGAGGTACTCTTGCACCTCGACCGGCCCCAGCCCCCGGATCCCCACCAAGGTTCTCCCCGTGCTGACTAACCTCATCCTCAGGAGGTACTCCACGGCCACGACCACGGCCTCAACCACCCCGGTTTCCAACCCCACCTCGTCTAATGCGCGGTCTCGGAGGCATCTAGCTACACGACATAAGAAAGAAGACTATTAACCACAACAACATAACTATGGGGTCTAAGCCCTCAACGTCCCAACACGGGTTAATAACTCGACACTACTCTGCGATAATGAATGCAATGTCAAGTAATCACGTAAATGTTAGTCACACAAGCACGCACAAATTTATGTTAGAAGGCGTGACATTTTGAACCCATGAGACGAAATGTCTCCCCCCGGTCTCTAAGGCCTCGTTTGATAACAGAGATAGATGGATGGGATTCGTAAGGTGATGGGATTAGGATTGGGATTCGTAAGGAGATGGGATTGGTAATGAGAAGGGATTGATAATGAGTATGTTTGTTTAGGATGGGATTAGATGATGGGATTATTAATATCATGTTTGTTTGAGATGGGATTAGATGATGGGATTGGATTGTTAGAAGAAATTGGTAAAGAGAAGAGATTGGTAATGTGAAGGAGTTGGGATTGGATTATTAATACCCCTCAATACCAAGTCCCACGGGGTATTAGCAATACCCCCTAATACCCCCTCTATTAATCCGATCGGACTAATAGTCCGGACCTTTTTTTGTTACCAAACGAAGTATTAATAGTCCCATGGGATTATTACTCCAATCCCAACCCTCAAACCCGTTATCAAACGGGACCTAAGTGTTCTGGACCTATGCTCTGATACCAAGTTGTCACACCCTCGGTTTTCAACATAATTATAATCGATTTTTATAAATAAAACCTCACGATATTCCGTACAATAACCCAAAAGAGTTTAGCATATCCATGTAACCATTTCACTTCGTCCACCAAACGTTTCCAAAAGATTACAATTTTGGCTTCGAGGCCGAAATGAACATAAGTATCAAATATGGACGAGAGTTAAGCGTTTACAATCAGTCCTTAAGTCAAAAGCTTTATAATAGGGTTACAAATACATCTTTCCAAAAATACTAGACAAAGATGGCCAAATAACCCTTCAAGTTAGCTTTCAACATATTATCCACATCCAAGCACACAAGTATGCTGCTACTGCCCCGGGGTTAGTACCTGAAAATGAAGGAAGGTCTGAGCTACACTAGCCCAGTAGAAAACTCTAATCTAACAATGTATGCAGATGACATGTAGAAAAGATGAATAAATGAATGACTGTATCAAGAATCAATGAGAGATCAGCAAGAGTAATCCAACTTTATACTTCTTTTCTAAAACCAATCACATGCTTTACTAAACAATTTCCGAAATGTCACAAAATGCCAAAAACATGTCTCGTTCAAGTGTCATGAGCCGAAGCTCCTACCGGGCCAATTAAAGGACCCCGATGTCCTCTGCCAGGCACCTTACCCAAAGGGAGGTCCTGAAAAATCAAATACGAGCATATAGCTCCTGCCGGGCCAATTAAAGGACCCCGATGTCCTCTGCCAGGCACTCACCCGTCGATGAGTCCTGAATGTTCTCGTCGTATTCGTAAAGTTTTCAAAATCCACTTTCCATCTCGTTTAAACGTTCAAACCAAACTTTGATGCGTAAAGATGATTTTATGAAATCGTAATCAAACGAGCATTAAAGTTATAGTAACGTTCAACGAAGGCTTTAAGATAAGGACAATCAAAGAGGAGTCACTCGGGAGATGTTTAGGATGGTTTAGAAATGATCGGAACCCAAAATAATGAAGTAGGAGTCAACACAAGCAAAACGGTCCAGAGGCAAAACGTTATTGATAACATGGAAGAAGGTTATTGATAACACTGGCTTGAAAGTGGTCAGAAACGTAACGTTATCGATAACAAAAACATTGTTATCGATAACGATGGGGTTAAAATGATTCCAGACGTGGGAGTATGGATAACAATGACTATGGTTATCGATAACAATGGCTTTCTGGGAATGTTATCGATAACAAAGGAGGACGTTATCGATAACGATGGGAATTTTCTGGGTTTTGGGCAAGTGTTATCGATAACGAAGAAAACGTTATCGATAATGATGGGTTTTCGAGCAGATTTCTGACAAACGATGATGGGTTTTTGGGCAACTACAATGACAACAACAACAACAACGATCCAAGGCACAAATCAAGCTTCAAGAAACACATCATAAACATATATCGATAGTTAGAACCTCCTACCTCAAAGATCGAAGGTCACAACCGAATGATTTTCCAAGCCTTAGCTCCGAAACTTGGAAACGGAAAGATTTCGCCTCCCCCGAGCTCAAACCAACGAGATGCAAGCTCCACAACGCGAAGGGAGGAAGGATTTGAGGTTGGGTGTTATGGGTTTGAGGTGATTTGGGTGAAATTTGAGTGGGAGTGAGATGGTGAGTGAGAGAGCCGAGAGAGAGGAGAACGGGAGAGAGTGAGAGGAGAAAAATGGGAAATGTTATTCCCTACCCACACACACATGCTATATACATACATCATACACACTCACCCTCCTATTTAAATTTTAACACATTAGCCCCAACTCTCACTATTTCAAATCAATCTCATCCTTTTTATTTCTTATAAAACATTTAAATCAATTTATGAATTAACGGGTCTTCACAGCAAAAATTCAATTTAGAATTTTCGAGACAAGCCCTCGGAAGGGGAAAATTCAATTTAGAATTTTTGAGACAAGCCCTCGGGAGGCGAAAATTCAATTTAGAATTTTTGAGACAAGCCCTCGGAAGGCGAAAATTCAATTTAGAATTTTTGAGACAAGCCCTCGGAAGGCGAAAATTCAATTTAGAATTTTTGAGGCAAGCCCTCGGAAGGCGAAAATTCAATTTTAGAATTTTTGAGACAAGCCCTCGGAAGGCGAAAATTCAATTTAGAATTTTTGAGATAAGCCCTCGGAAGGCGAAAATTCAATTTAGAATTTTTTGAGACAAGCCCTCGGAAAGCGAATATTCAATTTAGAATTTTCGAGACAAGCCCTCGGAAGGTGAAAATTCAATTTATAATTTTTGAGACAAGCCCTCGGAAGGCGAAAATTCAATTTAGAATTTTTGAGATAAGCCCACGGAAGGTGAAAATTTAATCTAGAATTTTTGAGACACGCCCTCGGAAGGCGAAAATTCAATTTAGATTTTTTTTTTTTAACCTGCTGGGGAAAATACGACAAGCTAAAAAAATCAGAGACCAGTCTCGGGGGGACTAGTACCAAGAAAGAGTCGAATATGGCGAATTCCCGGGGAATCAAATGGTGCTACAATCAATGCACGACATTCCAAAGGATTTTTACTGCAAAACGGCTGAGAATTGGGTCTCCAAGAGGATTTTGGTGGCTGATTGAATCAATTTTCGAGAAAACATTTAAATCTCCTGGAGCGAGGGTGCCGTGCGGGTTGAATTAGAGGCGCGCGGCACCTCGTTTTCCTTGGTGTCCCTTCGATTTCCGAGGACAGTTGATAGGTTTCAGGGGTGCCATTTAATTTAGGCGTGCCCTTTCGTCGGCTGGAGTGTCTTTATAAGCATGGTGGTGCCTCATTCTATGCACCACCATCAAAATCTCAAAAGTCTCTCTACTTTCTTCGCATCTTTCTAAAAAAACAGGTTGTTCTCAAGGTTTATGGATGGCAAACAGCCACTTAGCGGCCCGGGTCGAATCTCTAGAGACCGAGATGGCTTTCTACCGTCGGGAGATTGAATCGCTCAACCGGCAAATCGAGAGGCTCATTGGGACGATTCGCACTCTCCGCCGTGCGGTGTCGAATCTGCAGGACTTCGCATTCGATCAGATGGACGACAAGGACGACCCCGACTCTGTCCTTGGTCGTGAGTCAAGTGAGACGGCAGAAGACTCCGAGGGTAATCCGAACGGGTCGGATGACCGCTCTGATGGGGCGAGCGACTGAAGCATGGGGTCGGAGGAGAGAAGGAGAAGAGGAAGGAAGAAGAGGGCAGTAGGCCCTGTGGTCGTTTTTGTTGTTTTTGTCCTTTTTCTTTCCCTTTTTTTTTGAAATGTAATGACAAAATCCCGGGGGTTACCCCGGGTGTTATTTAATGAAAAAGTCCCTTCTCCATTCATCTCTTGCATCTATCTCCTGATTCTTGATTAGATCGAACACGGAAATGCCACAAACTTTTCTCAGGAATCAAACTGTCGAAACAAATCACCATGCCGTGCGCAGTCAAATTAGGGACGCACGGTAACGTAAACTGAAGGCACTGTACATTCGTCCATGGTGCCGTGCGACCCGTCCAGGGTGCCGTGCGACCCGTCCAGGGTGCCGTGCGGTCAGGTTAGCTATGAACCCGGTCCGACGTTAGTTTCTCAGCGAACCGATTTGAGGGGTATATATATATACACTCGGGGTGTACACAGTACACCCCACTTCGTTCGAAATTTCCCTCTCTCTCTCTCGATCACTTCTCTCTCTCTCTCTCACGATCAATCTCTGTCTCTCTCTCTCGATCATCTCTCCCTCTCCCTCGTATCTCTCTCTCTCGCTGCTCTCTCTCTCTCTCGCTGCTCCCTCTCTCCCGACTGCTCTCTCTCTCCCTTTCTCATATAGTACGATCATGGAACCCAAAGACGACATACCATCCCGGGTCGAGGTTACACCATCCTCCGCTCTTCCGGGGGACAATACGATAGCTGGGGTCGAGCCAGAGACCTCTGCGCAGCCGGCATTGGTCGAGGAGACCGCGGCCATGGCTGCCACGGTGGTCGGCAGTGGTGGTGATGACGGTGGCAGTGTAGCGTTGGCCGGGTACGGTCAGGAGGCGGAGACTCCGGGTGCAGTGGAGTCGAGGGGCGACGCCGGGGTTTCGGGCCGGTCGGAGGCGGCGGCCAGCGTGGAGGAGAGGACCTCGGAGGGTCACGGTGGTGGTTTAGACCGGGTGGTGGAGGAGACAGAGGCCTCTCCCGCGAGAGAGCCTCGGGCTGACTTGGGGAAGGCCCCCATCGTTGAGCCGGTGGTGGAGTCAGGGGTGGAGCCGGTAGAGGAGGACACGCCGCCCATGTTTGTGGGCAGTGGCGTAGGTGCAGGGTCGTCGCGCCCCATAGGCACGGGCGACTACTTGGCGACGGCGTCCATGGAGGACGTGCTGGAGTTAGTGCACGGGTTTCCTGGGTTGGCGGACGCTCCACTTGCGGCCCGCGAGGTGGAGTTACAGGCTGGGCTCGGGCCTGGGGGAGATAGAGAGCCGGAGGCCGAGGAGAGGCGAGCTGAGGAGGCCGGGGTGATGGCTCCTCGCGTCACTGTGGTGGCTGAGGCGACACTGGCGTTGTAGGGGCGAGGGCCCTACGACGAGGCAGCCTACGTCCCCTTTCAGCACGTGGTGGTGCCTTCACTTTTTGACCCTTACATTCCGAGGAGGCCGACTTACGATGAGGCTCTGGTCCTGAGGGATCCTCAGCAGCACCTTTCTTTGCGCCGAGACGAGGTATACTTTAAATATCTGTATTTCAAATTCCAATGCATCGTATTTCATTTCATTATACCATTGTATTGCATGCCATGCCTGTTTACTGAATATTTGCTGATTTGTTGCAACAGGCGATCTCGCTCTCGTGCTATGGAGGCTCGGCAGCTGTGCCGACGTTTTGGGAGAGGTTACTCGAGGCTGCGCGAGAGATAGTGAGGTAGGCCGGTTTCGGAGAGTTTGTCGGGGTGTTGGCGAGGGGCGTGTGCAATGACTGCCCAGTGGTGAGGGCTTTGGCTGAGAGGTGGTGGGATACGACGAACACCCTTCACTTTTCCTTTGGCGAGATGACCGTGACGCCGTTGGACTTTGCGGCGATCACTGGTCTCAGGGCCGGAGGTGACCGTATTCCTTTCGACGCTGCCACGAGGCGGCGGCGTTCTGAGGCGATCTTTGGGGCACGAGATAAGGCGGAGGGTGGCGATTAGTATGCCCGGCCACGAGGTTTTGGACGGAGAGGCTCCCGGCTGACAGGGTGGAGGAGGAGCAGATGGCGAGGTGCTTCTTGCTGTACTTACTCGGTGCGTCCCTGTTTCCCAACAGGCGCAACCGGGTACACCTTTTGCTTCTCCCGGCCTTGAGGGACGTCGGGGAGATCGCCCGTTTTGACTGGGGAGGTGCAGCACTAGGAACGTGCTACGCCTTCATGGGCTCTCTTTCCCGCGGGGTAGGAGTGAGTCTCGGAGGCTATTGGAGGGTCTGGGAGGTACATTTCTCTTCCTTTCTCATGAATAGTTAGCTTTCCATTTGCATCCATTCAATGTATATCTTGTGCTAACTTTCAATGTCTTGAATTGCAGCTTTGGACGTACGAGGTTATAGGGATGTACCCTCCCGAGACCACGTGTCCCGACGACACGATACTCCCCCGAGCCCTACGCTGGTCGACAGAGTACAAGGGCGTGAAGAGGGGAAGAGGCAAGCTGGATGCCTTCCGCCTTTACTTGGACGAGCTGCGTCCTGATCAGGTACTAAGGCATTTCCATATCCATTTCCGGCTTATTTTCATTCCAACAGCATCTTGACATTGCTTATTCTTGATGACAGGTCCACTGGCGGGTGTGGGACCGCTTCGAGATCCCCTACGTTGCGCAGAGTAGGGAGGTAGCTAGGGGGAGAGTGCTTCTCGAGTCCCCTTACGGCTGGCAGTGGTACTTGGGCGACCGAGTGTCACGCTAGTCGCTGAGGCTGGACGCTTTTCGAGTCCCCTGGGTCGCTTCTGCTCTAGTGCAGGATGCACCAGACACACCGGAGGAGGTCGAGCAATTCACACGGCCGGACCTCGAGTTGGAGCCGTTCTTTGAGGCAAAGCGGGTTTATTGTTGACTACGTGAGTATCTTGTTCTCGATTGATGGCGAATCTGGGATACGCTGCTGGGAGGCAGCGTGCGCGCGAGAAGGCGTTGGAGGAAGAAGGGGACGGAAGAGAGACAGAGGCAGAGGCAGCGGAGGCCGCGGCGATAGAGGTCGCAGCGAGAGCGCGGGCCCGAGTGGCACTAGCTTCCCTCCCCTCTCTTGGACAGTAGACGTGACGACTCCCCAGGGAGCTCCGGGCCTGGTTGTAGTGCCACGCCCTGCAGTTGAGGCTCCAAAGTTCCTCGCTCAGGTATAACATGATTTCGTTCCTTCGCTCATTTGCTCCGTTCACATGTTCTGATCGATTTCCTTCATTGCAGGCTCCTCCAGGGTACGTGAAGGAGATGGCGGAGGCCATGATGGGCCTGGAGCAGCTGGTGAGGCAGTATGCCATGGCCATGCCCCAAAGGTGCTACCTCGCGTTGGTGGTCGATGGTACACTCTCGAACTTTAGTCATTTGTTTTACTTATATCGTTTATATTATGATTATAATGCAAATGTCACATGAATTTTATACCATTGCGGGCTAGAGGAGGGGCTCCACGAGGGTTGCGGCGGAAGTCCGTCCGCCCTATTGTACGACAGGTTTCCTCTGCCGGCTCACGGGACGAGCCGGTATCGAAGCGGACACGACGCTCTGTAGGGACCGAAGACGAGCCTATTGATGTCTCTGAGGACGATACTCCCGAGCCTACAGACGTTTACCTGGAGGTCACCTCAGGAGATACTGTGCCTAGAGCGACTGGCACTCAGGCGGCGAGCAGCTCTCTGGCGGTCGAGGAGGTCTTTGAGGAGGAGAGCGAGGATGACGACAGTTGAGCTCCTCTTTTGTTTTGTGCTTTTGACGGAGCCTGCGTGCTCTTTTTTTTTTTGTAGAGCGCCTGTTTGCCTTCGGTAGATAGGATTTCGATCATTGGGCCATTATGCCATTTTCTGTAGTCTGACTCATAGATGCTTTTGGATTTATATACAGAGATCTTGTACTTTCATTGTTTATGCCATTCAATTCTCTTTGGTTTGTGTGAAGAAAACTGAATAGCCAAAACATTGACTAGGCAATGCAACCAGTCGTTGATCAATGAGATTGAGTGGAACGTGAGGTTAAGAATGAGTGACATATTAACAATCGAAGCATATTGACAATGAAATAGAAATCAAATAAAGCAATTGGGCAAACCATTGTAAAGTTGACTCTGCATACAAGACTTCATACAGACATCTTCTCAACTGACAACCTTGAAATCTTGATACGAGACTTGGAAATTCTACTTTGCCTTTGGAATGTACTCGAAAAGTGGGAAAACGCTGACCTTAATACGTGACATTCTCGAGTTTTGACTCTGGACACGAACCGAGACTTGAACTAAGTCACATTTGACCATTATGACCTGTAAGACTTGAAAGAACGACTTAGAATGACCCGAAATGGATTTTGACTCCTCGACATGACCTAAGAAATAGATTTTATCGAGTTTTCGTGCCATGATAACGAATCCCGGGAGTTGTCTCGGAACGAAACATCCCCGAAGTCCCAAATACCCTCTAGAGTGTGTTTAGGTGTCAATCGGTGCTTCGTAAGGCCTCAATTCCATCTCGATGTGTTGCTGCCAAAAACTGCAGAAATACAGAGTCAAGGTGCCGTGCGGATGAATCAGGATGGCGCGCGGGTTAGCATCTGTCACACGGTACCTCAATCACACTGCCGTGGGGTTTTTCTGGGTTCAACCTGCCGTGCGACCGATCAAGGTGCCGCGCGAGGCACCTTTCCTGACAGATTTCAGTTTTGCTATTTTCCAAGGCAGATTGCTCGGGAGTTGAGGTTTGACCGATGCAGTGGCATTTCTAGACCAGTGCATGTCCGTTTTGAACCTTTTGGGACTTGACCACACTTTTCTCCATGTAGGACTCATGGAAAACTTGCACTTTTGAAACCCGAGGCACTTTGAAAGTTGAAGTTGTCTTCTCCACCTCTCCTATAAATTCAAGTTTTCTCATTCTATGTTCTCCACACCTCATCCAACTCTTGTCTTCTTTCTTTGCTCCTTGAAATGGCTCTTTCTCTCACCGGCTCGCTCCGTCCATGGTTGGCTTCTATGGAAGTTGTCGATTGGCTCAACTTTCGAGCTCACGGTCTCTACTCCATGAGGTACCTCCGCAACATTTGCCTTCGTCCCGAGCTTTTGAGGGCAGCCATGAGTTTTTGGGATCCGGAGGTCCATGTCTTCCGTTTCGGCGAGCAGGAGCTTTGTCCCACTATTGAAGAGTTTCGTGCATACCTCGGGGGTTTTGGCTCGGGGGAGGTCATTGTTCCCCCCGTGCGTGAGAGTGCTTACAGAGTCTTGGTCGTGGCCCTTGGATTAGGTGATGGCGCTGCTCGCTACTTGGTCAGGAATGGCCATCTCAATGTCATGCGTCTTATCGAGCTCTTTTCTCCACCTGGCGACCTTGGAGACATGACTTATCAGACTCGACGCATGACCGCCCTCTGCATGTGCTTGCTTGCGGCCTACCTCTTGGTCCCTTCCGTTGGTCATGCTAGCTCGGCATTGGTTAACGTCGCTACTCAGGTTGAGGCCCGAAAAGATGTGATTCCGATGATTTTGGCTGAGACATTGATTGGTTTGGATAAGGTTCGTTTTGAAGAGACCGAGACTTTCGGGGGCAGACCTCTCCTTCTACAGGTTGGCTTCTCACTTGGCTCTCCTTTTTCTGGTTTCTCCCACATTCTCGTTTTACCTCAACACTCGGCTGGGCTTTCTATGGTTTCTTACTTGTTTTCTATCTCTTTTTTGTAGATTTGGCTTTGCGACAAAGTGAATGTGCTCACCATCCCTCCTGGCAACTGGTCATACGAGGCGAGGTTACTCTCTCAGCGATGTTTCGAGTTTGTTGACAAGAGTAGGGCTGACTGGGTGGACTTTTTCAGGCGTCGGCGAGCGAAGACCATTTCTTGGAGGTGCCGCTGGCTGGATCTCCCGCCCATGACGGTGCACTACATGGGCCCCCAGTGGGTCGTTCTTGCTAGTTTGGAAGCCTTCACCTTCTACATCCCTTATCGCATCCAACGTCAACTCGGCTTGAGGCAGGAGGCCCCCGTAGAGGTTCTTGTGGACGTAGTGATGCCTCTCTTCAACCATTCAGTTCTTGGCCATTACCAACGCTTCTGGAGGACGCGTGAGGTGACCGATGCACATCCTTACCCTTCTGTGGCAATGCGTGGGAGCTATCGTAAGTGGCTCAGGAGGGACATTGCTGCAAGGGCTGGAGCTCAAGGAAACTGACTCGACCTTACTACCCCGACCGTTGAATAAACTGAGGACCCTTTCATTATCGTGCCGTGCTTCTTTTGTTTTCGAAAGCTTTGCTCAACCTTATGTAGTAGAGGTAATTGTGTTAATAAAACGAGTTTTGGAGGGTTTCCCCTTCCTTGACCTTGTTCTTTGAGCCTTCTCAACCTGGATTTTTATTTTGATAGATTATGACCGGGTCTCGGTGTGAGACTGCCTACGTATCCTCCTAGCGAAAGAATCAGGTCATGACGTAGTTCAGGGTAGGGTTCGCTCTGGTTTTAACACTCTCCTTTTGCGCTCTAACTTTTGCTTAGAACCGCCCTTTCGGGTTTTCGGTCTAGCGAGCTCATTTATTGTATGCCTTAACTTTTGCCTAGGATGCCCTGACGGGTTTTCATCCTAGCAAGCTTTTGCTCTAATTTTTGCCTGGGACTGCCCGCCCTTGCGGTTTTCAGCCCAGCGAGCTTCTCTCAGGGATAGTAGTGCTTAAGTTGATCCAAGTTAACCAAGGTTGAGAATTCATTTCCGTCCAAGTCAATGAGTTGCGTAGCTCCTCCCGATAGAATAGTTTTGATGATGTATGGTCCAGACCACTTTGGCCGAAACTTTCCTCGTGGGTCATAAACCGGGGCCCGAATTTCCTTCAAAACCATATCACCTTCCGCCAAGTCCCTGGGTTTCACTTTCTTGTTAAATGCCCGTGCGATCCTTCGCTGATACCCTTGAATGTGGTAAAGAGCCCTTAACCGACGTTCATCGAATAGCATAAGTTCTTCGAACCGATTGCTCAACCATTCTGCCTCTTGAACTTCACATTCAATCATGGTTCGAAGAGATGGGACTTCCAATTCAATGGGAAGTACAGCTTCCATCCCGTAAACCAGGGAGTGAGGAGTAGCTCCCGTCGGTGTTCTTACAGATGTGCGGTACCCCCACAAGGCTAGGGGTAGTTGTTCATGCCAGTCCCTTGCAGATTGAATGGTCTTTTCCAGAATGGCCTTGATTGTTTTGTTAGCGGCTTCCACGGCGCCATTAGTTTGTGGCCGGTAAGTTGTTGACTTGTGCACTTAGATTTGGAACTCATCCAATACTTCTCGAGCTCTCCCTTTGAAATGAACCCCATTATCGGATACGAAAGCTTGAGGGACGCCATACCGATAAATGACATGCTACTTAATGAAATGTGCAACTTGAACTGCAGTTAGAGTGGTGTAGGAGGCAACTTCTACCCATTTCGTGAAATAATCGATAGCTACTAAGATGAACTTGTGGCCGTTGGAAGCTGCCGGCACGATTCTTCCGATGACGTCAATCCCCCACGTTGAGAAAGGTCATGGCGAGGTCATTTGCTGTAGTTCGTGCGGTGGAACATGCATAAGATTGGCATGAATTTGGCATTTTCGGCACCTTCGCACGTATTCTACACATTCTGTTTCCATGGTGGTCCAGAAATATCCCTGTCTGAGGATCTTCTTGGCGAGCATTATGCCATTCATGTGGGGACCGCATACACCTTCGTGAACTTCTTCCATCACCTTTTTCGCATCTTCTCCATGGATGCAGAGCTTGTGTGTGCCACAGTGCGATCTCCGGTATAGGTTTCCTCCGCAGATGATGTATTGGGCAGCCATCCTTTGGAAAGTGATCCTGTCCTTTTTGCTTGCTTCCACGGGGTATTCTCCCCTTTCCACATATCTCCAGATGTCATAATACCATGGATGACCATCATCGGGCTCGTCAATTGTCATGACATGCTGGTGTACTGGTGTATCCCTTTGTTCAATCACAATTGGCCTTAGCTTTACGCCAACGGGGATTTCGACCATTGATGCGAATGTTGCCAGAGCATCTGCGAATTGATTTTTGAGCCTCGGTACGTGAGTGAACGTCACCTTGCTAAAGTGGGGGATAAGATCTTCGAGATCCTGATGATACGGCTTCAGCTTTTCTTCCCTAACCTTCCAGTCGCCATTCGCCTGGGACACAACTAAATTTGAATCTCCAACGACCTCTAGTTTTTCTATACCGATCTCGATGGCTGCTTCCATGCCCACAATGCAAGCTTCATATTCCGCCTGATTATTGGTGACCTCAAAGTTGAGTTTAAATGCCAACGGGATGTGCGACCCGTCGGGTGATATTAGCAACACACCAATTCCGAACCCCTTCTGATTGGCTGCTCCATCAAAATACAACTGCCAAATATCCTCGGCCGTCCTCATTATGTCTTCGTCAGGGAAATTGAATTCGGCATCTTCTCCACCCTCGACTGGGCAATCGGCCAGAAATTCTGCGACGGCTCTTCCTTTTACTGACTTTCGGGTGACATACTTTAATTCAAATTCGGCTAGCATTAGCAACCATCGCACCATTCTGCCTGTGAGAGCCGGTTTTTCGAACAGATACTTTAGAGGATCCACCCGAGATATCAGCTTTACCGGGTAAGCTAGCATATAGTGCCTCAACTTCTTGGAAGCCCATACGAGTGCCTAGCACGTCTTTTCTAGAGGAGTGTAACGCTCTTCGGGTCCAACCATCTTTTTGATGAGGTAGTAAACAGCCCTTTCAACCCCATCATCTCCTTCCTGTGCTAACATGCACCCCATTGAAGACGGGGTGACCGACAGGTATAGGATCAAAGGTTTTCCTATTACGGGCGGTGTCAGGCCTATGCAGGTAGGTTTTGACGGCTTCGAAAGCTTTCTGGCATCTATCATCCCAAGTGAATGGTACCCCTTTCTTGAGTAGGCGGAATAAGGGTTCGCAGGTCGAAGTCAACTTCGCAATGAACTGTACTTTTCCAAGGAAACTCCTTACATCCTTCTTAGATCGCGGCGGCTCCATTTCTAGGATGGCTTTGATCTTTGATGGATCAACTTCGATACCTCTGGTAGTGATCATGAACCCAAGCATCTTCCCTGCAGTGACTCCAAATGTGCATTTGGCAGGATGAAGGCGCATCTTGTACTTCCTGATCCTTTCGAAGAACTTTCGGAGTGCGGGGAGATGTCCCTCTCGTTCTTTGGCCTTGACGATCATGTCGTCAACGTAGACTTCTACCTCTTTGTGAATCATGTCGTAACAAATGGCGCGTAGCGGCTCTACGGTAAGTAGACCACTGCATTCTTGATCCAAAAGGCATAACTCGGTAACAATACGTCCCCCATTCAGTGACAAATGTGGTCTTTTCCCGATCTTCTTGAGCCATGAGGATTTGGTTGTATCCCGAAAAACCGTCCATGAAAGAGAGTAAAGCATGGCCGGTGGTGTTGTCAACCAGCACATCGATGTGTGGTAACGGGAAGTCATCTTTAGGGCTAGCTTTGTTGAGATCCCGAAAATCAACACAGACTCTTATCTTACCATCCTTTTTCGGCACAGGGACGATGTTTGCGACCCATTGCGGATATTCGGTTACCATCAGGAACCCGGCGTTGATCTGTTTAGTGACTTCTTCCTTTATCTTAAGCACCCAGTCAGGCCTCATGCATCTCAGTTTCTGTTTTACTGGTTTTGCATCGGGATAAAGGGGAATCCGATGTTCCACGATTTCTGGATCTATTCCGGGCATATCCGCATGTGACCAGGCAAACACGTCTTCGAACTCTTTGAGTAAGTTTACGAGGGCTTCGCGTTCTTCGGCGGACAGCGTGGAACCGATTTGGATTATTCGAGGATTCTCTCCATCTCTCAGATTTATTAAAACAATTTCTTCTTTTACAGGTTGAGCGTGCCTCTCATCTTCCCTTTCGATTAGGGATCTAATTTCTTTGGGGATGTCCCCATCGAAATTAATCTCTTCACCATCAGGGTCGACGCAGTTTATTTCAAAGTCGAAGAAGTAAGCAGAATCAGATTCATTCGTTTCATTATTAACGGGGGCCTCGGGGGCATCATACACACGGGTATACTCGAATTCGAAATACAGACTCTGACAGTTTGGGCCGAGAGGCACCAACTCAGACTCGACAGATCTAGAAGACTCAGAAGACATGACAGACTCAGACTCAGATCCACAATGAGTTGCATTTGGCATGAAGGTCCAATTCTTGTACTCTCCAGCAGCATCCATGATGAGTGAAGTTGGGTCTCCGAGAGTATCCTGTTCACATCAGCATACTTCTTCCACAACTGTACCCATCGGTTCGTCGTCCTTGAACAGAGTCGCGAGACTACCTAGGGCAAAAACCTCAATCCAGTCAGCTAGTTCCTTCTGCCCTTTCACCATTTCAGTTTCTCCGTCGCTTTCTGGCCAAACATCGTTCGCAAATATCTCAAATCCCGGCAAAAAGGTATTGGTTTCTTTGTCCCAGAACGGTTCTGGCTGGCCTTGGTAAACTTGTTTTGCTTTTTCCCTGACGAAGTAATCTTCTAGCCTATTTCCTTTTTTTCATCTTGCTGTCGCTTGAAGGTGAATATCCCAGGCCAGTAGTGCGCATCAAAGTGCCTTGAGCTTCAAATTTTGCGGGGCTTTGAAGATTCTTTCCCAGCCCCAACCCCGGCATGTAGGACATCTTCTTCATTATCTTGATAGCAACATTGCTGACAACAAAGTCGTCATCGATTCTGACCGAATAGACAGACCGGGAGGTATCCAGAGAGAATCCTCCTAGGGCGATGTCTTCCTCCCCGTGTTGAATTTCCAAGAGCAGGGCATTGTCTTCCACAGGGGCATGGATTCCAGAGTCCCCGTGGATAGTGAGCATTCCTGTTTGTAGTCCCAATCGAATCTTCTGATGGAGCGTAGAGGGCACAGCCATGATATCCGGTCGGTGCAGCCAAGGTTTTCCTAGTTGCAAGTTAAAAGAGGCGGGAATGTTTACCACGTGAAACTCTACCTCCGTCTGGTACGGTTCGAAGGTTATGGGTATCATGAGAGTCCCAACTACATCTCTCCGAGTGTTGTCGTATGCTCGGACTTTGACTTCCGATGGAGAGAAGTCCTTATTTTTGTACCCCAAGCAGTAGGCGACGCGGAGTGGGCAGACATTAATTGCCGAGCCGTTGTCGACCAGGATTACCGGAACCGATTTGCCATGGCATTTCAGAGTGATGTGTAACGGCCGATTGTGGTCAGTTCCCTCGACAGGTAAGTCCTGATCAGTAAAGGTGATAGCACGTTTGACAGGTATGGTTTTGATCAATGCCACAAGCTCATCGGGGGTTATAGCGGAATGAACCTTTAGTTGAGAGAGTGCTTGGATGAGACCTTCACGATGGCGTGTGGAATGAACCAGCACATCCCAGACGGACATCTCGGCATTGGTTTGCTCGAGTTGGCGCTTGATCATCCCTTCGGAGTCCTTTTCAGGTCAGGAAGGCTCCTTGGCCGGTGGGTCAAAGGGTCGAAAGGTGTTTTTGACTGGGGTGGTAAAGGGATCAGAGGCTGTAGGGTTTGAAGATTTGGAGGTTGGTAAACACGGCTGCTTCTGGTTAAATGATCAATCTGGCAATACTTTGATTCCTCACTCCATAGGTCGGCCAGGGTTTTGCGCTTGTTTCCAATAGTTGTATCTTGCAGATTAGCGGCTAGATCAGCAATGACTAGGTCATCCCACAGATCCTCAGATGTCCAACTTGCAGCCTCCATTACTGTCTTATTGACGGTCCATTCTTCGTTCCCCACCTTTATGTTGACTACCTCGGTGCTAGCCCACAGGTTTGTTTCGGCCCCTGGTTCACCTTCCCACAAGTTCATCATGGCAACGTCGGCATCCTTTAGAAAAGTAGCAGAAGGTTCGGATTCAGTCCCGTCGACAAGGTAGTCCATTGGGTCACACTCGTTACTGGCGACCTCTTCTTCGATTCCAGGGAGATTCGGGTACGGGGTGAGGTCCACATTGCCGTACAGATTATTGATGACAAAATTGTTAAAGTGAGAGAAATCCGAGCGAAGAGGGGCAAGTTCTGGCCAGTTATAGGTCATCATCTCAGACGGATATCCAGGCTGGTGCTCTTCACCGAACAGTGCTGGCAGGGTGAAGGTATCCAAAGGGTCATTCCATGCCATGAGCTGGTATTCGTCTGGGGTTGGATTCCATTCCCATTCAGGTACATCTTGAAAAACTTGGTATTCTTCTCCTTGATTTTCAAACAGTGCATACAGAGAGAACCCGTCAAGAGGATCTGCTTGGATGTTCTGCAATCAACCTCCCATCCGGCTTGAATGGTGGTGAACAACTCTCTAGAAGTTGGCAGCCTCAAATTCTTCCCAGTCAGCAATCAACTCTCCCCACGTGTCTTCCCATTCCCATATGGAACGGAAGGCAGTTTCTTCGGGAATTTCACCAGCAGGGATTGATTCAGTATCAGGAGTGATGAACAGGGTAGGGTCAAATTCTGGGATGCTCTGATTCTCGGCTAAGGTGATTTGGTTGATACGGAAGGGAGCATTATGCTGTGGTAGGAGGTTTGTAACAATGTTTGGTTTATCTGAGGGTGGAGCATCAACAATTTTGTTATCTATGAGGTTTTGGATTTCATGGCGGAGGCGGATGTAGTTATCGGTGGTATGGCCAGGCATTTGGTGGAAGTCACAGTAGACATTTTGGTTGAGGTTCGGTGGAATGGTTTGTGGCGGCGGAAGAGATTTCAACACTCCAATTTCTGTGAGTTTCTTAAGAAGAGTGGATCTGGGGGTGCCAAATTGGGTGAAGGTTCGGTTCTGGGATTTTGGTTTTTCGAAAATCTGGTTGACTTCCACAGGTTTGGTGGATGAGGTTCCTGCTTGGTTAGTGTTCCCGAAGAGAACGTTGTTGTTTCCTGAATACGCTCTTTTGGATTTCGACCCCGACCCTGACTCTTTCTTTTCCAAAGTTCCATCTCGCAAAGCCTCTTCTACGGCCAGTCCAGAATCATAAAAGGTTTCGAAATTCGGGGCAGCCTGGGAAAGAACCATGTAAGGAGCAAAAGAGCTTGGCAGGTTCTTGGTTATTATCCGTATCTGCTCTTTCAGATCAGGCTTATTCTGCATTTGGGCAGCCTTGGCCCTCCAACGTTTGACAAAGTCAGCAAAGTTTTCCTTTTCACTCATCTTAGTGCTTTCCAACTCACTCGTGGTCATTTTTAGGTCAACATTGAAGTCGTATTGGGCACGAAAGCTGTCCCAATGTCTTCCCAAGTCCTTTTCTTGGACGGCTCGAGAGATAGGAACCATTGTAGAGCTGGCCCAGATAGGGATTCGTGGAACAATTGGGCCATAGCTTCCTTTTCGATGCCACGCATGGTGAGGGAGCCAACATATCCTTGAAGATGGGCCCTCGGATCGCCGGTACCATCGAACTTTGCAAAGTCCACACCTTTGAATTTTTCTAGCAACTTGGCCTTGGGGAAAAGGCACAGCTTGTTCATGTCGATTTCTCCTTTTCCAAGTCGCTTAGTCTCCTGGACTGACTCCTCCAATTCGCCAATCTTAGCCATGAGGGCGGCCAAGTTGGGATCAGCTGCTGGTATTTCTTCTTTGGGTTGCTCAGGCCGCCTAGCCAGAAGCTTATCACTGATTTCCTGCATACTTTCCATCATCATGTTCATGTCGTTTTTCATGGAGACCACGGTAGCCTTGAGTTGCGCATCGACACCAGCAAGGGACTGCTTAAACTGAATGTCCATGTTTGCCATGTTCTGCCTGAGCTCTTCTATCCCGTCTCCTTGGTCAGCCATGGGTAAAGGGATTTCTGGCAGGATTAAGACTATGGATTCTTCTATTATGGTCTCTTCTAACAACTGTTGCTCTTCTTGATCGACTTCGACTTCAAACAGTGGGGTTCCTTCCAGGGTGTCTACACGGACTAGTCTTCGGGACAGACGAAACCAATTGGGTACAGCTTCCTTCTTTCGCAGGCGATCAATGTTGGCAGTACTGGCAACAAGTCAAAAGGGAGCGACTCACAATCGATCCAAATGCTCGTCCTACTTCTACCCATCTCCTAGAAACAAGGCCTAGGACCTACCGTGGCTTGAATCTCACTTAAGACGTTTGTACAGAAGATTTTCGGTAGTCCGGGTAGGTGCCGTCAGGCAGGTTAAATTCCGAACGGGTCGGAACCAGAGCCAATCTCCTTATCGTGACCATCCGAGACAGAGCAATATGACCACCGGAATCCAGATACGCACGTGCTCAAGGCTAGATCCAAACCAAGGGAGCCGTTCGGGCACGGCAAACACCGGAGGTATCACAAACTCCATGGATTTAAGGTCTCCTAGACCGACTGGAGGGTCCTAAAGGATTCTAAGGGAGCCTAATCCTCTAGCCCGCAAAATGCAATGATGCATGAATGATGGGTGTACAGAAATAAAATACACATAAACAGGATATAACACATTAGTCCTAACCATGGGTTCCTGTCTTAGTTGGGATGGTTCTATGGCTATGTACAAGTGCAAAGGCTGGTTTTGGTCTCAGAAGGGTTCCCCGGACTAGAGCCAAGATGTACTACCCCATGTCAAGTGTATTGCAATACAATGGTCGAACAGCACGATGGCTAATCATAGTCGAGGGTTGCTAGGCATTTCGGGAGAGCTTGTCACCGGTAAACCGGGCAAGGTAGCCAAAATACGCTAGCGAGGCTTGTGCAGTGCAAAGTGTACAAGATAAAAGAGCTTAATCTTCCGAAAGATATTTGAAAAATCCCCCTTTTGAAAACACCTTTCAAGCTTGGCCCTCTTGATCATCCAATATTGAGCATTTTTTTTTTAAAATTGGATGAAGTAAAGTTTCCCCAGCAGAGTCGCCACTGTGGGCTCCCCGGCGCCCGGAAAAAGGAGCGCCAACTCGAAGAGTCGCCACCCGGATTTTTGAAATGGATCATCCGAGAAACCGAAGAGTCGTTTGGAAAAGGCTTTTGGTCTAGCGAAAACGTTGAGATGTTGGGTTCGGGAGCCACGTTACGAATGAGGAAGGTTTTTCTTTAAAAAGCACCCCACTCGCCCGGAGAAAACCGGTCTCTACTTAATGTTTTCAAAAGAGAAGGGGGGGATCTTCGATATTTTTCGGAATATCAAACTCTTTAATAAAACAAGTAGCGGGGAAGGGACATGGGAAACATATCACATTGACGTGTAGGTGGTGTTGTCTGTACAGTAGTGATAAAATGATATGAATAGAGGAAACAAACAATACTGAGCAGACTGTCTGGATCTCGATAAACTGTTCACGGCACACTGATATGCCCCGCGCGGCACCTCAACACGCCGTGCGTGGTACCTGCTCTGCCGTCAGACTGTTACATATTCTCAAAACATTATCTAGCTCGCTACTTTCTCTGAATATATCTTTTGGAAAACTCACCAAAAGCCTCACGGCAGACTGATCATCCCAAAATGTCATTGTCTTTTTCAAAAACACGGTTTTAAAGTAGTTTTTAACATATTTGATCGTTTTGGGACGATCTTGAAAACGTTTTAAAAGAGCCAGAACATGGCTTGTAGATATGGTCTTTTTTTAAGAGCAACAGAAACAGTAAACAGCAGATACAGATAACCACAACAGAGGAAAACTCAGATCCAAGCAGCCTGCTCACAATAGCATCATTATGTACCATGCCGTGCGCTGAGAGTCAGGGTGCCGTGCGTCTGATCAACAGACTGCGCGGTTCCCCAACTTCAGCACAGTGCTGGTTATATTTTCTGAAAAATGGGTTTTTGGTCAGGGTTTAACCAAAAGGGTTTAGACCTATTGACAGAAAAGTCCCCTCAGGACCAGAACGGGGTCTAGTCCGAGGAAACTAGTTTGTACCTTTGGTTTCGAGCTTGATCAAGGGTCGTTGGTGCGCGGGGGTGGATGGATCGTCACTGATGTAGATGGAAGAGGTTGAATGAGACAAAAGGAGTGTGGATGTGAGGGAAGATTAAATATTTTAGGTGATGAGACTTTGAAGTTAATGAAAGATCAACTTCAATGATGAGAGGGGAGTGAGTGAAAGTACTTAAAGAAGGTCTTTTGGGAATGACATTCTTTAAAGCTTGGAAATGGAAGTGGAAGTAAGAAAGTGGGTGTAGAAACTTAGAGAGAGAAAGTAGAGTGAGAGAGCCAAGAGAAAGGCAAGAGAGGGACTCAAAAGAAGGGCTAAGAGGGACCCCTTTCCCTTGAGTGGAGGGGTTAATTTATAGGCAAAGGCTAAGGATTTTGAATTTCAAGTGGTGGAGGTATTTTCTGGGCGGGCCAGAAGTGCATTTATGAGCCGTCATCAGGTGGCCTCAATCGGGCGTGGCGACGACTTTCTGAGCCTGTCAGCCTTTTGCTCAAGGTGCCGTGCGGTTAAGGATTGCCGCGCACGGCCACTCTTGAATTTCAAGGTGCCGTGCGCTCCAATTCTGCTCCGCACGGCTCCTCTTCCTTCGGTCCAGGGTCCTTTTGGGCTTTGTTTGGGCTTCTATCTGGGCTCTTCAGGCTTTTTGAGTTTTTGGGCTTAGAGAGATCCTTTTTCAAGCTCGCAAAGGTATCGTTTCCTCTATTTTCATCATCGGGGTGGACAAAGACTCTCCGAGGTCCAGATTGGGGTGTTTACACCCGATCTTCTTTCGCTTTCAGGATGTACTGCCCAATAACGGGGTTGTCTTCCAAGAGCTTCGCCAATATCTCGTCGGTTGCGTGCTCGACAACGTCATCTAAAGTGATCGGCACGTGACGTGGTGATGTGGCCGTCGTCACCGGTGGTCTGAACGCGATGTTCTCCTCTCGCATCTCAACAGTGGCTGCCTCTGCGGTCTGTTCTTTCTCAGCTTGCTCCTCTTCAGCGGCAATCCCCTTACCCTTCACCGGGTCCCTCGGTGGGGATCCGCTCGGTCCAATATCATCATCACCTGCGGTACCACTTCCACCAACATTGTCAGAACTTCCCCCGACGGCGGTCAGATCTTCCACAGCCATGCTTGAGTGTACTGGTTCAAAACTAGGCCCCAGGGCCCCAACCACCACCGTCGCGCGAGGCTCCGCCTCTGTCGCGCGATGATCTTCTCCACTGCTAGCCTCCTGCTGCTAGCCTCCGCTGCCATCGCCGCCGCCTATGATCTCTGCACCCTCAATCCCGATGGGTTCCGCTGCCGTATGATCTGCTTCCTCGACTGACATGGGACCACCTCGATTCTTGGGACGATCAACCACTTCTCCAGCGCTGCTGCCGTCACCGTGTTTGGTCATGGGTGTATATATGTGCGTGGGTTTACTGATTTCAAAGCCAAATCTAGGGTTTTGGTTGGGATTGGAGTGGTTTGTGAGAGTTTGAGAGTGTAGAGGAGTTCGAAAATTGTTTTGAAGCGGTTCTGAAACGTCCCGCGGACATTTAAAAGCATGGAGCAGCTTTGGGCCGGGTCTGGTCTGGTTCAAAACCCAAGCCCAAAAAACACTCCATCGCGCAAGGGAGTAAGTGCCTCGCGCGACACTCCGTTGGGCTGCAGGCCCATTTTCCCAGCAGGCAGGCCCAGTTATATTGTTTCCTTTTATTTTTAATCCGAGACTTTTTATTATGGCCCTAAAGTAATTTTGGGATCATGATAATTTATTTCTCGCGATCTGGAGCATTTTTACATCCCAGCAGTGGTCCGCTCGTATGCACTTCAATCTTCAAAGCAGCGATGATCCATCCGTCCAATTTTCAATCAGCGACGATCCATCCGTCCACTTTCAAAGCAGCGACGATCCATCCGTCCAATTTCAAATCAACGACTATCCATCCGTCCAATTTCAAAGCAGCGACGATCCATCCATCCAATTTCGAACCAGCGACGATCCATCCGTCCAATTTCAATCAGCGACGATCCATCCGTTCACTTTTAAATCAGCGACGATCCATCTGTCCAATTTCAAATCAGTGACGATCCATCCGTCCAATTTCAAAGCATCGACGATCCATCCGTCCAATTTTCAAAGCAGCGACGATCCATCCGTCCAATTTCAAATCAGCAATGATCCATCCGTCCAATTTCAATCAGCGACGATCCATCCGTCCACTTTCAAAGCAGCGACGATCTATCCATCCAACTGTCAATCAGCGACGATCCATCCGTCCAATCAGCAATGATCTATCCGTCCAACCTCAAATCAGCGGCGATCTATTCGTCCAATCAGCGACGATCCATCTGTCCATTCTTCAATCATCGACGATCTATCTGTCCAACCATTCTTCGGTGCACGGTGTTTATACATGCTGCTCTGCATTTTCCTTTAATTGGCTTTTGGGCGGATTTAGCGGGTGTCTAGAAATCTTTGACGTTACCCGTACCAGTCAATGGTGCTCCGCGTGCTGTCAAAGAGGGACTACTATAGACACCCCAATCTAATCTCCCGATCGTTTTAGGGTTTTTTGTTTCCCCGATGATGAATCAGATCAAAAACCAATCTTGAGGTTGGAAAGGTTTGAGCTCGGTGTGTGTGGAACCCCTTCGAACCCTGAAAACCCTTAAAGAAAAAATAGAAAAACTAGTCAAACTTTGGTCTGGGGTTGACCCTAGCGCGTGGAAGTCACTCCCTCGCGCGAGGGTTTGCTTTGCCAGGTGTGGTCAAAGTCAAACATTTGACTATTGACCCACGCGCGACAGGTGGAACCCTCGCACGAGTGTTCCACTCCATCGCGCGATGGTCCTCAGCAGTCCCTTTCACCTTTTCCAGCTAGTTGGTTGCTTGCCTGGGGTTCTACAGGGCTATTTGAACCCCGTTTTTCTCCACAGGACCGTGGCAGTGCAGGCCTTAGGACTACACACTCACACAACCCTTCCCATCAACTTTCCACCAAGCTTCACCACCAAGTTTAGCCCTAAGGGGGTGTTTGCCACCCTCCTACACCTTCCACTCCTCCTATAAATACCCCCCTTGGTCTTTCATTACAAGGGTGATCCATTACAAGGGTGATCCATTTTCAAGTTCCAAAGGTTAAGAAGAACACCAAGCACACTAAGGCTCTCCACTCTCGCACACTTCCTCTTCCATCTTTCACTCTATTTTCCATCACAAGCTTCACAACCTTGCTCAATCGTTTCCAAAACCTTTCAAGCAAAGGCATAATACCTTTACTGCTTACTATTTTGATCCCTAAGGGGTCTGTCAGGGCCAGGATTGGTAATCAATACCAGTTCTGGTCCTAAAGTCAGCAGAGTTACAAGAAACTGGGATCAAGCATACCCTCGCGCGATGGACTCATTCTCTCGCGCGACAGTCCTCGTGGGGTTTTGGGATGCTGGTTTTCTTTGTTTATCAAGTTATTACTCATTTCAAAGCATGTTAGGCCTTTTAGCTCACTGTTCAGCATGTTAAAACTCGAAGCTTAGCTTTCTTTGCTTATTTATTTGGTTGGAATACCTCTGGGTTGCATTTGGACTTGTACCAGAGCCCAGAGCATGCAAAGCAATTCCTGGAAGTCCAGTCAGGACCCTTGCGCGAGGGAATCACTGTCTCGCGCGATGGTCTTCCTGATTCCAGTAGCTGCCCTTGCATGAGCAGCTAGGCCCTTGGCCTTTGTTATAACACCCCCACTGTTTAGGGGTGGCAATTCAATTCATTTGGCTCTTGTTTGTATTAATTTATAAATATTTAGTTACTTTCAGTACATATAAACTGCTTGGTTTGCCTCCTGAGTGTGCACTGGTCCTTCCAGAGCCCAGAAGGGGATAAAATTCAACTTGTGGTGAGTCATAAACCCTCGCGCGAGAGAGCGAGTGTGTTGCGCGATGGTCTGCTTTACATGCACGTAGATCCATGCATGCAAAGGTGGCCATGGTGTATGGCACATTCATTTTGTAAGCAGCTTGGTTTATTTCTGACCAGGGGTCAGGTTTTATCCCATATTCATAGTATTCCATTCATTTACGTATTATATATCACATCTTGAAAATTTGTTACGGTCTTAAAATCCCCGATTAACTGTTCCCCCGCCCTAACTGGCTTAAAATTGGTTAAAGAAGAAAACGAATCACAAATATTTTCACAAAATGTCTAGGTAGAGACCGATCTCCGGATTGGACGAGAGGGGTGCCTTTAAAACCTTCCCCTCTCGTAACCTGGCTCTCGAACCCAGATATGGTTATGACGGATTGGTTCCTTCACTTTTTCAAATCAAACAGCGCGACAGGTGCTTCGAAATACGGTTCCTTGGGTGTCAGACCTTCAAACCCGAGTGGCAACTCTGTGTTTTGCGAGCGCCTGCTTCTCCGCTCGCACTCCCTCAATTTTCGGGCCGCTTTGGCAAGACAAGGAACGAAATCCCTATCTTTTTCCAAGGGCATGCTGCCCAAAGTCTGATGAGAAACATCGAGGGTGCACAAAAGAACAAATTCAATGTAACCACTTGCCCATGCACCATCATAGGATTGAAGCTCGTAGTTCTGATTGTATTGCCTCATTAAGTCAGGGCAATGACAATATGACCTTGTACAACGGTTGCAGCCAAAATCGTAGTACTCTTTTTTTTCAATATTATATTAAATATGTACCGAAAGATTAGTAAGTTAGTACACAAAAGCTTCAGATACTGTCTATGGCTTTTTGATTTTTTGGTCTCCAAAATATTCCCGCCATGTCATTTTGGTTCCCAATATTCCAATTGCTAACATTGCATCTTCAAAGTATCAATTTTGTCTTTAAATGGTCTATTTGGCTCAGATTTGGCTCAAGGGCTGTGCGGGCGTGCCAGGACTTGTCGCGTAACATTACTTTATTATATCAGAATAATAAAGTAGGAGGTATGAGAGAGATATGAATAACTTTATTATGTTTCGTAATAATAAAGTTGGGATACAAGAGAGATAGAAGCTCGAATTATTTGGAGAAATAACCGAGTAAATGTGAGAAAAAGAGACAGTTGCTTCGCTGGGAAGGCTTTGGTTGTAAGCGTTGAGCTTGATTGGTGTAGGAACCCCTTTTTTGTCTTGCAAACTTATATTTATAGGCCACAGCTTCAACGGTTTTGCATGCATGAGGACTTCCCGCCTTCACCTCCTCGTGCCACTTGTCCCATGATTCTTCCACATCATGGGATCATGGGTAGTTAATATATGCAAAGCATATATTAACACATGCTTTTTCCTGTTCGTGGGGAGTTACTGAAGGTGAACAAGAAATCATGGGCAAATGTTTACTCCAAAGCCTGCCACGTGTCCCAAAGTCCCACGAAGTCAAATGTTCATTCCACCTTCCTCGGTTGTCGGCAGTTAATGAAAATAATGGGCCATGCTGTCTTCCTTTTTCCATGGGCATGAGGGAATCATGGGATCAATGACCAATCAATGCATGACTTTTGTGGGCCCATCTTCCATTTGCGTGTGTATTCATCAGAATGATCCAAATGCATCTCTTTGACCATGGGCTTAGTTTTTTAATCTTCACGGTACATGGCCCAATGCCCATAACCCCAATCCTTCGACCAAAACAGATCAAAATTAGTTGGGCCCAGGTAACATGGGTTTGGCCCATTAACTTTGACCCAAAAAATCTTTCATTCGTGGCCCAATTTAATTGAATTTTAATTAAAATAGTCGTCCAACGCTTGCTTAGGATTGGGTGCCAAAAACAGGTGTAAACAATGCCCCCCCATGCCTTGATCTTGTTCAAGATCTAGGCGTGCAACCAGGACATGGTACAGTTTTTGGCAAATCAAACTAGTCCTTATCATAGGGTTTGGAATAAAAAGATAATTAGGCCTGTATTTAGCCTAAAAACCCTTTTAAATCCTCACCCGTTTAGATTTTAAAATATTAATCAGGCTTAAAACTGAGCCTAACAACTTTTCAAATTCCAACGTACATCTTCTAATTGAATTTGGACTCCTCACCTTTGAACTGAGCCAAATCCCAATAGTTTAGGGATAAAAACCCCAATGAAGAGTCCCTTCAACGGCCATAATCATCACTTCTTCAGGCCTAGGGGACACGTGTCACCACCCGAGGCCCTGCATTGGTTGCCATGCAGCCTTTCAAGCCGTCGGCCCATCTTTGGGTCAATCAAGAGTTCAACTCTTGGGTTACCTCTTCAAATCTGATCAAGGAGAGAGAGAGAGAGAAACAACGGCATCCCACAAATTTTGCACCGTCCCTCCTTAAAACCCCCTTCTTGAACTTCATTCTCTCTCTACATCCTTTCTGCTCCTCATCCTCTCAAACCCAGAGAAACCCGAAGCCGCCATTGTTCTATCACCAAGCTTCTCGAATCCCAGAAGAAATGGCCACCCATAAAGCTTATGCTCCTCCTCCAAACCCTAACAGCCTGGCCATTCAAATTCGAAAAATCCTAGACGAAGAGCACATAGCAATTACCAACGACGTGTTGGTGATTGCAAACTCTGACCGTGTTGGTCTCGGCCCCGCCTTCCAGCTAGGGTTTCCTTCTCAGCTCGCTTCCATTTATCCATTGGCAGAGGAAACTCTCCCCTTCGAATCCCCATGTCTCGATTGGCACAAATTCACCACGGACATACCCAATAGACTATGGCACAGACTAGATGCGAAATACGTGGAATGGCTTGATCGAATGCTGGAGGCCAAAGGAGATCTGTGGAGGCAGATTGGGATCAGGGATGCCATCTTGCTTAGTCACTCCCTCATCGACATGGACAAGAACCTCTTCCTTGCTGCTTCCCAGTTCTAGTCCGTAACTACCAACTCCTTCCACTTCAAGGTAGGTCTCATGGCTCCCACTCTCCAAGATGTTGCCTTCTTGACAGGCCTCCGTCCCCACGGGATTGAGGCCAACTTCTTTCTGTCCCAAAGAACCCCCTATTTCGAGTACAAAGAACCCCTGTCCTTCGCCCCCTTCATCAACCACTACGCCAAAAAGGGCCCTATAGAGGATAGCGAGCATGTAGCCTTCCTCCTCTACTGGCTAAACTAGTTTATTTTCTGCGTCTCCGCCAACAGGGTAACAAAAGATTTCATAGATCTGGCATGTGCCCTAGCTTCAGGGCAGAAGCTGGCACTAGGCCCTCTGGTCTTGGCTCATCTCTATCGTGGGATGAAGGAACTCATCAGTAACAAGTTCATCTTCGCCCCTGGTCCTTTGTGGATTATGACCCTGTGGTTATGGTCTTACTTCCCCAAACTGGCTCCACCAATGAACAAGAATCCAGAACACACCTGCTATTGACTCCACTACGCTGACATCCGTGGCCCCAGATATGCCTTTGGTGCTTACTTCAAATTCTTCTACCACGAGCTCACGAGCATGGGAAAGAACTGGCTGCCTTTTACCAGAGACACAGTGCCATGGTGGTTGAAGCAAAGTGCATCGAACCCTGGGGATGATTACGATGATCATATGGAGGTCTGGACCAGCTTCCTGATCTCAAGGGATCTGATGTATGGCATGGCCTATGCTCCGATGAACTATAAATGTGAGGTTGAGTACTACAATGCGGCCCAATTTGCCAGGCAATTTAGCCCGTGTCAGCTCACTCCTATCCCTCCATACCAGTCTCTGAATGAGGACTTTACTGACAGGCCCGTAATTCAACCACGGGACCTAGAAAGGGTCAGAAATGTTCTACCTGAGCGTAGGAAAGACTTCGCCCTTCACTCCTTTGTTGAACGTACCGAGAAGGGCGCCAAGTTTGATAGCTGGTGGGGAGGCTACACAAAGATGCACTTCTCCAAGCCCTATCTGGATGTCCTGACAACACTTCTGCCCAACACTGCCGGAGCCCCTGAACCTGGCATTTGTAGACACCTCCCAGACGGGGCATCACCATACAGTTGTATCATCACTATGTTTGCTCGATTGGTTGCTTGCTTCATAAACCAAGATCGTAGATACTTCCATGGCTAGAGGTATCACCACACGATAGCGGTTATCATCAAAACAGAGTCGCCACCTAGTTTGTTAAAACTAGGAAAACAGATAGAGATTCTGGATACGGAAGCCAAAAGTACAGTAAGGGGAAGATGTTAGGCACCCCTCTCTGCCTAACCGCGAGGCTAGCCCATAATCATTCAACATAAGACATGTAGATGCTTTATCTAACTCATACACGTAGTCTGTTTTTATGCCTTAAACTGTAATGACCCTGATTTTTGGTCAATAAAAATTTCGCTAAAAATTCAAATTTTATTTTAATACTTGGATTTCATTTTTAACATCCAAAAATCGGTCGTTATTGACTTATAAAAATTTCGTTGTTATATTTGAAAATTCCTTATTGATGTTATAATCCCTTTTAGCGGTTAATAATCCGTCATAATAAGGTTTATGACTTAGGAGATTGGTATTCATCGCCCGGACATTAAGGTCATTTTCTAAAGACAAGGATGCCTATTAAGACCCTGGTAAAGTTACTTGGTAAGTGTAGTAAAATCTTAGAATTATATTTCTTGACTGGAAATCCTACTTAGCAAGCATAGTTAGCTTTTAACCGATTAGTTAGTCAACCTTAACTACCGTTGTCTTGACTGCCTTGCCTTGGCGTCGACTCGCTGACGCGCCTGCCTTGCCTTGGCGTCGACTCGCTGACGCGTCTGCCTCGCCTAGGCGTCGGGTCACTATCGGGTTGCTCTGCCCTGGCTGCCGTCGGGTTCTGCCTTGGCATCGAGTCACGCCTTGGCCATGCTCACGCCGCCTTGGCCATGCTCACGCCGCCTTGGCCATGCTCACACCACCTTGGCCATGCTCACGCCGCCTTGGCCACCGATTGGCTAGCGGGCTGCCTTGGCCATGCTCACGCCGCCTTGGCCACCGATTGGCTAGCGGGCTGCCTTGGCCATACTCACGCCGCTTGCCATCGCTTTGCCAGGTCGCTGGCCACCAGCCGTTTGTGCCACTGGCCTTGTTTGCTGCCACCGCTTTGGCTACCGCCATTGACTACCAGGTCGCTTTGGCCTTGTTGTACCGCTTTGGCCACAGCGCTGGCCAATGCTGTAGCCGCTTTGTGCCACCGACGCTTTGGCCGCCGCTGGTCACGCTTGGCCACCGAAGTGCCTTAGCCACTATTTGGCCACCGGGCTGCTTTGGCCGCCGCTTGGCCACCGCTTTGCTACCAGGCTGCCTTGGCCACGCTCACGCATTGCCTTGGCGTTTGGCACTGTCGGACTTTAATACTTCGTTATTAAGCGATTTCCTACTAATTACAACAGAAATACCACTCGAGCAATGAAAGCCTAGATTAAGTATCCTTAGTCTTTAACCGAATAGCCTAATGCCCATTTAGCCTAATCACTTCTCCCTAACCCTAGATGGACCATTTTACCCTTTTTGTCTTTATCCATTGGACGATAAAGGCTGGGGTAATATTTATCCATTTGACAATAGCGTCAGGGTTTCCTTTACCCATTGGTCAATAGGTAAATCTTGATTAACCTTCCTAAGTATGAGATTAGGATCGTTTAGTGCTTAATTGCAAGTATTATCCTTCCTAGTATTATCCGTTGGATAATAACTGTTAGGAGTTTTATTGACCATTGGACGATAGACTAGAATCCTAGCTATTATTACCCATTGGTTATTAACCATTAGAGAAACTATTATCCATTGGATAATAGTTAGTTTTGACAATCATGTGCTAGAATGATTTAATTAATAGATTTGGCATGTGTGAAATCCAATAAAATAAGATTTGTTCATTAGATTATTAGGTTAGTACATAGTACTTTGGATGATGTAGATTAGTTAATTGGATATTGGATTTTGACATATCTAGTAGGATTTCAAAGTACATAATATATATATATTTATGTGTACTTGTATATATATATATGAATATAGATATATATATAATAATTATAAAGTACCATGTGCATGTTTCCTTATTTTAATTAGAAAATCTTGTAAAGTATTTTATTTCTTTTACCCATTGGACAACAAATGTTAGGAGATTTATTAACCAATGGACAATAGCTTAGTCTTGCCAAAAGTACAAGGTTTATTATTTAAATTCCATGGGATTCTCTTATTATTATATAAAAAGACTAGATTTCCCATGTGTGATATTTGGGTTATTATTATACATAGTACTTTGAAAGAAGTAGAATACTTTATTAGATATTGGCACGTGGTATATCTAGGCTACATTGTGTGTACTAGCTTGTATATATATTATATATGTACTTGTATGTATATATATATATATATGTATATATATATAATATTGTATATGTGCATGTGTGTAATTGCATATTTTAATTGGAAAATCAAATTACTAGAAAAACCCTAGATCTTGTAGTACCCAAAGTACCTATATCTATATTATTATATATGTATTCATCCTAGTGTATATATATATACATATAGTACAAAGAGATTGAGAGGGAGAGAGCCGAGAGAGATAGGAGAGAGAGAGAGAGAAAGAAAGGAGGAGAGAGATTGTACCATGTGTGTACTTGTATATATATATATATTGATATATGTATAAAATAGTAAGATTTCCCATGTGTGCAATTGATTTCTTAAATGGAAAATCTTAATTACTAAATTTCTATTGTACATATATACAATATAATAGTTGTAGTCTTCCATAAGTACTATTATATAAGTATATAGTACATAAGAGAGAGAGAGAGAGAGAGAGAGGAGAGAGAGGCCGAGAGAGATTGGGAGAGAGAGAGAGAGTTCGGATGGGAGAGGGAGAGAGAGAGTGATGTGTGCTTTGATCTTACCTCACCATATCTAGGGTTTTATACTAGCCTAAATCTCCTAAGGACTAAACCTAGACTTTCTTATTAGATTCAAGGACTAGACAAGACCAAAACCCCAATAAGATAACATAGTTTTGTCCTAGTTCTTGGAGTGAAAGCAAAGCAATGTCTTGGTAGCCATGCAAGCCTAGTTTTAGGCCTTGAGCTTTCAAGCAAACTTGACATAAAATGATTTAAAAATGAGAGAGGGAGAGAGAGAGAGAGTGGGCCGGCCAAAGGGAGAGAGAGAGGGCCAATCCTTGCCTATAAATAGCCAGCCATTCCTCCATTTCATTCACACCTCAATCCATTCTCCAACTTCTCTCTAAAACCAATTTCTGTTTTGCCCAGGCAGCCCACTGTCCTCTGAAAAACTCCATTTTTTCTCCGGGCAAAAGTCATTTCTAGGAACAACGTCCTCCACGAAAGTCGTAGAACACCTCGAGAGCTTCAGTTTAGACCCAAGAACCACCCCAAACGGTCAAGAGATGACCAAGATATCGACCTCCAAAGTTCAGTGAAAAATCTGGAAATTCCATTCCAGACAGCTCACTGTCCACTTTCTTATCCCCATTTTTCTCCGGGCGAAAGTCGTTTCTGGGAACAACGACCTCCACGAAAGTCGTAGAACACTTCGAGAGCTTCAGTTTAGACCCAAGAACCACCCCAAACGGTCAAGAGATGACCAAAATATCGACCTCCAAAGTTCAGTGAAAAATCTGGAAATTCCATTCCAGACAGCTCACTGACCACTTGCTTATCCCCATTTTTCTCCGGGCGAAAGTCGTTTCTAGGAATAACGTCCTTCACGGAAGTTGTAGAAAATTTCGAGATCTTCGTTTTAGACTCAAGAACGATCCTATTCGGCCCAGTTTTGACCAAGTTACTGCCATCCAAAGTTTGGTCCAGATTGTGAGCATTCGACGCCCGTAGCACTTTCCAACTAGCTTATTCGGCCCCGACTAGTTTCGGATTAAGGTAGAATACTCCGACCCCGCTATCTCTAAGTATATGTGGTACTTGAATAGTTATATGCATGTTTGATTTGAATTCAGCTTGTAGAATCTTCTTATACCCCTACCCTACGTATATCGTATGATATGAGCATGATTAAGAATATGTAGTACTTGGCTAGTTGATCGCATGATGTTGTTTGATGTAGAATTCTTTGAAGTATATGAGCATGATAATGTAGTTGTGATATTTAGCTTGTAGAACTTTCTTGCTAAAAGTACGTAGTTTACTTTGATCTTATGGCTACTTGATTGCTTGATCGCCTAATTACCATGTGATTGTATGAACTCGTCAATAAACATGTGTTGCTTTATTGAACCTCTCGAAGGAAATGCGTTTAAAGATAAAGTGTCGTTTTGAAACGAAGTATTCGTATTTTGACCTTTTCAAAAAATTGTAAGTGTGGTAGCATGATGCTTGCCTTACTTGTGGTTTAATAGAGTTGGATGATCTTGTATATGCGAAGTTCCGCCGCGGAATCTATGAATGTTGTGAGATACATGAAATGGAAAGTAGAGACATGACACGTTAAGATGTGGTTAACATGGATAAAAATACTTTTGAAACTACATAATGGCCGGACTTGGTAGCTATTGTGTGAATGTGAAAACCCGCAATGTGGCCGGACTTGCCCATTATGGAGATGTGTTTACAAAGGATAAAATATTTTCGAAACTACATAATGATCACGTGTGAAAATCATTACGTGATGGGTGCGTGTGTTCCAATGGGAAACCATTGTGAGGCTGTGTGTGTTCCAATGGGAATCCGTGGTGGCGGAACCATTGTGAGGCTGTGTGTGTTCCAATGGGAATCCGTGGTGGCGGAACCATTGTGAGGCTGTGTGTGTTCCAATGGGAATCCGTGGTGGCGGAACCATTGTGAGGTTGTGTGTGTTAAAACTGGGTTTGAAATGTTTTAGTAAAGTGAAAATGAGAAACATACTACGAAACGCTGCGTAGAAAAACTCTGATGATATGGACACCAATGATAGATAGCAAATGCAGATGTGTCATTGTTCTTATTATTGTCGATAATTTGCATGTACTGTTGTGACCCTTTATGATAAATGCATGACTTGCTATGTGTAAGTTAAGGGTTAGTGGGTTTTGGATTATTCTATTGAGCTTTCAAGCTCACGGTGTTGCCTTTGGTGACCCTGACTTATTATATTGGTGGCGACGCCGGTATAATGGGTCAGACTTCATAGATGAGCAAGGTGAACAGTACACATTGGAGGCCTTTGGAGCCGAAGAGCTAGCTAGGATGGAGGAAGAGGCGGAGCTGTAGCTAACCTTAGATTTCTCATCCCTTTTGTGTAATAAAAGTACCCTACTAGGATTTGTGATGTAATAATGAGCTAGACTCTTAGTATTTCCATTCAATAAAATGTTATTTAACGTACCCGATTTTGGGGGCGTTACATAAACAGTTAATAAGTGAGCCAGGACTGAAAAGAAATCATGCATCAGAAAGCAGAACAAAACAAAACATGTGCCAGCAGATCGATCACTCGGCCGGCGAATGGATGTCGCGGCCGAGGGATCACGCTGGGATCAATGTACCGGCCGAGGCATCGAAGCCCCGGCTGATGTTCTTCCTCACACCAGACAGAAAGTTTAACAGTCAATCAAAACGCTACGATTAATAAATTAAATAGAAAATAGACCAAACCAGAGGTCGTTGGGCCTCACCACCTTGATCCCTCAGTTGCTTAATTGCTTCGGATCGATGGGGATTGACTGATTGATTGCTACTTGGATGAAACCCGAGGGTTAGGGTTTGGAACTCCGGGGTTTGATCGTCGGATTTGAGGCTGCCTTCGGGAGGTTAGGGCTTTTGTAGAGAGGGTTTGTGTGTGTATTTCTATAGTGTTTTGTGGCTTGAGAGGGTGTGAAAGTATATCAATTTCATGGTGCATTTATTTTTGGATCCGAAGGTCTCTTTATATAGGCAAAGGGTGACTTACTCGGTCCAATCAAATCACGGGATGCAATTGCAATTGCATTGCAACACAAACTCTTCGTTGCAATCCCTAAACGTGGCCCGAACGCTCGAGAGGCGGTGGGATTGGATCGATCAACCGACAGAAGGTTCGAGTGCCGAAAAAGGCCGATCCGGCTGCCGAGCAAAGGATGTGGCGGCCGAAGAATGGATGTGGCGGCCGAGCCATTGATCCGGCGGCCGAGGTTTCGATCTCTCGTGGAGATTTTGCTAGCAACGAGGTTGCTCGGGTGAGGAATGGATGTTAAGGCCGTGGAATCAATGTTATGCGGCCGATCGATGGATTTTCCTAACACACTATGTTTTTGCTGAAAGGCTATTTGGCTCTGGATTGGGTCCTCTAAGTGGCTCGAGTTCGTACCATAAGTCCATGGGTTTCACAAGAAAGCAATCAACAATCATCAAATCCCGTATCATCGTCGGGATGGTCCCAAGGTGGGAGTTGAAATAATCGTTAGGCCAAATTGGGGTGTCTCAGATGCCCCTCTTTGATCGAGCTCAGACGGATCGCGAGACATGTTTGAGTAAAAGTCAAAGTGTAAAGCAACTCAATTTGGTCCAACCACTATTCCAAGGGTTTTTCAAAAGGTTTTGTTATGGTCGGGCCGGAGGCTGCCTACTTATTCCTCAAGGGAAATTCACCAATCGTAGTTCGGAGGGGCAATAAAAGAAAAAGTTTGGAGGATTAGAGACAAAAGCGTACCTTCGGGCTTAAAAAGCCGTAGTGCAACGTACCTGGGTAGAGCCAGGGTTTTGGCGGAAAGTAGTTGAAGGAGCGCGGGGCTGCCGGGGAAGTTTTTTTGCGGAGAGTTACCTTTAGTATTTTGGGGTAGATCAGTACACGGCAGGTGTGTTTGCTTTTCTTGATCATCCTTACTTTGACTGAGGGGAGCTCAGTAGAGTAGCCTATCCTTGCGAATGAGCTGGAAGAAATTGATGTAGTTGGGGCGGAATCCAAGCCATCTGCGGGGATGAATCGAATGCCAGTTTTGAGATAAGGGGTGGAACCCAAGTCATCTTCCAGAGATGAGTTGGATGCCGTTGTTCGAGATGCGGGAGGCGCGGGGCCAGTGAGTGAAGCACGGAGTGTTGTAATGAAGGAACCGAGGCATGGAGCCGGTTTGTCAGGCGGGGAGCTTGAGGTATTGAAGCTTTGATTGGACCGAAGCGCGGAGCTGGTTTTGGTCATAAGGCGAGAGCTTAGGAGATGGAACCGAAGCGCGGAGCTGGTGTTGATAGTTCAAAAATCTTTGCCTTCCGGAGGTAAGAACTTGAGAGGTTCGAGCTTTGGTGTGATTGAAGCGAGGCGTAGAGCCAGTTGTATTTTGATGGTCTGTGGGCGAAGCTTTCTCATCATAAAGATTTGGCTTTGAGCCCAAGGATCGAGGTTCTGGACCGATCAATAAAACCGAGGTGTAGAGCCGGTTGATTGCAAGATAGACCTGCGAGTGAGTGACAGATGCAAAGCATAGCATGTATGTATGATAGTGTTTGTTAGATGTGAACAGCTAAGGTGATAGTGATGATTATGCAGACTCGATGTGTTTGATGCAATATGTGCACGGGCCCGTGCGTGTGTGTTTGATATAAGCTTAGTGCTTCTTTCAAGTTTCGGACTTGAGCAATCAGAGCGTAGAGCTCGAGCATTCGGACGGCAGAATCCAAGCGTTCAAAGTACAGGCTTTGAGCATCCAGTACGCAGTGGTTGGGCATTCAAGTGTAGAACTTGAGCATCCAGTACACAGTGGTTGGGCTTGATAATCGTAGAGCCTGCTGAGATTGCTGTTACGGCTTTGAGCCAGTTGAATTGGTTACGGCTTGGAGCCAGCTGAGATAATGGGCTTTGAGCCGCTGAGTGGTAGGCTTCGAGCCGCTGAGTCGATAACAGGCGTGGAGCCGTTGAGTAATGGGCTTCGAGCCGCATAAGTGGTGGGCTTCGAGCCACTGAGATAATTACGGCATGGAGCTAGATAGTTACGGCTTCGAGCCAGTTGAGAGATGGGCTTTGAGCCGTTGAGTTGATAACAGGCGTGGAGCCGTTGAAATAATGGGCTTCGAGCCGCATAAGTGGTGGGCTTCGAGCCACTGAGATAATTACGGCGTGGAGCTAGATAGTTACGGCTTCGAGCCAGTTGAGAGATGGGCTTTGAGCTGTTGAGTTGATAACAGGCGTGGAGCCGTTGAAATAATGGGCTTGAAGCTGCCGAATTGATGATCGTTGATTGGGGTGGCGTAGAGCCTACTGAGATAGCTTGTTACGGCATAGAGCCAGTTGAAGTGGTTACGGCTTTAAGCTAGTTGGGATAGCTGCGGCTTCGAGCCAATTGAGCGAGCGTAGAGCTGCTGAGAACGAGTAGAGTCTGTAGGGATAATGACGGCGTGGAGTCAGCTGAGCGAACGTAGAGCTGCTATGATGATGGGCTTTGAGCCGTTGAATTGATAGTACGCATGGAGCCTCTTGAGCGAGCATAGAGCCGCTGGTAGTGAATGCGGGCATGGAGCCATCATGATAATAGGCTTCGAGCCTCTGAGTAGGCGTGTACAGGCTTGGAGCTGCGAACATGATGGTCATGGGCTTGGAGCAGTTGAGAAGCGAGGCGCTGAGATGATAGCTTGACGGTGGGCTTAGAGCCGTTGAGATGATAAATATAGGCACGAGGCCGCTGAGATGTGGAATCAGTGAAACAACAATCGTGGCTTCGAGCCATTGAATGGTGGGCTTGGAGCCGCTGGGTTGATGAACACGGACGTTGAGCCGTTGAGAAAATAGGCAAGGAGCCTATTTTGAAAATGGGCTTAGAGCCGCTAATGATAGATAGGGGCGCGGTGCCGCTGAGTAGTGGAGTTGTCGAGGTAACAAGCATGTGGTGCTATTGAAATGTGGATACGGGCGTAAAGCCGTTGAGGTAGCGAGCTTAGAGCTGTTGAATGAGTAAGCATGATGGCGAGCTTGGAATTGCTGTTTGGTAAAATGGGCTTAGAGCCTATTTTGGACAGATAGGCATAGAGCCGCCGAGTTGATGGGTGTAGAACCATCGAGGTAAGCATAGGTCGCTTTGAAAGTGATGAGCTTGGAGCTTCTTGAGCATAGGGTTGCTGCAGTAGCAAGGGCTGCTGGCAATGATGCTTGAAGCTTTGTTGAGTGTTTGCTGAGATGGTAATGGTCATAGAGCCACTGAGACGGTGAGTAGTGAGTGCGAGACCGTTGAGTGATTGGCGGGTATAGAGCTACTGAATATCTTGATAACAACGAGTGCTGCTGAAATAGTGAGGGCGAGCACTGAACTGCTAAGTGATTAGGTAGCTTGAAGCTGCAGAGTTTGGGCACATGGCTATTGGTGTAATGAGCTCGGGGCTGCTGAGCTGATGACAAGACGGAGTTGCGGGATGAGCTTAGAGTTGCAGTGGTGAGATAATGAGCATGGAGCTGCTAAGATGGTGCAGTGGTACTGCTGGAATGATAGGCTCAGGGCTGCTGGGCGAGCTTAAAGCTACTGATAGTAATGAGTGTAAAGTTGCTGAGTGCTGAGTTGCTGAGTGATCAGATGGGTAAGCATAGGGCTGCTTTAGGTGATGATCGCATGTAGTGCCGGGTATATGGCTGTAACGGCTGTTGTACCGAGGCGTAGAGCCTGTACTTGAGGTATCAATGATTCTTGGGTTTTGCGAGCTTAATGATTGATAATCCTCGACGATTAAGCGACCAGTAGTTGTGGGCTTGCTGCTATGGAAAGAGATTTGGAAAAGTCCCATTGCGGCTTTAACACCGGTGTTTGATCATTCCTTGTGCATGGGTATGCCCCCACGGTTAACTTCCATGTGCTTGGAGTCATCTCCAAGGCTAGATTCCATATGCTCGGGATTGCCCCCAAGGCTAAATTCAGCCAATTTCCACTTGCTCAAGAATATCCCCAAGGCTAGATTGCATGTATTTGGTAACCCCCTGCAAGACCTTGATTGATACTTGATCTTTTTCAAGCTTGGGAATGCTCCCAAGACTAGTTTCCTCATGCTCGAAATGATTGTGAGGCTAGACTGAGTGCTTCTGGCAGGCATTTGACAACCTATGCAAGGCTTTTGACGCTGATGCTCGATATCATGCATGCTTAGGGATGCTCCCAGGGCTGGATTTGATTATAAATTCTATCAGAAATGATATGAGGACCGACCTTTCTTATACCGAAATCGTACAGATCGGCTTGCCGGGCACGCTCCGGCCACCGGACGGCCGATCCGAGCCGTCCAAAAATTCTATAAAAAAAAAACGAGGGGGTCAACGCGGGAATAAATGGCATCCGACGCGTGTAGGGTACCCGATCTAAACACCATATTTTCGTATAAATGTGTGTGTGCACATATATATACGAAAATAGGGTGTTTAAATCGGGTACCCTACACGCGTTGGATGCCATTTATTCCCGCGTTGACCGCCTCGTTTTTTTTTTTAGAATTTTTGGACGGCTCGGATCGGCCGTCCGGTGGCCGGAACGGGCCCGGCCAGCTGATCTGTACGATTTCGGTATAAGAAAGGTCGGTACCAATAGTGGTACTCAAATTCTATTGGCCGCGGGCCCAAAATACCGTGAATGCTTTGTTGGTGCCTGGATTCCCATCGATTGCAAAAGGATGCAGCAGCTGAGAGGTTGATTTCTTTGGGCGCGAGAATGCCAGGAGTCCGAGGATTGATGCCACATACTTGGGGTGCCCCTAAGGCTAGTTTCCACATGCTTGGGATGCCTCCCAAGGCTGGTTCTGAGTATGCTCGGGATTGCCCCCAAGACTAGTTCTTGACCGCATTCCACTCTGACTTTGTTGACTTGTTGACCCAAAGTGCTATAAGGTTTATTAAATGCTTCGGCCATTCAACTTGTTTTGGGAGATTTCTGTCGCCTTTATTAACGGAATGCCTTCCAGAGGCTGAACGCTTTCTGGAAGCTGGCCATACAAATGCTTTCTAGAACAAATGCCTTCTGATGGAAGTCGTAGGATTGTTTTTGCTAGCCTGGAGGTGGCGAGGCTGCTTATCTTCAAGATGTGAGCTGGGGGTAGCTAAAGTAGGTGTTGTACTATTGAGATTAGACCTGCTGAGCGTGAGGCTGTTTGAGTGTAGAGTTGCTCGAAGTTCATGAAACCCGACATGGTCGTGAATATGACAAGGCATGTGCATGGTGCTACTGAGGAGCAAGTGTGGGGCTTCTGAGTTATGAAGGCAGAGCTGCTGACATGGAGATGAAAGCGTGAAGCAAGGAGCTTTGGAGATGTAAAGTGCGAAGCCACTTTAATGTTGCTGATATGGTGCCAATTGTAGAGTTGGTTCAGGACTAGTTACGAGGCTATCTTCCAGCTTCCTTAACTTGGCTTTGTCGGTCATAGACACCAAGCTTGGTATGGTCAGTACAAGGACCGAAATCCAGGAGAATCCTGCAATCCACATTTGAATAGTTTAGAAAACAGTAATGGATAAGAAAACAACATGCAACAGGCTTAGAGTCGACCACGGGCCGAAGTCCTTTAATGACTGCCAGGGGCATGGCCACCATACTTTGAGAACCCTAGTCCAAGTGTTGAACCACTTTGGGTGATATGGTTTGCAACCATGACACATGCATATTTGAATTGAACTTTTGGAAAGAAATAGGAGCCCCCTGTTTAGGCAATGGATGCTTGATCCTAACTGTATGTGATAATGACAACCTAATTGCCCCTAGCATGGAAACATGCGATGTAAACAGCAATGAATGTGAGTGCAATGTTCCTCTTTTTGTTTGGCAGGGATTTCGGCATGCCCTTGACAGTGCTGTGTGACAGCATTCCACAAAAGAGTTGAAAAGCTTCTTAGGCTGAGCTTTCTTCAAGTGTGTTGATAGGGAGGTAGACTTTGCAGTGCATCCCTTTGTTGCCCTTTATCCCTTGTACAAAGATGATGGCCATGATGCTTTTGATGAACCTGCCTTGTTTGAGCATAAGAACACCTTATACTTAGGGTTAGCTTCTGTAACCAAGACAACTGCTTCCATTAAGCAGCCATAACGAAATACTAGGATGCAAAAGATAGGGTGAGAATGATATATATGTGAATCTGCAATGTATTTTAGACATCTCAACTTTTGCGTATTTGATCAAATGCTTCCCCTTGCCCTAGGGAAACTGACAATGACTTATTGCTTATACTAGTCAGGTGTTTAAAAGACCGCAATGCCTTAGTGGCACTACTAAAAACATTGTTTGGTCAAGGGACCATATTCCTACACTCCTCATGAAGTGAGAGACCCATATTATTTCCTCAGAGATTTTGTAAAAAGTGGCTGCACTTGTATTTGCTGTGTCAAGAATGTTTGAGATAAGATCAATTTTGAAAGTTTTCCCTTCAGGATTTCAAAATCATATCATTTCATCTATATGTTCCACCCTCACGTCATTCAATCATCAAAGGACGCAGAATTATTTTGCAAACCCATGCCTTTTTTCAATTAGGTAAGTTTGTTGCCTCGAGCTTGATTTGGTTGACTTGAGTTTGGATTGATAAGCGCCTACTGAGACCCATATAAGAGGTTGGATACTCTCAAGAGAAGTGCATGAAGGGGGATATAGTCATGCCCCTTGTCTCCATGTTGTATGATTTGCCAAGACGATGTGAATTCCAGGATCCTTGCCCTTCTAGTTAAGTCCCACATTGGTGATGCCCCTAGTGTCTAGGACCTTGCTACTAAGTCGTGTTCCCTAATCTGAGAGGACTTTGTTATGGACCATAATGTAGGCTTGGGGTTTTGGCTTAAGAAAGAAGCGGATATAAAGGCTCAAACCTAATTTCTACTCATGCTTGGGTTTTAAAAGCTAGCAGCCATCTTCAACTCTTGTTGTCTCTTGTCTCACTTTGTGTGAGAGAGTTGTTTTCTTCAAAAATATCCTTTGTATGGATTGGAAGAAATGTTTCCTTCAAAATGCCCCTTGTATGACGGGGTGCTAATTCTTTCATTGATTTTTCTTTCATCTCTTCTTGTGTTTTTTTGTTTGCCCTAACGTAGGGGATGGCTGCTTAGCAGGCTTTTCAAAGAAATTATCCAGAGGCTCAACATGGCTAGCAAGGGATAAGTGTTTGGATAGATGAAATGTATGCCTCTCTTCATTTTGAAACACACGACAGAGTGACAGAGGTCCTAACCAAGAGATTAGGGGCTTTGATGTTTAACTAAGTGGATTTTCTAAGATTGAGGACATAGTAGATGCAAGGAGACATGGCTAATTTCTCGCTTTGTTCGTGCTCTAACTTTTGCCTAGACCGCCCTTGCGGGTTTTCAATCTAGCGAGCTCGTTTTTCCTCTTTTCTTTTTCCTCTCTTCTTTTTTTTTCATACTCTTCATCTTCAACAGCATGGTTTGCTTACGGGTGATCTCTGTGAGGGTGCAGAGATGTTTCAACTCCTTCTTAGCTCAACAGAAATGACGTGGGTCATGGCTTTGAAAAACTCATTTTGTGCTTTTGACAATTCGAGTGACTATGATGTGTTCCAAAAGATGTCATAAGATTACTTTAAAACCCTTGTGGATTGTTTTCAACGTTTGACATTATCATGAGTATTCTTATGGCAGCAAACTAGCACAGGAGAAAACATTTTCAAAATTGTGGCCGACCGAAAGGTGCCTACGTATCCCAATAGAGAATCCGGCCATTCGTAGTTCATGTCCAAGGAGATTTGAACTTAAGATCCACATTTCATGCTGAGTGTGACAATTGGCCAGAAACCATGATGAGCAAAATGATATCAACATGGGCCAAAATGGCGGCGAAAGTTAGCTAGGTAGGATTTCCACGAAAGGATTGTTTTAAAATTTAAGCCAAGACGTGATGGGCATGGCTACCATTGCTCAAAACCTGGTTGGATTAAAACTTCAATTTTTTTTTTTGCAGCGATTGCCATCACGTCTGAGATCAAACTCCAAGTCTAAGAGAAGGAGAAACATAATCATGCTCAAGTTGAGATATCCAAAACTAATTGTCCATGCGGCGCATTTTCTAATATGCAAATTGCCCTTAGTGGTGGTGCAACCAAATGACATGCGATGAACAAAGAAAGGAAATGAGAGGGATGGACTCCTCTTTTGGTTTGGCCCCTACATAGTTAGAAAGAGGCAATCAAAATGATATGTATATATATAGCACCACAGCTCCTGACACAGGTTATGGATGAATCATGCATTGCAATTCGTTTGTATGCATGAGTTGATTGGATACTATAGATAGCCAGCCATTTTTGATATGGATGATTCTTAAGACATGTTGCTGCCACTTAAGATCCCACTTCCAAGCCAATTCATATTATGAGACAAACCGAAAAGGTTGAGCATATGACTATAACAGAAAGTAGACTCGGAGTCCATCGCTGTGCTAGCGGCTATTTGAATGTTTCACGAAATCTTATTATTCGAGGATTAGACTAGGCATTGCAAAGAGTTTTAGAAGTTCTTTCAATTCTTGGTTAGGGAAGATTCTTTCTCAAAATGTGATTGAGGTAATTGAAATCCACGTGATTATTTGCTACCACATTGACAAACTCCTAAATCTTACCGGCTTGTTACAGTAAGCATACTCAAAATTTTGAATTTTGAAAGATGGGTTGCTAGGCCGATTTGAAAATAGGAACCGAAGTCCTACACTTGTCATCCTGAATCATCCATGGAGAAATAAGTACTGCAAGTCGTATCCATAATATCATCCATAATCTGCTCTACTACTTTATACTCCCTCTTTCCTTTAGCCTTGCAAAGCAAAGATTGCTAGAGTAACCCCTAGTTCGATTGTCGGCGGGGCAGCCAGTGTTTGATTTCATTCTAGAAATCCATGCTTTGCGGTGCTTTAAGTAAAGGGGGAATGTTAAGTAAATGATGCTTTCAACTTGCCAAAAACATACCTTGCAGGCAATACTATGCCTTGGTGCTTAGCTATGAAGACTTAGAGTTAGGGCTATTGGTCCATGCCCCAACCCTTTTGCACAGAAAGAGATAATACAATATGGTACAAGGTGTGAGGAAGAACTTTGAAGCAAAATGCAAGTAGGTTCCTAGCCTGGAGGTTCCTGTCTTAGTTTGATAAGTTCTATGGCTTTCTAACACATGAAAGGTTTAGGTAGTCTCAGGGTGCTCCGTTGTCAAAGGGCACCAGTCCTTTCACGAGCCCATCATAGGCGGTGATTGGGTGATTCCCTTTTTGATATACCAAAAGGTACAAGTGACTGTGGAGTTTGCTGGAACCCCTAACATAGCCCATGTCATGCCGGGATATTAGGTGAACTCAACGACGCTTGCCTGCTCGATGCATATGATAAATGAATTAAATAAAGCATGTATTAGTCTTATGTTGAACTTTTTTGGTTATGGCTCTCATATCCCCAGCGGAGTCGCCAGAAAACTGTAGACACCTCCCAGACGGGGCATCACCATACAGTTGTATCATCACTGTGTTTGCTCGATTGGTTGCTTGCTTCATAAACCAAGATCGTGGATACTTCCATGGCTAGAGGTACCACCACACGATAGCGGTTATCATCAAAACAGAATCGCCACCTAGTTTGTTAAAACTAGGAAAACAGATAGAGATTCTGGATACGGAAGCCAAAAGTATAGTAAGGGGAAGGTGTTAGGCACGCCTCTCTGCCTAGCCACGAGGCTAGCCCATAATCATTCAACATAAGACATGTAGATGCTTTATCTAACTCATACACGTAGTCTGTTTTTATGCCTTAAACAGTTAATAAGTGAGCCAGGACTGAAAAGAAATCATGCATTAGAAAGGAGAACAAAACAAAACATGTGCCAGCAGATCGATCACTTGGCCGGCGAATGGATGTCGCAGCCGAGGGATCACGCTGGGATCAATGTACCGGCCAAGGCATCGAAGCCCCGGCTGCTGTTCTTCCTCACACCAGACAGAAAGTTTAACAGTCAATCAAAACGCTACAATTAATAAATTAAATAGAAAATAGACCAAACCAGAGGCCGTTGGGCCTCACCACCTTGATCCCTCAGTTGCTTGATTGCTTCGGATCGATGGGGATTGACTGATTGATTGCTACTTGGGCGAAACCCTAGGGTTAGGGTTTGGAACTCCGGGGTTTGATCGTCGGATTTGAGGCTGCCTTCGGGAGGTTAGGGCTTTTGTAGAGAGGGATTTTGGGAGTATTTTTGCAGTGTTTCATGACTGATGAGAGGGTGTAGATCTATCAATTTCCCTGTATTTATTTTCGGATCCGAGGGTCTCTTTATATAGGCAAAGGGGTGACTCACTCGGTCCAATCAAATCACGGGGATGCAATTGCAATTGCATTGCAACACAAACTCTTTGTTGCAATCCCTGAACGTGGCCCGAACGCATCGGAGAGGCGGTGGGATTGGATCGATCAACCGAGCAGAACATTCGAGAGTCTAGAAAAAGGTCGATCTGGCGGCCGAGCAAAGGATGTCGCGGCCGAAGAATGGATGTGGCGGCCAAGCCAATGATCTGGCGGCCGAGGTTTCGATCTCTCAGGGAGATTTTGCTAGCAACAGGATGCTCGGGTGAGGAATGGATGTTAAGGCCGTGGAATCAATGTTGCGGCCGATCGATGGATTTTCCTAACACACTATGTTTCTGTCTGAAAGGCTATTTGGCTCTGGATTGGGTCCTCTAAGTGGCTCAGAGTTCGTACCATAAGTCCATGGGTTTCACAAGAAAGCAATCAGCAATCATCAAATCCGTATCATCATCGGGATGGTCCCAAGGTGGGAGTTGAAATAATCGTTAGGCCAAATTGGGGTGTCTACAGCATTCATATGCCTTTGCAGCAAATCAGCCCTTCCCCTTCCCAGAGCACGAAAAGAAAAGGTAACTTAGAGGCTTTTATTATTTCTGTTCCACTTTTAAACCTCTGAAGTTTGAACTTAAACTCCTTCCATACTGGCAGGTCTGAGTGATGTACTTAAGGACGTCCCTCCAGCTCCCTCAGCCCCTCAAAGATCAAAGAGGGTGAAGACGACTGCCCAATGGTAATGGCCAAAGGTATAACCCCTTAGCCCTACATTTAGTCTTCCAAGATAGGGTAGTAATTCTCCTATTCTTCTCTGCAGGCATCTGAAATAGCGGTTGCTGGCAGGACAAGAAGCAGTGCCAAGACCAGCTCGCCTGAGACTGACCCTTCAAAGAAGGTCTGGGTTCTCCTCAATCCTTTTTCTTATTTTCCTTAGATGTTTACGTCGAAACCTTGCCTTCAAATATAAGGTTAAAAAACCCGAAGCGTAGGGCTAGGTCGTCAATAGCATAATAACCGGAAAGTCCGGGATCGTACCCACAGAGAATCGAATATAGCTTAATCGAATTGTAAGCTTTATATGGTTGGATTTCGGCATTTAAGACGGCCAACTTCGTTTTGCTTTAAACGGTAGAAATACTAAGAAAAAAGACTAGAAATGTTCTTAATGAACTAAAAGAGGCAAGTCTAGGGATCGTCTTTCCCTTGACAAAGACCGTTACCGGTTCCCGATTATAACTCAGGCTAGAGTCACGACCGCGTGCTCACGCCCGGAGGATTTCACTTTAATGACTACGTTTGATGAAAGATGTGATTTTCTGGAGGCGAACTAACTTGTTTTTAACGTTTATCGAACACATAGGAGGCCACGAGGCCTCGGGATGCTACTTGTCAAGACCGCTTGACTAAATACCATGCCGAGGGGTTAACATCCCTTTGCTTAGACCAAAAAATGAAAGTTAAGCCCTATTCCCAAAAATCATGCTTGAAAGCCCGATGGCTCGAGAACCAAATAACCGCCTAAGTCTTCGGGAAAGATTATCCCGAGACTTAGCCTAACGACTACTCACTCATAGCTAAAGCATAAACGAAAGCATAAAAGCAAGGCATAACTTTTAACCGATAGAATCGAAAACAAACTTGATATTTATAACAACCTTAACCGTGGCTACAACATTAATGAACGAGAAATTAGCATATGACAACAACTTACCAAAGTTCTTGGAGAAATTAAAGTAGGAAGCTTAGAGCTCTAATGGAGGAGAGACAAAAACATAAAAGACATAAAGTGTAAAAAATGACAAGAGATAGGAAGATGAGAGAGGTAAGGCCATATTTATACAAGAAGGCCTTATTCTCTTACAAATATCTTAAAAATATCCCAAAACCAACCTAAAGTGGAAAATATCCCAAAAGTAGAAAGCTGGAAAAAGTAGCAAAACGTGCACATTTTCTGTAACATGAACCGGTACAGCCAAAAACTCGTACCAGTTCATATCCCTGACAAGCTTTCAAAAATAATGGACTGAACATCATGAACCGGTACAGACTAAAACCCGAACCGGTTCATAGGAGGCAGACAATTGATTTTTGTGCTGCCTTGATTTCAACCACCCGACGACGACCCGACACCCTCTCGCTTCTTCGATAATCACCCGACGGTACTTGATGGGGCACCGCCACACGGGCTTGGGTGCTTAGAGACTTTCGAGAACGATCTTTAGCGACAAAAACCGCCTTAATTCGTCGTTTATCCTGAAACTAATAAAAAACGACCTTACGTGCAAAATGGAATAAAAAGGTATTAACGGGAATGAAACGCTACAAATTAACAAACTAAAAGCCCCAAGATTATACAATCTTGGGTGCGGATCACGCCCCCCAACTTGAACTTTGCTAGTCCCTAGCAAACTAAATCAAAATATATTTAACTAAGCTATGCAATCTTTTCGAGATTCAAGATACAAAAACTATGCACAACTACTACAACTAGGCAAGAGTGAAAAACACCCCTTCAAATCCGATCATAAGCAATCCACGAACAAACATGCCATGAACTAGGACGAACAAACTATGCCATATTGGAGTAGTCAAGCATGAATGCACCACAACAAGTTTCGACTCCAAAACTCACAAGGATACGCTCTTATTCGACTTTTCACACATTGAGATACAAGAAACATCCCATGACAAGCGCTAGCGAGTAAATGCAATAGCCAGAGACAAAAAGCTACGCTTGCTATCAAAAGAGCGCTAAGAACGAAGGGAAAGCTAATTATTGACAAGTGTTAAAAGATTAGGAGCAAATCATACTAAAAAAGTAATAAATATCGATTATGCATCAACTGGAGTTAATTAGCGTATTAAAGATCAACGGAGGACTTTATTAGCTTATAACGACCTTCGATACAAAGAGAAAGGGACTACAAAAATATAGTGGCCATATGCTTGCATGGTTCATCTACCCTTGGCCACTACCGACCCTAACTACCTAAGGCATGGCCACATATCGACCAAACGCCAAACAAAGTTACAAAGAATAAAGAAAAACTACTACCACTGACTCCACCACACATAGTCGTCATCCTCATCCGACTTCTCATGGTATTAAGCATCAAGCTCCCCTTCCTCATCGGACTCTCTCTCATCTGGAATGTATGCTAGCCCATATGTCTAACCAATTCTCTCATCATAATATTCACCCCACTTTTGAATCCACTTTTGCTCTTTCATAGCATTTATTTGATTTTTCTTTTTTTTTTCTTTCTTTCCTTTGAGAAATCAGGTCATTTGAATTGAGATTTGTAGTGAGGGAGATTGAGGGCCAATTTTGAGGGCTTTGGAGAAGGAGATGAAAATTTGGAGCTTTAGCTTTCGTAGTGGGAGAGGAGAGATAAGGAGTCATGTAACAAAATCTTTGCCTTTTTACATCCCAATCACTTCTATCACATGCACAACACCCCCAAAACTCCTTGAAACATTGAAAACTATAGACACACAACCCTCCGAACATCTGGTTACCTAGGTTTGAACAATGGAAGAGACTCGGACTATCGTTCAAAATAAGGACAAGGTGACTCTTATGTGGTTTAATCAAACAAAAATGCCTTGAATCATTTCCTAAGTACGCCAACAACTCCAACATGATGCAAGAAAGATATATACACTACTCAAGCATGAAAAAAGATATTATTTACGCAAATGCGAGAAATGAGAACAAAAAGCATGGGATGCTAAGAAACGAATCTATACTCTAGCGATAGACAACACTTGACTTGACTTGTAGGCTCAACTTGTTCATCAATGTTCATGTATATGCATATGATATGGATTCAAACATATAGCCAAATTTGATGGGATACACGACTCTTGCCATATTGACACAATTGAGCATAATTAAAGTATCTAGCATGCGAAAACACTACTAACGAGGGAAGATTGCCTAAAAAATTTGAAAATTTTACCAATGAGACAAGTCTCATGAACATATATATAACATATATATCCCTCCCCCCAACTTAAACGATGCTATGTCCTCATAGCATGAAGACAATAGTATTGAGAGGAAAGTGTAGACACCCCAATTTGGACTCTTCAAATTTCCTTAATTTGTGGCTCGGAGGCTCCCCGATGATGAATTTGGATTGAAACAAGCCTTAGACCAGTTAGGAGGATGCTTCTTGGAAGACTTTAAAAGGGAAAATAATGAGTCAAAATCAGTCCCAAGCGCTCAGGAACAGTCCCAAGCGCTCCAAACTATTTTCAAAACCAGGGATTTGACAAATTCTCGAGCGCTCGAGAATAAACTCCCAAGCGCTCGAGAGTGCTCCCGAGCGCTCGAGACTTCTGTGCTGCCCAATGGATGATGGAGCTTCCCCACTTCCCATGCAAACCATCATTACAGCCGTTTTAGCCGGTACAAAACTCAGACAACACTCCACCTCAGTCAGAGGGGAGTCAGGCCTGATGATTTTTCAAAAATGCCAAATTACATTTTCTGAAACAAAACCATATGCTATCTTGCCTATGTAAGGGCCACTCCAGCACAGAACCAGCCACGAAATCCCTCTCTCTAGAAGCTCTCTGACCAGTCAAAGAAAACCATTTTTTCTCTTTGAAAAACTTGATTTTCAAAAGCCAAGTAGCAAAAAAAAAACTCAAAGCATCAAGAAGATGGAGGAAGTTCAGATCACTATTAGTTTCTGATCTTCTGAAGTTTCACTTCCCATTCATCTTTCAAAGTTTTTCCAAGGAGCAAAGTTCTAATCCAAGAGGTAGAAGCTTTCTACCTTAGTGTCAACCAAAAATAGGGCTGCTTTCCTTTCAGAGGGAGGTCCCTCAGCCCTCTCAGTCTTTAATACTGAGCATGGGTTGAGAGACTCTAGTGTAAAAACAAGAGCAAGTGGGCATAAATGTGTTTTCTGTACTAAGCTTACTGGAAGCACTCCCAAGCGCTCGGGACTACTCCCAAGCACTCGAGAGTGACTCCAGTCCTATTTTCCTTCTTTTAAGCATTTAAATGGACATGCAAGGGGAGTGAAATGTGTTTTCAAACAAATCAGCTCTTTTTCAGTGTGTTGGTACAGATGATCGTCTCTTTTCAAAGAAAAATAAGGAAGATCATTCTTACTTAAAGACATGCAAAAAAGTTTTGTTCAAAATCTAAAAAGAGAAGTTTTCATGCTTCTAAAACATAAGATCCAGTTTACCAGCATACTACATTGAGTGTATTGGTTGGTTGAAATCAGTCCTAGGGTGTAGACCATTCCCAAGCGCTCGAGATCACTCCCAAGCGCTCGGGAGTGTCTGCATGTCACTCCACCCCATTTCCTTCCAGTTTGATCTTCATGCTTGCTTTGCATGTCCATGCATGTGTCCCTTTTTTCTCTTAGAATTGTAAAATCACTTTTTAGAAAGGCAAGGATACACGGCTTAGAAGAATGGGGTCTGATCCCAGTCCACTAAGTCCTCTACTGAGCCTGTAACACGTTTAAGGTTATTCCAGTTTACGTTTTAGTACTGTATCCTGTTGTACTAACATGATTTGCAGGTTGGGCATGTGATACTCCCAAGCGCTCGGAAGTGCTCCCGAGCGCTCGAGAGTGAGATTAGTGACAGGGTTTCCAGTCTTAGTCATTTTGCATTTCATTATCATTTTTCAATCGCCCTCTGTACACATGCACAAGCATGCACCCCCGTACTTGATATATCTCTGGATACCTGCTACTTGCTTAATGAAATAAGATGTTTTTTTCGAAAAATCCCAAAAACGTTTAGTAGAGACCGATTTTAAATCGGGCGAGGGAGGTGCCGTAAAACCCTTCCCCCCTCGTAACGTGGCTTCCGAACCCTTTTCTAAATCTCTGGTTTTCAATTCAAATCGATCATTTTCAGAATAAAACGGTTTCTCGAATGGCGAACCACAAATCCGGGTGGCGACTCTTCAAATTTTTCAATTCGATTCAAAACGGTATTTTTCGAGCCGCCCCGATTCCACCCGGGGCTGTGGTAGCCCACAGTGGCGACTCTGCTGGGAATATGATTTAATTGATACTTGAGGAAAAGTTGGTATGTTGACAAAACGGCCCGCTTCCCTTAAGCATTAATTAAATTAGTGAGCCAAGTTTGAAAAATGTTTGTGGGATTTTCAAAATTATTTTGTTTCATTTTCCATTTTTGTATATATATCTTGTGCAGCCCCGCTGTTGTGTTTCGGCAATCCTACCCGGCTTGCCGGTGATGGGGAATCCCGGAATGCTCAGCAACCCTCGACCGTGATGAGTCATCCCTACCGTTTGTACCATTATTGGGTGTACGCTCAATAATGGGAGGTATACTTTGATTCTAGTCCGGGGAACCCTCTTCAAGCCAAAACCGACCTTTGTACATGCTTAGCGAGCCATAGAACCTTCCAAACTAGGACAGGAACCTACAGGGTAGGACTACGTGCTATATTCTGTTTACGTGCTGCATTGCATCATGCATTGTCATGCCGTCAGCCACGATTCTCGAGACTCGCTCGCGCGATCTTCGAAAGGTTGCCAAGACCTGATGAAGAGTCACGCACCCTAGTGCGTGTTGCATAAATCACACAAGTCCTCGAACCCAAACGAAACTAAAATTTTGCTAAGTCATTGACTAGTATTTAATCGGGATTAAACCAAAGGAAAGGAATGATAGGGGAGCAGAACATTGTAATACCAACACCATACAGGCTAAAAGCAAGTGTACCGCTTACGCCGCTTTGGTTATCGTATCACATTGTTCACCCCGAGTCATTCCGAACCAATGGTCGAATTGTCGATGGAATATTAGCCAAATACTTAGCTTATTTTAGCATCTTTTGGGAATCGACGGTTCCTAAATGAGGATACATCCCAAAAATTCGAGGATCAAGGCAATCTCCTGTAAATCGATCATTTTCAAAAAAAATAAAAAATTAGAGTCGATGACGGTAACGATGGTGTGATGGTGCACTCATTTTCTAAAATCATGCACAAATTTCATAAAAATGCAAGTAGGAACCGCGTCTAAGCACAAGTTTTTGCTTTGCTATCAGTTCTAAGCAATTGGGCCGAAGAAGAAGAACATCATACCCTCCTGGACCAGACCCTTGGGACAGAGATTGGAACGGCTTCGACTACGAGCAGATTCCGTCAGTGCATCAGATTTGAGGGTGGGAATGGATATAACGATCGGGAACCTAAACCCAAACCCAAACCCCAATCCTAACCCGAACGGAGGCAACTTGAACCCGAATGCTAGCAATCCAAACCTTAACCCAAATGTCAACCCGAGTGGAAGCAGCCCGAATCCAAACCCAAATGAAGGCGAGCCAAATCAGAATCCTAACCCCATTCCCAATGCCCATCCAAATCATAATCCGAACCTGGGAGATTTGTACGGAGAAATGGCACAGATCAGAGAGGATGTCCAACGCCTGGGCGAACGCACTGATAACCAAATTGCCCAACTCATGATGATGATTGTTGGAGTTGCGCAACGCCTTCCACCATAAAACCAGAATCCAGGCCCTAACCCAATTCCTAACCCAAACCCAAATCCAATTTCGGTTCCTAACCCGAATCCGATTCCAAATCCAAACCCAATTCCCAACTTAAACTTCAACCCTAACCCTAAGCCTAATCCGAATCCGAACCCGGAGCAGCGGGTCTTTGATTTGGAAACCCCGCAAAACCCCGAGATGGCGGCAGTATTGGCAAAGCTCACCCAACTAGAGGAATCTGTTGCAAGAAATGAGAAGATAGCGTCGACCGGCTTTGACATCAATAAGCTTTGCCTGTTTCCTAACGCAAAGCTCTCGGATAAGTTCAGGCCAATCGATTTCGCTAAGTTTGACGGAACAAGAGATCCAAAGGCACACTTAACGGGATACATTGGAGCACTTTCCATGTGGGGAGTCGAGAAGGATGCTATGGCGCAGATGTTTTCGCAGACTTTGGTGGGACATGCTCTGCATTGGTTTACTTCACTGGATGAGAGAAAGAAGCATTCTTGGGAGGATATATGCGCGACTTTTGTGGCGCAGTACGATTATAACATTCAGTTGGAGGTGACCATTCGTGAATTGGAGTCAACGAAGATGGAAGCAAAGGAGGCCTTCGCCGATTTCGTGAAAAGGTGGAGGGCAAAGGCGGCACAGATGAAAGACAGACCAAGCGACAGGGACCAAATTCGGATGATTGTCCGTAACCTTCAACCCACTCTTGCGAGGCATATGGTTATGGCTCAAGCATGCTCAGATTTTAAAACTTTCTTCGACACAGGCTTAGCCGTCGAAGAGGCAATTCAATTGGGGATCCTTGACGAACCCGAGCCTGCTCCCAAGCCCAAGAAGATTTACTTCGGAAACATCAACGCTCTGTTTGGCAACTCAAACTACACCAACCTTCCCAACACCTCCACAAACACGACCCAAGCCGAGCCCGTGAACCAAATTGCCACCCAAACTAGCCAACCGCGTTCCCAACCCCGCACTTTCGCTTAGTTCTCAGCACCGCTCTCCGTCGTGCTTGAGAAGTGTGTCGAAAGTGGCACTCTCAAACCATTTACCCCTACCCCCTTGCCTCAAAAGCTACCCGCATCCCACAACCCTAATGCATACTGTGCCTATCACTAGAATGTGGGCCACCTAACCGACAACTGCTTCCGTCTTCGCCATGCAATCCAAGATCTAATAGATAACAAAATCCTCCCCATGCCCCCACAAAAACCAAACACCGTCTCAAACCCGCTCCCAAAACACTCCAATGCCCGCACCAGTCATATCTCCATAAGCCAACCCTTTAACCCGAGCCTTTACATCATTCCTGATACCCAACCCAAACCGACTGTCGAGCTGCCAATTGAGGATGCCGTCTGTGCATTGGAAACCGTGGAATGGGATTTTCAAAGAAGGTGGGATGACCTGACAAGTGACTTCCTCACAGTAGAATACCGGGCTCTTATCACTGGGGTGTGGCCCGTGGCGCTTAACCCTCACTAAGTAGAGGAACTGGAACATGGAGAATGGAGGCAGGACTGGGAAGAGATGATGGCTGACCCGTTGGATGGGTATTCTCTATTTGCATTGTTCATGGAGCCTGAACCTGTCGAAGAGAAAGATGAATGGGAGTGGGAGCCCGAACCCAACGGGTGGCACTGGATGGACGATTCTAACCCTCTGGATGAAACATCTTTGTCGTACCTCTTTTGCGAGCAAGAAGAGGTAGAGCAGGAACTGGATCTGATGAACCCTCGCATGTTCTCGAGACTCTCCGTCAGAACTATCGTTAATCTCACCAGGGACTCCGATGTTCTGGACTACGTAATGGATCATGCTTTCTGTCCGCAGGAGCACATTATCGAGGAGTTCTTCCCCCAACCCGTAGTCAAAATCCCTGATGAGCCCAACATCTGTGTATTGAATCCAGAAGATCTGTGGGGAAAGTCTGAATTGGTGAATGTGTGGATTGACGGTGAGGAACTGACTGTCAATAAGGCCATGTTGGATGAAGGATCACTGCAGATTGGCAACAGCAACAAGGACAACAGCGACAACAATGTCAACTTCTGGAGTTCTCTGGAGGAGGACAGCATATGGCACGCTCTGGAAATGGAAACTCTCAATGAAACTTTGGAGAAGACAACACTTGACAAAGGGAAACGTAAGGCTGACACTTGCGACTTTGACTTCTCCGATTTCTGGGAGGGTACTTGGTGGGAGCCCATTCCCAAAACAGTTAGCAATCTTACCAGGAGTGGAAGAGTCTACCAACCTAGCAACCTCCAGCAGGCTAGCTCGTCCCGAGCCCCTCCGCCGCAGCAAATAACCCTGTCAACTTGACAAGCCCGAACACCTCTCAAGCTCCACAAAACAACCCTCCTAGCTCCACTAAACCTAACCTGCCTACCCAGCCTAAACTGTCCATCGACCTCAACTCACTCCCCGAACTTGACCCCGAAGCCTCCACTGATCCCATTATCCGACAACTCCAGGAAACCCCAGCTCGCATGTCTATGTGGGGAGTGTTAGCTGCCTCCCGCGAGCACCGTCGCTGGCTCGTAAACACCCTTTCCAGATTCGAGGTTCCCTCTGATATTGCCCCAGAAGCTCTCATCACCCTTATAACCCCGAACCTCACCCAGCATACCTTAAAAAAAGGATCTCCCTCCTGAAGGAACTGACCATAACAAGCCACTGCACGTAACGATGAAGTGTCTCAGAAAATGGGTCCCTGCGATTCTTATAGACAACGGTTCAGCCATTAACGTGTGTCCACTTCTCACCGCTTATTGCCTGGGCCTCAAGAACAAGGACTTTGTGCCATCAAATTTGGGCGTCTGTGCTTATGATAATATGCGCCGTGATGTTTTGGGTTCAATCAACTTGGAACTTGCAACTGGCAAGTTTAAAACCACCGTCGAGTTCTGTGTGTTGGAAATACCCGCATCATTCAATCTCCTGTTGGGAAGGCCTTGGCTACATCGCTCAGACGTCATGGGTGTTCCCTCAACGTTGCACCAGAAACTCATCTTGGGTTTGGATTCTGGAACCCTCATCATCCATGGAGATTTGGGTATCCGTCCCCACTCCGAGGACAATTCCCCACTGCTAGAGATTATGCATGGAGAGGAAGATATTGCCATGGGGGGCTTTGCAGTTTTGACCTCGAAAGTGTACACCATCCGTGCCGAGGATGGTTTCTTGGTAAGCTCAGCAGCGCTGGAAATTATGAAGCGGATGAAATATCTGCCGGGCATGGGCTTGGGACTTTATGCTCAAGGAGTCCCCGAATTCCCTGACTTCCCCAGAAGTAACGAGCACTTTGGTCTAGGATTTGAGGCCAAGAAAAGCGATTCAGCAAAGAAGTAGCGCAATCGCGCCCGGGCCCGTGCAATGGAGACAGAATTGAAGGAGAAAGAAGCGCTCTACCAAGGAGAGCCTGAGACCTTTGTGGATCTCGAAACGAAAACGAAGTATCCGGGTTTTGAAATCTTTGCCAATGATACCTGGGAGAGTGATGAGGAGGCTGCAAAGGTAGAAGAACTATCTGAGGCACTTGACTGGCTGGAGGCTTTTGGTTTGGGCAGTCTCCAACTCCTATTTGAGGTCGAGGAATTGGGGGGTATGATGGAAGATCCTGCTATGCTGATGCTAGGAGAAGAAGAGGAGATCGAAGACCCTTCCATGCTCATTGTGGACGCTGTAGGCGTTTATGATAATTGCACTTTTGTACCACATGTAACTCGCACTTACAGCACCTGCACCGAGTCTGAGTCCGAGTCAGACACAGACTCATCGTCTAGCACAGAGTCGGAGTTCGTGCCCCTTTGCCCTCCACATCGTAGTTTTTACTTCGAATTCGAGTCAACCGTTGTATTCCCCCCGTCTGATGAACTGGTTAATGAAATGGATGATGTTTTCGCTTACTTGCCGATTTTTGAGATAAACTGTTTAGATCCCGACGATGAAGGAATAGATCTTGATGGGGACATCCCCAAGGAAATCCGTTCCCTCATCAATCGCAAAAATGAAAGGCATGCTCCGCCTTTAAAAGAAGAAATAATCTCCATAACCTTGGGTGATGAGGAGAACCCTCGATTGGTTCAGGTCGGTTCTGGGCTGTCCCCCGATGAGCTTCAAGAGCTCACAGATTTACTAAAAGAATTCAAAGAAGTTTTCGCTTGGTCCCACGCGGACATGCCCGGAATCGACCCGGAAATAGTCGAGCACAGGATCCCTCTCTACCCTGATGCGAAACCCGTTAAGCAAAAGCTAAGAAAAATGCGGCCCGATTGGGTATTAAAGATAAAAGAACTCACGAAACAAATCGACGCCGGCTTTCTAATCGTAACGGAGTACCCCACTTGGGTAGCCAACATCGTCCCTGTCCTCAAAAAGGACGGAAAAATCAGGGTGTGTGTCGATTTCAGAGATCTGAACAAAGCGAGCCCTAAGGACGATTTCCCGTTGCCGCATATAGACATACTTGTTGATAACACTGCAGGGCACGCTCTACTATCCTTTATGGATGGCTTCTCGGGGTACAATCAGATTCTCCTAGCTCCGGAAGACAGGGAAAAGACCACATTCATCACCGAGTGGGGGACATATTGTTATCGGGCTATGCCATTTGGGTTGAAAAACGCCGGACCTACGTATCAGAGGGGTGCCACCACACTGTTGCATGACATGATTCACAAGGAGGTCGAGGTATACGTCGATGACATGATAGTGAAAGGAAAAGAGCGAAAGGATCACCTCCCAGCGTTGAGAAAGTTCTTTGAGAGAATTCAGAAGTACAAGATGCGTCTTAATCCGCAGAAGTGCACGTTTGGGGTCACGCTGGAAAGATGCTCGGGTTCATGATCACAACCAGGGGGATCGAGGTGGATCCTTCTAAGATTAAAACCATTCTTGAGATGGAGCCACCTCAATCCGAGAAGGAGGTTCGGTGTTTCTTGGGAAAGATTCAATTAATCAGTCGATTCATCGCCAAACTGACTCTGACCTGTGAACCGTTGTTTCGTCTGCTCAAGAAGGACGGGAAATTTGAGTGGAATGACAAGTGTCAAAAGGCTTTCGAAGCAGTACGAACTTATCTCCAGAATTCGCTGATCTTGATGCTGCCCCTCCCAGGAAAACCTTTGATCCTGTACTTGTCTGTCACGCCCTCGTCAATGGGGTGCATGCTGGCACAAGAGGGAGTAGATGGGGTTGAAAGGGCAATCTACTACCTAAGCAAGAAGATGGTTGGAAGCGAAGAGCGGTACACTTCATTAGAAAAGACATGCTGGGCGCTGGTATGGGCCACCAAGAAATTAAGACACTACATGCTGTCTTACTCGGTGATACTGATTTCTCAGATGGACCCCCTCAAATATCTATTCGAGAAGCCAGCACTTACCGGTAAGTTAGCACGTCGGTTGCTCTTATTGGCCAAGTTCGAAATCAAGTACGTCACCCGTAAGTCAGTGAAAGGAAGAGCAGTAGTAGAGTTTTTGGTAGATCGCCCGATCGAAGGGCCAGAACACACAGAGTTTCAATTTCCCGACGAAGACGTAATGACTGCCGTCGACGAAACATGGACGTTGTACTTCGATGGAGCTGCTAACCAGAAGGGTTTTGGGATTGGCATACTGCTGGTCTCGCCTGAGGGGTCACACATTCCCCTTGCTTTCAAGTTGAATTTCGAGGTCACGAATAACGAGGCAGAGTACGAAGCGTGTATTGTCAGAATGGAAGCTGCACTGGAAATTGGAGTTAAGGTGCTAGAAGTTGTGGGGGATTCTAACTTGGTTGTATCATAAGCGAACGGAGAATGGAGGGTTAAGGACGAAAAGATGAAACCATATCATTAGCAGCTCGATGAGCTTATCCCGAATTTTCAAAAAGTGACCTTCACGCACGTACCGAGGAAGAAGAATCGCTTTGCGGACGCACTAGCAACTTTGGCATCCATGCTGGAACTTTCGATTGGAGTGAAGCTAAGGCCAGTCATGATTGAGCAGAGAGGGAAACATGTGTATGACTATGTCATGAACATCGACGAGCCAAACGACGGCCTCCCATGGTTTCAGAATATTTGGAATTTTGTCAAAAAGGGAGAATTCCCTGTAGATTCAACCAAGAAAGATCGAATTGCCTTGCAGCGACTGGCATCTCAATACATTATCTGCGGTGGACAATTGTACCGGCGATCTCTGTGTGGAGTTCACAAGTTGTGTATTCACAGCGACGATACGAGAGCTGTAATGGAAGAGGTTCATGAAGGTGTTTGTGGACCCCACATGAATGGGATGATGCTAGCAAAGAAAGTTCTGAGGTTGGGCTACTATTGGTCGACCATGGAGACAGATTGCATCGAGTATGTGCGCCGATGTCATAAGTGCCAGACTCATGCCAATCTTATCCATGTCCCGCCCTCAGAATTACACTCAATGGCGACGCCATGGCCGTTCTCCGCCTAGGGCATTGATGTTATTGGAAAAATTACTCCCGCAGCCTCTAAAGGTCACAGGTTTATCTTGGTAACGGTCGATTATTTCACCAAGTGGGTCGAAGCAGCTTCGTACAAGACTCTGACGGCAGTTCAAGTGGCTCACTTCATCAGGCAAAACATCATTTATCGGTATGGGGTCCCATAGGCCTTCGTATCTGATAATGGTGTTCATTTCAAGGGAAAGGTTTTAGAACTCTTCGATAAATTTAAGATTCAAGTGCATCACTCGACCACTTATCGGCCACAAACGAATGGGGCAGTCGAAGCAGCCAACAAGACCATCAAGAGCATTTTCGAAAGGACTATTGAATCGGCTAGGAATTGGCACGAGCAGCTACCACTAGCTTCATGGGGATACCGGAAGTCTATCCGCACACCGACAGGTGCAACACCCTATTCTTTGGTGTACAGTATGGAAGCTGTTCTCCCTATCGAGCTAGAAGTTCCATCGCTGAGGGTCATAGCTGAACAAGGAATAGACGAAGCTGAATGGAAAGTGGGAGGTTCGAAGAACTCATGCTATTCGACGAAAGAAGGTTGCGGGCATTATACCACATCCAGGGTTATCAGCGAAGGATCGCCCGAGCATTCAACAAGAAAGTGAAGTCAAGGGACCTGCAAGAGGGGGATATGGTAGTCAAGGAAATCCGTTCGCCGATTTTTGATCTACGAGGAAAGTTCCGACCAAAGTGGGCCGGGCCATACATCATCAAGTCGATCCTTTCTGGGGGAGCAGCCTCAATCATCGATCTCGACGGCAACGAATTCTCGAATCTTGTCAATTTGAACCAACTCAAACGGTATTACCCTTGAGAGAGCTCGTTGAGCCGAAAACCGCAAGGGCGGGCGGTCCCAGGCAAAAATTAGAGCAAGGCTGCTAGGTCGAAAACCCGCAAGGGCGGCCTAGGCAAAAGTTAAGGCAAAAAGTCGAAAAGAAGCTCGCTAGGCCGAAAACCCGAAAGGGCGGTACTAGGCAAAATTTAGAGCGCAAAAAGGAGAGTGTTAATACCCGAGCAAACCCTAGCCCGAACTACGTATGGGCCTGATTCCCTTTCTTAAGGGATGCGTAGGCATTCTCACTCTGAGGTTCAGTCCTAAATCATGACGATCAAATCCAAATTGACAAGTCAAAATACTTTCTTTCAAGGCGCATGCGATTAATGAACCGAAAGGGGGAAACCCTTAATCAGTCAATTTTATTCAGATGATTTCTTTATTACAGGCTGAGCATGAAAAAGGAAAAACACACAACGAGACCTAACTTTTATTTCAAAAATCGGCAAAGTAAGCTTTTAACCCCTCCTTGCTTCCACATCTCTCCTTAGCCATTTGCGGTACCTTTCGGTCGAAGCAATTGAGAAAAGTGGGTCACTTGGCTCAGTCCTACGAGCCTCCCACGTTCGAACATAGCTCCAAAGGCCTAGAATGGTGAAGGGAGGGAGACGAATACTTCGGATCCTTGCGGCGGTACTTCCTGGTTAAGCCCAAACTGACGAAGGATGCGGAAGGGTGAATAGAAAGTGAAGCTTGTCAAGCCAGCCACGAACATGTGCATCGAACCCATGTTGCTAGTGCTCATAGCGGGAATTCTCAGCCAATGGCACCGCCAAACGATGTCATCTTCCTCTGCAGATGCAAGGAAATTAGCCCAGTCGTCTTCGTTGTTGTAGATTGCTAGAAAAGGACAGTTCCATCCGCTTGCTCAATACCACCAATCATTCATCGGGGGAGTTAGCAAACTCAACTTGTCACAAAGCCACACCTATCCAAAAAGAGAGAAAACAAGTAAGAAGCCTGATAAAGCCTAAACCGAGTGTCGAGGTAAAAAGAATGTGAGAAATAGAAAAAGGAGAGCTGAGTGAGGTCCTAACTTGCAACAGTAGCGGGCTACCACCAAAAACCCTCGTGCGACCGGCACGAACAGCATCCAACCCCATCAAGGTTTCTGCAAGGATCAAAGGAGCGACGTCCTTGCGAGCCTCGATTTGAGCAGCGATTCCAACCAATAGAGAACTGGGCTGACCAACAGAAGGAACCAGCAGGAAGGCTGCCAATAGACAAATGCAGCAAGCTGTCATCCGGCGACCTTGATACTCAAAGTCCGTCAAGTCTCCAGGTGGACTAAATCTCTCGTACAGCTGCACGATATTGATGGCATTGCCCCGGGTCAAAAACTCAGCAACGTTCCCACTGACACCCAGCTTGGTTTTTAGGATGTTCTTCATGCTCTCTCTAAGCATTGGAACAATTGGCTCGGTGGAGTCGTGACTCCCAAGGTAGGCGTGGAATTCCTCGATCGTGGGGCATAGCTCTTGAGAACCAAAGCGAAAGACATGCACTTTGGGATCCCAAAAGCATACAGCTGCGTGCAGCAAGACAGGACGGATGGCAATCTCGCGGAGGTATTTCAAAGCATGAAGGCGGTGCCCTCGGAAATTCAGCCAATCGATGCCTTCGAGGTTGGCCAACCAAGGACGGAGCAAGGCTTGGTTTAACAAGGCCATGAGAGGAGTGAGTTTTTAGAAGGAAAAAGAACAATGGAATGAGGTGTGAATGAATTGCCAAAGTAGGAATTCTCTATTTATAGAGGTCTGGAGGATGCAATACCAGCTCTCACCAGCCTTGGAACCGTTCAAACTCAGCATTTTCAAGAAAATTTTGAAAAATTCAAACTTTGAAAACTTGAAAAAGTATTGGAAAAGCTCAAGTCTTCTTATGGGAAGTTGTTTGTTCTGGGGAACAGATGGTGCTAGGTTACAATATGTCTTGGAAGTGTGCATACAGAAGAAAAGGACATGAGGATAGTTGGAGAGTGGCATTGGGAAGCAACTCTGATTTGCCATTGACAGAAGTCCCGAGTGTTTGGGAGTGAAGTCCCAAGCGCTCGAGACCACTCTCAAGCGCTCGGGAGTGCTGCTGTTTTCTGCAATTTCTGATTCTCAACATTCCAGCCCCAGTTCAATGCCACAAATACATTCAGCTCAAGTCAGAAGGTTCCCAACATGTTCCCAGGGGATACAGCAGTTCCCGTCGCATGTTTTCTTGTGTATTCGTTCTTGTTTTTCGAAAAATACCAAAATTCCCAACGTTTTTGACCCTCGGGTATGTCGAATTCCATGTAGCGCGTGTTTTATTGGATCCAGCGAAGCGTATAAATCACAATGTGCATTAGTGACTGTTTGGCGTATTCAAAACGCGCATTGGCGCTCTTAGTTCAAATTCTTGTCGTCCAATCGGCCTGAAATCATCGTTTTCGAGTGTATGTGTACCATTGTGTCAAGGCTATTTTTGTAATTCTAGCAATCCTCACTGGTCACGGCACTCACTGCCAACTATACGATGCACTGGTTTACGATCAAAAGCTCAAAAATTGGCAGTTGTGTGTCGATGTCGAGTTTGCGTTCTTACTTTGAGAGTATCGGTTGAAATTCGTGTGCTCTTTACTTTCTTTCAAAGCTAGACGAACATATTTCATAAAATACAATTCTATAAAGGAAGTGCGAACAAATAGAGAAAAGTGCAAATTTTCAGAAACAAATACGGTATCTACAATGACCAAAGAAGGAAGTACACAAGCTAGGGCAAACACATGCCCAATCCTATCTACTGAGGCACGCAGGCCCGGTCATAACCGAGGCACGCAGGCCTGGAAGCTACAATTGTGCTGGCACGCAGGCCCATGCAAAAGAAAGGCTAGCAAAGCAAAAACCTAAAGCTCAACCCAGACTTGTCCTCTTCTGCTGGCGTCCCTCAGACTCAGAACTCTCAACATCGTCCTCGTCGTCATCATCGTCATCGTCGGAAGGGCCTGAGGCAGTACTCGAGTCCGTAGACCCTTAAGCTCGTGACTCAAGCGACTCCTCTGTCTCCTCCTCTGACTCCTCGCGAGCGGGTCTCCGCTGGGACGCTGCCCTGGGAACCATCTCAAACTGTCTCACCTCTGTCACAGACCGTGACACTCTCTGTGTACCTCGGCCTCCCGTGCTGGTGGATGCTGGAAGGCTCACGGTGCCCTGCGGCTGTACCCTAGTCGAGCGTCGTGGCTGCACCTGCATATCATGAACATTCATTCATTTGATACATGTTTTAAATTCGATGAAAGGAATATGCATGCATTTTCATACCTGTGAAGCAACAGGTAAAGCAGGCTCAGGAACAGGTCTAGTCTGAAGGGTCCCCCCTTTAGCGAAATCCTTCAGCAACTGGCGCATCCCCACCATCAGCATGATAGCCTTTTCCGCCCATTCTCGTGGCACCTGTACGATGGTTCAAAGATCAGAACAATGGATGCATTTGAAGCATGGAAAGAAGCAAAGTTGTGTTATACTTGAGCAGGAAGCCGCATCGGCGGCTGTGGAAGGCGTGGGATATCTAGCAATGCCCATGCTCCAAAAGGGTCCCTCACCCCTATCTCCACTCCAACGACGGTAACCCGGCTGGAGTAGAAGTCTCAGCCGTCTCTGGAACTTGTGAGCTACCCTCACCCCGGCCTGAGGAGCCAGCACCTCGCCCGCCAGCAGGAGGTCTAGCATCTCGCCCCCTGCCGCGTGAAGAGTGACTGCCGCGGCCCCGCCCTCCGGTCTCACCTCCAGTCTCATCTCCAACCTCACCTCCAACCTCACCCCCGGCCCTCCTGGCCTCAGCCTCTGCTATCCGCCTCTCCAGCTCCCTCTCCACTCCCAAGCTCGTGGCCAAGTACCTATCCCGGTACGCTGCATAGTCCAGTGTGCGCCGCAGATATCTCTCCAAATCAGTGTCTGGCACCGTGAACTGCTTCAGCTCGGCTCGAGTGTAGGTCTCAGTCCTCTGCACTCGTGGGGGAAGTGGCCCTGGCACGATGAACTCTGGAGAACCGAGTGACTGTCGTGTCACCCGATCCCCCAGGTACCACTGCTAGCCCAGTGGGCACTCTAGCAGGACCCTGCTTCGCGTCACCTCCCAGCTCCTTGGAAGAAAGTCAGCCTCCACTCTGGCCCAGCGGTCCCAGTGAACCTGCATTCAGTTTTCTTGCACCAATAATCAAGAATTTCAGTTTCAAGAAAGGCATGAAAGGAAAGGAAGGTTGTTGTTTATACCGTAACCCTGATGATGCTGTCTAGCCAGCGTCAGAAAGTCATCACTTGTCCTCTCCGCTCTTTCGCTCTCCTATACTCCTTGCCCCACGCAAGTCCACATGGAAGCAAGTTCGGATTCGTGCAAGTGTTCTCGGGCGGGAACATGCCCAAAACCTCGTAAGCCCAAAGCTGCAATTTATCGAGATCGATTCAATTCAAATCAGTGCATTATTCAAATCAATCAATCAATCAAAGCAATTCAAAGCAGTAGTATTGAGTCATACCTCAATCACCCTCCAGTATCCGCCAATGGTGTCTCCTACTCCGCGTGAGGCCGCTCCAAGGAAGCAGTAGAGTGTGCACAGAGCAACACCTCCTCAGTCATATCGTCCTGCCTGCCTCAGATCCACCAGGCCCGCCAAGTAGCTCAAGTGAACTCGAGATCGCCTGAGCGGCAACAGAGAAGCCCCGAACAAGTACAGCAAATAGGCCCTGGCCATCTGGGCCACCTCGGCGTCGTTCGCCGGCTCGTGATCCCAATACTTCTTGAACTGGCCATACTTCGCTACCCCTCCGCTATGGCGTGGGACCCGTCTGAGGAACCACTCCAAAGCTGTGTCATCCAAGTCTACGCTCGGATCGAAAGGAATCGGCTCGCCTCCAACCCGGAGTCCCGTAATCACTGCGAACTCGAGAGGAGTCACTGTCATCTCCCCGAAGCGGAAGTGGAAGGTGTTGGTGGTGTCCCACCACCGCTCCGGCAGTGCTGTCATAACGGCACGATCCACTCTCACCACCGTCAGTAGCTGGATGAACGGCCCGAAACCCACCTCCTCTACCAACTCCCGCACTCTCCGGGGCAACTCCTTGAAGTACTTCAGGGAACTGGCTGAGCCTCCGTGGCCGTAGATATCTTTAGTACGCTGTTTCAACAAAGCAAAGAAATGGCATTAATAAGCAAGTGCAATATTTCACAAGGCAAGTCTAATTCAAGAGGTTAAACCAATAAAGTTCATACCGTGGTCCACCCAGAGGAGATATGTGAAGCCTAATCTCGGAGAAGCAAGTCCTCTGGACAATCTGTCCGAGCAGGGACGTAGCCGGTCATCCCCGTCGGCTCAAAGAAGTGTAATCGCGAAGCGTAAGTATCTGGTAAGAATCCAGGGCACGCGCTGGCCAAGTAGGCCTTCGCCTCAGCCGCCGTGGTAACCCGCTCCTCAATCAGCACCTCGTCCTCTAACCCCTCAACACCTCTGTAATCCCAGCATTGAGGCCAAGGGCGTCCAGTATGTCCTGCGGTCTCGCGGTGTCCAAGAAATCCCCCTCCGTAAATGGGACTGGACGCGAAGCACCGATCCCGCTGTCTCCAACCCTCGGCTCAGCAGCCATTGCCCTCAGCATCGGGGTAGTGACAATGCGACCAGCTGTCATTACCTCATCACCAGCCCCCTCCCTCTGCTCACCATCGGCCCTTTCGACGGCCACGAGCAACTCTTCCACCGTAGGAGTATGAGGAGTGCCCGTGGCACCGCCTCCACTACCCGAGACCTCCAATTCACCGCTCGGCATGCATCTGCTGCTTGTGGCCAGGCCGCTGTCCTCTCCTCGCGCAACCTCACTGTCACCCGCATCCCCTACCGCCGCCACACTGCCACTAACACTCACCATCACCTCTGGACCCTCTCCAGCCTCAACCACAGTCAGATCCTCACCAACAACCCCCTCCTGAGCTGGTGTGACAGCATGGCCGTTGTCCACCTCCATCGCCGCCGCGGTCGCCGCTGCCGCTGCCTCCTCACGGCTGGGCACCTCCCTGTCACCACCGCTCGTCATGGCTGGTTCTTTTTCTCTCTAAGCCTTCTTCTTCCTTTTGATTCGGAGCTCCTGGCACACCATCGTCCACTGGAGGATCGTGGAGATCTCGAGGCCGCTTGCTCGATCCATCTCGAGAGAGAGATCGTCTGAGAGAGGAGAGAGAGAGGTCGACCGAGTGAGAGAGAGAGATCGCTTGAGAGAGAGAATGAGTACGATCGAAGTCTGAAGTGTACGGTCGCTCTGGTTCTCGAGTGTTGAGATATGGGTTTAAACCCCAAATCAGTCGAAGAAGATGAAAGAACAGTGGACCCCACGCTCGAGACCACTCCCGAGCGCTTGGGAGCTGTTTTGAGCGCTGAAATCTATCCTCAGCCTCCGTGCCAACCCTCCGTCGTCCCGTGTGTTTCCCGCTTCTGAAACTGGCTTAGCTTCCCTTCCTTTTACAAAATCAATCTCAGTCCTGACTTCTCTCGTGTCAAACGAGACCGCGAGAAGCAAACTTTGGTCGATGTTGTGATTTCATTCCCACCATGCGCAATTTGGTACCTTGTTTAATAGTCGATGGAAATTTGTCTGTTTCAGCTTGTTTGCAGGTATTCTTACCCTACGGATGCTATTTATCCTTGTTCCGTCCGCCAAACAGAGTAACAGGTGGACCCCTTTTGTCAAAGTCGTGTCGATCCTTTCTCATGCGTGCATCACACATCCGCCGGACAGAGTAACAGGTGGACCCTTCATGCATTTATCTTATCAAAATTTGTGTCGATCCTTTCTCATGCATGCATCACACGTGCTTGCATTTTCCATCCGCCAAACAGAGTAACAGGTGGACCCTTCATGCATTTATCCTATCAAAGTCGTGTCGATCTCTTCTCATGCATGCAGCGCGCGTGTTTGCATTTGCCTCAAAGAACTACGCTGGTCTGATCCCTGCAGAAAAGGGTACGTAGGCAGTCCGAAAGGACGCGACCTCATACATTGGATGCGCCATTTTGCATTTGGAATTAAGGGTTTGACGTGGCTCGAATTGGGCTGTCTTAATCTTTGGATGTCACTCGTATCCAGACATGATGTCGAGCGCCATCCAAAGAGGGGCAACTGTAGACACCCCAATTTGGACTCATCAAATTTCTTAATTTGTGGCTCGGAGGCTCCCCGATGATGAATTTGGATTGAAACAAGCCTTGGACCAGTTAGGACGATGCTTCTTGGAAGACTTTAAAAGGGAAAATAAAGAGTCAAAATCAGTCTCAAGCGCTCAGGAACAGTCCCAAGCGCTCCAAACTATTTTCAAAACCTGGGATTTGACAAATTCTCGAGCGCTCGAGAATAAACTCCCAAGTGCTCGAGAGTGCTCCCGAGCGCTCGAGACTTCTGTGCTGCCCAATGGATGATGGAGCTTCTCCACTTCCCATGCAAACCATCGTTACAGCCGTTTTAGCCGGTACAAAACTCAGACAACACTCCACCTCAGTCAGAGGGGAGTCAGGCCTGATGATGTTTCAAAAATGCCAAATTACATTTTCCAAAACAAAACCATATGCTATCTTGCCTATATAAGGGCCACTCTAGCACAGAACCAGCCACGAAATCCCTCTCTTTAGAAGCTCTCTGACCAGTCAAAGAAAACCATTTTTTCTCTTTGAAAAACTTGATTTTCAAAAGCCAAGTAGCAAAAAAAAAAAAAACTCAAAGCATCAAGAAGATGGAGGAAGTTCAGATCACTACCTGTTTCTGATCTTCTGAAGTTTTCACTTCCCATTCATCTTTCAAAGTTTTTCCAAGGAGCAAAGTTCTAATCCAAGAGGTAGAAGCTTTCTACCTTAGTGTCAACCAAAAACAGGGCTGCTTTCCTTTCAGAGGGAGGTCCCTCAGCCCTCTCAGTCTTTAATACTGAGCATGGGTTGAGAGACTCTAGTGTAAAAACAAGAGCAAGGGGGCATAAATGTGTTTTCTGTACTAAGCTTACTGGAAGCACTCCCAAGCGCTCGGGACTACTCCCAAGCACTCGAGAGTGACTCCAGTCCTGCTTTCCTTCTTTTAAGCATTTAAATGGACATGCAAGGGGAGTGAAATGTGTTTTCAAACAGATCAGCTCTTTTTCAGTGTGTTGGTACAGATGATCGTCTCTTTTCAGAGAAAAATAAGGAAGATCATTCTTACTGAAAAACATGCAAAAAGTTTTGTTCAAAATCTAAAAAGAGAAGTTTTCATGCTTCTAAAACATAAGATCCAGTGTACCAGCATACTACATTGAGTGTATTGGTTGGTTGAAATCAGTCCTGGGGTGTAGACCATTCCCATGCGCTCGAGATCACTCCCAAGCGCTCGGGAGTGTCTCCATGTCACTTCACCCCATTTCCTTCCAGTTTGATCTTCTTGCTGCCTTTGCATGTCCATGCATGTGTCCCTTTTTTCTTTTAGAATTATAAAATCACTTTTTAGAAAGGCAAGGATACACGGCTTAGAAGAATGGGGTCTGATCCCAGTCCACTAAATCCTCTGTTGAGCCTGTGACATGTTTAAGGTTATTCCAGTTTACGTTTTAGTATTGTATCCTGTTGTACTAACATGATTTGCAGGTTGGGCATGTGATACTCCCAAGTGCTCGGGAGTGCTCCCGAGCGCTCGAGAGTGAGATTAGTGACATGGTTTCCAATCTTAGTCATTTTGCATTTCATTATCATTTTTCAATCACCATCTGTACACATGCACATGCTTGCAACCCCGTACTTGATATATCTCTGGATACCTGCTACTTGCTTAATGAAATAAGATGTTTTTTTTCAAAAAATCCCACAAACGTTTAGTAGAGACCGAGTTTAAATCGGGCGAGGAGGGTGCCATAAAACCCTTCCCCCCTCATAACGTGGCTTCCGAACCCTTTTCTAAATCTCTGGTTTTCAATTCAAATCAATCATTTTCAGAATAAAACGGTTTCTCAGATGGTGAACCACAAATCCAGGTGGCAACTCTTCAAATTTTTCAATTCAATTCAAAACGGTGTTTTTCGTGCCGCCTCGATTCCACCCGGGGCTGTGGTAGCCCACAGAAAGAACAAAAGATTGTACCTCTGGGGGAATGTCAACCCCCTTATACCTCGACCAAGTTGGAGGCTTTCTTGTCATTGCTTCCCTTCGTCATTGAAACTGCTTCCAAGGCTCACTCTTTCGGCTCCTCCATCAGAACCACAGCTAGTCACACAAGGTCATCGCTGGAGCTTTCTTGGTTTTACAACCGCGACACATAGCTGCACCCATGCTTAGTGCTCATGAATGCCTCACTCACTCTAGCTTTTAAACCTAAACCACCAAGGCTGGTGTGGTAGCATGCTTACCCTGCAAAAGACTTAAGAACCAACTACCTACTAAGAAGCAAATGACATTAGAACCACCCAGCTCGTGTTATCCGGGCTCAAAAGTAACCGAAAGTAAAACACAACCAAATCTTCACGCGATTACACGGGTACTACTTTTCTTCCCATTTCCCATAAGAGAAACGGGTGACTATACCGGACTATCAAAAGAGAAAAAGAAAAGAGACAAGGAAAGAAAGAGTTTATGTACGTTCAGCCAAACGCGGGCTCCGAACATTTAACATGCCAACTAAAGCTTATAAAATGAACACAGCACTCCACGCTACACTCTTTGCCAAAAATTGAATGCGACCACGCCACAAGATAAGATATTTGGAGTAAAGCAAGTGTTGAATTCGTTTCATAAACTTGAGTTCCACCAAGTGCATATTCCAAACTAGATTGATTTTTAGACTGTTGACAAAGAGGCAAGTCTAGGGATTGTCTTTCCCTTGACAAAGACCATTACCGGTTCCCGATTATAACTCACGCGAGAGTCACGACCGCGTGCTCACGCACGGAGGATTTCACTTAATGACTACGTTTGATGGAAGATGTGATTTTTCGGAGGCGAACCAACTTGTTTTTAACGTTTATCGAACACATAGGAGGCCACGAGGCCTCGGGATGCTACTTGTCAAGACCGCTTGACTAAATACCATGCCGAGGGGTTAACACCCCTTTGCTTAGACCAAAAAATGAAAGTTAAGCCCTATTCCCAAAAATCATGCTTGAAAGCCCGACGGCTCGAGAACCAAATAACTGCCTAAGTCTTCGGGAAAGATTATCCCGAGACTTAGCCTAACGACTACTCACTCATAGCTAAAGCATAAACGAAAGCATAAAAGCAAGGCATAACTTTTAACCGATAGAATCGAAAACAAACTTGATATTTATAACAACTTTAACCGTGGCTACAAGATTAATGAACGAGAAATTAACATATGACAACAACTTACCAAAGTTCTTGGAGAAATTAAACTAGGAAGCTTGGAGCTCTAATGGAGGAGAGACAAAAACATAAAAGACTTAAAGTGTAAAAAATGACAAGAGATATGAAGATGAGAGAGGTGAGGCCATATTTATACAAGAAGGCCTTACTCTCTTACAAATATCCCAAAAATATCCCAAAACCAACCTAAAGTGGAAAATATCCCAAAAGTAGAAAGCTGGAAAAAGTAGCAAAACGTGCACATTTTCTGTAACATGAACCGGTACAGACTAAAACCCGAACCGGTTCATAGGAGGCAGACAATTGATTTTTGTGCTGCCCAGATTTCAACCACCCGACGACGACCCGACACCCTCTCGCTTCTTTGATAATCACCCGACGGGACTTGATGGGGCGCTGCCACACGGGCTTGGGTGCTTAGAGACTTCCGAGAACGATCTTTAGCGATAAAAACCGCCTTAATTCGTCGTTTATCCTGAAACTAATAAAAAATGACCTTACGTGCAAAATGGAATAAAAAGGTATTAACGGGAATGAAACACTACAAATTAACGAACTAAAAGCCCCAAGATTATACAATCTAGTGTGCGGATCATCAGACCTCATCCAATGTTCTACTAACTTCACTCTTGCAGGCCACCTCCAAGATTCAGGAAGAGCAAGCTGAATCTGTGCCGTCAAGAAGAAAAGACTAAAGAAGAAAACTTCTACCCCATCTGATTCTGAGAAAACTGAATCCGCCACCAAGCACAACCCAATTGTAAGGATGTACTGTGACACAAATTTCCCAGCATTTATGGCCCCATATTATCATCACCTTCCCCTTGTTTTCAATCCTCAGGAACTTGATGCATATCTAGAGGAGGAGATCATCGAGGATGAAGTTGAAATTCAAGAGAAAGGGCTAGACCAACTAGAAACAGAACCAGAGCATGAGGCGTAATCTCATACTCCAAAGAAACATGGATCTCCAGCCATACATTCCTCTCCAACTCCTGACCCGCCTGCTGATCAAGAGTTCATAAATGTACCAGAAGAAGATGAAGATGAAAACTTGGATTCCCTATTCAAGTCGGCCCAGGACTTAATGAAAGCGGCCACCTCTGGCACCTCAAGCAGTGGACTTGGCTCCACCTCCCAATCCCAATTCACTCCAGAGGAGGTCGCTAAAGCCAAAACAGCCCTCAGGATGGCCCTTCTCAAGAATTTCCAAGCCATTGTCCACCCCGCCAGGGCCTCCAACGTCAAGAAAGCCATGGACGTGCTGGTGAAGTCCCAAGCCCTGGGACCAAATGATGCCTCACTCCAATATTTTCAAAAGGAATTCCCCAACATGGTCAAGACTCATGACGCCTCCACTCAAGACCTCAGCAAAGTGCATGCCAAGCTGTCAGAGCTGGAGAAGGTTGACATGGAGATCACAAGATTCAGCACTGAGTGGAACCAATTGAAGGAAGACATCATAGTCAACAGAGCCAACAACATTGCTACCTCTGAAGAAATTCAAGAGCTTAAGGACAAATTGGCCCAAGCCGAAGGCTGCCTGGAAGATCTTCAAAAGGAGTCCAAGATCTTGGCCAAGCAACATGAAGACCTAAAGGCTGGGTCCAAGAGCCAGAAGTTGAAGCTCAATCTCTTGATTGAAGAAGTTCCAGATCTCTGTAGAAGGTGGGAAACGCTTGAGGCCCAACTCACCAGCCTCAGCACTGCATGGAGAACCTGAAGACAAGTCTTGAAGGCCTTCTGTAGGTCATTGTCCTCCAAAACTCTAATTTTTGAACTTCTATTTCTTGGTTTGTAATAAGTTTTGTTTTGCCTAGCCTGGAACTTTCCCTTAAATGGCCAAAGGTAGTGGTTTGACATGGTCTGGATGTTACTTTTGGTGGCCTGAACCTGAGGCCTTTTCATGGTTTTTGAACTACAGGTACCTTGGCCTCCGTTCAGGCCTTGCTGGCATGCTTCTTATGGTCTATTTGATTGATTTTCCCCAAAGTCTCTCATTTCCCACATAGTAGGGTAATGATGCTTTAGGTATTTACCATTTGTTAAATGTCGAAACAAACCACCATTTAAGTCCATAAGATGATAGACGTTACCTCTGAGGACTTTGGCAATCTGGTACGGCCCTTCCCAGGTTGGAGACCATTTGCCATACCTTGGATTCTTTTCCCCTAAGGGAAAGACAGCCTTCTAGACCAAGTCACCTTCAGAAAAGCTCTTCTTCCTTACGCGTTTGTCATAGGACCTGGCCACTCTTCTTCTGGACCAACATGTGGTCAAGGGCTGCGAGCCTGACTTCATCTAAGTCCTCAAGCTCTATCAGCATGGCCTGAGTATAATCTGCAGGAGTGAGTCCATGTTGAAATGCACTCCTTGCTGATTTTACTGCCACCTCCATTGGTAGGACTGGATCATGTCCATACACCAGCATATAAGGAGTTCTATTGGTGGCTTCCTTCTTTGAGGTTTTGTAGGCCCATAAGGCCTCAGAAAGTAATTCATGCCAAGCCTTTGGGTTGTCCTCCACCATCTTTTCAATAATGTTGACCAAAGTCCTATTAGTGGACTCGACCTGACCATTTCCTTGTGCATAATAAGGAGTGGAATTGGAAACAATGATGTTTTGTTGAGCAGCAAAGTTGACCACTTGTTCCCCCATGAAGATCATACCCCTATCTGCAACCAAGTGTTCCGACAACCCAAACCTATGGATGATTCTTTCCTTGATCACCTTAATTATCTCTTGTTGATCCACAGACTTCAATGGCACCGCCTCTGCCCATTTAGTGAAGTAGTCCGTGGCTACCAAGATGTAGGCATGATTTTCAGAGGAAGGAGGATAGATCTTACCAATCACATCTAGAGCCCAGCCCCTAAATGGCCAAGGTTTGACTACAGCATGATAATTAGCCACAGGAACATGCTGAATTGGGCCATGGGCTTGACATGGCTGGCATCCTTTGGAGAAACGAATACAATCCTCTAAGATGGTTGGCCAGTAATAACCATGCCTTCTGATTAGCCATCTCATCTTTATCCCTGATTGATGGGCTCCACAGACTCCTTCTCACCTTCCTAGAGGCTCTAAAATGGGGCCTCTTGAGGAAAGACATGATAGGTGTACGCCAATCGTTCTCGGGCTCGTCGTCTGACTCTTCCCCTGTGAAGTCTAAAGTAAATACCTCCAATCCTAGACCCCTTCTCCTAACAGAAGGTAACAACCTCTTTTGGACTGTGATAATCTTGTGAATTGTTTTTGGAGCTAGCTTCAGACCTGTTGAGGCCTGAGCCAATCTGTTGGCTTCAGCGTTCATACTCCATGAGACGTGCTTGACAGTGACGTCGTCAAAATCTTGCATTAATTGCACGGTTGCCATATAATAAGGCGCTAAGTCCTCACTATAGCATTTGAATGTTCCTGCCAAGTTATTGATGACAAGGTTTGAATCTCCAATGACCCTTACCTCCCTGGCCTCTAGATCTCTAAGGATCTCAAGGCTAATAACCACTGCTTCGTACTCAGCCTGATTATTGGTGCATGGAAAGTCAAATTGAAAGGACAACTCAGTCCTCAGGTCTTGGGGAGAAATAATAATTACCCCACAGCCTGAGACCTCCTGAGTCCTTGACCCATCAAAGAGTAACGTCCAAGGAGTGAGTGATACTTCAAGGGCACTCAGTCCTAGCTCAGATTCATCACCGATGTCCAAGCATGGATGATCAGCAAGAAAATCTGCCAAGGCCTGGCCCTTTACAGCTTTTTGAGGAATGTATTGAAAACTGAATTCCATTAGAGCTAAAGACCATTTTCCAATTCGGCCTCTCATGATGGGCCGAGAAAGCAAGTACTTAACTAGTTCTGTTTTACTCATGATGTAAACCAAAACAGGAAGCCTATAGTGCCTCAACTTTATTGCTGAAAAGTACAAGGCAAGACAAACCTTTTCAATAGGACTGTATCTCCGTTCACATGGAGTCAGCAACCTACTTAAATAATACACCGCCTGTTCCTTTCCTTAAGTGTTGTCTTGAGCTAAAATTGATCCAATAAAGCCCTCAGTGGCTAAGATGTATAGCTTCAAAGGCTTGTTTTTCATGGGAGGCATAAGGACTGGAGCTTGGGCTAGATAGCCTTTGATCTCGTTAAAGGCCTTCTGATGGTTTGCCTCCCACACAAAAGTGTCTTGATCTTTCAGCTTTAAGAGTTGAGAAAAGACCAGGACCTTTCCTGCTAGGTTTGAGATGAACCTTCTCAAGAAGTTGAACGAACCCAAGAGCTTCTGCAACTCCCTCTTGGTGGTAGGAGGCTTTGCTTCCATGATTGCTTTGGCCTTATTCTTGTCAATCTCAATCCCTCTGTTATTTACCAAAAATCCAAGGAATTTGCCCGCTGAGACTCCAAAGGCACACTTCAAGGGGTTCACTTTCAAGTCAAACTGTTGCATCCTCAAAAATGACCTCCTCAAGTGTTCCAAATGTTCGTCATAGGACTGAGACTTGACCACGATATCGTCGATGTAGATCTCCATGAAACGACCAATGAAATCATGAAATATGGCGTTCATTGCTCGTTGGAACGTAGCACCAGCATTCTTTAGGCCGAAGGGCATTACGACCCACTCAAAGGTTCCTAGGGCTCCAGGACACCTAAAAGCAATCTTAGCCATATCAGCCTCATCAATGAAGATCTGATTGTACCTAGAATATCCATCCATGAAGGACAGGACCTTATGACCAGAAGCTCCATCCACCAACTGATCTGCAACTAGCATTGGATATTCGTCTTTTGGGGATGCCAAGTTTAAATTTCTGAAGTCCACACATACTCTGACCTTTCCATTCTTCTTAAGGACTGACACAATATTAGAGAGCCAAGTAACATACCTGGCTGTGCGTATGAACCCAGCATTGAAGAGGCGCTCAATCTCGTCTTTGACTTGCAAATAGACCTCATTGGACATCCTCCTTGGTGGTTGTTTGAAAGGTTTGAACCCTGGTTGAATGGGCAACTTTTGCTCAACCAGGTCTCTGGACAGACCTGGGAGTTCCTCAAAGGTCCACGCGAAGCAGGACTTGATCTCCTTCAAGAGCTGGATCAATTTCTCTTTGACGTCCTCTGGCAGAAGTTGGCTAATATATACAGGTTTGGGATTCTCTGAGTCTCCTAAATTAACTTCTTCCAGAGGATCCTGAGCATCAGCCCTTAGATCATCCAACTTGGCTGGGGTTGCTTCAAGGTCTTCCAAACGGATTTCGTCCAAATCTTCAACAAGGTTTTCATCCTCATTGATCACTTTAGCCGCACAGGCCGAATGATCCCATTAGCCTCCTTTCGAGCAAGTAGGCCTCGAATTTAGATAGCGTGGCCTGGAAGGCCACACTCGTCTCTTTTTCTGAAGGGTTTACTGACATTGAGAAGGGCGTTTGAATGAGGTTGTAATCGGCCTGCTTGACTCCGTGATCATAGGACCGATTAACTCCTGAAAAAGTGCTTTCACCTTGTGGGCTACCACAGCCCCGGGTGGAATCGGGGCGGCCCGAAAAGAAACGCCTCGCTTTGGAATCGAATCGAAAATTTTGAAGAGTTGCCACCCGGATTTATGGTTCGCCACCCGAGAAACCGTTTTATTCGAAAAATGGTGGATTTGAATTTTAAACCAGAGATTTTGAAAAGGGTTCGGAAGCCACGTTACGAGGGGGGAAGGGTTTTACGACACCCCCCTCGCCCGATTTGAAATCGGTCTCTACTAGATATTTGTGGGATTTTTTTTGTTTTATTTTTTTTTGTTTTAAGGATTTTATTTCATCAGACTGCTACCATTTATTTACAGATACATCAGGTACAGAGGGGTGCATTCATGTGCATGTGTACAGTGAACGATTAAAGAAATGATAATGAAATGCAAAATATTAGAAGCTGGAAAACCCTGTCACTGATTCACTCTCGAGCGCTCGGAAGCACTCCCGAGCGCTTGGGAGTAATGTACGCCCCAACCTGCAAGTCTTGTTAGCACAGCAGAATATGATACTGAAAATGAAAATTGGGATAACATTAATCATGTCACAGGCTCAAGAGGGGACTTGGGAGAACGGAATCAAACCCACCCCTCCAAGCCATGCATCATTTCCTTTCTGAAAATCGATTTTACAGTAGTAAGAGGCGAAAGGGGACACATGCATGAACATGCAAGGGTAGTAGGAGCATCAAACTGGGAGAAAGATGGGCTGGAGTTGCATGCAGACACTCTCGAGTGCTTGGGAGTGATCCCGAGTGCTTGGGAGTGTTCTGCACTCCAGAACTGGCTTCAACCACCTGATGCACTCATTGTAGTACACTGGTGTACTGGATCTCGTGTTTTTGAAGCATGAAAAAGGTTTTTCTTTTCAAATCCAGAGCAAAACCCTTTTGCATGTTCTTAAGTAAAATGGTTTTCCCCTATTCGTTCCTCTTAAAAGAAGATCATCTACACCAATACCCTTCAAAAGAGTTGAAAAGTTTGAAAACCCGGTCTACTCTTCATGCATGTCCATATAAATGCTCAAAAGAAGAAAAACTGGACTGAAACCACTCTCGAGCGCTCCAGAGTCGTCTCGAGCGCTCGGGAGTACTTCCAGTAGGCCAGTGCAGAAAATGCATTTTGTACCCCTTTGCTCTTGTTAATATACCAAGGTCTCTCAACCTGTACTTAGTATTAAGGACTAATAGGGCTGAGGGACCTCCCTCAGAAAGGAAAAATAGTTTGTTTTGCTTGTGTTGACATCAAGGTAGAGAACTTCTACCTTTAAGTTTAGAACCTTGCTCCTTGGAAAAAGCCTCAGAAAGTGAAATAAAGGTGAAGGATCAGGAGACTCAAGACTGGAGAATGATCTGAACTCCTTGCATGTCTTTGATACTTTGGGTTTTTGTTGCTTTTGTTTTTGAAAATGAAGGTTTTTTTGAAGGAGATGAGGAAGAACAGCTTTGTTTGGACAGTCAAGAGTTAGAGAGAGACAATCCGTGTGTGTTTTGGGCTGAAAAGGCCCTTATATAGGCAAGAGAGTATATAGTCCTATTTTAGACAATGTAATATGGAATCTTTGAAAATCCATCAGGCCTAACTCACCTCTGACTTAGGTGGAGTGTTGCCTGAGGTTTGAACTGGCCAAAACGGCTATAATGATGGCTTGCATGGGAAGTGGGGAAGCTCCAGCATCCATTGGGCAGCAAAAAAGTCTCGAGCGCTCAGGAGCACTCTCGAGCGCTCGAGAGTTTGTTAGATCCCAGATTTTGAAAATGGTTTTGAGCGCTTGGGATCGCTCTTGAGCACCAAGGACTGATTTTAACATTTTATTTTCCTTTTTTAAAGTCTTCCAAGAAGCATTGTTTTGACTGGTCAAGGGCTTGTTTCAATCCAAATTCATCATCGGGGAGCCTCCGGGCCACAAATTAAGGAAATTCGAGGAGTCAAAATTGGGGTGTCTACAGTTGCCCCCTCTTTGGATGGCGCTCGGCATCATGTCTGGATGCGAGTGACATTCAAAGATTGAGACAGCCCAATTCGAGCCACGTCAAACCCTTAATTCCACAAATAGTGCAAAATGGCACATCCAATGCTTGAGGTCGTGTCCTTTCGGACTTCCTACGTACCCTTTTCTGCAGGGATCAGACCAGCGTAGTTCTTCGGGGCAGGTGCAAACACGTGTGACGCATGCATGAGAAAGATTGACAAGACTTTGATAAGATAAATACATGAAGGGTCCACTTGTTGCTTTGTTTGGCGGACGGAAAAATGCAAGCACGTGCAGTACATGCATGAGAAATGATCGACACGAATTCGATAAGATAAATATGCGAAGGATCCACCTGTTGCTCTGTTTGGCGGGTGGAAAATGCAAGCACGTGTGATGCATGCATGAGAAAAGATCGACACGAGTTTGATAAGATAAATGCATGAAAGGGTCCACCTGTTGCTCTGTTGGGCGGACGGGACGTGGATAAAATGGCCTTGTAGGGTAGAAATACCTGCAAACCTGTTGAAATTAGAATAAATAGACAAATTTCCGTCGACTACCAAGTAAGATACAAAATCGCGGAGCGTGAGTCCAAAAACACATTATCGACTAAAGATTGCCTCCCACAGTCTCGTTCGGCGCGGACGAAGCCAGGATTGAGATTGATTTTGTAAGAAAGAAGCAGAAGCTAAGAAAGCCTCAGAAGCGGGAAACACACGGAAGAACAGAGGATTGGCACGGAGGCCAAGGAGAGACCTCAGCGCTCAGAACCACTCCCGAGCGCTCGGGAGTGGTCTCGAGCGCTCGAGACCGCGGCTGGGGGTCCACTGCCCTATTCATCTTCTTCGACTGACTGGAGTTTAACCCACTCCCGAGCGCTCACGAACCAGAAAAAGCCGTACACAGCTCGACCTCTCAAGCTCGATCGTTCTCACCCTTTCTCTCAGGCGATCTCACTCCACTCAGTCCCTCGACTGATCCCTCTCCATTCTCTCCGTCCCAGACTTTCCCATTCTCTCAAAACGGACCGAGTTGAGACCTCAAGATCTCTACGATCTTCCAGTGGGTGATTGTGTACCAGGAGGTGCGAATCAAAAGGAGAACAAAGATTTGGGGGGAAGAAATCGAGGGGATGGCTAGCGGAGGTGATGGGGAATTTCCCCGCCGCGAGGAGGTGGTGGCGGTGACGACCACGGCGGCGATGGAGGAAGACAGCAGCAGTGCTACTGCCACACCAGCTCAGGAGAGGATTGGTGAGGGTTTCGTTGCTGGGGTTGAGTCTAGTGGGGGCGTAGTTGCAGTAGAGAACGGTAGCGGGGGTTCGGCGGTGGTAGGAGATGTGAGTGGGAGTGAGGCTGTGCGAGGGGATGGCGACGAGCTGGCCATGGGCAGCCAGGGTGCATCGGGCAGCGGGGGAGATGGTACGAGTAGAGGGGGAGGTGCCACGGGCACTCCCCATACTCCTACGGTGGAGGATTTGCTAGCGGCTGCGGAGGTATCTCCCTCCACGAGTGAAGAGGACTGAGATCTACACCCGAGCTGAGCAGGAGCGGTTCACGGTGCCAGATACGGACTTGGAGAGGTACCTGCGGCGTACGCTTGACTATGCAGCATATCGAGATAGGTACCTGGCCACCAGTTTGGGCATGGAGAGGGAGCTGGAGAGGCGGATACCAGAGGCTGAGGCCAGGAGGGCCAGGGGTGAGGCTGTTGATGAGGCTGGAGACGAGACCGGGGGTGAGATTGGAGGTGAGACAAGAGGACGAGGCCGAGGTGGTCACTCTTCACGCGGTAGGGGGTGAGGTGCTAGACCTCCTGCTGTTGGGAGAGGTGCTAGTTCTTCAGCTCGAGGCGAGGGCAGCTCGCAGGTTCTGGAGACAGCTGAGGCATCCGCTTCAGTTGGGTTGCCGACATTGGAGTGGACGGTTGGGGTGAGAGATCCATCTGGGGCCCGAGCGTTGCTAGATATCCCACGCCTCCCACAGTCGTTGATGCAGCTTCCAGCGCAGGTATGTCACAACTTTGCTTCTTTCATGCTTCAAATGTTTCTTGTTCATGCATCTATTGTTTTGACCTTTGAATCATCACGCAGGTGCCACGAGAATGGGCGGAAAAGGCTATCATGCTGATGGTGGGGATGCGCCAGTTGCTGAAGGACTGTGCCAAGGGGAGGACCCTCCAGACTAGACCTGTTCCTGAGCCCGCTTTACCTATTGCTTCACAGGTATGCAAAGTGCATGCATATTCGTCTTATTGGATTTAAAACTTGTACCAAATGAACGAATGCTCATGATATGCAGGTGCAGCCACGACGCTCGGTTAGGACACAGCCGTAGGACACCACGAGCCTTCCAGCTTCCACTAGCGTGAGAGGCCAGAGAGCATTGCGGTCCGCTACAGGGGCGAGGCAGTTTGAGGTGATTCCTAGGGCAGCGTCTCAACGGAGGCCCGTTCGCGAGGAGTCAGAGGAGGATACAGAGGAGTTGCTCGAGTCACGAGCTCTAGGGTCTACGGACTCGAGTACTGCCTTAGGCCCTTCCGACGATGAAGATGATGGCAACGAGGACGAGGTTGAGGGTTCTGAGTCCGAGGGACGCCAACAGAAGAGGATCTGCTTGGGCTGAGCTTTAGGCTTTTTGCATTGCTTGCTTTTCTTTTGCATGGGCCAGCGTGCCAGAGTAGTCGTAGCTCCTGGGCCTGCGTGCCTTGGTTTTGTTTGGGGCCTGCGTGCCCTGGTAGATAGGATTGGGCGTGTGTTTGCCCCAGCTTATGCACTTCCTCCTTTACTCATTGTAAATGCCGCATTTATTTATGAAAATTTGCACTTTTCTCGATTTGTGTTCGTTTGCACTCCCTTTAAGAATTGTATTTTATGAAATATGTTCGTTGTAGGGAGGTAATCCCGAACAGGTACAAGGGGTGGCCGAACACGTGGTGCGTGGGGCCCAGAACAAATACAGTCGGAATATTCGCCGTGCAGTGAGGTGAACGGCACAAGGACAGGGGATACGAGAGGTCCCAGGTCCAAGATACCCGAAGCAGGCATGGTCCAAAGAGCAAGGGTAGTTGTTGGACCGGGCCTCGTGATAAGGGGTCCAGTTGATATGAGAAATCATTGGTCCGTGTGGTCTGTCGGCAACGAGAAGGCCGAACAAGAGCAGCGAAGGTACCAGGAGGTGCTCCAGAATGGTCCAGAAATGGACATATCCACAGTAAGGAAACGAGATTTGAGGAGATACCCAATGAGAATGGGGTGAACGGCCAGCTTTGGAAAGAGTTCCTAAAAGGTCTAAAAGGAAATATGCGGTTATGGGAATGAGAATCCCTGATATTCTAAGTTCCCTTTACGAGAAAGGAAACTTAGGGCAGCAAGATGGCTTGAACAGCAAGTAGACATGGGTCTATAAATATGAGGTAAACCTAGAGGTAAAGGTACGCAATTCTGGGCTATTTGCTTATTACCTATTGAGAATTAGGGTTTACACTAGTACGAGATACTAACTTTGGCATCGGAGGGCCTTTGCCACGAGACGGCAAAGGTGCGCTCACCTTTTGTTTGTTTTATAGGTTTGACTCTGGCGGTGTGAGAAGTAGCCGTTACAGTTCTGAACTGTTCGAAGGCCTTTTTCGTTTTCGCACTTACAATTGGCGCCGCCTGTGGAAGCGAAAGAGGTCCCTTCGAAAAAGCGACCATGGTGGAAGATGAAACCCCAGTTGACCCGAATAATCTGCTGGGAGGGGGAGGTGACAAGTCCCCGCCGGATCCTCCAAGAAAACCCGATGGCGGGCGAACGGGGAGGACCACGAGTAAGGACCGCCCCCTGGCAGCCCATGGCGACTCCAGAAACAAAGACGGACGGACGGCAACGGGATCCACGAGAAGGAGTAAGTCCCGCCGTGAGAGGGAGTCAGTGGCACGTTCGAAAAGCGTGCATAGCCGGGAAGATATCCTGGACAAAAAGAGACAGGAGATAGAAGAGTACGCTCGCCTGATTAAAAGGCGAGAGTATGAGATTCAACAGTTGCAGAGGATACGAGAACATCCAGAGGATTCTGGGCTTTCACGAAGGAAGTCCAGAAAAGAAAGGTTGGATATGGTGGAGTACAGGAGAGCTTCTTCACGAAAAAGAAGAAGCAGGAGCCTCACTCCGAAACGACCGAGGGCTACTTCACGAAAAAGGAGAAGCAGAGTAGGAGCTCCTCCCCGAGGAAGGAGGGAGCAGGAAGCACACAGGGACAGGTACGAGAGACCCGATTCCGACTGGGAAAAAAAAATGCCAGGGCTGCTAAGGTATCGGAGGAGGGACCATGTCTGCACGAGAGAAGCACGGAGAGCCCTTAGCAACATAGCAACTTCTCCTTTGCAAAGAGATTGCAGGAGGCAAGGTTGCCGAGCAGGTTAAACACGGACGCTTATCCTGCATTTAAACCAATGCAGACCCTTGGCGCACATACAAGATTACCAAAGAAAGCGATGTTTATGCACGACGGTGATGACGCAATCATGTGCAAGATGTTCCCCATCTAGTTTGGGAAAAGTGGCCCTATCATGGTTCCATAAGTTGGGGCCGAACACCATACGAGGGTGGAGACAATTGGCCGAGGAGTTCACTGCTCGGTTCCTTACGAGCCAGAAACCACCCAAAACTTTTGAGAGTCTCTCAGCTATGAAGCAAGGAGAGAGTGAGCCGATCAGGGACTACGCCAAGAAGTATTGGGAGACTTTCAACGAGATTGAAAGTTGCAGTGAAGAGTATGCAATAGCAACGTTCAAAGCTGGGCTACCTGTTTGGGGAGAGCTGCGAAAGTCCCTAAACATGAGTCCAGTGAGCACGTTGGCAAAGCTGATGGAGCGGATTGAGCAGCACGCCAGGAACGAGGATGACATACTACGGGATGACGGCAAGCTAAGTGCCGAGCAAGTCAAGGGACCCGCAAAGAAGGCGGATAAACCCGAACCCAAGACTTACAAAGAAAGAAAGGAGCACGGGCAGACTAAGAGAGAGTCGTACCAAGAAAAACACGTCCCTGATCCGAAGTCGTTCTTCTCGGTGACAACGGTTTGGAAAGAACCGATTTATCGGATTCTTTATCGAATAAAGAACCGCCCATACTTTAAACGGCCCCCACGGCTGGAGGGTGACAAAGATGCAAGAAGGGCTACGAGTCAGCACTGCAGTTACCACAAAGACTGGGGGCACATGACAGAGGATTGCAAGATGTTTAAACAGCATCTTGATGACCTGGTCTCCCGTGGGTACTTGAAAGAGTTTATCCAAGAGGAGCACAAGGGTGCCGAGAAAGCGATGGAACTGGATTACGAGCAAAATCCAAGGGGCGTAATCCATATGATACATGGGTTGGCCACACCTTATACGAGAAATGAGGCGAGATTACTCCAGAGGCAGGTGAAACACGACCAGCACGTGATGCGGTTGGGAAAGAAACGGGGACGTGAAGCGGAAGGGTGCAACGAAGGCATAGTCTTCACGGATGAGGACCTGGGAGGAGTCCAGGTGCCGCACAACGACGCTCTTGTCATAACCCTACGAATTGGGGAGTATGACATAGAGAGGATCCTGGTGGATTCAGGAAGTTGCACCGAGGTGCTTTACTACGACGCATTCAAGAAGCTGGGATTGACACAGGCGGACTTGGTACAGTCAGTAACCCCGTTGGTCGGGTTTAGTGCAGGAGCAGTTTGGCCATTGGGTAAGGTAACCCTTCCTGTTCGGGCAGGAACAGTGGTGCTCAGAACCGATTTTTTGGTGGTGGATGTGCCGTCTTCCTATAACGCGATTATAGGAAGGACCTGGCTGCATAAGATGAGGGCAGTTTCGTCCACTTACCATCAGATGGTGAAGTTTCCAGGATCCAATGGGATCGAGAGAATAAAGGGGAACCAGAAGACAGCCCAACAGTGCTTGGTTTCTATAATCAAGAAGGCGCCCAAGGCACAGCTAGTACAAACCGTCGAGGTTAACAACCAGCCGACCATCGAGGATGTCGGAGGGAATCCAGCCGAGAAGGTGGTGGAAGGATTGAAGAAAATCCAGATCAACGAGAATGATCCAGAAAGGTATTTCCTGATTGGGGAGAACCTGTGCACAGAAGAGGAGGAAGAATTGGTGAAGTTCCTCAAAGAATACGTTGATGTGTTTGCTTGGATGCCGGAAGAGATGCCTGGGGTGGACGCAAACGTGATTTGCCACCACTTGAATGTGGATCCACAACACAAACCGGTGATGCAGAAGAAAAGGAGATCAGCCGTACAGCGTGGACGCTGTCATTGAAGAGGTGGACCGCTTGCTCGAGGCAAAGGCGATCCGGGAAGTGTATTACCCGGAGTGGTTGTCTAACACGGTAGTGGTGAAAAAGAAGAATGGGAAGTGGCGAGTTTGCGTCGACTTCACAGATCTAAACAAGGCCCGTCCAAAAGAAAGTTTTCCCCTGCCCAGATAGATCAACCGGTGGATGCAACAGCTGGGTATGGGCGTATGAGTTTTCTCGACGCTTATCGAGGATATCACCAGATAGCTATGTACGGTCCCGATCAGGAGAAGACGTCCTTTATCACACCACGGGGGCTGTACTGTTATCATGCCCTTTGGTCCGAGGAACGCTGGAGCAACTTATCAGAGATTAGCAACGATTATGCTAAAGAATCTGCTCGGCAAGACCATGGAGGTATACATAGACGACATGGTGGTTAAAAGCAAGGAGAGACGGGACCACATAGCTGATCTGAAAGAAGCTTTTGAGATAATCGAGAGAGTATAAGTCAAGCTCAACGCCTCGAAATGTGCCTTTGGAGTAAGTTCTGGGAAGTCTGGGCCACTTGGTGACCATTAGAGGGATAGAGGCGAATCTCGATCAAATAAGCTTTGCAGAAGTTGCAGAGTCCAAGGACCACGAAGGAGGTCCAGTTAATGTGATGGCGGCAGCCTTAACAGTTCATCACTGCTCGAGTGACAAATGCAGCCTTTCTTTCGCTTGTTAAAAAAAAGAGAAGGTTACGAATGGGGAGCAGAATGTGAGCAAGCATTCCAAGACCTGAAGAAGTACTTGGCAGCCGCCCCACTTCTGTCCACTCCCGAGCTTGGTGAGACCTTGACCTTGTACTTAGCAGTGTCAGAACATGCTGTAAGTGCGGTCTTACTAAGGAACAAGGGATCCGAGCAAATCCCTGTCTATTACGTGAGCAAGACGCTACTGGACGCAGAAACGAGGTATCTGCCACTTGAGAAGTTGGTCCTGGCGCTGAGGACGGCGGCTAGGAAGTTGCCCCATTACTTCCAAAGTCACAAAGTGGTGGTTTACACAGAGTTCCCATTGAAGTCGTTGCTCCGAAAGGCTGATTTCTCGGGACGAATATCGACCTGGTCAGTGGAACTGAGCCAGTATGATATTGACTATCAGCCGCGCACGGCAGTTAAAGGGCAAGTTTTGGCAGATTTCGTGGCAGAGTTTTCTCCCACAGTTGCTCCACTGCCTCCTACGAGAAAGGAGCAGTTGGTTGAGCAATCAGCCGAGAAGAAAAAGGCATCCGCCGAGCAGGACCCTTTGGAATGGAAGCTTTTTGTTGATGGGTCCGCATGCAATACCGGATCTGGAATTGGAGTGGTACTCTTCCCTCCTGAAGGAGTTATGATCGAGTTGTCGTTACGCCTAGGTTTCAGCGCGTCAAACAACGTGGCGGAGTACGAGGCACTCCTAGCCGGGTTACGGAGCGCAAAAGCCTTGAAGGTAAAAAGAATTCGAGTATTCTGTGATTCACAACTCGTGGTGAATCACTACCCGAGTACGAGGCCCGGAATGAGAAGATGGCAGCCTACGTGAAGGCAGCCAAGGATTTGCTTGATACCTTCGAGAAGGTACACATCGAGCAGATAAGCTCCGGGCGGAATGCCCACGCTGACTCACTGGCTTGGTTGGCAGCGGCTGTGCCAACAGAGTTCAAGAGGAAGGTGGCAGTGGACTATCTTGCTGAGCCGAGTGTTGGGAGAAGTGTGGAATTGGTCTTGGACGTGAACCAAGGACCAAGTTGGATGGATCCAATAGTGGAGTTCCTACGAGATGGGATACTCCCCACAGACAAAAAAGAGGCTCACAAAATAAAGAAGAAATCTGCAAGATTTTGGCTATCACCAGAGGGGTAGTTGTACAGGAAGTCCTTCACTGGACCGTACCTGCTTTGTGTGCATCCCGAGATGGTGCAGAAATTTCTCCACGAGATACATGAGGGAACGTGTGGGAGTCATGTAGGTGGGAGATCCATCGCCCACCGAGCAATCACACAGGGTTATTGGTGGCCACACATGCAAGAAGATGCGAAGTTGTATGTGAAAATCTGTGAGAAGTGTCAGAAGTTCTCACCAATGATCCGAACACCAGCCGAAGATCTGGTGCCACTCCACAGTGGGGAATGGACATCGTGGGTCCACTCCACAAGGCTACTGGGAACAGGAAGTTCCTATTGGTAGCAACGGACTACTTTACCAAGTGGATTGAAGCAGAACCACTGGCAAAATCACAGAACCCATGATAGAAAAGTTCGTGTGGAAGAACATCATCACTTGATTTGGAGTTCCTTATTCCCTGATCACTGATAATGGGTCACAGTTCCAGAAAAAGTTCAAGGCTTTTTGTGCCCAATATGGAATAAGGAACTACTATTCCACGCCAGCCTACCCTCAGAGCAATGGGCAGGCAGAGGCGTCCAACAAAACCATACTTGACGGGAGCAAGAGACGGTTGGACAAAGCAAAAGGCAAGTGGCCTGACGAATTGCCACTGGTCCTGTGGGCACACCGAACAACTCCTAGGAGGTCTACGGGAGAGACCACCTATTCGCTAGCGTATGGGACAGAGGCTGTTATTCCATTGGAGGTTGGTTTGCCGACCAACAGGACCACATTGGTGGAAAGTGGGGGCAATGACAGAGCCCTGGAAATCGAGCTGGACCTCGCCGAGGAGAGGAGAGAACGAGCTCTGGTACACCTGGCTTCGTACCAAGAGCAGCTGATGAAAAGCTACAACAAGCGTGTCCACCCACGAGAATTTGGTGTTGGAGACCTTGTGTTAAGAAAGGTGCTCGGCAACACCAAAGTGGCCAACGAGGGCAAGTTGGGGGCCAATTGGGAGGGCCCGTATCGAATTACAGAGGTTGTTGGCATTGGGGCATATCGATTGGCAAACCTGGACGGGAACCCGGTACCAAGGCCCTGGAATGTTCACAACCTGAGGAAGTTCTACGTGTAAAGAACTTCGATTTCGTTTCTATTCTATTTTAAAATGCACATCGTGATTGTGTGGGAATTACGAATAAAATTCCCTTGTGTTTGCTTTTATTAGTTGTAAGGGGTACGCGTAACGTCCCCTTGAGTTTTTCGAATTATGAATAAAACTCCCGGATTTTGGTAACACAAACGCTGTTTTTTACGAGTTTTTCTTTTATTGTGCTTTAAATACGAAGTCAAGCTATGTCCTTAGTCATCACTTCGTATTGGGGAGCAGAGGTATAGGGTAACTAAATGGAATTTCAAATATTTCAAAATTGAGCCAAGTACGAATATACTTGTTTATTTGCTCGGGCACGAATACACCCCGAATTGAGCCAAGTACGAATATACTTGTTTATTTGCTCTGTATGAATACACCTAGAATTTTGCCAAGTACGAATACACTCTGATACTGCTCTGCAATCGAATGTTTCAAATCTTGCCAAGTACGAATATACTTGATTGCTGCTCAGTACGAATGAATACGCCCGGAAGGCATACGAGATTATGCACACCGTTCTCAACACGAATATGTTTGGAGTAAATTCCAAGTACGAATAGACTTGTTAGCTTGTACGGTTGCATGCCCTCACGAATTTACACACAATCTGGGGATGAATATACCCAAGGTTACTAAGTACAAATACGAGCACATTTTGGGCTGCATACACGAACATGCAGCAATACCCAAGTTCGAAAAATTTTAAAGACTGCCTGGATACATATGAGTAAATGTGTTGATAGACAAGCTGCGAATATACTTAACACTTACATTAGGGTACGAGAAACCTGCAGCAGTATAAATGAGAGTGCAACTAAAACATCAGCAGACCAGCTAAGGCCTGGGGAGCATACGTAAGGCTAAGACACTTAGCACATAGAAATTTGGCCAAGAGATGGCCACCTGCGTTGGTAAAGGCCATGAAGGGCCATGCAAAACTGGAGTTTAGGCCACGAAGGGCCGAAGCATAAAAAGCCACGAAGGGCAAAAACACGGGAAGTAAAGTATTTGAAAGTGTATCAGGTGCCACGCAGGGCAATACCAATGGCCACGCAGGGCCAGTCAAAAACTGATTCAAAGAAAGTTTCAAATGTTTTTACTACGAAGAGTCCCACTTACTCTTCGATCGTCAGATCCTCAATGACAGGGGTAGAGGCTGGAGCATTTGCAGAGGTTAGAACAGTAGAGATTGTTGCATCATCCACAGCGGTGCCAGGTGCAGATGGACCGCCACTAGCTTCCTTCTGGCCAGTGTTGGTCGCTTCTCCAGTTTGATCAGCTTCGGCACCTTGCTGCTCAGGGATGTTGTTGAGCTCCCTGTCCAGGCTGTCCTCCTCCTCCACAACCTCTTTCAGCTCCTCGGTGGCCGCTTGGGTGCTCGGAAGGTCAATCTCAGTCCACAGGGTAGAAGACTCTGGGGCACCAGATTTTCTGAGGCAAGCCAGCCAGCTTCAAATACCTCCGGTCCTGGATCCCGGGCATCTGGTCCGTATAGCTCTCAGTGGCCACGCGGATTCCTCGTTGTAGCCCTGCTGGTAGGTGGCCTTGGCCTCGTTCTTGCTCGCCTCCACTCAGAAGAGTCCGGTTCTAAGCTGTCTTCAGCACCCTCCAGCTTACCTCTCAGCTCATCCGCCGTCCCCCGAGCTTGATTTCTCTCCCTTTCTAGCCTGACAATTGTGTTCTGCAGCTTTGCGTTCTCACTGGCGAGCTTGGCACGCTGGGGCTCGGAATGTCCCAGTTTCTGGGCCATGGCCACCATTTTTTGCACGCCTGGACAGACACATGATTAGACAAATGGCAAGAATAAGCAATTTGAAGCCATTAGCATGAAGAAATGGGTATGATGGCTTTACCTTGGCTTGGAGGCTCATAAAAGAGCCGAGAAGGTTGTCCGGGGAGCGGGCAATCTCCTTTTGCATATCCCCAGGAAGCATGAATGCTTGGGACAATGCAAGTGCGGTACCCTCAGACTCCACGCTGTCACGGACCGTGACTGGCCGGCCGCCATGAGTGAGCTGTGGAGTCCAGAGAGGTGTTGGAGGTGCTGCAGGCTAGGAGTTGGGCTGTCCCAACAGAGGAGGCTTCCAACCATGGACGCTTGTCCCTGTGGCTGGCCTCAATTTCCTCGGGAAGCCTGGAGGGGCGTCAGGTTGAGCTGGGCCACGGCGACCATGAGAAGGCGCCGGCTCGAGAGCGCCCGCGCCACGAGATGTGCCGCGTCCCGCCCACCACCAGCCCCGGATATTGAGGAGGCTGCCGAGGTCGATCGGTTGCCGTGCATCTCGTGAGGAGGGAGACGGAAAGTAACCGCGAGAGGTTGAGGCTCCTTCGGCGAGTTGATTAGTTCGTTAGGCGGAGGAGGGGGTCCGAAACGCCTCTCTTCTCATTTGCTCGAAATTTGAGTTGGTGGAGGATCGGGGATAAAGGGATTGTCTGCTTTGCTTTCGGATTCGCTTGGTCGATGAATCCGCCGTATGATGCCCGGTAGCTGAGAAGAATCTATGCCGCCCTTGTCGGCCACCAAACACGTGCCCCGACCGCTGAAGGCAAGTGCACGGTTAATGTCGGTGACGTGGACCTGGGGTGATGATGGCGTGCCCTGGTTGACGTTTGTGGCTCTGCAAATACGAGGAAAATTGGCGGTCAGAAAACAAGTGAATGAAAGGTGCAATGCGAGAAATTGCTCGGCAAAGAGTTCTACGAGAAAAAGAACTAACGTGGCGTCAAATCTGTGGGGTGCGTGAAAGCCGATGACTCTGCCGTCCTCGCTCTGGGCTCGAAGTTCCTCGTGACGATGAGGAAGTCGCCGCCGCCCCTCCGGCGAAGTCGCGGTTCAAGCACCACTTTTTCTCGAATCCCTACTCTTGAGGTAGTAGGTTAAGGCGCCCTTAGTTCTCGAGATGCTGTATAGGTGGTGTATATCATGAAGGCCTAGGGGACGTGCCTAGCATTTGATTCAGGCATTGATGCCCATGACAACCCCGAAGAAGTGGCAGAGACTTGCATGGGGGATAGTCTGTAATAGGCCAAAACCTGGCGGAGTACGGTGCCAGGGGAAACCTAACGCCGCCCTCAACGACGGCAATGACAGGGATGTGCAGAGTGTCGTTGTCAAAACACTCACGAATGGCGTCTTCTGCAGCCAAGGAAGTGGCCACGTTGTCTGGGATCTCATAGCGAGACCTAAACTCGGCCATTCTTTGGGGCGTGTCACAGTGCCTACGAAATCGACCCATAACGAAAGCTCTGGGTTTGGGTTTTAATAGGGGGATGGGTACGGAAAAACCCTAAAGAGATTGAGGAGATCCTAGATCAACCGAGATAACCCTAGACTTAAGAGAAAAGTGGAGGGAAAGGGGAAATAAAACTTACGAATTAGCGGACGAGAACCCTAATATCGGAAGAGAAGAGGACTTCGAGCAGAGCTTCAATGGCGTGAATGGACAAACCGTCTGTCTGCAGAGGGAACTTGGAGGTGAAGTGGGTTTGAAATTGGGGACGAAAACCCAAGTATACCCCAGCAAAAGGGGGTGACGTATGAGAAACGTCACCCCAGACGCCGTTTGGGCGCTCCGTTCCCCGAAACGTCTGCTCGCATTTAATACGGGCAGCACAGAGCATGCCGCGTGTAAAGGTGTTAGCTGGAAAAGCCTATGCAGACCAAACGACGAGGCGTTTAGGTTGGGCTAATGATGAGTTTGCACCAAGTACGAGAAACATAGGTGCAGGAGCAAAACCTTGCTCGGTGTTTAGAAGCATTGCTCGTCATATTAAGAAGAAAATAACGAGTAAAGCTGGGGAGCCATTGTAGGGAGGTAATCCCGAACAGGTACAAGGGGTGGCCGAACACGTGGTGCGTGGGGCCCAGAACAAATACAGTCGGAATATTCGCCGTGCAGTGAGGTGAACGGCACAAGGACAGGGGATACGAGAGGTCCCAGGTCCAAGATACCCGAGCAGGGGCATGGTCCAAAGAGCAAGGGTAGTTGTTGGACCAGTCTCGTGATAAGGGGTCCAGTGATATGAGAAATCATTGGTCCAGAAGGTCTGTTCGGCAACGAGAAGGCCGAACAATAGCAGCAAGGTTCCAGGAGGTGCTCCGGAGTGGTCCAGAAATGGAAATATCCAGTAAGGAAACGAGATCTGAGGAGATACCCAACGAGAATGGGGTGAACGGCCAGCTTTGTAAAGAGTTACTAAAAGGTCTATAAGGATATATGCAATTATGGGAATGAGAATCCCTGATATTCTAAGTTCCCTTTACGAGAAAGGAAACTTAGGGCAGCAAGATGGCTTGGACAACAAGTAGACATGGGTCTATAAATATGAGGTAAACCTAGAGGTAAAGGTACGCAATTCCTGGTTATTTGATTATTACCTACCTGAGAATTAGGTTTACACTAGTACGAGATACTAACTTTGGCATCGGAGGGCCTTTGCCACGAGGACGGCAAAGGTGCGCTCACCTTTTGTTTGTTTTATAGGTTTGACTCTACTTTTCTCTATTTGCATTCGTTTGCACTCCCTTTAAGAATTGTATTTTATGAAATATGTTCGTCTAGCTTTGAAAGAAAGTAAAGAGCACGCGAATTTCAACCGATACTCTCAAAGTAAGAACGCAAACTCGACATCGACACACAACCGCCAATTTTTGAGCTTTTGATCATAAACCAGTGCATCGTATAGTTGGCAGTGAGTGCCGTGACCTGCGAGGATTGCTAGAATTACGAAAATAGCCTTGACACGATGGTCGACATACACATACACTCGAAAACGATGATTTCGGGCCGATTGGACGACAAAAATTTGAACTAAGAGCGCCAATGCGCGTTTGAATACGCCAAACAGTCACTAATGCACATTGTGACTTATACGCATCGCTGGATCCAATAAAACATGCGCTACATGGAATTCGACATACCCGAGGGTCAAAAACGTTGGGAATTTTGGTATTTTTCGAAGAACAAGAACGAATACACAAGAAAACATGCGACGGAAACCGCTGTATCCCCTGGGAACATGTTGGGAACCTTCTGACTTGAGCTGAATGTATTTGTGGCATTGAACTGAGGCTGGAATGTTGAGAATCAGAAGTTGCAGAAAACAGCAGCACTCCCGAGCGCTCGAGAGTGGTCTCGAGCGCTTGGGACTTCACTCCCGAGCGCTCGGGACTTCTGACATTGGCAGATCAGAGTTGCTTCCCAATGCCACTCTCCAACTATCCTCATGTTCTTTTCTTCTGTATGCACACTTCCAAGATGTATTGTAACCTAGCACCATCTGTTTCCCAGAACAAACAACTTCCCATAAGAAGACTTGGGCTTTTCCAATACTTTTTCAAGTTTTCAAAGTTTGAATTTTTCAAAATTGTCTTGAAAATGCTGAGCTTGAATGGTTCCAAGGCTGGTGAGAGCTGGTATTGCATCCTCCAGACCTCTATAAATAGAGAATTCCTGCTTTGGCAATTCATTCACACCTCATTCCATTGTTCTTTTTCCTTCAAAAAACTCATTCCTCTCATGGCCTTGCTAAACCAAGCCTTGCTCCGTCCTTGGTTGGACAGCCTCGAAGGCATCGATTGGCTGAATTTTTGAGGGCACCGCCTCTAGCTTTGAGGCATCTCCGCGAGGTCGCAATTCGTCCTGTCTTGCTGCACGCGGCAGCACGCTTTTGGGATCCTGAAGTGCATGTCTTTCGCTTCGGTTCTCAAGAGCTATCCCCCACCGTCGAGGAATTCCATGCCTATTTGGGAAGCCATGATTCCGCTGAGCCTATTGTTCCTATGATCTGGGAAAGCATGAAGAACATCCTCAAAGCCAAGCTGGGTGTTAGTGGTAATGTTGCAGAGTTTTCTGACCCGGGGCAACGCCATCAACATCATGCAGCTGTACGAGAGATTCATTACACCTGGAAACCTGACAGACTTTGAGTATCAAGGTCACCGGATGATGGCCTGCTGCATTTGTCTCTTGGCGGCCTTCCTGCTGGTTCCTTCTGTTGGTCAGCCCAGCTCTTTATTGGTTGGAGTCGCTACTCAGATCGAGGCTCGCAAGGACGTTGCTCCCTTGGTTCTTGCGGAAACCTTGATGGGGTTAGATGTCGTCCATGTAGGTCGCACGAGGGTTTTTGGTGGTAGCCCGCTCTTGTTGCAGGTTAGGGACCTCACTCAGCTCTCCTTTTTCTATTTCTCACATTCTTTTTACCTCGACGCTCGGTTTAGGCTTTATCTGGCTCCTTACTTGTTTTCTCACTTTTGGATAGATGTGGCTCTGCGACAAGTTGAGTTTGCTAATACCTCCATCGAATAACCGTGGTATTGGGCAGCGGATGGAACCGCTATTTCCAGGTGATGTACGCATGCTGAAGATGATCGGCTGATTTCCTCGAGATCTCATGGAGGAAGATGCCATCGCTTACGGTGCCATTGGCCGAGACTTCGCGATGATCGTGGAGTAACATGGGCTCAACGACCGTGTTTGTGGCTGGCTTGACAAGCTTCACTTTCTATTCACCCTTCCGCATCTTTCGTCAGCTTGGGCTCAGCCAAGAGGTGCCAGAAGTGCTTCGTCTCCCTCCCTTCACCATTCCGGGCCTTCGGAACTATGTCCGAACGTGGGAGGCCCGTAGGACTGAGCCAAGCGACCCACTTTTCTCAATTGCTTCAACCGGAAGGTACCGCAAATGGCTAAGGAGAGATGTGGAAGCAAGGAGGGGTTAAAAGCTTACTTTGCCAGTTTTTGAAATAAAAGTTAGGTCTCGTTGTGTGTTTTTTTTTTTTCATGCTCAGCTTGTAATGAAGAAATCATCTGAATAAAAGTGACTGATTAAGGGTTTCCCCCTTTCGGTTCGTTAATCACATGCGCCTTGAGAGAGTGTATCTTGATTTGTCAATTTGGACTTGGATTTTTGATTTTAGGACCGAACTTCAGAGTGAGATTGCCTACGTATCCCTTAAGAAAGGTAGTTGTCCATGCGCAATCTAGGTTATGGTTTCGTTTGGGTATTAACACTCTCCTTTTTGCGCTCTAAATTTTGCCTAGTACCGCCCTTTCGGGTTTTCGGCCTAGCGAGCTCTCTTTGACTTTTTGCCTTAACTTTGGCCTAGGCTGCCCTCGCGGGTTTTTGACCTAGCAGGGTTGCTCTAATTTTTGCCTGGGACCGCCCGTCCTTGGGGTTTTCGGCCCAGCGAGCTCTCTCAAGGGTAATATCGTTTAAGCTGATCCAAATTGACCAGGTTCGAAAATTTGTTGCCGTCGAGGTCGATGATTGATGCTGCTCCTCCGGAAAGGATAGTCTTGATGATGTATGGTCCCGCCCACTTTGGTCGGAACTTCCCTCGCAAATCGAAAACCGGAGCACGGATCTCCTTGACTACCATATCCCCCTCTTGCAGGTCCCTTGACTTCACTTTCTTGTTGAATGCTCGGGCGATTCTTCGCTGATAGCCCTGAATGTGGTATCGCAGTCTCCTTTCATCAGACAACATGAGCTCTTCGAACCTTCCACTGATCCATTCAGCCTCATCTATTCCTTGTTCAGCCATGACCCTGAGCGATGGAACTTCCAGCTCGATAGGGAGAACGGCTTCCATACCGTACACCAAGGAATATGGTGTTGCCCCTGTCGATGTGCGGATAGACGTCCGGTACCCCCACAAAGCTAGTGGCAGCTGCTCATGCCAATTCCTAGCTGATTCGACAGTCCTTTCGAGGATCGACTTGATGGTCTTATTGGCTGCTTCGACTGTCCCATTCGTTTGCGGCCGATAAGTGGTCGAGTGATGCACTTGAATCTTGAATTCGTCAAAGAGCTCTAGGACTTTTCCTTTGAAGTGAACACCATTATCAGATACGAAAGCTTGAGGGACTCCATACCGATAAATGATGTTTTGCCTGGTGAATTGAGCCACTTGAACTGCTGTCAGAGTCTTGTATGAAGCTACTTCAACCCACTTGGTGAAATAATCGACCGCTACCAAGATGAACATGTGACAATTAGAAGCCGCCGGCGTGATCCTTCCGATGACATCAATGCCCCAGGTGGAGAACGGCCATGGTGTGACCATTGAGTGTAACTCCGAGGGCGGAACGTGGATAAGATTGGCGTGAGTCTGGCATTTATGACATCGGCGCACATACTCAATGCAATCTGTCTCCATAGTCGACCAATAGTAACCCAACCTCAGAACTTTCTTTGCTAGCATCATTCCATTCATGTGGGGTCCACAAACACCTTCATGAATTTCTTCCATTACAGCTCTCGTGTCGTCACCGTGAATACATAACTTATGGACTCCGCACGGAGATCGTCGGTACAATTGTCCACCACAGATGATGTACTGAGACGCCAGTCGTTGTAAAGCGATCCGATCCTTCTTGGTTGAATTTGCAGGGAACTCTCCCTTTTCGACGAAATTCCAAATGTCGTGAAACCATGGGAGGCCATCATTTGGCTCATCGATGTTCATGACGTAGTCGTACACATGCTTTCCTCTCTGCTCAATCATAACAGGCCTCAGCTTCACCTCGATTGGGAGTTCCAGCATGGATGCCAAGGTTGCTAGTGCGTCTGCGAAGCGATTCTTCATTCTCGGGACGTGTGTGAAGGTCACTTTTTGAAAATTCGGGATAAGCTCATCGAGCTGCTGATGATACGGCTTCATCTTCTCATCTTTGACCTTCCATTCCCTGTTTGCTTGTGATACAACCAAGTTGGAATCCCCTACAACTTCCAGCACCTTGACTCCGATTTCCAGTGCGGCTTCCATTCCCACAATACACGCTTCGTACTCTGCCTCATTATTCGTGACTTTGAAGTTCAACTTGAAAGCAAGAGGAATATGTGACCCCTCAGGCGAGACCAGCAGTATGCCAATCCCAAAGCCCTTCCGATTCGCGCTCCATCGAAGTACAATGTCCATGTTTCGTCGACAACAGTCATTACGCCTTCGTCAGGAAATCGAAACTCCGTGTGTTCTCGCCCATCGATCAGCGATCTCGCCAAAAACTCTGCTACCGCTCTTCCTTTCACCGACTTGCGGGTGACGATTTGATTTCGAATTCGGCCAATAAGAGCAACCAACGTGTTAACTTACCGGTAAGTGGCTTCTCGAATAGATATTTGAGAGGGTCCATTCGAGAAATCAGTATCACCGAGTAAGACAGCATGTAGTGTCTCAATTTCTTCGTGGCCCATACCAGCGCCCAGCATGTCTTTTCCAATGAAGTGTACCGCTCTTCGCTTCCAACCATCTTCTTGCTCAGTTAGTAGATTGCCCTTTCAACCTCATCATCTCCTTCTTGTGTGACCATGCACCCCATTGACGAGGGCGTGACAGACAAGTATAGGATCAAAGGTTTTCCCGGAATGGGTGGCATCAAGATCGGTGGATTCTATAGGTAAGTCCGTACTGCTTCAAAAGCCTTTTGACACTTGTCATTCCACTCGAATTTCACATCCTTCTTAAGGAGACGAAACAACGGTTCACATGTCAGAGTCAACTTGGCGATGAATCGACTAATGAATTGAATCTTTCCCAAGAAACACCGGACCTCCTTCTCGGATTGAGGTGGCTCCATCTCGAGAATGGCTTTAATCTTAGTAAGATCCACCTCGATCCCCCTGGTTATGATCATGAACCCGAGCATTTTGCCAGCAGTGACCCCGAAAGTGCACTTTTGTGGATTGAGCCGCATTCTGTACTTCCGAATTCTTTCAAAAAACTTTCTCAATGCAGGGAGATGGTCCTTCCTTTCCTTTCACTATCATGTCATCGACGTATACCTCGACCTCCGTGTGAATCATGTCATGCAACAGTGTGGTAGCACCCCTCTGATACGTAGGACCGGCATTTTTCAATCCAAATGGCATAACCCGATAGCAATATGTCCCCCACTCAGTGATGAATGTGGTCTTTTCCCTATCCTCCGGAGCTAGGAGAATCTGATTGTACCCCGAGAAACCGTCCATGAATGATAGTAGGGCGTGCCCTGCGGTGTTATCAACAAGCATGTCTATATGCGGCAATGGGAAGTCGTCCTTAGGGCTCGCTTTGTTCAGATCTCTGAAATCGACACACACTCTGATTTTTCCGTCCTTTTTGGGGACAGGAACGATGTTGGCTACCCAAGTGGGGTACTCCGTTACGATTAGAAAACCGGCGTCGATTTGTTTTGTGAGCTCTTCTTTTATTTTTAATACCCAATCGGGCCGCATTCTTCTTAGTTTTTGCTTAACGAGTTTGGCGTCAGGGTAGAGAGGGATCTGGTGCTCGACTATTTCTGGGTCGATTCCAGGCATGTCCGCATGGGACCAAGCGAAAACTTCTTTGAATTCTTTTAGCAAATCCGTGAGCTCCTGAAGCTCATTGGGAGACAGCTCGGAACCGACCTGAACCAATCGAGGGTTCTCCTCATCACCCAAGTTTATTGAGATTCTTTCTTCTTTTAAAGGCTAAGCATGCCTTTCATTTTTGCGATCGATGAGGGCACGGATCTCCTTGGGGAAGTCCCCATCGAGATCTATTCCTTCATCGTCGGGGTCCAAATAGTTTATTTCAAAAATCGGCAAGTAAGAAAAAACATCATCCATTTCATTAACCAGTTCAGCAGACGGGGGGAATACAGCGGTTGACTCGAATTCAAAGTAAAAGCTATGATGTGGAGGGCCGATGGGCACAAACTCTGACTCTGTGCTAGACGACGAGTCAGTGTCGGACTCGGACTCGGACTCAGACTCAGTGCAGGTGCTGTGAGTGCGAGTTACATGTGGTACAAAAGTGCAATTATCATAAACGCCTACAGCCTCCACAATGAGTTTGGAAGGGTCTTCAACTTCTTCTTCATCTCCGAGCATCAGCACAGCAGGATCTTGCATCATACCCCCTGATTCCTCGCCCTCGAACAGGAATTGGAGATTGCCCAAACTAAAAGCCTCCAGCCAGTCAAAGGCCTCAGATAGCTCCTCTACCTTTGCAGCCTTTTCATCACTCTCCCAGGTATCATTGGCAAAGATCTCGAAGCCAGGATACTTCATTTTTGTTTCGAGGTCCACAAAGGGCTCAGGTTCTCCTTGGTACAGCGCCTCCTTCTCCTTCAATTTCATCTCCCTTGCATGGCCCTGGGCACGATTACGCCACTTCCTTGCCGGGTCGCTTTTCTTGGCCTCATATCCTAGACCAAAACGCTTGTTACTTCCAGGGAATTCAAGGAACTCGGGGACTCCTTGAGCATAAAGTCCCAAACCCATGCCCGGCAGATATCTCATCCGTTTCATAATTTCCAGCGCTGCGGAACTAACCGGGAAACCGTCCTCGGCCCGGATGGTGCACACTTTCGAGGTCATAACTGCGAAGCCCCCCATGGCAATATCTTCCTCTCCATGCATAATCTCTAGCAGCGGGGAATTGTCCTCGGAGTGCGGACGAATACCTGAGTCTCCATGGATGATCAAGGCTCGAGAATCCAAACCCAAGACGAGTTTCTGATGCAACGTTGAGGGCACACCCATGACATCCGAGCGATGAAGCCAAGGCCTTCCCAACAGGAGATTGAACGATGCAGGTATTTCCAACACACAGAATTCAACAGTGGTTTTAAACTTGCCAGTTGTAAGTTCTAAGTTGACTGTCCCTAAAACATCACGGCGTGTATTATCATAAGCACGGACGTCCAGATTCGACGGTACAAAGTCCTTGTTCTTGAGGCCCAGGCAATAAGCAGTGCGAAGTGGACACACGTTAATGGCTGAACCATTGTCTATAAGAATCGCAGGGACCCATTTTTCGAGACACTTCATCATCACGTGCAGTGGCTTGTTATGGTTAGTTCCTTTTCTGTGAACGACAGAGTGTGCTGGGTGAAGTTCGGGGTTATAAGGGCAATGAGAGCTTCTGGGGCAATGTCAGAGGGAACCTCGAACCTGGAAAGTGTGCTTACGAGCCTGCGGTGGTGCTCACATGAGGCAGCTAATACACCCGACATAGACATGCGAGCGGGGGTTTCTTGGAGTTGTCAGATAATGGGATCAGCAGAAGCTTCGGGATCAGGTTCAGGGAGTGAGTTGAGGTCGATGAACAGTTTGGGCTGGGTAGGTGGGTTAGGTTTAGTGGAGCTTGAAGGGTCATTTGGTGGAGCTTGCGGGACTGGAGTGTTCAGGTTTGTGGGTTTGACAGGGGCATTTTGCTACGGCGGAGGGGCTCGGGATGAGCTACCCTGCTGGAGGTTGGTAGGTTGGTAGACTCTTACGCTCCTGGTAAGATTGCTAACTGTTTTGGGAATGGGCTCCCACCAAGTACCTTCCCAGAAATCGGAGAAATCAAAGTCGCACTCGTCAGTGTAGACACCTCCCAGGCGGGGCATCGCCATACAGTTGTATCATCACTGTGTTTGCTCGATTGGTTGCTGTAGACACCTCCTTGACGGGGCATCGCCATACAGTTGTATCATCACTGTGTTTGCTCGATTGGTTGCTCGCTTCATAAACCAAGATCGTGGATACCTCCATGGCTAGAGGTATCGCCACACGATAGCGGTTATCATCAAAACAGAGTCGCCACCTAGTTTGTCAAAGCTAGGAAAACAGATAGAGATTCTAGATACGGAAGCCAAAAGTACAGTAAGGGGAAGGTGTTAGGCACCCCTTTCTGCCTAGCCGTGAAGCTAGCCCATAATCATTCAACATAAGACATGTAGATGCTTTATCTAACTCATACACGTAGTCTATTTTACGCCTTAAACAGCTAATAAGATGAGCCAGATCAGAAGAAACATGCATCCGAAAGCAAGAAACAAAACAAAACCAGCGGATCGATCACTCGGCCGGCGAATGGATGTCGCGGCGAGGGATCACGCCGATATCAATGTACCGCCGAGGCATCAAGCCCCTGGCTGGTGTTCTTCCTCACACCAGACAGAAAGTTTACGGACGATCAGAAAAGCTACGATTACGATTATAGGCAAAAATTAAAACAAACCAGAGGCCGTTGGGCCTCACCACCTTGATCCCTCAGTTGCTTGATTGCTTCGGATCGATCGGGATTGACTGATTGATTGCTTTTTGGACGAAACCCTAGGGTTAGGGTTTGAACTCCGGGGTTGGATCGTCGGATTGATGGCCGCCTATGGGAGGTTGGGGCTTTTGTAGAGAGGGTTTTTGTGAGTATAGGGGCAGAGTATCGTGACTGATTTGAGGGCGTAGGTCTATAAATTTTTGTGTCTTTCTTTTCAGATCCGAGGGTCTCTTTATGTAGGCAAAGGGGTGACTCACTCGGTCCAATCAAATCACGGGGATGCAATTGCAATTGCTTTGCAATACAAACTCTTCGTTGCAATCCCTGAACGTGGCCCGAACGCATCGGAGAGGCAGTGGGATTGGATCAGATGACCGACAGAAGGTTCGAGAGTTTGGAAAAAGGCCGATCTGGCAGCTGAGCAAAGGATGTCGTGGCCGAAGAATGGATGTGGCGGCCGAGCCATTGATCTAGCGGCCGAGGTTTCGATCTCTCAGGGAGACTTTGCTAGCAACAAGTTGCTCGGGTGAGGAATGGATGTTAAGGCCATGGAATCAATGTTGCTGCCGATCGATGGATTTTCCTAACACACTATGTTTCTATCTGAAACGCTATTTGGCTCTGGATTGGGTCCTCTAAGTGGCTCAGAGTTCGTACCATAAGTCCATGGGTTTCACAAGAAAGCAATCAACAATCATCAAATCCGTATCATCATCGGGATGGTCCCAAGGTGGGAGTTGAAATAATTGTTAGGCCAAATTGGGGTGTCTACAGATGCCCCTCTTTGACTGAGCTTAGACGGATCGCGAGACATGTTTGAGTAAAAGTCAAAGCTGTAAAAGCAGCTCAATTTGGTCCAACCACTATTCCAAGGGTTTTTTTTTTTCTTTCGGAAAAGGTTTTGTTATGGTCGGGCCGGGAGGCTGCCTACGTATTCCACAGGGGAAATTCAGACCAATCGTAGTTCGGAGGGGCAATAAAAAAAAGAAAAAGTTTGGAGGATTAAAGACAGAAGACGTACCTTCGGGCTTAAAAAGCCGTAGTGCAACGTACCTGGGTAGAGCCAGGGTTTTGGCGGAAAGTAGTTGAAGGAGCGCGGGGCTGCCGGGGAAGTTTTTTGCGGAGAGTTACCTTTAGTATTTTGGGGTAGATCAGTACACGGTAGGTGTGTTTGCTTTTCTTGATCATCCTTACTTTGACTGAGGGGAGGTCGGTAGAGTAGCCTATCCTTGCGAATGAGCTGGAAGGAATTGATGTAGTTGGGGCGGAATCCAAGCCATCTGTGGGGATGAATTGGATGCCAGTTTTGAGATAGGGGTGGAACCCAAATCATCTTCTAGAGACGAGTTGGATGCCATTATTTGAGATGCGGGAGGCGCGGGGCCAGTGACTGAAGCACGGAGTGTTGTAATGAAGGAACCGAGGCACGGAGCCGGTTTGTCAAGCGGGGAGCTTGAGGTATTGAAGCTTTGATTGGACCGAAGCGCGGAGCTAGTTTTGGTCATAAGGCGAGAGCTTAGGAGATGGAACCGAAGCGCAGAGCTGGTGTTGATAGTTCAAAAATCTTTGCCTTCCGGAGGTAAGAACTTAAGAGGTTCGAGCTTTGGTGTGATTGAAGCGAGGCATAGAGCCAGTTGTATTCTGATGGTCTGTGCGCGGAGCTTTCTCATCATAAAGATTTGGCTTTGAGCCAAAGGATCGAGGTTCTGGACCAATCAATAAAACCGAGGCGTAGAGCCGGTTGATTGCAAGATAGACCTGCAAGTGAGTGACAGATGCAAAGCATAGCATGTATGTATGATAGTGTTTGTTAGATGTGAACAGGTAAGGTGATAGTGGTAATTATGCAGACTCGATGTGTTTGATGCAATATGTGCACGGGCCCGTGCGTGTGTGTTTGATATAAGCTTAGAGCTTCTTTCAAGTTCCAGACTTGAGCAATCAGAGCGTAGAGCTCGAGCATTCGGAGGGTAAAATCCGAGCATTCAAAGTACAAGGCTTTGAGCATCCGATGACGCAGTGGTTGGGAATTCAAGCGTAGAGATTGTGCATTCAAGTGTATAACTTGAGCATCCAGTACACAGTGGCTGGGCTTGATAATTGTTGCTGACGGCGTAGAGCCTATTTGAGAGTTATTACGGCTTTGAGCCAGTTGAATTGGTTACGGCTTTGAGCCAGCTGAGATAATGGGCGTAGGGCCGCTGAGATAATGGGCTTTGAGCAAGTTGAGGTAGCAGTTACGGCTTTGAGCCAGTTATGGCTTTGAGCCAGTTGAGATAGTTACGGCTTTGAGCCAGTTGGTTACGGCTTCGAGCCTTTGAGTTGATAACAGGTGTAGAGCCGTCGAATGATAGTGGGCTTCGAGCCGCTAAGAGGTGCTACGGCGTAGAGCCAATTGAAGTAGTTACAGCTTTGAGCCAGCTGGTTACGGCTTCGAGCCAGTTGAGAGGTGGAGTGATTGAAACAACAATCATGGCTTTGAGCCATTGAGTAGTGGGCTTGGAGCCGTTGAAGAGGCATGCAGCTATTGATGCGGGCGTGGAGCCGCTGAGATAATAGGCAAGGAGCCTGCTGAGGTAATAGGCTTGGAGCCGCTGAGTTGATGATTGTTGATTGGGGTGGCGTAGAGCCTGTAGGGATAATTATGGCGTGGAGCCGTTGAGTAGTATCGTGGCATGGAGCCGCTGAATTGATAATAGGCGTATAGCCTCTTGAGCGAGCGTAGAGCTGCCGATAATAAACATAGGCACGGAGCCGCTGAGTTGATGGGCTTGGACCCAGTTGAGCGAGCGTAGAGCTGCTGGTAGTGAAGGCAAGCGTGGAGCTGCTATGATAATGGGCTTTGAGCCGTTGAACTTGATAATAGGCGGGGAGCCGCTTGGATGATAGGCTTAGAGCCGTTGAATAGCTTGAACACGAGCGTTGAGCCGCTTGATTGATAGCTCGAAGCTGCTGGGTAATAGCTCGGAGCTATTGAGTGATAGCGAGTTTGAGCTTGGAATTGTGGAGGAGCCGTTTGAGTTTGTCGGCTTGGAGCCGCCGAGATGGAGCTTGAAGCAATGAGCATGGCGCTACTGATAGTAAGCACAGGACTGCTGAGATAATGAGCTCGGGGCTTTGGTTGCAGAGATGCTGAATGACTGAAATAGTAGGCACGAGGCTGTTGAGGTAGTGAGCATGGAGCTTTTTGAGCGACTTGGGCACAGGGCTGCTGAGTATGAATATAGAGCTGCTTAAGTGATCAAGTAGTTTGATGGTGGTGAATATGAAGAAGGTGGTCATGGAACTGAGGAGTGACTTAAGCACAGGGCTGTTGAATGAGTGGAGCTGAGCACGTGGTGCTGCCGAGCTGATGAGCTTGGAGCTACGATTACAGAGATAATGAGCTCGGAGCTTGAAGTAGTGATCTCATGAGTGTAGTTCCGTTTATGGCTGTGATGGCTGGCGTAGAGCCTATGCTTGAGGTATCAAGGACCCTTGGGTTTTGTGAGCAAGAGCTCAGTGATTGATAATCCTTGAAGATCAAGTGACGAGTAATTATGAGCTTGCTGCTATGGAGAGAGCTTCGAAAAAGGTCCCAATGTGGCTTCAACACCAGTGTTTGATCATTCTTCGTGCTTGGGTATGCGCCCAAGGTTAATTTCCACATGCTCGAGATTGTCTTCAAGGCCAACATATTCTATATGCTTAGAGTCATCTCTAAGGCTAGATTCCATATGCTCGGGATCGCCTCCAAGGCTATATTTCACTTGCTTGGGATTGCCCCCAAGGCTAGATTCAGCCAATTTCCACTTGCTCAGGAATATCCTAACACTAGACTGCATGTATTTGGTAACCCTTGCAAGGCCTTGATTGATACTTGATCTTCCTTAAGCTTGGAAATGCTCCCAAGGCTAGCTTCCTCATGCTCGAAATGATTCTGAGGCTAGACTGAATGCTTTTGGTGGACATTTGACAACCTATGCAAGGCTTTTGATTCATTCTGACGCTGGTGCTTGATACCATGCATGCTCAGGAATGCTCCCAAGGCTGGATTTGGTTATAAATTCTATTGGCTGCGGGCCTAGAATACCATGAATGCTTTGTTGGTGCCTGGATTCAAACCGATTGCCTTTGAAAGATGAGATTTTGCAGAAGGATGCAGCAGCTGCAAGGTTGATTTATCGGGCATGGGAATGCTAGGATTGATTCCACGTGCTTGGGGTGCCCCTAAGGCTAGTTTCCACATGCTTGGGATGCCTCCCAAGGCTAGTTCTGAGTATGCTTGGGATTCCCCCCGAGGCTAGTTCTTGACCATATTCCACTTTAACTTTGTTGACTTGTTGACCCAAAGTGCTATAAGGTTTATTAAATGCTTCGGCCATTCAACTTGTTTGGGAGATTTCTGTCGCCTTTATTAACGGAATGCCTTCCAGAGGCTGAACGCTTTCTGGAAGCTGGCCATACAAATGCTTTCTGGAACAAACGCCTTCTGATGGAAGTCGTAGGATTGTTTTTGCTAGCCTGGAGGTGGCGAGGCTGCTTATCTTCAAGATGTGAGCTGGGGGTAGCTAAAGTAGGTGCTGTACTGTTGAGATTAGACCTGCTGAGCGTGAGGCTGTTTGAGTGTAGAGTTGCTCGAAGTTCATGAAACCCGACATGGTCGTGAATATGACAAGGCATGTGCATGGTGCTACTGAGGAGCAAGTGCGGGGCTTCTGAGTTATGAAGGCAGAGCTGCTGACATGGAGATGAAAGCGTGAAGCAAGGAGCTTTGGAGATGTAAAGTGCGAAGCCACTTTAATGTTGCTGATATGGTGCCAATTGTAGAGTTGGTTCAGGACTAGTTACGAGGCTATCTTCCAGCTTCCTTTAACTTGGCTTTGTCGGTCATAGACACCAAGCTTGGTATGGTCAGTACAAGGACCGAAATCCAGGAGAATCCTGCAATCCACATTTGAATGGTTTAAAAAACAGTACTGGATAAGAAAACGACATGCAACAGGCTTAGAGTCGACCACGGCCGAAGTCCTTTAATGACTGCCAGGGGCATGACCACCATACTTTGAGAACCCTAGTCCAAGTGTTGAACCACTTTGGGTGATATGGTTTGCAACCATGACACATATGCATATTTGAATTGAACTTTTGGAAAGAAATAGGAGCCCCCTATTTAGGCAATGGATGCTTGATCCTAACTGTTGTGATAATGACAACCTAATTGCCCCTAGCATGGAAACATGCGATGTAAACAGCAATGAATGTGAGTGCAATGTTCCTCTTTTTGTTTGGCAGGGATTTCGGCATGCCTTTGACAGTGCTGTGTGACAGCATTCCACAAAAGAGTTAAAAAGCTTCTTAGGCTGAGCTTTCTTCAAGTGTGTTGACAGGGAGGTAGACTTTGCAGTGCATCCCTTTGTTGCCCTTTATCCCTTGTATAAAGAGGATGTCCATGATGCCTTGATGAACCTGCCTTACTTGAGCATAAGAACACCTCATACTTGGGGTTAGCTCGTGCAACCAAGACAACTACTTTCATTAAGCAGCCATGACGAAATACTAGGATGCAAAAGACAGGGTGAGAATGATATGCATGTGAATCTGCAATGCATTTTGGACATTTCAAATTTCGCACATTTAAGCTAATGCTTCTCTTTGATTTAGGGAAACAAATAATGACTTATTTATACTAGCCAGGCGTTTAAAAGACCGCAATGTCTTAGCGGCACTACTGAAAACATTGTTTGGTCAAGGGACCATATTGTTGTACTCTTCATGAAGTGAGAGACTCATCTTATCTCCTCGAAAGTTTGTAAAAGCAATTGTGCTTGTATTGCTGTGGTAAAAATGCTTAGGATAAAGCCATGTTTGAAAGTTTTTCCTCAAGGATTTCAAAGTCATATTATTCCATCCATGTTCCACACTCACGTCATTCAATCATCAAAGAACACAGAACTATTTTGCAAACCTATTCCCCTAGTCAATTAGGTAAGTTCGTTGCTTCGAGCCTGATTTGGTTGATTTGAGTTGGATCGATAAGCGCCTACTGAGACCCACATAAGAGGTTGAATACTTTTGAGAGAAGTGCATAAAGGGGAATGTAGCCATGCCCCTTGTAACTCTCCATGTTGTGCGATTTGTCAAGACGATGTGAATTCCAGGATCCTTGCCCTTCTAGTTCAGTCCCACATTGGTGATGCCCCTAGTGTCTAGGACCTTGCTACTAAGTCGTGTTCCCCAATCTGAGAGGACTTTGTTATGGACCATAATGTAGGCTTGGGGTTTTGGCTTAAGAAAGAAGCGGATATAAAGGCTCAAACCTAATTTCTACTCATGCTTGGGTTTTAAAAGCTAGCAGCCATCTTCAACTCTTGTTGTCTCTTGTCTCACTTTGTGTGAGAGAGTTGTTTTCTTCAAAAATGTCCTTTGTTTGGATTGGAAGAAATGTTTCCTTCAAAATGCCCCTTGTATGACGGGGTGCTAATTCTTTCATTGATTTTTCTTTCATCTCTCCCTGTGTTTTTTTGTTTGCCCTAACGTAGGGGATGGCTGCTTAGCAGGCTTTTCAAAGAAATTATCCAGAGGCTCAACATGGCTAGCAAGGGATAAGTGTTTGGATAGATGAAATGTATGCGTTTCTTCCTTTTGAAACACACGACAGAGTGACAGAGGTCCTAACCAAGAGATTAGGGGCTTTGATGTTTAACTGAGTGGATTTTCTAAGATTGAGGACATAGTAGATGCATGGAGACATGGCTGATTTCTCGCTTTGTTCGTGCTCTAACTTTTGCCTAGACTGCCCTTGCGGGTTTTCAATCTAGCGAGCTCATTTTTCCTCTTTTCTTTTTCCTCTCTTCTTTTTTTTCTCATACTCTTCATCTTCAACAGCATGGTTTGCTTACAGGTGATCTCTGTGAGGGTGCAGAGATGTTTCAACTTCTTCTTAGCTCAACAGAAATGATGTGGGGTCATGGCTTTGAAAAACTCATTTTGTGCTTTTGATAATTCGAGTGACTATGATGTGTTCCAAAAGATGTCATAAGATTACTTTAAAACCCTTGTGGATTGTTTTCAACGTTTGACGTTATCATGAGTATTCTTATGGCAGCAAACTAGCACAGGAGAAAACATTTTCAAAATTGTGGCCGACCGAAAGGTGTCTACGTATCCCAATAGAGAATCAGGCCATTCGTAGTTCATGTCCGAGGAGATTTGAACTTAAGATCCACATTTCATGCTGAGTGTGACAATTGGCCAGAAACCATGATGAGCAAAATGATATCAACATGGGCCAAAATGGCGGCGAAAGTTAGCTAGGTAGGATTTCCACGAAATGATTGTTTTAAAATTTAAGCCAAGACGTGATGGGCATGGCTACCATTGCTCAAAACTTGGTTGGATTAAAACTTCAATTTTTCTTTTGCAGCGATTGCCATCACGTCTGAGATCAAACTCCAAGTCTAAGAGAAGGAGAAATATAATCATGCTCAAGTTGAGATATCCAAAACTAATTGTCCATGTGGTGCATTTTCTAATATGCAAACTGCCCTTAGTGGTGGTGTAACCAAATGACATGCGATGAACAAAGAAAGGAAATGAGAAGGATGGACTCCTCTTTTGGTTTGGCCCCTGCATAGTTAGAAAGAGGCAATCAAAATGATATGTATATATATAGCACCACAGCTACTGACACAGGTTATGGATGAATCACGCATTGCAATTCGTTTGTATGCATGAGTTGATTGGATACTATAGATAGCCAGCCATTTTTGATGTGGATGATTCTTAAGACTTGTTGCTGCCACTTAAGATCTCATTTCCAAGCCAATTCATATTATGAGACAAACCGAAAAGGTTGAGCATATGACTATAACAGAAAGTAGACTCGGAGTCCATCGCTGTGCTAGCAGCTATTTGAATGTTTCACGAAATCTTATTATTCGAGGATTAGACTAGGCATTGCAAAGAGTTTTAGAAGTTCTTTCAATTCTTGGTTAGGGAAGATTCTTTCTCAAAATGTGATTGAGGTAATTGAAATCCACGTGATTATTTGCTAGCACATTGACAAACTCCTAAATCTTACCGGCTTGTTACAGTAAGCATGCTCAAAATTTTGAATTTTGAAAGATGGGTTGCTAGGCCGATTTGAAAATACGAACCGAAGTCCTACACTTGTCATGCTGAATCATCCATGGAGAAATAAGTATTGCAAGTCTTATCCATAATATCATCCATAATCTGCTCTACTACTTTATACTCCCTCTTTCCTTTAGCCTTGCAAAGCAAAGATTGCTAGAGTAACCCCTAGTTCAATTGTCGGCGGGGCAGCCAGTGTTTGATTTCATTCTAGAAATCCATGCTTTGCGGTGCTTTAAGTGAAGCGGAATGTTAAGTAAATGATGCTTTCAACTTGCCAAAAACATACCTTGCAGGCAATACTATGCCTTGGTGCTTAGCTATGAAGACTTAGAGTTAGGGCTATTGGTCCATGCCCCAACCCTTCTGCACAGAAAGAGATAATACAATATGGTACAAGGTGTGAGGAAGAACTTTAAAGCAAAATGCAAGTAGGTTCCTAGCCTGTAGGTTCCTGTCTTAGTTTGATAAGTTCTATGGCTTTCTAACACATGAAAGGTTTATGTAGTCTCAGGGTGCTCCGTTGTCAAAGGGCACCAGTCCTTTCACCAGCCCATCATAGGCGGTGATTGGGTGATTCCCTTTTTGATATACCAAAAGGTACAAGTGACTGTGGAGTTTGCTGGAACCCCTAACATAGCCCATGTCATGCCGGGATATTAGGTGAACTCAACGAGGCTTGCCTGCTCGATGCATATGATAAATGAATTAAATAAGGCACGTATTAGTCTTATGTTGAACTTTTTGGCTATGGCTCTCATGTCCCGGTAGTCGCGAAAAGCGTAGACACCTCCCAGACAGGGCATCGCCATACGGTTGTATGATCAACGTGTTTTTATTGACCTGTAGACACCTCCCAGACGGGGCATCGCCATACAGTTGTATCATCATTGTGTTTGCTCGATTGGTTGCTCGCTTCATAAACCAAGATCGTGGATACCTCCATGGCTAGAGGTATCGCCACCACGATAGCGGTTATGATCAAAACAGAGTCGCCACCTAGTTTGTTAAAGCTAGGAAAGCAGATAGAGATTCTGGATACGGAAGCCAAAGATATACAATAAGAGGAAGGTGTTAGGCACCCCTTCTCCGCCTAGCCGTGAAGCTAGCCCATAATCATTCAACATAAGACATGTAGATGCTTTATCTAACTCATACACGTGGTCTGTTTTTACGCCTTAAACAGTTAATAAGATGAGCCAGGACTGTAAAGAAACATGCATCTGAAAGCAAGAAACAAAACAAAACTGTGCCAGCAGATCGATCACTCGGCCGGCGAATGGATGTCGCGGCCGAGGGAATGTACCGGCCGAGGCATCGAAGCCCCGGCTGGTATTCTCCCTCACACCAGACAGAAAGTTTACAGACGATCAGAAAAGCTACGATTACGATTATAGGCAAAAATTAAAACAAACCAGAGGCCGTTGGGCTTCACCACCTTGATCCCTCAGTTGCTTGATTGCTTCGGATCGATCGGGATTGACTGATTGATTGCTTTTTGGACGAAACCCTAGGGTTAGGGTTTGAACTCCGGGGTTGGATCGTCAGATTGATGGCCGCCTATGGAAGGTTGGGGCTTTTGTAGAGAGGGTTTTTGTGAGTATAGGGGCAGAGTATCGTGACTGATTTGAGGGCGTAGGTCTATCAATTTCTGTGTCTTTCTTTTTGGATCCGAGGGTCTCTTTATATAGGCAAAAGGGTGACTCACTCGGTCCAATCAAATCACGGGGATGCAATTGCAATTGCATTGCAATACAAACTCTTCGTTGCTATCCCTGAACGTGGCCCGAACGCATCGGAGAGGCGGTGGGATTGGATCAGACGACCGACAGAAGGTTCGAGAGTTTGGAAAAAGGCCGATCTGGCGGCCGAGCAAAGGATGTCGCAGCCAAAGAATGGATGTGACTGCCGAGCCATTGATCTGGCGGCCGAGGTTTCGATCTCTCAGGGAGAGTTTGCTAGCAATAGGTTGCTCGGGTGAGGAATGGATGTTAAGGCCATGGAATCAATGTTGCGGTCGATCGATGGATTTTCCTAACACACTATGTTTCTGTCTGAAAGGCTATTTGGCTCTGGATTGGGTCCTCTAAGTGGCTCAGAGTTCGTACCATAAGTCCATGGCTTTCACAAGAAAGCAATCAGCAATCATCAAATCCATATCATCATTGGGATGGTCCCAAGGTGGGAGTTGAAATAATCGTTAGGCCAAATTGGGGTGTCTACAGTCAGCTTTACATTTTCCTTTGTCAAGTGCCATCTTCTCCAAAGTCTCATTGAGGGTTTCCATTTCCAGAGCGTGCCATATGCTGTCCTCTTCCAGAGAATTCCAGAAGTTGATGTTGTTGCTGTTGTTGTCATTGTTGCTATTGCCAGTCTACAGAGATCCTTCATCCAACATGGCCTTATTGACAATCAGTTCTTCACCATCAATCCACACATTCACCAATTCAGACTTTCCCCACAAGTCTTCTGGATCCAATACACAGATGTTGGGCTCATCAGGGATTTCGACTACAGGCTTGGGGAAGAACTCCTCGATAATGTATTCCTGTGGGAGGAAGAGATAGTCTAAGGCACGTTCCAGAGCAACGGAATCTCGAGTGAGGTTAACAATGGTTCTGACGTTGAGTCCTGAGAACATACGGGGATTCATCAGATCCATTTCTCCCACTACTTCTTCTTCTTAAAAAAGGCATGCCAATGATGTTTCATCCAGAGGATCAGAATCGTCCATCCAGTGCAATCCGTTGGGTTCGGGCTCCCATTCCCATTCGTCTTCCTTCTCGACAGGTTCAGGTTCCATGAACAGAGCAAATAGAGAATACCCATCCAATGGGTCAGCCATCATCTCCTCCCAGTCATGCCTCCATTCTCCATGTTCCAATTCCTCAACTTGGCTGGGGTTAAGTGCCACGGGCCAAATTCCAGTGATAAGAGCCCTATCTTCTACCGCCCAAAAATCTTGCACTAGGTCTTCCCACCTTCTTTGAAAGTCCCATTCCATGGTTTCCAATGCACAGACGGCATCCTCAATTGGCAGCTCTACGGTTGGCTTGGGTTGAGTATCAAGAATGATGTAATGGCTGGGGTTAAAGGGATTGGCTTATGGAGATGAGGTTGGTGCGAGCATTGGAGTGCTTTGGGAGTGGGTTTGAGATGGTGTTGGGTTTTTGTGGTGGCATAGGGAAGGTTTTGTTATCGATCAAATCCTGAATAGCGTGGCGAAGGCGGAAGCAGTTGTCGATTAGGTGGCCCAAATTCTGATGATAGGCGCAGTATGCATTAGGGTTGTGGGAAGCAGAGAGTTTTTGAGGTAAGGGAGTAGGGGTAAGTGGTTTGAGGGTGCCGCTTTCGACCAATTTCTCGAGCATGGCGGAAAGAGGTGCTGAGAACTGAGCAAAAGTGCGGGGCTGGGTACGCGGTTGACTGGTTTGGGTGGCTATTTGGTTCACCGGCTCGGCTTGGGTTGTGTTTGTGGAGGTGTTGGGAAGGTTGGTGTAATTTGAGTTGCCAAACAGAGCGTTGCTGTTTCCGGAGTAAACCTTCTTGGGCTTGGGAGTAGGCTCGGGCTTGTGGAGGATCCCCAATTGAACTGCTTCTTCGACGGCTAAGCCTGTATCAAAGAATGTTTTAAAGTCTGAGCATGCTTGGGCCATTACCATATGCCTCGCAAGAGCGGGTTGAAGGTTACGGACAATCATCCAGATTTGGTCCCTGTCACTCGGTCTATCTTTCATCTGCGCCGCCTTTGCCCTCCACCATTTCACGAAATCGGCGAAGGGCTCCTTTGCTTCCATCTTTGTTGACTCCAATTCACGAGTGGTCACCTCCAATTGAATGTTATAATCATACTGCGCCACAAAAGCCACGCATATATCCTCCCAAGAACGCTTCTTTCTCTCATCCAGTGAAGTGAACCAGTGCAGAGCATGTCCCTCCAAAATCTGCGAGAACATCTATGCCATAGCATCCTTCTCGACTCCCCACATGGAAAGCGCTCCAATGTATCCCGTCAGGTGTGCCTTTGGATCTCCTCTTCCATCAAACTTAGCGAAGTCGATTAATCTGAACTTATCAGGGAGCTTGGCACTAGGAAACAGGCAAAGCTTATTGATGTCAAAACCAGTCGACGCTATCTTCTCTTTTCTTGCAACAGATTCCTCTAGTTGGGTGAGTTTTGCCAGTACCGCTGCCATCTCGGGGTTTTGCGGAGTTTCCAAATCAAAGACCAGCTGCTCTTGGTTCGGATTCGGGTTAGGGTTAGGATTGAAGTTTAAGTTGGGAATTGGGTTTGGATTTGGAATTGGATTCGGGTTAGGAACTGGAATTGGATTAAGAATTGGGTTAGGGTTTGGGATTGGATTCGGGTTTTGAGGTGGAAGGCGTCTTGCAACTCCAGTAATCATTATCATGAGTTGGGCAATTTGGTTATCGGTACGTTCGCCCAGGCGTTGGATACCCTTTCTGATCTGTCCCATTTCTTCGTACAGATTTCTCGGGTTTGGGTTAGGATTTGGATGAGGATTGGGACCGGGATTTGGATTCGGATTTGGCTCGCCTCCGTTTGGGTTTGGGTTTGGGTTGCCTCCGTTTGGGTTGACACTTGGGTTAGGATTAAGGTTTGGATTGCCAGCATTCGGGTTTAGGTTACCTCCGTTTGGGTTTAGCGTGGGGTTCAGGTTTAGGTTTAAGCCTTTGATCAATAGATCCATTTCCACCCCCAAATCTGATGCACTGATGGAGTCTGCTTGCAGTTGGAGCCGTTCCAATCTCTGTCCCAAGGGTCTGGTCCAGGAGGGTATGATGTTCTTCTTTTTCGGCCCAATTGCTCAGAACTGACAGCAAAGCAAAAACTTGTGCTCAGACGCGGTTCCTGCTTGCATTTTTATGAAATTTGTGCATGATTTTTGGAAAATGAGTGCCTCATCGTCACCGTCATCGACTCCGATTTTTCTGAACAATCGACCTACGGGAGGTTGCCTTGATCCTTAGACTTTTGTGGTGTATCCTCATTTAGGAACGGTCGATTCCCAAAAGATGCTAAAATAAGCTAAGTATTTGGCTAATATTCCATCGACAATTTGACCGTTGGTTCGGAATGGCTCGGGTTGAACGATGTGATACGATAACCGAAGTGGCGTAAGCGGTACACTTGCTTTTAGCCTGGATGGTGTTGGCATCACAATGTTCTGCTCCCCTATCATTCCTTTCCTTTGGTTAAATCTCGGTGAAACACTAGTCAAGGACTTAGCAAGATTTTAGTTTCCTCTAGGTTCGAGTTTGAGGACTCATGTAATTTAGCAACACGCATTAGGGTGCGTGACTCTTCATCGGGTCTTGGCAACCTTCCAAAGACTGCGCGAGCGAGTCCCGAGAATCGTGGCTGACAGCATGATGATGCAAGATGCAATGCAGCACGTAATCCTACCCTGTAGGCTCCTGTCCTAGTTTGGAAGGTTCTACGGCTCACTAAGCACGCACAAAGGCCGGGTTTTCGTTGAAGAGGGTTCCCCGGACTAGAGTCAAAGTATACCTCTCGTTATTGAGCGTACACCCAATAACGGTACAAACGGTAAGGATGACTCATCACGGTTGAGGGTTGCTGAGCATTTCGAGATTCCCTATCACCGGTAAGCCGGGTAGGATTGCCGAAACACAACAGCGGGGCTGCACAAGAAATATATATAAGAAATAAAAAGTGAAATAAAATCCTTTGAAAATCCCACAAATATTTTTCAAGCTTGGCTCACTAATTTTGACTAATACTTAAGGAAATCGGGCCATTTCAACAACGTACCAATTTTTCTCAAGTATTAATTAAATCAAATCCCCAGCAGAGTCGCCACTGTGGGCTACCACAGCCCCGGGTGGAATCGGGGCGACCCGAAAAGAAACGCCTCGCTTTGGAATCGAATCGAAAATTTTGAACAGTCGCCACCCGAGAAACCGTTTTATTCGAAAAATGGTGGATTTGAATTGAAAACCAGATATTTTGAAAAGGGTTCGGAAGCCACGTTACGAGGGGGGAAGGATTTTACGGCACCCCCCTCGCCCGATTTGAAATCGGTCTCTACTAGATATTTGTGAGATTGTTTTTTTGTTTTTTTTTTGTTTTAAGGATTTTATTTCATCAGACAGCTAGCATTTATTTACAGATACATCAGGTACAGAGGGGTGCATGCATGTGCATGTGTACAGTGAACGATTAAAGAAGCTGGAAAACCCTGTCACTGATTCACTCTCGAGCGCTCGGAAGCACTCCCAAGCGCTTGGGAGTAATGCATTACCCAACCTGCAAGTCTTGTTAGCACAGCAGAATATGATACTGAAAATGAAAATTGGAATAACATTAATCATGTCACAGGCTCAACAGGGGACTTGGGAGAACGGAATCAAAACCACCCTTCCAAGCCATGCATCCTTTCCTTTCTGAAAATCGATTTTACAGTTGTAAGGGGCGAAAGGGGACACATGAATGAACATGCAAGGGCAGTAGGAGGATCAAACTTGGAGAAAGATAGGGTGGAGTTGCATGCAGACACTCTCGAGCGCTTGGGAGTGATCCCGGGCGCTTGGAGTGTTCTGCACTCCAGAACTGGCTTCAACCACCTGATGCACTCATTGTAGTACACTGGTGTACTGGATCTTGTGTTTTTGAGGTATGAAAAAGGTTTTTCTTTTCAAATCCAGAGCAAAACCCGTTTGCATGTTCTTAAGTAAAATGGTTTTCCTCTATTCGTTCCTTTTTAAAAGAAGATCATCTACACCAATACCCTTCAAAAGAGTTGAAAAGTTTGAAAACACGGTATACTCTTCATGCATGACCATATAAACGCTCAAAAGAAGAAAAACTGGACTGAAACCACTCTCGAGCGCTCCAGAGTCGTCTAGAGCGCTCGGGAGTACTTCCAGTAGGCTAGTCCAGAAAATGCATTTTGTACCCCTTTGCTCTGGTTAATATACCAAGGTCTCTCAACCCGTACTTAGTATTAAGGACTAAGAGGGCTAAGGGACCTCCCTCAGAAAGGAAAAATAGCTCTGTTTTGCTTGTGTTGACATCAAGGTAGAGAACTTTTACCTTTAAGTTTAGAATCTTGCTCCTTGGAAAAAGCCTCAGAAAGTGAAATAAGAATGAAGGATTAGGAGACTCAGGACTAGAGAATGATCTGAGCTCCTTGCATGTCTTTGATACTTTGGGTTTTTGTTGCTTTTGTTTTTGAAAATGAAGGTTTTTTTGAAGGAGATGAGGAAGAACAGCTTTGTTTGGACAGTCAAGAGGGGGGGGTTTAGAGAGAGAGAATTTGTGTGTGTTTTGGGCTGAAAAGGCCCTTATATAGGCAAGATAGTATATAGTCCTATTTTAGACAATGTAATATGGAATCTTTGAAAAGCCATTAGGCCTGACTCGCCTCTGACTGGGGTGGAGTGTTGCCCAAGGTTTGAACCGGCCAAAACGGCTGTAATGATGGCTTGCATGGGAAGTGGGGAAGCTCCAGCATCCATTGGGCAGCACAAATGTCTCGAGCGCTCGGGATCACTCTCGAGCGCTTGGGACTTTACTCTCGAGCGCTCGAGAGTTTGTTAGATCCCAGATTTGAAAATGGTTTTGAGCGCTTGGGATCGCTCCTGAGCGCCTGGGACTGATTTTAACATTTTATTTTCCTTTTTTAAAGTCTTCCAAGAAGCATTGTTTTGACTGGTCAAGGGCTTGTTTCAATCCAAATTCATCATCTGGGAGCCTCCGGGCCACAAATTAAGGAAATTCGAAGAGTCCAAATTGGGGTGTCTACACACCTCTTCAACTGACTTGTTACCATATACAGGCGCAACCTTGTGGCGGCCATATTTGTCAAGACCTGCCACTTTCATTGGACCAACCCCCTCATCATATAAATGGGCCTCAGCATGATTTGTAGAGGCCTGGAAAGGTCTGCGGTCAGCCCATACCACCTCCATGTCGTCTTGGTTCCAAAAAATAAGGCACTGGTGAAGGGTTGAGGGGACCGCTAGGCAGGAGTGAATCCAATCTCTACCCAGTAGAACGTTAAAGGAAGAGTGGGAATTAACAACAAAGAAAGGTGTTGTTAAGGTCTTGGATCCTACCGTCAAGTTCATGATCAGGATACCATGACAAGCTGTCTCCTTTCCCGTGAATTCAATCAAGGTTGAAGTGCATGAGACCAGGCCTTGATCCGTCTTCCCAAGCTTCTGCATCATGAACCTGGGCATAAGGTTTGTCCAGACCCATTATCCACGAGGATACGATTGACTGGCATCCCATCAAGATAGCCAGGAACGTACAAGGGCTTGATGTGCTTGTTCATGGCAGGGCTTGGTCTTTCAAAGATCAGACTAGCCGCCCGGTCCTTGGTCTTTCCCTCAGTCTCGTCCTTCAGCACAATCACTGATGGTCCGCTCACCCCTACAGAGAAGGACTCGTTCAGAATCTCTGTCGTATGCCCCATCTCCACAAAATCTCCTTCCAAGGCTGTTGGAGCATCATCTTTAGCCTGCAGATTTGCGGGCAAGATCACCACCATGTTACACTGCATACTAGGACCCCGTCTAGGCCTAAACTCCTTGGCCTGAGGGTTTAACTTTGACTTGCCCCCCGAGTCCACAGTACTTGGTTCAGGGGCTGTTTTCTTGAGCATAGTTACTTGCCTCGGAGAAGGCTCAATCCTAGCCTCCTCTAAGGTTTTCTCCAAAAGTGGTTATCTCTTGGGCACGGCAACTTGCTTTGGGGAAGGTTTGGTGATAGCCTACTTGTAAGTCTTCCCCGCAGGTGCTTGCTTCTTAGGTAAAGTCCTTGAAGGAGGCTCAATGATAGCCTCTTCCACAGTCCTTTCCAAAGGTTTGTATACTCTCTTAGCCTTAGGTTCCTCAACCCTAGGCTCTTCTGCCAGGACCTCTTCCTCCATCTTCCCCTTAACATCTGTAGACACCCCAATTTGGACTCTTTGAACTTCCTTAATTTGTGGCCCGGAGGCTCCCCGATGATGAATTTGGATTGAAACAAGCCTTAGACCAGTCAGGACTTTGCTTCTTGAAGACTTTGAAAGAGAAGACAAAATGTAAAAATCAGTCCCAAGCGCTCTGGATCAGTCCCAAGCGCTCCAAACCATTTTTAAAACCTAGGATTTGGCAAACTCTCGAGCGCTCGAGAGTAAACTCCAAAGTACTCGAGACTGAACCCAAGCGCTCGAGATTTCTGTGCTGCCCAATGGATGGTGGAGCTTCCCCACTTCCTATGCAGGCCATCATTACAGTCGTTCTGGCCGGTTAAAACCTTAGGCAACACTCCACCTCAGTCATAGGTGAGTCAGGCCTGATGGATTTTCAAAGATTCCAAATTTCATTTTCTAAAATGAGACCATAGGCCATCTTGCCTATATAAGGCCTCACTTCAGCACAAACCAGGCACGAAATCTCTCTCTCTAAAAACTCTCTAACCAATCAAAGAAAACCATTTTTTTTTTCTTTGGAAAATTTTGATTTTCAAAAGGAAAGTAACCAAAAACTCAAGACATCAAAACATGGAGGAGGTTCAAAGGATAACCAGTCTCTGATCTTCTGAAGTTTTCACTTCTCATTCATCTTTCAAAGTCTCTTTCTTTTTCAAAGAGCAAAGTCCCAACCAAAGGTATAAGTTTCAACTTTTGCCTTAAGCAAAACAGGGTTGTTTCTCCTTTCTGAGGGAGGTCCCTCAGCCCTCTCAGTCTTTAATACTGAGCATGGGTTGAGAGACCTTGGTGTAAAAGCAAGAGCAAAGGGTGCAGATGTTTTTTCTATGCCCAGTCTACTGGAAACACTCCCAAGCGCTCGGGACTACTCCCAAGCGCTTGAGAGTGATTCCAGTTCTGCTTCCCTTCTTTTGAGTATTTGAATGGACATGCATGGGTAGGGTGTGTTTTAAAGCTTCTTTTTACTCTGTTTAAGGTGTGTTGGTACTAATGACCTGCTGTTTTCAGAGAAAAGTAAAATAAATGATTTGCATTTAAGGCATGCAAAAGATTTTTGGTCTGGATCTAAAAAGAAAAATTCTTTTTCACACTTTGAAATGTAAGATCCAGTTTACCAGCATACTGCATTTAATGGATCAGTTGGTTGATATCAGCCCTAGGGTGTGGAACACTCCCAAGCGCTCGAGTTTACTCCCAAGCGCTCGAGAATGTTTGCATGCAAGCTTGATATATTTCTCTCCCAGTTTGACCCCCCACTGCCCCTGCATGGCCATGCATGTATCCTTTTTTGCATCTTAGAACTGTTAAACCATTTTTCATAAGGGCAGGGAGGCATGGTTTGGAAGAATGGGGTTTGTTCCCAGTCTACTAGACTGACCCCATTCGGTTAAACCTTCGGTTTGGCCTGTGACATAATCAATGACATTCTAGTTTGCATTTTCAGCATCATATTCTGTTATATTCTGTTGGACTAACAAAAGCTTGCAGGCTGGACAACAACACTTCCAAGCGCTCAGGAGTGCTCCCGAGCGCTCGAGAGTGAGATCAATGACAGGGCCTTCCAGTTTCTAGCACTTTGCATTTCATGGCTATTTTTCATTTATTCACCATACATTTGCACATGCATACACTTCCCTACCTGATGTATCTGTAAATAAATGCTAGCTGTCTATTGGAATAAAATCTTTTGAAGAAAAAATACCACAAGCGTTTAGTAGAGACCGATTTCAAATCGGGCGAGGGGGGTGCCGTAAAACCCTTCCCCCCTCGTAACGTGGCTCCCGAACCCATAACAGAATCTCTGGTTTTCACTTCAAATCAATCATTTTCAAACAAAACGGTTTCTGGGGTGGCAAACCATAAATCTGGGTGGCGACTCTTCAAAATCGTTCAAAAAGAAATCCAAGAACGGCGTGGCGCTTCTTTTTCGGGCCGGCCCGAACCACCCGGGGTTGTGGTAGCCCACAGTGGCGACTCCGCTGGGGAAAGTGATTTAATTGATACTTGAGAAAAATCAGTACATTGACAAAATGGCCTGATTTCATTAAGCATTAATTAAATTAGTGAGCCAAGCTTGAAAAACATTTGTGGGATTTTCAAAGGACTTTATTTCACTTTTTACTTCTTGTATATATATCCTGTGCAGCCCCGCTGTTGTGTTTCGACAATCCTACCCGGCTTGCCGGTGATAGGGAATCCCGGAATGCTCAGCAACCCTCGACCGTGATGAGTCATCCCTACCGTTTGTACCATTATTGGGTGTACGCTCAATAACGGGAGGTATACTTTGACTCTAGTCCGGGGAACCCTCTTCAAGCCAAAACCCGGCCTTCGTACATGTGTAGCAAACCATAGAACCTTCCAAACTAGGGCAGGAGCCTGCAGGGTAAGACTATGTGCTATAATCTGTTTAAGTGCTACATTGCATCTTGCATCATCATCATGCTGTCAGCCACGATTCTTGAGACTCGCTCGCGCGGTCTTCGGAAGGTTGCCAAGACCAGATGAAGAGTCACGCACCCTAATGCGTGTTGATAAATCACATTAGTCCTCGAACCAGAACCTAAAGGAAACTAAAATTTTGCTAAGCCCTTGGCTGGTGTTTAACCGAGATTTAACCAAAGGAAAGGGATGATAGGGGAGCAGAATGTTGTGATGCCAACACCATTCAGGCTAAAAGCAAGTGTACCGCTTACGCCACCTCGGTTATCGCATCACATTGTTCACCTCGAGTCATTTAGAACCAATGGTCAAATTGTCGATGGAATATTAGCCAAATACTTAGCTTATTTTAGCATCTTTTAGATGTGGGGAAATTCAAAGAGGATACGCCCCAAAAATCCGAGGATCGAGGCAACCTCAAGTAAGTCAATCGTTTTTGAAAAATCGGAGTCGATGACGGTGACGATGAGGCACTCATTTTCTAAAATCATGCATAAATTTCCATAAAAATGCAAGCAGGAACCGCGTCTGAGCACAAGTTTTTGCTTTGCTATCAGTTCTGAGCAATTGGGCCGAAAAAGAAGAACATCATACCCTCCTGGACCAAACCCTTAGGACAGAGATTGGAACGGCTACGACTGCAAGCAGACTCCGTCAGTGCATCAGATTTGGGGGTGGAAATCGATCTATTGATCGGAGGCTTAAACCCAAACTTGAACCCCAGTCCAAACCCGAGCAGAGGTAACCTAAACCCGAACGCTGGTAATTCGAACCCCAACCCGAATCCGAACCCAAACGGAGGCGAGCCAAATCCGAATCAAATCCCGTTCCCGATCCCCATTCAAACCCTAACCCGAACCCGGGAAATCTGAACGGAGAAATGGCTCAGATTAGAGAAGATATCCAACGCCTGGGCGAGCGCACTGACATCCAAATCACCCAACTCATGATGATGATTACTGGGGTTGCACGACGCCTTCCACCGCAAAGCCCGAATCTGGGCCCTAATCCAATTCATATCCTAAACCCAAACCCAATTCCTATCCCTAACCCGAATCCCATTCTAAATCCGAACCCAATCCCCAATTTAAACTTCAACCCTAATCCTAATCCGAATCCAAACCCGGAGCAGCAGGTCCTTGATTTGGAAACTCCGTAAAACCCCGAGATGGTAGCAGTATTGGCAAAACTCACCCAACTAGAAGAGTCCGTTGCGAGAAATGAGAAGATAGCATCGACTGGCTTTGACATCAATAAGCTTTGCCTGTTTCCTAATGCGAAGCTCCCGGATAAGTTCAGGCCAATTGACTTCGCTAAATTTGACGGAACAGGAGATCCAAAAGCACACCTGACAGGATACATTGGAGCACTTTCCATGTGGGGAGTCGAGAAGGATGCTATGGCACAGATGTTCTCACAGACTTTGGTGGGACATGCTCTGCACTGGTTCACCTCACTGGATGAGAGAAAGAAGCGTTCTTGGGAGGATATATGCGCGGCTTTTGGGGCGCAATACGATTATAACATTCAGTTGGAGGTGACCACCCGCGAGCTGGAATCAACAAGGATGGAAGCAAAGGAGGCCTTCGCTGATTTCGTGAAGAGATGGAGGGCTAAGGCAGCGCAGATGAAAGATAGACCGAGTGACAGGGACCAAATCCAGATGATTGTCTGTAACCTTCAACCCACTCTTGCGAGACACATGGTTATGGCCCAAGCATGCTCAGACTTTAAAACATTCTTCGATACAGGCTTAGCCGTCGAAGAAGCAGTTCAATTGGGGATCCTCGACAAACTCGAGCCTGCTCCCAAGCCCAAGAAGGTTTACTCCAGAAACAGCAACAACCTGTTTGGCAACACCAATTACAACAACCTTGCCAACACCTCCACAAACCCGACCCAAGCCGAGGCGGTTGTAACGCCCCAAATTTTGGGTACGTTAAATAAACATTTTTATTGAATAAATTAAGGAGAGTCTAGCTCATTATTACAACATAAGTCTCACAAGAGTACTTTTATTCAACAAAAGAGGGGATAATCTAAGGTTAACTACTGCTCCGCCTCTTCCTCCATCCTTGCAAGCTCCTCGGCTCCGAAGGCCTCCAAGGTGTACTGTTCCTGCTGCTCATCTACAAGGTCGACACATTATACCAGCGTCGCCCCAAGTATAATATGTCATGGTCACCAAAAGGTAACACCGTGAGCTACTGAAGCTCAATAGAATAATCCAACCCGCTAACCCATAACTTATAACACGAAGGTACATAGTCAATTTACACATGCTCATTCAACAACATAATTAACAATGACACACCCGCATTCATTATCTTGCCTACGTTGGTGTCATGCCTTTCTTTGTTTCTCCTACGCGACTCATCGTAAATCGTGTCACCATTTCATTTCGAAAATCATTTCTCATTCTTTGTTACCAACGGGCTACCAAGTCCGGCCACGTTATCAAATCTTGCATTGGCTCCTCTCCGCGGATAACCAAGCCCAATTACCAATGAAGCTACCACGTCCGGCTCCGTTAGCAATCTACACAATGGGCTACCAAGTCCGGCCTCATTGCGGTTTTCGCAAGTCCACACAAAGGGCTACCAAGTCCGGCCACCTTGCGGGTTTTCACAACTCACATAAGGCTACCAAGTCCGGCCATTATGTAGTTTCAAAAATCCTTTTTATCCATATCAACCACTCCCTAAGTGTCATGTTTCTACTTTTCGGTTCTCGTGTCTCGTAATCATGCATAGACTCCACGGCGGGACGAATCACTTTAAAGTAAATCTTGAAACTAAACTAGCAAGATCATCCAACTCTTTGTAATCATGCTTGTTTACAACCACAAGTAAGGTAAGCAGTCATGCGATCAAGTTCACAATCCTTGAAAAGGTCAAAATACGAATACTTCATTTTGAAACAACACTTTATTTTTAAACGAAATCGTAACAACATATGTTTATTGACGAGTTAATCAAGTTGGGAAGATTCTATAAACCATGCATTCAATTATTCTCAAGATCAAAGTAAACTACGTACTTTTAGTAAGAAAGTTCTACAAGCTAATTCATACAACTAACTTTATTTCCTTTAGCGAAAATAGTTCGAAAAGCTCAACACACATCTTATCTATATTTTAGGAAGAGTAGATCGGGAAAATCTACCTTTCTTCTTGGTAGTAGGAAGACTACGAAAAGATCGATGGAAAGAAAGTCGGCAAACGAACGGAGTAACGGCTTATGATAAGCTTCCGATAGCTTCGAAAGAGAAAGGTTTCTCTCGAAACTAGATCGTAACCTATACTACTACTACTTTAGGATCGAGGTGGTGGTCGTATGGTGGTTTAGTGGCGGAGATGGAAAGAAAGCTCAAGAACAAGCTAGAACTACTCAAGAACACTAAGAACTCTTATGCTTTCAAGGAGAGAAGTTGGAGAATGGTTTGAGGTGTGAGTTCAAAGCACCAAATGGCTTGGTATTTATAGGCAAGCTCTCCCTCTCTCTCTCCCTAGGCCGGCCACTCTCTCTCTCTCTTTCCTCCAATTTTTAATTCAAGCAAATCAAGTTTGCTTGCAAGAAATAACCTAAAAACTAGGCATGCAAGGCTAGGATGTGTCCTTGGCCAAAATTAGGGTTTGTACAAGATTAGGCAAGCAAATGGGATTTGATTCAAGTATAAAATTAGGGTTTGTACAAGAAGGACTAGATTTGATTGTCCTTGGCCATGCTTTCACTTTGAAAGCATGTCAAAGAAGGACAAGGGTGATCTAAGCTAGGTCAATCAACTTGCACACACATCACACACTCTCTCTCTCTCTCCATCCGATCTCTCTCTCTCTCTTAATCTCTCTGTCGGCCTCTCTCTCCTCCTCTCTCTCTCTCTCCTCCTTGGTACATTGGTACACAATATATATATATATAACTATATATATAATAGATATGGAAGGACAAGGATTTGGATTGGAAGAGTAAGGATTTTGGCTAGCAAGGGTTTGTACAAGATTTCCCCAATAAGAAATGAATTTAGGACAGTTAGGTCATAGATTGCTAGGAAGGAAATCATCAATAAATCAAGCAATGGTACATCAAGAAGGTCAAGGAGATCAAGGTACAATTCTCTCTCCCTCTTTCCTTCTCTTTCTCTCTCTCCCTCATTCTCTCTCTCTCAGATCTCTCTCCTCTCTCTCTCTCTCTCGGCAATCTCTCTCCTCTCTCCCTCTCTCTCTCTCCCACTTGTACTTGCATGGAAGACATACAATATACTAATATATGTATATGTACTTTGGGTCTTTAATAAAATCCACATTTTCAAGTAAATTAGATTTTCTAATTAAAATATTCTAATGCACACATGCACAATTCAATATTATATATATATACATATATATATACATACAAGTACACATATAATATATATACAACTAAGTACACACAATCTAGGCTAGATATACCACATGACAATATCTAATTAAGTATTCTACTTCATCCAAAGTACTAAGTACTAACCTAATATACTAATGAACTAATCTTAGTTTAATGGATTATCACACATGCCAAATCTAATATTTAAATCAAACAAGTACATGATTGTCAAGACTAACTATTATCCAATGGATAATAGTTTCTCTAATGGTTAATAACCAATGCGTAATAATGGCTAGGATTCTAGTCTATCGTCCAATGGTTAATAAAACTCCTAACGGTTATTATCCAACGGTTAATGCTAGAAAGTCTAATATTTGTAATTAAGCACTAAGCTAATCTAATCTTGTACTTAGGAAGATTAACCAAGGTTTACCTATTGACCAACGGGTAAAGGAAATCCTAACGCTATTGTCCAACGGATAAATATTACCCTAGCTTTTATCGTCCAATGGATAAAGACAAAAAGGGTAAAATGGTCCATCTAGGGTTAGGGTAACCTAATTAGATTTGGGATCCAAGTGATTAGGTTAGCAGTCTATTAGGAATCTAACTAATTGGTTAAAGACTAACGATACTTAATCTAGGCTTTCATTGCTCGAGTGGTATTTTGGTTTTATTTTGTAGGAAATCGCCTAATAACGGAATATTAAAGCCCGATGGTGCCAAACGCCAAGGCAATGCATGAGCGTGGCCAAGGTAGCCTGGTAGCAAAGCGGTGGCCAGCGGCGGTGGCAAACGTGGCCAAAGCGGCCGGCAAGCGATGGCCAGCGACCGGTGGCCAAAGGCCAAGCGTTAGTGGCCAGCGGCCAGCGGCGGCGACTGGTGGCTAAATAGTAATAGCGGCGGCCAAAGCGACCTGGCCAAACAGTGGTCAAAGCGGCCCGGTGGCTAGCGGTGGCAGCGGCCAAAGCGACTGGTGGCTAAACAACAGCGGTGGCCAAAGCCACTGGTGGCCAACAGCGGCTGTCGCGGCCAGCTGGCCAAAGCAGTGGTCAAAGCGGCCGATGGCAGCGGTGGCCAAAGCGGTGGCCAAAGCGGTGGGCAAAGCGACCCCGATAATAGCGGTGCAGCGGTGGCCAGCGGTGGCCAACGAGGGCCAAGGCCCGGTAGCCAGCGGTGGCAAAGCGGTGGCCAAGGCGTAGCTAAGGCAAGGCGTGAGTGTGGAGCCCAGGAACGCCAAGGCAAAAGCAAGGCGCGACCGATGCCAAGGCGTAACCCGATGGCGACCAAGCGAGCAAGGTAGCGCGCGGCAATGAGCCGACGCCAAAAGGCAGCGACGGCAATGACCAGCTTAGCGGCGACAGCGATGACGGCAGCTTAGGCGGCGAGCTTGACGCGGCGCTAAAGCGACCTAGCCTAGCCAAAGCAAGGCAGTCAAGTCAACGGTTAAGGCGAAGACTAAAAATTAACCACTTTGGCATCGATGCAACGCTCTAGGTTAGGAAAATGTAACTAAGCCAAACGGTAGTTAGGGTTGCTAGCTAATCGGTTGCCATGTAGGATTTCCAGCCGAGAAAATAAATTCTAGGATTTTACTACAATTACCAAGTAACTATACCAAGGTCTTAATAGGCATACTCGTCCTTAGAAAATGACCTTAATGCCCGGGCGATGAATTCCAATCTCCTAAGTCATTAAACCTAATTATGACGGATTATTAATCGCAAAAAGGGATTTATAAAATAAATAAAGAATTTTCAAATATAATAACAAAATTTTATAAGTCGATAACGACCGATTTTTGGATGTTAAAATGTAACCCAAGTATTAAAAATAAATTCAAATTTTTAGCGAAACTTTTGTTGACCAAAAATCAGGGTCGTTACAACCTATCCCCCTTAAAATAATTTCGTCCTCGAAATTGGTGCGTGTCTACCGATTTGACAAAGTCGCTATACTGGTCCTTTAATCGTCGTCTATCCCCCTTAAAAGAAGCAAGTCACTCTTAAGTCACAAGTTAGGCGTAGGTTGGCTATTTCTAGTCCGCACTCACTACACACTTAGACTAACGGCCAAACTTTCCCGAAATGGTGATGATATTGTCTTACTCGATCTTAGGGGTTTGTTATTGGTGCTAGCATGCAATGAACAAGACAGATTGTGGTAGACAAGCAAATAAAATTTGAGTTAGAAAAGATCATTATATTACACGGCTAACGGCATCATTAGATACAAGAAAAAGAAAGTAAAAGCAGATAATAATGGCTATGGTGCCATTGCTACGCCTTGAGCCGCCATCGATCGTCGAAAGCTTGGAGCGCACGGCTTTCGTATTCCATTGCGAACGCCGCGAGTGCGACGGCCACGACGGGAACCCAGTACCAGAAGGTGGTGAGGCGGTCGTTTCTGTCGAACCACCGTGGCATGGCCATGGTGATCACGGCACAGAAGAAGACGAAGGTGAAGGGCAGCAACTGTATTGCTCGGATCATCGAGGTGAGCTCGATTTGCTCCATTTCTCGAAACTGGGCGTCCTCCGGGAATCCTCGTCGGTAGATCGCCATGGCTCGGTTCGATTGGATAGTGGTTTGGAGAGGTTAAAATGGTAAGAGAGATGAAGATAAGAAGAGGGGTGACGAAAATGGGAATAGAAGTGGAGTATATATAAGATCGGGTGAAGGGTGTGGAGGAGGGAAAATTTTGAATTTGAATTTTGGGGGGAGGTTGAGGGTGGCGGTTTACCGGGTCCCCCACTTTTGGGTTATGGCCGACACTTGGCGCTCTCATCGAACTAAAAATAAAAAAATTGTCTAACGATAGTGTGCTACAGCACCCATAACAAAGAAAATTTTTATAGATAAGCAAAAAGATTACTATCATTTAGCAACTTGCATCAACCAAAATAATTGTCCTTTGTATTAAGGGTTTTATTTACTAAAGTAAAATATTGTATAGCATACAACAGTACTCTTTATTTTAAGAAAATAAGCTTTTCATAGATAAGCAAAGGATTACAAACATAAGCATAGAATTCTACTACAATGGCAAAAAGCGACCTAAGGTTCTTTCTAATACAAGTTGAAACGATCCTATGTACTCCTGCTAAGATACTACTACGACTCGAGGTGTAAAGAGAAAATCGTATACGAATAGGTATAAAATACAAGTCTTTCATTAAATGGAAACAAGTACACATAGATGATCTTACAAGTCTTTACTGAAATAGAAATGCATACAACATAGATGGACTCTTAAACAGACAAGGGTGATCCTAATTTTCCAACTTCCTACATCCCGAAGGATTACAATTATTACTCGACTTATCTAAGATACTCCTAATTGGCATCCTCTGCTTTTGGGGTCTCGTTCTCTTCGAGATTCCCTTCATGGACATCCTTACTTCCACTGACTTCTCCCTCCTCAGTCACCTTGTTGGCAACCTTCTCATCTCCGGTTTCTTCTTCAAGTTCTTCAATTATAAACCCCTCATCATTGGGAAATGCTATTTGGACTATGACGGGTATAACTTCATCACCATCTTCCTCCTCATTTTTGGGAAGTGGAATGGCACCATGCTTCTGATAGAAGTCATGAATGTAGGGAAAAGTATAGGGAAAATTGGGATCCTCCACTAGTTGGGTTGTCATGGTTTCTATGGTGTTTCTCAATCGGCGAGCTTCTGCTAGTAGGTTGACTTGGTAAAGGTTCGGTTGGCTCATCTACAAGGAAAGTTTAAACCTCAATTAGTCACGGTTTAAAGACAAGGGTTCAATTAACACTAAGGAAAAACTTGGATTTAGCTACGTTCCACATTTGATTCTTGATTTAAGTCACCATCCAATTGTTCGGGAATTCCCAGTTCGGTGGTACTGCCAATTTCCACACCTTACTTCAATCCGAAGATTGTTTTGTAAGAATTCCACTCAATTTGGGACGGTAAACTTAAACTCAATACACGTTTGTGCAATGGTCAACTTATCTTAAACTTATCTCAAGACTTATCTTAAAGGCTACCCATTCTACCCATGGCCGAGTGTTGAGCCTAGAGCTTTGATACCAAGTTGTAACGCCCCGAATTTTGGGTACGTTAAATAAACATTTTTATTGAATAAATTAAGGAGAGTCTAGCTCATTATTACAACATAAGTCTCACAAGAGTACTTTTATTCAACAAAAGAGGGGATAATCTAAGGTTAACTACTGCTCCGCCTCTTCCTCCATCCTTGCAAGCTCCTCGGCTCCGAAGGCCTCCAAGGTGTACTGTTCCTGCTGCTCATCTATAAAATCTGACACATTATACCAGCGTCGCCCCCAGTATAATATGTCAGGGTCACCAAAAAGGTAACACCGTGAGCTACAGAAGCTCAATAGAATAATCCAACCCGCTAACCCATAACTTATAACACGAAGGTACATAGTCAATTTACACATGCTCATTCAACAACATAATTAACAATGACACACCCGCATTCATTATCTTGCCTACGTTGGTGTCATGCCTTTCTTTGTTTCTCCTACGCGACTCATCGTAAGCTGTGTCACCATTTCATTTCGAAAATCATTTCTCATTCTTTGTTACCAACGGGCTACCAAGTCCGGCCACGTTATCAAATCTTACATTAGCTCCTCTCCGCGGATAACCACGCCCAATTACCAATGAAGCTACCACGTCCGACTCCGTTAGCAATCTACATAATGGGCTACCAAGTCTGGCCTCATTGCGGTTTTCGCAAGTCCACACAAAGGGCTACCAAGTCCGGCCGCACGCTCTACTTTCCTTCAAGGATGGCTTCCCGGGGTACAATCAGATTCTCCCAGCTCCGGAAGACAGGGAAAAGACCACATTCATCACCGAGTGGGGGACATATTGCTATCGGGTTATGCCATTTGGATTGAAGAATGCCGGTCCTACGTATCAGAGGGGTGCTACCACCTTGTTGCGACATGATTCACAAGGAGGTCGAGGTTTACGTTGATGACATTATAGTAGCTGGGAGAAAAGGGAAGACCATCTCCCCGGCATTGAGAAAGTTCTTTGAGAGGATTCGGAAGTACATGATGCGACTCAATCCGCAGAAGTGCACATTCGGAGTCACGGCTGGAAGGATGCTTGGATTCATGATCACGACCAGAGGAATCGAGGTGGATCCTTCTAAGATTAAAGCCATTCTTGAGATGAAGCCGCCTCAGTCCGAGAAGGAAGTCCGGTGTTTCTTGGGAAAGATTCAGTTTATCAGTCGGTTCATCGCCAAGTTGACTTTGACCTATGAGCCGTTGTTTCGTCTGCTCAAGAAGGACGTGAAGTTTGAATGGAACGACAAATGCCAAAGGGCTTTCGAAGCAGTGAGAACTTACCTACAGAATCCACCGATCTTGATGCCACCCATCCCGGGAAAACCTTTGATCCTGTACTTGTCCGTCACACCCTCGCCAATGGGGTGCATGCTCGCACAAGAAGGAAATGATGGGGTTGAAAGAGCGATCTACTACCTGAGCAAGAAGATGGTGAGGAGCGAAGAGCGATACACTTCATTGGAGAAGACATGTTGGGCGCTCGTTTGGGCCACAAAGAAATTGAGACACTACATGCTATCTTATTCGGTGATACTAATTTCTCGTATGGACCCCCTCAAATACCTATTTGAGAAGCCAGCACTTACCGGTAAGCTAGCACGTTGGTTGCTCTTATTGGCCGAGTTCGAAATCAAGTACGTCACCCGTAAGTCAGTGAAAGGGAGGGCAGTAGCAGAGTTTTTGGATGTTCACCCGATCGAGGGGCCAGAACACATGGAGTTTCAATTTTCCGATGAAGATGTAATGGCTGCAGTCGATGAGACATGGACGTTGTACTTTGACGGAGCTGCTAACCAGAAGGGCTTCGGGATTGGAATACTACTGGTCTCGCCCTAGGGGTCGCATATTCCCCTGGCTTTCAAATTGAACTTCGAGGTCACGAATAATGAGGCAGAGTACGAAGCGTGTATTGTGGGAATGGAAGCTGCATTGGAAATTGGAGTCAAGGTGCTGGAAGTCGTGGGGGATTCCAACTTGGTTGTGTCATAAGCAAACGGGGAATGGAAGGTCAAAGACGAGAAAAAGAAGCCATATCATCAGCAGCTTGACGAGCTTATCCCGAATTTTCAAAAGGTGACCTTTACACACGTACCTAGGATGAAGAATAGCTTCGCAGACACGCTCGCCACCTGGCATCTATGCTGGAACTTCCGATCGGGGTAAAGCTAAGGCCTGTCATGATTGAGCAAAGAGGCAAGCACGTACGACTACATCATGAACATCGACGAGCCTGATGATGGACTCCCTTGGTTTCACGATATTTGGAATTTCGTCGAGAAAGGAGAGTTCCCTGCAGATTCAACTAAGAAGGATCTGATCGCTTTGCAACGATTGGCGTCTCAATACATTATCTGCGGTGGACAATTGTACCGGCGATCTCCGTGCGGAGTCCACAAGTTGTGTATTCACGGTGACGACACAAGAGCGGTGATGGAGGAAGTTCATGAAGGTGTTTGTGGGCCTCACATGAATGGAAGGATGCTAGCAAAGAAAGTTTTGAGACTAGGCTACTATTGGTCAACCATGGAGACAGATTGCATCGAGTATGTGCGCCGATGTCATAAGTGCCAAACTCATGCTAATCTTATCCACGTCCCGCCTTCGGAGTTACACTCAATGGCAACACCATGGCCATTCTTCGCCTGGGGCATTGACGTCATCGGAAGGATCACACCCGCAGCTTCCAACGGGCACAGGTTCATTTTGGTAGCGGTCGATTATTTCACTAAGTGGGTTGAGGCAGCCTCGTACAAGACTCTGACGGCAGTTCAAGTAGCTCACTTTATCAGGCAAAACATCATTTATCGATATGGGGTTCCTCAGGCCTTTGTATCTGACAATGGTGTTCACTTCAAGGGAAAGGTTTTGGAACTTTTCAACGAATTTAAAATTCAAGTGCATCACTCGACCACTTATCGACTGCAAACAAATGGGGCAGTCGAAGCGGCCAATAAGACTATCAAGTCGATCCTCGAAAGGACTGTCGAATCAGCTAGGGATTGGCATGAACAGTTACCGGTAGCTTTATGGGGATACTGGACGTCTATCCGCACACTAACGGGGGCAACGCCCTATTCTTTGGTGTACGGTATGGAAGCCATTCTCCCCATCGAGCTAGAAGTTCCATCACTCAGAATCATGGCGGAACAAGGAATAGATGAGGCCGATTGGATCACTGGAAGGTTCGAAGAGCTCATGTTGTTTGACGAAAGGAGACTGCGGGCATTGTACCACATTCAGGGTTATCAGCGGAGAATCGCCCGAGCATTCAACAAAAAGGTGAAGTCGAGGGACCTACGAGAGGGGGACATGGTAGTCAAGGAAAACCATGCACCGATCTTTGATCTACGAGGGAAGTTCCGACCAAAGTGGGCAGGGCCATACATCATCAAGGCCATCCTTTCCGGAGGAGCAGCGTCAATCATCGATCTTGACGGCAACAAATTCTCAAACCTTGTCAATTTGGACCAACTCAAACGGTATTACCCCTGAGAGAGCTCGCTGGGCCGAAAACCACAAGGGCTGGCGGTCCCAGGCAAAAATTAGAGCAAGCCTGCTAGGTCGAAAACCCGCAAGGGCGGCCTAGGCAAAAGTTAAGGCAAAAAGTCGAAGAGAGCTCGCTAGGCCGAAAACCCGAAAGGGCGGTACTAGGCAAATTTAGAGCACAAAAAGGAGAGTGTTAATACCCGAGTGAACCCTAGCCCGAACTACGTATGGGCCTGATTCCCTTTCTTAAGGGATACGTAGGCAATCTCACTCTGAGGTTCGGTCCTAAATCTCAAAAATCAAATCCAAATTGACAAGTCAAGGTACTTTCTTTCGAGGTGCATGCGATTAATGAACCGAAAGGGGGAAACCCTTAATCAGTCGATTTTATTCAGATGATTTCTTTATTATAGGCTGAGCATGAAAAAGTAAAACACACAACTAAAATACTTTTTATTCCAAAAAACGGCAAAGTAAGCTTTTAACCCCTCATTGCTTCCACATCTCTCCTCAGCCACTTCCGGTACCTGCCGGTCAGAGCAATGGAGTAAAGAGGATCACTTGGCTCAGTCCTACGAGCCTCCCATGTTCGAACATAACTCCGAAGGCCCGAAATGGTGAAGGGAGGGAGACGAAACACTTCAGATCCTTGCGGTGGCACCTCCTGGTTGAGTCCAAGTTGGTGCAGAATACGAAATGGTGAATAGAAAGCGAAGCCCGACAAGCCTGCCACGAACACCTACGACGATCCCATGTTACTCACGGTCATCACAGGAAGCCTCAGCCAATGACATCGCCAAGCAACGTCATCGTCATCCAGGGAAGCGAAAAAGGCAGCCCAATCATCCTCATCCCTGTACATCACTTCGAAAGGACGGTTCCATCCGCTAGCCCGGTACCACCAGTCATTGGCCGGAGGAGTCAGCACGTTTAGCTTGTCACATAGCCACATCTATCCAAAGAGAGAGAAAACAAGTAAGAAGCCAGATAAAGCCTAAGCCGAGGGTCGAGGTAAAATGAATGTGAGAAATAGAAAAAGGAGAGCTGAGTGAGGTCCTTAACCTGCAGCAGCAGCGGACTGCCACCAAAAACCCTCGTGCGTCCAGCACGAACAGCATCCAACCCCATCAAGGTTTCGGCAAGGACCAAGGGAGCGACGTCCTTGCGAGCCTCAATCTGAGCAGCAACTCCTACCAGCAAAGGGCTAGGTTGACCGACAGAGGGAACCAGCAGGAAGGCCGCCAAGAGGCAGATGCAACAAGCCATCATTCGACGACCTTGATACTCGAAATCCGTTAAGTCTCCTGGTGGGCTGAATCTCTCGTACAACTGCACGATATTGATGGCATTGCCCCGGGTCAAGAACTCAGCAACGTTCCCGCTGACCCCCAGCTTGGTTTTTAGCATATTCTTCATGCTCTCCCTAAGCATTGGAACAATTGGCTCGGCAGAGTCATGCTCCCCAGGTAGGCATGGAATTCCTCGACGGTGGGACATAACTCTTGGGAACCAAAGCGAAAAACATGCACTTCGGGATCCCAAAAGCGTGCAGTCGCGTGCAGCAAGACAGGGCGGATTGTGATCTCGCGGAGATACTTCAAGGCATGAAGGCGATGCCCTCGGAAATTCAGCCAATCAATGCCTTCAAGGCTGTCCAACCAAGGCCGAAGCAAAGCTTGATTCAACAAAGCCATGAGAAATGAAATTTTAGAAGGAAAATGATGGTTTGAAGTGTGAATAGGTTTGCCAAGGCTGGGCTCAGTACTTATAGAAGGCTAGAGGGGGGCAATCCTTCACTCAACAGCCTTGGGACTCAACAAACTTGTCTTTTTCAAGACCACTTGCTTGCATTTTCAAGATTTCAAACTTTGGAAACTTGAGAAAACATGGGAAATACACTAGTCTTGCTTTGGGAAGCCATTGACCCTTGGAAATCAGCTTAAGGAGAGTTACAAGACGCCTTGGAAGTGTGCATGCAGAGCAAAAGGACATAAGAGAGCTGGGAAATCATCTTGGAAAGGAACAATGGTCTGCAGATCACAGCAGTCCCGAGCGCTCGGGAGTTAATTCCCAAGCATTTGACAACACTCTCTAGCGCTCGAGAGTTCTGCAGTTTTGACAGCAAGTTTTCTGCCCTGGCTTTTGGTCCCGAGATGGCATTCCAAGCTCTGTTCATCCAGTTTAACAAATTTCAACCTGTTTAAGGGAATACAGCAGGTCCAGCTATCCGTTTGTCTGAGTATTCATGAATATTCCTCAAAAAATTCCAAAATCTCAAAAATTCCTTCCCGTCAACGTGGCAAAATTCGTATCGAGAGCATTTATTCAAGTCTAATGGCATGCGCGAGTCTTAATGCGTGCTAGTGACTGAATGAAGTGATCAGACGCGCACCAAGGCCTACGGAATCGATTTTCGCCCTCGAGCGCCTCTATTTCATCATGCATGGTGGCGTTAAAAGCATATATTGTGGTCAAATACCCTCATGTCCGATTCTCGCGTCTAATCCCGGTCAAGTATAGTCATTTCTTAATAATCACAAATTCTACGTTAAGGGCTTTCTCGCCATCCCAAGTCAAATTCTACGAGTCGAGTTGATTATGTCAAGTTTTATTCCGTTTTGAGAGTATCGGTTGAAATTTGCGTGCGCTTAGCTTCCCTTCAAAGCTAGGCGAACATATTTCATAAAATACAATTCTTAGAGGAAGTGCGAACGAATGCAAATGGAAAGAAGTGCAAATTTTCATAAATAAATACGGTATGTACAATGGGTAAGGAAGGAGATACATGTACTGGGGCAAACACATGCCCAATCCTATCTACCGGGGCATGCAGACCCAAACAAAACCAAGGCACGCAGGCCCGGAGGCTACAACTATGTTGACACGCAGGCCCATGCGAAAGAAAGACTAACAAAGCAAAAACCTAAAGCTCAGCCCAGGTGGATCCTCTTCTGCTGGTGTCCCTCGGACTCAGAGCTCTCAACGTCGTCCCCGTCATCGTCGTCGTCATCGGAAGGGCCTGAGGCTGTACTCGAGTCCGTAGACCCTAAAGCTCGTGACTCGAGTGACTCCTCTGTATCCTCCTCTGACTCCTCACGAGTGAGTCTGCGCCGAGACACTGCCCTAGGGACCACCTCGAACTGCCCAGCCCCTGCTCTCTGCCTACCCCGGCCTCTCGCGCTGGTGGAAGCTGGAAGGCTCGTGGTGTCCTGCGGCTGTGTCCTGGCCGAGCGTCGTGGCTGCACCTGCATGTCATGAACATTCATTCATTTCATACATGTTTTAAATCCAATAAAATGTATATGCATGCATTTGCATTTTCATACCTGAGAAGCAACAGGTGGAGCAGGCTCAGGAACAGGTCTGGTCTGGAGGGTCCTCCCCTTGGCGCAGTTTTTCAACAGCTGCCGCATCCCCACCATCAGCATAATGACCTGTTCAACCCATTCTCGCGGCACCTGCACGATGGTTCAAAAGTCAAAGCAATGTATGCATGAACAAGAAACATTTGAAGCATGGAAAGAAACAAAGTTGTGTTATACTGCGAGGAAGGCTGCATCCGCTGCCGGAAGGCGTGGAATATCCAAAGACGCCTCGAGCACCGTAAGGGTCCCTCACCCCTATCACTCGGCCTAATGTCGGCCAACCCGACCGAGTAGACGCCCTCACCTCAGAACACAGTGAGTTTGCTCTCACCTCGGCCCAAGGAGCTAGTACCTCTCCCGCCAGTAGGAGGCCTAGCTGTAGACACCCCAATTTGGACAATTCAAAATTTCCTTGATTCGTGGCCCGGAGGCTCCCCGATGATGAATATGGGATCGAACAAGCCTTAGACCAATGGAACAATGCTCCTTGAGGGGTTTTAAAAGGGAAATAAAATGATAAAAATCATTTTAAAGCGCTCTGGATCAATCCCAAGCGCTCTAAACCATTTTCAAAACTTGGGATCTGACCAACTCTCGAGCGCTCGAGAGTGATGTCCCAAGCGCTCGGGACCACTCCCGAGCGCTCGAGACCCTTGTGTTGGCCAATGGATGATGAAGCTCCTCCACTATCCATGCAACCATCATTTCAGCCGTTCCAGGCTGGTCTTTGCCTTAGGCCTTACTCAACCCTAGTCAGAGATCAGTCAGAGCTGAGATCCCATTTGATTCCAAATCACATTTTTCTAATTTAAAACCATAGGCTATCTTGCCTATATAAGGGGCTGGACTTTAGCACAGAGAAGGGGGACGAATTCTCTCTCTCTAGAACCCCTCTCTGGCTGTTCAAGGCAAAGAAACCAGCTCTCAACCTTTTTTTAGCAAAAACTCCACCTTCAAAAGCAAGAATAAAGAAAAATCCAAGACATCAAAGAGGCAAGGAATTCAAATCATCTTGAAGTTCTGGTCTCTCTGATATCCCTATTTCCTTTCTGTCCTTCAAAGTTTTCTTCAAAGAGCAAAGTTCCAACCAAAAAGGTAGAAGTTCTTGTACCTTGGTCTCAATCTAAAGGAGGGCTGTTTTCCTTTCTGAGGAAGGCTCCCCAGCTCACTCCAGTCCTCAATACTGGAAGTGTGATGGGAATGCCTTAGTTTTAAAACAAGAGCAAAGGGGCACGAGTGTATTTTCCATGCATACATCACTGGAAGCACTCCCGAGCGCTCGGGACTACTCCAGAGCGCTCGAGAGTGACTCCAGTCCCACTTTCCTTATTTGAAGCATTTAAGCGGACATGCAAAGGGGAGCAAAATGTATTTCCAAAATATTTTAGCTCTTTTGGTGTATGTCGGTACTGACGATTTTCACTTTTCGAAGAAAAATAAGGAAAATCACTTTCTTTTGAAAACATGCAAAAGGGTTTCCTTCAGAACTCAAATAAAGAAAGTTTCACACCTCAAAGATTCAAAGATCTGATGCACCAGAATACTAAAATAAGGGCATTGTTTGGTTAAAATCAGTTCTGGAAGTGAACTACTCCCGAGCGCTCGAGATCACTGCAGAGCGCTCGAGAGTGTTTTGCATGCAAGCCCAATCTATTCTCCTAACAGTTTTAGGCTTATTCCCCTTTTGCATGTCCATGCATGCGTCCCTTCTTGCTCCTCACAACTGTAAAATCATTTTTCAGAAGGACAAAGATACATGGTTTGGAAGAATGGGGTCTGATCTCAGTTTTTCAAGCCTTCTGTTAAGCCTGTGTGATGTTTATGTTATTTAGGTTTACATTTACATCGTACTCTTTTCATATTCTGTTGTACTAACAAAGCTTGCAGGGTTGGGTTTCAAACATTCCCAAGCGCTCGGGACCACTCCCGAGCGCTCGAGAGTTATTTCAGTGACAGGGCTTTATCTTCCTTCAATTTGTATATTTTGCATGGTCATTTTTCATCACTCACTGTATACAGTTGCACATGCATGCACCTCTTATCTATTATAACTGTGGATACCTGCTAACTGACTTAATGAAACAAAATCTTTTGAAAAATCCCACAAACATTGAGTAGAGACCGATCTTGTATCGGGCGAGGGGGGTGCCGTAAAACCCTTCCTCGTAACATGGCTTCCGAACCCTCAAACGAATCTCTGGTTTTCAATTCAAATCAATCATTTTCAATCAAAACGGTTTCTCGGGTGGCAAACCACAAATCCGGGTGGCGACTCTTCAAAATTTTTCGAATCAATTTTCAAAAAGGAGAGGCGCTTCTTTTACGGGCCGCCCCGATATCCACCCGGGGCTGTGGTAGCCCACAGTGGCGACTCCGCTGGGGATCAGCGGCCCCGTGCTCCTGTCTCACCTCTAGCCTCATCTCCAACCTCATCGCCAGCCTCACCCCTGGCCCTCCTAGCCTCAGCCTCTGCTATGCGCAGCTCTAGCTCCCTCTCCACGCCCAAGCTGGTGGCCAAGTATCTATCTCTGTATGTCGCATAGTCCAGCGTGCGCCGCAGGTATCTCTCCAAATCAGTATCAGGCACTGTGAACTGCTCCAACTCGGCCCGAGTGTATGTCTCAGTCCGCTGCACTCGAGGAGGGAGCGGCCCCGGCACGATGAACTCTGGAGAACCGAGCGACTGCCGTGTCACCCGATCCCCCAGGTACCACTGCCAACCCAAGGGGCACTCCAGTAGGACTCGGCTCCTAGTCACCTCCCAGCTCCTCGGAAGGAAGTCAGCCTCCAGCCTCGCCCATCGATCCCAGTGAACCTGCATCCGGTCGATTGTACATTAATGATCAAATTTCATAAAGGAAAGCACAGGCATGAAAAGAAAGAAAGGTCGATGTTTGTACCATAACCCCAGTGATATTGTCCAGCCAGCGCCGGAAAGTCATCACTTGCCCCGTCGCTCCTTCGCCCTCCGGTACTCTTTACCCCACACAAGTGCACGTGGGAGCAGGTGAGGATTTGTGCAAGTATTCTCGGGCGGGAACATGCCCAAGACCTCGTAAGCCCAAAGCTGCATATTTTGGAAATCGATTCAAGTCAGATGCATGTTCAATTCAATTCAATTCAATCAATCAAAACAATTCAAAGCAATGGTTCGAGTCATACCTCGATCACTCTCCAGTATCCGCCTATGGTGTCTCCCACTCCGCGTGAGGCGGCTCCCAGAAAGCAATATAGCGTGCACAGAGCAGCACTGCCCCAGTCAAAACGTCTAGCCTGCCTCAGATCAACCAGGCCCGCTAAGTAGCTCAAGTGAACCTGGGATCGCCTAAGCGGGAACAGAGAAGCCCCGAACAGATATAGCAAGTAGGCCCTGGCCATCTGCGCCGCCTCAGCATCGTCTGCTACCCCTCCGCTGTGACGCGGGACCCATCCAAGGAACCACCTCAGAGCCGTGTCGTCCAAATCTATGCTTGGGTCGAAAGGAATCGGCTCACCTCCAACTCGGAGCCCTGTGATGGCCGCGAAATCTAGGGGAGTCACTGTCATCTCCCCGAAGCGAAGGTGGAAAGTGTTGGTGGTGTCCCACCACCGCTCTGCCAGTGTTGTCATCATTACACGATCCACCCTCACCGCCGTCAGCAACTGGATGAATGGCCCAAAACCAGCCTCTTCTACCAACTCCCGCACTCTCCGGGGTAGCTCCTTGAAGTACTTCAGTGAGTGGCCTGAGCCTCCGTGGCCGTAGATATCTCTGGTACGCTGTTTCAACAAAGCAAAGAAATAGCATCAATAAGCAACACAATAGTTCAAGGAAGAAAGCGCAATGCAGGAAAGAAAAGCATTAAAATCATACCGTGGTCCAGCCAGAAGAGATGTGTGAGACCCGATCCCGAAGAAGCAAATCCTCAGGGTAGTCATCCAGGGTTGGAACGTAGCCGGTCATCCCCGTCGGCTCAAAGAGGTAGCCGTGGAGCGTAAGTCCCCGACTCAAACTCAGATCGTGCACAGGCCAGGTAGGCCTTCGCCTCGTCGGCCGCGGTAACCCGCTCCTCAACCATCACCTCCTCCTCCTGCTCCTCCGTCCCCAAATCAACCATCTCTGGCGACCCCCTATCTGCCGCCGTCACCCCCGCACCACTGAGCAGCGCTCCTAGCAATACCGCCGAGGCCTGATCCTCTGTTGTCCTCACTTCCCTCAGCACCTCCCTCACCCCAGCATTGAGACCAAGTGCATCTAGAATATCCTGCGGCCTCGCCGTGTCCAAGAAGTCCCCCTCCGTGAATGGGACCGGATGTGAAGCACCAATCCCGCTGTCCCCGACCCTCGGCTTAGCAACCGTCGCCCTCAGCATTGGCGTCGCAATGACGCGCCCGGCTATCACCACCTCGTCCCCGGCCCGCTCCGCGGCCGCAAGTAAATCCTCCACCGTGGGAGTATGGGGAGTGCCTGTGGCACTTTCCCCGCTACTTGTACCATCTCCTCCGCCGCCCAACACATCTCTACTGCTCGTGGCTGGCTTGCCGCCCCCTCCTTGCACAACCCCGCTATCACTAATGTCTCCCACCACCGCCAAACTTCCACTGATACTCTCCACTGCCACTGGACCCTCACCAGCCTCGACCACTGCCACCTAGTCTCCTCGGTCACCGCCGCAGCCGCCACAACCGCTGCCTCCTCGCGACTGGGCAGCCCCTCATCACCTCCACCAGTGTCATCCCTCATCTCCTCCATCCTCGCTACACCCTCTACCGCCACCACGTCTCCGCCATTACCCCCCCTCGCCTCCTGGACCTCACCAGCCGCGACTACCGCAACCAGATCCTCGCCAACGTGCTCCTCCTGAGTTGGTGTGACAGCAGTGCCGCTGTCCACCTCCATCGCCGCCGCGGTCTCCACAACCGCTGCCTCCTCGCGGCTGAGCATTCCCCCGTCGCCACCACTGGTCATCCTTGGTTCCTCCACTCCCCAAGCCTTCTTCTTCCTTTTGATTCGCACTTCCTGGCAAACGATGGCCCACTGGAAGATCGAGGAGATCTCGAGATCTCGAGCTCGGTCCGTGTTGAGAGAGTGAAAGAGCTTGAGATGGAGAGAGTGGAGAGAAATCAGTCGAATGAGAGAGAGAGATCGCCCGAGGGAGAGTGTGGGAACGATCGAGATTTAGAGTGTACGGTTCGCTCTGGTTCTCGAGCGCTGAGGAGTGGGTTTAAAACCCCAAATCAGTCGAAGAAGATGAACAGAGCAGTGGACCCCAGTCACAGTCTCGAGCGCTCGAGACCACTCCCGAGCGCTTGGGAGTGGTTCTGAGCGCTGAGATCTATCCTCAGCCTCCGCGCCGGTCCCTTGTCGTCCCGTGCCGATCCCCGCCGCTAAAGTCTTCTTAGCTTTCTCTTCCTTCTTACAAAATCAATCTCAGTCCTGTCTTCAACCGCGACGAACGAGACTGTAGGATGTAAATCCTCCGTCGGTGATGTGTTTTTAGCCTCACGCTGCACAATTTGCTACTTTATTTGATAGTCGATTGAAAATTTGTCTATTATATTAATTTCAACAGGTTTGCAGGTATTTCTACCCTACAGGTGCTATTTTATCCTCGTTATGTCCGCTAAACAGAGCAACAGGTGGACCCTTTATGCATTTTACTAAAGTCGTGTCGATCACTTTTCGTGCATGCATCACACATGCTTGCATTTGCTGTCCGATGAACAAAGCAACAGGTGGAGCTTTTTACAATCACCTCATCAAACTCGTGTCGATCACTTCTCGCGCATGCATTACACGTGCTTGCATTTTTTGTCCCCCGAACAGAGCAACAGGTGGACCCATTGCACATTTATCTTGTCAAAGTATTGTCAATCTTTCTCGTGCCTGCATCACACGTACTTGCATTTGCCCCGAAGAACTACGCTGGTCTGTTCCTTGCAGAAAAGGGTACGTAGGCAGTCTGAACAGACGCGACCACAGGCACCAAGCACTGTCACTTGCATTTGTGTTTGAAATTAAGGGTTTGACGTGGTTCGAATTGGGCTGTCTTAATCTTTGGATGTCACTCGTATCCAGACATGATGTCGAGCACCATCCAAAGAGGGGCAACTGTAGACACCCCAATTTGGACTCTTTGAACTTCCTTAATTTGTGGCCCGGAGGCTCCCCGATGGTGAATTTGGATTGAAACAAGCCTTAGACCAGTCAGGACTTTGCTTCTTGAAGACTTTGAAAGAGAAGACAAAATGTAAAAATTAGTCCCAGGCGCTCGGGATCAGTCCCAAGCGCTCCAAACCATTTTCAAAACCTAGGATTTGGCAAACTCTCGAGCGCTCGAGAGTAAACTCCAAAGCGCTCGAGACTGAACCCAAGCGCTCGAGACTTCTGTTCTGCCTAATGGATGGTGGAGCTTCCCCACTTCCCATGCAGGTCGTCATTACAGCCGTTCTGGCTGGTTAAAACCTCAGGCAACACTCCACCTCAGTCAGAGGCGAGTCAGGCCTGATGGATTTTCAAAGATTCCAAATTTCATTTTCTAAAATGAGACCAAAGGCCATCTTGCCTATATAAGGCCTCACTTCAGCACAAACCAAGCATGAAATCTCTCTCTCTAAAAACTCTCTGACCAGTCAAAGAAAACCATTTTTTTTTCTTTGGAAAAATTTGATTTTCAAAAGGAAAGCAACCAAAAACTAAAGACATCAAAACATGGAGGAGGTTCAAAGGATTACCAGTCTCTGATCTTCTGAAGTTTTCACTTCTCATTCATCTTTCAAAGTCTCTTTCTTTTTCAAAGAGCAAAGTCCCAACCAAAGGTATAAGTTTCAACTTTTGCCTTAAGCAAAACAGGGTTGTTTCTCCTTTCTGAGGGAGGTCCCTCAGCCCTCTCAGTCTTTAATACTGAGCATGGGTTGAGAGACCTTGGTGTAAAAGCAAGAGCAAAGGGGTGCAGATGTGTTTTCTATGCCCAGTCTACTGGAAACACTCCCAAGCGCTCGGGACTACTCCCAAGCGCTTGAGAGTGATTCCAGTTCTGCTTCCCTTCTTTTGAGTATTTGAATGGACATGCATGGGTAGGGTGTGTTTTAAAACCGTTTTTTACTCTGTTTAAGGTGTGTTGGTACTAATGACTTGCTGTTTGGTCTGGATCTAAAAGTAAAATAAATGATTTGCATTCAAGGCATGCAAAAGAGTTTTGGTCTGGATCTAAAAAGAAAAATACTTTTTCACACTTTGAAATGTAAGATCCAGTGTACCAGCATATTGCATTTAATGGATCAGTTGGTTGATATCAGTCCTGGGGTGTGGAACACTCCCGAGCGCTCGAGTTTACTCCCAAGCGCTCGAGAATGTTTGCATGCAAGCTTGACATATTTCTCTCCCAGTTTGACCCCCCACTGCCCTTGCATGGCCATGCATGTATCCTTTTTTGCATCTTAGATTTGTTAAACCATTTTTCATAAGGGCAGGGAGGCATGGTTTGGAAGAATGGGGTTTGTTCCCAGTCTACTAGACTGACCCCATTCTGTTAAACCTTCGGTTTGGCCTGTGACATAATCAATGACATTCTAGTTTGCATTTTCAGCATCATATTCTGTTATATTCTGTTGGACTAACAAAAGCTTGCAGGCTGGACAACAACACTTCCAAGCGCTCGGGAGTGCTCCCGAGCGCTCGAGAGTGAGATCAATGACAGGGCCTTCCAGTTTCTAGCACTTTGCATTTCATGACCATTTTTCATTTATTCACCATACATTTGCACATGCATACACTTCCCTACCTGATGTATCTGTAAATAAATGCTAGCTATCTATTGGAATAAAATCTTTTGAAGAAAAATCCCACAAGCGTTTAGTAGAGACCGATTTCAAATCGGGCGAGGGGGGTGTCGTAAAACCCTTCCCCCTCGTAACGTGGCTCCCGAACCCTTAACAGAATCTCTGGTTTTCACTTCAAATCAATCATTTTCAAACAAAACGGTTTCTCGGGTGGCAAACCATAAATCCGGGTGGCGACTCTTCAAAATCGTTCAAAATGAAATCCAAGAACGGCGTGGCGCTTCTTTTTCGGGCTGCCCCGAAACCACCCGGGGTTGTGGTAGCCCACAACATCCTTGTCATCTTTAATCATTGGGTCGTCCAGCAAATCTGTTTCCTCTGCAGCCCTTTTGGCCGCTTGCCTAAACCATTGGCGGTGCCTCTTCTGAGATCTGGACAAAGGTGGAGGTGGAGAAGGAAACTTGGGATGTTCGACCCTGTGCCACTCATTTGGAGGAGTGACAGGTGGTCTCACAGCCCTAGGTTTACCCTCAGTAGGAGCGGATATCCTCAAGTTGTCGAGCTCGTCTTCAACTTCAACCAAACCTGGCTGGATCCGGTTGAATACTGATTCACGGGCCACCCTTCTTCCCTTAGGTCTGTGTGGCTCCTCAGACCTTGGCTCAGTCCTTCCCACGATGACGCTCTTCAGGGTTGACTTGCTAGGGCTGGCGTGATGTCCACACTCTGCACCTACCATGGAACAAGTGGGCCTTTCTGGTTTCTTCACCCCTATAGGTCTGGACCACCAGGAATTCTGCTTTTCAAATCTTCTGACCTGCTCAGTCCTGAAATCCCTCTCATCGTAATAAGAATCCCAGTATCTGTCTGGGCTGTACTTGTGGACTTCTCTGGAAGGGGCACCCAAACTGATCATTTGCCTAGGAGCAGTCCTAAGCATGCCTTTCACGTTGACAGAAACCATATTTGTGCTCAGCCCTGAGGGAAATGGATTGCCATCTACCCCCATGGGCTGCTTCTCTTTCTCCGGGAATTTGAACTCTCCCCACTCAATTTTGTCCTGGATATCATTCGAAAAACTATGCAATTATTCGTTGAATGACTCCAAGAGTTGTGGTACTTATAATACTCCTTGCCCCTCAGCTCTTCCGCGGTCGGAATCTTGTGGCCAAAGGGTAGTTTGAGCAGCTTGTCAGCAAGGAGTTGATCAAAGATAGCCTCAGTCCTGCCAACATCGAAAGTATAGGCCCTGGTTGGCCTATTAGGAGTGTTCTGGATGGGCTGCTTCACTGGCTCCATCTTGACAAAGGCCTTGCAGACGTATGGCTTCTTGTGGATGATCTCTGCTACTGCCACGTCTGGATATGCCTCTGCTTCCACTGCAGCCACCTCATAGTTAGGGTCGCGGTAGTACATCCCTTTTGAAACCGTTTTCCTGTCCTGCTCCTCCGCCAAGAGCCTTTCGTAGTGAGAGGTCTTAGCAGACAACTCGAACAGATCTCTAAATTCTGTTCCATAGAACTTTTTCTTCATTTCGAATCTCAGGCTGTTTAGTGCTATGCGCACATATTCGGCCTCTGGAAGGGCAATCTTGCACTTGAACCGAGCCATTTTGAAACGCAGAAGATAGGACTCCACGGACTCCAGATGGGTCTGACGATAGCATGAGAAGTCTGCCAGCGTCACCTCTGGTTCTACCCTGTAGAACTGCTGATGGAACATCTCCTCCAACTGAGCCCAGGTCTGCACGGAATTTAGTGGAAGGTTGATGTACCAAGTAAAGGCTGTCCCAGTAAGAGAATTGGGGAAAAGCCTCTACTTTAGAGCATCAGTCATCCTAGCCTCTCCACATTGGACTTGAAACCTGGCAATGTGCTCCACTATGGACTGTACGCTCTCTCCGTTGAAGGCCTGAAACTCTGGAACCCTATAACCCTTCGGGAAAGGTGTGTTGTCCACCTCTTCGGTGTGAGGCTTCCTGTACATTGGCCTTCCAAAAGGTCTGAAGCCAGGTCCTAACTGCTCCTGTAGCAAGTTAAGGACTTGGTCCTATCCTATGAGCATGTTGGGCACAGGAGGCGGTGGTGGGTGTGCCTCCTGTGCCTGCTGATTTCGGGTAGGACTTGCCCCCCGAGTCTCAGAGCTTTGGGGAGTATGAGCAACTCCCTTGTCCTTTCCAGAGCTCTGGCCTCCGCATTTGTCCGTCTTGTTAGGTTTGGGCTGATCATCTGCCAACACAAACCTTTGCTCGTTGTTTATTGGAGGCGTCAAGGCTCCTCCAATCACGATTCCCTTTTCCTCTTGCCCCCCGAGTGCAGGGCTGTTGGAAGAAGTTGCATGGTGGAATGTTTGAGGAGGGGGAGGTCCCCCTAGTAGGCCAGCTTGGTCTTGACCGTTGCCAAAGACCCCAAACTGTGGAAAGCCCTGCTACTGAGGAGCGAGCGGTAGCCTCTCTGTAAGCGTAGCAATCATTTTCTGGACTGCTATGGTCAGAGGTTCCAAGGACTGAGAGAACAACTGAGAGATTAACTGTGTGATGTCATGGGAGATTTCTCGTCCTGCCAAAAATATATAATTTTTGACGCTGTCAGTAGCGTTGTTAAGCTCTTGAGTGCTGATCGAAGGGCCAGCTTCCTGGAGTAATGGCACGTCGACTGCCACTCCCTCAGGACTCTAAGGTGGATCCGGGATGGGTGGATCTGGTAGCTGCTGCTGTTGTTGCGCCTTCTTGATCATGATAAAACCCTTAGACGATTAGGGTCCCACCGGCCGTGCCAAAAAGATGTTTGGCTTAGATTTGGCTAAAGGGCTGAGCGAGCATGCCAGGACTTGTTGCGTACCAACGTAAAGGACTGGGCATCCCTTTTCTGACTTCTAGATCTGTGCGGGCGACAGTGTTGCAACCTAAGGGCTGGATTGTAGTGTTGGTTCGTAGTTTTGCCTCTTTGTTCGAGGACTTAACAATTTCCTAACCGTGTAGGAAAAGAAGTAACAACGTAAGAATTACTTTATTATATCAGAATAATAAAGTAGGAGGTATGAGAGAGATATGAATAACTTTATTATGTTTCGTAATAATAAAGTTGGGATACAAGAGAGATAGAAGCTCGAATTATTTGGAGAAATAACCGAGTAAAGGTGAGAAAAAGAGATAGTTGTTTCACTGGGAAGGCTTTGGTTGTAAGCGTTGAGCTTGATTGGTGTGGGAGCCCCTTTTTTGTCTTGCAAACTTGTATTTATAGGCCACAGCTTCAACGGTTTTGCATGCATGAGGACTTCCCGCCTTCACCTCCTCGTGCCACGTGTCCCATGATTCTTCCACATCATGGGATCATGGGTAGTTAATATATGCAAAGCATATATTAACACATGCTTTTTCCTATTCGTGGGGAGTTACTGAAGGTGAACGAGAAATCATGGGCAAATGTTTACTCCAAAGCCTGCCACGTGTCCCAAAGTCCCACGAAGTCAAATGTTCATTCCACCTTCTTCGGTCGTGGGCAGTTAATGAAAATAATGGGCCATGCTGTCTTCCTTTTTCCGTGGGCATGAGGGAATCATGGGATCAATGACCAATCAATGCATGACTTTTATGGGCCCATCTTCCATTTGCGTGTGTATTCATCAGAATGATCCAAATGCATCTCTTTGACCATGGGCTTAGATTTTTAATCTTCACGGTACATGGCCCAATGCCCATAACCCCAATCCTTCGACCAAAACAGATCAAAATTAGTTGGGCCCAGGTAGTATGGGTTTAGCCCATTAACTTTGACCCAACAAATTTTTAATTCGTGGCCTAATTTAATCGAATTTTAATTAAAATAGCCGTCCAACGCTTGCTTAGGACTGGGTGCCAAAAACGGGTGTAAACATGGTCCCTGCGGCTCACGCCGTTCTTTCCCTCCGTCAAAACCAAGGGGAAGCTAGGTATTTCACATTAAAACGGTGTCGTTTGGTTGGAAATATTGATTTTTCGGTTTTTTGACTTTTTTGGTCCTCAAAGTATTTTCGTCGTGCCATTTTGGTCCCCAATATTCCAATTGCTATAATTGCATCTCCAAACTATCAATTTTGTCTTTAAATGGTCCCTGCGGCTCATGCCGGTCCTTCCCTTTGTCAAAACCAAGGACAAGCTTGGTATTTCACCTCAAAACGGTGTCGTTTGGTTGGAAATATTGATTTTTCTCTCCATGGTTCTCTTAGGGTTCTAATTGAAAGCCTCAAAGTAAAAAAAATAATTATGACTCTTTAAGATAAAATGATCAAAAAATTATGATCTTCGCACAGGTTCAAACAGATTGAAAATTTGAACACTTAATTTTTTCACCATATTTTTTAATATATAAATAGTCTAAAAAAATCAAGTGTTTCAATTTTCACCCTGTTTGAACCAGTGCGAAAATCTTAATTTTCTGATCATTTTATTCTAAAGGGTCATAATTAATTTTTTGACTTTAAGACTTTCAATGAGAACCCTAAGAGAACCATGGAAAAGAAATATCAATCTTATATATTTTTAGGCTGTCTATATATCAAAAAAATAATTATGACCATTTAGAATAAAATGATGAAAAAATTAACATCTTCACACAGGTTCAAACAAATAAAAAATTTGAACACTTAATTTTTTCACCATATTTTTAATATATAAACAACCTAAAAAATCAAGTGTTTCAATTTCCAACCAAACGACACCGTTTTGAGGTGAAATACATAGCTTGCCCTTGGTTTTGACGAAGGGAAGGAACGGCGTGAGCCGCAGGGACTATTTAAAGACAAGATTGATACTTTGGGGATGCAATGTTAGCAATTGAAATATTGGAGACCAAAATGGCACAGCAAAAATACTTTGAGGACCAAAAAAGTCAAAAAGCCAAAAAATCAATATTTCCAGCCAAACGACACCGTTTGGATGTGAAATACCAAGCTTGCCCTTGGTTTTGACGGAGGGAATGAACGGCGTGAGCCGCAGGGACCATTTAAAGACAAAATTGATACTTTGGGGATGTAATGTTAGCAATTGGAATATTGGGTACCAAAATGGCACAGCGAAAATACTTTGGGGACCAAAAAAGTCAAAAAGCCTACTGTCTATAGCCCTAAATTCACAAACGCCCATGACAGGGCTCGAACCCTGGTCTGCCGACTGGGCTAGAGCCCACTGGCAAATTATAATAAATTTTACATGAGATGTTAACATAAAAATATGATATATCAAAAATCAAAAATGAAGTTGGCAAATTATTTCTCATAAAAGATTTGATATTATTTTTGTAGATTTGAGCTTATTTCTCAAAATTAAGCATTGTAAACCTTTATGTTTGGGGATAAATTAGTTCAATCAAATGGCAAATAATTGTGTGCGGGCGTGCCAGAAAAGAACTAATTTCACAAACGAAATTATTCTTTTCAACGTGACTTGAAACAACTAATTTGTATCAGGCAACTGTGTTATCTGTTCAATTACCTCAACTAAGAGGATTTTTCCTTAAAGTGTCAACCAAGACTAAGGACTGATTTTCCTCAAATTAAAAAAGATGATTGAACACAAACGAACCCGAATCTAATCAAAGGTAAGTTTGTATACAAACACTCTTGAGACTTTACTAAAACCAATGCGAAAATATAAGCACACTGAATTTAATCAAAGAGAGCTTATAACCAGTTAAGATGATTGAACACAAACAAACCCGAATCGAATCGAAGGCAATTTTATGCACAAACACTCTTGGAATTTTCCTAAGACTAATGCAGGAATATAAGCGCACTGAATTTAATCAAAGAGAGCCTATAAACGCCTAATCTTTGGTAAGAAATAAGAAACTTGAATTTAATCAAAAGTAGTCTTACATGCAAACAAGCCTTCAACTTACAAATTAAACTAAACTAAGTCCTAAACTAAGATAAATTTCTGAGCAATCATATTGAGTATGAGTTGTCAGAGGATAAGATTTTTCGGGGGCCGCTATCTTCAACTTCTTCTTCTATTTATAGACGCTGATCCTGCCTTCGAACTCCACGTCTTCAATTGCTTCTCACGTCTCCATTCGAACTGCCCATGATTCCTTGAAAAACGGTTGAGGGGAGCCTTCGAACGGTTACTTGGGCTGATTCCTGAGAATTCTTCTCTTCCCATGTTTGCTAATATCGATCATGGCTGTTTTCTGAATCGTGGGCTTCCTGTTTTTATGCAACGTGAGTTAATGCAACATGATTGGAGCTTATAAATGATTCCCTGCATCCATGCTTAATTGCTACACAAACAAGAGATTAACCACCATTCGATGGTTCTAAATAAGTAATCAACGGCTAAACCTAATTACCGTTTTAATTACCCCCACTTGAGGCCCAAACGCCGCCGCTTCCTATCAAAACGATACCGTTTAGTATTAAAATAACATCGCCATTAACGCTATGATCCCCTGTATCTCGGGCCAGAATGGGATATGTTCCGATAGGCCAAAGCATTTTTTGATGCCACGCGTAATTTTCTCATTGGGTTGCGTATTTTAAGATGTAAACACACCCCCCGCATTAACATCTTATTTAAGATAATTAAATAAGTGTTAATTGTGCACGTATCTACGCATGACCCCTAAGAATACGGGTGCATCGAAATTGTCCATTCAGCTGATTAATTACTAATTGAGAATCTCCAAAGATCTCAGCAGCATTTACCCTTAATCTGAGTAAGATCTCTAATCCTATGATTAAAGCTTCGTACTCTGCTTGGTTATTCGAACACTGTCCCTCATTGAGTCGAAAGCCATATTTGGTTTTCAGACCTTGGGGGGACTCTAGAATTATGCCTACTCCAGCCATTTGAGCAGTCCTCGACCCATCAAACCATAACTTCCATGGTTTGATGTCAGCCATGCTAGCTTCCAGAGTCTCATGTTCTTTGATTTCACTAGGATGATCAGCCAGAAAATTGGCTAATGCCTGCCCTTTTACTGATTTTTGTGGTACATATTCGAGACAAAACTCAATCAACGATACTATCCATTTCCCAATCTTCCCACTAAGCACTGGCTTGGAAAGCATGTGCTTAATTACATCAGTTTGAGAAATAACATAAGTCACTCTAGGCAGCATATAGTGCCTGAGTTTTTTAGAAGCATAAAATAAAGCTAAGCAAAGCTTTTCTACTGCAGCATATTTACATTCACAAGAATTTAAAAATCTGCTAAGATAATAAATTGCTCTTTCTTTGCCTTCTTCATTGTCTTGAGCCAACAATGCTCCTATTGAGTCGTGAGTTGCTGCTAGATACAGCTTCACTGGTTTCCCTTCAATAGGTGGCATCAACACTGATGGATTGGCTAGGTATCTCTTGATGGCTTCGAAGGCATCATCATGCTCTCTAGTCCACTTGAATTCTTCTCCCTCCTTTAATTGCAACAAAGAAGAGAAAATTTTAGTCTTTCCTGCAGTATTGGATATGAATCTACGAAGGAAATTTAATTGACCAAGAAACCTTTGCAATTCCTTCTTGTTTGAAGGAGGTCTGGCCTCAATAATGGCTCTAGCTTTGTTCTTATCAACCTGTATTCCCTTTTTGTGGACTAGGTAGCCCAAAAATTTACCAGCTGATACTCCAAAAGCACATTTCTCTGGATTCAACTTTAGCTGGTAAAGTTTCAATTGTTGAAATGTTCTCTCTAGATGTTGTAAATGATCATCATCAGAATCTGACTTCACAACGATATCATCTATGTAACACTCTAGAAAACCTCCTACCAAATCATGGAAAATGGTATTCATAGCTCTTTGGTATGTAGCACCAGCATTTTTTAGCCCAAATGGCATCTTGACCCATTCAAAAATGCCGATATTTCCAGGGCAAGCAAATGCAGTCTTTTGTACATCCTCTTCTGCTATGCAGATTTGGTTATATCTTGAATGCCCATCTAGTATGGATAACATCTTGTGTCCAGCCGAACCGTCCACAAGCATGTCTACATTAGGCATAGGGTACTCATCCTTAGGAGTTGCAGTATTTAAATTTCGAAAGTCAATACAGATCCTAATACTTCCATTCTTTTTAGGAACTAGAACTACATTAGATAGTCATTCGACATACCTGGCTGTTCTAATGAAACCAGTATCTAGAAGTCTCTGAATCTCTTTTTTGACTCCTGCAATAGTTTCTGGACTCATCTTCCTGGTTGGTTGCTTCACAAGCTTGAATTGTGGCTTGATAGGTAACCTATGCTCCACCAATTTCCTGTCCAATCCAGGCAGTTGCTTGTAACTCCATGCAAAACATTCTTTATTTGCCTTCAACAGTGCTATTAGCTTAGCCCTCATATCTGATTCGAGTTGTTTGTTAATAAACACTGGATTGGGATTTTCTTCATCTCCCAATTTTACTTCCTCCAGAAGATCTTGGGCTTCGAACCGTTCTTGAGACGTTGGATGGTCTTCCTCCTTGCGAGGCTTGTTATCCTGTAGAACGTCTTCCCACATGTTGTCTTCTTGTATCTTTTGCTCGATCCCCAAAGCAACATATCTTATCAAAGCCAATGAGTTGGCCTCTTCTTCTACCTCGCCCTTGGATTTACATCCAAGCAGCATCATCTTTTGGGGTGTCTGATTCATAATCAACAGCTTATTTCAGCTTCGATTTCAGCTCTGCCAATTCCCCCAATTCCATCTCGTTGGCTGGGCAGGTGGCTGCTTGGAGTAGTTCGCTCAATGGAACTACATCTGACTTGTACATTTCTGCTTCAGCAAAATTTGCTGTGGCACTGAATGGATGTGGATCAGCTTTGACTCCTTCAACACCCACTTCTTTGCCTTTATCATACTTGACAATCATCAATTCCTAATGGAGAGAAGAAGGAATACATCCATTAACATGAATCCAATCTCTTCCTAATAAAGCATTATATTTAGCATACGTGTCCACCACAAAGAAAGCAGTGTCTGTTTCTATTCCACCTACTGCCAATCTAATGGAGATTATACCCCTGGCATGTTGGCTTTCCCCTGTGAATCCTGTAATGGACGTGCTGGTTGGAATCAATTTTGCTTTTCCTTTTCCTAACTTTTTCAAGGTTTGGAAAGGCGAAATATTCACCGCAGCCCCATTGTCCACCAAGATTCTATTAAGTGGGATTCCATCGAAGTGGGCAGTAATATATAGCGGACGTAAATGTTGTCGCATAGCGTTGGTAGGTAATTTAAATGGATACGAAAGTTCAACATAATTTAAATCTATTACCAATGGGTATTCGATGTCAGACATTGAGTCTGGTACAAAACAAACACTTTCTTTTGAGCTTACCTCCAAACTCTCTTGATTCTGCTCAATTTCACATACCAGATTCTCGTCCATTTCGATTTGGGCCACTTCCTCCAGATCACAATCATTGCATATGATGTTCAGCTCTTCGTTACTGTGTATTTCTTCAGAGGTGTCTGCTTTAACCAACCAAGTGTTATTCTCATCTTTAGACGCCTGGCCAATTTTGAAGGAGTTCATCGAACATGGATAAACCATGTTAACTTGAACTTCTGGCTGGCTTCCAAACTGGATACTTGCTGCTTCTTTGGTTGGGTTAATTGCTTCTTCTTTCACCTCTTCGGATTCGACTTCCTGCGCTGATACTTCCATGGGAGAAGAGCTTCCTTCTGCCCCTTCCTGTTCCACCAACATGGCTTCTAGCAGCCCAGACTGATAGCTAGCCAATGAGTTGGGGGAGGGTACATCGAAGTCTTCCTCGAGCATCGCTGAAGCTACTTTCTGCAAAGTTTCTCCCTCTTGATTCTGGATTCGAAACTCTTCAGGGTCCCTTTGAACCCTGTTGAACCTTGGATTAGGCCTTGTTCCCCTTCCAGACTCTTCCCCAGTTGAGGATTCTCCCAATTGAAAGAGTGAATACTTTCTTTGGAGCTTCCTTTTCTGTGTCCTTGAGAGCAAAGGAACCATCTGTGGGATTTTGGACTTGGGATCTCTTATCAACACCCAATTTCCAGAGTTTGAGCTTGGTGGTTTAAAGGTTTTGTTTCCTCCTCTGGTCGGATTCTTATATCCTTGAAATAGATCAGGGTTAACCTGCTTCAGAAACCAATCAGGAACGCCTTTTACCAAAGTGAATTCGTCTTGCTTAGCTTTTTCTTGTACCCCTGAAGCCTGGCCAATATTGGCCTTCTTTAGAGGAGGCGTTTCCCTTTTCTGAGCATAAGGGACTGTGTTCGAAGGCATATCCCTCTTCGAAGCCAACCAAGGCTTACTCTCGTTCGGTTTAGCTGGTGGTGGAGCAATTCGTTTCATCCCTTGTTCTATAGGAAACAAACTGACTCTCTTCCTGTCCAGATCCTTGAAGACCAAATAGTTGGCTCTGCATCCCACACATAAACACTCCAAGAATGAGGCTTCGAGCATGGGCAGATGATTTGGTCCAGAATTCTGTGAAGGAAAACCAGCATTGCTTGATTTGTAATGGCTTTGCCTCATTCCCATGCCTCGATGATGACCGGCATATGGCTTCCATCTTGTAGGCTGAACTGAAGTCATATTCACTGGTGCTTCCCTGTTTTGCCAATATTTCTTGACAGTTCGAGCCAATGAAGTTGGCACGTTGGTGTTTACCTCTTCAATCTTTAGAAAAGGAGTGGCATCGATTCCCATTGCCTTTTCAGGGAACTTGATCCTTCCTTTCTTGATTTGTTCCTGAATTCTGTCACGAAAAACATTGCAAGACTTAGTTGAATGAGACCAAGAATTATGCCATTTACAATATGTTTTTCCATGCTTGTCTTCTGCAGTCGGTAGCTTAACTTCTGACGGCAGCTTAATGACCTTTTTCCTTAACAAATAATCAAAGATTTCATCAGCCTTTGTTACATCAAAAGAATAAACTTTATTTATTTCCTTCTGCTTGAATTTCTGTCCTGTGGTAACATTTTTCTGGACTAGAGGCTCACAAACACAAGGATCATGTTCTATAATTTCTGCAGCATCTATTTCATAGTTGGGATCTTTATAATATGTAGAGTAAGAAGAATTTTGTCTATCAGTATCTTCTTCCAACAATGATTCATATCTTGTAACTTTGTAGGTGAGATCTGCAAAGTCTCTAAACTCCATGGAATCGAACCTCTTTCGAAGTTCCCTTTCCAAGCCATCTTGTGCTAACCTCACGAATTCTACCTCTGGTAGTTGGAGTTTGCACTTGGTCCTGGCTCTTTTAAACCTAGATATGAAGTCTGCTACCTTTTCATCTGGTTTCTGCCTTAACCTAGTCAAGTCTGCCATCGAGACTTCAGGTTCTGCATGGAAGAATTGTGCATGAAACACCTCTTCCATCTGAACCCAATTGGTTATTGATCCCGGTGGTAAATTAGTGTACCAAGCAAAAGCTGGCCCAGACAAAGAATTTGGGAATAGCTTCAATTTCATGAATCCATTTTGAGCCAAGTTCTTACATTGGGCAGAAAATCTAGCAATGTGATCTACGGAAGATTGTCTTCCATCCCCATAAAACAAAGTGAAATCAGGGACTTTAAATTCCCTAGGAATTTGAAATGTTGTGTATATCCATTCTGGGTATGGTTTTCTATAGATTTGAGGCTGTACCCCCCGAGTTCGAGGTCCACAAACCTCTTGTATGAGACCCATAACTTGGTCTCTTAGCACTGGATTGTCTACGAGGAGATTCTGCCCTTGATTTGCTACAGGCTGATCTTGTCCTACCAAATCATCTTCATAGACCCCACTAAAATCCCCTTGATTTTCCCCGGGGAGCCTCCCATGTGGTGGCTGCTGCATCCTCTCCGGCGCCACAGGGATCTGTGTGTACCTAGGATTTTTCTCTCTAGAGGTTAAGAAGGGATTCCTAGCGACTGGCAACTCACGAGAGCCTTGTAGATTAACATCCCTTCTTTCTGGTCTATACCCTTGTTCCAACTCCATGTCATCCCCCCATCTCCCTGAAATAGGTTCGAAAAGTGGGTTGACACTTTGTCAGTTCCCAGAATTTCTTGGGACTCCCATAGTAATACCATGAGATTGCTTTGGAATCTCCAATGGCTTTGTTGGTTTCCCTGGCTCATACCAAGATTGTGGTATTTCCTTAGGATACATTATCTCTTTTCCTGGTCTAGACTTCACCTTACCCGGTCCAATATCCTCTCCAAGCCTTCCTTCGAAGGGACTTTGGTGAGTGCTAGAGTTAGCTTGGTTGTTTGGTCCAATATTCACTGGACTATTTTTTGCTAACTCTGGGTTAGGTAGTCTAGTTTTTATGCTTTTGATCATGGCTCTTTGAGTTTGAGCCATCTCTCTAAAAGCTATCATCATTTCTCTAAACATCTCATCCTTATCGTGGTCTTTACCACTAGCCTGCCCCTCTTGGAAATTCGAAGGGAAAGTTGCAAGCCCTTGATAGGGAGGCATCTCATAAGAAGGCTCCTCCTGCAGAGGTTCTTCCATTTCTAAAGCCAATGGCTAAAAACCTAAACTAATAGGCGTACCTGGCTCAGCAGCCTGCTCTGGCACAGCTTGCCTTTCTGGCTCCAACACGCCAATAGGTGTCCCTATTGCTTTCTTAAGCCTTGGCATTTTGACACTTTGGGTCCCACTGGGCATGCCAAAAAATTATTTGGGGATGAATTAGCTCAATCAAATGGCAAATAATTGTGTGCGGGCGTGCCAGAAAAGAACTAATTTCACAAACGAAATTATTCTTTTCAATGTGACTTGAAACAACTAATTTGTATCAGGCAACTGTGTTATCTGTTCAATTACCTCAACTAAGAGGATTTTTCCTTAAAGTGTCAACCAAGACTAAGGACTGATTTTTCTCAAATCAAAAAAGATGATTGAACACAAACAAACCCGAATCTAATCAAAGGTAAGTTTGTATACAAACACTCTTGAAACTTTACTAAAACCAATGCGAAAATATAAGCACACTGAATTTAATCAAAGAGAGCTTATAATCAGTTAAGATGATTGAACACAAACAAACCCGAATCGAATCGAAGGCAAATTTATACACAAACACTCTTGGAATTTTCCTAAGACTAATGCAGGAATATAAGCGCACTGAATTTAATCAAAGAGAGCCTATAAACGCCTAATCTTTGGTAAGAAATAAGAAACTTGAATTTAATCAAAAGTAGTCTTACATGCAAACAAGCCTTCAACTTACAAATTAAACTAAACTAAGTCCTAAACTAAGATAAATCTCTGAGCAATCATATTGAGTATGAGTTGTCAAGGATAAGATTTGTCGGGGGACTGCTATCTTCAACTTTTTCTTCTATTTATAGACGCTGAGCCTGCCTTCGAACTCCACGTCTTCAATTGCTTCTCACTTCTCCATTCGAACTGCCCATGATTCCTTGAAAAATGGTTGAGGGGAGCCTTCGAACGGTTACTTGGGCTGATTCCTGAGAATTCTTCTCTTCCCACGTTTGCTAATATCGATCATGGCTGTTTTCTGAATCGTGGGCTTCCTGTTTTTATGCAACGTGAGTTAATGCAACACGACTGGAGCTTATAAATGATTCCCTGCATCCACGCTTAATTGCTACACAAACAAGAGATTAACCACCGTTCGATGGTTCTAAATAAGTAATCAACGGCTAAACCTAATTACCGTTTTAATTACCCCCACTTGAGGCCCAAACGCCGCCGCTTCCTATCAAAACGATACCGTTTAGTATTAAATTAACATCGCCATTAACCCTATGATCCCCTGTATCTCGGGCCAGAATGGGATATGTTCCGATAGGCCAAAACATTGTTTGATGTCACGCGTAATTTCTCATTGGGTTGCGTATTTCAGGATGTAAACACTTTGCGCTTGCAAGACATAACTATATTACCAACGAGAAGGAAAAGATTTAGCGTCATCAGTGATATATATAATGTAAGAGAAAATGGCCGGAACTTCTTCAAAAATATATGAAATTTATATGGAGTGAAACTTGTGACATAAACTATTGGAGCAATAGATTATTATGATACTTCAAATATCTATGGCATAAACAAAAAAAAAAATACAAATTACTGCATTCACTATTACAAAATTATACAAAGATCATACTTACTGAACAATTAAATAAGTCATAACTCCGCCAATGATTTTGTAATTTTCCTATCCACATCTCACTAGGCAGTGAATAATATCAAAAAAATTAGAAATTCAATGAATTTTTCAAAATATCAATACACTTCTGCGGATATATATATACACCTTTTACAGATATCGATATTGACCATTATCCACTCTGCGGTGGCTAGCATTTTTCTCTTCCAATTAGCATATTGAGCCATTGCCTTCGAAAAAATGAGGGGGGAAAAATGCTTCGGCCTAGCTTTTTTATTTATTTAATTAATTATATTAGCCGTTTATTAATTGGAGTTGAGGTTGTGTCCTAATTAATTATTTTGCAGGCGGTATGGGTATTACTGACACGATTGTAATATTTGGGGTATGAGATGAATTTTGGGTGAAATAGTGGTACCGGTTAATAATTTTGTAAATTGTATAGGGTGCAACATGAGTATTGGGTAGTTTTACAAGTTACTACTTTAGGAGATATTTTCACAATGTAGGATTTTATTTGAAGAGAACGTTGGAAAGAAAAGAGCAACGCAGTCAAAGGTTTCGAAGTCGCCCTTGATCGTCTTCAATCGATCGTGGTAAATTTTGAACTAATCTTATTGTTTAACTTATCAGAGTTCGGTTCAGTAGCAAGTTATTGGGTGGAAATTATTCTAAGTTAATTTGGTACGTCGGTGCCGCCTTGACACAGAGAGAGAGAGAGAGAGAGATTGGCGGAGGGAGTGTGAACGGTTGTGACGTGCGGCTGTGCATGTGTTGACAAGGTTCACACAGAAGAAGTTAGGAATGGAGACCTCCTGGTGTGGTGTGGTGTGCGCACGTGGTTCGGGTGCACGGAGATGAGATTTGTAGGTTAGTGGATACTGATGGGTTGGAGTGAAAAGAATAAGGTTTAATAATTTGAAGGCCATTTTTGTTATAGTAGTTGAGGAGTTGGGGTGGGATTAAGAAATTTAATAGATCTATATTCTTAGTTTGTCTAGTTAGTCAGTACTAAACTTTGAATAGTTAGTCATTTCGTATTATTCTTTTGTCCAGGTTAACTTCATTTCGCGTTGTTCGGTTACGGTACTTCTGGACCCAAATGAGTGGTTAAGCATGTTACGTATGTTCGAACTTCCCCGTGTCCCTTAAATTATTTTTTTGGAAAATTTATTATTGAAATTGGAAACACATATTGTTTATAGTTGATTATATTAAAGCTCAGTCCCGGCGGGTCCTCTTCCGCTGTTAGCCCTCGAGCTCCGTACTCTCGCTCTCGTCGCCATCGTCGCCATCATCCTCCCTAGGAGAGCCGGAAGCAGTACTCGAGTCTGAAATCCCGAGAGCGCGTGACTCGGAGGACTCCACCGTCTCCTCCTCTGTCCCCTCCTCTGACTCCTCAAGAACGGGTCTCCGCTGGGACGCCGCCCGAGGCAAAACCACGAATCCTCTCGCCCCCACAGCAGACCGTGGCACACTTTGTGTACCCCGACCCCATGTGCTAGCAGGAACGGGAAGACTCGTGGTGTCCTGCGAACGCATCCTAGCTGAACGCCGTGGCTGCACCTGCATATCATAAACATTTTCTCATTCCATGCATAACTGAATATTGTTTGCTCAATTGAAATATGAAATGTACATATGTGTTATACCTGAGGAACAACAGGAGAAGCAGACTCGGGGGCAGGTCTAGTCTGAAGGACCCTCCCCTTAGCACAATCCTTCAGCAGGTGGCGCATCCCCACCATCAGCATCACAGCTTGCTCAGCCCACTCTCGCGGCACCTGCAGGATGATTGAAGATTCAAGATATGCAAACAAGGAACATTCAATGTGCAAGAAAAACAGAAACGCTGTTCATACCTGAGCAGGAAACCGCATCGGCAGATGCGGGAGGCATGGTACGTCTATCACCTCCCGTGCACCAAACGGGCTAGTCACGCCTATTGTCCACTTTAGCACCAGTAGCACTGGCGGTACCGGAGTCTCCACTGTCTCTGGGGCCCCTGCACTACCATCTCCCCTACCTGGGGGGCCAGCACCTCGTCCCCTACCCCGTGTAGAGCGGCCACCGCGACTCCGTGCTCCAGTCTCGTCCCTTCGAGCTCCAACTCTAGCCACCCGCCTCTCAAACTCCTCCTCCACCCCTAGACTTGTGGCCAGGTACTGGTTTACGTAAGCTGCATAGTCCAGAGTACGTCGAAGGTGCCTCTCCAGGTTTGTATCTGGCATGGTGAACAACTCGAGCTCAGCATGGGTATAGGACTCTGTCCTCTGCACGCGTGGAGGAAGCAGTCCGGGCACTACAAACGCTGGAAGACCGAGTGACTACCAAGTCATGTGATCCCCCAGGTACCACTGCCACCCCAAGGGACACTCCAGCAAAACCCTGCTTCGCGTCACCTCCCGACTCCTCGGAAGGAACTCAACCTCCAGCCTGGCCCAGCGATCCCAGTGAACCTGCATCCAATTTTCTTGCATTAATAATGGAAATCTCGATTGTCAAAAAAATGTGGGAAAGAAAGCTGAAGGAATAAATCATACTGCTACTCCAGTCAAGTTATCCAGCAAACACCGGAAGGTCATCACTTCCCCCCTCCTCTCCTTTGTCCTCCTGTAAGCCTTACTCCACGCAAGCCCGCAAGGAATCAAACCAGGATCTCGGCATGTGTTCTCAAGAGGGAACGTCCCCAGAACTTCGTAAGCCCAGAGCTACAAAATTTTGGTGTTCAAGACAATTCAGTGCACAATTCAAATCAATAAGCAGTTGAAAGCAGTCTAAAAGTAGTAATTTGAAATTATACCTCAACCAGTCTCCAGTACCCGTCGATGGTGTCACCAACTCCACGTGAGGCAGCTCCTAAAAAGCAGTAGAGCGTGCACAGAGCAGCACCTCTCCAGTCGAAGCGCCCCGCCTGCCCCAAGTCGACTAAGCCCGCCAAGTAGCAAAGGTGGACCCGACTACGCCTGTTTGGGAACAGAGAAGCCCCAAACAAGTATAGTAAGTACGCCCTAGCCATCTGGGTTGCCTCCTCGTCACTCACAAGCTCATGGTCCCAGTACTCCACGAACTGCCCGTACGCCGCCACCCCACCGCTATGACGTGGAACTTGTCCAAGAAACCACCTCAGCTCTGCATCGTCCAGGACTATACTCGAGTCATATGGGATGGGGTCTCCTCTGACCCTAAGTCCTGTGGTCGCTGCGAAGTCGAGGGGCGTGATCGTCATCTCCCAAAACCGGAAGTGGAATGTGTTGGTGGTGTCCCACCACCTCTCCGTCAGTGCCGTAAGCACGGCTCGATCCACCCTCACCACTGTCAACAGCTGTATGAAAGGCCCAAAATCTACTGCTTCCACCAGTGCTCGCACCCTCTCGGGCAACACCTTAAAATACTTCAGTGAGCGGGCTGAACCCCTATGGCCGTATATGTCCGTAGTGCGTTGTTTCAACAAAGCAAGGAAATAGCCTCAAGGTCGACGAAAACAATTGACAGTGCAAAGATCATTTATGAAAATCAAAGAATTGAGGTTGTCAAAACTCACCGTAGTCCACCCAGAGGAGATGTGTGAATCCCGGTCTCGAAGAAGCATGTCCTCAGGGTAGTCAGCCCTGGCAGGAATGTAGCTGATCATCCCCACCAGCACAAAGAAGTGCAGCCTAGGAGCGTACGTCGCTAATGTGAACCCAGGCCGTTCCCCGTTCAAGTACGCCTTCACCTCCTCAACCGCCGTCACCCGCTGCTCAGCCACCGCCTCTGGCTCCCGCTCCTCTATCTCCACATCTGTCGTCTCCGACTCTCCCCCTTGTCCCCCGCTGTCAAACGCCCCTGCACCACTCAGCAGAGCCCCCAGCAAGAGTGCCGACGTCCGATCCTCGGGTGTCTTGGTGGCCCTCAATAGATCTACTATCCTTGAGTCGAGGCTAAGAGCGCTCAGAATGTCATGCAGCCCCGCGGAGTTTAGGAAGTCTCCCGCCTCGAAGGGAACAGGCCGCGAAGCTCCGATCCCACTATCTCCCTGTCTTGGTTCCACCATCGACGTCCGCAAGACAGGGGTGGCAACGACGCGACCGCCCACCGTTGCTTCGCTGCTAACGTCGACCCGCCGCTCATCGCTGGCCCGCTCCGCGGCCGCAAGCAACTCCTCCACAGTAGGAGTGGGAGGAGTGCCCATAGCGCCACCGCTGCTGCCCGTGGCCCCACCTCCACTGCCCGTGCCTCTACCTCCACTGCCCATGGAACCCCCGCCGCTGCCAGAAGCAGCCTCATTGCCACCAACGTTCGCCACTGCCTCCGAACCTCCTCCAACCTCAGTGGCCTCCACTCCGCTACTGTCCCCAACTGCCGCCGCCTCATTGTTACACCCACAATCGCCAGTCACCGCCGTGGCACCTGCCGTGGTACCTCCGCTGCTGGGACCAGCCCCAGCGCCACCACCTACCACCGTGTACTTTTCGCCCCATATTCTCCCCCTCCGCTTAATCCAAACCTCTTAGAACACCACGGCCCACCGGGCAATGGTCAGGAGGTCGAGGTCGTGGATCTGGTTTATGGCTGGAAGATGAGAGAGTTGTACGAGATAAGAGAGTTGAATGAGAGATGATAGGATCGCGTGAGAGAGAGAGAGATCGTGCAGAGAGAGGTCGATTTGAGAGGGGAGAGTTGACTGTGTTACTTCTGGTTCTCGAGCGCTCGAGAACCAGGTTTTAAACCCCCAAATTGAGGAGGGAAGACGAAAGAGTGCCGGGCCCCAGCAATGGTCCCGAGCGCTCGGCACCACTCTCGAGTGCTCGAGAGTGTTTCGAAGCGCTCTGCTTTGTCTTGGCCATTGTGCCAGGTGTTTACCCCCATGCATTCCTCATCCCTAAAATTCTCTTTTCTTGCGAAACCATTTACAAAATCAATCTCAATCCTGAATAGTTATTCGTATCGTGATGGAGTAATCGACAGCAGCTCTGTTAATTTGTTTCTAAACGCACTTAATGATTGAGTACTTAACCCGGTAGTCGATAAAAATAATCTTAGACACTTTTATAGAGCAGTCGATGTGTTATTCTTGTTTTGTCCGCTGGGCAGAGCAACAAGTGGACCCTTCATTTGTCGTTATCAAAGTGATGTCGATTCTTTCTCGTGCATGCATTACACGTGTTTGCATTTGCCCCAAAGAACTACGCTGGTCTGATCCCTACAAACGGGGCACGTAGGCAGTCTGAAAGGACGCGACCTCACACACCAAATGCTTGTATGCTTTTTGCTCGCGTTTGATTTTTGAATTGAGGAATCGATTTGGCTCGAATTGGGCTGTCTCAATCTTTGGACGGCACTCGTATCCAGACATGATGCCAAGCGTCACCCAAAGCGGGGCAACTGTAGACACCCCAATTTGGACTTCTCGAATTTCCTCGATTTGTGGCCCGAAGGCTCCCCGATGATGAGCTCGGATTAAAACAAGCCTTGGACCGATCAAGACCATGCTTCTCGTAAAATTCCAAAGTGTAAAATGAAAGGTACAAAATCAATTTCAAGCGCTCAGGAGCATTCCTGAGCGCTCAAAAACATTTTTCAAAACCTGGGACCAGACTCTCTCTCGAGCGCTCGAGAGTGGTGGTCCGAAGCGCTCGAGACCTCTGTCGCTGCCCAATGGGTGAAAAAGGTTCCCCATTATCCATGCAATCCATCATTGCAGCAGGCTAATCTAGGATTTTAGTCAGGCGACACTCCACGTCAGTCAGGGGAGTCAGACCTGGAGATTTTCCCTCCAAACAAAAGATTTCATTTCATTTCATTTTTCAAATAGAGACCATAGGTTATATTTGCTATATATATAGCCTCTGGTTAGTGGAGTGGAGGGGGACGAAAAAAATCTTTCTCTCTAACCTTCTCTCTCTCTGTCAAGCAACTCTCAAAATTTTCAAGTTTCTAGGTAAAGATTGGCCTTTTGAATTGCAAAAGAATTTTCAAAATACATTGAAGAAGATCCAAGCATCAAAAAAATGCCAAGACTTCAGGGTGGTTTCAAGTTCTGATCTTTGATACTTCCCACCGAAGCCCACCCCTCAAAGCAATTTCAAGAAGCAAGGTCTCTCAAGAGGTAGAAACATTTCTATTTCCTTTGGTTCAAATTAAAAGGGCTGTTCTTCCTTTCTAAGGGAGGTCTCCCAGCCCACCTCAGTCTTTAATATTGAGTGTGTGGTTGGAAGACCTTGGTGAAAAACAAGAGCAAAGGGGCATGAAAGCATTTTTGTGACAACTTACTGGGAGCACTCTCGAGCGCTCGGGAGTACTTTAGAGCGCTCGAGAGTGTCTCCAATCCCATTTTCCTTCTTCTTAGGCATTTGGGAAGACATGCAGGAGGAATAAAGTGTGGTTTCAAACAAGGCAATTCTCTTGAGTCATGTTGACGCGAACGATCTGCTTCCCCAAGACAAAAAAAAAAAACTATTTTTAGTTAAAGGTCCTGTAAAAGCGTATTTTCCAGGATTTAAAAGGAAATTTATCATTTTCAAAAAGACAAATCTGGTGCATCAATATGTCACAATAGGGTCGTTAGTTGGTCGAAATTGATTTAGGGTGCAGATCACTTCCAAGCGCTCGGGAGTGTCTGCATGCCATCTCACTTCACTTTTTCTTGTCTGGTCTCTCGGCTACCTTTGCATGTCCATGCATGTGCTTGTTTGCTCCTTCGAACTGTAGATCCGCTCTTATAGAGGCAGGGATGCATGATTTCGAAGATTGAGGTTCTATCTCGGTTTACCAAGTCCTCTGCTGAGCCCATAATTTGCTTAAAATTACTTCAGTTTACAGTTTTTAGCATTATACCCTGTTTGTACTAACAAGATTTGCAGGACGAGCAGTTACACTTCCAAGCGCTCGGGAATGCTCCCGAGCGCTCGATAGTGAAGTAAGTGGCAGGATTTTAGTTTCTGTTATTTTGCATTTCTTTATCATTTCCACCACTTCATGTTCACTGGCACCGGCATACACCTTGTACTTGATATATCTGTGGATACATGCTACATGCTTAATGAAACAAAATGTCTTGATAAAATCCCACAAATGTTTAGTAGAGACCAATCTCGTATCGGGCGAGGGGGGTGCCGTAAAACCCTTCCGCCCTCGTAACATGGCTTTTGAATCCTTAAACGAATCTCTAGTTTTCCAGTCAAAAACGGTTTCTTGGGTGGCGAACCATAAATCCGGGTGACGACTTTTCAAAATTTTCGATTCGATTCAAAAATTGCATTTTTCGGGCCGCCCCGATCCACTGAGGGGCTGTGGTAGCCCACATCGGCCTCTAGACAGCCAACTTAGTTTTTCGTTTGCGGTGGAAAATAAAAAGGCTAAATAAAACGAGAATAAACTAGGAAAAAGGCAGGTTAGGTCTAGGAATCACTAGCACCCACGACTCAAGCGAAACTACATTTTTCTCCCAAATACACGGTTTAAGATGCTCAACTAAGGCTCGTAATCCGGAAGATAAGATGGCTCGAAAATCAAGCTAGCTATAGAATTCATTTAGCAAATACCTCGAGCGATAGAGCTCCAAGTATCATGTGTGGTAAGTACGCGATGCTCTTACCTACACATGATCAACGAGGTTAACACCTTAGCAATTTGACAAACAAATTCAAGCCCCACATCAATTTCCGAACCAAAGATTCAAGCTTTATGGTGAAAAATGCAATTTTACTCAAGCCATGAGGTGGTAATCACTCCATGACCCAACCTTGGAAAACTAATCACACATATCTATGAAGATAAGAGCAAGAAAAAATCTACTTAGCATAATTGTAAACACAACACTAGAAGAAAATTAGATAGCAAGATAGATCGGGAGACAATAAACAACTTTAATAAAGGCTAGAATACCAAAAACTAACTAACAAATGCAGAAAATAAAAAAGTAAAGCTGGAAATAAAGAACACTCAAGAACACTACATGAGTAAGCAACAAGCTAAGAGAAATCTAATTTTGATCCAAAAAACGTACTCAAATCGAATTGCTACTTGTTTGTACAATGTGATATCATTCCTATTTATAGGCCCAAAGTACGCGCACGAAATATTCCCTAAGAGATCCAAAAATCCCCTCCGAAACCGCTTGGTACCGATGGGTGTCAAAATGAGGTATCAATACCGAATTGATTAGGGGCTGCCATGAGAACTTCTCGGTACCGATTGAAAAGGAATTGTGGTACCAATGCCGAGGGCATTTAGGGGCTGACAGGAGGACTTCTCTTGGACTGATCTGCTTTAGAAATTCCCTTCGGTACCGATGGAATATTTCACCTCCTACCATTGTCGAGCTCTTATGCTCATGCCTTGGCTTTGACCATGCGTTGACTTGTCTTTATCCTGGGCTGCCTTGCCCTGGCTTCGATGCTTTGCTTTGCTTCGTGTCACCTTGGCGTCGGGTCATCTTTTGAGCTTTGAATAACCTTGGCACGCCTTGAGTCTTAAAACTCCTGCTTTGAACGATTTTCTACAAAACAAAACTAAAACTACCTTATGAGCAAAAGCAAATAAAAATAACTAATTAAACGATAAAATTAACTAAAACTAGATACTAGCGCACCCTACATTGCATGATCGGTTGCTTACCACACCCCCCAACTTGAGGTTTGCTAGTCCCTAGCAAATAAAGTAACGAAAAAATTGAAAACTTGCAACTCATTCCGCTACCATAACTTAGAAAATGCTCAACATTGTAAACTAGCAAGAGTTCAAACAATCTGTCTTTTTATTTCATTTCTACAATTCACAATTTCTGCATCCAACTAAACAGGCTAAGCATCAAGCAAGTCTAAGAGCAAGCTAAAAAGGTTTGTGTCCTCGAACAAATGGAGGATACGAGACACAAAACGTTGCGAGTTCAAACTAAACGATATCCACCAAAGAAAGTGCTTGATAAACAGGCAATAGCGAACAAGAAAACTATGCCTCAAACAACTAAAGCACTTGTTCAACAGAATTAACAAACTAGCAGATGATCATTGGATAACGAAAGGAAAGCATGCCATTCAATTAATTATGCAAATATCAGATAGTCAATCACAAAGGAATCCGAGCGCGCAAAGGATCAACTAAGGACTTTATAAGCTTGTAACGACCTTGGTTTCAAAGAAAAGGTGAGCAAAAATGGGCGACAATCTATACTAGCTTGGTCATCTACCCAAATGACAACCGCCAATCAAATGAAAAGAACCAAGTCAAGGCCAAATCGGCCAAACCAACTACTAACTAATAAAGTGCAACACTAACTACGAAATAAAAATGCAAAAGACAAACAAAAAAGGATAGAATGGTCGGCATGTTAACCAACCGAGACCCCAACCAAGTAAGGGGATTTCTAGAACCACCGACTCTCTAATGCACCACCATACCACATCATCATCTCAAAATCAAACTCCCCGTCAGTTTGCCAACTCCTCGCTCTCATAACCAGCAAAGTCATCACTGATCTCTCCCTCTTCAACTGGCTCGGGGGTATACTTCACCCCATGTTGCTGCTCTAGAATCGAAGTCTGTCAGGCTATCTCTCTCCTCTGTCTCTCCTGCTCCCTCATTATCTACCTTCTTCTCCTTCTTTCTGGAATTGATAAGTGCCACCCCTTGACAAAACAACTTTTTGATCCAAGACCCCTTTTCTCCTTCTTAAAGGGCATTGTTGTCAAGTAATCCCCCTTTTCACTTGTTTATCCTTGGCGGCATGAGTTTGTGATAGACTGTTTTCATCAAATGAATCATGAAACGGTCCTGGTGAAAGCTCTTCTAACTTCTCATAAGCCCAACCCCTAACTCCTTGGTCTCTGCACAAACTGGTGATCATACAGGGAAAGGGCATATTTGCTGTCATCAAAGTGTTGGCCCTAAAATCACACAACTGAGTAAAGATAAACATGGCCCAATCTACTACCAAAACATCAGTCATAAAAGCAAACAGAAGTTCCCCACTCTTTCTAGTAGGCTTGTGCTCCGTGCCTCGAGGATAAAGGTTGCAATGAATTACTTTGTTCAGAAATCTAACACTTGCTTTGAAATTTCCAGGCACATGGGGGATTGAGGCTTTCGAGGGGTCACTATATAAAACACTGTTTACCACTTGCTCATCCAAACTTTCACCCTTCTTGGGATAATTCACTAAATCAGGAGATGGCCTCTCGATTTTCAAATATCTAGCAATGGCATCGGGGGTGATCTCAACATCAACACCCCCCACATGAGAAGTAATTCTAATAGCTGGATCATTTTCCCAATCTCCTTCAGGTATTCGCATATACTTATAAAACTCAATGACTGTATTTCTATTATAGCCAAGTAACTGCTCAGTCCAAGAATGCAAACCTTTCTGAATGATGCAACGAACGCCCATGTGATCGGGTTTGAACTTCCTGGCCTCCACTTGACGCTCATTATTGAATTTTCTGTTGTCAAAACTGCCCTCCCAAGTCTTCTTTTTATCCACCGCAATCTTAGCCGGAGTCCTATGCCTTTTCCTAGCACGAGACCCCGAAGCCTCCTCGAGCAGATTTTCATCCTCCTCTGGAAAAAAAGTCATCTTCTTCCTCAATCTCCAGCTGAGAAGAGGAAGCCCTATGCGTTGTTTGCTTGATCTTTGGCAATGGAAAGCTAAAAGGGCTTGGAATTTATTTTTTTGGTTTTTTCGGATTTAGGGTTAGGGTTTATGGGATTTTTTATTTTTGGATGGAATTGGTGAATGTAAGGGTTAGAATATGGTGGGGGTTGAATACATATGTGGGAAATTGGATGAAAGTAAGGATTTTGTGTGGAAAATTGAAATTTTCGGATTAAAATGGGGTTGAATGGGTTTACCTTGATTTGGACTTGAAAACTTGAAGACTGGTGGGGGAATCTTGAGTATTGTTGATGGAGATGAAGGTTTTGAAAGTTGTATGGAAAATATGGAAGATTTGGTTGGAGATTAAAGGTTTAAGTTAGGGTTTTGAGCTTTCATGGAGGAATACAGAGAGAGGGAGTCGGCTGTTTGAGAAGATGAAATGGGAGTTGGGTTCGTGCGTTGATCTGGCAGATCTATTGCTATAGGGGCCTCAGTACCGATGGATGCTATAATAGGGTAGCGATACCGAATTGGTATCTTGATCCCTGTTGACTGACTTCAAAACCACTTCGGTACCGATGAAATTTATTAAAAGGTACCGATGATGTTAGCTCTGAAATTCTGATCTTTCATTGAACCCCTGAAACTTCCAATAATTTACCCAACACCCCCAACAACACCTTTTGAACACTTGAACACTCAAACCAACATCCCTCCAAACAACCGGTCACCTAGGTTAAAGCAAAGAGCGGGAAAATAATAGGACGCAAAATAGGACAAGGGGACTCATTTGTGGTATGATCATGCAAAGAATGCCTTGTATCTTCCCCTAAGTGCGCTTTGGATTCCAAAATGATTGAAAATCGACATTTAAACACAATTGGAGATGGGCATGTAATTATTCACCTAACTACGAGCATTTTATTGGAAAGATGGGGATATGGGCCAAAACTTGCTCAAAAACTTAACTCAAAACTTAAACCGTTCAATTTTCAACTAAGCATGCAAATTGAGAAGAACAAAAATTCTTAAGATTGTTACGAACTCTTGCTAACTAACAATTATTGAGCATGCAACAAGTTATGAAAAAGAACTAAAAACATGACAAAAGGAAAGAAATGCAAGCAAAAAGCTTTATTTATTTTTAAAATTTTCCATTTTCTCTTTTTTTTTTGGATTTTCAAATTTTATTGTTTTTGGATTTTCAAATTTCTCACAAGATGAAGCAAAAGCAAGCAAATAGCACATAAACTAACCCCTCCCCCCAACTTAAAGCGATGCTATGCCCTCATAGCATGAAGAACAAGAGCGAAGAGAAAAAAGAGTGCGCGAATGTACCATCCAAGGGGAATGTCAACCCCTAAATACCTCGACCAAGTTGGAGGATTTCATGTCAATGTCTCGTTCCAGCCAAATTAGATGCTTCCAAGGTTTACTCCTTCGGTTCTGCCAATTCAGAACCACAGCTAGTCACACAGGACCATATCCAAAGCTTTATCGGACTAATAACCAGGACACATAGCCGCACCTATGCTTAGGGCTCCTGAATGCCTCACTCACTCCAGCTTTAGGTCCAAACTACCAAGGCTGGTGTGGTAGCACATAAACCCTGCAGAAGACTTAAGAGAACGACTTTCCACAAGACAAATGACATTAGAAACACCGGCCCATGTTATCCGGTTTCAAACAAAAACAAAAGTAAAAGACAGAAAACAAAAAGCAAAAACAAAGAACAAGTAAAACATGCAAGACAGAATAAAATGCAATGCACCACCCGATCATCACGCGATCAAACGAGTCATACTTTTCTTCCCATTCCTTACCGGTGGGGTAAGCAATTGGTGGCTATACTAGACCATTGAAAATGTGTTATGCTAGCACCCGTAGTAAAATTTATCGCTCGACCTTGCCAAACAATTAATTCCAGCGTCCCTTACAATCAAAACAAAGCAAGATAGAATACAACCTAGCGTGCACTCCAGGCAATATCACACCTCACCCACAGACCTAAGTTGCCACCGATAGGGGCCTATTCGGAGAGCATGGATCGTTACCGATAAACTATTACCAAGAAGAACTAATGAAAGCCCTTTTTACACTAACACGTTGGTGAAATCTTTTCATGTGAAACATCTCCAAGACTTTATTGAAAGTAAGAAAACATGACAAAACTAAACATGCATAACTAAGCCAAACATGACAAAGCAAGAAACAAAAACGAATATGTACAATATTTACAGGTTTGATATCAGAACTCGGAGCGTCAAAGTCACAGCTAGACTCCGCCAAACAATAAAGTCCAGCGTCCCCTAAGATCGTAACCAGGCAAGCAACAAGATAGAGCCAAGTGCGTTAGCACGGGAATATCAAGGCCTAACCTAAGGATCTATACCGCCCCCGTTGGGGCTAATCTAGAAGACGTGAGTGTTTTACTGTGAATTACTCCTATCAGAAAAGCTAATTAAAGCCCTATGTCACTAATATCAAACAATTTGCCCTCAAACCGAAGCTGGGCACACGATCCTTCTTTTAGTACCAGCGTGTGAAGCTACATATACCCAAGTCAATGGTGGGTACCCCCTACCTGGGGGCCGGGTCTGACAAACAGTTAAGTTCAGCAGTTACGCTTTCGCTCCCCGTGCAAACATAAAGAAACAAGCTAATCAACCGTGTAAACTGGATCGACTAGCTCCTCATCCGGCTCTCCAACCTCGAAATTGCCGAGAAATGGTTTAAGCCTCTGTCCATTCACTTTAAAAGATTGACCATTAACAGGATTCACAACATTAACAGCACCATGAGGATAAACATGCTCAACAACATAAGGACCAGCCCAACGAGAGCGCAATTTACCAGGATGAAAATGCAAACGAGAGTTATACAATAACACTTTTTGACCACGTTCAAAGTTTTTAATCACAATCTTCTTATCATGCCTTGCTTTGACTTTAGACTTATAAGCACAAGAGTGGTCGTAAGCATCATACCTCATCTCCTCAAGCTCTGTCAATTGAAGTTTCCGATGGGCTCCGGCAAGAGGCATATTAAAATTGAGCTTCTTGATTGCCCAATACGCCTTGTGTTCAAGTTCCACCAGCAAATGACAAGCTTTTCCATAGACGAGTCTGTAAGGAGACATACCCAAGATTGTCTTGTATGCAGTACGGTAAGCCCACAAAGCGTCGACCAAACGAGTTGACCAATCTTTATGGGAAGGATGACCGTCTTGTCTAAGATATTCTTAATTTCCCGATTCGCGAGCTCTGCTTGACAATTTGTTTGAGGATGGTAGGCCGTTGATACCTTATGAATAATGGAGTACTTCCTCATTAAAGCAGCAATGGACTAGTTGCAAAAGTGAGACCCTTGATCACTAATTATAGCCCATGCATCCCAAATCTTGATAAAATGTTGTCCCTTAGAAATTCAACCACCACTGAATGACCGTTGGTGCGCGTAGGAATTGCTTCTACCCATTTGGAGACGTAGTCAACTGCCAATAAAATGTAGAGGTACCCGAAGGACGAAGGAAATGGACCTGTAAAATTGATACCCCAGCAATTGAAAACTTCAATGATTATGATGGGAGCAAGAGGCAATTCATTCCGTTGAGTAACACATCCCAAAAGTTGGCACCGAGCACAACCTCGGCTAAAGGCAAAAGTGTCCTTGTACAAGTTTGGCCAATAAAACCTGCATTGCAAGATCTTCGCCGCAGTCTTTCTGAATGAGAAATGGCCACCACAAGCCTCGGTATGGCAAAACTTGATCACGCTTTGTTGTTCAGAATCGGGTACACATCGACGAATAAGTTGGTCTACGCAATACTTAAAAAGATATGGATCGTCAAAGGAGAACCTTTTCACCTCGGCTAGAAAACGACGCCTTTCTTGAGCATTCCAATGAGCCGGAGTCAAACCCGTCACCAAATAATTTACGATGTCCCCGTACCAAGGGGTTGTAGATATTCCAAACAATTGGTCATCGGGAAAAGAGTCACTAATAGGGATGTGTGAGTTGTGGTCCTCGAACTCCAATCGAGACAAGTGATCAGCCACCACATTCTCTACGCTTTTCTTGTCCTTGATAGTCAAATTGAACTATTGCAGTAATAGAATGCATCTGATCAGATGAGCCTTGGCATCTTGCTTAGCGAGTAAGTACTTGAGAGCAGAGTGGTCCGTGTACACAACTATAGGGGCACCGCATATCAAGTAAGATCGGAATTTATTGAGAGCAAATACTACCGCAAGAAGCTCCTTCTTTGTGGCGGTGTAGTTTAGCTGCGTATCATTCAATGTTTTACTTGCATAGTGAATCACGTATGGATGCTTATCCCTCTTTTGCTCCAAAACAGCACCTACGGCATAGTCGCTAGTGTCACACATAAGCTCGAATGGGAGGCTCCAATCTGGTGGTTGCACGATAGGAGGCGTGGTGAGACTAGCTTTCAACTTGCAAAAGGCTTGCTCGCATGCGGGAGATCACTCAAACGGTACATCTTTGGCAAGAAGATGGCACAAGGGTCGAGAAATAGTACTAAAATCCTTGATGAAGTAGGGAGGTTGGTAATAAGATCAATCTTGGCTTTGTCTACCTCAATTCCCTTTGACGATACAATGCGGCCCAACATGATACCCTGAGTAACCATGAAGTGGCACTTTTCCCAATTGAGCACCAAATTCTTTTCTTCACATCTCGTCAAAACCTTCTCGAGATTGGCCAAACATGACTCGAACGAATCGCCAAATCGAGAAATCGTCCATGAAAACTTCTACAATCTTCTCTACCATGTCATTGAAAATACCCATCATACATCTTGAAAACGTCCCAGGAGCATTGCAAAGACAAAAGGGCATCCGACGATAAGCAAATGTTCCCAAGGGACAAGTGAGCGTGGTCTTTTCTTGATCTTCCAAAGCAACCTCGATCTGATTATACCCAGAATATCCATCCAAAAAGCAGTAAAACACATGCCCAGCTATCCTTTCAAGAATTTGATCAATAAATGGCAATGGGATATGATCCTTTCTGGTGCTTGCATTAAGTTTCCGGTAATCGATACATACTCTCCATCTCGTCTGAACTCGAGTGGGTACAAGCTCATTCTCCTCATTACGTACAACTGTCAACCCGGATTTCTTTGGTACAACCTGAATTGGACTCACCCACTTGCTATCAGCGATATGGTAGATGATCCCAACATATAGTAACTTCAAAACTTCTGCGCAGACAACATCCTTCATGATTGGGTTCAAGCGGCGTTGGGGTTGTCGAGAAGGCTTGACACTATCCTCCAAAGTAATATGGTGCGAGCAAAGAGTGGCATCAATTCCCTTAATATCTGCAACTGTCCATCCAATGGCCTTCGTGTGCTTCTTCAACACTTTGATCAACTCTTCCTCTTGGAGATTCCCAAGAAAAGAGGATATCACCACAGGATAGGTCTCGTTATCTCCAAGAAAGACATACTTCAGTGTGTCGGGCAAGACTTTCAATTCCAATTTTGGTGGCTCAACACTAGAGGGGAGAGCCTTCTTCTCGATAGGTGGTAGCTCCTCAAATTCATCAAACGGTGGGGTCCAAGCATTCATAGCACAAGCTTCATCTTCCCCATCAAGCAAAGAGTGCAAGTAGCTTACTTCAGAAGATTCAAGAAATTCAGCTTCTTCAGTTGTAAGAGCAACTTCTAAGGGGGTGTTTGGTAACCTTTTTATTTCCAGTTTTTGGTTTTTATTTTCACTTTTTTGAAAACTAAAATAGAAAACTTGTTTGGTAACATATTTTTACTTTTTGTTTTTAAAAAACTTTTTTAGAATTTCTGAAAATTATGAAAACTAGAAAAAGGAGTTTTACACTGTTTCCAAAATAGAACCTTGGCCCGTCCATCCCCACAGCTACACCCACCACGATACCCACACTCATCCTGATGACTCTTCATCTTCAATATTCACGTGTCTACTCTTTCTCTTCTCTCTCTCTCTCCAATGTCGACTCCGTCACCAGATTTGTAACCACCCCAAAGTCCAAACCCCAAAATTCAACTGAATCCGATTCTACAATCTCCGCCGCCGCCTCGCTCCACGTCCAACACAAAGGACCTCTTCAGCGACCCCATCGACTCCCACCCCAACTAGTTCAACCAATCCTCTTCCTTCCCTCCTTCGACTCCAACGCCTACCTTGTCGACCTCCGCACCGCAACACCCTCTGCTCCGAGCTCTGCTCCCACCTCTCCTCCCTCAACCGCGAGCTCGTCGACCTCATCAACCACGACTATGCCGATTTTGTTAATTTGAGTACCAAGCTCGTCGACGTGGATGCGCCCATGGTCAGGATGTGGGCCCCGCTGTTCGAGATCTGGGAGAAAACATAAATTTGTTTGTGTTTTCACTTTTCACTTTTTGTTATTTTCAAAAAAATTATTACCAAACATATTTCTTGTTTTTGTTTTCATGAAAGCATAAACCTATTTCTATTTGTAGTTTTTTAAAAATTGAAAACTGAAAACTGAAAAGGTTACCAAACGCACCCTAAAGGATCACTATACAGCAACTCATCCACATGCTCCTCCCCAAGACTGTCAATATAGCTCACCTCGTTCACATTTTCATCATCACCCATCTGATTGCCTATGTTGAAAACATTGACTTCCATCTTCATGTTACCGAAAGTCATGTTAAGCGATCCATTTCTACAGTTGATAACTGCATCTGCTGTGGCCAAGAAAGGTCTCCCAAGAATCACCGGAGTAGAAGCAGCACACGAATCAATCGAATTTGTATCGAGAATCACAAAGTCCACTGGATAGATAAATTGACCCATTTGTACTAAAACATCTTCCACTACCCCTTTTAGAGTACGAATGCTCCTGTCAGCTAACTGAAGAGTGACTCGAGTAGGCTTCATCTCCCCCAACCCAAGCTCTTGATAGACAGAAAGCAGAAGCAGATTGACACTTGCACCAAGATCAAGCAAAGCTTGTTCAATATGCTTTCCTCCAATGGTAATTGAAATAGTAGGACTCCCTGAATCTTTGTACTTTGGTGCAATGTTCGTTTGAATGATGGAGCTCATTTGTTCGGTCAGAAAGATCTTCTTTTGGACATTCAATTTCCGCTTCCGAATGCATAGATCTTTGAGAAACTTAGCATAAGACGGAATCTGCTTGATGGCATCCATAAGGGGAATATTGATCTTCACTTCATTGAACAGCTCATGCAACTCCGCATTGAGATTCGGTTTCACCAAAGCCTTTAAGCGATGAGGATAAGGTGCCAGTGTTGGAATAACTTGAGGATCTGATACACTTTCCTTCTTTTTGCCCTTTTCCTTCTCTTTGTCTTCTGAATCCTCCTAACTTACATCCTTGGGAGATTCACCAAGGATTGGCGTAGGAATCGAATGATCGATGGAAGAAGGTAACATAGTAGGCTCCAAAGGCATCTTCACTTGATTATCCATGGTCTTCCCACTTCGAAGAGAAATAATAGCCATTGCTTGCTCAGGGAAAGTCACCGAAGAGCTAGCAAAGTGAACACCTTGAGAAGTTAGAGTGGAAGTCGTCTGCGGATTAGGTTGAGGCTGTGTTGGGAATTTCCCTATCTCTTGTTGTAACATCCCCACAGTTGTTGTCAATTTACCGAACTGATTCCTGATATCATTCATCATCTGAGTCTGCTGCTCATTGATAGCAGTTTGGCCTTGCAATAGAGCACTGAACTGATCTTCCCAAGAACGCTTAGGGGTCGTTGTTGAAATTGAGAGGGTTGTTGAAATTGCACAGGTTGTTGCTGAAATTGGTTTGCATGAGGGAATGGAGCAGGAGGAGCAAACCCTGGTGGACCATGAGCTTGAGGGAAACGGAAAGCATTCTGAGGTTGCTTCCAAGACAATTGAGAAGCGGGAGGTTGAACTTGAGAAGAACTCTCTTCATTAGACTGATTCCAACGGAAGGCTGGATGTTGACGCGTCCCCGGATTATATGATTGAGAATAGGGATCAAAACATTGAACTGCCTGAACCTCTTCTGGAGCAATCCCATTGATTACTTTCTTCAAAGCTGGAATATTAGGACAAGCTTCGGTCGTGTGGCCTACCATCTCGCAAATGACACATACTTCCTTAACTTGGCGAACCACCTTTACTTCTTGAGACTGAGCACTCTTAAGCTCCAACTTATCCAACTTACGAGCAATCTCCTCCAAACGGGTTTCAAAAGCTGAATGCTCCGTAATAGAAAATTTCCCTGAACCAGAATGCTCCTGATTGAACATCGCCCTATCCCCTGGGTCTGCAAACTGCCAAGTCTGAGTCTTCTCAGCTAGTGTCTCATAGAAATCCCAAGCATCCTCCGGAGTCTTTCCCAGAAAACCACCTCCGCCCATAGTATCTAAAAGCTGCTTGCTTTCTTGGGAGCACCCTAGGTAGAAATAATTAACTCGAAGATACAACGGAAGTTTTGGTGAGGAACCGACATAAGCAAATCCTTGAGCGCTCCCAATACTTGTGATAAGTCTCCCCATCCCTTTGCTTGAAACTTTGAATCTGATCAATAAGTAACTTCACCCTGCTGGCTAGAAAGAACTTCGTAGTAAAAGCATCCTAAATTGCTCCCCAGTTGCGCAACGATTGAGGTTTGAGAGAATTGAACCACTGCTTCACTTTGTCCTTGAGAGTGAATGGAAATAACTTCAAGTGAGCTTGGTCAAGTTGCCCTGAAACTGTAATGAACGAGTGCAAGATGTTTTCGAACTCCCGAAAATGCAAATAAGGATCCTCCAATTCCCGCCCCCGAAACTCCGGAATAATCCGAAGATACTCGGCCTTGAATTCAAATGTGTTGCCGGCGGTTGGAACCGGAATAACGATAGGCGATACTTGTGGAGCTCTTTCTGGATTTAAATAATCACGAAGAGTACGAACTAGAGCTTCGTCGGCCATTGGGCCTTTGCGAATACGATTTCGATTAAATCTGCGAGGTGGAGAGTGGGCAGGATACGCCCTGACAATGCTACGGATTCTTGGCGGAGACGAAGAACGATGAAGCCGATTGGAAATTGGGCTTCGGCACACAACAGACATACACAAGCAAAATCTACTAACTAACTAACTAACTAACAGACTTGAGAGGCTAGACCGCCACCTCAACTCAGCAAACAGAATATGCAAGGGGTTGTCCCACCGCCTCGGCTCAGCAATGCAATCAAATAAAGCAAGAAATACTAACTTACTAGATAGCTCAATACTTAACCGGGCTTCGTTATACCTCAGGTTTGGCATAAGACCAGGTTAGAGGTATCCACCAAGCTAAGTACGACCTATAAGCAAATAAACTACTAAACTACTTAAGCTACTAAACTACTAGAAAGAGGCGGAATACTCACAATGGTTTGTCGAACCTCCGAGAAAAGCCATAAAAAGAAATCCTCGGCAACGGCGCCAAAAATGCTTCGTTCATCGATATATCCAATAAGATCACCCAAAGCATAGGGTATAAGCGTCCAATTGAAGCATAATAATCCAGAAGACCGGGATCGTACCCAAAGGAATAATTAATATGGCTTTGCTGGATTTGTAGAAGTAAGCACAGGTTTTCGGCCTTTAGACCGCCAACTTAGTTTTTCATTTGCGGTGGAAAATAAAAAGGCTAAATTAAACGAGAATAAACTAGGAAAAATGCAGGTTGGGTCTAGGAATCACTAGCACCCACGACTCAAGCGAAACTACATTTTTCTCCCAAATACACTGTTTAAGATGCTCAACTAAGGCTCCTAATCCGGAAGATAAGATGGTTCGAAAATCAAGCTAGCTATAGAATTCATTTAGCAAACACCTCGAGCGACAGAGCTCTAAGCATCATGTGTGGTAAGTAAGCGATGCTCTTAACTACACATGATCAACGAGGTTAACACCTTAGCAATTTGACAAACAAATCCAAGCCCCACATCAATTTCCGAACCAAAGATTCAAACTTTATGCTGAAAATTGCAATTTTACTCAAGCCATGAGATGTTAATCACCCCATGACCCAACCTTCGAAAACTACTCACACATATCTATGAAGATAAGAGCAAGCAAAAATCTACTTAGCATAATTGTAAACACAACACGAGAAGAAAATTAGATAGCAAGATAGATCGGGAGACAATAAACAACTTTAATAAAGGCTGGAGTACCAAAAACTAACTAACAAATGCAGAAAATAAAAAAAGTAAAGCTGGAAATAAAGAACACTCAAGAACACTACATGAGTAAGCAACAAGCTAAGAGAAATCTAATTTTGATCTAAAAAACGTACTCAAATCTAATTGCTACTTGTTTGTACAATGTGATATCATTCCTATTTATAGGCCCAAAGTACGTGCACGGAATATTCCCTACGAGATCCAAAAATCCCCTCCGAAACCGCTCGGTACCGATGGTGTCAAAATGAGGTTTCAATACCGAATTGATTAGGGCTGCCATGAGAACTTCTCGGTACCGATTGAAAAGGAATTGTGGTATCAATGCCGAAGGCATTTAGGGGCTGCCAGGAGGACTTCTCTTGGACTGATCTGCTTTAGAAATTCCCTTCGGTACCGATGGAATATTTCACCTCCTACCAATGCCGAGCTCTTATGCTCCTGCCTTGGCTTTGACCGTGCGTTGACTTGTCTTTATCCTGGGCTAGCTTGCCCTGGCTTGGCTGCCTTGTTTGCTTCATGTCGCCTTGGCGTCAGGTCATCGTTTGAGCTTTGAATAACCTTGGCACGCCTTGAGTCTTAAAACTCCTGCTTTGAATGATTTTCTAAAAAACAAAACTAAAACTACCTTACAAGCAAAAGCAAATAACAATAACTAGTTAAACGATAAAATTAACTAAAACTAAATACTAGGGAAACCTTACATTGCATTATCGGTTGCTTATCAGTGGTGTGGTGGTGGTGGTGGTGGTGGTGTAGTGATGGGAGTGGCAGTGGTGGAAGTGGTGTTGGTGGTGGTGGTGGTGGTGGAGCTGGTGGTGATGGTAGTGGAGGAAGTGGTGGAGTGGTGGAGGAGTGGTGGTAGTGGTGGTGGTTGTGGTGGAGGTGTTGGTGGGAGTGGTTGTGGTTGTGGTATGATGGTTAAATGTAAGTACACAAAAATTCAGCCAAAATTAAGTAGCTCAAAGCGACTTAATTTTTTTCAACTTTTTAGCCTATATGTTAAGTGGTACTTAATTTGTTAAGCAATGTAAAATATAGTTATCAAACATACTGAATCACTTATTACTTAATTGATTCAATTTTAAGTGCTGAATTTAGGTTATCAAATAAGCATGCCTCTCTTGTATAAATAGATCGAGGTCTCATTGTATATACAATTTTATATCAAATTCAATAAAACTTTCCTTCTCTCATATTTTAATAGGTGTAACCATTTTTATTGGTTTCCTTTTTTAGTTCATTTTACTTTCTCATAGCTCGTTTTATAAGCATCTCTTATTTGCTCATTTTTCTTGACAGGCTAACCATTTCCATGGAATTCCTTCGAGCTCTTTGGGACTTCTGCAAGGGAATCCATGAAAACTCATTGTAACACTTGACAAGGAATTAACAATCAAAATTTCATTATTAGTGCTTCGGATTTTAGCTTGATAGTAAGGGAGGTGTGTGGATAGTAATAATATTCTTATTTTTTTTCTTAGCAAAAGAAATTCAAAAATCTTCGAAAAAGGTATACAAAGATTAAACGGACAAAAGACACAATAACAATGGTCACCTGAGACCCACAAAAGGAAGGCAAGGTGCCCACCAATCCAAAAAAGAACCACCGGAAAGAAATGCTCGAACCTAGCTACCAAAACACCTCCAAACATAAAAATCCAAGTACCAACAATATTCTTCTTATTATGTTCGTGTGGGTATCATTGGTAAAAATTTGTTCATTACAAGTACGTTTATCTGATCACGTTAAGTTTGGAAGCCTAGGTTTGGAGGTTTATTACTGTAGATATATAATTTTTGCAGTTATTAATTTTTTATTTTTTTGGTTTGGTCAATTATTCGTATAATATGATGCGAAATAGTGTGACATTACTATGTTTTGAATCTACTTTTCAAATACAAAGTCATGGCTCCATTTTGACTGAAGAAGAGATGAGACGCACTCTTTCTCCCCTTGGAAAGAAATTAAATTGTATCTAAGCAGACAAATTGATGGGAATAAGATATCGTTTTCTAAACATGCAGCTTGTCCATGTGAGCTCTTACTAGCAAGTAGCATGTTTGTCTTGGCATTTAAATGGGTTGGCAGGATGGCTACTTGAAGTTATTAGTAGTTATTTACCCTTTGGATGGTGAGAAATGGTGTGATAAGAAAGGGGAGCCCTTTCTCACAAAATCTCACCATTTTTAGTGGGATTGGGTGAGCAAGGGGAGAAGCTAATCAAAACATTTCAACTTTGTACTTTTCTCTCTATTTCTCTCCAAAATAGTCAATCCAAATGAGTGATTTGGCTAGAAACCAAAACCCTTTCTTTTCTTTTCTCTTGAAATCACTCCATCCAAATGGGCTGTTAGTCTTGCGATGAATGAGTAAAGACCGAGAAAGTGGCAATGTGAAGGAAGTGGATGAGTGCTATAAAAAATATCATGCATGAAACCTATGACTCCCAATATTTCTGGACATAGCAATAGTAGATACGTCCATTTTCGATCGTGTTGTTCCTTTTCTACTACTCATCACTACATGAACAAACAATGTACGTATATTAACTTCCCGACTAACAATTACACAATTAGCACGCAAAAACGTGCGAAGCACGAGGATTACACTAGTAGAAAGATTAAATGTCCATGATTATAAATTGTAATACCCATCAATATTCAAAACAAAGGTCGTCCATCTTTAGTCAAACTTCAATTCTTACGTCCATGACCCCTGAGTTGAGAGAGGGAGAGATAAATTGAAGGTATAAGACATTGTTGTTCTAGGTCTTCCATTTGCATGAAAAACAGAACGAGAGGAAAGAAATAATTTTTCCAATTTTTTATTTTGGTCAGAAAATGAGCATATATCTGAAAACATATCATTTTGTTTTGTTATCCATGATAAACGAAAATATTCAAGTAAATTCATTTCCTTTGATTTTGCCTCAACAATATATTTTTCGATACAATGCATAAAAGGAATAAATTATTTCAACTACTCAATGTCCTTGTATCTTCTCATCCACCCTTTGTCGCAAATCCTCAAAGCTCCAATCCCTTCTCATCCCACAGCTCCTTGCCAACCTCGGCCCATTATCCAACCTAATTGGTCTACTCCTATGAGTAGTACTCCAGTGACCACCACCACTCTCCCCCGCAATCTTTCCATGTGATGCCATCATGTTACTCGTAGGTTCACGTCTAATTTTCTCATATGGCCTTGCCACCAGGTTTCCCGACCAGCTTCTATCAACCTTATCAACCTTGGGCCAACGCGACTTGAAATGTTGCTTTTTATCACCATATCCCTCTATATGTTCTTTCTCTGAGACTGTCCTTCCCAAGTTATGGCATCTTAGGCAATTGAGACTCATGGTTGTGCAGTGAGAGGAGGTTGAAGGTAGAGAAAGAGGGAAAGGGAGGGGAGAGAGGGAGAGAGAAGGAGGGTTATTTTCCCATTAGATGGGTAGAAGTACTTAGAATTCAAATGGGTGGAGGATAAAGCAAAAATAAATAAATTGGGATAGATATTTAGAGTTGTTCTTAGTGCTATCAGGAGGGATAAGGTCGATCATTGGTCCTCCTCCTCCTTATTGTTGGAGATAGAAAACTGCCCTTTTAATAAGAACCGTTGTTTGTGTTTTCCTTAGAAATGAGATCCGAAAGAAGTGCTAGTCCACTTCTAATTTGGGTATGCTCCAAGATAGCATTTCTTAATTCTCTTTGTATGCTTTTGTCAATCATGAAATAAAAGTACTAGTCTCCATTTCAACTTCATGAATTGATATCCTTGAGTCTTCAATACTTTAGGATTATATGCATGCAACCTAATTAGCTTTTCAATTTCATAACGTAATTAGAGCTGCAAATGATAAAATACAAGGGTCAAAGAAATCCAAAACCACATATTTAGGGTGCGTTTGGTAAGTTTTTTGTTTTCAGTTTTTGGTTTATTTTTTTTACTTTTTTCAAAACTATAACAGAAAACATGTTTGGTAAACCTGTTTTTGTTTTTTCGTTTTTCAGAAACGTTTTCAAAGTTTTTGAAAATTGTGGAAACATCAAAAAGGGGTTTTCCCCTGTTGTTAAATCTAAAACCGACAGCTCAACTTCTCGGACGTGCGTAAAATCTCGGTGGCTCTTTAGCCTCATGCACAATTTTTGATCTACCTCCTCACAAAATACTTCTGGGGCTTACCAACCTTAACACCTTTTGCAGCACTTCTCCATTATTTATTCATTTTTTATTTATCATCACTATTCACTACCCTTTTCCATGGTGCTGGGTGGGTACTCCATGGTGCTTGCTCGGCCCATATGGGCTGTCCAAAAGTATTTTGGACGGTCTAAATTTTTAAAAAAAATATCTAGGGAAGAGTTTAACTTTTCACCACTCCGAAGTACTAATAACTAAGTTGAAAATCAGAATCATCCAAAATACTTTTAGATGGCTTAGATGTGCCAAGCAGGTACGTACCATGTGGGATATATCGGCTCTAACACCGAAATTTTTTCTCATTTTCCATTGACACCACATGTTTGTCTCTGTCCTTATACAACCATCTCTCTCTCTCTCTCTCTCTCTCTCTCTCGCAGGGGTATACGATTGAAGTGAATTATAGGGGAAAAAATTCTACAATCACAGTGGTGAAAACACTTCACTCAAACACTAGCATTTTACGTTGTTTTTAATTTCTAATGTTTACAGAAATTATATTACCAAACATGTTTCTTGTTTTTGTTTTTATAAAAACATAAACCTGATTCTACTTCTATTTTTTTAAGAACAAAAAATTGAAAACTGAAAGGTTAGCAAACGCCCCGTTTACAAAGCATTAATTCTGTCTTAAACAAAATTAGCCCTTGTAAAATGTAATTTTTGACACAACTTGAAAAAAAAAATTTATAGTTCAGAAAGCTTGAGAAACAAAACTTTCAAAAGGGGGGACCAAAGAGAGTTGTAGTCGGTCGAGCACTGCTGCCACTTACCGGCTTTGAGTTGTAGTCGGCCGAGCACTGCTGCCACTTACCGGCTTGTTTTAGTTCTAAAGTCAATCAAGAGGCTAAACTCTATCTATCTTTCCGGCTTAGCTGAACTCCTCGCCTTTATTTTACTAGATTAATTGCACGTGCAAAACATGGTATCTTTTCTTCGGTCCCTTTCATATCTTATAGCTTCTAGTGGTAGGCAGAGGGGAGTCACCCCCGACGGATGGACTTGAGAAACAAGTTCCACAAACAAGATTTGGAGTCACCCCCGACGGATGCTTTTGTTTGCCTGGCTGCTCAAGAAAAAATTGCTATAAGATCCGTATTAGTTAGGAGAAATCTCATTCCTTCAAATCTTGGCAACTGCCCTATATGCTCTGCTTCTTCAGAGACACCTTCTCACTTGCTTCTCCTTTGCACCTTCGCTTGGAATATCTACTGCGATATCTTTACTTGGTGGAATATTTCTTGGATTTGTCCTTCATCTATCACTAGTTTGATTGATTTTTGGTTCTCTAATTCATTTCATAACTTGGAGGAAATTTGTTGGAACACCACACTTTATGCCGGTCTTTGGTTTATTTGGAAAGCAAGAAATGACCTTGTCTTCAACAATTCAATTCCTACTGTTGAGGGAGTGGTTGACCTTATCAAACTAAGAGTGGCTTTTTGGGTTAAAGGGAGATGCAATCTTGCAATCTATTCTATTGAAGACTTCAGAAGCCATTTGGATGGCATTAGAAAGCATCAAATCTGAGTCCTTTTGTAATTCTCTTTTTTTTCCCAACTCTTACTTTTAAAAGAAAAGAAAAATAGAATTAGAAACACAGAAACAAATCCCAGTCGGCTTCTCTCTCACCCCAAAATTTCATCTCCTAATTGTGGGTTGTGGCCCTAACCCTCAAATTCCAAATCAAAGTAAACACCAAAATACTTTTAGCACTTGAAGAGGCACTACAACAAATCTGACCTTTGGTGACAAGAATTAGCGACACACCCAAAAATACGTCGCCGTTGGGTATGTATTGGCGACACACTTTGATGTCGCCAATTATTTTCACATTCGGCAACAAGGATTGGCGACACAACAAAAATGTGTCGCCGTTGGATATGTATTGGCGACACATTTTGATGTCGCCAAAAGTGTTCACATTCGGCAACGCTAGGTGCGTCGCCGTTGGATATGTATTAGCGACACACTTTGATGTCGCCAACAGTCTTCACATTTGGCGACCCAAATCGCGTCGCCAAAGGGTAAATTTTGTGGCGGGATATTTGGCGCCAACAATCTTCGCAATTGGCGACGCGAAGTGCATCGCCATTGGGTATGAAGTTTTTCATCGGTACGAAACAATAATAGATTTCCTTCATTTTTGGTAGGAATGATTTGATTCCTTTTATGTAAAAGATAGACGGTTCCGATTTCAATAAATAGTTCAAGTGGCCCTCGAGTTATGCACATACTATAGGATTTTAATGCCTCTGGAACTACCGAATATGTTACGATCATGTAGTTTCCGAAATCAGATTATCTCCAATTTTTACGAGAATGATATAATTGATAAGACGTTAAATCCTAACGGTTTAGATTGATCATTCGAAAAAATGAGCTAGTAACTACGTACCATTAGAATTTATAAATTCAATTTACTTATTTCTAAACCAATGTCTTATGTTATAGTCTAATGTACAATAGCCAGATGACCGTAGTACAATCATGACGATCGATACTGTTCAATTTGTTGTGGTTAGTATTTTAATTATTCTCGTAAATTTTTAGGTGTATCGGGTTTTGAAAGCCCTTTCATCGGGACGCAGATTCATTATTAGAATGATATTTTACGTCTGATCAAGTATGTAATGATAAGAGATTTACTTCATTCTTGGCAGAAATGGTTTAATCCTTCTTATTTATAAGATAGACGATTCCGATTTAAAAATAATAATTCAAGCAACCCTCAAGTTGTACACTGTAGGACTTTAATGCCTCAGGAACCACCAAATGTGTTACGATCATATAGTTGCTGACATCTAATTATCACCAATTTTGGCGAGAATGATATATAATTGATAAGACGTTAAATCCTAAAGGTTTAGATCGATTATTTAAAAAAGTAGCTGATCATTTAAAAAGGTATACATTGAATTTATTTATTTCTGAACCAAGGTCTTGTGCTAATCATTCTTGTAAATTTTTTGGTCTATCGGATTTTGAAAGGGCCTTCATCGGGACGTAGATTCTTTATTAGGATGGTATTTTACGTTTGATCAAGTATGTAATGATAAGAAACTAAAAAAAAATCTAGTGAACCCGTGAAGTTAATACATAGATATAGTATCTACTCCCTCCATCCCAATTTAAATGTCCCTTACGAATTTTTGTGCATTTTCACTTTAATTTGGTGTAAGAAAATAAAAAAAAAATATTAGATAAAAATTTTTTTTTTGGGTTTGAAAATGAACTAAAATCCGTAGTAGACATTTAAACTGGGACGAAAGGAGTAAAAGAAATTAACAATCGCAAAAAGAAAATTATTAAAATATAATAACATAAAACAACGTCGTTTCAAGAAGACCCAGTCCTTTTTCGGTCCAAAATACTTAAATTGCTTCACCTAATTTGAATTTTGATAAGCATGAAAGTTGTTAGCCCTTTGTGTTATTATTCAAACCCATTTTGAATTACATCAATCACAATTATGTGTAAAAAGTTATGCCCGAAATACTATTACTCTGATTGGGGGTAATTCAAATTGGGTTTGAACAATAACACAAAGGGCTACAATTTTCATGTTTATCAAAATTGCTAATTTTAATGCTTAAAGGTTCAAAATCACATTCGATTCAACTTTAATTGTTATTTTAATGTTAAATATATACTATATATATTAGATATTCCAAATATAAAACGAAAAGTGTGTGTGGTGCAGTTGGTCGAAGCCATGCGCTCTAAGGCTTGTGCAGTCGGATGACCCGGGTTCAAAACCCAGGAGGCACAAGAAAATTGCATTTTTTCGTCAAGTAACATTTCGACGGCGCAACAACTGGTGTCGCCAATAGGCTACCTTTTGGCGACGCAAAACACGTCAGCAAAGGTGTAATACATTTCCCACATCAACCATACTTTTGCCGACGCAAGGCATGTTGCCAAATCTACTGCTTTTTGCCGACGAAGGTGTTTGTGTCGACAAATACTATTACCGACATAGCAACGCCAACGGCATGCCGACGCAAGGACTTGCGTCGCCAAAACCCTTTGCTGACGCAAATAAGCCTTTGCCAACATACTATTGTGCGTCGCCAGATCTGAATTTTGTTGTAGTGAGGTAAAAACGTGATATTCCAATAAACAAGAACCGGTTTTTGCAGCAAGGAATAAATCTACCATTTAAATTTGATATTCTGATTCGGTGTCGCCTTATCAGTAATTTTTGTGACCTCCCCATATAAATATAGCATTTCTAAATGTGAACGGCGCCAAATTCGGTGGTCGCCTAGGGCCCCGAAAAACTCAGGGCTAGGCCTACCAGCTTTTCACTATGTATGACGGAACCACTAACCCACATGGGTCGAATGGGCCTTGGACAAACTTGGACAATGCTTCTTTTTTTTCAAAACAAACCAAAAACACCATTTTCCTAACACCCTGAGGGTAAAATTGGCACAAATTTCAATATATAAAATATTTTTGAATGAAACAAATTGGGTTAGAAAGAGGACTCAATCAACTTTCCAACGCTTAGAAAAACACCCAAAACAAGGTTTGGGAGTATCCGTGGCGCCCCTCTGAAGTTGGGCAATCACTCTTGAGCGCTTAAGACCTCTGCCACACCCAATGGGTGAAGAGATCATCATTTTTTCCATTCGACGTTCAAACCTTGTCTTGGTCTGTACTCACCTTAAGTATTCAGAAGGCCAATGATGGCAGTTTTCCCCCCAAAACATTTTCCCATTTTATTTTAAAAACAAAACGTATTTTCTTCATCCCTGTAAATACCTCCTCATTTCAGCATATGAGGAGAGCACGAAATTTCCCTCTCAAAGCTCCCTTGTTTTCTGAAAATACTCTCACTTTCTCTAAATTACTTCCACGTCTCTTTCAAAAATCAAAACAATTTCACGAAAATCCTAGAAAATTTGAGAGCTTAACCATAATCAAGCTCTCATATTTCTGTGATTTTTCTGCTCATTTGAAATGGTAAAAATCATCAAGGAAGGATAGTCCAAGTAAAGAAAAGGTATAAAGTTTGGCATTCCCAAGTCTTTTTCTGTTTTCTCCTTTATTTCTGCGGGAGATCAGAAGCTCATACCAGTTTCCCATATTGGTTATGAGTTCTTTTGATCTTAGTTTAACAAGAGCAAGTGAAACACAAATTTATTTTTTATTTTTTTTGCTCGAGCTCACTCTTGAGCGCTCGGGAGCTCGGGACCATTCCTGAGCACGCAAGTGTGCTGTTGCTCACCAAAAATCTTATTTTATCATTAAGTACTGCATTTTTAGTAATTTTGTAGATACTGGGTGTGCACTGGTCAGTTTATTTTCTGTCTGCAATGAGGCAAAACTTGGATGTTCAAGACCTGTTCTTGTTTGTTTGAGGTTGATGCTGAGAAAACATGCTGAAATGCTATCATAATCCATCCCTTTTGTATCTATGTATTTTGTTCATTGTCAAAAGTGCTAAAATCTGTTTTGCAGAGGATAAGAAGTCCTGAGCGCTCAGGACCACTCCTGAGCGCTCTAGAGTGCTTCCAGTAGCCTAGTTTCATTTTCTACATTTATTCATTTCGTATTGTGTCATCGTTTATCTTGTACACATGCACATGTATTCACTCTTACTTCTTGTACCTATAAATATGTGCTAATTGGTCTTTATGAAACAAAATGTTTTCGATGAAAATTCCACAAATATTGAGTAGAGACCGACTTCGTGTTGGGCGAGAGGGGTGACGTAACCCTTCCTTTCTTATAATCTGGCTCCCGAACTCAAAAATATCTCTTGTTTTCAAATTCAAGAATCATTTTCAATCAAAACGGTTTTTTGGATAGGAAACCTTAAATTCGAGTGGCGACTCTTCCATTTTTCAAAGACACTTCTCTCTTTTTCGAGCCGTCCAAGGGTGCCCCGTCACCCGGGACTGTGGTAGGCTGATAGCCCACAAAGACCTTGAAAGACGCAATGAATATACATTGCGAAGAAATATAACGATGCGGACAAGGAAAGAAAAGCCTACCGTGACGAAAAAACTCACAAAGAGCAAGTGTTAAGAACTGACGAATGGACAAATGAGAGAGGGCGAATTTATACCGTACTTAACTTTCTATGTAGAACTTCATGTTCTCAAAAATTAATAGCGGTAATTTTCTTACTATATGATAGAAATTCTCTCCAAATTTGGAACATCACCGAGTTCAAATTGTAATTAGGCATGTACCTACGGTTGACTCTTGAGTTCTCCCCTTCTCCACACGAAAACAACTAATAAGTAGCATTAAAAAGAAAGTAACTAGCTCGAAGCAACAATACACAAAGTTACAGAAGCTGTGTTGCATACTAATCCAAGGAAAGTCTTTCAAATATTATTACGTAATATTGAAGAAAAGGTGTATCAAATCAAATCTGCAACAAAACAAATGGTGTTGCTGTTGGAAATGTGAATGGCCTGGGGGGTTCCAAGCCAATAACTCTCCCATATTCATGGTGGGAGTTTTCCCTCTTCATTGTGGGGGTTACTCACCTATTGATTGGGGGGGGGGCGGCGTTATTGCCCCATTCTTTATGCCATTTACACCACGTTTTTAAGGCTGGCAGCATCTCTATGGTCTTATTCTGCCTATATAAGGAGCATTCCACAGCATTGCTCCACACCAATTCACACAGCAACACACTAGCATTCTGTTACAGTGGGAGAGAGAGACAAGCGCCAAGTTAGTTCGTCAAGACGTTCTTCGGTGGTGTTCCGACGTTCGTGGTTCGAGCCGGATCAATCCTGGGAGACAGATGCCGAGTAACCTCAACACCCACACCCTCCGGTAGGCGGCGAATCTGTTTTAAGGACACCGTGTGAAACACGGGTTTCGGTTCAGAATGTGTTCCAAATTTGGTTTGCAGCTTCTGTTTTACATTCCATTCTACTATAACTCTATTTCTGTAATTGTAATAGAATTCGTATTTTTGGATTCCCGATTGCAAACATTTTCTGCAACAAGCTTAAAACAGATTCTGATCATTTGATCTACAATCGGATTTCCAGAAAACGTATTCTGAAACTAACATTTGAGTTGCAAGAACAGTTTGGTGACAGTTTAGTTTCTTGGTGGATAAACCATTGGTGCCTACGGTTATGGAGTAATCTGGCAGTTTGCTGGGTGTTCAAAGAAATCTTTTGCAAACCTGTTCCTGTTTGGCTTCGGGCATGGTTAGCCGTGCGCGATCATAACAAACCTGGTTGCAGTTAGGCCACGGCCTTGATCAGTCATGCGTGACTCGATCACGTTGGTAACCGAAAAGGTTATGGCCTAAGGCAGTCAGCACGGCTGGGCCTTGGTTCAATGGTGTTTGGCCTCTGGAGCAGTCTACTCGGTTTCTGCCGTGACACTGCTCGGCCTTAATCTAATTGGTAATCTGTTATGTGTGTGATATGCTCGGTGGAAGCAGTTTGTGTCTGGCCTTGTGGACAGCCAGTGGCAGGTGTGTGTCGTGTCTGGTTTGAACATTCTATTGGAAGAGTGTTTTACTCAGTCATAGCACGCGGCCTTTATGTGGCCAATACACAAATTGGTCTATTCGAGTTTATATGGAGAAGTTGGACAGTCACAGCCTTGCACATAACATATTGTACATACAGGTCGATCCCCGCTGAGGGCCAGCCCTCAGACTCCCTCCCGGGGGCGCTGCCCCCAGGACCCCCGTCAGGGGGCACGGCCCCCTGAGACCCCCGCCATGGGGCGCGCCCCCAGGGTCCATGGTATTGTGGAGGATGTTAGATTTAGCTTGTTTGATAGATTGTTAATCTATGCATGTATAGCTTGTCATATTTATCGAGACTTGTTCTCTTATATGTAGTTGTTCCTAATTTCAGGAAAAAATGACAACTGAGTAAAGGAAAACAACCGTCACTGGGAAAGAGACTGGAAATGTCAGTGGCAGTGGCAACGGTGCTGTTTCAACTCCTGCTCCAATTGCTCCCACTCCTGGGATTCCTTCTATCCCAATGTCTCATGTGGAGAGGCCAAACAAGTTTGTCGGCGTGGATTTCAAAAGCTGGCAACAAAAGATGTTGTTTTATCTCACCACCTTGAACTTGGCAAAGTGGCTTGTCGAGGAAGCACCGGTGATTGCCGAAGACGATCCTGACACTCAGAAGCGGATGGATGTGGCCAGGTGGAATGAGCATGATTACATGTGCAAGAACTATATCCTGAATGCTCTGGATGATTCGCTATATTCTGTGTATGGCGAGGCTCAGTCAGCTAAGGAACTGTGGGATTCCTTAGACAGGAAGTACAAAATCGAGGGTGCTGGGTCCAAAAAGTTCATTGTGGGCCGGTTCCTTGATTACATGATGGTGGACTCCAAATCTGTGGCAGTCCAAGTCCAAGAGCTGCAGCTCCTGCTCAATGAGATCAGGACTGAGGGGATGATTCTGAGTGAAGCATTCCAGGTGGCTGCTGTTATCCATAAGCTGCCTCCAGCATGGAAAGAATTCAAGAGCTATCTTATGTTCAAAAATAAGGAGATGACCTTGGAGGCTCTTTTCATCAAGCTCCGCATTGAAGCGGAGAATCGGGGTATGGACAAGAGTATCAAGTCCTCTTACATGGCCAAGGCGAATGTGGTGGAGCATGGTCAGTCTTCGGGCACAAAGAGGAACCAGAATGACAGGCGTACTGACAAGCGGTCTGACAAGCAAGCTGGTAACAGAGGGACAAAGGTGTCAATCTGGGCCCGAGAGGTGGTGTTGCTAAGAAACCCAAGGAGAAGTTTCAGGGTACATGCTTCAATTGCAACAAGTTCGGGCATAGAGCTTCGGAGTGTAAGAAGCCGCTTAACCCTCGCGCTCAAGCGCACTTGGCTGAAATGGAGGCTGCAGTGGCGGATATCAACCTCTCGGCTATGGTATCTAAAGTGAACATGGTTGGCTCATGTAACAACCCTAATTTTTACCAAATAAAAATTTCGTTGTTACTGTTTGAAAAATCTTAATTAGGTTTTAATCATCGTTTACCCGCCGATCTTTCTGTCGTTTCTAGGATAAAGCCCTAGGATTACACTTCTCGGCTGGAAATCCTCTCTAGCAACCCTAGCTAGCTTTTAAACGACGATTCGACTTAGCTATCGTTAAACCTAGCCACCGATCGTTCCTAAACCTCCGTGAATCTTATGAGCCTCGATTCACGAACCTTTTGAAACCCTTGAGTTCGGTAACCCTAGATTAACCCTTTGAACCGTTTGAACCTTTTAGCCATCGACCATTGGACAATAGCATTAGGGTTTCCTTTACCCATTGGTCAATAGGTAAACCTTGGTTAATCTTCCTAAGTACGAGATTAGATTAGTTTAGTGCTTAATTGCAAGTATTAGACTTTCTAGCATTACCCGTTGGATAATAACCGCTAGGAGATTTATTAACCATTGGACGATAACCCTTGGACCTTACCTTCACTAACCATTGGTTATTAACCGCTAGGAAAACTATTATCCATTGGATAATAGCTTTGCTTGCCAACCAAGAATAGGTGATTAAAATATTAGATTTGGCATGTGTGATATTTGATTAAAATAGGATTAGTACATTAGGTTAGTATTTTAATGGTTGTACTTTGAAAGTAGTAGAATACTATATTAGATATTGGTCCTAGGTCATATCTAGTATAGATATTGTGTGGTACATGTATATATATATATATATGAGTGTACTTGTATGTATATATATATAATATTGTATATAACATGTGTGTAATGGAATATTATAATTAGAAAATCTATTTTGCTTGAAAATATAGATTTTATGTTTGACCCATTGTACTTATATATATATATATATATATATATATTAGTATATATATATATACTTCCAAGAGAGTACAAGTGGGAGAGAGAGAGAGAGAGAGAATTGCCGAGAGAGAGAGGGAGAGAGAGAGAGAGAGAAAGAGAAGGAAAGAGAGGGAGAGAGATGGTACCTTCCTAGATTTTCTTGTACTCTTTTGCTTGGGATTCTATTGTACCTTTGGAAGCTTAATCTTATAAGCGTATGTCATGACCAAATCTTGTATAAACCAAAATCCATACTCTTTCCTTATTCAACCACCAAATCTTGTCCTTATATATATATATATATATATATATATATATATTGTACAATGTACTAAGAGAAGAGAGAGAGAGAGAGATTGAGAGAGAGAGAGATTCGGATGGAAAGAGAGGGAGAGAGTGTGATGTGTGTGCTAGTGTACTCACCTTGATTGACCTAGCTTAGATCACCCTTGTCCTTCTTTGATATGCTTTCAAAGTGAAAGCATGACCTTTGTAAGCAAATCTAGTCCTTTGTACCAAAACCCTAAATTGTTTACTTGATTCAAATCCATTTCCTTGGCCAAGTTTCCATAATCCAATCCAAAGGACACACCATAGCTTTGCATGCCTAGGTTTTTAGGTTGTTTTTTGTAAGGAAGCAAGATTTGCTTGAATTAAAAATTAAGAGAAAGAGAGAGAGAGGGCCAGCCAAGAGAGAGAGAAAGGAGAGGCTTTGCCTATAAATACCAAGCCATTTGGTGCTTTGAACTCACACCTCAAACCATTCTCCAACTTCTTTCTTGAAAGCATAGCTTGTTCTTGCTTATTCTTGCTCATTCTTGCTTGTTCTTGCTTACTTTCTTTCTAGTTTTTCAAAGAAGCTTTCCATCTCCGCCACTAAACCACCATACGACCACCACCTCGATCCTAAAGTAGTAGTAGTATAGGTTACGATCTAGTTTCGAGAGAAACCTTTCTCTTTCGAAGCTATCGGAAGCTTATCGTAAGCCATTACTCCGTCCGTCCGCCGACTTTCTTTCCGTCGATCTTTCGTAGTCTTTTTCTACCGCCGAGAAGAAAGGTAGAGTGTCCTTACTCTCTACCCCTAAGTATAGATAAGATGTGTGTTGAGCTTTTCAAACTATTTCTTTAAGAAAATAAAGTTAGTTGAATGATTTAGCTTGTAGAACTTTCTTGTTAAAAGTACGTAGTTTACTTTGATCTTGTGGCTACTTGATTGCTTGATCGCCTAATTGCTACGTGATTGTATGAACTCGTCAATAAACATGTGTTGTTTTATTGAACTTCTCGAAGGAAATGCGTTTTAAAGATAAAGTGTCGTTTTAAAACGAAGTATTCGTATTTTGACCTTTTAACGAGCATGAGAGTATAGAGTTGGATGATCTTGCTATTTGATATCGCATGAGTTATGTGAATAGTCCCACCGCGGAGTCGATGCATGTTACGAGACACATGGAATTGGAAAAGTAGAGATATGACACCTAAGATGAGGTTGATATGGATAAAAAGTGTTTTGGAAATGCATAATGGCCGGACTTGGTAGCCATTATGGCCATGAGTCAGATTTGGTAGCCTTTGTGGCAATGAGCCGGACTTGGTAGCTCATTGTTGTGCGACACAAGGTGCCGGTCTTGGATGCTCATGGTTGTGTGTGTGTGTGTGTGACACAATGTGCCGGACTTGGTAGCCATTGTGGCCATGCGTTGGTATCCTTGTGGCAATGAGCCGGACTTGGTAGCTCATTGTTGTGCGACACAAGGTACTTGTAACCCATGGTTGTGTGCGTGCGTGTTTTCGGAATTGATGATAAAAGATGAGACACAAAACGATGAGTCGCGTAGGAGAGACACACGGAAAACATGACACCAACGCTCGTTAGTGAATGCGCATGTGTAATTGTATGTGTTATTCGAAAGCATGGTTAAGTTTGGAAAATTGTATACTATCTTTGATGTGTATGTTAAGGGTTAGTGGGTTTGGATTACTCTATTGAGCTTTCAAGCTCACGGTGTTGCTTTATGTGACCCTGACATATTATACTGGTGGCGACGCTGGTATAATGTGTCAGACTTTCTAGATGAACAAGGAGAGTTGTATACCTTGGAGGCTTTCGGAGCTGAGGAACTCGCTAGGATGGAGGAAGAGAAGGAGCTTTAGTTAGCCTTAGTGACCCTCCCTTTTGTGTAATATAAACCTCTCTAAGGAGATTGGATGTAATAATGAGCTAGACTCTGCCTTGTTTGTCTAATGAAACCTTTATTTAACGAACCCGATTTTGGGGGCGTTACAGCTCAAACCCACAGGAATGGTGGGTAGACACTGGGGCTACACGCCACATTTGTTGCGACAGGCAATTGTTCACTACCTTCGAGCCGGCTGCTAACGGTGAGAAGTTGTTTATAGGGAATTCAACTACCTCAGGTGTTGCGGGACAGGGGAAAGTGGTCCTGAAGATGACTTCAGGAAAAGAGTTGACTCTGAATAATGTGCTGTTCGTGCCAGATATTCGCAAGAATTTTGTTTCTGGCTCACTACTGAGCAAGCACGGTTTTCACCTGGTTTTTGAGGCTGATAGGGTCACTCTGACTAAAGCTGGAATGTATGTAGGGAAAGGTTACATGACCGATGGTCTGTTTAAGATGAATGTAATGACTGTTATCCCTACTATCAATAAAATGAAATCCCCTGTTGCTTATGTGCTTGAGTCTTCCAGTTTATGGCATGGTAGACTATGTCACGTTAATTATGATTCGTTGCGTAGATTAATTAACATAGACCATATTCCAGCTTTTCAAATTAATAACAAACACAAGTGTGAAACATGTGTTGAGGCTAAGATGCCGAGATCTTCTTTCAAACCGATAGAAAGAAATACAGAGCCATTGGATCTAATCCATACAGATGTGTGTGATTTGAAATACATTCAAACAAGGGCAGGCAATAAGTACTTCATCACGTTTATCGATGATAGTACCAAATTTTGCTCTGTATACTTGTTGAAAACCAAGGATGAAGCCCTGGACAAGTTCATTCTTTACAAAAATGAAGTTGAGACTCAACTTAATCGGAAGATTAAGATGTTGAGAAGCGATCGAGGTGGTGAGTATGAATCACCGTATAGTGGATTCTGTGCGCAACATGGAATCATTTACCAAACCACTGCTCCATACTCACCTCAGTCCAATGGAATTGCTGAGCGCAAAAATAGGACTTTGAAGGATATGATGAATGCTATGTTGCTCGGTTCTGGGTTGCCTCAGAACATGCGGGGAGATGCAATTCTCACTGCTAACTATATCCTCAACAAAATCCCTCGTAAGAAAGTGGACAAAACCCCTTATGAATTGTTCAAAGGTAGGAAGCCTACCTACAATTACATGCGAATGTGGGGGTGTCTTGCGAAGGTGGCCGTACCTCCTCCAAAGAAGGAAAAAATAGGCCCAAAAACCGTGGACTGTGTGTTCATTGGTTATGAAGAAGGTAGTAGTGCATATCGGTTTCTTGTTTATGAATCAAACATATCCGATATTCACAAGAATACTCTCATGGAATCTAGGAATGCGACAATTTTTGAGCACATATTTCCTCATAGATCCATTGGAGAGTCAAGTTCGGCAAAGCGAACTTTGAGAACTACTAGTGAGAGTAGTCGTGACCAAGAAGAAGAAGTTGAATTTGAGCCTAGGCGTAGCATGAGGGCTAGAACTTCTACTTCTTTTGGTCCAGATTTTCTAACTTATCTGTTAGAAAGTGAGCCTCAGACGTTCAAAGAAGTAGTTAGCTCTCCAGAAGGTCCATTATGGAAAGAGGCTATCAAAAGTGAGATTGACTCCATTATGCAAAACCATACATGGGAACTAGTGAATCTACCGCCAGGCAGTAAGCCCTTGGGCTACAAATGGATTTTCAAGAGGAAAATGAAGGCAGTGGGTCGATAGATAAGTACAAAGCTAGGCTTGTTATCAAAGGATATAGACAAAAAGAAGGCCTAGATTACTTTGATACGTACTCACCTGTGTCCAGGATAACATCCATCCGGATGATCATTGCAATTGCTGCATTGTGAAATCTTGAGATACATCAGATGGATGTCAAGATAGCTTTTCTGAATGGCGACTTAGATGAGGAAATCTACATGGAACAACCTGAGGGTTTTTCTGCGCCAGGACAAAAGGGGAAAGTCTGTAAACTTGTTAGACCTTTGTATGGTCTAAAGCAAGCACCGAAACAATGGCATGAGAAATTTGACAATGCTATGTTGTCAAGTGGTTTCAAAATCAACGAATGTGACAAGTGTGTATATGTCAGAGACACAGCCGAAGGCTACGTGATTTTGTGTCTCTACATTGATGACATGCTTATTGTAGGTAGTAATGACAAAATGATCAAGTCTACCAAGAACATGTTGAATTCTAAATTCGACATGAAAGATATGGGCCTTGCAGATGTCATCCTGGGGGTTAAGATCACCAGAACATCTGATGGACTTGCGTTGTCTCAGTCTCATTATGTTGATAAGATTCTTGAGAGGTTTGACAAGTCAGGTACAGAGATAGCACATACCCCTGTGGATTTAAGCCTCCATTTATCCAAGAATATGGGGGAATGTGTGTCTCAATTGGAGTATTCTCGGATAATCGGGAGTCTCATGTACTTAATGAGTTGTACAAGGCCTGATATGGCTTACTCGGTAAGTCGTTTGAGTAGATACACGAGTAATCCAGGGCTTGATCACTGGAAGGTGATAGTTAGAGTGCTATGCTATTTGAGGTATACTCGTGATCTGGGGCTGCACTATGCCAGATATCCGGCAGTACTAGAAGGGTACACTGATGCAAATTGGATATCAGACATGAAAGACTCAAAATCCACGAGCGGATATGTCTTTACACTTGGTGGTGCAGCAGTCTCTTGGAAATCTTCAAAACAGACGTGCATTGCACGTTCAACTATGGAATCAGAATTCATTGCTTTAGATAAAGCAGCTGAAGAGGCAGAATGGCTACGCCATTTTGTAGAAGATATCCCAAGATGGCCAAAACCTATGCCTGCAATATGCATTCATTGCGATAGTCAATAGGCTATTGGAAGGGCACGGAGTAACATGTACAATGGTAAGTCGAGACATATACGATGTAGACATAATACCATTAAGCAAAAGCTCTCTACTCGGATTGTCACTCTTGACTATGTGAAATCAGAGGACAATATTGCGGATCCACTGACCAAAGGGTTAAACCGAGAGCTAGTTAATAGTGCATCGAGGGGAATGGGGCCAATGCCTACTACACTCAAGTTGCCGTGAAGGAAAACCTATCCTAGCTGACTGGAGATCCCAAGATCTAGGTTCAATAGGACAACCTACTCATGAGTAACAGAGAACGATCACTGAGGATATATGCTCTCCTACCCATTCCTATGGTACGAAACAGTGATACCTGCAAATGGAAACAGGTTAAGCGTTGGCTTTTAATGACTCTTAGGCGCAGGAATGTCAGGCGGGGTATAAGCATAATACCTTTTATAAGAAGGTCACCTATGTGAGTATGAAGTGGGGTCGCTTCTATGAGAATTAGGAAGGCAAAATTCTCGAGAAAATACTTGCAGAACCAGGCAGGGGTGTCATGGCCAAACTGAACCCAACAGTGAGAACTAAACTGCGTTAGGAGAAGCTTCTGTGTGAAGTCTATTGACTCGATTTACACCAACGGCAGAACAGTTCAAGACATTACGTTCACTGGTCAGCCAGTAAATCCGATGGGCTCTTACGAGGGAAGGTTCAAGGCCAAAAGCTACCTATCCTATGCAGGAATTATCCGTTGTGCTCTCTCTCCAGGGTCTGCATTAGGTCTAGTCCCAAGTCCATTCATGTGGGGGACTGTTGGAAATGTGAATGGCCTGGGGGCGGGTTCCAAGCCAATAACTCTCCCATTTTCATGGTGGGAGATTTCCCTCTTCATTGTGGGGGTTACTCACCTATTGATTGGCGCCGGGGGGGGGGTTGTTATTGCCCCATTCTTTATGCCATTTACACCACGTTTTGAAGGCTGGCAGCATCTCTATGGTCTTATTCTGCCTATATAAGGAGCATTCCACAGCATTGCTCCACACCAATTCACACAACAACACACTAGCATTCTGTTACAGTGGGAGAGAGAGACAAGTGCTGAGTTAGTTTGCCAAGACGTTCTTCGGTGGTGTTCTGACGTTCGTGGTCCGAGCCGGATCAATCCTGGGAGACAGACGCCGAGTAACCTCAACACCCTCTGGTAGGCAGCGAATCTGTTTTAAGGACATCGTGTGAAACACGGATTTCAGTTCAGATTTGTGTTCCATATTCGGTTTGCAGCTTCTGTTTAACATTCCATTCTACTGTAACTCTATTTCTGTAATTATAATAGAATTCGTATTTTTGGATTCCTAATTGCAAACATTTTCTGCAACAGTTGCTGCTAATTCCGTACTCCGCAGGCACTCCCACGTGATGATCAAGCCCCTTTTATATCACTAGTGTAATGCACGTGCGTTGCACGTTTTCGCGTGCTCATCTATTGGTTTGTTGTTTGCAAGTTTTGTTCGGCTATCATAGTGTCCTTGATGCTAAGCGTTTTTGTATTAAGGTGCAAAGTAAGAGTGTAATTTTGGCAGTTTTGTATGAGTGCTGTGTTTTTTTTTCCCCCTTTTTTTAAAATTATTTGGTTAATTCCAAATTAATTTGTTTTGAAGTTCATAGTTTTGTGGTCGTTACTGTGTTTTTAATTTGCAGTAGTTTGGACGCAGTAGTGGAAGAGTGCAGAAGTAAGGTATTGAATTATGAAGAGATTAGTTAAGTTGTATAGAAGAAGTTATTTTATAGCTATAGAAGCTGTGAGCTGCGGTGCAGGCGTACAAAATTTTGAATTCCTATGCTTTGTTCTAGCATTGAAGTGCAGAATTTTCAAAATGACAAAATGCTAGAAGTCATTAAACATATATAGTACTGGTAAGGAGAATAACCTATTGTAGATTCAACAGCTTGGTCAAAAGTTTTTGTGGGTGACTGCATTCAGTCTTTTTCGATCTTGAGGGTGCAGTGTTTTTTGGGATTCTTTGATGCAGGAATGGCATCTTCCATGGTATCGCTCCTTGAAGCCTCGGTAGTTGCATCGCCTTCCATGGTAGTGGGTAAAGTCTGGACTTCTGGTGCAAATGGTTTAGTTGGTTCAACATTTTGCATCGTAGTGGCCGAAGCTTTTGGTATTGGCACAGATGTTTGACCTTCAATTTCATCGAGACGTTTTTTCAGGGATGGTGCTTCCGGTAGGAGAAGGTGCAAGTCATCTTGGTCTTCTATGATTTCAGTTACAACAGTAAATGTGTGGATGCTGAAGAGGCAGAGTTCAACATCTCTTGGTGCATATTTGTAAGCGCATAAATGGACAGCGTATTCTATTCCTGTTGCCAATTTTCCCCTAGTTGCGTCAGATAAAATGCCCTATATTTTTTAAAGATTATGTGTGAGCGTTGTAATAAACTGGTACAGGAGGAAGTATGTTGGGTTTGTTTTTCTCATACCTCTTGTATGTTATTCTTTAATTAAGTAATCTCCAGTGATTGAGAACGTTGAGTCAGCTTGTCCTGCAAATGCTGTGGCAATGATGTATCCCGTGGAATCGCTTAATTGTATTTGGAACCTGCATCTGGTATTAAAGTAAAAGAATCAAATGTAATTAATGAATGTCCGAGTTTTGTTTTCCCGTTAAGAACAGATGTGGAGTGTGTGAGGCACTAACCTTGGTGTTGGATGATCGAAATCTTTCCTTGCAGTAGTTGCACCAGAAAGGAGCATCAATTTGGGCTATTGTTGCCCTTATACATTTCGAGCACGACATATAGTAGAACCTTTGGTTCCAATCGGTGACTTTGCACACAACTCTAACCTAGTGTGTCTCTTGCTGTGTTTAGAAACTCTACAGGCTTTAGTAATGTGAAAATTTTGTTAAAGTTTTGGGTTTGGGAAGGAGAGTTTACCGTGTTGACAGTCGTTGGCAAGCGGTTTACTGCAATTCTTTCACTTTGGTGCGGCTTGGATGATCTAACCAGTCCCAGTTGGTACAGTTCGATGGCTGGTATTTTTTTAAGTACAGCTAAATTTGCCATGCACCTGTTTGTAATTTTTTGGGAAATAGAACTTTTAGTGCATTGCTTGGTGTTATTATATTGTGCGGTATCTTTTTTGTTTTTTGCAATTTTGATTAGTAGGTCTTCAGTGTGTTTGCCTCTGGAAGAGCTGGGTCAAAGATGAATGTAGTAGATCCCCTTGTTTGGATTTTGACACCTGCAGATGTTTTTGTAATAGTGACTTTGTAAAACTTTCAGTCTTGCTGAGATCTTTTTATCATTATTCAGTGAATGGAAGATGTATATATTGATGCGTGTAAGAGTCCAAAGTGTAGTAAGGATGTTTAGATGATGCACAAAGCAAGGTTGTAATCTAATTTGTAAGGTAGTTTTATGGTTGATACCATTTTGTGTGTCTACTTTGAGTCTGACACCAAGGGCGATTGGATATCTTCCAGATAGTTGTGCGAAAGCTCTTCCTTCATGCTCAACGAATTGATCCCATAGTGTTAAGACTGTTTGCAGCATTCTGTTGATACATAGGTTTCATAAATGCATGTGGGATAAGAATAATTAATAATAATGCAAATAGGAAATAAGTGGGTAGTGGTGGTAAATATTACCCTTGGTCAATGATGAGGATGTTTTGGACCCATGTCTCCCTGGTTTTTTTAGGAGTGCCAACCTTGAGAACAGCAAATATTGCATCTGTTTTTTAGGCGAATAATTTATATTAGGTTGTTGGATGTAAAAGTAATTTTGTTAAAGTTCGGCAGTAAGATTGGTACCTATGCCTTCACTTGAGTTGGTATGCCCAGCAAGTGCAGCAAGAGGTACGAAGTTGTAGTTCAAAGCTCGAATGCTAAGCAACTTAACTTCGACCTCTTCAATCGGGGTCCTTCCGTAGAGCAGCCATTGGTGATCATTGTCAATCACTCGGTGTTTTGGTGGAGTGTCATTGACGACATCATTGCTAATTGTGTAAGTGTGATAGATTTTCAATGTGTCTTTGAGCACACTCATGTCTTCTTGGAAGATGGTGCCTTGTATTTTGGTACCCTATGTTGTACTTTTGTAGTGAGATTATGTAGTATAATTGTTTTGAAAAGAAACTGAAGATGGAATATAAGTTTTCTTGGTGGCAAGTTTGAAAGTTAGCTTACCTCAGAATCAATGAAGACAAGTTTTTGGTAAAGTCTATTTTTTTTTTTTTTGTGAGTCTTGGGAAGCCCTTTTCAGTCACCATGACTTCAGCTGTCTAGTTAGAGTCACCAGTAACGATGTCCTTAAGCATATTCATATTAGAAGCCATCTTACCTGCAGAAGAGTCGTATAAGCGTAGCAGCAGCAGCAGCAGCAGGTTTTTGTAGGTTTTACTTATTGGAATATATGTCCAAATGAGAGTAATTTAAATTAGGATAGGTTCTATTATTTTTACTATCATAGTAATCCAGCAGAAAGTATTTGTTTGTTGAATGAAAGAATGAATATAGTACCTTCAAGGTTTTTTGTTTCCCCGATGATGAAATGGATCAAAACAGACTTGAGAATGGAATGGTTTGAGCTTGGAGTGTTTGGAACCCTCTTGAACCTTTTGAACCCCAAAACCCTTGAGTCAAACCCTAACCAAGGTTTGACCAGCGTGCGTGGATATGGAACCCTCGCGCGATGGACAGTTTGCTAGGTGTTGGTCAAAGTCAAAGTGTTGACTGTTGACCCTTGCGCGATGGTTTGCACCCTCGCGCAGTTGTTCCACTCTGTCGCGCGATAGTTTGAAACTATCCCGATCACCTTTTTCCAGCTGGATTTTGTGATCATCAAGGGGCCTGTAAGCCTGTGGAACCCCGTTTCCCACTAGAACAACTGTTGTAGACTGCATGGTTGGCACATCCCAATGTAACCACGCCCATCACCTTGTTGGAGCCATTCTCCACCAAGCTAGGCTAGCCAGCCTAGTTCTTCACCAACCCTTGGCCTCCCATTGTCCTATAAATACCCTATATGCTTCCAAAGTTAAAGGGTTACCAAAAATCAAGAAAAAATGGCACACAAACACTAGAATACTTGATATTACTTAATCCTTGCCATTCACATACACTCATTTTCCAAGCACAACAATCCTCTTCAATCCATTTCAAAACTACTCAAGCAAAGGTATAAAATTTAGTTGTCTTCTGTTTTGATCGCTAAGGGGGGCTGGCAGGGCCAAGGCTGGTAATCAATACCAGTCCTGGCCCTAAAGTCAGCAGGGTTACAAGAAACTGTGGACCAGCAAACCCACGCACGATGGTCCCAAACACTCGCGCGACAATTCTGTCTGCACAAGAATGGACCACGTCGGGATGGGATATTGGTCATTTCTTGTTTTTATTATGATCATACTATTGTGAAGCATGTTTGATTTTAAAATCACTGTGTTGCATGCTAAAATTCATAGATTAGCCTAGTTTGCGGTTTTATTTGCTCTGGAATGCCCTTGGGTTGCTTCTGAATGTGTATCAGAGCCCAAGCATGCAAAGCAATTCCTGGAAGTTCAGTCAGTACCCTCGCGTGAGTGTATCACTCTGTCGCGCGATGCTTCCCTGATTTCCAGTTGCTGCCCTTGCATGGCAACTAAGGCTTAGGCCCCTGTTTTCACCCCCACTGTTTAGAGGTTGTATTTCCAATTTAATTCAACCTGTGTGTAATATTATTTACATTCCAAGACATATAAACTGTTTGGTTTGCCCCCTGGGTGAGCACTGGTCCTTTCAGAGCCCAGAAGGGGATGAAATTTAAACCTGTGGTGAGTCATCAACCCTCGCGTGATGGTGTGGGTATGTCGCGCGATGGTCACTTTGCATGTACGTAGATCCATGCATGCAAAGTTGGCCATCGTGTATGGCATGCTCATGTCTTGTGCAGTTTCAATATTCTGATCAGAGAGTTAAGTTTTATTCCATTCATTTTCATAGTATTCCATCCATCCATGTTAAAATACGAACACATCTTGCAAATTGTTACAGTTTTAATCCCTGATTAACTGTTCCCCACCCTAACTGGCTAAAAATTAATTAATAAAAGAAGAATCACACAGTTTTCACAAAATGCCTAAGTAGAGACCGATCTCCGGATTGGGCAAGAAGGGTGCCTTAAAACCCTTCCCCTCTCATAATCTGGCTCCTAAACCCAAGAATAGTTATGACGGACTGGTTCCTTCACTTTTAAAATCAAACGTACCTAGAAGGAACGGGCTCTAGCGTGACGGCGAAGGGGAGTCGGAGAAGAGAGGTATTACCCAAGAACCAGCAGGGATGATCCAAATACCCCTCTGTTAGAGTTTAATCAGGAATGAGAAGCCTAAGAGATGGGCATTGATCCCGACAACAGCTCCTCGATCATCGTCGCCCACCTCCTAGCGTCAGGGGAATCAAGATCTCGTCACCTGGCCCACGACGTGACCCATGTATTTAAAACTGCCCACAAAACTAAAAAGCGGTAACCGCCATGCAGCATTAATATATGTTCCCAACCTCCAAACCAGAGCTGTAGCTTGAAAACAGGGGAGTACCTGATAAGTAGGGAAGCCAGTCCAAGCTGGAGAAAGAAGCGGAGCAGGGGGTAATTCTGTCAGCTTCGCTTGCCACCATCAGGGAGTATATCAAGTAAGCCAGCTCGGTCCGCAAGGCGGAGCTGAGCTGAAATCAAAGGTCCGGCTCCGTCGTACAGGACTGGACCACGATCTAAAGATCAGCTCAGAAGCCCAGCCAGGGCTAGGCAAGTAACGCTCACGTAGTGTGCTTATCCCTGTAGGAGATATCCCATGTGGGATAAAGGAGAAGATATAGATAAGATAAACATGATGATCCCAAGGATGATCACGGCCAACGAAGGATAATGATTCCCGGCCAACATTATGTGAGTATGGAGTCCTAGGCAGGACTCCACACTCACCCAAGGGATAACTGTATAATCCCGGAACACAGTCCTATTAGGACTCAACCTCCTACGAAATGCCTATAAAAGTGACGGTAGAGCTTCAGCTAAGGTACGTCCATTTAACGCCTGTAAATCTCAATCCTCCCACCATATATCATATTCTCTACTGACTTAGGCATCGGAGGGTGGTCGGCACGCCACCACACCGGAGACTTTAGCTCTCACGTTGTATTTGCGAGGAGCAGTCGGGGCGGATACAAAGGCGATTCATCGATTGGCGCCGTCTGTGAAACGACTTTCTCCTTCCACGGTGAATAGTTTTGTATGGTGGATACCCGATCTAGCGTAACAACGATGGCTTGGACCCCACAAAAGAGCGTCGACGACGCCACCAAGACCGCCGCCGCGGTTAAAGCCGCCGAGACAACCAAAGGCTAAAGCGGCCAAGGCAGCCGCCATCGGCCGAGAAAGGCGCCAAAGCGTGAGCGATAACGCAGCGGCTAATGCGGCTGGGGCAAGTAAGACGGGAGGCGATCAGATAACTCCAGAAGCATTTGCTCAGATGCAGGAGCAGATCAAAACGTTAACCCAAGGGTTACAGAACGCGATGCAGGAGAACGCAGCCTTGCGTATACAAATCTCCGAGCCAAGCATCCTGAACCTACAACACAGTCAACACGAGGAAGAGAACCACAGGGAAGAAAACGAGTCCAATGAGGAGGAAAGCCAAAACCGAAAGAGGAATAGCAAGCCCCCCTGGAGAAATCGTCCCATGAACTAGGGATGATTCTCAAGATGTAGAATCAGATTGAAGGGCTAATGAAGCAAGTCAAGGCACAGACTCCTGCCACAGTGGAAGAACTGGTGCAAAATACGGACTCTCCCTTCACCTCCGAAGTCATGGGGCACCCCCCTTCCAAAGAAGTTCAAGATGCCTGAGTTGGAAACGTTCAATGGCTCCACGGACCCGTTGGATCACTTGGAAACGTACAAGTCCCTGATGCACCTGCAAGCAGTTTCAGATGAAGTCATGTGTCAGGCTTTTCCTGTTACTCTCAAAGTAAGTGCCCAAGCATGGTTTAATAAGCTCCCTCCTGGGAGTATACGTAGTTTCAAAGAGCTTAGCACGAACTTTGTAAGCTACTTTATTGCTGGCCAACGCTACGGCAAACCAGCCACGCATCTCCTGACGGTGAAACAGGGACGACGGGAATCATTGAGAGACTTTACCACCAGGTTTAACAAAGAGGAGGTTCAGATAGATGAAGCTGATGACAGCGTAAGTATAACTGCATATATAGCCGGACTGTACCCAGGACAGTTCTTATACCTTTTATCTCAAGAACCACCCAAGACCCTGGCGGAGCTCATGCTCAGAGCACAGAAGCACATGAATGCTGAGGAAGCTGTGTATGCAAGGCGAACCCGTGATGACTTCGATCCCCAAGCAGGGCCATCACAGGTAGGAGGATTCCCACCACCGGCGAGAGAAAGGACTCCACCGAAAAAGCGGGAGGAACCAAAAAACAAGAAAGCGGATTCACGAACTTCCCTAAAGGGAGGAGGACCACCTCAGGCGGTACAAGCAGTTCACTCCGCTTATAGCTACGGCAGAGCAAATCCTCAGCAACCTCCAAGACGATCCAGACCTCAAGTGGCCTGGAAAGTTGAGGTCTGATCCGAGCAAAAGAGCTAGAGATAAGTACTGCAGATTCCATAGAGACCACGGTCACAACACGGATGATTGCATAGATCTAAAGCAGCAAATCGAGGAGTTGATCCAGAGAGGGAGACTTCAGCGTTTTGTATCAAAGAAGTATCAGAAACAACCCAGGCGGGATGATACGAACAAGGATGGAAGAGATGATGCTGCACCTCGATTAGGACCTATTGGAGAAATCAAGGTCATTCATGGGGGATTTGCTGGAGGCGGAGAATCCAGCAGTGCCAGAAAGGCTCACTTGAGGAAATTAAGGACGGAGGAATACCTGGAGGTTAACACGGTTGGCCGCCCAAGCAAATTCCAAAAGAAGGAGGAAATTCCCATAATTTTCTCAGAAGAAGACGTAAAGGGAGTTCAAGTTCCTCACGACGACCCTCTTGTTATCACCGTAGTCGTGGCCAACTACCTTACTCGAAGGGTATTGATAGACAGTGGAAGCTCTGCCGACATTTTGTATCTCCACGCTTACGATCAACTCAAGGTTGGAAGAGAAAGGCTAAGGCCTATGACCTCCCCCCTGGTTGGATTTGCAGGCACGCCTGTTTATCCTGTTGGCCAAATAGCCTTACCGGTCACCATGGGAGAGGAAGGAAGTCAGATTACTCGAATGATAGATTTCATAGTGGTGAGCTGTCCTTCTGCATACAATGCAATTCTGGGGAGAACAACCCTGTATAAAATCGGGGCAATAATCTCCACGTATCACTTGATGATAAAGTTCCCAACGACAGCAGGGATAGCATGCGTAAAAGGAGACCAGAAGGCAACACTTGAATGTTATGTCACCTCGCTCAGAGGTGCTAATGTTACCATGACTATAGAAAGCCTCGACACTCGAGATGAAGAAAAGTTTCAACAAGCAGAACCTGTGGAAGAGCTCACAGAAGAGCTCCTGGAGCCGGGCCAGCCTGGCAAGACAGTAAGAATCGGAGCAGGGCTGAGCTCGGTAGCAAAGATGGAGCTGTTACAATTTCTAAGGAAAAACAGGGATGTGTTTGCATGGTCCCACGAGGACATCCCGGGAATTGACCCAAGGGTCATAACCCATAAATTAAACGTGGATCCCACAGTTCGCCCAGTCAAGCAAAAGAAAAGAGTCTTTGCTCCGGAACGAAATGAAGCTTCAGCTAAGGAGGTAGACAAGCTCATCCAAGCAGGGTCCGTCCGAGAGGTTCTCTACCCCGACTGGCTGGCGAACGTGGTTATGGTAAAGAAAGCCAATGGCAAATGGAGAATGTGCGTCGACTTTACTGATCTCAACAAAGCATGTCCAAAGGATAGCTTCCCACTACCGAGGATTGACTCCTTGGTTGATTCTACAGTAGGGTATGAGCTCTTAAGCTTCAAGGATGCATTTTCAGGCTACAACCAGATTCAAATGCTCAAGCAAGATCAAGAGAAGACGTCGTTCATCACCGACAGGGGGCTCTACTGTTATAAGGTAATGATGCCCTTCGGACTTAAGAACGCAGGCGCGACATATCAGAGGCTGGTCAACAAGATGTTTAAACAACAAATTGGGCGCAACGTAGAAGTCTATGTGGATGACATGCTGGTCAAAAGTGCCAAGGCACTAAACCATGTGACAGACCTGGAGGAAACCTTTCAAGTCCTCAGGAAGTATGAAATGAAGCTCAATTCAACAAAATGTTCATTCGGAGTATCCTCAGGGAAATTCTTGGGTTTTATGGTGTCACAAAGAGGCATTGAAGCCAATCCCGAAAAGATCCAAGCCATCCTCACCATGCGTTCACCCCAAAATATTAAAGAGGTCCAGAAGCTAACAGGACGTGTCGCAGCCCTGAGTAGGTTTATTTCACGAGCCACAGAAAAGTGCCAAACATTCTTCAAGGTTTTGAAAAAAGCCTTTGAATGGACTGCTGCCGAAGAAGCAGCATTCAACCAATTGAAGGAGTACCTTGCCTCGCCCCCGCTGCTAAGCAGGACGCAAGATGGAGAGGATCTCTTTCTATACCTTGCTGTCTCTCCCCACGCCGTCAGCGCGGTCTTGATACGGGAGGAACAGGGGACGCAGCTCCCAGTGTATTACACCAGCAAGGCGTTACGACGAGCTGAGCTGAGGTATCCCAGAGCTGAGAAGATAGCTTTTGCAATGGTGATAGCAGCCAGAAGGCTACGGCCCTACTTCCAAGCTCACCCCATCAAAGTACTTACGGATCAGCCACTTCGAAGGGTTCTCCATTGCCCAGAGACATCAGGCCGGCTAATCCAATGGTCAATAGAGCTTGGAGAGTTTGACATAGAGTACAAGCCTCGGACTGCCATTAAAGCACAGGTGATGGCAGACTTCTTAGCAGAATACACGTATCCGGAACCAGAAGAGCTCCCCAAAGAAGATCCCAAGCCTTGGATCCTTCAGGTTGACGGATCGACGACCAGGGAAGCAAGCGGAGCTGGTTTGATTCTAACATCCCCGAAAGGGCAACGCCTGAGCTACGCCCTAAGGTTTGAGTTTAAAGCAACCAACAATGAGGCGGAATACGAAGCTCTCGTTGTGGGGCTGGAGTTAGCCAAGGCCGTGGGTGCTAGCCATGTGCTAGCCAAAAGTGATTCGCAGTTGGTCGTGGGACAAGTCCTGGGAGGATACACAGTGAAAGAAGAAGTAATGCAAAAGTACTTGGATAAAGTAAAGTCCCTGGTTGCAACATTTCAAAGCTTTAACATCATCAGAATCCCAAGGGAAGATAATGTTGAAGCAGATTACTTGTCGAAGCTGGCCACGGCCAAGGAAGAGGATATTCCACGGAATGCCCCGATCCGTTACTTAGAGCACCCCAGTATCTTTGCCCCGAGTCCACAGGTGCAAGTCGTCGACTACAGCAGCTCGTGGACTGCTCCTATAGTCGATTACATAACGAATGAAACGCTACCAGTTGACAAAGTCAAAGCTAGGCAGCTCAGGATCAGGGCTACAAAATACCTAATGATGGGAGATGTGCTATACAGGAGGAGCTTCTTGTTGCCATACCTACGATGCCTGACTGTGGCAGACTCCACACGAGCCATGGAGGAAGTCCACCAAGGAGTATGTGGGGATCACCAAGGAGGCCGCACGTTGGCCTATAAGCTTCTTAGGTTGGGGTATTATCAGCCAAGCATGCAGAAGGATTGCAACTTGATGGTTCAGAAATGTGAGAAGTCCCAACTCTTTGCAAATATCATTCATGGGCCACCTACAGTCTTGACCCCAATGAAAAGGCCATGGCCATTGGCCCAATGGGGAGTAGATCTAATTGGCCCACTTCCCATGGCAGCAGGACAAGTCCAGCACGCCGTCATAGCTGTGGACTACTTTACAAAATGGGTCGAAGCCAAGGCATTGGCCACAATCACAGCAAAGGTTACAATTGATTTCTTGTGGAAATTCATTATTAGCCGTTTTGGTTTGCCACGAGTGATAGTCACAGACAGGGGAAAGCAATTTAACAATGCTCAATTCAAAGACTATTGTGTTTCCAAGGGAATACATGTGCACTTTGCATCCAAAGCTCACCCAATGGCTAATGGCCAAGTGGAAGTAACAAACCGAACCATTAAGAAAGGAATTAAGAAGAGGCTGCGAAAAGCTAAGGGAGCTTGGCCAGACGAGCTCTACAACGTGCTATGGGCATACCGTACAACACCCCGAACTGCAACAGGAGAAACTCTGTATTCTCTTGCATTTGGGGCCGAAGCTGTAGTTCCAATTGAGGTTGAACTCCTCAACTACAGAACAGCCAGCATGGACCAGTAGGAAAACCTGGGAGATCTCACGGCCGAGCTGGATCTCTTGGAAGAAAAGAGGGAAACAGCAATGGCCAGAATAGCAGTCTACCAACAAAGAATGATCAGGTATCAGAAGGTACAGGTTAGGCCCAGGGATTTTTAGGCTGGTGATCTAGTTCTAAGGAAAGTCGACCCTACGGGGAAAAAGGTGGGCAAACTTGGCCCCAATTGGGAAGGACCTTACCAGGTCCTGCATCACATCAAAGCTGGAGCATACAAGCTTGCAACCCTAAGAGGAAAGGAGTTGCCAAATTCGTGGAATGCAGAGCACCTCAAAAAGTATTACAAGTAGGTGCTTATCCGTATCTATTTATTTTTGTTTTTAGGAAACTGAAGTTGTTTTAAAAAACTCTTCGTTTAAATAAAGCTCTAGCAGTAAGTTTGCTTTAGGACTATGTGTTCTTTTATCCAGCCCCAGTGGCCAATAAACTCCCCACGAGGGAATGTTGTTCTAGTTTATTTCCTGTTAAAGCATGATATGGTTTACGTTTCCTGTATGCATGATAAGGAAAAGATACAACAACAGTAATAAAATTTTTAAATTTTATTTATTAAATCCACATCTCAAAAGAGATGTGGATAGCCAGTACATAAACTTTGTGGACAAAACCCACAAAGTTGCAACCTAATCACTACCGCCCTCCCTTGGAGGGGAGGGAAAAGGAGGCGGAGGTTGCCCCTGAAAAGCCGCCAACTGGTCCCAGTTGGCAATCAGCACCAGGCGGACCGTCTTCTCCATGACGGAAACTGACTCCGTCATGGCTTCCATTTTGGCCGTAAGGCCAGCAACAGCAATCTTCAAATTTTGCAATTCTTGGCATAACTTGTTGATTTCTTCGTTGTTTGCCATTATGGAATAGAGTGTGGAATGGGGAGTGACTTGTTAAGAACTATTGGTATTTATAGCATAATGGGACGGTTTATTAACCGCTTGCTAAGCCAATCAGCATGATCACCATTAAAAACCGCACTTAAAACAGCCACCTCAACCGCTTAGAGTAATGGGTAGTTGTAAACCCAGTCGCCTCGAGCAGTTGAAACGAATGCCTTTGGAACATACACGGCTCTTATTCCAAAGCAAACCTCACGCGTCTTGCTAAGCTGTGTCACTTTACAGTAGACCTGAGGAATACTCTATTGGAATTCAAGTAAGTATATTAATTCTTTTTGAAAATCAAACCAATTATATACTTAGAGGAGTGGAAACATTACTTCCTCAGCAGACGTAGCCAGGCTATGCAATTAAAGAGCTTAGCAAACGTACGGTTATGCAATTTAACTAGCTCAGGAAAAATTTCCAATCTATAAAGACGTAGCAAGGCTATGCAAATTAACAGCTAAGGAAAATTTCCAAACTATAAAGACGTAGCAAGGCTATGCAAATTACCAGCTCAGGAAAAATTTCCAAGCTCATAAGACGTAGCACGCCTATGCAACCTACAGAGCTCCGGAAATATTTCCAAGCTCAACTTATGTAGCATGCCTACCTTATCTACGGTATCACAACTCACCAACTTAATACCCCACGGGATGTATCAATAAGTGTCTCAATTGTTTGGACGCAAGCAATTAACACACTTAGGGGAGTAACAGGCATAGTATAATAAGCTTGAGAAACATATTCCAAGCTTAAAGATGTAGTATAACTATACAAAAGAAGAGGCTAAGGAAAATTTCCAAAGCTCATGGTTAAAATATTCAAGCAAACAAATTTTCAAACAGACGTATAGCACAGCTACGCAACAGAAAGTTCAGAATAGACCAAGTACAAGTATTTGGTTAAACCATGATAAAAGCAAGAATTAGCATACAGTCAATACATGTGCATGAAAAGTGCCATGAAATCTGGCTTAAAACTGAAAGCACACTTCCGGTTAAAGTCCAGCACCTGCCATATCATTGAAACCAACAGCCCCTACGAGGCTCCCAAAACATGATCTTAAAAAGATCATCCACCTGTTAAGGGAACAATGTTTCCAAACCGGCTAACCCGGAATCAAGGCCAAAGCTAAGGCCACACCTGAACGAGTATGAAAGTACGAGAGTACGAAAGTATTCAGAAAGTATTAATTACAGACCCAGTAAAACGAATGTCTTTTTTTAAGGCCAATCAGAGGCCCAGGAGAGTGTTATTTGTTGCCTGCCCGTCACCAGATGAGGGTCGGTTGGTGGAGTGGACCGGATGGCCAGAGATCTAGGCTTCTCTGGAGTCTGGAGGAGGGATGCAAGGGAAGAGCTCGGGACAGATATGTCCTTGGATACAACATCATCGGCTTCATCCTCTCCCTTCTGTCCCCCGTCAAAGCATGAGGGTCCTTCTTCATCATCAACCTCAAATTTGGAAAAATTCAAATTTGGGAAAGCTGCAGCCGCTTGACTCCTCATGGCTTCAAACCCATCGAAGTATTGCTGGGTGACCTCTTGACGGTATTCTGGAGACTGAAGGAACAGGTCAATGGCTTCCCTGCGAGCCTTCTTCACCTTTTCTAGCATCCCCATGCCCATAGCCTTCTGCTTCTCCAGCTCTTTGCTCATTTCAGCAATTCTCTGCTCCAAACTCTGAGCAGTAGCCACGGCCGTGTCCCTCTCCTCCTCCAAGCCCCTCTTCGACTTAAGAGTTGCATCTCTCTCATCTATCACCTTCCGCAGCTCTGTAGCCATAGAAGCACCTTGCTTTGTACGCTGGAGGTTGGCCTCAGTAAGGGTGACCACCTGCTTCCCCAGGCTATGGCTTTGGGAAGCAAGATAACGGCCGCGAGCCGTAGCCTGAAGAAAAGAAAGAAAGGGATTAGTAAGGAAGTGACAGGTATTCAAGTTGATAACAATAAGAAGAAGGGGAATACCATGGCCTGCTCGACTAGCATGAGCTCCCCCACTGACTGGAGAGACATCTCCGCCAATGAATCCTCATCAGCTGCACACAACAATCCGGAAGCACGTTCCAAAGCGTACTGGAAGTTGCCCAGTATAGAAGGGCCAAGAGAAACTTTTGCCTTTTTGGCTGGTGGAGTGCCCACCACAGCACCACTCTTCCCTTTTCTCTTAGACTTCTCTTGTTCCCCTTCAGCATACGGCTCAACCACTAAGTCAATAGAAGGAATGGCAGAAAGATCAGCTTCCAGAAAGCTATCCACGCATAACTCCTTCTGCAGACGGGAGCTTTTCCTTTTTGTAGCTACGGCCCCAGGAGTTTGCTTGGCCCTCTCAGCCTTCAGTTGAGCCAGCAAGGCTTTGTCCATTTTTGGTGCCATTGCTTCGTCTTCACCTTTTTCTTCTGGAAAAGAAAGGAAGAAGCAATAAAAAGTCAGCTAATAATGCGAAACCAAGCAAGAAGGAGAAACTACCTCTCAAAAGTGCTAAGGCCTCACGTGTAGTCTCTGGGCCTAGGAGGTAAGCAGCCAACGACTCTGGGGTCACACATAAATCCCAAGTACGAACTGAGTAGCTCCTGGCTCGCTGCAGCTCCTCTTCCAAGGCAGGGGTCAATGGGAATGTTCCTCTGGCTACAAAGGAAAGCAAGAATTCATTACAATATGAATAAAGTTCATAAAAGCAACAGGATTAAAAAAAGCAAGCAGCTTACAATTGAAGATGGGGACCCCCCACCCACTTCGAATCCGGGGTACATACGAGCCAATCTCCCAATTTGGGAGTTCCCAACCGTCACCCCCAACAAAAAAGAACTTGTCCTTCCAGTTCTTACTGGCAGAAGGGAGCTCTGTAACCAGCCCCCTCTCACCTGCTCTCTTCGCAAAGTAGTACCACCCAACGTCACTAGGAGCTTCTTTAACGGAAAATTGGTTGAGGAAAGGTCCCTTTGTCAAAGACACCCGACCATCCGACATCGCCCCCCACAATGCCGCACAACCAATAAGAAGACGCCAAGAATTGGGAACTATTTGGCCAGGGGCCAAACCAAGGAAGCTCAGAACGTCCTTCACCACGGTTGGAAAAGGAAGCCTCAGGCCTCCCTCCAAAGCCCCAACATAGAGGCAAGTCTCATTCTCAGAAAAGGAGCATGCTCGTTCGGACCCGGAAGGCTTCCGAGAATATCTAACCCTAAGAATGGCTAGCTCTTCGTTTGTAATTGTGGAGGGGATGGTGGAGGCCAAGAAAGCAGGGACCCTCGATGAAGGGGTAGGGGGCGACGAGGGTTTGACACCGCTTGACTGACCTTCGCCAGCCGAAGCCCTAATAATCCCACTTCGACGTAGGGAACTCTTCTCTTCTGCCATTGACTCTTCGGCTTGAAGAATCGAAGCAAAATTAATGAAGCCCTCGGACATTAGGGTTCCTACCAAAAATCTAGGGTAAAGATGCACCAATAGGTAAAACAAGTCCCGGAAGACCCTGTTTTGGAGAATGAGAGAGTAGGGGGCAAAGTCCTCTATAACAGGAGGACAGAGGTTGATGCAAGAAAATCCTATCAGTCGAGATAAAATAAACTCGCCTGGAACACCCCACGTTGGGTCTGAGAATTCTATGTCAGAAGAAGAATCCAGTGTGAAAATCAGTTGAAGAACAGCAGGAGAAGAGGAACGTACCTAGAAGGAACGGGCTCTAGCGTGACGGCGAAGGGGAGTCGGAGAAGAGAGGTATTACCCAAGAACCAGCAGGGATGATCCAAATACCCCTCTGTTAGAGTTTAATCAGGAATGAGAAGCCTAAGAGATGGGCATTAATCCCGAGAACAGCTCCTCGATCATCGTCGCCCACCTCCTAGCGTCAGGGGAATCAAGATCTCGACGCCTGGCCCACGACGTGACCCATGCATTTAAAACTGCCCACAAAACTAAAAAGCGATAACCGCCATGCAGCATTAATATATGTTCCCAACCTCCAAACCAGAGCTGTAGCTTGGAAACAGGGGAGTACCTGATAAGTAGGGAAGACCTGAAGAGCCCAGCCTAGAGAAAGAAGCGGAGCTGGGGAGTAATACTGTCAGCTTCGCTTGCCACCATCAGGAAGTACATCAAGTAAGCCAGCTCGGTCCTCAAGACGGAGCTGAGCTGAAGTCAAAGGTCCAGCTCCATCATACGAAGCTGGGCCACGATCTAAGGATCAGCTCAGAAGCCCAGCCAGGGCTAGGCAAGTAACGCTCACATAGTGTGCTTATCCCTGTAGGAGATATCCCATGTGGGATAAAGGAGAAGATATAGATAAGATAAACATGATGATCCCAAGGATGATCACGGCCAACGAAGGATAATGATTCCCGGCCAACATTAGGTGAGTATGGAGTCCCAGCTAAGGCAGGACTCCACACTCACCCAAGGGATAACTGTATAATCCCCGGAACACAGTCCTATTAGGACTCAACCTCCTACGAAATGCCTATAAAAGTGACGGTAGAGCTTCAGCTAAGGTACGTCCATTTAACGCCTGTGAATCTCAATCCTACCACCATATATCATATTCTCTACTGACTTAGGCATCGAAGGGTGGTCGGCACGCCACCACACCAGTGACTTTAGCTCTCACGTTGTATTTGCCGGAATAGGTCGGGGCCAGATACAAAGCTGATTCATCAATACCCTTGTGAAAACAATTCTTTAAATGTCTGTCTAAACAGTGAGCTTCGCACTGCCGAAGGTTGGAATGGTGATTTAACAGGACCCCGTGTCCGGCCAATCTGATCTGGAACTTTTTCAATTGTTCACTTGCGTAGTTTCCCTTAAACATGAACTAAATAAAGTGAGCCAAATTTGAAAAGGCATTTTGCGATTTTATGATTCTTCTTCTTCTTTATCAAATTCTAGCATCTCATTTGCATCGATAAAGGATAGCCTCGTTGGATTGTTTTGGCAATCCGGCACGGTTTACCGGAGCCCAGAGACCCCGAATGACCAACAACCTTTGACGATGATGGGTCATTCTACCGTTCGACTGTTGCTCTGCGGTTACGCGGGCAATAGGAGGTATATCTTTGGCCCTAGTCCAAGGAACTTGTTACGAACCAAAACCGGCCTTTGCATATACAAAGCACTAGAACTCTCCAAATTAAGACAGGTACCTACAAGGTAAGATTTATCTGCATCTAACCCCATATATTGTCTACGTGTTACTACTTTCTCTATCGCATGTGTTGTACATACATACATACACGCCATCTTGCGTAGAAGCATGTTCTAGGGTGGCTTTTAGGTTCTCGTTTAAAGACGAGTCTGTCTTAAGCTTATTAGGGCATTGCTATGACCCGATGAGGAGTCGTGCATCTCGATGATGCGCGTTTTCAGTTTTCAAAATCCTTAGAACAAAAGGACTCTAGGAAATCAAAAATTTGTACACCCTCGTCTTTGTGCCTGCTTAAAGTTTCAAACAGAAAATGAGGAACAATAGAGAGGATGCCATGATGCTTACACTAGTTAGGTAACAAGTGCCTCATCACTTACACCGCCTGGCTAATAGCGATGTACCGCTCACGCCATCTTAGCTATAGTATCATGACATTCATACCGAGTTGTTCCAACTTCAAAAGTTGAAACCTAGAATAGCAGAATAGTCAAAGGTTTAGGATTCTTTTGGCAACCTATAGCCTCATTTGCCTCTAGCAAGGATACACATTCGAAAATAATTCTGAGGATTCTGGCAATATCCGAACGTCTTGAGACAGACTCGTCTTGTAGCTCTAGAGTCTAGGGGACACAAACGGCGCTGGCTGCATCTATGCTTTAGTCTTTTATTTAGATTAAAGTGGCTGTAGGACCCTTATATATGGTCTTCTTTTACTTTGCAAGCAAAGTTCTGAGCCATTGCACCGCCAAGGAACGTATCGAAGCAAAAGGGGAAACCCGCTTGGGAACATCTGCAACTGAATCCGGTTCAACGACTCGTCAGGCTTGAATCCCAGTCAGTTACCACGGAAGACTCTCCGCTTTCTCCATTGGCCACTCAACAGTCAGGCTCACCATCAATCCAACTAGACGAACAACTAGCCTCCCCATCTTCTGCTTCAAGCACTTCCAAAACCCCTATCATGTCAGGATAGCCACAGGCTCAGCCGCTTTCTCTCAAAGCGATGCTCATGAATCTTCAAACTAGCATCACGACCATGCACCAAAGCGCTACTCAGACCGATGCTAACATCACTCACTGAATAACCTTATCAACACTCACCTTCTGCCTCCGCTTGAGGCTGAGGACGAGGACGATGAGTCCAACCAAGAGCAGCCTATCATGGTCGAGGATCCGAACAATCCGGGGCGTCTCGTTGTCCAGCCTAACCCAAGGGTGTTTCGCGCACTTACTGCAAATCCGAATCCAATAGGCGACAAGCCAGTTGCAAATCCAGATATTACTGCTCTTACGGCCAAGATGGCCAAACTTGAGAAATCCATTGCCAAAGCAGAAAAGGTCAAGGCTGGTGGAATCGACTTGGATCGCCTTTGCCTATATCCCAATGCTAAGCTTCCCGAGAAGTTCAAAATGCCAGACTTGGCAAAATTCGACGGAAGTGGTGATCCCAAGACTCACCTTTACAGTTACCATGCAGCAATGAAGCTTTTATCGATCGAGCCTGAGGCCATGTCACAGCTCTTCCCTCAAACCCTCTCAAGCCCTGCTTTTCATTAGTTTTTGTCACTCGACATTGCCAAAAGGAGGACTTGGGAGGACATTGGGACTGCGTTTATTTCGCAGTACAGTTACAACTCTCAGCTGAAAATGACAACTCAGGAGTTGGAATCCACCAAAATGGAAGCAAAGGAGTCCTTCGCTGCCTTCGTCAAAAGGTGGAGGGCTAAGGCTGCACTAATGACTGAGCGCCCTAGTGAAAAGGATCAACTCCGCATCCATCTCTCGCAATCTTCAACCGGACTACGCTAGGCACTTGGTTCTTGCTCAAGCATCTGTTAACTTTGAAACCTTCTTCGACTCCGGGCTGGCCATCGAGGATGCATTATAGAGCGGAATACTTTCAAAAGGGGAATCTTCTAACCCTTCAAAATCGAAGCCTCGGGCATACTCTGAGAATACCAACGCGCTATTGGGAGGTGGGACTTACTCCAATACGACACCAACGCCACTTCCTCCAACACCACTAACCACATCACTGATGTCAACCAGGTGCAAACACCACAGAACAACTAGCCTCGCGGTCAGCCTCGCAGCTTCTCTGCATTCGAAGAACCTTTGTCCTCGATCATGGAGAAGCTGGTCAAGTCAGGGCATCTGAAGCCCCTTGATCCAACTCCTCTACCCAAAAATCCTTCGGCAAATTTCAAAGCCAACCTTTACTGTGCCTACCATCACGGAGCCGGTCATCTTACAGATTCCTGTTTCTGCCTTTGACATGCGATTCAGGATCTCATAGATGAATGGACTCTCCAGGCTCCACCTCCACCGTCCCAAAAGCCAAACATCCTCTCTAATTCCATGCCTAACCACAAAGCTATGCCACATATTAGCCAAATATCCCTCAGCTCCACTAAAATCAACCCCAACTCAACCACATTTGACCCCACTAGCCATATAGTCTCAACGGATCAACCCAGACAGGTCATATTCCTTCCACCTGAACCTTGTGCCGAAGTTTCGCATATACGCATAGAGGAAGGCCAGCTTTCTGACACTAATGCACCTCTGGGACGATTGTAGAATGGGGCGTTTGTCCTCAATACATCTATCAGTGACCTTTTCCATCGGTCAATCCCAGCTGTACAGCTCAATTATGCCTCTTCTCTTGACAGTCCATACTTCAACGTGACGGATCCTAACCCATCTCCCAGTCTGACAAACCAGTTTCACTCTAATGTATCTCCTCCAGCAATCAACATGCAAGTTGTGGGTTGGGCCATGGCTGACAACATGGATTATGCCACTCCAACAATCAACGAGTGGTCAGGTGTTGAGTTGGATGGATTCCCATAATAGCCTGAATATCTCTGTGGGCTACCACAGCCCCGGGTGGATATCGGGGCGGCCTGTAAAGAAGCGCCTCACCTTTTAGAATCAATTTGAAAAATTTTGAAGAGTCGCCACCCGGATTTGTGGTTCGCCACCCGAGAAACCGTTTTGATTCGAAAATGCTCGATTGAATTGAAAACCAGAGATTTGTTAAGGGTTCGGAAGCCACGTTACGAGGGGGGAAGGGTTTTACGGCACCCCCCTCGCCCGATGCGGGATCGGTCTCTACTAAACATTTGTGGGATTTTTCAAAATGGTTTTGTTTCATATAAACAGTTAGCAAATATTTACAGGATTAACAGGTAAAAGAGTGCATGCATGTGTGACTGTACAGTGAATGATGAAAAATGACCATGCAAAATATACAAATTGAAGCAAGATAAAGCCCTGTCACTGAAATCACTCTCGAGCGCTCGGGAGTGGTCCCGAGCGCTTGGGAGTGCTTGAATTCCAACCCTGCAAGCCTTGTTTGTACAACAGAATATGAAAAGAGTACAATGTAAATATAAACCTAAGTAGCATAAACATCACACAGGCTTAACAAAAGACTTGAAAAACTGGGATCAGGCCCCATTCTTCCAAACCATGTATCTTTGTCCTTCTGAAAAATGATTTTACTGTTGTGAGGAGCAAAAAAAGGGACACATGCATGGACATACAAAAGGGGAATAAACCTAAAACTGTTAGGAGAATGGATTGAGCTTGCATGCGAAACACTCTCGAGCGCTCTGCAGTGATCTCGAGCGCTCGGGAGTTTTCCACACCCCAGGGTGATGTCAACCGACTAATCCATTACATGTAGTATGCTGGTACACTGGATCACGCATTTTTAAAGTGTGGGAAAGGGTTTCTTTTCTTTTCTCTTTAGATCCTGATCAAAGCTCTTTCCCACGCCTTAAGTGCAAACCATTTATTTTCTTTTTCTCTGAAAACAGCAGACCATTTGTACCAACATATCTTAACAAGAATTAAGAACAATTTTGGAACACACCCTACTCATGCATGTCCATTTGAACGCTAGAAAAAGGAAAAAAAAAAAAACAAAACTGGCATCACTCTCGAGCGCTCTAGAACAGTCCCGAGCGCTCGGGAGTTCTTCCAGTATTGCATGCATGGAAAACATTCATGGCCCTTTGCTCTTGCTTTAAAACTAAGGTCTTCTCTTCACACTCTCAGTATTGAGGACTGGAGTGAGCTGGGAAGCCTCCCTCAGAAGGGAAAACAGCCCCACTTTTGCTTGAAATCAAGGTATGAGACTTATACCTCTTGCTTGGAACTTTGATCCTTGAGGAAACGCTTGGAAGGATGGAAGAGGAATGAGGATCAGAGGTTTGTCATGGACTGAACTCCTTTCCTCTTCTTCAAATTTCTTGGTTATTTTGCCTTTGAAAAGGGGTTTTTTGCATGAGAGAGAATGGAACTTATTTTCTGCTTTGAAAAACCAGAGAAAGGGGTTCTAGAGAGAGAGAGTTCGTCCCCCCTCTGTGCTGAAGTCCAGCCCCTTATATAGGCAAGATAGCCTATGGTTTAAATTGGAAAAATGTGATTTGGAATCAAATGGGATCTCAGCTCTGACTCCTCTGACTGAGATAGAGTGTATTTGAAGGCAAAGACCAGCCAAGAACGGCTGAAATGATGATTGCATGGATAGTGGGGAGGCTCCCCCATCCATTGGGCAGTACAAAAGTCTCGAGCGCTTGAGAGTGATCTTCACTCTCGAGCGCTCGAGAGTTGACTGGTCAATGATTTTGGAAAAGGTCTGGAGCGCCTGGGATTGATCCAGAGCGCTTAAAAATGATTTTTGACATTTTATTTCCCATTTAAAGTCCTTCAAGGAGCATCGTTCCATTGGTCTAAGGCTTGTTCGATCCTATATTCATCATCGGGGAGCCTCCGGACCACGAATCAAGGAAATTCGAATCATCCAAATTGGGGTGTCTACAGTTGCCCCTCTTTGGGCGTTGCTCGATATCATGTCTTGATATGAGTGACGTCCAAAGATTGAGACAGCCCAATTCGAGCCAAGACAAATCCTTAATTCCACAAACAAATGCAAAACAGCACATTCAATGCATGAGGTCGCGTCCTTTAGGACTGCCTACGTACCCTTTTCTGTAGGGATCAGACCAGCGTAGTTCTTCGGGACAAATGCGAGCACGTGTAATGCACACACAAGTAAAATTAACAAGATCTCGACAATACAAATGGAAGTCCACCTGTTGCTCTGTTTGGTGGATAGAACGTGCAAGCACATGTGATGCATGCATGAAAAGTGACTGACACGAGGTTGATAAGATAATTGTATGAAAAGTCCACCTGTTGCTCTGTTTGGCGGACAGAAAATGCAAGCACGTGCGATGCATGCAAGAGAAAAGATCGACACGAATTTAATAAGATAAACATGTAAATGATCCACCTGTTGCTCTGTTTGGCGGAAAGAAGCACGTGCGGTGCATGCACGAGAAATAATCGACACGTGTTTAATAAGATAAACATGTAAATGATCCACCTGTTGCTTTGTTCGGCGGACAGAACGATGATAAAGTAGTATCTGTAGGGTAGAAATACCTGTCAACATGTTGAGATTAGCATAAATAGACAAAATTTCAATCGACTACCAAGTAAAACAGCCAGTCGAGGAGCGTGAGCTCAAAATCACAACACCGACTAGGACTCGCTTCCTCTAATTCCGTTTGACGCGGCCAAAGCCAGGACTGAGATTGATTTTGTAAAAAGAGAGGGAAAAGCTAAGCAAGCCTCGTCGGCGGGAAGAGGCACGGGACGACGGGGGCCGGCACGAAGGCTGAGGAAAGATCCCAGCGCTCAGAACCACTCCCAAGCACTCGGGAGTGGTCTCGAGCGCTCGAGACCTTTGCTGGGGGCCACTGTCCTGTTCACCTTCTTCGACTGATTTGGGGTTTAAACCTCACTCCCAAGCGCTCGAGAACCAGTGTATGGTACAGACGACGATTCTCGTACAATCTCTCCTCTCTCTTGCTCGATCTCTCTCTCACTCTCGCAGTCGATCTCTCTCTCTCTCTCGCCCTCACAGTCGGTCTCTCTCTTCATCAAAAACAGCCACGGATCGAGCCTCCGATCTCGAGTTCTCTTCGATCTTCCACTGGGCAATCGTGTGCCAGGAGGTGCGGATCAAAAGAAAGGAAAAGGCTTGGGGGAAGGAAGAACAAAGAATGGTCAGCGACGGTGAGAACGGGGAGACGCCCAGCCGAGAGGCGGCGGCGAAGGAGGTCGCGGCGGTGACGGAAGAGGCTAGTAGAGTTAGGAGTGAGAGTGGGACGAGGGTGGGGGAGACCGGTGAAGTTCCAGTAGCGAGGGGTGATGTTGGTGGGGGAGATGAGGGATTGCCCAGCCGCGAGGAGGCAGCGGCTGTGGCGGCGGCGGAGAGGACCAGTGGCGGAGATGCTACGCCAGTCCAGGAGGATGTCATTGAGGGTTTGATAGCGGTAGAGAGTGTTAGCGGGAGTTTGGCGGCGGTAGGTGGCATAGGTGATAGTGAGATGGCGCGAGGAGACGGTGATGAGCCGGCCACAAGCAGCGGGGGAGATGCTACGGGCACTCCTCGTACTCCTACAGTGGAGGAGCTGCTTGCAGCTGCTGAGGGGACGGGTGGCGAGCGGGGGGAGGATGTTAGTGAGGAGGTAGTGATAGGCGGGCGCGTCGTCGCTACATCGGTGCTGAGGGCGACAGCGGTCGAGCCGAGGGTCGGTGATAGCGGGATTGGAGCTTCGGAGCCGGTCCCATTCGTGGAGGGAGACTTTTTAGATACAGCGAGGCCACAGGACATACTGGACGTCCTTGGTCTTGATGCTGGGGTTAGAGAGGTGCTGAGGGGAGCGAGGACTCCGGAGGATCAGGCCTCAGCGCTGCTGCTGGGAGCGTTACTCAGTGGGGATAGGGTACCAGATGTTGGAGGACTCGGAGTGGGGTCGGAGACGGAGGATAGGGAGTTGGGGGAGGAGCCGGAGGCGGAGGAAGAGGTGATTATCGAGGAGCGGGTCACAGCGGCGGCCGAGGCGAAGGCCTACTTGAGCCGTGCACGTCCTGAGTTTACGGCAGATACTTATGCACCACAGTTACACTTCTTTGAGCCGACGGGGATGACTGGCTATACTCCTGCTCGGACGGACTACCCCGAGGACTTGCTCTTGCGAGATCGAGCCTCGCACATTTCTTCTAGCTGGACCACGGTATGATTTTAATGTTTTACTTTCCTGCTTTAGACTTGCTTTCCTGAATCACTTATTGCTTACTGATGCTGTCTCTTTGCTTTGTTGAAACAGCGTACCAAGGACATTTATGGCCACGGAGGTTCAGGTCATTCATTGCAGCACTTCTTAGCGTTGCCCCGGAGAGTGCGGGAGCTGGTGGAGGAGACTGGTTTCGGGCCTTTCATCCAGTTGTTGACATCGGCGAGGGTTGACCGTGCGGTGATGACAGCACTGGTAGAGCGATGGTGGGACACCACCAACACGTTTCACTTCCGCTTCGGGGAGATGACGGTGATGCCCCTTGACTTCGCCGCGATTACAGGGCTCCGGGTCGGAGGTGAGCCGATTCCATTCGACCCGAGTATAGCACTGGATGATGCAGCTTTGAGGTGGTTCCTTGGCCGGGTCCCACGCCCACGCGGAGGTGTGCGAGTGCAGGCGATTCCACGATTATCTTGGGATCACGAGCGGCGGATAGCGTCGAGCGGAGATGGCGAGGGCCTATTCTTTATGCACCGGGGCTTCTGTTCCCTTTCGAGGCGATCTCGGTTCACTGAGTTACAGCCGGCTGGTTGATCGAAGGCGGCGGGCCCGTCTGAGGAGGTCTTTGCTCTGTGCACTCTCTCTTGTTTTACGGGGCTGCCACATGCGGGGTGGGGGACACCATTGGTGGATACTGGCGGGTGATAGAGGTATGACTCGACATCCTTGCTTTGAATTGCTTTTGATTGATTGAATTGAATTGAATTTGAACATGTATCTGACTTGAATCGACTTGATCTTCATGATTTGCAGCTTTGGGCTTATGAGGTCTTGGGCATGTTCCCGCCCGAGAACACTTGCACAAATCCACACTTGCTTCCACGTGCGCTTGCATGGAGCACAGAGTATCGGAGGGCCAAAGAGCAGAGGGGGCAAGTGATGGTTTTCCGGCGTTGGCTGAAGCGGTCACAGACTGCTTCCTTTTTCTTCCTTTCTTCCTTTTCATGCTTTTTTTTACCAGATTTGATTATTAATGAACAACAACTGAATGCGAGTTCACTTTGGGATCGATGGGCGAGGTGGAGGCGACTTCCTTCCGAGGCCGGGAGGTGACCAGAGTCGAGTCTTCTTTGGAATGTCCATTGGGCAGTGATGGTACTTAGGAGATCGGGTGACTCGGCAGTCGCTCGGTGTTCTGAGTTTATTGTGCCAGGCTACTCCTCCACCACGGGTGCTGGATCGAGACCTACACTCGGCCGAAATTTGGAGCGATACAGTGCCGGACAACGACTTGGAGCGGTACTTGCGGCGCACATTGGACTATCGACCCTCTGAGGCAGTGCAGCCACCACAGGTGTAGAGGCGGGGCGAGGAGACGGATAGCGGCCGAGGCCGAGGAGGGCGAGGAGGGAGGCTGGAGGTGCAGTTGGAGGCAGTGAGGGGTGAGCCTGGAGGTGAGGTTGGAGACGAGACCAGAGGGCGGGGCCGCGGTGGTCGCTCTTCACGTGGTAGGGGCGAGGTGCTGAACTGCCGCTGCTTTGGGAGAGAGTCTTTGGTTCTTTAGGGCGAGGCGAGAGTAATACTGGGGTTCTGAGGCGGCTGCCATACGCTCGATCGGGCTGCCGGCATTGGGTGGACGATAGGGGTGAGAGACCCTTCTGGAGCACGTGCGTTGTTGGACATTCCACGCCTTCCGCATCTACCGATGCGACTTCCAGCACAGGTATAATATGACTTTGCATCTTTCGATACTTTAAATGTTTCTTGCACATGCATCCACTGTTTTGATCTTTGAATTATCATGCAGGTGCCGAGAGAATGGGCTGAGCAGGCCATTATGCTGATGGTAGGGATGTGGCAGCTGTTGAAGGACTGTACGAAGGGGAGGATTCTCCAGACCAGACCCGTCCCTGAGCCTGCTTTACCTGTTGCTGCCCAGGTATGAAAATACAACACATGCACATGCATTTCATTGGATTTTAAAACATGTACCAAATGTATGAATGCTTATGATATGCAGGTGCAGCCACGACGCTCAGTCAGGACACAGCCTCAGGTTACCACGATCCTTCCAGCTTCCACCAGCACGAGAGGCCAGGGTAGACAGAGAGCGGGGGCTGGACAGTTCGAGATGGTTCCGAGGGCAGCGTCTCGGCGTAGACCCGCTCCTGAGGAGTCAGAGGAGGACACAGAGGAGTCGCTCGAGTCACGAGCTTTAGGGTCTACTGACTCAAGCAGCGCCTCAGGCCCTTCCGACGATGATGAGGATGATGACGAGGTCGAGGTTGAGAACTCTGAGTCCGAGGGACGTCAGCAGAAGAGGACTCGTCTGAGCTGAGTCTTCAGTTTTTTGCTTTCATTAGCCTTTTCTTTTACTTGGGCCTGCGTGCCAAGATAGTTGTTGCTTCCGGGCCTGCGTGCCTTGATTTTGTTTGGGTCTGCGTGCCCCGGTAGGTAGGATTGGGCGTGTGTTTGCCCCAGCTTATGTACTTCCTTCCTTATTCATTGTAGATACCGCATTGACTTATGAAAATCTGCACTTTTATCCATTTGCATTTGTTCGCACTCCCTTTAAGAATTGTATTTTATGAAATATGTTTGTCTAGCTTTGAAAGGAGGTAAAGAGCACGCGAATTTCAACCGATACTCTTAAAACAGAATAAAACTTGACATAGTCGACTTGACTCATAGAAATTGTCTTCGAATGACAAGAACGCCCTCAACGTGGAATATGCAAGCACTAAGGCAAATAACAACTACACTTAACCGAGACTGGACACGGAAATGGGACACGAGAGCACTTATTCCGAGGGCATGCCTCTAACGCCACTACAATTAGTGAAATAGGGACGTTGGGAGGTGGAAGTTGATTTCGTAAGCTTTGGTGTGCGTTCGACTGTTCCACAAAGTCACCATCATGTATTAAGACATGCGTACACCATTGGAATTGGACAAATGCTCTCGACACGAGCTTTGACACGTCGACGGGAAGGAAACTATTAAAATTTTGGGACTTTTCGAGGAATAAGTTTGAATATTGAGACAAATGGACAACTGGACATGCTGCATCCCCTCAAGAACAGACTGGAATTTGTTGCATAGGAGGAATAGAGCTTGAGGTGCCATCTTGAGACTCAAAACCAGAGAGCAAAACTTGCTGTCAATACAGCAGAACTCTCGAGCGCTCGAGAGTATTGTCGAGCGCTTGGGAGTTAAGTCTCGAGCGCTCGAGACTTCTGTGGTTTGCAGATCTGTGTTATTTTCCAAGATGGTTTCTAGCTCTAGCATGTTGTTTTCTCCTGCATGCACCTTTCTCATACACCTTGTAACTTGCCCTATGCTGCTTCCCAGGGGTCAGTGGCTTCCCAAAGCAAGTCTAGTGCTTTTCCAAAGCTTTTTCAAGCTTTCCAAAGTTTGAATTCCAAAAGGGTTTTGGAAATGATGAGTTTCAAGGCTGGTGGGGAAGTGGTGATGTCTCCCCTAAGCTTCTATAAATACCAGACTCACTTTGGTAAGTACTCACACCTCATTCCATCATCCATCTCTCAAAAATCCCATTTCTCATGGCTTTGTTGAACCAAGCCTTGCTCCGCCCTTGGTTGGACAGCCTTGATGGCATCGATTGGCTGAACTTCCGAGGGCATCGCCTCCACGCCTTGAAATATCTCCGCGAGATTGTTATCCGTCCTGTCTTGCTGCATGCGGCGGCACGCTTTTGGGATCCCGAAGTGCATGTCTTTCGCTTCGGTTCACAAGAGCTATGTCCCACCGTCGAGGAATTTCACGCCTATCTTGGCAGCCATGACTCCGCCGAGCCAATTGTTCCGATGCTTAGGGAGAGTATGAAGAACATCCTAAAAGCCAAGCTGGGTGTCAGTGGGAACGTTGCTGAGTTCTTGACCCGGGGCAATGCCATCAACATTGTGCGGCTGTACGAGATGTTCAGCCACCTGGAGACTTGACGGATTTTGAGCATCAAGGTCGTTGGATGACACTGCATTTGCCTCCTGGCGGCTTTCTGCGGTGCCATCTGTTGGTCGGCCAGTTTGTCTGTTGGTGGGAGTTCTTTGCTCGGATCGAGGCTCGCAGAGGCGTTGCGCCTTTGGTCCTGCGGAAACCTTGATGGGGTTGGATGCAGTTCATGATAGTCGCACACAGACTTTTGTGGTAGCCCGTTGTTGCTGCAGGTTAGGGACCTCACTCGGCTCTCCTTTTCTATTTCTCACGTTCATTTTACCTCATCACTCAGTTTAGGCTTTATCGGCTCCTTGCTTGTTTTCTCTCTTTTGGGTAGATGTGGCTCTGTGACAAGTTGAATATGCTGACCCCTCGCCAATGACTGGTGGTACCGGGCTAGCGGATGGAACCGCCCTTTCCAGGTGATGTACCGGTGAAGATGATTGGGCTGATTTCCTCGCGTCTGGCAGAGGAAGATGATATTGCTTGGCGGTGCCATTGGCTGAGGCTTCCTGCAATGATTGTGAGCAACATGGGCTCGATGCATGTGTTTATGGCTGGCTTGGCAGGCTTTACTTTCTACTCGCCTTTCCGCATCCTTCGTCAGCTCGGACTTAGTCAAGAAGTGCCGCCGCAAGGATCTGAAGTGCTTCGTCTCCCTCCCTTCACCATTCCGGGCCTTCGGAGTTATGTTCGAACATGGGAGGCTCGTAGGACTGAGCCAAATGATCCTCTTTACTCCATTGCTTCCACCGGAAGGTACCGCAAGTGGCTAAGGAGAGATGTGGAAGCGAGAATGGGTTGATTGCTTATTTTGCCGTTTTTTGAAATAAAAGTTAGGTCTCGTTATGCGTTTTCCGTTTTCATGCTCAGCTTGTAATAAAGAAATCATCGGAATAAAATTGACTGATTAAGGGTTTCCCCTTTTTGGTTCATTAATTGCATGTACTTTGAAAGAAAGAGCTTTGACTTGTCAATTTGGATTTGAGTTTTGAAATTTAGGACTGAACCTCAAAATGAGATTGCCTACGTATCCTTTAAGAAAGGGGAATCAGGCCCATACGTAGTTCAGGCTAGGGTTCGCTCGGGTGTTAACACTCTTCTTTTGCGCTCTAAATTTTGCCTAGAACCGCCCTTTCGGGTTTTCGGCCTAGCGAGCTCTTTTTCAACTTTTTGCCTTTACTTTTGCCTAGGCCGCCCTTGCGGGTTTTCGACCTAGCAGGCTTGCTCTAATTTTTCCTGATCGCCCGCCTTGCGGTTTTCGCCCAAATGAGCTCTCTCAGGGGTAATATCGTTTGAGTTGGTCCAAATTGACAAGATTCGAGAATTCGTTGCCGTCCAGATCGATGATTGAAGCTGCCCCTCCGGAAAGGATCGACTTGATGATGTACGGTCCGGCCCACTTTGGTCGGAACTTCCCCCGTAAATCAAAGATCGGTGCACGAATTTCCTTGACTACCATGTCTCCCTCTTGCATGTCCCTTGACTTCACCTTCTTGTTGAATGCCCGGGCGATTCTCCGCTGATAACCCTGAATGTGATACAATGCCCGGAGTCTCCTTTCATCAAACAACATGAGCTCTTCGAATCTTCCACTGATCCAATCGGCCTCATCTATTCCTTGTTCAGCCATAACTCTGAGCGATGGCACTTCTAGCTCGATAGGGAGAACGGCTTCCATACCGTGCACCAAAGAATACGGTGTTGCCCCCGTCGGTGTGCGAATAGACGTCCGGTATCCCCATAAAGCTAGTGGTAGCTGTTCATGCCAATCCCTAGCTGATTCGACAGTCCTCTCAAGAATCGACTTGATGGTTTTGTTGGCTGCTTCGACTGCCCCATTCGTTTGTGGTCGATAAGTGGTTGAGTGATGCACCTGAATCTTGAATTCGTCAAAGAGCTCGAGAACTTTCCCTTTGAAATGCACACCATTGTCGGATACAAAGGCTTGAGGTACCCCATACCGATAAATGATGTTTTGCCTGATAAAGTGAGCCACTTGAACTGCCGTCAAAGTCTTGTACGAAGCTGCTTCGACCCATTTGGTGAAATAATCGACCGCTACCAAGATAAACCTATGGCCATTAGAGGCTGCGGGCGTGATTCTTCCAATGACATCGATGCCCCAGGCGGAGAATGGCCATGGTGTCGCCATCGAGTGTAATTCCGAAGGCGGGACGTGGATGAGATTAGCATGAGTCTGGCACTTATGACACCGGCGCATGTACTCGATACAATCTGTCTCCATGGTCGACCAATAGTAGCCCAACCTCAAAACTTTCTTAGCCAGCATCATCCCATTCATGTGTGGTCCACAGACTCCTTCATGAACCTCCTCCATTACCGCTCTCGTGTCGTCGCCGTGAATGCACAGCTTGTGAACTCCGCATGGAGATCGCCGATACAATTACCCACCGCAAATGATGTATTGAGACGCCAATCTTTGTAATGCAATGCGGTCCTTCTTGGTTGTATCTGTAGGGAATTCTCCTTTCTCGACGAAATTCCAAATATCGTGAAACCAAGGGAGTCCATCATCAGGCTCATCGACGTTCATGACATAGTCGTACACGTGTTTCCCTCTTTGTTCAATCATAAGAGGCCTTAACTTTACTCCGATCGGGAGTTCCAACATAGATCCCAAAGTAGCGGCGCGTCGTGGCGGTTCTTCATCCTCGGGACGTGCGTGAAAGTTACCTTCTGAAAATTCGGGATAAGTTCGTCGAGTCGCTGATGATACGGCTTCATCTTCTCATCTTTAACCTTCCATTCTCCGTTCGCTTGTGACACGACCAAGTTAGAATCTCCCACAACCTCTAGTACTTTGACTCCAATTTCCAGTGCGGCTTCCATCCCAACAATACACGCTTCGTATTCCGCTTCGTTGTTCGTGACTTCGAAGTTCAATTTGAAAGCAAGGGGGATATGTGACCCCTCGGGCGAGACCAGCAGTACGCCAATTCCAAAGCCCTTCTGGTTTGCAGCGCCGTCGAAATACAACGTCCATGTTTCGTCCACTGCAGTCATTACATCTTCGTCGGGAAATTGAAACTCCGTGTGTTCTGGACCCTCGATCGGGCGATCTGCCAAAAACTCTGCTACTGCTCTTCCTTTTACTGACTTGCGTGTGACATACTTGATTTCGAACTCGGCCAATAAGAGCAACCAACGTGCTAACTTACCGGTAAGTGCTGGCTTCTCGAACAGATATTTGAGGGGGTCCATCCGAGAAATCAGTATCACCGAATAAGACAGCATGTAGTGTCTCAATTTCTTTGTGGCCCAAACAAGCGCCCAGCACGTCTTCTCCAACGAAGTGTATCGCTCTTCGCTTCCGACCATTTTCTTGCTCAGGTAGTAGATTGCCCTTTCAACCCCATCTTCTCCCTCTTGTGCTAACATGCACCCCATGGATGAGGGCGTGACAGACAAGTATAGGATCAAAGGTTTTCCTGGAATGGGTGGCATCAAGATCGGCGGATTCTGTAGGTAGGTTCGGATTGCTTCAAAAGCCTTTTGACACTTGTCGCTCCACTCGAATCTCACATCCTTCTTGAGCAGACGAAACAACGGTTCACAGGTTAGAGTCAGCTTAGCGATGAATCGACTGATAAACTGAATCTTTCCCAAGAAGCACCAGACTTCTTTCTCTTGGCGGCTCCATCTCGAGAATGGCTTTGATCTTAGAAGGATCCACCTCGATCCCACGGTCCTGATCATGAATCCAAGCATCTTTCCGGCCGTGACCCCGAACGTGCACTTCTGCGGATTGAGTCGCATTCTGTACTTTCGAATCCTTTCAAAGAATTTCCTCAACGCTGGTAGATGATCCTTTCGCTCTTTTCCCTTCACTATCATGTCATCGACGTAAACCTCGACCTCCTTGTGAATCATGTCGTGCAACAGTGTGGTAGCACCCCTCTGATACGTAGGACCGGCGTTCTTCAACCCAAACGGCATGACCCGATAGCAATATGTCCCCCACTCAGTGATGAACGTGGTCTTTTCTCTGTCTTCTGGAGCTAGGAGAATCTGATTGTACCCTGAGAAGCCGTCCATGAAGGATAATAGAGCGTGCCCTGCGGTATTATCAACAAGTACATCTATGTGCGGCAATGGAAAATCATCCTTAGGGCTCGCTTTGTTCAGATCTCTGAAATCGACACACACTCTGATTCTGCCATCCTTTTTGGGGACGGGAACGATGTTGGCTACCCAAGTGGGGTACTCCGTTACAATTAGAAAACCAGCGTCGATTTGTTTCGTGAGTTCTTCCTTTATCTTTAAAACCCAATCAGGCCGCATTTTTCTTAGTTTTTGCTTAACGGGCTTTGCGTCAGGGTAGAGGGGGATTATGCTCGACTATTTCCTGGTCGATTCCGGGCATGTTCGCGTGGGACCAAGCAAAAACTTCTTTGAATTCTTTTAGTAAATCTGTGAGTTCTTGAAGCTCAGTGGGAGACAGCCCAGAACCTACCCGAACCAATCGAGGGTCATCCTCATCACCCAAGTTTATTGAGATTATTTCTTCTTTTAAAGGCTGAGCATGCCTTTCATTTTCGCGATCGATAAGGGAACGGATCTCCTTGGGAATGTCCCCATCGAGATCTATCCCTTCATCATCGGGATCTAAACAATTTATTTCAAAAATCGGCAAGTAAGCGAAAACGTCATTCATTTCATTAACCATTTCAGCAGACGGGGGGAATACAGCGGTTGACTCGAACTCAAAATGAAAGCTACGACGTGGAGGGCCGATAGGCACAAACTCCGACTCCGTGCTAGACGACGAGTCAGTGTTGGACTCAGACTCAGACTCAGTGCAAGTGTTGTGAGTGCGAGTTACATGTGGAATGAAAGTGCAATTATCATAAGTGCCTATAGCCTCGACAATGAGCTTGGAAGGGTCTTCAATCTCTTCTTCGTCTCCAAGCACAAGCACAGCAGCATCTTCGACCATACCCTCCAGACCCTCGCCCTCGAACAGAAGTTGGAGACGCCCAAACCAAAAGCTTCCGGCCCGGTCAGTGCCTCAGACAATTCTTCCACCTTTGGAATCTCTTCATCACTCTCCCAGGTATCATTGGCAAAGATTTCGAAGCCAGGATACTTCTTTTTCGTCTCGATGTCCACAAACGGTTCAGGTTCTCCTTGGTACAGTGGTTCTTTCCCCTTCGACTTCATCTCAATTGCACGGGACCGGGCATAATTGCGCCACTTCTTTGCTGGATCACTCTTCTTGGCATCATAGCCTAGACCAAAACGTTCGTTACTCCCAGGGAAGTCAGGGAATTCGGGGACACCTTGAGCGTAAAGCCCCAAGCCCATGCCTGGCAGATACTTCATCCTTTTCATAATTTCCAGTGCTGCGGAGCTTACCAAGAAACCGTCCTCGGCTCGGATAGTACACACCTTCGAAGTCATGACAGCAAAGCCTCCCATGGCAACATCTTCCTCTCCATGCATAATCTCAAACAGCGGGGAATTGTCCTCGGAGTGCAGGCGAATGCCTGAGTCTCCATGAATGATGAGGGTTCCAGAGTCCAAACCCAAGATCAGTTTCTGGTGCAATGTTGAGGGTACACCCATAACATCCGGACGATGTAGCCAAGGCCTTCCCAATAGGAGATTGAAGGATGCAGGAATTTCCAGTACGCAGAATTCGACGGTGGTCTTGAACTTGCCAGTTGCGAGTTCCAGATTGATTGTCCCCAGAACATCTCGGCGCGTATTATCATAAGCGCGAACACCCAAATTCGACGGCGCGAAGTCTTTGTTCTTAAAGCCCAAGCAATAAGCAGTGCGGAGTGGACACACATTAATGGCGGAGCCATTATCAACAAGGATTGCGGGAACCCACTTTCCGAGGCACTTCATGGTGATGTGAAGGGGCTTGTTGTGGTCAGCTCCTTCAGGCGGCAGATCTTTCTCGGTGAAGGATAAGGTGTGCTGGGTGAAGTTCGGGGTTATGAGAGCAATGAGAGCTTCTGGGGCAATATCAGAGGGGACTTCAAGTCTGGAGAGGGTGTTGACAAACCTGCGACGGTGTTCACAGGAGGCAGCTAACACTCCCCACATAGACATGCGAGCAGGGGTTTCCTGGAGTTGACGAATAATAGGATCAGCGGAGGCTTCAGGGTCGGCTTCAGGGAGGGAGTTGAGGTCGATGGATAGCTTGGACTGGGTAGGTGGGTTAGATTTAGTGGAGCTAGAAGGGTTATTTTGTGGAGCTTGCGGGACGGAAGTGTTCGGGTTTGTAGGATTGACAGGGGTATTCTGCTGCGGTGGAGGGGCTCGGGATGAGCTACCCTGCTGGAGGTTGGTAGGCTGATAAACTCTCCCACTTCTGGTAAGGTTGCTAATTGTTTTGGGAATGGGCTCCCACCAAGTACCTTCCCAGAAATCAGAGAAGTCCAAGTCATAGTCATCCGCCTTACGCTTCCCTTTGTCCAGTGCTGTCTTCTCCAAAGAGTCATTAAGGGTTTCCATCTCCAAAGCATGCCAGATACTATCCTCCTCCAGCGAATTCCAGAAGTTGACATTGCTGTTGTCATTGCTGATTTGCAGAGATCCCTCATCCAACATGGCCTTATTGACAGTCAGCTCTTCACCATCCATCCATACGTTCACCAATTCAGATTTTTCCCACAGATCTTCTGGATCCAATACACAAATGTTGGGCTCATCAGGGATTTGAACCACGGGTTTGGAAAAGAACTCCTCGATGATGTATTCCTGCGGGCAGAAATAATAATCCGTGGCGCGCTCCAGAGCATCGGAGTCTCGAGTGAGGTTGACAATGGTCCTGGCATTGAGCCCTGAGAGCATGCGGGGGTTCATCAGATCCAACTCTTCTACCACTTCCTCTTCTTCTTGAAAGAGATACACCAATGATGTCTCATCTAGGGGGTCGAAATCATCCATCCAGTGCCATCCATTGGGTTCGGGCTCCCATTCCCATTCATCTTCCTTCTCAATAGGTTCAGGCTCAGTGAACAGAGCAAACAGAGAATACCCGTCCAGTGGATCAGCCATCATCTCATCCCAGTCTCGTCTCCATTCTCCTTGTTCCAGTTCCTCGACTTGCTGCGGATCAAGCGCCACGGGCCAGATTCCAGTGATAAGAGTCCTTTCTTCAATCGCCAAGAAATCTTGTACCAGGTCTTCCCACCTTACCTGAAAGTCCCATTCCACTGTTTCCAGTGCGCAGACAGTATCCTCAATTGGCAACTCGACGGTCGGTTTGGGTTGAGAATCAGGAATGATGTAAAGGCTGGGGTTAAAGGGTTGGCTTGTGGAAATGAGGTTGGTGCGGGCATTGGAATGCTTTGGGAGTGGATTTGAGATAGTGTTTGGTTTCTGTGGAGGCATAGGAAGAGTTTTGTTGTCTATGAGATCTTGGATTGCATGGCAGAGACGAAAGCAGTTGTCGGTTAGGTGGCCCACATTCTGGTGATAGGCACAGTAAACATTAGGATTGTGGGACGGGGGTAGCTTTTGAGGTAAGGGAGTAGGGGCAAGTGGCTTGAGGGTGCCGCTCTCGACCAATTTCTCGAGCACGGCAGAGAGCGGTGCTGAGAATTGAGCAAAAGTACGGGCTGGTTACGCGGCTGACTGTTCTGAGTGGCTATTTGGTTCACCGGCTCGGCTTGGGTTGTATTTGTGGAGGTGTTGGGTAGGTTGGCGTAGTTGGCGTTACCAAATAGGTTGTTGCTGTTTCCGGAGTAAACCTTCTTGGGTTTGGGAGCAGGCTCGGGCTTGTCAAGGATCCCCAATTGAACTGCTTCTTCGACGGCTAAGCCTGTATCGAAGAAAGTCTTAAAGTCTGACCATGCTTGGGCCATAACCATGTGCCGGGCGAGATTGGGTTGGAGGTTACGGACAATCATCCTGATTTGATCCTGGTCACTTGGCCTATCCTTCATCTGTGCTGCTTTTCCCCTCCATCTTTTCACAAAGTCGGCGAAAGCCTCTTTTGCTTCCATCTTTGTCGACTCTAGCTCACGAGTGGTTACTTCCAACTGAATGTTGTAATCGTACTGCGCCACGAAAGCCGCGCATATGTCCTCCCAGGATCGCTTCTTTCTCTCATCCAACGAAGTGAACCAGTGTAGTGCATGTCCCACCAAGGTCTGTGAGAACATCTGTGCCATGGCATCCTTCTCGACTCCCCACATAGACAGTGCTCCAATGTATCCCGTCAGGTGGGCCTTTGGATCCCCCGTTCCATCAAATTTGGCGAAATCGATTGGCCTAAACTTTTCTGGAAGCTTCGCATTAGGAAACAAGCAAAGCTTATTGATGTCGAAACCGGTCGATGCTATTTTCTCGTTCCTTGCAACAGATTCCTCCAGCTGGGTAAGTTTCGCCAATACCGCTGCCATTTCGGGATTCTGCGGGGTTTCCAAATCAAACACCAGCTGTTCTTGGTTCGGATTCGGGTTAGGATTAGGGTTGAAATTTAGGTTGGGATTTGGATTTGGGTTTGGGATAGGAATCGGGTTAGGAATTGCATTTGGGTTAGGGATAGGAATCATCATCATGAGTTGGGCAATTTGGTTATCAGTACGTTCGCCCAGGCGTTGAATGTCTTCTCTAATCTGTGCCATTTCTCCATTCAAATTTCCCGGGTTCGGGTTAGGGTTTGCACGGGGATTGGGGACGGGATTTGGATTTGGATTGGGCTCGCCTCCGTTTGGATTTGGATTCGGGTTACCAGCGTTCGGGTTTGGATTGCCTCCGTTCGGGTTTGGACCGGGATTCAGGTTTGGGTTTAAGCCTCCGACCAACAGATCCATTCCGACCCCCAAATCTGATGCACTGACGGAGTCTGCTTGTAGTTGGAGCCGTTCCAATCTCTGTCCCAAAGGTCTGGTCCAAGAGGGTATGGCGCTCTTCTTCTTCGGCCCAATTGCTTAGAACTGACAGGAAAGCAAAAACTCGTGCTCAGACGCGGTTCTTGCTTGCATTTTTATGAAAATTCATGCATGATTTTGGAAAATGAGTGCACCGTCATCGTCACCGACTCCGAAAAGATTGGTTTACGGGAGGTTGCCTCGATCCTTAGATTTTTGGGGTGTATCCTCATTTTGGAACGGTCGATTCCCAAAAGATGCTAAAATAAGCTAAGTATTCGGCTAACATTCCATCGGCAATTCGACCATTGGTTCGGAATGACTTGGGGTGGACAATGTGATGCGATAACCGATATGGCGTAAGCGGTACACTTGCTTTTAGCCTGGATGGTGTTGGCATCACAATGTCCTGCTCCCCTATCGTTCCTTTCCTTTAGTTAAATCCTGATCAAATGCTTAGTCAAGGACTTAGCAAAATCTTAGTTTCCTTTAGGTTCGGGTTCGAAGAATTATGTGATTTGAACAACATGCACTGGAGCGCATGACTCTTCATCGGGTCTTGGCAACCTTCCGAAGACCGCGCGAGCGAGTCTCGAGCATCGTGGCTGACAGCATGACAATGCAAGATGCAATGCGGCACGTAAACAGGCTATAACACATAATCCTGCCCTATAGGCTCCTGTCCTAGTTTGGGAAGGTTCTATGGCTTGCTAAACATGTGCAAAGGCCGGTTTTGGCTTGAAGAGGGTTCCCCGGACTAGAGTCAAAGTATACCTCCCGTTATCGAGCGTACACCCAATAACGGTACGAAACGGTAGATATGACTCATCACGGTCGAGGGTTGCTGAGCGTTTCGGGATTCCTTGTCACCGGCAAGCCGGGCAAGATTGCCGAAACACAACAGCGGGGCTGCATAAGATATATACAAAGGATAGAAAAATGAAACAAAACAATTTTGAAAACCCCCCGAATGTTTTTCAAGCTTGGCTCACAAATTTAATTAATATTCAAGGAAAACGGACCGTTTTGGAAACATGCCAAATTTTCTCTTAAGTATTAATTAAATCATTTCCCCAGCGGAGTCGCCACTCAGCCCCGGGTGGATATCGGGGCGGCCCGTAAAGAAGCGCCTCACCTTTTAGAATCGATTTGAAAAATTTTGAAGAGTCGCCACCCGAATTTGTGGTTCGCCACCCGAGAAACCGTTTTGATTCAAAAATGCTTGATTGAATTGAAAACCAGAGATTTGTTACGGGTTCGGAAGCCACGTTACGAGGGGGGAAGGGTTTTACGGCACCCCCCTCGCCCGATGCGGGATCGGTCTCTACTAAACATTTGTGGGATTTTTCAAAATGGTTTTGTTTCATATAAACAGTTAGCAAATATTTACAGGATTAACAGGTAAAGGAGTGCATGCATGTGTGACTGTACAGTGAATGATGAAAAATGACCATGCAAAATATACAAATTGAAGCAAGATAAAGCCCTGTCACTGAAATCACTCTCGAGCGCTCGGGAGTGGTCCCGAGCGCTTGGGAGTGCTTGAATTCCAACCCTGCAAGCCTTGTTTGTACAACAGAATATGAAAAGAGTACAATGTAAATATAAACCTAAGTAGCATAAACATCACACAGGCTTAACAAAAGACTTGAAAAACTGGGATCAGGCCCCATTCTTCCAAACCATGTATCTTTGTCCTTCTGAAAAATGATTTTACTGTTGTGAGGAGCAAAAAAAGGGGACACATGCATGGACATACAAAAGGGGAATAAACCTAAAACTGTTAGGAGAATGGATTGAGCTTACATGCAAAACACTCTCGAGCGCTCTGCAGTGATCTCGAGCGCTCGGGAGTTTTCCACACCCCAGGGTGATGTCAACCGACTAATCCATTACATGTAGTATGCTGGTACACTGGATCACGCATTTTTAAAGTGTGGGAAAGGGTTTCTTTTCTTTTCTCTTTAGATCCTGATCAAAGCTCTTTCCCACGCCTTAAGTGCAAACCATTTATTTTCTTTTTCTCTGAAAACAGCAGACCATTTGTACCAACATATCTTAACAAGAATTAAGAACAATTTTGGAACACACCCTACTCATGCATGTCCATTTGAATGCTGGAAAAAGGGAAAAAAAAACAAAACTGGCATCACTCTCGAGCGCTCTAGAACAGTCCCGAGCGCTCGGGAGTTCTTCCAGTACTGCATGCATGGAAAACATTCATGGCCCTTTGCTCTTGCTTTAAAACTAAGGTCTTCTCTTCACACTCTCAGTATTGAGGACTGGAGTGAGCTGGGAAGCCTCCCTCAGAAGGGAAAACAGCCCCACTTTTGCTTGAAATCAAGGTATGAGACTTATACCTTTTGCTTGGAACTTTGATCCTTGAGGAAAAGCCTGGAAGGATGGAAGAGGAGTGAGGATCAGAGGTTTGTCATGGACTGAACTCCTTTCATCTTCTTCAAATTTCTTGGTTATTTTGCCTTTGAAAAGGGGTTTTTTGCATGAGAGAGAATGGAACTTATTTTCTGCTTCGAAAAACCAGAGAAAGGGGTTCTAGAGAGAGAGAGTTCGTCCCCCCTCTCAGCTCCTTATATAGGCAAGATAGCCTATGGTTTAAATTGGAAAAATGTGATTTGGAATCAAATGGGATCTCAGCTCTGACTCCTCTGACTGAGATAGAGTGTATTTGAAGGCAAAGACCAGCCAAGAACGGCTGAAATGATGATTGCATGGATAGTGGGGAGGCTCCCCCATCCATTGGGCAGTACAAAAGTCTCGAGCGCTTGAGAGTGATCTCGAGCGCTTGGGACTTCACTCTCGAGCGCTCGAGAGTTGACTGGTCAATGATTTTGGAAAAGGTCTGGAGCGCTTGGGATTGATCCAGAGCGCTTAAAAATGATTTTTGACATTTTATTTCCCATTTAAAGTCCTTCAAGGAGCATCGTTCCATTGGTCTAAGGCTTGTTCGATCCTATATTCATCATCGGGGAGCCTCCGGACCACGAATCAAGGAAATTCGAATCGTCCAAATTGGGGTGTCTACAATCTCCCATTCGATCAAGCCTGGTATGATGGCTGGATGGCCGATCGTGAAGCGGCCATGCTCGATCCTTTGGATGGTTTCTCCTTATACATGCTTTTTCAGCAGGCTCAACCTTTGGTCCCCGAAGAAAAGTACAACTGGGACCCTGAGCCGATTTGGCAGGATCCCATGGATTTGGATCCTAACCCTCTTCAAGGCTATGCTATACCGGATTTTATGCAACATTACGTGGAGGATGACCTGGTTCAGGAAGACCCTCGGGTTCTAAGAGACCATGTTTCCACTTTCAGCTCAGTCTTCGATTCACTCTATGATGCTGATCATGATCTCTGTTCTTACATTGTATACAAGGAATTCCCACGCCCTGAGATTCCTTATCCCAGTAACAGGGATTGTAGTATTATGGTCACAGACCTCATTCCACCAGCCAATCTGTGGGATTTGAATGATGTAGTGGATATTCAGGTAGGGACCGAAGTCTGGGCAGTTAACCGCTCCCTGGCAGAGAGTGGACTGTGGGACGTTCCCTTTATGGCCAATCCGGAGCCTATTACTGAAGTTACGGCGGTCACAGAACTGAGTTTCTGGGACTCACTTCTGATGAAAGACTTGGTTGAGGATTTGGGGTTGGACATGGAAGTACCTAAATCTACAACAACCACTGACAAAGGGAAGCGCAAACTAGGGGAAGTCCCTGCTGATCTCTGGGATCTAAATGAAGATCCTTAGGTCGTGCCTTCCTCGGGGAACGTGCAAAATGTTACGAGGAGTGGACGGATTTTTCAACCTGCTAATCTACAAGCTAGAAATTCGTCCAACCCTTCTAACCAAAGGAACAAACCCATCGCTTTCCCAAGGTCTGCACCTTTTGAGGTATCAACTGGTCCACCAGCTGCTGATCTGGTTCACAGACAGCTTGAACGGATTCCCGCTGCTATATCAATTTGGGGACTAATCTGTTCCTCCCGTGAGCATCGTCAGAAATTGTGCCACGCTCTCTCCCGCCTAGAAATTCAAGCCGATGTTACTCCTGAGGCAATGGTATCGCTCATTCTCCCTTCTACCTCCAAGCACACTGTGGTCTATACTAACAAGGACCTGCCAGTTGAAGGGGTCGATCACAACCGCCCCTTGCACATCACCGTCAAATGCCGAGGACTCTGGGTTCCTACCATCCTCATTGATAACGTCTCAGCTATCAACGCTTACCCTATGAGGGTGGCTTATCATCTAGGATTGGCTAAGAAGGATTTTGCGCCTTCCAACTTGGTTGTCAAAGCATATGACAGGACGCGTCGTATGGTCGAGGGCACTTTAATGCTCAAACTCGACGCAGAGGGCTTCGAAATGGACGTTGAGTTCTATGTTGTTGACAGTCCCATTACCTTCAACCTGCTACTGGGCAGGCCATGGCTCCATCGGTCAAACATCATGGCTGTGCCATCAATCCTCCACCAAAAAGTCATTCTGGGACTTCACGTTGGCACCCTTACCATCTGTAGAGATTCAGGCATTCGCCCGCTCAAAGAAGATGGGACTCCCGTTTTGGGGATTTTACATGGTGAAGAAGACGTTGACCTTGGGGGCTTCTCGTTCGACACCTCTGGTTCTGTTTTGGCTATCAATGTGGACAGGGACTTCATCATAAGCTCTGTCGCGATGGACATTATGAGAAGGATGTCCTTTTTCCCTGGCCTTGGTTTAGGGATTCACCAACAGGGTGTCCCGGAGTTCCCTACCTTTCCTTCCTGTGAGGGCCGCTTTGGTTTGGGGTATGTTGCCTCTGCCAAAGATGCCAAAAGAAGGAAATGTACAGGAAAGCCCCGCACTCTTTATGGTGATCCTTACAGCTATTTCGTGCATGAAGTTGGGAACGCTGCTTACACCGGACAGGCTGAGCCGTTTGTTGATGCTGAGACTGGAGAGCTGCTGCCTGGTTTTGAGGTTTTTGCTGATGACACCTGGTCATCTAGTGATGAGGAGCCGGCAAAGGCAGAATTCAAGAGGAAGCTTAATCAGCCAAAGGCAAAGACTGATTGGCTGGGAATTTTTTATCAAGGGAGCCTGGAGCTGATGTTTCATGAATTCTCCCAGGTGTGTTTGGTTGAGGAAGCGAAAGAGGTCGAAGTACTCATGCTCGGGTCCGATGCCCTCGAGGATCCTACATCTCTCATTATGGAGGCCCAGGGTAGCCTTAAAAATTGCATTTTCAAGCCACGCTTAACTTGCATTGATGACACATCTGAGTTTGAGTCAAAGTCCAGTGAGTCGTCCAAGTCTAACTCTGAGTCGGAGTTTGTGCCTCTAGGCCCTCCACGTCATAGCTTCTACTTTGAGTTTGATTCTCTTGTACTTGGCAACCTTGAGGGGTTTTGTGAAATGAATGACTCATCTTCTGACTACATGAATGATCTTTATATAAACTGTGTTGACCCCAACGATGAAGGGATAGATTTCGATGGGGACATTCCCAAGGAAATCCGTGCCCTCATCGAAAGGGAAGACGAAAGGCATGCTCAGCCATTAAAAGAAGAAGTAGTTTCTATAAACTTGAAAGATGAGAACGATCCCTGAATGGTTCAAGTGGGCTCCACGCTTTCACCAGAGGAGCATCGTGACTTCAAGGAATTGCTCACCGAGTACAGTGATGTCTTCGCATGGTCTCATCAAGACATGCCTGGCATCAATCCCGAGATAGTGGAGCATCGGATTCCCCTGCAATCGGATGCTAAGCCTGTCAAATAGAAGCTTAGACGAATGAGGCCGGATTGGGTACAGAAGATCAAGGACGAGGTCACCAAGCAGATTGACGCTGGTTTTCTCATGGTTTCTCAGTATCCTACTTGCGTGGCCAACATTGTTCTTGTTCCTGAAAAGAATGGACAAATCCAAGTCTGTGTCGATTTCAGGGACTTAAACAAAGCAAGCCCCAAAGACGATTTTCCCTTGCCACACATCGATGTGCTTGTGGATAATACTGTGGGGCATGCTTTGCTTTCGTTCATGGATGGCTTTTCAAGCTATAATCAGATTCTCATGGCACCAGAAGACCGTCAGAAAACCACATTCATCACTGAGTGGGGGACTTACTGTTACTTGGTATGGCCGTTTGGGTTGAAGAACGCTGGTCCTACCTATCAACGAGCTGCTACGACCATCCTGCATGATATGATGCACAAAGAGGTTGAGGTCTTTGTGGATGATATGATTGCCAAATCTAAAACTCGAGAGGGACACATTCCTGTGCTTAGGAAGTTCTTTGAGAGGCTCTACAAGTTTCATATGCGACTCAATCCACAGAAATGCACTTTCGGAGTCACAGCTGGCAAATTGCTCGGTTTCATGATCACTTCTTGTGGAATAGAGGTCGATCCGTCAAAGATCAAGGCAGTTCTTGAGATGAAGCCACTAGAGTCTGAAAAGGGAGTGCGGAGCTTTTTGGGGAAGGTTCAGGTCATCAGCAGATTCATCGCCAAGTTGACTTTAACTTGCGAGCCGATGTTTCGTCTCCTCAAGAAGGATACCCCATTTGTATGGTCGGACAAGTGTCAAGCGGCTTTTACGTCAATCCAGAATTACCTGCAAAATCCCTCGGTTCTACCCGTGCTAGGAAAGCCCTTGATACTCTATTTGTCTGTAAACCCTTCCTCTATGGGATGTTTACTAGCTCAGGAAGGAGATAAGGGAGTTGAGAAGGCCATTTATTACTTGAATAAGAAGATGATGGGGTGTGAGGAGCGTTACACTGCTCTTGAAAAGACGTGTGGGCCCTTGTTTGGGCTTCTAAGAAATTGAGACACTACATGCTGGCTTACCCAGTGAAGTTGATTTCTCGAATGGATCCTCTCAAGTATCTATTTGAGAAACCAGCACTTACTGGTAAGTTAGCACGTTGGTTGCTCTTGTTGGCAGAATTCGATCTTGAATATGTCACGAGAAAGTCCGTTAAGGGGCGCGCAGTGGCAGAATTCTTGGCTGATCATCTTGTGGATGGGTCGGAGGACTCAGACTTTGTCTTCCCAGATGAGGCAGTGCTAACAGTTGTAGAAGATGTGTGGACTCTCTATTTTGATGGGGCAGCCAATCAGAAAGGATATGGAATCGGGGTTTTGTTAATAACGCCCGATGGCTCTCATATTCCGCTGGCATTCAAGCTCAATTTTGATGTCACTAATAACCAAGCCGAATATGAGGCCTGCTTTGTTGGCATGGAAGCCGCTTTAACACTCGGCATTGAAAAGCTCGAGGTCATCGGCGATTCTAATCTGGTTGTATCTCAAGCCAACGGGGACTGAAAGGTTCGTCAAGAAAAATTAAAGCCTTACCACCAAGATCTGGAAGAGCTTATTCCACGTTTCAATAAGGTGACTTTTACTCACATTAGCTTGAAAAATCAATTTGCTGATGCCTTTTTGGCTTCCATGGTTGAACTTCCTTTGGGTGTCAAGCTCCATCCTATCCTGATTGAACAGCGGGACTGCCCTACTTATCAGTACGTTAGTGCTATTGATGATGTCAATGATGGCTTGCCTTGGTACCATGACATATGGAATTTCGTAGAAAGGGGTGAACATCCGGTTGAGCCCTCTAAAATGGATCAACATGCATTGCGAAGATTGGCTGCCCAATACATCATCTGTGGAGGGAAGCTTTACAAGAGATCCCATTGTGGGATGCATAGGCTCTGTGTCAGTGGTACCGAGGCCACCAAAATAATGGAGGAGATTCATGAGGGAGTCTGTGGTCCTCACATGAGCGGTGTCATGCTCGCTAGGAAGATTTTACGGCAAGGATCCTTTTGGTCCACTATGGAATCACAGTGCGTGGATTACGTTCGCCGCTGTCATAAGTGCCAGATTCATGCCAATCTCATGCATGTTCCTCCCTCCAATCTGTCTGGCATGACTTCACCTTGGCCCTTTGCAGTGTGGGGCATTGATGTCATTGGCATGATCAGGCCATCTGCTTCGAACGATCATCGCTTTATTCTCGTGGCAATAGACTATTTCACCAAATGGGTGAGGCCGAGTCTTACAAAACCTTAAAAGCAGTTCATGTGGCTCACTTCATCAGAAAGAACATTATCTATCGGTACGGCATTCCACAGGCATTCGTGTCAAATAATGGGTCTCATTTCAAAGGTAGGGTTTTGGAGCTCTACGAAGAATTCAAAATCCAAATACACCAATCAACGGTCTATCGTCCTCAAACAAATGGGGCAGTTGCAGCAGCTAACAAGAACATTGAGACGATCATCAAAAAGTCTGCAGAGTCTGCCAGGGACTGGCACAAGCAACTACCTCTAGCTCTTTGGGGGTATCGAACGTCAATCCGAACGTCAACGGGGGTAACTCTCTACTCTCTAGTTTACGGGATGGAGACAGTACTCCCTATCGAGCTCGAGGTACCGTCGTTGGCAGAATGTGAACTCACGGAATCTGAGTGGCTCAGTGGGAGGTTCGTCGAACTCATGCTCTTCGATGAGAGGAAGCTCCGTGCCTTGTATCATGTTCAGGGGTATCAGCGAAGAATTGCTCGGGCTTTTAACAAGAAGGTGAAGTCTCGTGATTTAGTTGAAGAGGATATGGTTACAAAGGAGATCCGAGCTCCCATCTTTGATCCTCGCGGTAAGTTTCGTCTGAAGTGCTCGGGACCTTACATCATCAAGACCATCCTCTTGGGTGGGGCAGCTCAACTCATCGATCTGGACGGTAACGAGTTCAACACTCTGGTCAACCTGGATCAACTCAAACGTTACTAGCCCTGAGAGAAGCACGCTGGGCCGAAAGCCACAAGGGTGGGCGGTTCCAGGCAAAAATTAGAGCAAGCCTGCTAGACCGAAAACCTAAGGAGGCGGTCTAGGTAAAAATAAATAGGCTAAAATCAAAAGCTCGCTAGGCCGAAAACCCGAAGTGGCGGCACTAGGCAAAAATTAGAGCGTAAAAGGAGAGCCAAAACACACGAGCGAACCTTAGCCTGAACTACGTTTTGACCTGATTCCTTGAAAAGGATATGTAGGCAATCTCTTAGTGAGATTCGGTCATAATCAGTCAACTTGATCCTGTGTTGCTTACTCCGAGGTGCGTTTTCAGTATATAGCGCTGTGTTCAACACTTGTGCCAAAAGGGGAAAGTTCTTAAATCTTTTGATTTTATTCAAACTACTACTTCTATTACACAGGCTAAGCAAAGTCTTTTAAATAGTTAAAGCATAAAAACAGAATGAAATGCTAGAGGCCTTCACGGGCTCACAATTTATTCTAGATCATTGAAGTTGTGTCAGGAGTCAATCTGCATTTTGTCTTCTGTTAACTTCTCTTCTTAGCCATGCTTTGTAGTGATTTGTCAGCTCTGTGCTAAAGTTCGGATCTGCTCCGCCAAGCTCCCTCAGACCCTAGTTATGTTCATACTCAGTCAGGTTTTCGGCAGTGAATGCAGGAATATGAAGGTCTCTACTCCGGCTCAGTGTGACCCTCGACTTATCCGTAGTTGCCGAAGGATACGACCTGAAATATAGAATGTGAAGCTGGACAGCCCAGCAATCACTATTCTTTGGAAACCTGCGGAGTTTATGGCCATATCCAGAATATCCAGTGCTTCATGCCTCCAAACGATTTCTTGTGGCGACATCTCATTCATGAACCTATACCATTCCTCTGAGGTCATCTCTGGATACAGCATCCCCCTTTGATGCATCCACCCGGGCAAACGAGCCCAGTTTGCCTCTGGGGCCGCAATCAGCCCAAGTTTGTTTGACAGCCATAACTGCATGAGCGAAAAGACAAGTAAGGAGCCATATAAAACTTGAGTGGGAAAACAAGTAAGGAGCTCTGACATAGCCTTAGCCGAGTGTAGAGGTAAAAGCAGAATGTGTGAAAACCGAAAAAAGGTGAGCTGAGTGAGAATTTACCTGCAACAGGAGTGGACTACTGCCAAAAATCATTGTTTGGCCAGTGGACGCCAAATCCAACCCTATGAGTGTCTCGGCAAGAACCATGGGCACCACGTTCCTTCGGGCGCCCAACTGTGTGGAAACGCTCAGTAGAGAGGGAGCAACCTCTCCATTTGGGGACACCAACAAATACGCGGCAAGCACGCTGATTACTAGAGCAAAGCGACGACGAGCTTGGAGAGCCATATCTCTGGTATCGCCTTCGGGCCCATACCATTCCATCAGACGCATGATGTTTATCTGCCCACCGCTCAGCAGACTTTCTGCTGCACCAGTGGTAATGTTCAGGCTGGTTTTTAGGAATTTTGACATGCTTTTCACTATGCCAAATATTGCTTTTGCCGGTGGTATTATTACCGGCGGTAAAAAAACTGCCGTTAAAAGCAACTTTTACCGGCATTAGTAAAACCGCCAGAAATAACAACCAAAAACGGCGGTTTTTTTAATAATGCCATTTTTATAAACTTACCGACGGTTTTTTAAAATACCGCCGGAAAAAAATAGAATATACAATTTTTTTAATACCGGCGGTTTATCAATGCCGCTTATAATAATAATACCGACCCGTATAATATAAATATTATTATTTATCCTACATGACGCAATATGCGGGTCAGCCCAGTTGGTAGCACGTGCGCTATAGGATCCAGAGGTTCCGGGTTCGATTCCTAGGAGAACAAAAAAAATTAACCACCGATTTTATTGCGGCGGTATTATTACAGGCGGTTTTTTACCGCCGTTTTTAGTATTGCCGGTGGTTTTCTAATGCCGCTTTTGTTTTTTTGACAATTGTATTCCCGGCGGTTTTTGAACTTTTACCGGCGGTTTTGAGTATTACCGGCGGTTTTTGGACTATTAACGGCAGTTTTCTCATGCCGCTAATACTAAAATTTGGCGTAGTTTTCCGGTACGGAGTCACGACGATCACACTGGAGCCGAAGCCTTGGAGATATGCTTGAAACTCCTCTACCGTCGGACACAACTCGTTGTCTCCGAATCTGAACATGTGGACGTCCGGGTCCCAAAACCGTAAGGCTGACCACAAGATTTCAGGGCGAAGCCTTATACTTCGAAGGAAGCAAAATGTGGCAAGCCCGTTGGTTCGAAAGGATAGCCAATCGCTTGCGATGAATGCTTCTAGCCATGGACCAATTAAGATCGGCAGGTGATTTACCATCCTATATGACATGTAGAGAGTTTCTGCTGAATGAGTGTATTTCATTCACAGGGACTTGCCCTTTTATGGTAAAGGGGATGAAAAAAATCCCTGCCACCATGACAAATATCTAAGTGAGGTGTCCTACTCCCTTCAATTCGTGGGTACCTTTAAGAAACATCCCAAGGACCCCTTTGACGGACAAGGGTGATGACAGGGCCTGTAAGTTTTCACTTTCCGAATGGGTCAAAAGTGGCAACTGTGACAGGGCATGACCATCGCGCGATGGAGTGAATCTGTCGCGCGACAGAATAGGTCCAGCGTGCTGGAGTCAGTCAGTCACGCGATGGTTGATCTTTTTACCAGCCATAAGGGCAGTCTACTGACTTTTGGGGTTGATTTTTCGTTATCGACTGGCGTCTATTTTTAGAAGAGGTCGGATTTTCATTGGAACAAATCGGCATTGTATGGATGTTTTGTGCCAAGCGAAAAGTTCTTTTTATTAGTCATGCCAGGCTTAAAAGGCCAAACGACAAGTTCAAAGCAAACTACCAAAGCAAGGAAAATGCTCGAGCAACCCATCGGCTCTCGGCCTTATGTTTTAAACAAACAAGACTGTCCCCAGGACTTCAGAAATATCCCCCTGATCTTGCTTTGACCTCTTTGTGAAGCCACTTCACGTATCGGCTCTCCAACCATGTGATGGAATCAAGGAGAGGCCCCTCTAATTCCCTATTGTTCTAGCTGTACTCATAGACCTGCAGGTTATGGTCTTCGAACGTGGGGAGTTCGAAGTGTTCTCTCCCAAAGCGTCTATTCTCTTGGTTGGTGCCCAATTGACAAAGTATCCCCCCTGGAATGTAGAATGTGAAGCTAGTCAATCCAGCGAGTACCACTCTTTTGAACCCTGCAGAGCTTACAGCCATCTCTGGCAAATTCAGCCATGGGCACCTCCAGACAATGTCTTCCAACTGCATGTCTTTCAGGAAGGCATACCATTCCTCTATCAGCAGCTCAGGGTACACCATCGGTCTTTCGACTAATTGCCTTGGGAAGTGTTCAAAACCAGCCTGAGGTGCTTCAAGCACACCCACTTTGTCTGAAAGCCAAAGCTAAGTGTAAAAACAAGTAAGAAGTCAGATATAGTAGGAGTGAGAAGACAAGTAAGGTTTGTTGAGTTATCCTAGTCGAGGTAAAACAAGAAAGTGTGCAAGTCAGAATAAGGTGAGCTGAGTGAGAACCTACCTAGAGCAGGAGAGGGCATCCGCTGAACCAATTCGCTTGGCCGCTTTTGACAAAGTCTAAGCCCATGAGGGTTTCCGCCAAAATAATGGGTATGATATTCTTTCGGGCATCCATTTGCAAGGCAGTGCTCACTAAGTTAGGGCTAACTCCTTCGTCAGCAGGAATCAGCATGTAAGCAGCCAACGCACAAGTTGACAGCACAAAGCGTCTGTGGGCCTGCCCGACATAATCTCCCAGGGCTCCCTCTGGACCGTATAGTTCAATGAGAAGGACTATGTTGAGTTCGCCGTTTTGGATTATACTTGTGGACAGCTCTTTGGGTATGTTGAGTTTTGTCTGTAAGAGTTGATTCATGTCCTCTTGGAATGGAAAGAGTTTCACAATCAGTGAAGCCTCGGAGGTAGGTTTGAAACTCCTCCACCGTTGGGCACATCTCGTCATCGTGGAAGCGGAAAACATGCATGACAGGATCCCAATACACCATCGCAGCTTGAAGTAGCACAGGGCGTGGCTCCATGAATCGAAGATCGCGAATGGAAGCTAAGCATTGGGAACGGGGACTTTCCCAATCAATGGTTTCGGGCCGCATTAGCCACGGATCGAGCATAGCAGCTAGCGAACTTCCCATCTTGAGTGATGTGAGAGTTTTTATGCGTACGAAGGAAGGATGCATTCTACATTGCTGCAAATGCATTCTATTTATAGGCAAGATTTTGGAAATATCGTCCTCAGTTTTCGTGTCAAGAGATAAATTCCATGCAAGGTGTCCTGGACACCTTGCCATGCAAGGACACCCTCCTCTGTAAACTTCAGAATGGCCTGCAAGACGTTTGGGGGGATGACAAGGCCTCGGTGCCTTCAAGGGGTGATATGGTCAAAAAAGGGCAGCTTAGCAGGCTCATACCGTCGCACGAGCATGCCACACCATTGCACGAGAAAGTGTCCATCGCACGATGGGAGCAGATTGTCTCGCGAGGGTTCATCTGCAGTTTCCAACACCTACTGATCCAAATTTGTCGTTTTTTGTTCCAGAGGGGTTTTGGCACTTTTGTAGGTTCCAGCAAGTCATAATGGGTATATGTGACTATGTTCAAGTATCGGATCCAAAATATCATGCTCAACGAAGATTTTGGACCCTCGGTGGCCCATTTCAAGTTAAAATCGAGGTTTTGGCAGGTCGAAATCCGTTCCAAGAGTTTTGGCCATGTCCTGCCATGCCGTACAAGTCATATGGACCTAATGTGACTGTACGGAGGTGTCGATTTCAGTCCGGGACATAATCAGGTCATGTTTTGCGTTTTGTGTCCGTTTTTGCGATATTTTGAGCATTTTTTGGTCCAAGTCTTTTGTTAGGGTGTTTTTCTCAATTCCCATAGTTCGTGAAAGTCATGTTGTTCATGGTTGACCTTTCAGAAGTGTCAGTTTTACCTCAATCAAAGTATTTTGAATTTTGGCCCTTTAATGCCCAAAAGATCATTATATTTCTCGTATCCTGACCGTATCCTGGGTATATTTTTCGTGTTCTTTCGAGCTAGTGACACCTATACATACATATGTGTCTGTGTATAGTCTCAGTATATTGACAATACAAGTTTGGTATTAGTGGATGGTTTTACTTTCTCTATCCATAAAGAGAAACAACAAATCAAGAAAATGCAAATTTTATAGCTAAACCATGCTCTATCCATGTCAAAGGGAACTACTGTATCTGGGGCACTTCGGCCAAGCAAAAACCATCAAAAATAGTTCGGGCACATGCGCCCACCAATCAAAAGGCACGCAGGCCCTCAAAACTTGTATCAATGTCAACTAGGGCACATCTGCCCTCCATCTATCTACTTGGGCACGTAGGCCCCAAAAGCAATGTGCAGAAAAGTAAAGAGGCTCTGCTGTAGCCCTCAACTCTCCTCTTCGAGCCAGTCTCCTTGGCCACTGTCACCACCATCGTCATCGTCGTCGTCGTCTCTCTCCTTGGGATCTTTCTTGTATGGAGGATCATAACAGAGTTGTCAGAGTTGCTGCGGGCGGATGAGTGCTCTTCCTCCTCCTCCTCCTCCTCCTCCTCTTCCTCTTCCTCTTCCTCTTCCTCTTCCTCCTCAGAGACCTCGGGCAGGATCAGTCTTGGTCTCTTTTGAGCTCGCCCCTCCTCCTGTGATGGCCTCTCGCGCATCTTGATTTGGTATTGTAGCTCAGCACGTGCCACGGCTTTTCTAGCTGCCTCCTCGCTTGCAGGAGCTGGCTTCAAGCTCCTGGTCTGTCACCGTGTAGTGACCTGTGGTGTGGGCGTCCTCGCCACCATCTTCTTTTGAGGAGGCGACCGTGTCCTCTTGCTCCTAGAAACTGCCTATCCCTGTGCCTGCATTGTCATTTTATTTAAAGCATTAATATACTTTGTGCATATTGTATATATCAAATGCTTGAACACAGGTACTTTCTATCAAAGGCTATCAAAGTGTATAGATCATGTGTATTGAAAGCAGAAGTATATCAGCAGAGTATCGAAAGCAGGAATGTATTATTGCATATACCAGAGGTCTCTGAGCAGCAGCTCGCTGAACTCGTGGTGGGGATGGTGCTGGGTAATGCAGCTCTAATGGCGTGCCACTTGGTGCTCTCCTGATCACATTCTCCATGGCCAACATACGGCGGATAGCTTGATTCACCCACTCATTGGGCACCTGCAAAGGCAATTCGGTATTATTAAGCTATTCAACAATAGTGCATGTCTATCAAAATATAATGGAAGCAAGATTCATATCGGAACGGTCACGAACGGTGGCTCGGCTCTAGCAGGAACCAAGTGTATCTCCGCCGGATTGCCCTGTGAGTCCACCACTGGGATCTTCCATGACATCTCTGGGGGTCCGCCTCTTATAGGTCCGCTTAAGCTCTTCCTGACACGGCCCTCGCCACCTCTCTCCCTTTCTCCCGCAGCTCTTCTCTCCTCAGCAGCTCCGCGAGCCTGGCTTAGTACATCTCTGAAAGCCCGAATGCCAAGCGGTCCTGCCAAGCGATCCCTCTGGTAGGCAGCATATTCCAACTCCGGTTGCAGGTGGCGTGTCAGCTCGGTATCTGGCCGAGTGAACCTCTCTAGCTCTGCCCTGGTGTACGTGCTTGTATGTGAAGCTCAGGGTGGAAGTGGCCCTGGCACCTGAACTCTGCATAGCCAAGTGACTGGCGCGTCACCCGATCTCCAAGATACCATTACCAACCGAAGGCCAACTCAAGTAGCACCCTACTGGCTATAATAGCTCTGCTCCTGGCCAGGTACTCAGGCTCTGGCCCTGCTACTCTCCAAGGGTCCCAATTGATCTACACACAGGTCAAACAGTAAATGCATACAATTGATCAGCGACAGCACTAAAGCAAGTAAAGAGGTGCACGTTTAACTATGAGGGTTTTACGATATACCTATGAGGCTCTGAGATCGTCCAAATACAATCTGAAAGCATTGAGATCGCCTTTACCTTCCTTTGTCCCCATGTTCTTCTTGCTCCATATCAGTGCACGGGGGAGGGTGCTCAAGTCGGGATGCTTGACTTTGGTGGATACATCCGCAGGACTTCATAAGCCCACAGCTGTTCAAAATTCAAGTATACATATGCATCAGTCACAAGATATACGATTATGCAGTTATGAATTCAAACAGACTATTGCAAACAAATAATACAAGTATAACAGAAGTTGTATTGTGTTATCATACCTCCCAGACTCTCCAGTAACCAGCAGTGCTCTGCTCTGTCCTCGATGAGTCGCCCAGGAAGCCGTAAGCCGCACCAAGTGCTGCTCCGCCCCAGTCGAAGCGTGAAGCTGTCCTCAAGTCTCTCAGGGCCGGTAGGTAAGACAAATGCACCTTGCTACACCTGGCTGGATACAAGGTGGCACCGAAGAGGTATAGAAGGTAGGCTCTGGCCATCTGCTCTTCCTTCTGCTTCGTGGTCGCCTTTTTCTTTAGGTACCCCGTGAATTGTTTGTAACTCGCCATTCCCTCCTCAATTTTGGGCGCCTCACCCAAAAACCACTCCAGTGCAGCTTGGTCATTTTGGATGCCCGAGTCAAAAGGGATGGGCTCTCCTCCAACCCTCAACCCTGTGATCGCCGCGAAGTCTGTAGGCGTCACCGTCATCTCCCCAAGTGGCAAATGGAAGGTGTTGGTAGTATCCCTCCATCTCTCTGCAAACGCCACTAGCACGACATGGTCGTTTCTACTCGGGGTGAGAGTTCGAATGAACTCCCCAAAACCTGCTGCATCCACTAATTCTCTTACCCTCGGCGGTAAGGCCTCATACAGTGCCAGGGACCTATACGCGCCTCCAAAGCCGCGGATATCCCTCTGTCTTGCTCTCTCCTATTTTCAAGTACACAGACAAGTAATAGGGCAAATGTCAGCATTCATGGCTTTCATTTTCAAGTTCTAGGTAATCAATGTAGCGGTATAACAACGGTTCTTTGGTTTGTACTGTTGCATGCATGGCCTACAAGGGTTATGCCATCGTGATATTGCTTCAATGCAGTTGGTACTAAGATGGTTGGTTCAAGTTATTATCTGCGTGGTATGCAATTCAAGGTTCTGTTATCGTTACTTGGTTTTGTTTCATGTTGTTCTATACAACCTACTAGACTAAGCATGCAAGGGAAAAGAAATTTAATTATAAGGAAGGTTTTCTAGAAATTACCTCAGACTAGGTGTTCGTGATGTGAGCCTCGGGGTCTCTCAGCACCACCTCGTCGTCATACTCTGTCCGCTGTGGCACGTAGGCCACAAAGCCCGATGGCGCGAACAGGTGTGGTGTAGAAGGCGCATACGCCTCTGCTGAAAAGTCAGGGCGCTTTAATTTCCCCACCTCAGCTACAGCTGTCACTCTAGGCCACTGAGCCTCTGCAACGGCCCTCTCCTCGGCCTCCGCATCTCTCAAGAGCTCCTCTCTCTCCTTTTGCTCTCTCTCAGCCCTCGCCGCCGCCTCCGATGCAGCAATGGCCCATGCCCGTTCCTCCTTCGCTTTCAACACGATCTCACCAATCATGGGATTGTGTTCGAGGAGCTTTGTCAAGGCCTCATTGGGCAAGTGCTCAGCAACATCATATTTTGTGATCGGTATGTGGCTCGATGATGCCGTTGCTGGCCGAAACAACACATCTTCCTCCCGATATGAAACAGGAACCTCTATGGTCTCTTCCCCCTCGATAACAACCCTTTTTCCCCTCGCCGGGTCCCTCGACGGAGACCTGGTCAGCTCAGAATCATCACCCATGGCACCACTACTCGAGCCCACTGGCTCAACGCTGGGCTCCACTGCCCTCGCCTCCTCTGTCATGCGAGGCTCTACCTCCTCTGTCACGCGAGGCTCTACCTCTGTCGTGCAATCCTTGTCTCCACCACCTATCTCCTGCTACTGATCTCTACCGCCGTCACTGCCCTCTGCTACCACTACACCGGTACCCTCGACCGCCCCTATTGGCTGTTGATCCTTTGCTTCTGTCTCCATGAGGCCTCCGGTGTCCTCCGGATGATCTATAACTTCGCCGCCGCTGCCATTACCACTGAGATCCGCCATGGATTTTTGTGTAAGCGTGGTTTTTCTTGGTTGTTAAGTAAGATCAGGGGTCTTAAGAGATGGGTTTGAGAGGGATGAGAGTTGGAGGGGTTTTTGAAGCTGCTGTGAGCAGTTTCAGAATGTCCCCGTCGATATATGAAACGAGAACAGGTTTGGGCTGGGTCTAGGCCTGTTACAAATCCAAGCTTTGAGAAGTGTCTATCGCGCGCAGGAATGGTTCCATCGCGCGATGGTTCGTTTGGGCTCAGGCCCAGCTCCCCAGCAGGCCAGGCCCAATTGTGAATATCCCTATTATTTTAGCCCATGGTGTCTTACTATGGCCTCAAGACTTTTTTGGGGGGCCATTTAGAGTTGATACTCTCAAACCAAGGTGTTTTAGATCCCCAGCGGTGGTCCGCCCGCACACGCCTGAGGAATATTTCAAATCAGCGACGATCCATCCGTCCAATTTTCAATCAGCGACAATCCATCCGTCCAATTTTCAATTAGCGACGATCCATCCGTCCAATTTCTAATCAACGACAATCTATCCGTCCAATTTCAAATCAGTGACGATCCATCCTCCAATTTTCAATCAACAGCGATCTATCCGTCCAATTCCAATCTGTGACGATCTATCCGTCCAGTCTTCATTCCCAGGAGAGTTTGCTTCAAACGGCTCTACACTCCTTTGGTGCACGGTATTTTACATACTTGTCTGCATCTTCCATTTTAATCGGCTTTCTGATGGATTTAATGGGTGTCTAGAAATCTTTGACGTTACCCGTGCCAGTCAATGGTGCTCTGCGTGCCGCCAAAGAGGGACTACTGTAGACACCCCAATCTAGATCTCCCGACCGTTTTACGGTTTCTTGTTTCCCCGATGATGAATTGGATCGAAACAGACTTGAGAATGGAATGGTTTGAGCTTGGAGTGTTTGGAACCCCTCTTGAACCTTTTGAACCGTAAAACCCTTGAGTCAAAACCTTAACCAAGGTTTGACCAGCGCGCGTGGATATGGAAACCTCGCGCGATGGACAGTTTGCCAGGTGTTGGTCAAAGTCAAAGTGTTGACTGTTGACCCTCGCGCGATGGTTTGCACCCTCGCGCGGCTGTCCCACTCTGTCGCGCGATGGTTTGAGACTATCCCCATCACCTTTTTCCAGCTGGATTTTGTGATCATCAGGGGACCTGTAAGCCTGTGGAACCCCGTTTCCCACCAGAACAGCTATTGTAGACTGCGTGGTTGGCACCTCCCAATGTAACCACCCCCATCACCTTGTTGGAGCCATTCTCCACCAAGCTAGGCTGGCCAACCTTGTTGGCTGGCCTCTAAGCCTAGTTCTTCACCAACCCTTGGCCTCCCATTGTCCTATAAATACCCCATATGCTTCCAAAGTTAAAGAGTTACCAAAAATCAAGCAAAAAAGGCACACAAACCCTAGAATACTTGATATTACTTAATCCTTTCCATCTCCATACACTCATTTTCCAAACACAACAATCCTCTTCAATCCATTTCAAAACTACTCAAGCAAAGGAATAAACATTTAGTTGTCTTCTGTTTTGATCCCTGAGGGGGGCTGGCAGGGCCAAGGCTGGTAATCAATACCAGTCCTGGCCCTAAAGTCAGTAGGGTTACAAGAAATTGTGGACCTAGCAAACCCAGGCGCGATGGTCCCAAACACTCGCGCGACAGTTCTGTCTGCACAAGAATGGACCACGTGGGGATGGGATACTGGTAATTTCTTGTTTTTATTATGATCGTACTTATTGTGAAGCATGTTTGATTTTATAATCACTGTGTTGCATGCTAAAATTCATAGATTAGCCTAGTTTGCTGTTTTATACTCTGGAATGCTCTTAGGTTGCTTCTAAATGTGTATCAGAACCCAAGCATGCAAAGCAATTCCTGGAAGTCCAGTAAGTACCCTCGTGCGAGTGTATCACTCTGTCGCGCGATGGTTCCCTGATTTCCAGTGGCTGCCCTTGCATGGCAACTAGGGCTTAGGCCCCTGTTTATTCGCCCCACTATTTAGGCGTTGTATTTCCAATTTAATTCAACTTGTGTGTAACATTATTTACATTCCAGTACATATAAACTACTTGGTTTGCCCCCTGGGTGACCACTGGTCCTTCTAAAGCCCAAAAAGGGATGAAATTTAAACCTGTAGTGAGTCATCAACCCTCGCGCAATGGTGTGGGTGTGTCGTGCGATGGTCACTTTGCATGTACGTAGATCCATGCATGCAAAGTTGGCCATCGTGTATGGCATGCTCATGTCTTGTGCAGTTTCGCCGTTCTGATCAAAGAGTTAAGTTTTATTCCATTCATTTTCATAGTATTCCATCCATCCATGTTAAAATACGAACACATCTTGCAAATTGTTATAGTTTTAATCCCCGATTAACTGTTCCCCTGCCCTAACTGGCTAAAATTGATTAATAAAAAAAGAATCACAAAGTTTTCCCAAAATGCCCAAGTAGAGACCAATCTCCGGATTGGGCGAGAGGTGTGCCTTAAAACCCTTCCCCTCTCATAACCTAGCTCCCGAACCCAAATATGGTTATGACAGACTGGTTCCATCACTTTTTCAAATCAAACAGCGCGGCAGGTGCTTCGAAGTACGATTCCTTGGGTGTCAGACCTTCAAACCCGAGTGGCGACTCTGTATTCCGAGCTCTTGCTTCTCCGCTCGCGCTCTCTCGATTTCTGGGCCGCTTTGGCAAAAAGGAACGAAATCCTTTTTTCCAAGGGCATGCTGCCCAAAGCATAAAACCAGTGGGTAATAACAAATGGCAAGTTGTGTTTGGGTATGAAGCTAACGAAATGATTAAAGAATCGAATAGTTGTAGTGTGCCATTAATGCTGATTGAAAGAAGCAGTACTTTATTTGTGTATGTATTAAATGCAGTCGTTTAGTGGTACCGACTCACTGTTGGAATGCACATGCGAAGGTTACAAGTGATTCTCAGTTTGAACAGTATATCACCCTTGATTTGAGGAGATTCGGCAGTTGAGTGTACCATGTCACTTATGATTTGAGCAAACGAAGGAATACTTTATTCATTTTCCATTAAATGCAGCCGTTTAGTGGTACCAACTCACTGTTTAAATGCACATGTGAAGGTTACAAGTGATTCTCAGTTTTAACAGTATATCATCCTTGATTTAAGGAGATTCAGCCATTAAGTGTACCATATCAGTTATGATTTGAGGAAACCTAGCCGCTACGTGTATTCCTAGGTTGCCAAGCATTTATTGAAACTACTATTCTGTGAACATAATCGGTACCAACCAATAGTGATTCCACTATTGAAGTTCATGTTCTTATGTGAATGAGTTCAAGGCTGCATCAGATACGTACGGTTGCTTAGACGTAACGCCGTAATAAAATTTTTAATTGGAAAAGATTGGCTCAATGCAGATTTTGATATGCTGCTATGCATGTTTTGAAGTGTTGATTATCATGCCAATTGAAGTGTCCAAGTCTTATACATTGGTTGAGGCGTATCCCTCATTTGATAATTTTAATAGCTATGGAACGTATAAGCAGCTGTTTTGTATGCTGAAGTAGGTGTGGGAGCTGGAAGGTTTCCATTGTCGAGTTGCTGGACAATAGTATTTGTGGTTGTTGAACCGTTAAACTGTTTGAGATGTTATAGAATATTGGTTGGTAATGGCAAGTTTTAGTTTTCCTTTTTAAATGATGGCAATTCTTTTGTTTGCCCATTAAGGCTAGCTTTTTCTTTTTTTGAAAGTTCAGAATAAGTTGTGTGGACCTGTTATGGGGTATGTTTTTTCTTTTTTGGCTATAAGCAATTTAATGAAGCGGTAATAGTAATTATCACTAAAGCAGTAAGTTTACTGTAACTTCATTTGACACCGAATGAAAATCTGTGAGGCAGATGTTTTGGTAGTGTCAATCATAATTTAGTTGAAAAATTTGTGTGACGGAAGCTAAGAATCTGCAGCACCTAAAATGCTGCTTTCATCAGGTATATGGGTATGATTTGATAGTTGTTCATCTTGTTTTATAAATTTCATGCCGCATTTAATCCTCAAAGCGCAATCACACAAATGCAATACAAAGGTTTAAAAAGATATCCGGGAAAGTGTCAACAAATGGACGTTGTACATAGTTTGGTTATGTTTGGTTCTATTTTCTTGGTTAATAAACGGCATGAGAAAAAGTAGAGGAAACAAGCTGGTAGAGATAGTTGCAATGGAATGAAGTGCTAAGTAATATGAAAAAGGCCATTCGGTAGTGGATCCAAAAGAGGACTCTTGTCCTTAGTACACCGAAAGAAGGACTTTCCAAATGCTATGACAGTTGATTGCTAAGTGATGGGTTCAAAAGGTGGTAGGAAGGGCATTAGCTATTACAACAAAAAGAGAGCTCCATCTATGATAATGTAAACCATTGCTAAGTAATACCAAAATGGCCATTAGGTAGTGGATCCAAAAGAGGACTCTTGTCCTCAATACACCAGAAGGAGGAGTTTTCAAAGGCTAGTACAACTCCTTGTTAAGTGAAGGGTTCAAAAGGCCTTAGGAAGAGCATTAGCTGTTACAGTGAAAAGAGAGCTGCGGTTTTCAGTACCAATCATAGGTGCGTTCCCGTCCAGCTTCATTGAAGATCAAGACACGGAGCCTTAGATGTGAATCAAGGCTGAAGATAAGAATGTCATGGCATCTGAGAGTGTGTGCAGCAACATATGCATACCAATTGTGGCCAATGAGGTATCCAGCAATGTGTTGTATTTCCCAGATTCTTTGCCTTGTCACCAGCATGAAAGTATTCATCTTGAGTTCTTTTGCAAATTGCTTAACTGATTGGCATAATTTCTACAGTAAGATTAAGTGTGTTTATTAGTGAGCATTTCATATATGGTATTTTGTGGTAGGTAATAATAAAATTGGTACCAGAGCGACTAAATCTCCATTGGTTAGATTTTTTTTGGAATCTCAATTCATGTCCCATGCTTCGAAACGCTGATGGAATGCATCCAGTGAATATAGTGCCTGTTCATTGGGAAAGTAAATTTCATAAGAATATATTAGGTATTTGTGTTGTGTAAATTTGGTGTTGTATTGGTATTGGAAAACTTACAACTCGTGGCGTAATTTTGGGCTTCGGTGGGATCCCAATTCGGAGGTGCGTTTGGATGATTAATAGCTGCAGTGGTTGTCCATGGGTATTTAACCTGGCATCCTTCCTCATCGAAAATGTATAGGTCACACACAAGATGACCTACCGAGGCCAATAATATAATGTAGTCGCGTCCGAATTTGTGGTCAGCAACTATGTCATACCAACCTAAGGTGAGTTTGTGATTGTCGATCCTGACATAGTAAACCAAGATGCCGCTGTATATAGCAGCAACTCCGTGTGCTGGTGCAAGGACAAATGGATGAAAAAAATTTGGAAATTTCTGCATGAGATACCAAAGAAGTCAATCGATGTGTTATAGTACAATGTTTTCTTTTTAGGAGTTGTATTAAATATCATAGTGTTACCAAGCATTTCCCTCCATCAGCTATGTAGACATAGTATTTGAACAAAATTGTAAATTATTGCTAATATCACTCAGAGTGTATATTTGAGAAGTTACCTTGAGGAATGGTAACCACGAACCCAAAATAGAGAGGAAAAATCAATACAGGAGTCGGATTGGTGGCTTAGACATTGTTGTGATTGCCTACTTTCTATGGGACATAAGAGAAACTGAGTTTGCTATATATAGAATTATGTAGAACCATTAGTTAATAGTTGAATGATGAGTTAAATTTTCATGTGCAGCTAATGCTATGATGAAAAATGAGAGAGCAGTTAATGCTGAGGTAGTCAAGGCTGAAATTTAGCTATAGGTGCATCAATGGAAGCCGTTCAGTTGTACCACATTGCACATTTTTTACAAACTATTCTAGCTGCTATACTGTTCAGCTGTAAGAAATGCAGAGAATTATGATGATTCTTTGTATTTTTCAGAGGAGGATTTATGCCAAGTATAAAAATGGACCGAAAGTACCTAGATTTATTTAATAATAAGAGTTTGTGGAGGTCATATAGGGAAAGATTTAATCGATAAAGGAGTGAATGTTTTTTTTTTTATTTCTCCTATGGTTTTGTCTTTGTATATATAGAGTATCAAGCAGAAAAAGAGCAAGTCTGAGTGTGTTTTCAATTAGTTTTGAAAATAAGGTATAATTAACTGGAAATTTTGTCGCAGAGTTTTTAATTCATATTGAATGTAGTTACTACACTTACATTGAAATAAATCCTTTGGTTAGTTGCTGAATTTACTCATTTTAGTCTAATTCAGTAGGGTAGATATGCAATGCATTTTGTACGTAATAGCAAAAATCAAAGCACAGGGCATGTGTGTAGCACAGTCATTAGTTAGCATGCTCTGGGAAATCTGGAAAACTAATTATTTATTTCATTAACTAAAGATGTTTAGATTGAACAAGTGAAGATAATTAGCAGAATATGTTAGGGTACATAAGTTATACTAAAAGTGGTTTATAAACGAACTAATAGGAAGTAGAAAACTTAAATCTAAGAATACATCAGTTCATACATTTAGTCAATGACTGAATACTATGATTTTTAATAATAATATGCATAAAAGAGGTTATATACTTTGAGTGCAAAAACCTAGAGTAGTAATTCTTGAAATGGGAGAATGTGTACATATATTTTACCTCAGTACCAATGCAAAAAGAGCACCTTTACAGGTACGGTCCCTTCAGGAAATGTTATGAGCATTCTTCAAATGGGAGAAGGTGCACATAAAATCTTATTTTAGTGTCAATTCAAAAAGTATTTTTAGAAGTACGGTGCCTCCACGAAGTGTTGCGAGCATACAGAATTTTGAACCCATATGATGTGTTTCCATATAGCAGTGTATAATTTACAAAATGATAAAGACGTAGAGGTTTGTTAACAGATGTAGTAGTTCTAAGTAGAATAAGCTATTACTGATCAAATAGTTTTTGAAGTTACTATGGTTGACTGTATTCAGTCTCATTGGTTATTGGAAGTGTGGTGATTCTTCGGAGGAGCAGTTGCATCTTCTATTATGGCAATCTTTGAGGTTTTAGTACCTACAGCATCTTCCATTGCAGCATTTGAAGCTCTGAGTTTTGTTGCTGGCGATTCAGTTTCACCTTCCTTGCTATAATGATTTTTCTGAACTGTCGTTACTTGGAGGACAAGATCCAGTTCCTGTGTATCTTCTATGATTCTGGTGATAGGTACAAAAGTGTCGATGCTGAAGAGGCAGAATTCATTATCTCTTGGTGCAGAATTGTAAGCACGTAGATGGACAGTATATTCTATTTCTGTTCCAAGTTTATGTCTAGCTGCCCCTGATACAGTGGCCTGTACGTGGATTGATATTTAGGGCCAATTTTTTCGATTATTAAAACAAAGTATATGTTTTTTCAAGTCAGACCTTTTCGATGTTGTTCTTGAGATAATCTCCTATGATTGACAACATTGAGTCAGCTTGCTGTCCGAATGCCATGGCAGTGATGAAACCCGTGGAATCTGCTAGTTGTATCTGAAATCTGCACCTATTGTCAAAGTAAGTATATGAGACGTTAAGAGTTACTCTGATTTTGTGCTGAAGTGGGTCTGAAGTGTGCAAATCTGTTTATGATGTTTGAGACATCTAACCTTGGGGTTGGTTGGACTCTTTCTTTGCAGTAATCACACCAGAAAAGAGTGTCAATTCGGTCGGCTGTTGCCGTGACACATTTGGAGCAGGACATATAGTAGAAGTTTTGGTTCCAATCGGTGACTTTGCATACAACTTGAACCTAATGCATTTGCTCCTGTAATAGTAAAGTTTGTGGATTTTCTTAATGGCTCAATCTATCTATCCTTTCTTACATATGGGAGCGAACTATTACCGTGTTGACAATTGTTGGCAGGTGATTAATTTTAATGATTTGACTTCGACATGGTATGAACGATTTAATCAGTCCCACTTGTTGAAGTTCAATGGCTGGCAATTTGTTGATTCTAGCTGAATGTATCATACACCTATTTATAATATTTATTGGATTAAAAGAAATTCACAAATGTAGTGTATTCTGTTATTATATTCTGCAGCATATTTTGTGTGTGGTCTAATAGAGTTTACCAGGTCTTCAGCGCATTCGCCTCTGGTAGAATTGGGTCAAAGATGAATGTAGTAGATCCCTTAGTTTGAAGTTTGACACCTGTAACCAGATTAGTGTTTGTAGCAATCAGTATGAGTTACTATTGTAACCACATTTTCTGAGCATAAAACTTTGAAAAGGAAGAAGTTGGGTTAATAGTTACAAGTAGTAGATAATGATAAGTTTGGAACGAAATTGTGAGAAACCTATAAAGACTAATCAATAAGTTGAAATGCTATGGTGGTCTGTTCTGTTTAAGGCCTGTTCTGTTCTGGGGGGCTAGTCCCTAGCTTCTTCTATTACTTTGTGTGTAGCTAAGTGAGGAGTTTCATTATCATCAAAAGCTATGGTATGGTGGTCTGTTCTGTTCTGTTTTGACTGTTCTGGACAGTCTTCGGTTGGGTCCAGATCAGCGTAGAGCCGGTTGTCTACTGTTGTTCTGCTGCTGCTTTTGGTTAACCTAGTAGGCTGATCTTGTTGCAATCTATAATGACATCAATTAGCTGCTTAATGTACTGTTTTGTTGCTAAATTTTGGTGGCTGCTGTTCTGTTACAGCTTTGTAACTTTGTCAGTTATAGCTGGCTGCTTTATATGGTTGCTGCTATTGTTCTTTGGATCTACAGTTGTTGCTACTGTTCTTTGGATCTATGTTTATGGGCATACCCCAATAGCTGCTGTTATTATTCTAGTTGTTATGGCTATTCATCTGTTGTTACTGCTGGTATTATTCCAGACCTACGGGAACAGCTGTTGCTATTCATCTTCTGTCATGCCTTTGCTGTCTAGATTGTTGGAAAGATAGTGCTACATATATTATCAGGTTGTGTTCCACGTCTCTATGTTATCTTGTTAGGTGTTTTCCATCCCTCTTGTCAGATGGATTGGAAACATCGTACTTCATTTAGCTTTATGTAGCCATTTGGCGTTAGCAATATTTTGTAATTTTCTTTCGTTTTTTCTTTTATTTTCCTCCTAAGGTATGCCCCTTGTGGGCTGTATATTCGGTTAGCCTTTTTTCAATTTCAAACTAATTTACCCAAAAAAAAATAAGTTGAAATGCTGCATATACACAAGATTGCAGAAGAATTCTAACAACAGAAAGAGTGTGTAGACACCCTATTCTGAACTGTCCAGATTAGTTTACTTAAGGTTTTTGATTCCCCAAGGATGATTAAGGTCAAGAACAAACCTGAGATTGTTGGTATGTTTGAGCTTTGAGCGTTCCGAGCCTCATCCAAACCCATTTCGAGCCCCTTTCAAACTTGTCAAGCCAGAACCAAATGGCCTCAGCAAAATCCTGCTGGCTTACGCTGGTGAATTACTGGCGTGCACTGGTAGTTTGCCACGTGTCAGTCATCGACCGTTGACCCTGTCCCAGCTGTCATTGGCGCACGCCAGACCTCCATAGGCGCACGCCGGTCACGATAGTCAAAGTGCCACTATTCAACGTGCGCCAAACTTTTGTGGCCACCCGACATAATCCACAGTCTTTTGATGATTGCAAAACAGTCGGGCTGTCTCCCCCTCTCTCCTACAAACCCTTTCAAGTAAGTTCCATGCATTTAATGCATGTAGACTTGCTTGTTAACCAAACCAGCCAACTAAACCAGTCCAACCAGCCCCTTTTAACTGGTTACTATCTCCCTCTCTCCTCTATAAATACCCCCTTGCATTTATGTGCAAAGGTTTACCACCATTAAGAGCCAAAAGCTCCCTTCCTTTGTTTCCTTTGCTTTCTTCTTCATCCATTGAGAGAGAAAGCAAGGTATACATTCGCACACTCCACAACACTCTTTTTACTCACCATACAACCTTCAAACCATAAGTTCAAGCTCAAATCCATCACCAAGCTCAACCCAAAAGGTATACCACCTTTTACTGACTTTCTGTTCTGACCCCTGAGGGGGGCTGGCAGGGTCAAGGCTGGTTATCAATACCAATCCTGGCCCTAAAGCTGGCAAGGATTAAAAGATCGTGTGAGGTGGTTAGTGGCGCGCGCCAGTTGTGTACAGCTGCACGCCAGTTTTGGCTGCACAGTGATACTGGCATGGGGATCACTGATCACCCTTTTTCTCATTTTACTTCTATGTCGATCACCTCACAGCATGCTAATAACCAGTTTATGGCTTTCTGTATTTAGAACTGTGTAGCTGTTCATTTGATATACCTGCTTTAGAAGGCTTTTGGGGTTAATCTGGTCTTGTTCCAGAACCCAGACGATGCAAAGCCAAGCATTGGATCGTTGAGGTAACTGGCATACGGTGCTGCCTTATTGGCGTATGGCAGTTGATTCAAGGTCCAGTGGCTAGCGCTTGCATGCCAGTCCAGCCATGGCCTCTATTTATTCCCCACACTGTTTATGGGGTTTTCTTTACATTCTAATTTTGTTTGATTTGTTGTTGTTGTATGTATCTGTATATATCCTGCCTTACACACTGCATGGTTTGTTCTGGGTGTGCACTGGTCCTTCCAGAGCCCAGAGGGTTGAGAGTAAGGATTGTGGTTTCGAGCTTACTGGAGTACGCCAGTTATCGTGTGGCGTGCGCAGGTAATACCTGCGTGCAGTGGCTTGGCCAGTGTAAGCAGGTTTCTCCCTGCGCACGACACCTCAGGGTGGTGTGTTTCAGTCTGATCAAAACACTCACAGGTGCTTGTTCTCAATCTATTATACTTGTTTAGTTCAATCATCCATATTGTCATGTCACATAATGTAACTTGTTACAGCTTTGAATTCCCTTTAACTGTTCCCCCTCCCTAACTGGCTAAAAAATGATCAATGAGAGAGAAATGCAAATGTTTTATGAAATGCCTGAGTAAAGATCGATCTCCGGATTGGGCGAGAGGGGTGCCATAAAACCCTTCCCCTCGTAACCTGGCTCCCGAACTCAGATATCGAAGGTGACAACGGTCCAGTCTACAAGCCTTTTTCAAATCAAACAAACGTAGCAAACATTTCAAGTTCGGTTCCTTGGGTATCTTCCGTAAAACCCGAGTGGCGACTCTAAATTATAGCGTTTCGCCGCGATTTCCAAAAAGGGCGCACCCGAATTTTATGAACAAAAATAGAATTTTCAGGGGCGTGTGCCCACAGTGGCAACTCTGCTGGGGCTCATTGCATTGATCAAATATTTGGCGGTTAATACATAAATGAACAATCTTTTAAAAGTCTGTCAAAACAATACGCTCCGCGCTGCTGAAGAATGGAATGGTAACGTAACAAGATTCTACATTCGACCAATCCGAAGTGGGGCTTTTATTATTGTTCACTCATGTAGTTTTCTCCAAATGTTGATCAATGAAGTGAGCCAAGCTTGAAAAAGGCATTTTCAAAAACATTGCGTTTCTCTCTCAATCATTCTTTGGCATTCTCCATTTGCATCGATATTGGTCAGCCCCGTTGAGGTGTTTTGGGTAACCGGCATAGTTTACTGGAGCCCGGGGTCCTCGAACGCCCAACGACCTTGGACGATGATGAGACGTATTACCGCTTGACCATTGCTTTGCTAAACACGTTGCAATGGGCGGTATACCGCGGCTCTAGTCAGAGGAACCCCCTTAAACCAAAACCGGCCTCTACAAGCGTACAAAGCACTAGAACCTTTCGACCTAAGACAGGAACCTACAGGGTAGGATTGTTTGCATCTAACCCCCATAAACTATGTGTTACTGCTTTCCCTATCGCACGCCTGTACATACATTCATACCGTCTTGCGTAGGAGCATGCTAGGGCGGCTTTTAGGTGGTTTTCTCTCTCGAACCCATCTTGTGCCTGTTGGGACGCTACTTGGCCCGATGACGAGTCGTGCATCTCGATGGTGCACGTTATCAATTTTCAAATTCCTTTAATCACCGAGGCTTCAAGAAATCAAGACTTTCTATGTCCTTGTCTAAACCCAATCGAGGTTTCGAACGGAAGACCAGAAACAACGGAACCAATGACATGATACTTACACCGCTCAAGCCACCGGCACAGTGCTGCTTACGCCATCTTGGTTACAGTATCATGTTACTTATATCAGACTATTCTACTCAAATTTGAAACCTCGAGAAAGGAATAGTCAAAGACTTAGACTATTTCGACATCTCTTAGTTTTAGCTGATTTAAACAAGGATACATAGTCGAAGAGAAATCTAAGGATCTTGGTAGTGCCCAACTGTCAGAAGATGGGTTTGTCTGCTAGTTGTAGAGTTTAGGGCGACACCGACGATGTTGATGTGTGCATGTTCCATCTTTCCCTTTCTTTAAAATAAAACTGCTGCAGGCTGTCACTAAGCTCTTATACTTTACTGTCTAGCCATTGCACCGTCAAAGAAAGGCTCCGCGATCAAGGGCCAAACCTACTTGGGAACGTCCGTCGGGTCTGTCTGTAAGGAGAATTGGGTGGTTTTTGCTCTTCAATCGATACAACGGATTCTCCGGGGTTGCACTCTGTCAAGGGAGGACTCATCGCCATCACTTCCATCCTCTCCGAAACCTGTCAAAATTGAAGCTCTCATCATGGCCGATACTCCACCTCCAACTCTTGCCGCCGTCTTAGCTGATATCCAACGTAACATGGCCATCATGCAACAAAGGGCCGACCAGGCTGATACCTCTATGGCCACTCTCCGTGCTTTGATCGAAGAGCGCCTTCCGCTGGCAGCAGGAGGAGGAGGTGGTGAAGGGCGTGAACGTGAACCCGCAGGTGAAGAAACTCCCCATGTCGAAAACCCTACTTTAAATCCAGAGATGGCTACTCTCATTGCCAAGATGGCCAAGCTTGAGGAGTCTGTCTCCAAGTCTGAGAAGATAGGTGCTGGTGGTTTGGACATGGACCGTCTTTGCCCTTTTCCTAAAACTAGGTTGCCAAAAAGATTCAAGATGCCGGACTTTGCAAAGTTCGATGGCACTGGTGATCCTAAGACTCATTTGCTAGCCTATCACGGTGCCATGAAACTTCACAAGGTGGAGGAGGACGTGATGGCTCAGTTGTTCCCACAAATGCTTGTCGGCCCGGCCTTCCAGTGGTTTTTGTCTCTCTACATTTCCATGAGAAGGACGTGGGAGGATATTGGCACTGCCTTTAACGCTCAATATAGCTACAACGCCCAGCTCAAGATGACCACCCGGGAATTGGAGTCCATGAAAATGCACGCAAAGGAGTCCTTTGTAGATTTTATCGAGATGGAGGGGCAAAGCAGCTCTTATGACCTACCGCCCCAGCGAAAAGGATCAGATCTACATTATCTCCCGCAATCTGTTGCCTGATTTTGTTAAAAACCTTGTGTTGGTTCAGGGTGCGAACTTTGAAACCTTCTTTGACTCCGGTCTTGCCATCGAAGAGGCTCTTCAAACTAGTGTCCTGCCAAGAACTGAATCTCCTTCCTCTGCTGCAGCTCCAAAAGCCAAACCCCGTGCTTACACCAGGAATAGCATCGCTCTATTTGGTGGCAACAACTATGCCAATGCAACTACTGCCAACAACAATGCCACCACTCAGACTTCCAACCACATCGCTGATGTTAACCAAGTTCAAACCCCCAGAAACCCCAAAACCGTAACCAACCCCACAACTTCGCCAATTTCGAGGCACCTGTAGACACCCCAATTTGGGCTTCCAAATTAGTTTACTTACGGTTTCTGATTCCCCGATGATGAATCGGATCAAGAACACCTCGGGAATGTTGAGTGTTTGAGCTTTGAGTGTTTGCAAAACCCTTGAACCTAACCTATTCTTAAGCCACTTTCCAAAAGCCAAAAACCCTACTGTCGCGCGTTGGTTGAAAACCATCGCTCGCTGGTCAAGCTGCCAGGTGGTGGTCAACAGTCAAAGCTTGACCGTTGACCATCGCGCGCCAGGGCGCATCCATAGCGCCAGACTAACTCCATCGCGCGACAGTCAGAGCCTATCCCCATCACCTTTATCAGTGGGCAGCTTAATCACCAAGCAACCTCAGCCAACCTCGTGGACTGGCTGAGCTCCTCTCTTTGCATCACCTTACCTTTCTAAAGGATGGAATTTGGCCACCAAGCCAAACCAACCCTTGTTTGATTGGTTGTTTTTCCTCCATACACCATTCCCACCTCTGCGCCTATATATACCCCCCATGGTTCTTCCATTTAAAGGGTTGGTTTTTGGTGGATATTTTATGGTTAGTTAAATCCAAGGTTTTATGAAGGGTCACAACCTAAGCTCCCAAGAACATAGCTTGTTCTTTCTCCTCCATTACTCAAAACAACTCAAACACCTCAAACAACCTCAACCTCAATTCAAAGCTCAAACACCCATACAAACTCAAAGAACCAAAGGTATAGCTTACCTTTGTTCTGTTCTTTGTTCTGATCCCTGAGGGGGGCTGGCAGGGTCAAGGCTAGTAATCAGTACCAGTCCTGGCCCTAAAGCTGGCAAGGTTTCAAAAACCGTCATAGCTAGAACCAGCGCGCGACGGTCCCACTCTCACACGCGACAATCCATTGCAGCGCGCGCTGGACCGCGTGGGGATTGGTGCCTTACTGGTTTATGTCTTTCTTACATATAGATCACTGTTAAGCATGATAAAAATCAGTTTACTGCTTTCCTTAGTATAAATTGTTAGTTTTAGTTCAATATGCTTACCTGTTGTTATGGAGCACAATTGGGACCTTTCTGAACATACTTCAGAACCCAGAAACATGTAAATCTAACACTGGAAGGTTGACCCAGACCCGCGCGCGCTACAACCAAACCTGCGGGTGATGGTCAAATGGAGCGTTGACCAGCGCACCAGGGCGCAATCGTCGCGCGCCAGAGCGCGACCATCGCGCGTCGAGGCGCACCATCGTGCAACAAACTGACTTCATTGCGCGCCAATCTACCTCTGACCAATGAGTGGTCTAGCACGGGTAACTTGATTTTAAGCCGTTATTTTGTCCCCAAACTGTTCATGGGGTGTTTTGTTTATTTGTTGGGCAGCCTTTAAACTGTGTAGTGTAAATACTATAAACTGCTTGGTTTGTCCTGAGTGTGCACTGGTCCTTCTAGAGCCCAGAGGGTTTGAGAATAAGAGCTATGGGCTTAGACTTACTGGCACGCGCGGGTCTTGTAGTAGCACGCGCAAGTGTGATCAGCATGCATTGACTTGATCAGTGCATAATGGTTTCTTTCTGCGCACGATACTCCAAAACAGGGGCCTTCAAGTCTGTTTAAAATCCCACAGCCGTCTATTTTCATCCTATACTAACTGCTCATCCATGCCATCTATCACATCTTGCAAATCGTGTTACAGTTTTAATCCCCGAATAACTGTTCCCTCGCCCTAACTGGCTAAAAATTGATTAATAAAAGAAGAATCACAATTTTCACAAAATGCCTAATTAGAGACCAATCTCTGGATTGGGCGAGAGGGGTGCCTTAAAACCTTTCCCCTCTCGTAACCTGGCTCCCGAACCCAGATATGGTTATGATGGACTGGTTTCCTTCACTTTTTCAAATCAAATAGCGCAGTAAGTGCTTCGAAGTACGGTTCCTTCGGTGTCGGACCTTCAAACCCGAGTGGCGACCATGTATTCCGAGCGCTTGCCATCTCCGCTCGCGCTCCCTCGATTCGGGTCCTTGCGCTATTGGAGTCCGAAAATTCCAAGGGCGTGCTGCCCACAGCACCACTTTCCTTGGTATTGGAGAAGTTGGTCAAGACCGGTCATCTCCGACCCTTGACTCCAACCCCACTTCCCCAAAATCTACCTCCCAGCCATAACCCCAATGTTTTCTATGCTTACCACCAAATGCCTGGTCATCACACTAATTCTTGCTATCGCCTCCGGCACGCGATACAAGACTTGGTAGAAAATGGCACCCTTCTAACCCCACCTGCTAAGCCTAACGTCATTTCCAATTCCTTACCGCAACACAACCAGCAAGTAAACCAGATATCCCTCAGCTCCACCATAATCCATCCTAGCTCCACCATATTTAACCCGACCGACCATATAACCTCAGAACTTGACCCTAAACCAGTTGTGACCTTCCCGGCTGATCTTGATGTTAACATGCTGGCGGCAAGCTGGGACATGGAGGATAAAGCAGAGGAATGGAAAGAGCTGGGTAATGAGTGGAATGAGCGCTACTTGATGGGTTTTCCCCCGGCCCCTGTGGTTGACCAAGCATGGTTAAATCATTAGGAAGAAGAATGGAATTCGACACAAGTAGACCCTCTGGATGGTTTCTATCTGTTCATGCTTTACTATCAACTAGAACCAACTGACCCCAAGGAGGAAGAATATGTGTGGGACCCGAAGCCGGATGCAGCACAGCTGGCTTGGACTCAGAACTTCAACATGAAGCAAGTCGGTGCTAATGATGACGTTGATGAGAAGTACCTAAGCTATTACGCCGAAGGTGAGATTATTCCCAACACACGTCACCAACTTGGGGCTGTCCTCCCTCTCACTGATTCCATCTCAAATGCTATTCACCTCTGCACCGACCTTGGGTGTGATCCAACCGTTAACATTGTGCCAGTGGAACAACCAAGCCTGCATGTGGCTCCCAGCGATGATTGCTCCATCATGGTCCTGGATGCACCACCTGCTGACTTGTGGGATGTAGATGAAATTGTCGATCTCAACAGAAATCTGCTGCCGGAGGATCTTTGGGACGTCGATAAGGTGGTCGATATCAACATGGGTAATGAAGTTTGGACAGTCAACACCGTTCTAGTGGATGGAGGTTTCTGGGATGTGCCATTTGTTACCAACCCGGGAACACCTTTCGAGGAAGCTGCTGCACTGGACCCTGCTTTTTGGGAGGGGCTAGTGATGGATGATTTCGAATGGGACTTAACTCCGGGACAGGACTAGTCAACAACGTTCGCAACAATGGACAAAGGGGAGCGCAAGATGGAAGAAGTGTCAGCCGACTTTTGGGACTCCATCAATACATCACCTTGGTGGGATGTTGCTAACGTGACAAGGAGCGGTCGAGTCTTTCAGCCTCCCAACCTTCAGGCTGGAAGCTCGTCCAATCCTACAGTTCAGAAACCCATGGCTCCGCCAGCACAGAGGAATGTTCCTATAATTCCTAGCGGCATCCCGGACGGAGATGTTATCTAGAAGCAACTTGAGAGGATTCCTATGCTATATCTATCTAGGGGTTAATATAGTCATCAAAGGAGCATCGTGACAAGCTATTTGCAGCCCTGGCTGTGCTTAAGGTACCGACCAACATCACACCCGAGGCAATGATCGCCCTTATCCTGCCTCTGCTTTTCAACCATTCCATCACGTTCATCGAGAGAGATCTACCCATTGAAGGAATTGCCCATAACCGCCCATTGCACATTACTGTCAAGTGCAAGGGACTTTGGGTGCCAACGTGCTTAATGATAATGGCTCCTGTAACAACTCTGATTTTTACTAACTAAAAATTTCGTTGTTATTATTCGAAAATCTTTAATTGGTTTATAATCGATTTCTCATCGCTTATTATCCGCCATGGTTAGATTAAAGTCTTGTAATTACGATTCTTGGCTGGAAATCCTACTAGACTAAGATAATTAGTTTCTAAGCCACTAGTTAGAATAACCTAACTACAATTGCCTCCTAACCCTTGGCGAACTTCTTGAACCTTTTGACCCCTGAGCCTTTTGAACCCCTTGAGCCTTGTGAACCTCTCAACCCTAGATGAACCTTTTGAACCTTTTAGCTTCTAACCATTGGACGATAAATGTTAGGGTAATCTTTACCCATTGGACAATAGGAAAACTTAGTTTATTCTACCAATAGTACCTTACTAGATTTTGTTAGTACTTAGATATAGTATTATATAGCTCTATATTCACATGATCAAAAGTACATATATACTTTAAACAAGTATAATACTTTCTATCTTTACCCATTGGTTAATGACCGCTAGGAGAATTATTACCCAATGGACAATAGGTTAAGTCTTGCCAAAGTACTAAAGTATATTATTTTAGTCAATTCCTAGATTGCCCATGTGATCGAAAAATTAAAATAGGTTTAAGTACATTGATTATTTAAAAGAGAGAGAGATGGGCCGAGAGAGAGAAAGAGAGAGAGATAGTACCTTGGCCTCGATCTTTCTTGTGTTTTTATTGTACCTTGATTTGTATCCAATCCATGGTGATTTATTTCTTCAAGCAAAATCTTGTACAATTTGCACATTCTCCATTTTTAAACTTGTACAAACCCATCCTAGCTCCACCATATCTTCCATAATCACATCCAAAGGACTAAAACTCGCCATGCAAGCCTAAGAACTAGGTGGTTGATGTGCAAGCAAACCATCCATCAAGCTTTCAATCAAGCTTGAAAGAAGAAAAAAAATCAAGGATAGGGAGAGAGAGGGAGCCAACTTTTTCCCATAAATAGCAAGCCATTCTCACCATTCAACTCACACCTCTCATACTTCAACTTCTCTCTCTAGAAAGCTTAGTGTTCTTGTTCTTTCTTTGCTTGTTCTTGCTTATTCTTGAAGTTCTTCCCAAGTTTTTAAAGAAACTCATCTTAAGCCGCCACTAAACCGCCACTCGACCACCCTCTCAATCCAAAAGTTCTAGTAGTGTTAGTCAAGACTTAGTTTCGAGAGAAACCTTTCTCTTTCGAAGCTACTGGAAGCTTGCCGTAAGACGTTACTCCGTCCGATAGCCGACTTTCTTGCCGTAGCCGCCCTACCGCCAAGAAGAACAATAGATAATCTTTACTCGCTTACTCTAAGTATATGTAATTTATCCATACACTCTAACCTTAGGTATAGTTGATTGCATGATAATGTAGACATCCCTATCAACTTCTCCTAAGTATACGTAGAATAAGTTCTAAGTATGACTAGAAGTGTATGTTAAAGGTAAAACGTTGCACTTGATTGAAGTATTCATATTTTGACCTTCAAGATAGTTGGTAGTTGTTTACATATTGCTTGCCTTAGTTATGGTTATGATTAAGTAATAAATGAGCATGATAAAGTAGAGTTGGATGATCTTGCTAGATTACAATGAATGATTTATGTTTACTTATGTGAAAAGTCCTACCGCGGAGTCTATGCATGAAAACGAGACACGGAAATCGAGAAAATAGAAACATGACACCTAGGGTGTATTAATGGCAAGGTGTGTTTTGAAATCGCAATGTGGCCAGACTTGCCCATTGTGGAGATGTGTTTGCAAAGGATAAAATATTTTTGAAACAATATAATGACCAAGTGTGGAAATATTATGTGGTGTGTGCGTGTGTGCCAATGGGAACCCGGGATGGCGGAACCACTGTGAGGATATTTGGGAGACCAGAACGGCGGAACTGAGGTTGGATGTGTGGCTTGGTTATCCGCGGAGAGGAGTCAATGCTAATGTGTGCCAATGAGAACCCGGGACGGCGGAACCATTGTGAGGATACTCGGGAACCCGGAACGGCGGAACCGAGGTTGGGTGTGTTAAAAATGGATTTTGAGATGATAATCGAAAATGTTGATTTTGTGAAGTGTGAAATGGAGACACGGTCTACGACGAGTCGCGTAGGAGAAACCGGAAATCATGGACACCAACGATAGAAAATTAGTGAATGTGGATGTGCAATTGTTATATGTTCGTTATGAAGCATGTTAAGCTTGGAAAATCGTTAATTATATTATCTTTGGCTTGTAAGTTATGGGTTAGTAGGTTTGGATTATTCTATTGGGCATTTGAAGCTCACTGTGTTACTTTATGTGACCCTAACATATTATGCTAGTGGCGACGCTGGTATAATGTGTTAGACCTTATAGATGAGCAGGGAGAGCTGTATACTTTGGAGGCTTTCGGAGCCGAGGAGCTGGCTAGGATGGAGGAGCAGTCGGAGCTGTAGTTAGGAACCTTAGATTTCCCTCCCTTGTGTAAATATTGAACTCTGTAGGAGTTGTGATGTAATAATGAGCCAGACTCTACCCAGTTTATTCAATAAAATGTTTAATTAACGTACCCAAAATTGGGGGCGTTACAGCCCCTCCATTAATGTTTGCCCATTAAGCGTTGCATACCGCCTAGGAATTGCCAAGAAGGATTTTGTGCCATCTAACTTGGCGGTCAAGGCGTATGACAGCACCCGCCATGTGGTGGAGGGGACCATAGTACTCAAGCTCGACACTGAGGGCTTTGAGATGGACATAGAGTTTCATGTGGTGGACATCCCCTCTACTTTCGACCTGCTGCTGGGCAAGCCATGGCTGCACAGGCCTGACATCATGGCAGTACCTTCGACTCTGCATCAGAAGGTTATGTTGGGACTTCCGACTGGTACTCCGACAATTTGTGGGGACTCTGGGATCCTCCCACTCAAGGATGATGAACCTGATTTGGGGATAACATGGAGAAGAAGACTCAGATTTTGGAGGGTTTTCATTTGATACTTCAGGATCAGTCCTTGCCATCACTGTAGCTGACGATTTCATCATCAGCTCAGCTGCCTTTAAGATCATGAGGAGGATGTCATTCATGCTTGGTCTGGGCTCAGGATCAACCAGCAAGGGATCGCTGAGTTCCCTACCTTTCCCTTTACCGAAGGCCGTTTTGGTCTGGGATACACTCCCCCTGCCAAAAGGGCCAAACTAGGGAAAGGTACGGGAAAACCTCGAACCCTTTATGGACATCCTGACAGCTATTTCATCCGCGAGGGAGGGACCATCGATTATGTGGGACAGGCTGAACCGTTTTGGGATCCAGAGACTGGCACTTGGCTACGAGGTTTTGAGATCTTCGCTGCTGACACCTGGTCTAATAGTGAGGAGGAGATTGTAGAGGAGGAGCTAGCTATGGAAGAGTTCAAGAAACAGTTGACCGGGATCAAGGCAAGGATGGATTGGGTGGAGTCCTTCGATCAGGAAAGCTTGGAGATGTTGTTCTCTCAAGTAGGTTTGGTTGGCAAGGCTGAAGGGGCCAAAGTGCTGATGCTTGGGCCCGACTCTCCGGACATTCTCGAGGATCCACTACTACAATAAACCATAAAGATCACAGCTATTGACTGTGATTGTAAGTTTTCCATCACACTCCTGCTACCGTGATGGATTTGGGTGTGATTGTAAGTCACTCTCTTTTATCACAGTTTATAACCGTGATTGAAAGAGAGAAACAATCACGGCCAATAAGTGTGATCGTTTCTCTTTTATCACAGTTATAAACCGTGATCGTTTTTCTTGGCCATGATCGTTTCTCTTTTCTATGTGTGATTATAAGTCACTTTAGATCACGGTTTATAACCGTGATTGAAAGTTCAAAATGATCACACCCATAAACTGAGATGGAAAACCATTGGGCGTGATCTTTTCTTTGTATCTACTAGACCATCTTTTCTTGTCATTGCCAAGTTTCAAACCCACACACCATTGGTTGATTTCCCAAGCCCTTACCACTAAGCTAGCCAAGATCTTTTGTTACATCATGAAAACCAAAATATTTATACTTACTTCCTAAAGTAAGAAAACTTTTTTTTTCTTTAAAATTTGCTGAATTTTTTTGAAATGCAATTAACATGATATTAAAATATATAAAAATACATATATAAACATTGTTTAAAAAATTTTTAAAATATGACAACAGATCTTTTGCCAATCAAAATTAGTTGTTGGTCACCAAAAGATTTTCATGGGCGAAAAATTTGTTTTTAACCAGTAAATTTAGTAGACAATAGTGTTTTTTGTTGTAGTGTACGCTTTGTATTTTTATGAAAATTATCACAACCCGCAGATTGTAACATTATGGACAAACTTTAGATTGTTTTCTTATAAACTAACCATTTCACATATATTTTGTGTTTATATTGAATTTCAATTTCAATGGTGGCTTTCCAATTGGATTTTAATCATTTTCAGATAAGGCTAAGCCATAATAATATAATTATTTTTTTACCTAATGTGTCAAACACTTGGAAGATATTTGAAATAACAAAGTTTTACCACTACAATAAATCATAAAAATCACAGTTCGCCCACATGAAAATCGGGCACTAGTGGAACAGCTCACCCGTCGTCGAAGAAACAACTGGGCATTGGTAGAACCCAATCGTGAGATTTGCCTTCTCTCTCTCTCTCTCTCTCTCGATCTTTTTAGGCGTGAAGATGAAGATGAAACGTAAAGATTTTTTGGGGTGAATGTAATTAAGGCTTATCTTCTTACATTTAAAAAAAAAAAAAACTTTTCGAAGTCCTCAAATGACATCGTTTCCCACACATAACTTTTCAAAACCCGCCTAAATGAGTATTAACCCGCCCACGTGAAAATTAAGACCGCCTAAATGGGTAGGCTTTTTATCTCACCGCAAGAGTGAGATAATTTATCTCAACTTTTTTTCGCGCTAATGTTTTTTATCACACCATAAGGGTGAGGCCTTTTCTCTTTTATCTCGGCACAAGAGCGAGATCTTTTATCTCATTTTTTCCGCCCTCAAATCTTGTATCACACCACAAGGGTGAGATCTTTGCTCTTCTTTTTTACGCCGCAAGGGTGAGGTCTTTTATCTTTTATCTCACCATAAGAGCGAGATCTTTTATCTCATTCTTTTCAGTCCTAAAATCTTTTATCACGCCGCAAGGGTGAGATTGTTTTTCTTTTATCTCGCCGCAAGAGCGAGGTCTTTTATTCCGCGCTAAAACTCACTTTTTATCTCAGCTTTGAACTTAAACTGAGATAAAAAAAAATTAAGCACCACTTTTTATCACGCTTTCATTGAAAACCGTGATCTTTGTGAATCTCTTTAGTGTGATACATATCTATTATTGTAGTAGTGATCCAACCTCCCTCATTGTGGAAGCAAAGGGTAGTATTAATAACTATGTTTTCACTCTACATTTGACATGCATTGATCACATAACTGAATCTGACACTGAGTCTGTCGACTCTAAGTCTAGCTCAGAGTCGGAGTTTGTGCCTCTTAGCCCTCCACGTCATAGCTTTTACTTCGAGTTCGAGTCGTCTATACTTGGCAACCCTTCCGGGTTTTATGAAATGCATGATCCTACTTCTGATTACTTTGCTGACTTATATATAAACTGTGTCGACCCCAACGATGAAAGAACAGACTTTAATGGGACTTCTTCGAGTTCCCATTGGCACACAAAAACATTGAATTTGGCCTTGGCTCCTCTTCGCGGATAACCAAGCCATAATTCATACCATCTGTTCCACCGTTCTAGGTTCCCGAGTATACCACAATGGTTCTGCCGCTCTGGGTTCCCATTGAGTTTTTGAAATCATTTAAACAATTGTGTTGGCTCCTCTCCGTGGATAACCAAACCACAATTCATCCCTCGGTTCTACCATTTCGGGGTCTCGAGTTTACCACAATGGTTCTGCCGCTCCGGATTCCCATTGGGTTTTCAAAAATAGTTTACACACACACACACCACACTATGGGCTACCAAGTCCTACCACATTGTGGTTTCAAAACACACCTTGTCGTTAACATACCCTAGGTGTCATGTTTTTAACTTTCTCAATTTATGTGTCTCAATTTCAAGCATAAACTGCGGCAGGACTATTCACGCAAGTACACATAAATCATTCATTATAATCTTGAAACTAAACTAGCAAGTTCATCCAACTCTATAGTACTTTGCATTTCACACCCTCGATTTTCAACGTAAATATAATTGATTTTCATAAATAAAACCTTGCCATAATCCGTAAGGTTCCCAAATTAATACCCATTTTCCACAATTACACTTCAAACGTCCAGCAGTTCCCAAAATAATACAACATTGGCTCCGAGGCCCAAATATAACATAAGTACCGAGTATCGAAAGAGTTAAGGGTTACAATGTCCCATAATCAAAAGATTTACAAATTAAGTTACAAACGCATCTTCAAAGGTGTTTTACAAAGATGGATAATAACTCTTCACTGTTAGCTTTCAAAATGAGGATCACATCCAAGCACTCCAAGCATGCAAGCTACGGCCCTGAGTTAGTACCTGAAAACGATATAAAGCTTGAGCTACACTAGCCTAGTAGGAAATTCTATACAAACATTATATGCAAGGGAAATGCAAGGATGAACTCAAATAGGTAATTAAACAAAATTCTCTGAACAATCAACAAATCGTAAGTCAGTGATCTCAAAGACGATTTAGCAATCACAAGGCAACTCAAATTAGGATCATTTCCATCTTTCAAGTGTCCAATATCCATTCGTCGTATGTGTCATGAGCTGAGGCTCCTATAGGGCAGGTTAAGGGATCCCGATACCCCCTGCCAGGCACCGTACCCATCGGTAGGTCCTGAATGTAATCAATACGAGCTCTTGCTCCTGTCGGGCCAATTAATGGATCCCGATACCCCCAGCCAGGCAGCCAGCCACCCGTCAATGGGTCCTAAATGTTCTCGTTATGTTAATGAGTGTCCAAGAATCACGTATTCTTTGTCATGTGTCACCTCAATTCAATCTCGGTTCATTTTGATATCAATGACAATTTTGACCAAACAAGGGTAAGAACTTGCAAGGATACTCCATAAACTCTACGACTACGATTAATCATGTTACGGGGTGATTTGGAAGTGTTTAGAACAAGTTAGAAGTGATCGGGGGTCAAAACGATGAAGTTTGGAACAAAGCAGTGAAAACTGTTCATAAGCAACTGGTATCGATACAACCAAAATGGCCGTATCGATACAGAATGCAAACAGAATGAGAAGCTGCGATTTTGAATTGGTATCGATACAGCAAAAAGCCTGTATCGATACGGATGTGTTTTGAGTAGATTTTCTAGGTTTCTATGCCATCAACAACAACATCAACAAGCATGGCTTCAAAGATAGAAAGCACGTCTTTTACATATATTGAGAGGTAGAGTCCCTACCTCGAAGTCGAAGCACGATTCCCAAGAAGATTCGAGCCCTAGCCTCTCGAAAACCTTGATTCGAACGAAAATACTCCGCACCGAGCCTCAACTGACGAAGAGCAAGCTCAAAACTTCGATTAAAATGCGGGATGGAGGTTGATTGGTATGGGTTTTGAGTGAGTTGGGTGGGATTTTGGAGAGAAGCAAGAGAGAGGAAGAGAGGCCGGGTGCGTGGGAGAGAGCCGGTGAGAAAGAGACGGGAAAATGATCCCCTGCTCTCTCACGCCCCCTATATATACTCTTACACATGCAAACTACACATTACACCCTTCCACAATCAATTCTAGCATTTTAACCCCAAATCACAGAAATGCCATTCTTTCATTTTCTTTTCCAATAATCATGCATTTATAAAATATTAACCTCGATAAAATAAATACGGTTCTCTCCATTCTACCCTCCTTAAAGAAATTTCGTCCTCGAAATTTTTCATGCCAAGCCTAGCTAACACACATCTCACATATGCATGTAACAAATCAATCACCATGATGCTTAAATCTTAAACACTCACATTGGTTCATTCCGCAAATAGATGTGGATATCTCTCTTTAGCTTCATTTTCCCTTTCCCATGTCGACTCCTCGCTACCCTGACTTCTCCATAAGACTTGCACTAACGGTATCGTCTTACCCCTCAAAACTTGATCACGTGAATCTAGGATACATATCGGCTCCTCCCCGTAAGACGCATCGGCCTCCAACTCAAGTTCGGACCACTCAAGCACGTGCGAAGGATCCGGTTCATACTTTCTCAACATTGACACGTGGAACACATCATGCACACTCGATAGCTTCGGTGGCAAAGCCAAACAATACGCAACCTCCCCAATTTTCTCGATGATATCAAACGGTCCAATATTACGCGGCGATAGCTTTCCCAAAACGCGATAAACCCCTACGAGGCAATACTTTAAGGAAAACGTGATCCTCTTCTTCAAATGACAACGGACGACGACGATGATCGGCATAATTCTTTTGCCTACTTTGCGCGGTGAATAATCTTTAGCGAATCACCTTAACTTGTTCGGTCGTTCTCTCTTGAGCTTCTTTAAGGCGTTGGCGAATAGCTTTCATACTCTCAGAGGTTTCCTTAATCATGTCCGGCCCCACTAACGTACCCTCTCCCAATTCAGTCCAGCACACAGGCGATCAACACGGTCTCCCATATAATGCCTCATACGATGCCATTTCGATACTAGATTGATAGCGATTATTGTACACGAATTCTACCAATGGCAAATGGCCCTCCCAACTACCCCGGAAATCCATCACACAAGCCCGAAGCATGTCTTCTAGAATCTGAATCATTCTCTCGGATTGCCCATTCGTTCGAGGGTGATACGCGGTACTAAACAAAAGATTCGTGCCCAAAGCGGCTTGCAAACTCTGCCAAAAATGTGCAGTGAATCTCAGATCTCGATCAGACACGATGGATACGGGAATCCCATGAAGGTGAATAATCTCCCAAATATACAAACGGCTAAGTGCATCCATAGAATCAGTAACATGAATAGGCAAGAAGTGAGCAGTTTTGGTCAAACGATCCACGATTACCCAAATAGCGTCATGCCCCCTCGACAATCTCGGTAAACCCGTAACGAAATCCATGGTCACGTTCTCCCATTTCCACTCGGCCAATGGCAATGGTTGTAACTCCCCTGCTGGTCGTTGATGTTCGGCTTTCACTTGCTGACACGTAAGACACTTGGATACAAAAACCACGATGTCCCTCTTCATTCCGGACCACCAAAATTGCCTACGTAAATCATGATACATTTTCGTTCCCCCCAGATGAACGTCTAGCGGTGAATGGTGAAACTCTCTCAAGATTTCTTCCTGACACGAAACGGGTACGAATAACTTCCCTTGATAGCGCAAGCTTTAATCAACGTGTATCATCCAACCCTCTTGAGCGTTTCCATTAAGGAATTAGCACGAAGTTCCTCCGCTTCCTCATCGTGTTGTTGAGCTTCAATCACTCTAATTGATAACGTCGATTGCACGGTCAAGTTGCATAGCGTGACCCCTTCTCAAACTTTGTCAAAATGCAAAGCATAAAAACCCAAATCATTCATCATTTTCCACTCATAGATATAGCTAGACTCGCAAGGTGTGTCAGTTTTCTACTCAACGCATCTGCCACAACGTTCGCTTTTCCCAGGTGGTATTGCAACTCGAAGTCGTAATCCTCCAAATGCTCTATCCAACGGCATTGTCGAAGGTTAAGTTCTTTTTGAGAAAACAAATACTTCAAACTTTTATGATCGGAAAAGACTTCAAAATTTTCACCTTACAAATAATGGCGCCAACTTTTCAAAGCAAAAACGACGGCCGCAAGTTCTAAATCATGAGTAGGGTAATTCCATTCGTGAGTTTTCAACTGTCGTGACCCATACGCTACCTGCTTGCATCAAAACGCACCCCAATCCCTCCTTAAATGCATCGCAATACACAAAGTAGCCAACTCCACATTTGGGCACAGTCAAAACTGGTGCGGTAGTTAACCTTCTCTTTAATTCCTCGAAAGCCGTCTCACACGAGTCACTCCATATGAAACGAGTCCCCTTACGCGTTAATCGTGTCATCGGTGCCGCTAAACGAGAGAAATCGAGAACGAAACGACAATAGTATCTGGCCAACCCCAAAAAGCTTCGAATCTCAAACACGTTCTTCGGTCGCTGCCAGTTCATAATGGACTCTATCTTTCCCGGATCGACGGACACGCCACCCTTCGAAACCACGTGACCCAAAAATTTAACTTCGGACAACCAAAACTCACACTTACTTAGTTTGGCATATAATCGGTGCTCTCTCAAGAGTTCAAGAACAATAGTGAGATGAGATTGGTGTTCGTCCTTCGTAGGCGAATAGATAAGGATGTCATCAACAAACACGACCACAAAACGATCAAGATACGCACGAAAGATACGATTCATTAAGTCAATGAAATTAGCTGGGGCATTTATCAACCCGAAAGGCATAACAACGAACTCATAATGACCCTAGCGAGTATGAAATGCGGTTTTAGGAATATCTTCCCTCCGAACTCTCAACTGATGATAACCAGACCTTAAGTCGATTTTAGAAAAGCAAGTCGCACCCCAAAGTTGATCAAACAAATCATCGATTCTAGGCATGGGATACTTGTTCTTAATGGTGACTCGGTTTAACTTACGATAGTCGATACACAAACAGAATGAACCATCCTTCTTTTGCGCGAAAAGAGCTGTGCTCCCCACGGTGACGTACTCAAACGAATGAAGCCTAAGTTCTCCAATTCCTATAACTGAGTCTCTAACTCTCTCAATTTGGCGGGCGCGAAATGATACGGAGGTATGGAGATAGGATCGGTACCGTGAAGTAACTCGATGGTGAACTCAATCTCTCTCTCTGGAGGCAAGCCAGGTAACTCTTCTGGGAACACATCCGGAAAATCACGAACCACTAAAGGTAACTCCCCACGCACGGAGGCATCCTCATCTAACGTCAAACTCGCCAATAGAGAATAAACGGACTCGCGCTCTCGAGGCCCACATAAATACTGTTCCAACGGTTCTCGACAATCCCCAAAGAATTCGAAACAAGGACCCTCAGGTGGACAAATACGAACTCGACGCTTGAAACAATCGGTGGTAGCATGACACGTAGATAACCAATCCATCCCCAGAATGAGATCAAACCCTGACATTCCCAACACAATGAAGTCGAAAACAAAGCGACGATCACAAATAATCAACTCACAATCCTGACAAACACGATCAAGAGGCATTCTACCCCCTAAAGGTGTCTCGACAAAAAAAGGAGGACTAAAAATTTCCATTTCCAATTCCAAGGCACACACAAATGATGCAGCAATGAATGAATGCGATGCTCCAGAATCAAAGATGACTTTAGCGAATGAGTTGAATAAAAGAAATGTACCCCTCACAACAGGAGCCTCTAGAGCCTGAGAAGTGGTAGATGGAACAGCAGAAGTGATATTGTAGACTCATCCCTGGGTACCCTAACCCTGCACGAAACCTCCCCTCGGACCAGAACTCTGAGCTGAGGTAGTCTGATGGAAGTGAGGCTGCTACTGCCTCAGAGTGCCCCTAAACTACTGACCCACATTACGCCCCGTTCCTGGCTGCTGCACGGAACCCGACTCATTGCGCACTCCCGAAGCCTGAGGACAATTCCTCGCGAGATGATCCATCTTCCCACAAATGTAACAAGCTTTATCGAGGTGCGGACACTGAGCACGAACGTGTCCAGGTTGATTACACTTGTAGCACACGGCCGGAGGTCTAGACAAGGCACCTTGAGTCCCCGAAAAAGTAGGCATCTTAAAGCTAGGTTGGTTAGAAGATTGCTGAGACGATCCCCTCTGCCTCTTCTGTCCTTGACTCCCGAAACTACCCAAAGAAAAACTCAAACTTCCCACCGGTTGCCTTGGCTCCCAAACCCTTACATTCTGTTGAGCTTCCTTCTGAACTTCAATGCTCCTCGCACACTCCACAACTTTAGAAAATTTCATCTTACGTTGGACTATCACCATCCTCTTCACAGTGTTGTGCAGTCCCTTCTTCAACCGTCGACACTTCCCCTCCTCCGTCGCCACCAACTCCGGAGCGAAATGAGACAAAGATTGAAACTTTTGCACATACTCCGAGGCAGTCATGTTACCCTGCTCCAGCTTCTCAAATTGATCCCTCAAATTTTCACATGAAGTTTCTGGAAAATATTGATCCTCAAAGAGCGCCTCAAACTTAGCCCATGTCAAATTCTCAACATCCGGTTCATCCGCTTGAGCCGCGGTCCTCGCCGCTCTCCTCGCATCCTTCCTACTTTCCAACACAGATTCCCACCACTCGCCGGCTTCCCCGACTAGCTGAACGGCCATAATACCTACTCTGATGTTGTCCTCGGTGATGTTAAGAGCTCTAAAAATTTTTCAGATTTGAGCTAGCCAATGGTTGGCTACCAAAGGGTCGCTACTAGTCCTATCGAACATCGAAGGGTTCCTACGGTTAAACTCTCGCATCGCCACCATGGCTCGATCCTCGACGTTCTCCCTAGGAGCTTAGTTTAAAAGATTTACAGCTGTAAGTGCTGCAATGAGATACCTAGCAAATTGAGTCTCATTAGGAGGTACCCCTACACCTCAACCAGCCCCTGCCCCCAGATCCCCATCTGGATTCTCCCCATGCTGACTAACCTCATCCTCCGGTGCCAACCCATGGCCACAACCACGACCACCCCGGTTTCCAACCCCACCTCGTCTAACATGCGTCCTCGGAGGCATACTACATGATATAAGAAAGGAAAACTGTTAACCACAACAATATAACTATGAGGTCAAAGCCCCAACTTCCCAACACGGGTCAATAATAACTCTACGCCACTCTACGATATCGAAAATGCATTGCCAAATAATCACACGAATGTTAATCACACAAGCATGCACAAGTTATGTTAGAAGGGGCGACATTTTGAACCCATGAGACTGAACGTCTCCCCACGGTCTCTAGGTGTTCTAAACCTATGCTCTGATACCAAGTTGTCACACCCTCGATTTTCAACGTAAATATAATTGATCTTCATAAATAAAACCTTGCCATAATCCGTACGGTTCCCAAATTAATACCCATTTTCCACAATTACACTTCAAATGTCCAGCAGTTCCCAAAATAATACAACATTGGCTCCGAGGCCCAGATATAACATAAGTACCAAGTATCGTAAGAGTTAAGGGTTACAATGTCCCATAATCAAAAGATTTACAAATTAAGTTACAAACACATCTTTAAAGGTGTTTTACAAAGATGGATAATAACTCTTCACTGTTAGCTTTCAAAATAAGGATCACATCCAAGCACTCCAAGCATGCAAGCTACGACGCTGAGTTAGTACCTGAAACGATATAAAGCTTGAGCTACACTAGCCCAGTAGGAAATTCTACACTAACATTATATGCAAAGGAAATGCAGAGATGAACTCAAATAGGCAATTAAACAACATTCTCTAAACAATCAACAAATCATAAGTCAGTGATCTCAAAGACGATTTAGTGATCATAAGGCGACTCAAATTAGGATCATTTCCATCTTTCAAGTGTCCAATATCCATTTGCCATATGTGTCATGAGCCGAGGCTCCTGTTGGGCCAGTTAAGGGATCCCGATACCCCCTGCCAGGCATCGTACCCATCGGTAGGTCCTGAATGTAATCAATACGAGCTCTTGCTCCTACCGGGCCAATTAAGGGATCTCGATACCCCTTGCCAGCCAGCCACCCGTTGATGGGTCCTGAATGTTCTTGTTGTGTCAATGAGTGTCCAAGAATCACGTATTTTTCGTCATGTGTCACATCAATTCAATCTCGGTTCATTTTGATATCAATGACAATTTCGACCAAACAAGGGCAAGAACTTGCAAGGATACTCCATAAACTCTACGACTACGATTAATCATGTTACGGGGTGATTTGGAAGTGTTTAGAACAAGTAGAAGTGATCGGGGGTTAAAACAATGAAGTTTGGAACAAAGCAGTGAAAACTGTCCATAAGCAACTGGTATCGATACAACCAAAATGGCCATCTCGATACAGAATGCAAACAGAATGAAAAGCTGCGATTTTGAATTGGTATCGATATAGAAAAAAGTCCGTATCGATACGGATGTGTTTCGAGTAGATTTTCTGGTTTCTATGCCATCAACAACAACATCAACAAGCATGGCTTCAAAGATAGAAAGCACCGTTTTTGAATCGAGTTGAAAAATTTGAAGAGTCGCCACCCGGATTTGTGGCTCGCCACCTGAGAAACCATTTTGAAAATGATCGATTGAATTGAAAGCCAGAGATTTGTAAAAGGGTTCGGAAGCCACGTTACGAAGGGGGAAGGGTTTTGCGCCACCCCCCCTCGCCCGATTTGAAATCGGTCTCTACTAAACATTTGTGGGATTTTTCAAAAGATCTTGTTTCATCAAATCACTTAGCAAATATCCACAGGTATATATCAAGTACGGGAAGTGCATGCATGTGCATGTATACAGTGAGTGAATGAGGAATGGTAATGAAATGCAAAAATGCTAGAAGCTGGAAAACCCTGTCACTAACAGACTCTCGAGCGCTCGGAAGCACTCCCGAGCACTTGGGAGTACCACATGCCCAACCTGCACATCTTGTTAGTACAACAGGATACAATAGAATACACTACTGGAAATGTAAACTGGAATAACATTAAATACACTATAGGCTTGACAGATGACTCAATAGACTGAGAATGGGTCTCATTCTTCTGGGCCATACAACCTTGCCTTTTCGAAAAATAGTTTAACAGTTATAAGAGGCAAAAAGGGACACATGCATGACCATGCAAGGGCAGTAGGGGGGTCAAACTGGAAGAAAAATAGACCAAGCTTGCATGCAAACACTCTCGAGCGCTTGGGAGTAAACTCGAGCGCTCGGGAGTGTTCCACACCCCAGGACTGATGTCAACCAACTAATCCATTAAATGCAGCATGCTGGTACACTGGATCTTACATTTCAAAGTGTGAAAAAGGATTTTTTCTTTTTAGATCCAGACCAAAACTCTTTTTCATGCCTTAAATGTAAATGATTTATTTTATTTTTCTTTGAAAACAGCAGATCACTTGTACCAACACACCTTAAAAAGAGTTAAAAATCGTTTTAAAACACACCCTACCCATGCATGTCCATTTAAACACTCAAAAGAAGGGAAGCAGAACTGGAGTCACGCTCGAGCGCTTGGGAGTAGTCTCGAGCGCTTGGGAGTGTTTCCAGTAGGCTGAACACAGAAAACACATCTGCACCCCTTTGCTCTTGCTTTTACCCCAAGGTCTCTCAACCCATACTCAGTATTAAAGACTGAGAGGGCTGAGAGATCTCCCTCAGAAAGGAAATGGCAGCCCTATTTTGTTTATGTTGAGACCAAGGTAGAGAACTTCTACCTTTAAGTTTAAGACCTTGCTCCTTGGAAAAGGGCTTTAGAAAGTGAAATGAGGAAGAAAGATCAAGGGGTTCAGGACTGGAGAATGATCTTGTAACGCCCCGAATTTTGGGTACGTTAAATAAACATTTTTATTGAATAAAATAAGGAGAGTCTAGCTCATTATTACAACATATGTCTCACAAGAGTACTTTTATTCAAAAGAGGGTATAATCTAAGGTTAACTACTGCTCCGCCTCTTCCTCCATCCTTGCAAGCTCCTCGGCTCCAAAGGCCTCCAAGGTGTAATGTTCCTGCTGCTCATCTATGAAATCTGACACATTATACCAGCGTCGCCCCCAGTATAATATGTCAGGGTCATCAAAAAGGTAACACCGTGAGCTACAGAAGCTCAATAGAATAATCCAACCCGCTAATCCATAACTTACAACGAAGAGTCATATAAATAATTACACATGCTCATTAAACAACATAATTAACAATGATACATCCGCATTCACTATCTTGCTTACGTTGGTGTCATGCCTTTCTTGGTTTCTCCTACGCGACTCATCGTAAACTGTGTCACCATTTCATTTCAAAAATCATTTCTCATTCAACGGGCTACCAAGTCCGGCCACGTTATAAAATCTTGCATTGGCTCCTCTCCGCGGATAACCAAGCCCAATTACCAATGAAGCTACCACGTCCGGCTCCATTAGCAATCTACACAATGGGCTACCAAGTCCGGCCTCATTGCGGTTTTCGTAAGTCCATGCAAAGGGCTACCAAGTCCGGCCACCTTGCGGGTTTTCATACTACCATTGGGCTACCAAGTCCGGCCACAATGTAGCTTCAAAATCCTTTTTATCCATATCAACCACTCCTTAAGTGTCATGTTTCTACTTTTCGATTCTCGTGTCTCGTAATCATGCATAGACTCCGCGGCGGGACGAATCACTTTAAAGTAATCTAGCAAGATCATCCAACTCTATTTAATCATGCTTGTTTACAACCACAAGTAAGGTAAGCAATCATACGCTCAAGTTCACAATCCTTGAAAAGGTCAAAATACGAATACTTCGTTTTGAAACAACATTTTGTTTTTAAATGAAATCGTAACAACATATGTTTATTGACGAGTTAATCAAGTTGGGAAGATTCTATAAACCATGCATTCAACTATTCTCAAGATCAAAGTAAACTACGTACTTTTAGTAAGAAAGTTCTACAAGCTAAATATCACAACTACATTATCATGCTCATATACTTCAAAGAATTCTACGTCAAACAACATCATGCGATCAACTAGCCAAGTATTACATATTCTTACTCACGTTCATATCATACGATATACGTAGGGTAGGGGTATAAGAAGATTCTACAAACCATGCATTCAACTATTCTCAAGATCAAAGTAAACTACGTACTTTTAGTAAGAAAGTTCTACAAACTAAATATCACAACTACATTATCATGCTCATATACTTCAAAGAATTCTACGTCAAACAACATCATGCGATCAACTAGCCAAGTATTACATATTCTTACTCACGTTCATATCATACGATATACGTAGGGTAGGGGTATAAGAAGATTCTACCTTTCTTCTTGGCGGTAGGAAGACTACGAAAAGATCGATGGAAAGAAAGTTGGCAAACGAACGGAGTAACGGCTTATGATAAGCTTCCGATAGCTTCGAAAGAGAAAGGTTTCTCTCGAAACTAGATCGTAACCTATACTACTACTACTTTAGGATCGAGGTGGTGGTCGTATGGTGGTTTAGTGGCGGAGATGGAAAGAAAGCTCAAGAACAAGCTAGAACTACTCAAGAACACTAAGAATTCTTATGCTTTCAAGGAGAGAACTTGGAGAATGAAGAGGTGTGAGTTGAATGAGAAGTGTGAGGTCCTACTTATAGGCAAATGGGCTCTCCCCTCCCCTCTTTGGCCGGCTGCCCTCTCTCCCTCTTTCCTCCAATTTTTTTATTCAAGCAAATCAAGTTTGCTTGCAAGAAATAACCTTCAAACCTAGGCATGCAAGGCTAGGATGTGTCCTTTGGATTGGATTTTGGAAGATTGGCCAAGCAAGTGGATTTGTTTCAAGTATAAAATTAGGGTTTGTACAAAGAAGGACAAGATTGGATGGCATTGCTTATGCTTTCACTTGAAAGTGTACACAACTAGGACAAGGATGACCAAAGCATGTCAACCACTTGCACACACATCACTCTCTCCCTCTCTCTCCATCCGAATTTCTCCCTCTCTCTCAATCTCTCTCTCTCGGCCTCTCTCTCCTCCTCTCTCTCTCTCTCTCTCTCTCCTCTTGGTACATTGCACTATGTACATATATATATATAACCATATATATATATAAGGACAAGAAGAGTTTGACTTTATAAGAGATTTGTACCTCAAATCTCTCTCCCATCCTCTCCTTTCTACTTCTTTCACTTAGTACAAGTACTAACCTATACATGTATCTAGGGTTTGATAGACAAAAGTCAAGCAATACATCACATCTCTCTCTCTCTCTCTTTCCTTCTCTCTCTCTCTCTCCCTCTCTCTCTCTCTCTCCCTCCACTTGTATGTACTATGAAACACTACCTATATACTAATATATATATGTGTACTATGGGTTTTTAATAAAAACTAAGTTTCCAAGTAAATTAGATTTTCTAAATAAAATATTTAATAACACACATGCTATATACAATATAATATATATATATATACAACAAGTACATACATATATATATATATATACATGTACTACTCAATATCTATACTAGACATGACCTAGGCTAATATCTAATATAGTATTCTACTACTTTCAAAGTACTATGTATAATAATACTAACCTAATGTACTAACTGTATTTTAATCAAATAACACACATAGCCAAGTCTAATATTTAAATCAAACAAGTACATGATTGTCAAGACTAACTATTATCCAATGGATAATAGTTTCTCTAATGGTTAATAACCAATGGGTAATAATGGCTAGGATTCTAGTCTATCGTCCAATGGTTAATAAAACTCCTAACGGTTATTATCCAACGGTTAATACCAAAAGTATAATACTTTGCAATTAAGCACTAAACTAATCTAATCTCGTACTTAGGAAGATTAACCAAGGTTTACCTATTGACCAATGGGTAACGGAAACCCTAACGCTATTGTCCAATGGATAAAGACAAAAAGGGTAAAATGGTCCATCTAGGGTTAGGTAGAAGTGAAATGGGCATTAAGCTATTCTAACTAATTACTTAAAGACTAACGATACTTAATCTAGGCTTTCATTGCTCGAGTGGTATTTTGGTTTTATTTAGTAGGAAATCGCCTAATAACGGAATACTAAAGCTAAACGCCAAGGCAAGGCGTGGGCGAGCCTGGTGGCAAAGCGGTGGCGTGGCCAAAGCGACTGGTGGTAAGCGGTGGCGGCGGCCAAAGCGACCGGTAATGGCGGCGGCCAAGCGGCGGTACAACGATGGCCAAAGCGACCATGGCCAGCGATGGCCAGCGGCGACCTGGCGACTGGTAGCCAACGGTGGCCAACGGTTGCCAGCGACCTAGTGGCCAAAGTTAGCGGTGGCCAAGTAGCCTAGTGGCCAAACAAGGCCAAGCGACCATTAATAGCGATGGCCAAGTGGTAGCCAGCGCAGTGGCTGGCCAGCAGCTTGCTGGCCAAGCGGCTGCAAGCAAGGCGACGGCCAAGCGGCGTGAGCATGGCCAAGGCGACCACTGGCCAAGCGGTGGCCAAAGCGGCCCGATGGCCAAGCAGAGCAACCTGACAATGACCCGACGCCTAGGCGAGGCGGCGCGACAATGAGCGACGCCAAGGCAAGCGCAGCTTGTCGGCCGAAGTCGACGCCAAGGCAAGCGCAGCTTGTCGCTGAGCCGACGCCAAGGAAAGCGATCAAGTTAACGGTCAAGGCAAGGACTAAACATTAACCATTTGGCATCGATGCAACGTTCTAGGTTAGGGGAAATGCAACTAAGCCATATGGTAGTTAGGGTTTGCTAACTAATCGGTTGCCATGCAGGATTTCCAGCCGAGAAAATAAATTCTAGGATTTTCTACAATTACTAAGTAATTATACCAAGGTCTAAATAGGCATACTCGTCTTTAGAAAATGACCTTAATGCCCGAGCGATGAATTCCAATCTCCTAAGTCATAAACCTACTTATGACGGATTATTAATTGCAAAAAGGGATTTATAAAATAAATAAAGAATTTTCAAATAAAATAACAAAATTTTATAAGTCGATAACGATCGATTTTTGGATGTTAAAAATGAAATCCAAGTATTAAACTAAAATTCAAATTTTTAACGAAATTTTTATTGACCAAAAATCAGGGTCGTTACAGATCTGAACTCCTTGCATGTCTTCCATACCTTGGGTTTTTGTTGCTTTTGTTTTTGAAAATGAAGTTTTTGAGAGAGATGGCGAAGAACAGCTCTGTTTGAACAGTCAAGAGGGTCTCTTAGTGTGACGCATATCTATTATTGTAGTAGTGGAATGAGGCCTTATATAGGCAAAATAACCTATGGTCTCATTTTGGAAAATATAATTTAGAATCAATTCAAATCTCCAGGCTTGACTCTTCCTCTGACTGAGGTTGAGTGTTGTCTGAGAGTTGGACCAGCTGAAAACGGCTGTGATGATGGCTTGCATGGGAAGTGGGGGAGTTCCACCATCCATTGGGCAATACGGAAGTCTCGAGCGCTCGGGAGCACTCTAGAGCGCTTGGGAGTTCATTCTCGAGCGCTCGAGAATTTGTCAGATCCTAGATTTTGAAAATAGTTTTGTGCGCTTGGGACTGTTCCTGAGCGCTTGAGACTGATTTTGACATTTTATTTTCCCTTTTTAAAGTCTTCCAAGGAGCATTGTCTTGACCGATCTAGGGCTTGTTTCAATCCAAATTCATCATTGGGGAGCCTCCAGGCCACAAATTAAGGAAGTTCGAAATGTCCAAATTGGGGTGTCTACAGTTGCCCCTCTTTGGATGGCGCTCAGCGTCATGTCCAGACACGAGTGACATCCAAAGATTGAGACAGCCCAATTCGAGCCACGTCAAACCCTTAATTTAAAACACAAATGCAAATAAAAGTGCTTGATGCATGTGGTCGCGTCTTTCCAAACTGCCTACGTACCCTTTTCTGCAAGGATCAGACCAGCGTAGTTCTTTGGGGCAAGTGCAAACACGTGTGATGCATGCACGAGAAAGATTGACAAGATCTTGACAAGGTAAATATGCAAAAGGGGTCCACCTGTTACTCTGTTTGGCGAACGAAAAGTGCAAGCACGTGTGATGCATGCATGAAAAAGAATTGACATGAGTTTGATAAGGCAAGTGCACGAAGGGCCCTCCTGTTGCTTTGTTTGGCGGACAGAGAATGCAGGCATGTGTGATGCATGCACGAGAAACGATCGACACAATTTTGATAAAATGCACAAAAGGCCCACCTGTTGCTCTGTTTGGCGGACAGAGAATGCAGGCACGTGTGATGCATGCACGAGAAACGATCGACACAATTTTAATAAAATGCACAAAGGGCCCACCTGTTGCTCTGTCAGGCAGACAAAACAAGGATAAGATAGCACCTGTAGGGTAGAAATACCTACAAACCTGTTGAAATTAGTATAAATAGACAAATTTTCAATCGACTATCAAGTAAAATGCCACATTAAGGAGCGCCACATTGAGGAGCGTGAGCTCAAAATCACAACATCGACTAGAGCCTGCTTCTTGCAGTCTCGTTCGACGCGGTTGAAGTTAGGACTGAGATTGATTTTGTAAGAGGAAGGGGGGAGCTAAGGAAGCCTCGGAAGCGGGAAAATGCACGAGACGACGGAGGATTGGCACGGGGGCCGAGGACAGAGCTGAGAGCTCAGAACCGCTCCCAAGCGCTCGGGAGTGGTCTCGAGCGCTCGAGACCACGGCTGGGCCCACAACCCTATTCATCTTCTTTGCTTGTTCAAGGGTTCAAAACCCATTCTCGAGCGCTTGAGAACCAGAGCAGCCGTACACACTCCATCTTTGGACGATTTCTTCCTCTTTCTTACTCAATCTCTCTCTCTCCCTCTCTCACAGTCGACTCCTCTCTCTCAATCAAACGATCTCCCTCTTCATCAAAACGGATCGAGCCCGAGATCTTGAGGTTTCCTCGATCTTCAGGTGGGCCATCATTTGCCAGGAAGTTCGAATCAAGAGGAAGAAGGTTTAAGGAGGAGAAGAATCGGCCATGGCCAGCGACGGTGAGGGTAGGACAGCGCCGAGCCACGAAGAGGCGGCGGCGACAACGACCACGGCGGCGATGGAGGTGGACAGCAATGGTGCTGTCACACCAGCTCAGGAGGAGATGGTTGGTGATGATCTGAGGGCAGCGAGAGGCGCTGATGAGGGTTTAGCGGCAGCAGAGAGTAGTAGCGGAGGTTTAGCAACAGTAGGGGGCATGGGTGACAGCGAGGTGTAGCGAGGAAATGGTGATGAGCTGGCCACAGGTAGCAGGGGTACATTGGGCAGTGGGGGAGATGCCAGAGCAGCAGGGGAGGTGCCGCGGGCACTCCCGATACTCCGACAGTAGAGGATTTGTTGGCGGCGGCCGAGCGGGTTAGTGGTGAGCGGAGGGAAGGCGGTGGTGAAGAGGTAGTGACGGCTGGGCGTGTCATCGCGACACCGGTTCTGAGGGCGACGGTCGCAGAGTCGAGGGGCGAAGATAGCGGGATCGGTGCTTCGCGCCCGGTTCCACTCACGGAGGGGGACTTTTTGGACACCGCGAGGTCGCAGGACATACTGGACGCCCTTGGCCTCGACGCTGGGATTAGAGAGGTGCTGAGGGGTGTGACGAACACGGAGGATCAGACCCCAGCGCTGTTGTTAGAAGCATTGCTCAGTGGTGCGGGGGTGACGGCAGCGGATACGGGGTCGCCAGAGGTGGCTGACTTGGGGCTAGGGGAGCCAAAGGAGGAGGTGGTGATCGAGGAGCTGGTCACCGCGGCGGCTGAGGCAAAGGCCTACTTGGCCAGGGCATGCCCTGGGTTTACACCGGATACTTACGCACCACGACTACACTTCTTCGAGCCGACGGGGATGACTGGCTACGTCCCTGCTCGGACAGATTATCCAGAGGACCTGCTTCTTCGAGATCGAGCCTCACACATCTCTTCTGGATGGACGACAGTATGAGTTTAACATTTTACTTTCCTGCATTAGACCTGCTTCCTTGAATCGTTGCATTGTTTATTGATGTTATTTCTTTGCTCTGTTGAAACAGCTCACCAAAGACATCTACGGCCATGGAGGCTCAGGCCACTCACTGAAGTACTTCAGAGAGTTGCCCCGGAGAGTGCGGGAGTTGGTGGAGGAGGCGGGTTTTGGGCCATTTATTCAGCTGCTGACGGCGGTGAGGGTTGACCGTGCAGTGATGACAGCGCTGGCGGAGCGGTGGTGGAACACCACCAACACGTCCCACTTCCGCTTCGGGGAGACGACGGTGACTCCTCTCGACTTTGCTGCGATTATAGGGCTCCGGGTTGGAGGCAAGCCAATTCCTTTCGACCCGACCATAGACTTGGATGATGCAACTTTGGAGTGGTTCCTTGGACGGGCCCCGCGCCACAGCGGAGGGGTAGCAGAGTACGGGCAGTTTACGACGTACTGGGACCACGAGCCGGCGGACGACGTTGAGGTGGCCCAGATGGCCAGGGTGATGAGCACACATTATTGACACATGGAAGTCCCATATCACATATTGTTAGTCCCAAAATGCGCATAATTGCCTATGGTTATGATATCTTTCATCACTTATATTGGATTATCGTTTTCACAGGAAAAAATGAAAGTAACTACGTTTTGCCGTCAAAATCCAGAAAGCATGAAGTCAAATTTTATTTGGTGTCAAAGATGAGCCCGTGGTTAAAATAGTCGAGTGCAATATGAAGATATGAAGCCTAGAAAATTCTACTTGATCAAAATTGGATTAAGTTTTCTCAACTTTTATAAGATTTTATGCACGTGGCCCAATTTTTGGACAAAGTTTATTGGACTAAGGAACCTGATTTTGGAAGAAGTTGAATCCAACTTATAACTTTCCTTTGGTAGGCACGTGTATTATATTATAGAATCCTAAAAGAAGGCAGGGGAAGGAAAGGAGGATTCTATTTTCCAAAAGAGTTCTCTTGCTCCATTATTTAATGATCAGTAGGAGATATCACTGGAAAAAAAAAAGAAGACGGCTTGGGAGATCAATTATTCCACACACCATCTCGGCGCACTACACGCAGCAGCAGCAGCATCTTGGCGCAGAGAAGAAAAAGAAGGGAGAAAGAATTATTTGTTCTCTTTTCGTAAGCTTTGTTCAATGGAGTTTTATCTTTATTTGAGTATGTGTTTTAACTCCATGAGCGGCTAAACTTTTCAACTAGGGTAGAGGATGAAACCCCATGAATTTTATTGAATGGTTTTATGCATATGATTTTTCCTACGTACGTTCATAGTTTATTGTTCTGATCTCATTAATTAATTTGGTAGAGACTCGGATATGGATTCAATCGGAATGGGTTTTTTCCATGATTTGATATCACCTTATTAATCGAATTGCTTGGTTTATCAAAGTTTATATTTAAGTACGGGATATCTACTGTGATTTGTTTATACGGATACAGTTAATGATTTTGGCTTAAACTTGCGAAGCAGAGGAGGAACATATTTTTGATATAAATAAAAGGGCTTAACGACATATTATCCATGATGATTAAGATTAGCTTCTAAATCATTGTGTAGAAATCATAGGAAAAATCATTGCATAAGATTAGTTGATAAATATTTTTGGGTGTGGATTCCGATACCTTAGTTCCTTTTCTCAACCGTAATCTCCACTACGTTGTCGTGTTAATTTAATTGTTTTCTTTTGCCATTATTTACTTAATTCTAGTTCCATTAAATCAATCACAACTTTTGTCAACTAGGTTAGGGTTTAATTGGTTTAAGTCTATTTAGTTTTTCTACAAAAAAATCACAAGTCCCTGTGGGTTTGACCTCACTCTTGCATTACTATACTTTGGTACGATTCGTGCGCTTGCGAGTACATTAAAATTTCACATCAAGTTTTTGGCGCCGTTGCCGGGGACTTAATTATTTTTCTGGAAATCTAAAAATTTGAATTGATTTTTCCCTTCTACTAGTTTAGTTAGGATTTTACTGTAGTAAAAAAAAAAAAAACTATTCTCTTCATTACGTGCATGTGATTAGTTAGTAGTAGTTGCTTTTATTACTAATTGTTTAAGTGTTTTCTGTCTCGTTAGTCACAGCTGCTTTCCATCCGCTTTTCTGAGCGGCCGAGCTTCCTTCAAGTTAGTAAGTTATTTGCTGCTTTGTCATTTCTATTAAAAAAAAAAAAAACATGAGTGTTCCGTTTCGCATATTTTCTTTACTGATAATTGCATTTTGTCTCTCTCTTTAGTTCATTTTATAGCTTAATTTAGAAGTTGTTTAGAAGAATCTGTTTTGTTTTAAAAAAAAAAATCACAATTACATTCGTTGGTCCATCTAGCTCGCTGTATTTTCAGCGTTGCTTCTCTATCGATTAATTATTTCGTATCTCGTTAGCTAGGATCTAATCAACTCAGTAATTTATTTTTCTAGTTAACTGGTACTTGGGTTAAGTTGCATTCTTGTTTTTTTATTTTATTTTATTTGGTTAGAACGAAATTTCTAGCTTGGAATTAATTCAAAAAAAAAATAGAATTTAAATTTTGAGAGGAGTACAAGTCAGTGAGTTAGTATATGTTTGGTTGCCGTTCGAAAAATTTAGAATTAATACCTCTTGATCCGGAAATTGAGAGAACCTTTAGACGCAGTTTAAAAATTCAAAGAGTAAAACATAATCAATTAAAAATGGGAGAACTTGTTGAAGATTCAAAACCTTTAAGGGAATTGTTCTCACCCGTGACCACAAATCCTCCTTCTTGTATTGTGTTACCCACGACAAATGCGACACATTTTGAGCTGAAACATCACATAATACAACTTCTTCCTCAATTTCATGGGGTTGAACGAGAGGATCCTTACATGCATGTTAAAGACTTTCTTGAAATTTGTGCTACCTTTAGATTTCAAAATTTTTCCGAGGAGTCTGTTAAATTGCGCCTGTTTCCCTTCTCACTGAAAGATAAAGCAAAGGCATGGTTAAATTCTCTACCCTCTGGCTCAATCACTTCATGGGACATTCTCGTTAAAAAGTTTCTTTCAAAAATCTTTTCAATGTCTAGAACAACTATTTTAAGAAGGGAGATTACTGATTTTTGTCAAGAAGAACACGAAAAATTTTATAAGAGTTGGGAGAGATTTAAAGATCTTATTTTAAAGTGCCCCCCTCATGGTTTTGAAACATGGAGACTGGTTTAATTTTTCTATAATGGTTTAACTCAGTCTAATCGCAATATGATTGAATCAATGAACGGTGGTGATTTTTTGAATCTTACGGGTGAGGCAGCTTATGAGTTTCTTGAAAATTTGTCTGAGAGATCTCAGCAGTGGGATTTTACTTCTCATCGAGACAAACCAACTTCCACACCAAAGAGAGGGGAATTGTATGAGGTGAAAGAAGATTCAGATGTGAGAATAAAATTAGATAATCTTACTCGAAAGGTTGAGGCGTTAGTTTTAAGTAGAACTATGGAGACAGCCAATCAAGTTCAAAGTGAGGTGTGTTCTCTTTGCGGTAATCACATGCACACAACACAAACATGTCCTTCCATTATTGGATATTCTAACAGCTATGTTGAACAAGCAAATGCACTTAATAATTATGGAAAAACATTTGCTAGTCCTTTTTCGGAAACATACAACCAAAATTGGTCAAAACTTCCAAACTTTTCATGGCGGCAGAACCAACCTCTAACAAATGTAGGCGGGCAGCCTTTGCATTCACAAAACCAATCTCCCCCAGGTTTTTGTCCTCCTGCACAATCATACCCTCCTCAATCTCAGCTTTTTTATGCTCCGACTCTTGTGTCTCAACCGAATTCCCAATTTGTTGCACCGCAACAACAGTCATCCTTAGAGGACACTCTTAAAGCATTCATGATTGAGATGAAAAGTACTACTCACTTGAATACTCAAGCCATCGCAGAGATTAAAAATTCTACTCATATAGCCATCGCTAAACTAGAAAATCAAATGGGTCAATTGGCTAGTCAAATGGCAGAGAGAGAGAATGGAAAGTTTCCTAGTCAACCGATACCTAACCCAAAAGGACAATTTACTCTTAGCAACCCATCTAACTATAAGCATGAGCAGGTTCAATCCATTGTAACCCTTAGGTCAGGAAAACAGGTTGACAACCAAGTAAGTATGCCGATAAAGAAGAGTTTAGGGGAGTTTGAGACAGAAGAGAGGCAGAGTAGTCCCATCAAAGATCGGGAATCTAGTTCTCCTCGACCTCCAAAAGAACCCTAACTTAGGAGTTTCATCCCTAAAGCTCCATATCCTGAACGACTAGTAGCCCCTAAGAAAGGCATAGACCATGGAGATATTCTAGAGGTATTTAAGCAAGTGACGATCAATGTTCCATTCCTAGATGCTATTCGACAAGTGCCTTCATATGCCAAATTTTTAAAAGACTTGGTCTCCATAAAGAAAAAGACAAGCGTCCCTAAGGAAGTTTTGTTGACTGAACATGTTAGCTCTATTATTCAGCACAAAATCCCTGTCAAGTATAAGGACCCTGGGTGTCCTACAATTTTGTGCTCGATAGGTAATCATCACATTGAGCGAGCTTTGTTAGATTTGGGAGCGAGTGTCAACTTACTACCATATTCAGTTTACGTGCAACTAGGTTTAGGGGAGCTAAAACCCACTTCCGTAAGAATTCAATTGGCTGATGGATCCGTTAAAATTCCAAAAGGTGTTATTGAGGATATTCTAGTGAAAGTTGACAAATTTTATTTTCCAGCAGACTTGATAGTCTTAGACACTCAACCTATTCAAAACTCAAAGGGGCATATTCCTGTCATATTAGGACGTCCTTTCTTGGCCACATCGAATGCTCAAATTAACTATAGGAATGGTGTGATGAAGATGTCATTTGGTAACATGACTGTCGACCTTAATATTTTTGATATTGACAAACAGTCACCATGTGAGGATGAGGTGAGTGCAGTTTACATGATAGATAGTCAAATTAAAGAACACCATACTCAATCAAGCTATGAGGATCCTTTTGAAGCTTGTCTATCTCATTTTAATAACATTGATGAAGACTCTACGATTGAATCTGTCAACATGTTTTTAGAGTCTTTCATAGATATTAGTAGGCGGAACTCGTGCTTTGTAAAGCCACCATCTAACGAAACTACCCCAAGTTTGTGGGATGAACAAGAGTCCAATGTTGAGTTAAAACCTTTGCCACCCGATCCTAGTGTTGAAATTGTGGGACCAACAAAAATTATGTCAGCAGCTGTCGTTACCCCAAATAATGATCAAATTGAAGAGGAAAGGATAGTCGACGACAATGACCAATGTAGTAAAGAATTTGAGTGTGATTTTGTCATTAGAGGAGAGCCCGTACTTTCTAGTCATAGAATTTTGTTAGAGGCACCTTTTTGCAAGCAAACATTTCCTTGGTATGCTGAATTTTTCTATCATGTGAGTAAAATTACACTTTCGACTAAATTGGTTTCACAATTAAGTAAGCAATTGTTAATCGGGTCACAAAGATTTTGTTGGGCAAATCCATGTATTGTTAATTATAAAAAGCGAATAAGAGAAAGTGACTTGGTGTTGTCACTTGGCGTATATTTTTCATTGGCATAACCCTCGACTATTCCGTCTCTTGCTCTATGACCATGGTGGGCAACTCTTGGTCTATTGAAATCCATGTAGAGATTAGATTTGAGGGATGCTCCATTTTTTTTAAAAAAGCAAAAAAAAAAAGCATTCTGACTTCACCTATTTACTTTTGGATGGTGCAATTTTTTTTTTCTTTTTCCTTTCTTTCTTGTGTTCCCATAATTTGTCTTGCAGGTGTTGCACAATTCAATCTCATCACATTTACCAGGTGTATCCTACCCTTTCTCACCTTTATGCTACAGTCCATCTCTTTTTAAGCATTTGCATTCATGACATTGAGGACATTGTCATATTTAGGTTTGGGGGAGGGTTCACCTATTATTTATATATGTTATGTGCTTAAACTCCATAGTTACCATTTTTTCTCTTACAAGAGCCAAAGTAAAAAAAAATTCAAAATTCAAAAAGATTCAAAAAAAATTTTGATACTTGATTATGATTTCTGATCGTGACTATTGGTTTTCAATTAGTGCTAGTTTGATTGTTGCCCAAGTTGGAGTCTCGATACTATTTCATTGATAGAGTTAAGCTTGTGAACATTGGCATTGATGAGTGGCACTTAGTCGGTTCGTATCACCTATATTTGGATAGCGATTAATCACTTATTTACATGCCTTTGCACGAGCACCGTCACACTTAGACTTGGATTTGATCTCGAGGGCTGTACATATATTTTTGATGCCTCAGTAGGAGTCAAATGCCTTATTGGAATGCTTAATGTCCCTTCCACCCAAAAAAAAAAAAGAATGAGAATAAAATGCATACTTTTTCAGGCTTTTCACTTGGTAACCGGGCCTCTTGCCTCAGTAAGCAGTGAGTGTTCGCGTCAAACGGTGGAAAGTTCCGCGATTGTTATGTGTGGTTAGCTTGGGTTTGTAGCCTTTTTGACTTGAGTGATTAAGTCTGTTGGGGTGTTCTCTACATCTAGTGCCCTAAAGCCATCTGGTTTGGGTGTCACTGGCCTAAAACTCGCTACAAGGGTCAATTAGAAAGTTTAAGGGACCAAGGCATTGCACGACCACAAGAAAAATAATAACAAAGAGAAAAAAAAAAGTGAAAATTGGCATAAAGGGAGGGGCTATAATTTGATGTAAGCATTTTGATGAGTATTGAGGCATTGGAGGTGCGTGTATTGTTTTTGAGGTTAATGAACATCTTTGTGTGACTTTTCACTTTACACGCATGCCTTGTGATTTCTTTCTATCCAGATATATGTGGGAGGAACAGTTTTTGTGCAACTTCAGATTAGAATGTTCACTTGTTTAACTTTGTTAATGGATGACTTATCTTGACTCTAAATTGTGTTATTCTCACGCTAGTTACTTTGAGAGGCCATAGACTATGTTTTGGAATTCTAATCAAGTGTCATCTTCTTAAGAATTTTGTGGGTATATTCACGGCAAACCCTCACGAGACTATAACTCGTCCACTAGGGCAACCAAGGGGTTTAACGGCTTGTTGCATATGCTAAATGCAATCGGACTCCTCCGAAAAAGGATTAGTTATTATTGTTCTTTTTCTTTGTCTGAATTTTTATTTCTTTTGCTCGAGGACTAGCAAAATGTAGGTTTGGGGGTATTTGATGAGCACACATTATTGACACATGGAAGTCCCATATCACATATTGTTATTCCCAAAATGCGCATAATTGCCTATGGTTATGATATCTTTCATCACTTATATTGGATTATCGTTTTCACAGGAAAAAATGAAAATAACTACGTTTTGGCCATCAAAATCCAGAAAGCATGAAGTCAAATTTTATTTGGTGTCAAAGATGAGCCCGTGGTTAAAATAGTCGAGTGCAATCTGAAGATATGAAGCCTAGAAAATTCTACTTGATCAAAATTGGATTAAGTTTTCTCAACTTTTATAAGATTTTATGCACGTGGCCCAATTTTTGGACAAAGTTTATTGGACTAAGGAACCTGATTTTGGAAGAAGTTGAACCCAACTTATAACTTTCCTTTGGTAGGCACGTGTATTATATTATAGAATCCTAAAAGAAGGCAAATTAAGAATGGGGAAGGAAAGGAGGATTCTATTTTCCAAAAGAGTTCTCTTGCTCCATTATTTAATGATCAATAGGAGATATCACTGGAAAAAAAAAAAAGAAGACGGCTTGGGAGATCAATTATTCCACACACCATCTCGGCGCACTACACGCAGCAGCAGCAGCATCTTGGCGCAGAGAAGAAAAAGAAGGGAGAAAGAATTATTTGTTCTCTTTTCGTAAGCTTTGTTCAATGGAGTTTTATCTTTATTTGAGTATGTGTTTTAACTCCATGAGCGGCTAAACTTTTCAACTAGGGTAGAGGATGAAACCCCATGAATTTTATTGAATGGTTTTATGCATATGATTTTTCCTACGTACGTTCATAGTTTATTGTTCTGATCTCATTAATTAATTTGGTAGAGACTCGGATATGGATTCAATCGGAATGGGTTTTTTCCATGATTTGATATCACCTTATTAATCGAATTGCTTGGTTTATCAAAGTTTATATTTAAGTACGGGATATCTACTGTGATTTGTTTATACGGATACAGTTAATGATTTTGGCTTAAACTTGCGAAGCAGAGGAGGAACATATTTTCGATATAAATAAAAGGGCTTAACGACATATTATCCATGATGATTAAGATTAGCTTCTAAATCATTGTGTAGAAATCATAGGAAAAATCATTGCATAAGATTAGTTGATAAATATTTTTGGGTGTGGATTCCGATACCTTAGTTCCTTTTCTCAACCGTAATCTCCACTACGTTGTCGTGTTAATTTAATTGTTTTCTTTTGCCATTATTTACTTAATTCTAGTTCCATTAAATCAATCACAACTTTTGTCAACTAGGTTAGGGTTTAATTGGTTTAAGTCTATTTAGTTTTCCTACAAAAAAATCACAAGTCCCTGTGGGTTCGACCTCGCTCTTGCATTACTATACTTTGGTACGATTCGTGCGCTTGCGAGTACATTAAAATTTCACATCACAGGGCTTACTTGCTGTACCTGTTCGGGGCTTCTCTGTTCCCGCTCAGGCAATCTCGAGTTCACTTGAGCTATTTGGCGGGCCTGGTGGATCTGAGGCAGGCCGGACGGTTCGACTGGGGTGGTGCTGCTCTGTGCACACTCTACTGCTTTCTAGGAGCTGCCTCACGTGGGGTGGGAAACACCATTGGCGGCTACTAGAGGGTGATTGGGGTATGTCTCAATGCCACTGCCTTGAATTGCTTTGATTGATCGATCGATTTGAATACGTCTTGATTTAAACTGACTTGATCTTGACAACTTGCAGCTTTGGGCTTACGAGGTTTTGGGCATGTTCCCGCCCGAAAATACTTGCACAAATCATCACCTGCTTCCGCGTGCACTTGCATGGGGTAAAGAATACCGAAGGGCGAAGGAGCGGCGGGGACAAGTGATGACTTTCCGGCGCTTGCTGGATAACATCACCGGAGTCACGGTACAAACATCAACCTTTCTTTTTCTTATGCCTTGCCGAAAAATGAAATCCTTGATTATTGATACCAAAAAATTGAATGCAGGTTCACTGGGACCGCTGGGCCAGGATGGAGGCTGACTTCCTTCTGAGGAGCCGAGAGGTGACCAAGAGCCGAGTCCTACTGGAGTGCCCCTTGGGCTGGGGGATCGGGTGACATGGCAGTCACTCGGTTCTCTAGAGTTTATCGTGCCGGGGCCACTCCCTCCACGAGTGCAGAGGACAGAGACCTACACCTGAGCCGAGCTGGAGCAGTTCACAGTGCTGGATACTGACTTGGAGAGATACTTGCGGCGCACGTTGGACTATGCGGCTTACAGAGACAGACATCTAGCCACCAGCTTGGGCGTGGAGAGGGAGCTGGAGAGGCGCGTAGCAGAGGCTGAGGCTAGGAGGGCCAGGGGTGAGGCCGGAGGTGAGATTGGAGACGAGGCTGGAGCTGAGACCAGAGGGCGGGGCCGCGGCTGTCGCTCTTCACGCGGTAGGGGGCGAGGTGCCGGACTTCCTGCTGGCGGGCAGGGTGCTGGCTTTTCGGGACGACGCGAGAGCAGCACGGGGGCTCCGAAGGCAGCTGAGACGCCTACTCCTCCTGGGTTGCCGACGTTGGACTGGGTGATAGGGGTGAGGGACCCTTCTGGGGCACGGGCGATGTTGGACATTCCACGCCTTCCGTAGCCGCGAATGCAACTTCCTGCGCAGGTATACCACAACTCTGTTTCTTTCCATGCTTCAAATGTTTCTTGTCCATGCACACATTGTTTTGACCTTTGAACCATTGTGCAAGTGCCGCGAGAATGGGCAGAGCAGGCTATCATGCTGATGGTGGGGATGCGGCAGTTGCTGAAGGACTGCGCCAAGGGGAGGACCCTCCACACCAGACCTGTTCCTGAGCCTGCTTTACCTATTGCTTCTCAGGTATGAACATGCATGCATATACATTTCATTGGATTTTAAAACATGTATCAAATGAATGAATACTCATGATATGCAGGACCAGCCATGACGCTCGGCCAGGACACAGCCGCATGACACTACGAGCCTTCCAGCTTCCACCAGTGCGAGAGGCCGGGGTAGGCAGAGAGCAGGGGCTGGGCAGTTCGAGGTGGTCCCTAGGGTAGTGTCTCAGCGCAGACTCGCTCCTAAGGAGTCAAAGGAGGATACAGAGGAGTCACTCAAGTCACAAGCTTTAGGGTCTACGGACTCGAGTACAGCCTCAGGCCCTTCCGATGATGACGACGATGACGGGGGCGACGTTGAGAGCTCTGAGTCTGAGGGACGCCAGTAGAAGAGGATCCGCCTGGGCTGAGCTTTGGGTTTTTTTTGCTTTACTAGCCTTTCTTTTGCATGGGCCTGCGTGCCAACACAGTTGTAGCCTCTGGCCTGCGTGCCTTGGTTTTGTTTGGGCCTGCGTGCCCCGGTAGATAGGATTGGGCGTGTGTTTGCCCCAGCTCATGTACTTCCTTCTTTACTCATTGTAGATGCTGTATTTGTTTTATGAAAATTTGCACTTTTCTCCATTTGCATTCGTTTGCACTCCCTTCAAGAATTGTATTTTATGAAATATGTCCGTCTAGCTTTGAAAGAAAGTAAAGAGCACGCGAATTTCAACCGATACTCTCAAAACAGAATAAAATTTGACACAATCGACTCGGTTTAGAAAATTTAACATGCGATGACCGAAACGCCCTTAATGTAGAATTTGCGATCATCAAGGAAAACGGCGTCCAATTTTGGCACAAGAATGGGACACGAGCGTATTTGGCCCATGTGTATGCCCTCAACGCCACCATGAACGATGGAATAGAGGTGTATGAGGGTGAAAATTGATTTCGCAAGCTTCGGTGCGCGCTTGACCGCTTCACGTAGTCACTAGCACACATTAAGACCTGCGTACACCATTAAACTCGACCAAACGCTCTTGACACGAATTTTGACACGTCGACGGGAAGGAAATGATCGATATTTCAAGATTTTTCAAGGGATATGCTCAAATATTCAGAGAAACGGACAACTGGATCCGCTGTATTCCCTCAAGAACAGGTTGAAAGTTGTGGAACTGGGTACTTTGAGATTACGGTGCTGCGTTGAGGTGAAAAACCAGGAAGCAGAATCTGCTGCAAAACTGCAGCACTCTCGAACGCTCGAGAGTGTTGTCAAGCGCTAGGGAATTTACTCCCGAGCGCTCGGGACTGCTGTGATATGCAGTCCTGTGTCCTTTTCCAAGATCATTTCTCAGCTCTACCAAGTTGTTTTCTTCTGCATGCACCCTTCCCAGTCACCTTATATCTCACCTTGTGCTGCTTCCCAAGGGTCGGCGGCTTCCCAAAGCAAGTCTAGTGCTTTTCCAATGCTTTTTCAAGCTTTCCAAAGTTTGAATCTTGAAAATGTTTTGAAAATATGGAACATGATGAGTTTCAAGGCTGGTGGGGAAGTGGTGTTGTCTCCCCTAGGCCTCTATAAATACCAGACTTGCTTTGGTAAGTCACTCACACTCCATTCCATCATTCTTCTCTTAAAAGTCCCATTTCTCATGGCTTTGTTGAACCAAGCCTTGCTCCACCCTTGGTTGGACAGCCTCGAAGGCATCGACTGGCTGAACTTCCGAGGGCATCGCCTCCATGCCTTGAAATACCTCCGCGAGATTGCCATCTGTCCTGTCTTGCTGCATGCGGCGGCACGCTTTTGGGATCCTAAAGTGCATGTCTTTCGCTTCGGTTCTCAAGAGCTATCCCCCACCGTCGAGGAATTCCATGCCTATTTGGGAAGCCATGATTCCGCTAAGCCTATTGTTCCTATGATCCGGGAAAGCATGAAGAACATCCTCAAAGCCAAGCTGGGTGTTAGTGGTAATGTTGCTGAGTTCCTGACCCGGGGGAACGCCATCAACATCATGCAGCTGTACGAGAGATTCAGTCCTCCTGGAAACCTGACGGACTTTGAGTATCAAGGTCGCGGGATGATAGCTTGCTGCATTTGCCTCTTGGCGGCTTCACCTGTGCCTTCAGCTTGGTCACCAGCTTCTATTGGTTGGAGTCGCTACTCAGATCGAGGTTCGCAGGGACGTTGCTCCCTTGGTTCTTGTGGAAACCTTGATGGGGTTAGATGCCGTCCATGCAGGTCGCACGAGGGCTTTTGGTGGTAGCCCGCTGTTGCTACAGGTTAGGGACCTCACTCAGCTCTCCTTTTTCTATTTCTCTCATTCATCTTACCTCGACGCTCGGTTCAGGCTTTATCTGGCTCCTTACTTGTTTTCTTTCCTTTCTGGAAAGATGTGGCTCTGTGATAAGTTGGATTTGCTGACACCCCCAGCGAATGACTGGTGGTATCGAGCGAGTGGATGGAACCGTTCTTTCCAGGTGATGTACGGTAGTGAAGATGACTGGGCTGATTTCCTCGCATCTGCGGAGGAAGATGACATCGTTTGGCGGTGCCATTGGCTGAGACCTCCTGCGATGACCGTGAGTAACATGGGCTCAACGCACGTGTTTGTGGCTAGTTTGACAGGCTTCACTTTCTATTCGACCTTCCGCATCCTTCGTCAGCTTGGGCTCAGCCAGGACGTGCCTCCTGTCTTGCTGCATGCGGCGGCACGCTTTTGGGATCCTGAAGTGCATGTCTTTCGCTTCGGTTCTCAAGAGCTATCCCCCACCGTCGAGGAATTCCATGCCTATTTGGGAAGCCATGATTCCGCTAAGCCTATTGTTCCTATGATCCGGGAAAGCATGAAGAACATCCTCAAAGCCAAGCTGGGTGTTAGTGGTAATGTTGCTGAGTTCCTGACCCGGGGGAACGCCATCAACATCATGCAGCTGTACGAGAGATTCAGTCCTCCTGGAAACCTGACGGACTTTGAGTATCAAGGTCGCCGGATGATGGCCTGCTGCATTTGTCTCTTGGCGGCCTTCTTGCTGGTGCCTTCTGTTGGTCAGCCCAGTTCTCTATTGGTTGGAGTCGCTACTCAGATCGAGGTTCGCAGGGACGTTGCTCCCTTGGTTCTTGCGGAAACCTTGATGGGGTTAGATGCCGTCCATGCAGGTCGCACGAGGGCTTTTGGTGGTAGCCCGCTGTTGCTACAGGTTAGGGACCTCACTCAGCTCTCCTTTTTCTATTTCTCTCATTCATCTTACCTCGACGCTCGGTTCAGGCTTTATCTGGCTCCTTACTTGTTTTCTCTCCTTTTTGGATAGATGTGGCTCTGTGATAAGTTGGGTTTGCTAACACCCCCAGCGAATGACTGGTGGTATCGAGCGAGTGGATGGAACCGTTCTTTCCAGGTGATGTACGGTAGTGAAGATGACTGGGCTGATTTCCTCGCATCTGCGGAGGAAGATGACATCGTTTGGCGGTGCCATTGGCTGAGACCTCCTGCGATGACCGTGAGTAACATGGGCTCAACGCACGTGTTTGTGGCTAGTTTGACAGGCTTCACTTTCTATTCGACCTTCCGCATCCTTCTCGGCTTAGGCTCGGCCAGGGCGTCGAGGATCTGAAGTGCTTCGTCTCCCTCCCTTTACCATTCCGGGTCTTCAAAGCTATGGTCGAACGTGGGAGGCCCGCAGGACTGAGCCAAGCGATCCACTTTTCTCAATTGCTTCAACCGGAAGGTACCGCAAATGGCTAAGGAGAGATGTGGAAGCAAGGAGGGGTTAAAAGCTTACTTTGCCAGTTTTTGAAATAAAAGTTAGGTCACGTTGTGTGTTTTTCCTTTTTCATGCTCAGCCTGTAATAAAGAAGTAATCTGAATAAAATCGACTGATTAAGGGTTTCCCCTTTCGGTTCTTTAATCGCATGTACTTTGAAAGAAAGCATTTTGACTTGTCAATTTGGACTTGGATTTTTGGAATTTAGGACCGAACCTCAGAGTGAGATTGCCTACGTATCCCTTAAGAAAGGGAATCAGGCCCATACGTAGTTCGGGCAAGGGTTCGCTCGGGTATTAACACTCTCCTTTTTACGCTCTAAATTTTGCCTAGTACCGCCATTTCGGGTTTTCGGTCTAGCGAGCTCTTTTCGACTCTTCGCCTTAACTTTTGCCTAGGCCGCCCTTGCGGGTTTTCGACTTAACAGGCTTGCTCTAATTTTTGCCTGGGACCGCCCGCCCTTGCGATTTTCGGCCCAGCGAGCTCTCTCAGGGGTAATACCATTTGAGTTGATCCAAATTGACAAGGTTTGAGAATTCGTTGCCGTCGAGATCGATGATCGATGCTGCTCCTCCGGAAAGGATTGACTTGATGATGTACGACCCGGCCCACTTCGGTCAGAACTTCCCTCGAAGATCAAAGATCGGTGCATGGATTTCCTTGACCACCATGTCCCCCTCTTCCAAGTCCCTCGACTTCACTTTCTTGTTGAATGCTCGAGCGATTCTTCGCTGATAGCCCTAAATGTGGTACAACGCTCGCAGCCTCCTTTCGTCAAACAACATGAGCTCTTCGAACCTTCCACTGATCCACTCGGCCTCATCTATTCCTTGTTCAGCCATGACTCTGAGCGATGGAACTTCCAACTCGATGGGGAGAACAGCTTCCATACCGTACACTAAGGAATAGGGTGTTGCCCCTGTCGGTGTGCGGATAGACGTCCGGTATCCCCACAAAGCTAGTGGTAGCTGCTCGTGCCAATTCCTGGCTGATTCGACAGTCCTTTCGAGGATCGACTTGATGGTCTTATTGGCTGCTTCGACTGCCCCATTCGTTTGCGGCCGATAAGTGGTCGAGTGATGCACTTGAATCTTGAATTCGTCAAAGAGCTCTAGGACTTTTCCTTTGAAGTGAACACCATTATCAGATACAAAGGCTTGAGGGACTCCATACCGATAAATGATGTTTTGCCTGATGAAGTGAGCCACTTGAACTGCCGTCAGAGTCTTGTACGAAGCTGCTTCAACCCACTTGGTGAAATAATCGACCGCTACCAAGATGAACCTGTGACCATTAGAAGCCGCAGGCGTGATCCTTCCGATGACATCAATGCCCCAGGCGGAGAACGGCCATGGTGTCGCCATGGGGTGTAACTCCGAGGGCGGGACATGGATAAGATTAGCATGAGTCTGGCATTTATGACATCGGCACACATACTCAATGCAGTCTGTCTCCATAGTCGACCAATAGTAACGCAACCACAGAACTTTCTTTGCCAGCATCATTCCATTCATATGGGGTCCACAAACACCTTCATGAACTTCTTCCATTACAGCCCTCGTGTCGTCACCGTGAATACATAACTTATGGACTCCGCACGGAGATCGTCGGTACAATTGTCCACCACAGATGATGTACTGAGACGCCAGTCGTTGTAAAGCGATCCGATCCTTCTTGGTTGAATCTACAGGGAACTCTCCCTTTTCGACGAGATTCCAAATATCGTGAAACCAAGGAAGCCCGTCATCAGGCTCGTCGATGTTCATGACGTAGTCGTACACGTGCTTCCCTCTTTGCTCAATCATGACAGGCCTCAGCTTTACCCCAATCGGAAGTTCCAGCATGGATGCCAAAGTTGCTAGTGCGTCGGCGAAGTGATTCTTCATCCTCGGAACATGCGTGAAAGTCACTTTTTGAAAACTCGGGATGAGCTTGTCGAGCTGCTGATGATACGGTTTCATCTTTTCGTCCCTAACTCTCCATTCTCCGTTTGCTTGTGACACAACCAGATTAGAATCCCTAACAACCTCTAGTACTTTGACTCCAATTTCCAGTGCGGCTTCCATTCCAACAATACATGCTTCGTACTCTGCCTCATTGTTCGTGACTTCGAAGTTCAATTTGAAAGCAAGGGGAATATGCGACCCCTCAGGCGAGACCAGTAGTATGCCAATCCCAAAACCTTTCTGGTTAGCAGCTCCATCGAAGTACAACGTCCATGTTTCGTCAACAGCAGTCATCACGTCTTCGTCGGGAAATTGAAACTCTGTGTGTTCCGGCCCCTCAATTGGGCGATCTGCCAAAAACTCTGCTACTGCTCTTCCTTTTACTGACTTGCAGGTGACGTACTTGATTTCGAACTCAGCCAATAAGAGCAACCAGCGTGCTAACTTACCGGTAAGTGCTGGCTTCTCGAATAGATATTTGAGAGGGTCCATCCGAGAAATCAGTATCACCGAGTAAGACAGCAAGTAGTGTCTCAATTTTTTTGTGGCCCATACTAGTGCCCAGCATGTCTTTTCCAATGAAGTGTACCGCTCTTCGCTTCCCACCATTTTCTTGCTCAGGTAGTAGATTGCTCTTTCAACCCCATCATCTCCCTCTTGTGCCAGCATGCACCCCATTGACGAGGGCGTGACGGACAAGTATAGGATCAAAGGTTTTCCCGGAATGGGTGGCATCAAGATCGGCGGATTCTGTAGGTAAGTCCGTACTACTTCAAAAGCCTTTTGACACTTGTCATTCCACTCGAATTTCACATCCTTCTTGAGCAGACGAAACAACGGTTCACATGTCAGAGTCAGCTTGGCGATGAATCGACTGATAAACTGAATCTTTCCTAAGAAACACCGGACTTCCTTCTCGGATTGAGGTGGCTCCATCTCAAGGATGGCTTTAATCTTAGTAGGATCCACCTCGATCCCCCTGGTTGTGATCATGAACCCGAGCATTTTGCCAACAGTGACCCCGAAAGTGCACTTTTGTGGGTTGAGTCGCATCCTGTACTTTCGGATCCTTTCAAAAAACTTCCTCAATGCTGGGAGATGGTCTTTCCTTTCCTTTCCCTTCACTATCATGTCATCGACGTAAACCTCGACCTCCTTGTGAATCATGTCATGCAATAGTGTGGTAGCACCCATCTGATACGTAGGACCGGTGTTTTTCAATCCGAATGGCATAACCCGATAACAATATGTCCCCCACTCGGTGATGAATGTGGTCTTTTCCCTGTCTTCTGGAGCCAGGAGAATCTGATTGTATCCCGAGAAGCCATCCATGAAAGATAGTAGAGCATGCCCTGCAGTATTATCAACAAGTATGTCTATATGCGGCAGTGGGAAATCGTCCTTAGGACTCGCTTTGTTCAGATCTCTGAAATCGACACACACCCTGATTTTTCCGTCCTTTTTGGGGATGGGAACGATGTTGGCTACCCAAGTGGGGTACTCTGTTACGATTAGAAAACCGGCGTCGATTTGCTTCGTGAGTTCTTCTTTTATCTTTAATACCCAATCGGGCCGCATTCTTCTTAGTTTTTGCTTAACGGGCTTCGCGTCAGGGTAGAAAGGGATTCTGTGCTCGACTATCTCTGGGTCGATTCCGGGCATGTCCGCATGGGACCAAGCAAAAACTTCTTTGAATTCTTTTAGCAAATCTGTGAGCTCTTGAAGCTCACTGGGAGACAGCCCGGAACCGACCTGAACCAATCGAGGGTTCTCCTCATCACCCAAGTTTATTGAGATTATTTCTTCTTTTAAAGGCTGAGCATGCCTTTCATTTTCGCGATCAATGAGGGAATGGATCTCTTTGGGAATGTCCCCATCGAGATCTATTCCTTCATCGTCGGGGTCTAAACAGTTTATTTCAAAAATCGGCAAGTAAGCGAAAACATCGTCCATTTCATTAACCAGTTCAGCAGACGGGGGGAATACTGCGGTTGACTTGAATTCAAAGTAAAGGCTATGATGTGGAGGGCCGATGGACACAAACTCCGACTCTGTGCTAGACGACGAGTCAGTGTCGGACTCGGACTCAGACTCAGACTCAGTGCAGGTGCTGTGAGTGCGAGTTACATGTGGTACAAAATTGCAATTATCATAAACGCCTACAGCCTCCACAATGAGTTTGGAACGGTCTTCAACTTCTTCTTCATTTCCGAGCATCAGCACAGCAGGATCTTGCATCATACCCCGATTCCTCGCCCTCGAGCAGAATTGAGATCGCCTAAGTGAAAGCCTCGGCCGATCAAATGCCTCATATATCTCCTCTACCTTTGCAGCCTCTTCATCACTCTCCCATGTATCATTGGCAAAGATCTCGAAGCCAGGATACTTCATTTTTGTTTCGAGGTCCACAAAGGGCTCAGGTTCTCCTTGGTACAGCGCCTCATTCTCCTTCAATTTCATCTCCGTTGCACGGCCCCGAGCGCGTTTGCGCCACTTCCTTGCTGGGTCGCTTTTCTTGGCCTCATATCCTAGACCAAAACGTTCGTTACTTCTAGGGAATTCGGGGACTCCTTGAGCATAAAGTCCCAAGCCCATGCCCGGCAGATATTTCATCCGTTTCATAATTTCCAGCGCGGAGCTCACCCAGAAACCGTCCTCGGCCCGGATGGTGCACACTTTCGAGGTCATAACTGCGAAGCCCCCATGGCAATATCTTCCTCTCCATGCATAATCTCTGCAGTGGGGAATTGTCCTCAGAGTGCGGATCGAGTCTCCATGGATGATCAGGGTTCCAGAATCCAAACCCAAGATGAGTTTCTGATGCAACGTTGAGGGCACACCCATGACATCCGAGCGATGAAGCCAAGGCCTTCCCAACAGGAGGTTGAACGATGTAGGAATTTCCAACACACAGAATTCGATGGTGGTTTTAAACTTGCCAGTTGCGAGTTCCAAGTTGATTGTCCCCAAAACATCACGGCGTGTATTATCATAAGCACGGACACCCAAATTTGACAGCACGAATTCTTTGTTCTTGAGGCCCAGGCAATAAGCGGTGCGGAGTGGACACACGTTAATGGCTGAACCGTTGTCTATAAGAATCGCAGGGACCCATTTTCTGAGACACTTCATCGTCACGTGCAGTGGCTTGTTATGGTCAGTTCCCTCAGGAGGGAGATCCTTTTCTGTGAACGACAGAGTGTGCTGGGTGAAGTTCGGGGTTATAAGGGCAATGAGAGCTTCTGGGGCAATGTCAGAGGGAACCTCGAACCTGGAAAGTGTGTTTACGAGCCTGCGACGGTGCTCACGGGAGGTAGCTAGCACTCCCCACATGGAAATGCCAGCGGGGGTTTCCTGGAGTTGACGGATAATGGGATCGGCGGAGGCTTCGGGGTCAGATTCAGGGAATGAGTTGAGGTCGATGGACAGTTTGGGCTGGGTAGGTGGGTTAGGTTTAGTGGAGCTCGAAGGGTCATTTGGTGGTGCTTGCGGGACGGGAGTGTTCAGGTTTGTGGGTTTGACAGGGGCATTTTGCTGCGGCGGAGGGGCTCGGGATGAGCTACCCTGCTGAAGGTTGGTAGGTTGGTAGACTCTTCCACTTTTGGTAAGATTGCTAACTATTTTGGGAATGGGCTCCCACCAAGTACCTTCCCAAAAATCGGAGAAGTCAAAGTCGCAGTCGTCCGCCTTACGTTTCCCTTTGTCAAGTGCTGTCTTCTCCAAAGTTTCATTGAGAGTTTCCATTTCCAGGGCGTGCCAGATGTTCTCTTCCTCCAGAGAATTCCAAAAGTTGACATTGTTGCTGCTGTTGTCATTGTTGCTGTTGCCAGCCTGCAGAGATCCTTCATCCAACATGGCCTTATTGACAGTCAGCTCCTCACCGTTAATCCACACATTTACCAATTCAGACTTTCCCCACAGGTCTTCTGGATCCAATACACAGATGTTGGGCTCATCAGGGATTTCGACTATAGGCTTGAGGAAGAACTCCTCGATAATGTATTCCTGCGGGAGGAAGAGATAGTCTATGGCGCGTTCCAGAGCATCGGAATCTCGAGTGAGGTTAACAATGGTTTTGACATTGAGTCCTGAGAACATACGGGGATTCATCAGATCCATTTCTCCCACCACTTCTTCTTCTTGAAAAAGGCACGCCAATGATGTTTCATCCAGAGGATCAGAATCGTCCATCCAGTGTCATCCGTTGGGTTCGAGCTCCCATTCCCATTCGTCTTCCTTCTCGATAGGTTCAGGTTCCATGAACAGAGCATACCCATCCAACGGGTCAGTCATCATCTCCTCCCAGTCCTGCCTCCATTCTCCATGTTCCAATTCCTCAACTTGGTCGGGATTAAGTGCCGCGGGCCAAATTCCAGTGATAAGAGCCCTGTCTTCTACCGCCAAGAAATCTTGCACTAAGTCTTCCCAGGTTCTTTGAAAGTCTCATTCTACAGTTTCCAACGCACAGATGGCATCCTCAACTGGTAGCTCGATAGTTGGCTTGGATTGGGTATCAGGAACAATGTAGTGGCTGGGGTTAAAGGGTTGGCTTATGGAGATGAGGTTGGTGAGGGCATTGGAGTGCTTTGGGAGTGGGTTTGAGACAGTGTTTGGTTTTTGTGGAGGCATGGGGAGGGTTTTGTTGTCTATGAGATCTTGGATTGCGTGGCGAAGGCGGAAGCAGTTGTCGGTAGGGTGGCCTACATTCTAATGATAGGCACAGTAGGCATTAGGATTGTGGGATGCAGGTAGCTTTTGAGGTAAGGGAGTAGGGGTAAGTGGCTTGAGGGTGCCGCTTTCGACCAATTTTTCGAGCACGGCAGAGAGCGATGCTGAGAACTGAGCAAAAGTGCGGGGCTGGGTACGCGGTTGATTGGCTTGGGTGGCTATTTGGTTCACCAGCTCGGCTTGGGTCACGTTTATGGAGGTGTTGGGGAGGTTGGTGTAGTTCGAGTTACCAAACAGAGCGTTGCTGTTTCCGGAGTACACCTTCTTGGGCTTGGGAGCAGGCTCGGGCTTATCAAGGATCCCCAATTGAACTGCTTCTTCGATGGCTAAGCCTGTGTCGAAGAATGTTTTAAAGTCTGAGCATGCTTGGGCCATAACCATATGCCTCGCAAGAGTGCGTTGAAGGTTACGGACAATCATCCGGATTTGGTCCCTATCGCTTGGTCTGTCTTTCATCTGCGCCGCCTTTGCCCTCCACCTTTTCACGAAATCGGCGAAGGCCTCCTTTACTTCCATCTTCGTTGACTCCAATTCATGGGTAGTTACCTCCAACTGAATGAATGTTATAATCATACTGTGCCACAAAAGCCATGCATATATCCTCCCAAGAACGCTTCTTTCTCTCATCCAGTGAAGTGAACCAGTGCAGAGCATGTCCCACCAAAGTCTGCGAGAACATCTGTGCCATAGCATCCTTCTCGACTCCCCACATGGAAAGTGCTCCAATGTATCCCGTCAGATGTGCCTTTGGATCTCCTGTCCCATCAAACTTAGCGAAGTCGATTGGCCTGAACTTATCTGGAAGCTTCGCGTTAGGAAACAGGCAAAGCTTATTGATGTCAAAACCAGTCGACGCTATCTTCTCATTTCTTGCGACGGATTCCTCTAGTTGGGTGAGCTTTGCCAACACCGCTGCCATCTCGGGGTTTTGCGGAGTTTCCAAATCGAAGACTAGCTGCTCTTGGTTCGGATTCGGGTTCGCGTTAGGGTTAGGATTGAAGTTTAAGTTGGGAATTGGGTTTGGAATTGGATTCGGGTTAGGAACTGGAATTGGATTAAGAATTGGGTTAGGGTTTGGGATTGGATTTGGGTTTTGAGGTGGAAGGCGTCTTGCAACTCCAGTAATCATCATCATGAGTTGGGCAATTTGGTTATCGGTGCGTTCGCCCAGGCGTTGGATACCCTCTCTGATCTGTCCCATTTCTTCGTATAGATTTCCCGGGTTTGGGTTAGGATTTGGATGGGGATTGGGAACGGGATTTGGATTCGGATTTGGCTCGCCTCCGCTTGGGTTTGGGTTTGGGTTGCCTCCGTTTGGGTTGACACTTGGGTTAGGATTAAGGTTCGGATTGCCAGCATTCGGGTTTAGGTTACCTCCGTTTGGGTTTAGCGTGGGGTTCGGGTTTGGGTTTAAGCCTCCGATCAATAGATCCATTTCCACCCCCAAATCTGATGCACTGATGGAGTCTGCTTTAGTTGGAGCAGTTCCAATCTCTGTCCCAAGGGTCTGGTCCAGGAGGGTATGATGTTCTTCTTTTTCGGCCCAATTGCTCAGAACTGACAGCAAAGCAAAAACTTGTGCTCATACACGGTTCCTGCTTGCATTTTTATGAAATTGGTGCATGACTTTTGGAAAGTGAGTGCCTTATCGTCACCATCATCGACTCCGATTTTTCTGAACAATCGACTCCGATTTTTCTGAACAATCGACTTACGGGAGGTTGCCTTGATCCTCAGACTTTTGTGGTGTATCCTCATTTAGGAACGGTCGATTCCCAAAAGATGCTAAAATAAGCTAAGTATTTGGCTAATATTCCATCGACAATTTGACCGTTGGTTCGGAATGGCTCGGGGTGAACGATGTGATACGATAACCGAATTGGCGTAAGCGGTACACTTGCTTTTAGCCTGGATGGTGTTGGCATCACAATGTTCTGCTCCCCTATCATTCCTTTCCTTTGGCTAAATCTCGGTTAAACACTAGTCAAGGACTTAGCAAAATTTTAGTTTCCTCTAGGTTCGAGTTCGAGGACTCATGTGATTTAGCAACACGCATTAGGGTGCGTGACTCTTCATCGGGTCTCAGCAACCTTCTGAAGACCACGCGAGCGAGTCCCGAGAATCGTGGCTGACAGCATGATGATGATGCAAGATGCAATGCAGCATTTAAACAGATTATAACACATAGTCCTACCCTGCAGGCTCCTGTCCTAGTTTGGAATGTTCTGCGGCTTGCTAAACATGTACAAAGGCCGGGTTTTGGCTTGAAGAGAGTTCCCCGGACTAGAGTCAAAGTATACCTCCCGTTATTGAGCATACACCCAATAACGGTACAAACGGTAGGGATGACTCATCACGGTCGAGGGTTGCTGAGCATTTCGGGATTCCCTATCACCGGCAAGCCGGGTAGGATTGCCGAAACACAACAGCGAGGTTGCACAAGATGTATATGCGAACATATAGACAATGAAATAAAATATTTTGAAAAATCCCACAAATATTTTTCAAGCTTGGCTCACTAATTTAATTAATACTTAAGGAAATCGGGCCATTTTATCAACGTACCGATTTTTCTCAAGTATTAATCAAATCACGTCCCCAGCAGAGTCGCCACTATGGGCTACCACTGCCCCGGGTGGAATCGGGGCGGCCCGAAAAGAAACGCCTCGCTTTAGAATCGATTCGAAAAATTTTGAAGAGTCGCCACCCGGATTTGTGGTTCGCCACCCGAGAAACCATTTTGAAAATGATCGATTGAATTGAAAACCAGAGATTTGTAAAAGGGTTCGGAAGCCACGTTACGAGGGGGGAAGGGTTTTACGGCACCCCCCTCGCCCGATTTGAAATCGGTCTCTACTAAACATTTGTGGGATTTTTCAAAAGATCTTGTTTCATCAAATCACTTAGCAAATATCCACAGGTATATATCAAGTACGGGAAGTGCATGCATGTGCATGTATACAGTGAGTGAATGAGGAATGGTAATGAAATGCAAAAATGCTAGAAGCTGGAAAACCCTGTCACTAACAGACTCTCGAGCGCTCGGAAGCACTCCCGAGCGCTTGGGAGTACCACATGCCCAACCTGCACATCTTGTTAGTACAACAGGATACAATAGAATACACTACTGGAAATGTAAACTGGAATAACATTAAATACACTATAGGCTTGACAGATGACTCAATAGACTGAGAATGGGTCTCATTCTTCTGGGCCATACAACCTTGCCTTTCCGGAAAATAGTTTAACAGTTATAAGAGGCAAAAAGGGACACATGCATGACCATGCAAGGGCAGTAGGGGGGTCAAACTGGAAGAAAAATAGACCAAGCTTGCATGCAAACACTCTCGAGCGCTTGGGAGTAAACTCGAGCGCTCGGGAGTGTTCCACACCCCAGAACTGATGTCAACCAACTAATCCATTAAATGCAACATGCTCGTACACTGGATCTTACATTTCAAAGTGTGAAAAAGGATTTTTTCTTTTTAGATCCAGACCAAAACTCTTTTGCATGCCTTAAATGTAAATGATTTATTTTATTTTTCTCTGAAAACAGCAGATCACTTGTACCAACACACCTTAAAAAGAGTTAAAAATAGTTTTAAAACACACCCTACCCATGCATGTCCATTTAAACACTCAAAAGAAGGGAAGCAGAACTAGAGTCACTCTCGAGCGCTTGGGAGTAGTCCCGAGCGCTTGGGAGTGTTTCCAGTAGGCTGAACACAGAAAACACATCTGCACCCCTTTGCTCTTGCTTTTACCCCAAGGTCTCTCAACCCATACTCAGTATTAAAGACTGAGAGGGCTGAGAGATCTCCCTCAGAAAGGAAATGGCAGCCCTGTTTTGTTTATGTTGAGACCAAGATAGAGAACTTCTACCTTTAAGTTTAAGACCTTGCTCCTTGGAAAAGGGCTTTAAAAAGTGAAATGAGGAAGAAAGATCAAGGGGTTCAGGACTGAAGAATGATCTGAACTCCTTGCATGTCTTCCATACCTTGGGTTTTTGTTGCTTTTGTTTTTGAAAATGAAGTTTTTGAGAGAGATGGGGAAGAACAGCTCTGTTTAAACAGTCAAGAGGTTCTTAGTGTGACGCATATCTATTATTGTAGTAGTGGAATGAGGCCTTATATAGGCAAAATAACCTATGGTCTCATTTTGGAAAATATAATTTAGAATCAATTCAAATCTCCAGGCCTGACTCTTCCTCTGACTGAGGTTGAGTGTTGTCTGAGATTTGGACCAGCTGAAAATGGCTGTGATGATGGCTTGCATGGGAAGTGGGGGAGTTCCACCATCCATTGGGCAGTACGGAAGTCTCGAGCGCTCGGGAGCACTCTCGAGCGCTTGGGTCGAGAATTTGTCAGATCCCAGATTTTGAAAATAGTTTTGAGCGCTTGGGACTGTTCCTGAGCGCTTGAGACTGATTTTGACATTTTATTTTCCCTTTTTAAAGTCTTCCAAGGAGCATTGTCTTGACCGATCTAGGGCTTGTTTCAATCCAAATTCATCATTGGGGAGCCTCCAGGCCACAAATTAAGGAAGTTCGAAATGTCCAAATTGGGGTGTCTACAATCAACAAGCATGGATTCAAAGATAGAAAGCATGTCTTTTACATATATTGAGAGGTAGAGTCCCTACCTCGAAGTTGAAGCACGATTCCCAAGAAGATTCGAGCCCTAGGCTCTCGAAAACCTTGATTCGAACGAAAATACTCCGCACTGAGCCTCAACTGACGAAGAGCAAGCTCAAAACTTCGATTAGAATGCGGGATGGAGGTTGATTGGTATGGGTTTTGAGTGAGTTGGGTGGGATTTTGGAGAGAAGCAAGAGAGAGGAAGAGAGGCCGGGTGAGAAGGAGAGAGCCGGTGAGAAAGAGAGGGGAAAATGATCCCATGCTCTCTCACCCTTCTATATATACTCCTACACATGCAAACTACACATTACACCCTTCCACAATCAATTCTAGCATTTTAACCCCAAATCACAGAAATGCCACTCTTCCACTTTCTTTTCCAATAATCATGCATTTATAAAATATTAACCTCGATAAAATAAATACGGGTCTCTACATAGCATGCTCATTTTATCCCTAAGTTTACGCAGTCATGCTCATACACTAGCACATAACATAAAGCATAGTGTTACATGGGCGGACACCTTTGGAGTGAAAACCACTTATGCTTTATAACACATCAAACAAGTAATCCAAGTAATCAGATATACATGCCCATAACCATCCTTAAGATCAAAATAGGAATACTTTCAATCAAGTTTATATTTCCAAAATTTGTTCTTTCTCCCTTTTTTGGGAAGTTCAAAACAACATTTATCTTTTCAGAAAATAAAGTCGAATTATTAAAAATAGTCATACCTCTTTTCAAGCCTTTAGAAAAATACTTTTCAAGTTCTCATTCATTTCAAACAATACAAGCAATATACACATTTCTATTTATACTTAGAGATAGTGGATAAGAATAATCTACTTATACTTAGAGTTAGAGAATAAGGTCATTCTATCGTTCTTCTTGGCAATAGGGGGACTATGGAAAAAGAAAGTACGTCAGCGATCGAACGGAGTGGCCTCCTACAGGACACTTACAATAGTTTCGAAAGAGAAAAGGTTTCTCTCGAAACTAGGTCTTGACTAAACTACTAAATTTTATGGATCGAAAGGGTGGTCGAGTGGTGGTTTAGCGGCAACCTTGGATGAGTTTCTTGAAGAACTCAAGAACAAAGGAAGAACAAGGAAGAACAAAGCACAAACACAAGAATTCTAGAGAGAGAAGTTGAAGAAGTTGAAGGTGTGAGTTGAATGGCATGAGGGGGGGTCCTATTTATAGCAAAAAACTTGGCTCCCTCTCTTCTCTCATATGGCAAGCCCTCTCTCTCTCTCTTTTCTCCCACGGATTTGCTCCATTGTGTAGTCACATCTTGTCTTCCAAGCATGATTCACTTGTCTTTTCTATTTTTTTAGGCATAAGGCTATATAACCTTGTAGGATCTTAAGGCTTTCTAGGTAAAATCCTAGGTAATTATATCATAGCTAGGCAAGTCTTACAAGTCTAAAGATATGGTTGATTAGGCTAAAGAATAGTCTTCCATGTTTAGTCAAGCCTAGGCTAGCTTGTAAGTTAATTTCTAGGATGATTAAAGGCTAGGTTGTAAGTAAATCTAGGATGATTAGGGCTAGGATTTTAGGTTTTAAGTAGTCTAAAAATGGGTTGTCAAGTGGTAATTAGGCTTAAGGCTAAATAGGTAGCTTATGGAAGTGTACCAAGACACAAGCACACACCTCACTCTCTCTCTTTCTCAGCCTCCTCTCTCCTCTCTCCTCTCGGCTTCTCTCTCTCTCTCTCTCTCTCTCTCTCTCTCTCTCACTTGTGCTATGTATGTATATACATATATCTATATATGTAAGTATGTATACTTTAAGAACTAGGTGGTCCTATTAGGCCTAAGAGGAAAAGGTAATGATTAAAGGTAAGCTTTCAAGTGTAATCTATGGACCAATGGGTAAGTCCTTTCCTAGGAAGTATATAGCTAAGTATGCTTATTATAGGCTATGATGTCTATAGATATATATAACTAAGTATACTTAGGTCTAAGTAGGCTTGCTAAGTCTATGGAAAGGGTAATGATTATGGTAAGGCTTTCAATGACAAAACATTGTCCAATTGGTAACACTTTTCCTAGAAAGCTTATATGTTTATATAGGCATGCTTATGGTAGGCTAAGGTGTACATATACCTATATATACCTAGGGAAAGATCTAGGAAAGTGATCTTGGTGGGTAATTAGGTTTAGGGCTATTAATCTTAGATTTGCATGCATGGCAAGGCTAAGTTTTACTACTTTTGGAAGCATCATGATTTCTTCCTTTGGTCCAATGGTTCATAATAGCTAGGGAAAGGTAATTAAGTTGAATGGTAGTTAGGTTTCTCTAACGAATTGATTGGAAGCTAATTCTACTTGCCAAGTAGGATTTCTAGCCAAGAAATATAATTTAAGGACTTTATTTTACTCACTAGGAAAATATATAAGTGCTTCTATAAGCATACTTGTCTTTGGAAAAGGACTAGATTGTCCGATATTAAAAGATTTAATTTTATAAGTCTCAAATATAATTATGATGGATTATTAGAGTTTAAAAAGAAATTCTTTAAGTAAATAAAGAATTTTCAATATTAAAACGAGATTTTTATTTACTAAAAATCAGAGTTGTTACAGGTTCTGTCAAGAGCGGGGGCGGGTTGATAGTTGGCGGCGAAGAAAATCTATGAAAGATTGAAGGAGGAGTGAAGAAGGGGTATTCATAGGCCATGAGAGAGTGAGGGGTGGGTGTAACGACCCTGATTTTTGGTAAATAAAAATTTCGTTAAAAATTTGAATTTTATTTTAATTACTTGGATTTTTATTTCCATAACCAAAAATCGGTCGTTACTAACTACTAAAAACCTCGTTGTTATTCGAAAATCTTTTAATTATGCTTGGAAGGTTTTAATCGTCGTTTAACTGCCGTTTTCCCGTCGTTTCTAGGATTAAGTCTTAAACCTTCCATCTCGGCTGGAAATCCTATCTAGCAACCCTAGCTAGCTTTTAACCGACTCGTTCACCTAGCAATCATTGACCTAATTACCAATCACTTCCTAATCCTCGATGAACCTTGTGAGCCTTGGCCGTGAACCTTTTGAAACCCTTGAGCTTCGTAACCCTAGTTGAATCTTTCGAACCTTTTGAACCTTTTAGCTATTGACCATTGGTCGATAAGGTTAGGGTTATCTTTACCCATTGGATAATAGGAGAACCTTGGTTAATCCATCAAAGTACAAGATTAGATTAGTTTAGTGCTTAATCATAGTATTATTGTAAGTATAATAATTTCTAGCATTACCCGTTGGATAATAACCGCTAGGAGAATTATTACCCATTGGACGATAGATTAAAATCCTAGCCATCATTACCCATTGGTTATTACCCTCTAGGAAAACTATTATCCATTGGATAATAGCTATACTTGCCAATCAAGTACTAGCTTTTATTAAAATATTGGATTTGCCATGTGTGATAAAGGATTAAAATAGAATTAGTACATTAGGTTAATAATATAGGACTTAGTACTTTGGAAGAATGAATTAGTTTATTAGATATTAGATTTTGACATATCTAGTAGGATTTCAAAGTACATTGTTATATATATATATTTATGTACTTGCATGTATATATATATATATATGTATATATAATAATGGGAAAGTACCATGTGTGTATTGTATTATAAGAAAATCTTATTTACTTAAAAGATTATAATTACTTTATTGCATTACCCTTTGATCAATAAATGTTATGAGATTTATTAACCAATGGACAATAGCTTAGTCTTGCCAAAAGTACAAGGTTTATTATTTAATTTCCCATGGGATCCTCTTATTATTATATAAAGACTAGATTCCCATGTGTGATATTTGATTAAACTATAATTAGTACACTAGGTTAAATATTATAGTACTTGGTACTTTGAAAGTATACCATAGTTTATTAGATATTAGATTTTGAGCAAATCTAGGTTAGATTGTGAAGTACATGGCTATATATATTGTATTGTAATACACATGTGTGTATATAGATTTTTATAATGGGAAAATCTAGTTTTGGTTTAAAATACAAGATTTTAAAGGACCCAAAGTACTTATATATATAAGTCTTCTTTCAAGTAAGTACAAGAGAGAGAGAGAGATTTCCGAGAGAGAAAGGAGAGAGAGAGCCGAGAGAGATTGGAGAGATAGGAGAGAGGGAGAGAAAGATATGTGGTACTTTCTAGGATTTTCTTCTACCAAATCTAAGTATAAATATATATATATGTACTTTGTACCAGAGAGAGAGAGAGAGAGAGAGGGAGAGAGAGGCCGAGAGAGATGGAGGGAGAGAGAGAGAGGCTGAATGAGAGGGAGAGAGAGTGTGTGATGTGTGCAACTTGTACTCTTCCAAATCTAGTCCAATCCTTGGCCAAATCTTCATACATCATTTTGTACCACCAAATCTAGGGTTTGTACTTTCATATCTAGCCTAAAATCTCCTAAGTACTAACCCTAGAATTTCTTATTTCATTCAAGGACTAGACAAGACCAAAACCCCAATAGAATAACCTAGTTTTGTCCTAGTTTTTTTGGAGTGCAAGCCAAGTAAGATCTTGGCTAGTCTATCAAGCCTTGAAATGACAAGATTTGGAGTTTTATCCATTGGATAATGGGGGGAGAGAGGGCCGGCCAAAGGAGAGAGAGAGGGAGCCATTGTTGCCTATAAATAGCAAGCCATTTCCTTCATTTCATTCACACCTCTTCTTGCTCCAACTTCTCTCTAGAATAAGCTTAGTATTCTTGTTGTTCTTGCTTAGTTCTAGCTTGTTCTTGAGGTTTCTCTCTAGTTTTTCAAGAAACTTTCTAGTGCCGCCACTAAACCACCATTCGACCACCACCTCGATCCAAAAGTAGTAGTAGTTGTAGTTAAGATCTAGTTTCGAGAGAAACCATTCTCTTTCGAAGCTACCGAAAACTTATCGTAAGCCGTTATTCCTTTCGATAGCCGACTTTCTTTCCGTCGTACCTTCCGTAGCTTACTACCGCCAAGAAGAACGGTAGAGTGTCCTTACTCTCTACCCTAAGTATAGTTTGTATGCAGGTTGAATCGAACTTAGGAAGCTATATGTTAGTATGAACTTGTTTACTTTGATCTTAAGAATACTTGACTGAATGATTTGGTTGGTAGTTGTTTATTTGTTACTTGCCTTACTTTTTGCGTTAAATGTTGAGAATGATGATGTGATAGTATGAGCATGCAATCTAAGATGGAGTTGGATGATCTTGCTAGTTTAGTTTCAAGATTACTAGGAATGAGTTGTACTTACTTGTGAAGTCTACCGCAAAGTCAATGCATGAATACGTGACACGAAAGTCGAGAAAGTAGAAACATGACGTCTAGGGTGTATTAATAACAAGAAGCGTTTTGAAACCCGCAATGTGGCCGGACTTGCCCATTGTGGAGATGTGTTTGCAAATGATAAAATATTTTTGAAACTACATAATGACCATGTGGGAAGATCATTATGTGGTGTGTGTGTGTGTGTCCAATGGGAACCCGGAGCAGCAGAACCATTGTGAGGGTGTGTGTGTCCAATGGGAACCCGGAGCAGCGGAACCAGTATGAGGGTGTGTGTGTCCAATGGGAATCTGGAGCAGCGGAACCATTGTGAGTGTGTGTGTACTCCCATGGGAACCCGGAGTGGCGGAACCATGGTGAGGTATGGCTTGGTTATCCGTGGAGAGGAGCCAATGCTAATTGTGCGCCAATGGGAACCCGGAGCGGCGGAACCATTGTGTGTATACTCGGGAAACTGGAGCGGCGAAATCGAGGTTGTGTGTGTTAAACTAATTTTTGAAATGTGCGCTAATGGGAACCCAGAGCGGCGGAACCATTGTGCGTATACTCGGGAACCCGGAGCGGCGGAACCGAGGTTGTGTGTGTTAAACTAATTTTTGAAAAGTTTTGGTAAAGTGAAAACGAGACACGTTGTACGAAACGCTGCGTAGGAGAAACTCTGATGACATGGACACTAACGATAGATAGCGAATGCGGATGTGTCATTGTTGGTATCTATATCCTGTATTGTAGGTGCTGTTTATGACCCTTTTATGATATATGCATGATTTGCTATGTGTAAGTTAAGGGTTAGTGGGTTTTGGGTTACTCTATTGAGCTTTCAAGCTCACGGTGTTGCTTTATGTGACCCTGACATATTATACTGGTGGCGACGCTGGTATAATGTGTCAGACCTTTTAGATGAACAAGGAGAGCTGTATACCTTGGAGGCATTTGGAGCTGAAGAGCTTGCTAGGATGGAAGAGGAGACAGAGCTGTAGATAACCTTAGTTGTCCTTCTCTTTTATGTAATATAAGTACCCCTCTGAGGAGTTATGATGTAATAATGAGCCAGACTCTACCCTGTTTATCTAATAAAATGTTTATTTAACAAACCCGATTTTGGGGGCGTTACAGTGGGGGTGTGAGAGAGAGGTCTGGGTGGTGGCGGTTGAGGAATGGAAAGAGCGAGAGGGATAGATGCTGGAGTGTCGTGGGGGGCTAGGGCTGTTTTCAGCCGATTTGGAAGAGTATTTGGAGGAGTCGTGGGGGTTTGTGTGAGATGGTGGATTGAAGGCACAACAACGTATTTTTTTATATAGAAAATATTGGAAGTGTGTGAGAGTTGTGAACGCGGTTTTTTTTTATTTTATTTAAAGAAATGGGAAATCTAAGTGTGAACGCGGGTTTTTGTTTTTAAAGAAAATGGAAAATCTAGAAAAATGGATGGGGTTTGGAGCCTATTGAGAGCTCACCTACATTCCCTTAGGATATCTACATTCCCTTTAATGCCTCGTTTGATAACAGTGATAGATGGTTGAGATTCGTAAGGAGATGGGATTAAGATTGGGATCGATAATGAGAATGGATTGGTAAGGAGATGGGATTAGTGATGAGTATGTTTGTTTGAGATGGGATTAGATGATTGAATTATTAATATCATATTTGTTTCACATGGATAGGATTGGATTGATAGTATACATTTCCGTTTTTACCCTTCACATGGGAAAGGATTGGTAAGGAGATGGGATTGGTGAAGGCTATTTTTGTATTTGTGCATTGGTAAGGATGGGATTGGATTGTTAATACCAAGTGGGAGATGCCCTTCTTAATACCTCCTAATACCCACCTTACTAGTCCTAAGGACTAATAATCTCAACTCATTTTGAGTTACCAAACACAGTATTAGTAGTCCCATGGGATTGGTAATCCAATCTCAAGTCCTAATATGGTTATCAAACAGGACCTTAGGATATTAGATGTCTAACACACATTTGTGGGACTCATTTTTATCCTAGTACACCTTGTAACAAACATTCTAACACACAAATATACCAACTTCATTGCGGATGCTTTAAGGAAACATAATAATTACATGTATGATCTCTTGATTTTCCAATTTTACCCTTGAAACATTTAGGCGGCCAAAGTAATTAGTACAACAACAATACACGAAGGTCCAAAAGGTGTAGTATATACAAATCAAAGGAAATTCTATTCAATTATCCCGTAATAATGAAGAAAAGGTGTACCAACTACCAAATCAAATCTGGAATAAATCAAATGTGTTGCTAGAGAGATTATTTCGTGCTCCTGAAAGCACCGCAACTTGGTGCTCCGATTTATTTGTGCTATATTTTAAGGTGGGACGATCTCATACCAATGTGACACAAAAAATGCTCGAGGCATCACTTGTCAATGTCTAGAAATCTTGAATAATTTTCTGTTGTTGCCGTCTAGAGTATCTCATATGTTGATGGTTAGTAATTATGATCTCGACCGAGAAGTGCCACATTGCCATCATCTGCGTCATTAAGTAAATTATGGAGTATGTGATTTTTTCAGTTATTTAATCTCAAACATCTCTTTTGAGTTGCCAGTAACTTTTGAAATCACCTCAACCCACGCATAAACGTGTGAAACGGCTATGATTCCTATGAGAGAGGCTTAAACGTGTGAAACGGCTATGATTCCTATGAGAGAGGCTATAAGCAATAGTCCGAAGTATGGACAAGTTGATTCAAAACACCCAGCATTACCAAAGAATATATATATCACTGTCCATTCCCATCATTTACATCAAATTCTTTATTCACTAAGATTTCCCAATCTAACACATCATTAAGTACAAGAATATTACAAATTGAACATTCTAATTTCTAATTCACGAGAGATTATTCAGTGTGCTTGGGGCATCACATAGCGGTGTCCTAAGTCTCTCCTCACCACGCATTGTTGTGGAGTCCTTACTATTAGTCTCGGATTCCAAAAAATGTGTAATTGAGAAGAGGCATAGGACACTACATAACAGTGCCCTAAGGGCATTGATTAATTTTTCCTAATCCGGATGATGTTGGCTGACGGTAGAAAACAAGCTGGGGGTGTAGGACAACAAATTTGTCTTTAGTTGACTTTTTGATTATTAGTAGTAAATTTTTTAATCTTTTAGATTAGATGTTGTTATTGAGACCAATAACAAAACATTTATAAAAAATAAAAACATTACATAGAAAAATATAACTAAAACAAAATAGACAAGTATAACTTCATAGCAAAGAGTGAAATGTAAAATTATGACTAAGTTAAACATAATCAAAATTTTATCACTATGCAATATCCACCTTGATTCGACAAACAATTTTACATTTGCAAAACTAGAAGATCAGGAATTCGTAACTCTCTACCTGCTTATATTTGTTAGGCTTATAATATTTCCTATGTGCCTTTTTAATAGTCTAGTATTTCATTTTAGGTCATCCTTTAATAAATTTCAATTTTGTAAAATTAGTGGGTAAAAGTTCGTGTATTTTTCATTTTGCCCCTAAAAGTAAATTCTCTTTTGAAAAGTTAGTGAGTAAAAGTATAATGATCATGTCTGCATAGAGGATAAGTAGGGAAAGTAAAGATAAAAATTGATATGAAAGATGTAAAGATAATGTTTTTTTAATAAGTTAGAATTATGAAACTGAACACTTAAAAATGGACGAAGAGAGTAGTAATTGCAGAACTATTTTAATTGGATGTAATTCTGATACTTGCAAATAAACGAAATAATGACACTCTCAATAACGACAAAAAAGCTGAGAGCCAAAAAAAAAGTACTTGATTTCACATTTCTCATTTTTAAAACCACACACCTTTTTTTGTCCTATTGTGTTGTGAATTTGTAAAATTAATATTTCATTTGTATACTCTTTTAGAGCATCTCCGATCAAGCTCTAAATTTTAAAAATAGAGAACCAATGCACTCCAATCAAACTCTATATTGGGTCTATAAAATTATATATCCAAATTTAGTTCTCTATACATAGAGATGTTTCAAACATATAGAGAATGATCTCTATATTTTTTTGTCTTTCTAAAATCACCATTTTACCCTTCTTATGTAGAGATGAAAACAGAGATTTATGATTGAAGTTAGAGTGAATAGTAAAAACCTCTAAACTTCTTTTTTTGGATAAAAAGGTATATTTTGATTCTCTATTTAAGAGAATTGGGTTCGAGATGCTCTTATTTGGAAGAATAATATTGTAAATTTACATCACAAAAAATAATGATAAAGAAAGTACGGTGGTAAAAATGGGGGCGTGAAAATCACTTAAAAAAGAAAAGGCAAAAAAGCTTCCGAAAGAAAATGACAAAATAGGAACTGAAAACGAATTGCTGTGTTTGGTTTGAGATTTGAAAAGTTTTTTGAAAAATAGTAGGGGTAATAAGTGAAGAGAGATAGAGAGAGAAATGTTGAAAGTAGGAGGAATCTAGGGAGAATCTAGGAAGAATTTTTTGAAAAATACTTTTTAAAAAGTGAAGAGAACAAGGCATTCGTTTTTTTTTTGTTTTTTTTTTTTGCAAATCAAGATTTTAGATGTGTCTACTACTTTAGGGGCGGTTCCACTTTGTGAAAAAAGTAATTTTTTCAAAAAAAAGATAATTTCAAAATCAAGCATAACGAAAATGAAAAATAATTTTTTACATTTTTTTGCATTGTTTAAAAGATCTCAACGAGATCTATCAAACAAGATCTATATTGGTAGGAAAATTATTTACTTAAACACATGATTTTTGAATTTGAAATTATCTTCTCAAAAAGCAACTTTTTCCAAAAACTGGAACAGCCAACTTTTTCCTCGTTTCTGTGTTGTCCTTTGAGAGCAACTCCAACTAGTACAATTTTATTCACCTTCTTTAAAAAAGATTGAACATCGTACTTATCATGCAATATACTTTTTGATAAGCATCAAATCAATAAGAGAAATCAATAAAAGGAAGCGTAATGTTCACCCTACTCCGCTCAACAGACTCAACTCAACTCCAACCCATCTCCATTTCAGCACCAAAACTCCATTTTCGAGACCCCTCTTCCCTCCTCCTCCTCTTCCCCCCACCCCCCCCCCCCCCTCTCTCTCTCCATCATGGCCACCTCCGAGAGCTTCAACGACAAGAACGCCGTCTTTAGAAAACTGAGAGCCAAGTCCGAGAACAAGGTGCGTGCCTCTTCGGTGTTTCATTTTCCTCAACCTTACGTCAGATACGTTGTTCTATTTGGGAGGATTTTGCATCTTGTTGACGTGATCTAATTCAGATCTTGTATTTCTTTTTGTAGTTTTGTATAGATCAGTCGATTCTGATTTCCTTCGGGGGTTTCTTTTTTCAGATGTGTTTTGATTGCAATGCGAAGAATCCAACGTGGGCATCTGTTACGTTTGGGATCTTCTTGTGCATCGATTGCTCGGCCGTCCATCGGAGTCTCGGCGTTCACGTCAGCTTCGTCAGGTGATTCTGATTTGCTTTTTCTTTTTTATGTTAATGTGCGGTGTCAGGGCGTAACCTCGGACTAATCCCTACAGCCTCCCCCACAGCCGGACTATTCGCTACAGGCTCCCACAGCCATTTTACATGCTTACACGTGGGGTAACCAAGAGTTGCTAAGTTTATCGACATAGTTATACCGATCATTGTCATGTAAGGCATATGGTTTAGTTGCATTTTGTGGTCCGAAATCATGATTTTGTTAAAGCTTTCAGCTTTCTTGTTTGGGTGGGACCTCATTTTGAATTCCAATCGTCGTGCGTGGACAAGGGGACTTGGTGATGTATTCGAAGGAAAGGAGAAAGATAACTCATGACAGAATGTTTCGGCAATTATTTTACAGTTGCCTTAGATGTGAGGGGCCGGACAAGCATTGAGATAGTATTCTAAATAGGGAACTTTTTCTCCATAGGTAACACAAAGCAGTAGTACATAGATCATATATGAAAATATAACGTTTTCATTTTGGTTGTTTTCTAGTCAGGAAGATTATCTGACTGTAGTTTATCATAGTATGTTTGAGGTTCCAAAAGAAAGAAGCTCTTAAGTGCAATGTTCTAAAAATTGTTAAGCGATAGTCAGGTGGAAAAGGGGCGCCAAGCACCAAGTTGGTCGCCTAGGAGCTTTGCGGGACTAGGCGCTGACTGGTCGCAGCGGCGGCTCAAGGATTTTAGTTTAGTGGTGACAAAATTACAAAGAACTTTTTATATAGAAAGCTCTATTCAAAATTCACATATTTACATTTGGCTGAAATTTTATTGGACCTAGTTTATTTTGTTTAGTTGAGCTATCGTACCTACTTACTCACAAAACTTAAGCGATTTTTCACTTACTTTGACTACTTACTTTGACTATGTATGAATGATTCAGTGCCGACAATATTAAGGAAAAATGCAATTATATAAAAGAAATACAAAATTTGTAGTGCATTTTTTGAATCCAGAGGGTTTGGTTGAACCCCCTGGAAACCATGTAGAGCCTGGCTGGTCGACTGCCTAATCTAGGCTTTGGACCACCGCCTAGCGCCTAGGCGAGGACCAGTCTCGGCCAACTTTTAGAGCCATTGCTTAAGTGAGTCTTCAATGCGGTTACGAGATTGGACATAGCTGCATGGTTGGACCTGTGCTCTGAACCACGGGTACGCCCAAAACAAAGGTGTACATGTACGGTGTACCCGGTAAGGCAAAATACGTACCAGGTAAGCTGAAAACAAACCGGGTAAATTTGTATGTTTTGGGTGCATCATGGGTCCTGCCTAGGTACAACCCTAAAAAACGAGAGGAGAGAGTCAAAAGAGACCGAGAGGGGAGAGTGTGGTGTGCAATGTGCTTGTTTAACGATGTGGGGACTTGTGTTCCGGTTCGGATCTGGGTTAGGGCTCTTCCACAGGTCACGTCGTACGCAATGAACACCCACCATTAGTTCCTAACCAGCTGGAGTCGACCGGGAATAAGTAAGTATCTGGTAGAAGGAGAAACGTAGACTATAGGGTTAGAGTGATCAGTGAGCGGCATACCCCTTAGGGTTTATCCCTCTCCTTTTTATAGAACTTTCAGACTTGCCCTCCAAGTAAGTACATGTCCGGCACGTGAGGTAACTGCTCCGGATGATGTCAGTTATGACATGGGTGAGGCGGTTATGTTCACATGCACGAACCACTTCTCCATAAATCACGCGGATCCTAACAGCCGGACATGGGTCGATTATGCTCGAAGCATGCGGTTCGGGAATGGATCTCTGATTGTGTTTAAACATGACTCGTCCACCATAAAGACTCAACTAGACGGCCCATAATCCTTTCGGCCAGTCCAAGGCGTTGAGTGCTCTTGCGTTCGTACTATATGACATTCGGTGATTCATCTCAGAGACAAATCTGCGTCAGTGGAGGGAGATCAGTCGTCTTCATTGTGTCTCGTATTCATCGATGACTAGTGAGACGTAGATCCGCTGCAGTGCTATTTTGTTTCTATAATTAGCCAAATTACAATTTGAAGACCTCATCTGTTAATTTACCACACTAAAGCCCCCATATCTTGTTTCTATTGTAAACTACGTTATACTTATTATACCTAACGAATCATGCTAAAATTATAGAAATATCCATATAATAAAAACATTGGTTGTATCCTCGCCGTACTTGTACCCTAGTTTTTTGGTTGTTGCCATATCCCGTACCCCTACCTATGCTTTCATTGGATTTGAACCTGTGCAAGCAGATCGATCATTCACTTAAAAAAAGGTACGGTAAATTGGGCTAAGGTCCATTTTGAAGGTGGTTGTGGACGTTTAGTCCAACCCAAATTGTAATAGTGGTGAAGGTCCACTCCTGTAACATTTATAAGGTCTACAGTCTTTTTCTGGACAAAAATGCCCTGATTGCCCCTTACTATCTATATAATGTGTTATTTTTCTTCTGAGCTGGTGCTTCTCTCTCGCGCGCGCTCGCTCTCTCGCTCGCTTGCGATCTCGATTCTTTCTCTGACAATCTCTCCCGATCACGATTTCTGTCTTCGGCTTTTTTTCCGATCGCGATCTTTGTGGTGATGTATCTCGCTCGCGATGTGTGACGATTTCTAACAATCTACTCCCAATCTGTTCTTAGCAGCTTTTGTTTCTCGCTCGCGATCTCTGTGGTGAAACTCTTACGGGTTTAGGGTTCACAATGAATGTTTTTACTGAGATAGCTTTTTCTGTCACTCTATTTCGTGAAATGTATTGGCTGAGATACTGTTATCTCTTTTAATTTTTGTGTTGAGACAAATTTTATTGGTTGAGATAGCATTATCTCTGGCTTTATTCTGGTAGATTTTATTGGCTGAGTTATCTCTTGCTTTTATTGGTTGATATAGAATTCACCTTCAGGTTAGGGTATAATGGCACACCAAGTAGTTGCCTGTATTGCAAATGTTTTGGTTTAGCCTCTCCTTCTTCTTCTTCTTCTTCTTCTGGTTGTTATTCCTTTTGAGACAGCGTTATCTCTTTTAATTTTTGTGAAATTTATTGGCTAAAATGTATTGGCTAAGATACTGTTAAAACGGATGAGATAATAGTATCTCAGCCAATTTAATTCACAAATAAACTAAGGAATAAAGTAAGAGATAGTATAGCACAATGTAAACACATGCAAAGACTCCATTAAACAATTTAACATGTTTTCTATCATTTTTCCTGTTAAAACAAATGAGATGATAGCATCTCAGCCAATTCAATTCACAAATAAACTAAGAGATTACTCTTATCTGCAAGAAACATAGTGTATCGGCAAAAATGAAGCAAGAGATAACAGTATCTCAGATAAATAGTGTTGGTATCTCCAAACTCAATAAAGAGATAATGTTATCTCATCGAAAACATTTTCTGGTTGTATTTTACAAAAAGGGATAAAGCAAGAGATAGTAATATCACAATGTAAACACATGTGAAGACTCCATTACACAATATTTAACATGTTATCTGTGATTTTTTCTGTTAAACAGATGAGATAACAGCATCTCAGCCAATTCAATTCACAAATAAAATGAGAGATAACTCTATTTGCCAAAAATATAGTGTATGGGCAAAAATGAAGTAAGAAATAACAGTATCTCAGATGAATAGTGTTGGTATCTCAGAAACTTAATAAAGAGATAATGTTATTTCATTGAAAATATTTTCTGGTTTTATTTTGCAACAATGGATAAAGCAAGAGATACTAATATCACAATGTAAACACATGCGGAGACTCCAATACAACAATGACGACAGCGACGGTGACAGAAACACGTGTATGCTGGGTATTTTTGGAACGTGTGTCCATATAAGGACCGGAACCACTACGAAAAGTTTAGGTAGACTAATTGCACTTTGGACCCTGTAGTGTGTTCTTATCAACAAGGCTCCCAAAAAGGTAACATGTCCGTGTCGGATGCGACACTTTACAGACTGTCTTAGACACGTGTCATATAAATATACAAAAAATATCTGGATATGTAGGAATTGAATGCTTTTGTGGCATATTTTCCGCTTGACCAAAAAAAAAGAATGCTTTCCTGACATGTTGTGTCCTACATTTTAGAGAAGAGAACTATATAGACCAACACCCATAACTATCTGCTTGTCCTACGTCCGTATCTGTGCTTCTAAGATATAAATATAGGTGTAAGTTTTTTGTGGTGCTCACATTATGAGTTGGTGGCTGCCGTGTACTATTGTTCTCCCCTCTTGGAAAAATATGACGGTTTTGTAATTGTGAAGTTAAAATGTTCTCTCTTTTTGGTTTTAGGACATGTTTGTTTTAAGGGTCATGAATCATGATGATAGGGTTAGCAATTTTTTTTTTGTTAGGGCAAGTTTATGGCATACATGTGTTCATTCTGATTCCTATTCTTGGGACCTGTTCTAGCTTCTTGGATTGTTTAGGTTGGGATCGGATGGTGGTTGCAGAGATCATGTTTTTAAGGGCCGCTCAAGCCTAAGCTACAAAGCTTAAGGCAATATAGTGAAGGTAAGTGCACATTGGGAAAAAAGTAGACTATATTTCATCTAGTGATCAAATCATGCAATATCATCCAATGTTCTTATGTTATTGAAATCATCATATATAATTAGACAAGTACCATACTTAGGAGTCCCAAATGTTTGAATATCTATTGTCATGCAGGACATTAAAATAACTAAATATGAAATACTGTGAAAAACAAGAACAAAATAATAGAAAGGAAGGAAATACATAAGCAGAAATAGAAGACTGTTTAGGCTTCTTCGTTTTAGACATATCTTTAGTAGGATTCCTCAATTTCGGATATAGAAAAAACGGAAGTTGTTAAGGAAATAGAGTCCCACATTGCTTGGGAGTGAAATGGGTGATCACTTAATAACATTTGGGACATCTCCACTCATTGCCAATTGGTTTTGAGATGGATATAAAGTTTCTATATGGTATCAGAGCGGGGCTCGTTCCACCCCACGATGACAGACCAGCAAAAAGGCTGCACGATGATAGGATCCAAAAGTGGCCACACATGATAGACCTCAAATGCGGCTTCACGTGAGGGGGATGTTAAGGAAATAGAGTCCCACATTACTTGAGAGTGAAATGGGTGATCACTTAATAACATTTGGGACCTTTCTACTCATTGCTAATTGGTTTTGAGATGGATATAAAGTTTCTACAGAAGTGTGCAACTTGAATGGAGGATTGTGCACTACTGAAGCAGTTCCTTCAAATTTGATCAAGTTTTCTACAATAGTTGTAGTTTCCTTCAAATTTGATCAAGTTTTCTACAATAGTTGTAGTTATCACTGTGATTGAAGATGTTCACTCTGGTTAGAGGATTTTTTTATTTTTTTTAATGTTCCAGCACCCATGATTTTCATGAGATGAAGGAAGACCAATTTTATTACTTGTCTTCAGCCCTCAAAAAGAAAGCACCACAATCCATACAAATACAACTGCTATAAGCTAAAAGTTCTATGGATCAATGTCGTACAACTCATGAGCCGGATTTAAGACTTCAGACCAAGCTTCAATTAAGCTTGTAGCTTGTTCAATAGTTTTTTGATAAGCAACGAAAGGGTTTATGTTGTAGAACGTGTTGAGGGGAGCACAACCCGTTTACATTTTACAAGTTCAAGCAATTACTACCTATTATTTATTACCTCGTCAATGGGGGGTTTTGGGATGGGTAGGTTGGGTCCAAACCTAAGCTTTAGCATTAAAATTCACAAAGTGGATGCCCCCTTGACTTGAAGTTTTCCATAGTGAACCAACAACGCCCATATACAATCACCAAAGAATTGAAAGAAAAGAAGATAAGGTGATTTGAAATCACAAAAGACACAAACACCCTTACACCAGCTTGTAGGCCAAAACCCCATCCAAATCTATGAATATTGCAAGTTTAAACCTGCAAAGAAATCTTCACCAGTAAAAATAAAAATCACCAGGGGACAAGTCGAAAATCCATGTTGCCATAGGGGAAAGCATATGGGTAGTACTTCGGAGAAAAAACACCAGGGCTTTATCTGTCGTCAAACAATAACTTGTTTCTCTCCCAAAAGACACTCTAAGAAAGAAACGAAGAAGATTGGATGACTCTTCAGTTTGGAATCGGATAGAATACCACTTTAGCAAGTTGATAAATGAGAGAAGTTTATTAAGAAGGAAAAATATATCGAATTAGTGAGGTGAAAGTGACAATGTGTGATGTGCCAAAAGCCCAAGTGACAATTGTTTTTGGTACTATTTCTCCCTCACATGATTAACAAGACGCATGGAGAGTTGGCCAAGCTCTATTTTTTTATTGCTCTTGTAATAGTGCAGATTGTGTGGTAAGCATATTCCTAGTTTAGACTTTTTGCACAATTTGCTTCCTCTTTTTGTTGCTCTCCCACTCCAAAATCCTTTTGACTAGGCTCAATATATGTTATCAAAACCATACAATCTATATTATAAAATAGTTCTATTGAAAATGTCAAGGTATATAAATGAGAGCAACATCTACAATTGTTAGATCACTTCTATAAGTTCTATGTTAAATTTTTAACCATCGGATATTTTTTTTAATGATATATAGAGAATATTTTTCTAATAAAGCTATCCCTCTCTATCCTCTCTTTTAGGCAATGTATCTTTATCTAAAATAATGTTGCCTTATATGATCAAATAGGAAAATATCTCAAAATGATACCTGACGCTTTGTGAAAATTACAACTATTTCGTAGAGCAATCAGGTAATAAGGACAATTTATTTAAGTTGAGACTATGATACATTCCGACTTGCCTTTAGGCACGGGCATCTGCTAGTGATTCATATTGTATGATTTGAATCGATACATCAAGCTATTGATTTGAATCTGTGGGGCGAATCGTTGGAATAACAAAACCATATGATTCGGTCCGATACACCCAAAACTGTTGCTTGGGATTTGAAGCAGCGGTTAACCCTCAGGTTAGAGCTGATTTCTTGTTATTTGTCTCTTTGCTTACTCTTATAAAGGAAACTAAGGAATGCAAATTTTGATGTTGGTGCATCTTGCTATATTGATGCAGTATCTAATTGCTAAAACTGGAAATTGATATATATTCTTGCTTATCTGTGAGTGTATTTTGTTTAAAAAAAAAAAATCCTTGTTTTTCTATTGCGTTTTGTAGTAAACAAAAGATTCGGTTTATTATTGTAGGTCTACCAATTTAGATTCGTGGACTCCAGAACAGTTGAAGATTATGACCTTTGGGGGAAACAACCGTGCTCAAGTTTTCTTCAAGCAGCATGGATGGTCTGATGGAGGCAAGATTGACACCAAGTATACCTCAAGAGCTGCTGAATTATACAGACAGCTACTTGCCAAAGAAGTTGCCAAAAGTACTACAGAAGAGGCAGGCTTGCCCTCATCGCCGGTTGCTCATCAGTCAGCACAGGCCTCTAATGGACTTCCTGATGTCAATATAATTGAAACTCCAACACAAATTTCCTCGGCAAAACAAGAATTTTCTGATGTCTCTGCTTCACCTAAAGCTTCTCATACAGCTTTTACCTCTTCTATGAAAAAGCCTATTGGTACGAAGAAAACTGGAAAGACTGGGGGGCTTGGTGCTCGAAAGCTTACTACTAAGGTGAATCCTTGCTTGACCTCCATGATATGATAATCTGTCATAAAATCACGAGTCAACTTGTTATTACCCTGGATAAGCTTTCCATAAGCATACCCGACAGGGTTCGGGTATTACCCGAACCGAACAGGTATTCAAGGCAAACCCATTCCTTCTAGCATCGATGGTCACTGCATAAGGTTTTTGATCAAAGCGGACATCTGTCTCGAAATATAAAGCAAAGGAGCTTTCCTTCTTTATTTATTTTTCGATGTGGGATTTCGGATAGAAGACACAGGTCTCTTAGAAACAAATTGAAAAACAACTCTCTCTCTCTCTCTCTCTCTCTCCACACACATTTGACAGTTGTTAGTGTCATCATCAACAATAGAAAATAGGCGTGGAACTGGTTTTGTAGATTAGTCCACAAAGTAGTTTAAAGCAAATGAGAAGAGGGAGAAGTGGGTTTGTAGTGAGGAAGAGAATCGAACTTGGGGAAGAGTGAATATACGTACGTACATACATGCATACATACCTCTATATATACACATTATTGACGGTATTTTCAGTTTGGTTCGGGTATCGGTTTGGCTAATAGTCAAATCCATAAGCGATCCGAACCCGAACGCTTATCCCTCCTCTACCATAACTGTACCCATGGGGGAAAAATCGGTTACTGTTGGGGGAAAATAGAGCGAATCGGTTCGGGTAGGCAATCGGGGAGGGGCAAATTGCCATCCCTGTTCAAGTCTGTGGAGACATTTTGAACCCCCTTTGACCATTATTACGGCCCCGATGTTTGGGTTGCCCAAGCCCAACGCCAAGCTTGGTTGCCCACTAGCTATTGAGTTCAACGACGACACCATTTATAAGTGTCGTAATAAATTAGAAATTATGTAGATCTATTCAGGGCCGGTTTTGAGATTTTTGGAGTGGAGCTTCTTGGGAGCTTCAAAGTCGGAGTTTTTTTTGTCTTACGTGATGGATACTATTTTTTTAATTTGGGCTTATATACGGAGTACAAAAAATAGCTTGAGTCATAATCTTTACACACGGATGCCTCTTGATCCTTAGCTCATGGGCCTCATGGCCAGGATATGCTATTTGAGTTATGATGCTATGAGTACCGACATGCGTGTAGAGGTGCGGGCCAGCCACCGGACCGTCCAAAAATTCTATAAAAAAAAAAAAAACCGAGGGGGCTTGAACGGGAATCAACGGCATCCGATGTGTGTATGGTGCTTTACACGAAGAATAGGGTGTTTAGATCAAGCACCCTACACACATCGGATGCCGTTGATTCTTGCATAGGCCCCCTCGGTTTTTTTTTTAGAATTTTTGGATGGCTAGGATCGGCCATCCAGTGGCCGGCCCGGTGCGGCCGGTCGGTACGTTTTCTCTGCACCCTGTCAGTACCTATATCATTTTCGTATGCTATTTAATGGTTTTTTACATACTAGAACCTAAAACCTGACATGGTATTTGTAAATTCTCTGATAATCTAACAGAATATAAAAGAATAAAAGTAGAAAGATTGGTTGGTGACCAAAACATTGGAAAAATGGGTAGTGCATACCTTGCTAATTTATAAACCACTTTTAGCATATAAAACAGAGAACCATTAAAAGCCCTGGTTTAGGGACCATAGAAAACATGTTGCTTCCTACCAAAACTGCTAATCAATCCTACAAAGGTAGTTATAGGATTTAATTTGGGTTCTGTTTGAAAATTTTGCTAACTAGAGTACTTCCAATAATTAAATTTTGGGTGTGAAATAAGCTATACTTACCCCACCATGGGGTAGATTTTGTAGGGTTTGCACCTTGGTGGGGGGTTGCCCAAGCCCGGGGGCTTGTGGGGCTTATCCCGGGGCCGGCCCAAACCGTTAACCCACTAACTCACCCTCTACCCCACTGATGTATACAACCTTGGGACAAAAGTTCAATGGTTTATTGCTTTGTTTAGCATATTTAAATTTGAGTCAATTTTGCATAGATAAATTTGGGTCAATTGCCTAATTCAAACTCTTGAATCCCTGCAGCCGAAAGAGAATCTCTATGATCAGAAACTAGAAGAACCTCCTCTTCAAGTTTCCACCTCAACTAACAGCGCCCCAACATCTGGTTCATCTTTTACATCTCGTTTCGAGTATATAGATAGTTTTCAAGCTGCTCCAATCAATACTGGAGACACACATGCGATTAGCCACGTAGCGCCACCAAAGTCCTCAAGTTTCTTTGCAGACTTCGGGATGGACAGTGGTTTCTCGAAGAAAACAAGCTCCAGTTCGTCAAAAATTCAAGTAAGCTGCATGATTTATGATGTTGTTTTTGAATGCAGTTAACTTGATAAATGTGATTGTACAAATGAAAAGAAGTGTTTTTAGGGTCTCTATCATATTTTTTTCCTGGTTAGTTGAGTTAGGCCTGTCTTTATGCACATTTGGGTTGACATTCATGTTCCTACTTCTGTTTAGTTGGTCCGTCATTCTGGATCTTTTTATTTATGTGAAGTCTTCAAGTCTTAATATATGTTGAATTTACCTTCTCTGCGATTGTTCAGTTATCAAATATCTATTGGGAAGGTTCTGAGGATAGTGTAGCCCAGAACGTGATGATCTCCAAGCACGTTAAAAATTTATCAGACGTATTGACAGGACTGTTGTGTGGGTTTTTCAAATGCCTGAATATTTGTTACATGCATAGCTGATATCTTACCTTGCTTCAGTAAGCCAGGTCCGCTTAGAGAATCTAATTGTGCAGGTAGTCTTTCTAGAAAATTAGTAATTGGTTGGTTGAACAGCTCTGGACATTTTCTTCCCTTATCTTCCACAATCCCTTGGCATTTTGGTTTTGTCCTCGCCTGATGTCTTAGTTGATTTTCTCTCTTTCTTTGTCCTACTGTTCATCTTCTTTGCTCAATTCTGAGTTCAAATTTGTCGCGCGTAAACTTTTCTGACATTTTTTGAGGTCTATGTGTTTGGGTCCAGTTTTGGTTTAACAGTTGTTTTGCCTAATGCATGTGTTTCGGTATTTATTGTTCACATTTTACTACTCTCTCAGGTGGAGGAAACTGATGAAGCGAGGAAGAAGTTCTCAAATGCAAAGTCAATTTCGTCCGCCCAATATTTTGGGGATCAGAACAATGCCGCTACGGATGCACAAGCTTCCTTGCAGAAGTTCTCAGTATGTGCTTCTACTATTACTTGTAGAAGCAAAAATTCATACCTTGGACTTCATATGCTTGAATAGTTGTATAACTTGTAGTTATCAGTCTCATGGCGTGCAAAGTGTGGCATTCTTAGGTTGAATCCTATGATTTTATCAAATTATCATATGTGTGCAGATATCCTTCTGTCAAGAATGCCTCTAGCTAAGACATGCAGGGTTAATTTAGTGTTAGATGTCAACTTAAACTACAAATAACTGTGCATGGTACTAACTGTGCATGGTACCTACATGTCGTGGACTACCATGTTCAATATTTTGTAAGAGGCATCACGCTAGGTACAGTTGGTTTGTTAGAACTCCAACGATGAATAGCTACAAAAGCATCACGCTTGGTGCAGAGTTGGTTTGTTAGAACTCCAACAATGCAAAACATCTGATTTTAGCCTGATTGAGAAGTATCAGATAGGACAGCTAGTGTAAGTCAACTACTACGAGAGGATTAAGTTTGGCATAATATAACCCCATATACAGGATGCTTTTCTTAGTATCTATCTTTTTTTCTTCCCTTTAGATGGATAATACAGAGGTTGTAGTTCAAGTAAAGTTACGAGTCTTATTCCACTTCTTCAGCTTTAAATGGCTTTGTTGTTGTTGTCAGCTTACAGAATGAAGCAGGAAACTCGATTTCCCAGAAATTTTCTTCTAGCACTATGCGAAGTGGATACTTTTAATATTGAGTTTGTTACAGATTCCCAACTTATTTGGATATTTTTTCTCCTGTACTTGTTTGGCAGGGTTCAATAGCGATCTCTAGTGCTGATCTGTTTGGTAGTTGTGCCGATAATTCCTCTCTTGATGTTGCTGGAACTGACCTTATTAACCGTTTATCTTTCCAGGTTTGCTTTGCAACCTTCAATTTTTTCCCAGTTTTTGAACACGTAGATGGAGCAATATACTGTCATATCAAACTGTTAGAAAAAAAAAAAAATTGTCTTTCTTTCTGTTAGTTTCTATTACTATTCGCTATCATTTCTATGCCATTTCTATACGAGTAACTGCATCTGCATTTGTTTTTTCTCTGCAGGCACAACAGGATATCTCCTCTCTTCAAAAAATTGCAGGAGACACCGGAAAGAAACTAAGTTCCCTGGCATCCAATTTTTTAACTGATTTTCAGGATAGAATCCTCTGATGATGCTGCGTTTTGTGTTCAAATCATCGCAAGAGTTTGTTAGCAGTACCGACCTATATTTTGTCTGGTGGATGTAAAAATGAGATCATGAAATTATTTGAAAGACAAAAATAAGATTTCCAAACGCACCTTCCGTATGGTGTTTCTTTATTTTGTACTCCCTCCGTCCCTTTTTTATTGTCCAGTATTCCATTTTGGGCTGTCCCTTAATAAGTGTCCATTTTGTAAAGTTAGTGGGTAAAAGTTGGTGTATTGTCTATTTTGTCCCTAAAAGTAGATTTCTTTTTGAAAAGTAAGTGAATAAAAGAGTAATGATGATGGATAAATAGAAAAAGTGGAGGAAAAAGTTGATGTGAAAGGTATAATGATGATGTCTTTTTAATAAGTTGGAGTTACGAAGCAGGACACTTAAAAAGGGACGGAGGGAGTAGCAGAGAAATGGCCATGAAGATTTCTTATGAAACGCTTGTGTTTTTCAAAGAAATATCAATTTATATATATTTTTTTTCAGTTTTTTACATCTGAGCTCAACATATATGATCAATTTTCATGCATTTTGACCTGAACCGTGTGGTGAGGATTGATAGGAAGCTAGCGAGCATTTGAGATTACTACCCAGATTATAGACTTAGCCTTCATTTATGGCTGCCTTGCTGGAAGTATGGCAAAGGATTTTTCGCTTTTTGTTTCCACAATGCTAGTTAAGTAAGATTTGATGATACAAGAGACGTAAGGGATTTGTGAGTTAGCGGTTAGAATTTGTCTATTTGAATGTGGAGTAATACTAAGAGCATGTACACCAGTTGTGAGCAAAAATATCCCGTGAATAGTACTGTAACGACCCGCTATTTTCTTAGAATAGACTCCAATATACATTGTATTTCGAACACTTCTAGGCCTATATTTTCTCCATAAATGAATTACATCACTAAAATAAATTAAGCCGCCAGGTAAATAATCTTCTTGATTCTCCAAAAATTTCCAACTCTTCTAAGACCTCTCCAAATTAATCCTTATGTGCTCCACTTCAATTTCTACTAATCCGGTTCCATTATAGAATCCTGCACGTTTTGGCAAATTGATCGCCGAAGCAAACGATTTGTCAGGATTCAAACGTATCCTGAGTGATAATTCACCAAGTAGAAATCCTAACACCCAATACCACAATATGCAGTTTCAATAAAATAAAATAAGGTTATACAACAATTACAATACGCAGTCATAAGTAGCCTTTTATGAATTTCTTGTTTTTAAGTGAATTCTAGATTTCTCCACCATGAGAAATACTCCTCCCAAACAACCTCTGAACTATGGCAACTCTGCCGATTTATCCTCCCCTTGCTTGCCCAGCCTGGGGTCCCAGACGAATAAGACCAAACTACATGTCGGGTCAAACTCGGCTGTACCATCACAAGGAACGAATGATAAACCAACCAACCGCGAGAAATGCTACCCATACTCCGGTTTTCAACCAATAAAAACACCCCCGAAAATATCCGGAAGATAAATCCAGCAGTGCCATATTCAGGGTTCGTGCGATATATCAAAATCCACTAGTCTTAAACCACAAGTGCCGATACCATTACCCATTCTTTCAGTAATCAACGGTCCTCGGCCACTTTGGCTATCTCCTGACCGTAACCGTCACAACAGTGACTATCAACATTTCACTTTCCCTAGGTTTTAACGTCTAATCATTTATTTCTAGTCACGAGTACCACCCGGGGTATCTATTGTCCAATTTCTATGTTCACGTCACAACAACAAAGCAATAACAACCTATAGAAATTCATGATACATGTTTCCACAATTTTTTATTATCTTTAATGACGAATTAGTGATTTTTATGATTTTATAAAATAGTCCACGTATTACTAAATAGTTTAAAATCAATTACTTAATGATGATGATAATAATAATAATAATAATAATAATAATAATAATAATAATAATAATAATAATAATAATAATAATAATAATAATAATATATCACAGTAGTTGCTTGCTATGCATGCTGATCTGATCCGAGCTGTAGTTGCTACTTCTAGGGTTGGTTTTCATGTGTTTGGGTGTTGTCCCATTGTTTATACCTACCCATGGGGGGTTGTCCCTTGGGCTGTTTATGCTTTCGCTAGGGGGCATGTCCCTAGCATGTTTTGTTCAACTGTTATGCTGGATCTCTGGTTCTCTAGTTGCCTTCAGTTCTGCTTCAGCAGATTTATGTTGCTGCTGTACAGAACATAACTTCATTGAGCTTCGTTGAGATTTATGAAGTGCTGTCCATTGTGAGCGGCTGTCCATCAGCAGCTCTAATTGCTGTGGTCCCAAGGCAGATGAGTTCTTTGCCAAGTGCGTTTTCAGAGAAGAATGTGATCATACGGTTGTTGGGCTGTTTTGAAGCTCAATTCTGTTGCTGCTAGCTCAATTCTGTTGCTTTGTGCTATCCAGTATCCCTTTTGTCGAGTGTTTCTTTCCCATCTGCCTAGAGGGGCTAGAAACATTCGTTTACTAGGCTTGTAGGCTTGTATCCAGTTGGCTTGGTGTTTTCAATGTTCTTATTGTAGCCACTTGGCATCCATCAATGTAGCCACTTGAAATTTATGTTGCCACTTGGCATCCTTCAATTTTCTTAATCTTTGTTTTCTTTTTTCTTTCCTCCTGGAGTATGCCCCTTGTAGACTGTACATTCGCTTATTCTTTTTTCTATTTCAAGCTAAATTACCAAAAAAAATAATAATAAAATAAAATAATAATAATAATAATAATTTATCACAAGGATAGCTCTTTCTTTTCTTTCTTTTGAAAATCCTTTCATTCGTTAACAAAGTTTGTTAATCTTTTCCATATTTCTCGTTTCTTGTGTCTCGTAAACATGCATCATTTTCTCGCTTTCATATTATTCTTTCAAAACTTGCTACAATCATGTGATAATAAATCACGAATTTCATGCATTTCTATTTTTGACAACTTTGAAAATTATAACATCACTACTTATCAACAACATGCAATTAATTAAGCTTTACAATAATAAAATCAACATTTCAACTTCAACAATTTAATCATGTGATATCATGAACATAATAAATAAATAGTTAAACATATAGCACCTCCACATTATACTTAGGTGAGTAGATAGGAGGTTTCTACCGTTCTTCTTGGCGGTAGAGCGGCTACGGAGTACGTCGGGTGAAAAGACGGGTGAGGTAACGTCGTCTCGGCTCAACCGAAGAAAATAAGAAAGTAGTTTTTCTTTTCTTTTCTTTCCTTTTCTTTTCTTTTTTTCCTTCTTTCCCTCTTTTCTTTCTTCCTCTCCTCTCTTGCTAGTGGTGGTGTGTGTGTGTTGTGTGAGGTATGGGTGAGTGTGGTGTGTGAGGAGGGTGGGGGCCTATTTATAGTAGAAGATTAGGGAATAATTCCAAGCATATTTCTTCCGTAATTAATACCCAATGGAATAATTCTAAGCATATTCCTTTCTTAATTCATATCAAACAAAATAATTCCAAGTATATTCTTTTGTGCCAAAACATATTCCTAGAATAATAAAAATCTAAGGGTATGATATCGAGAATATTCTTACCGTAATAAAATCTAGAATTTGATGCCGAGAATATTTCTAGAATAAAATCTAGGGAAATCAAATCAAATCTTATCCATATCTAAATCAAATCTAATAAGATCTAATCAAATCCAATAAAATCTAATATAATCTAATCAAATCTAATATAATCAAATCAAATCTTAGCATATCTTATAAATCTAAGAATATCTAGAGCAAATCTTATCCAATCTTATCTAATCTAATCCAATCTAATCTTATCCAAATCATATCTAATAAAATCCTATATTATCTCACAAAATCTAGGAGTACAATCTATTCTAATCTTATCCTAGATTTTTAGGATTATGAAATAGGGCTAGGGTTCTATAATAAGTGGGTACAAGGCTATCAAGGTTATGTAAAAAATCCTATGATATCAAAGGGATTTTAATGGCTAGCTCCTAGAATTAAATAATAATAATACAGTCTCTTTAATAAATGATAGAATAATTTTTAATAAGAGAATTATTTTAAAGATATTGACTTGAAAATTTGGGTCATTACAAGTACACTTTTTTTTTTACCTACTCACATTTCTCTCAACACTACACTAATACTATCTATTTAACCTATTCTCTATTAAAATATTATAACTTTTAGAGAGAGAGTGAGTGAAAGAACATGAACAGTGTTCTGAGTGAGAGAAGAGGAGAAAGAAATTAATTGTTTAATTGGTAGTTGATGAACAGATCTTCGGTAGAAATAGCTCATCACTATTCACAACTGGGAAATACATGCCTTTTCCCAGAAGCTGCTGCAGGTGGATTTTTACATTTTCCTTCGGTAGAATAGCGAAAAAGGTATTCTAAATGCTCTAGTGTACTTGCTCTAAGAGACTTGATAACCTAACTGAAAAGGAAAGCTTCTTGTTCATAACCAAACTGAGCAGAGCTTTTTAAGTCCTCAATCAATTTGGGGGTGGGTTATATGAATATTCCCTCAGTTCTATAAAGTTGGTCACATACAAAATTATGTGTAAATTTTTGAATTGAAATATAATATATTTACTAAAAGATTGTTTCAATTTTTTTTTTGCACCATTCAAAAGATCTATCATACAAGATTAATATTGCACAAAAAATTAGGCTCCGTTCCAGAAACCTTCTTAAAAAATAAGCAGTATATTTCACATTTTCAAACTAAAAAATAATGTAAATGAAAAATAATTTTTTAATTTTTTTGCACCGTATTAAAGATCTTGATGAGATCTATCAAACAAGATCCATAGTGGTAGGAAAATTATTTGCGAAAATAAATTATTTTTGAGCTTGAAATTACCTTCTTAAAAAATAAGCAGCTTATTCCCGTTCTGAAACGGAGCCTATATATTCCGATTAGTATCTTATTTTTCAATTTAAAAATTACACAGAATTTCGTAGAGGCCTAATTTTATGGGACGGAAGCGGTACCTTTTTCCATGATGTGATAAGGATTTAAGGCAGTCCTTAGGTAGTCATCTTGTCAAATATCTAATGCAGAATCTTTCTCTTTTTAAAGAATACCAAATCTCCAGACCAGTAGCTTAGAAGATAGACTCTTAACCATGAAAACCTCAAGGTTGGCCAGGTGGTCAAAAAGATATGAGACTTGGAGGTTTGTTCCCTCTTAAAATTTTAGGTCTGAAATCTCAAGTCTTATCAACTCCTTGGGGCAAGACCATATGGAACCTTGTTCCGACTTCAATTGCGCTATTAGCTATGGGTGATTAATCCGACTATGGGTACACCATTTTGGGTACACTGAATTTTGTGGGACGCACCTTAGGATCCCACAAAAATGATCTGTTCAATTTAAGTTGAGGTGCCGTTCTATTTTCTTTTTAAATCTTCTTTTTCAAAAAGAAGGTAATTTCAAGCTCAAATATAATGAAAATGAAAAATATTTTTTTACTTTTTTTGCACTATTTAAAAGATCTCAATGAGATCTATCAAATAAGAACCATATTGGTTGGAAAATTATTTGCGTAAACACATGATTTTTGAGCTTGAAATTACTTTCTTTTTCTAAAAGTTCCTTTTTTAAGAAACCAGAGCAACGAGAGTTACGGAGGAATTTGAGTAAAGAGTACTAGAGTTGCACCAATTCTAATTGGACTGTTAATCCACCTTGGATTATTTTTTGTCCTTATTCAAAAAAAATTGCATTTGTTAGTTTTTCATCAATTTTTTGAGGATTATTGCTTCGTTATGAAGAAACCTAAAAATTAAAAAATTATAACCGAAACTCAATTTTTTTGAATAAAGACAAAAATAGGCCAATAAGCCAATTTTTTTTGTCTTTATTAAAAAAATAGAATTTTGATCGTAACTTTTTACTTTTTAGATTCCTTTCGTCATGACAAAATAATAATTCTCAAAAAATTGATGAAAAACTAACAAATGGAAATTTTTATGAATAAAGACAAAATAATTTAAAGTGGATTATTTAGCCGAACAATGTAGATAATCTTCTTGGAGAAAGGCGTGTCAGATAAGGATTGGAAGAGGTGATGTGGTGATGAGATTGTGAGGGCGTCTAGGGGTTAGGCCCATTCCACTAACTTTCTAAACCTTGTTTTTCAAAAAAAAATGTAATTTCAAATTCAAATATAATAAAAATAAAAAATAATTTTTTATTTTTTTTACACCGTTTAAAGATTTCAATGAGATCTATCAAACAAGATCTGTATTTGTAATGACCTGAATTTTCAAGTCAATGTTTTTAAAATAATTCTCTTATTAAAAATTATTCTATCATTTATTAAAGAGACTGTATTATTTTTATTTAATTCTATGAGCTAGCCATTAAAATCCCTTTGATATCATAGGATTTTTTCCATAACCTTGATAGCCTTGTACCCACTTATTATAGAACCCTAGCCCTATTTCATAATCCTAAAAATCTAGGATAAGATTAGAATAGATTGTACTCCTAGATTTTGTGAGATAATATAGGATTTTATTAGATATGATTTGGATAAGATTAGATTGGATTAGATTAGATAAGATTGGATAAGATTTGCTCTAGATATTCTTAGATTTTATAAGATATGCTAAGATTTGATTTGATTATATTAGATTTGATTAGATTATGTTTAGATTTTATTGGATTTGATTAGATCTTATTAGATTTGATTTAGATATGGATAAGATTTTATTAGATATCCTTAGATTTTATTTTAGGAATATTCTTGGCATCAAATCCTAGATTTTATTACTGTAGGAATATTCTCGGCATCAAATCTTTAGATTTTTATTATTCTAGGAATATGCTTAGGCATAAAAGAATATTGTTAGAATTATTCCATATATGGATAAGATTTTCTAGATTTTCTTATATTATATAAGATTTGATTTGGATATTATTAGATATAGTTGGATTTTCCTATATTTCTTTGGATAAGATCAAGAAAGGAATATGCTTGGTTTATACCCTAACCTAATTAGTATAAATAGGTAAGTCTCCTTCCTTTCTTTCCACGCCACTTCATTATAGAATGTTAGAGAGAGAGAGAGAGAGAGAGAGAGAGAGAGAGAGAGAGAGAGAGAGAGAGAGAAATGAGAGAAAGTAGTCGGCAAGGGAAGAAGAAGAGAAAAAGGAAGGAGCCGAGGTGTTTTATGATAGACCCAATTCAATTGGTGTGGAGTAGTAGTATTCGACTATGCATGAGGTTCAACGGTGGCGATTTATTTGAGGTAATCCGGGTTGTATACGATATGCTTCCTATTTCCGGAATCCTTTCTTCACTCTCATCTTTGTACTCCTTTTGATTATCTCATGATCTTTGTTCAATCCTATGGAATATTGTTGGAAAATTGGAATAATTGGTATCGAGTATGATATTGTTGGCTGAGTACTGTAGAACTGTTTAGTACATAGATCAAACTCACCAATAGCCTGTCCAATATCTAGAATGGGTCGAGGATGACTCGGTGAGGAAGGTATTGGGGAAGGGTCACTGGTCATGTACTGAGGAGGACATGGTATGAGGTCCGTTGCGATTGTTGCTTCGACTTGGTGGTCAATTATCGTTTATTGATTCCACTTATGAGCTTTGTTATTCTGTTATATCGTATACTTCCCGGATAATTTCTTTTTCAGGTAAGAAGCTGGATTAATAGAAATTGAAGTGGAGCATAATGATTAATTTGGAGAGGTCTTAGAAGAGTTGACAATTTTTTTGGAGGATCTAGAAGATTATTTAGCTGACGGCTTAATTTATTTTAGTGGTGTAATTCATTTATGGAGAGAATAAGGGCCTAGAAGTGTTTGAAATACAATGTATATTGGAGTTTTATGTTTAGAAAATAGCGGGTCGTTACAGTATTAGTAGAAAAATTATTTTTGTAAACACATGATTTTTGAGCTTGAAATTTCCTTCTTTTTGAAAAAAAAAAGTTTAGAAAGTTAGCAGACTCTCGAAAATGACTACGTGCACAATAGTGGAACGCTAAGAGCATCTGCACCAGTATTTTTAAATTTTAGACCAAATTAGAGAGCAAAAAGCCATTTTATTACTTTAGCTACTCACTTTTAAAATGTCTACTGCATCAGACTCTCTATATTAAAACTATCCCATTAAAAATATTAATTTTTATTCTAAAAAAACACCAAACCAAACACACCCCTCTCTCTCTCTAACTTTACCAAACACGGCACAACAGCCCAAACCAAACATGGCACCGAACCAAAGCCTTCTTTTTGCTCTGTCCAAAACAAACACAACGGCGATTGAGAAATGTAGAGACCTGTAAATTCGTAAAATTAATTTAAATATTTTACGGAAAATAAAAGAAGGAAATTTGTTTGAAATATTAAGATTTGGGGTTATTGTGTTAAAATGTTGCATTTGAGGGATGAGTGTGTGATGTGTGCCTAGTGTATATATGTATCGTATGTGTGTGTATAGGGAATAAGACTTTCCCTTTTCTTCTCTCTCTCTCTCTCTCTCCCTCTCTCCTGTTCTCCTCCTCTCTCTTGGCTCCCACTCTCTCTCTTGCTCTCATCCAAAATCCCACCCAAAACCCACACAAAACAGCCTCTAATCTTTCACTCCTACCCATATTGCGGTCCATATTTTGCTGGTTTGAGCTCGGTGGAGGCGTATTCCATCCGATTTCAAAATTTGGAGCTAGGACTTGGAGGATCCTTTGATTTTGTTCTTCAATCCTAAGGTAGGGAATTCAAAATCTCAATATATGTAAATGACTTGTTTTCTATAGCTTGGTTTGTGCCATTGATCGTTGTTGTTGTTGTTAAGGTTGTTGTTGTTGTTGAATCCATGAAAATCTTCAAAAAATCTGCTCGAACAGCCTTGGTATCGATACCATTTCCCTTGGGTATCTGTAGGGAGGTAATCCCGAACAGGTACAAACATGACCCGAACACGTGGTACGTGGGGCCCAGAATAAATATAATCGGAGCATCCGCCGTGCAGTACGGTGAACGACAATAAGGACTGAAGACATGAGAGGTCCCAGGTCCAAGATACCCGAGCAGGGGTATGGTCCAAAGAGCAAGGGAAGTTGTTGGACCAGTCGCATGGTAGAGGGACCACTGATATGAGAAATCATTGGTCTAGATGGGCTGTTCGGCAACGAGAGGGCCGAACAGGAGCAACATTCTGGGAAATAGCCTCAAGAGTCCGTAAATGGCAAATACCCAAAGAAGGAAAAGAGATCTGGAGAAGATACCCAACGGGAATGGGGTGAATGGCCAATTAAGGAAAGAGTTCCTAAATGGTCTATAAGGTAATACACGGTTAAGGGAACGAGGATCCCTGATATTCTGAGTTTCCTGTACGAGAAAGGAAACTTAGGGCAACGAGATGGCATGGACAGCAAGCATAAGTGGATCTATAAATATGAGGTAAACCTAGAAGTAAAGGTATGCAATTCTTGGCTATTTGCTCATTACCTACTGATAATTAGGGTTTTCACTAGTACGAGATACTAACTTTGGCATCGGAGGGCCTTTGCCACGAGAAGACAAAGGTGCGCTCACCCTTTGTCTATTTTACAGGTTCAACTCCGGCGGTGTGCTAGGGTTCCGGTGAGGGGTTCGAGGTAGCCGTTACGATTTGGTGTGGTTCAAAGGCTCTTTCGTTTTCCTGCACTTACAATTGGCGCCGTCTGTGGGAAACGAAAGAGATCCCTTTGAAAAAGCGACCATGGTGGAAGAAGATCCAAAAACCCCACTTGACCCAAATAATCAGCTGGATGGGGGAGGCGACAACTCCCCACCAGATCCTCCGAGAAAATCCGATAGCGGGCATGCAAGGCGAACCACGAGTAAGGACCGCCCATTGGCAGTCCGTGGCAATTCCAGAAACAAAGATGGAAGGACCGCCACGGAGTCCACGAGAAGGAGTAAGTCCCGCCGTGGGAGAGAGTCTGTTGCGCATTCAAAAAGTGTGCACAGCAAAGAAGATATCCTGGACAAGAAGAGACAAGAAATAAAGGAGTACGCTCGTCTGATTAGGAGGCGAGAGTACGAGATTCAGCAACTGCAACGAATACGAGAACATCCGGAGGATTTTGGACTTTCACGAAGAAAGACCAGAGGACAAAGGCTGGCTGTGGCGGAGTACAAAAAAGCTTCTTCACGAAAGAGAAGGAGCAGGAGTCTCACTCCAAAACGACTGAGGGCTTCTTCACGAAAGAGGAGAAGCAGGAGCATAAGCTCTACCCCCGAGGAAGAAGGGACCAGAAAGCACCACAGGGACAGGTACGAGAGACCTGATTCCAACTAGGAGAGGAATGATGCCCGGGCTGCAAAGGTGCCATAAGAGGGAACCATGTCTGCACGAGAAGCAGCACGGAAGGCCCTTACCAACATAGCGACTTCTCCTTTTGCAAAGAGATTGCTGTAACGACCCTGATTTTTGGTCAATAAAAATTTCGCTAAAAATTTGAATTTTATTTTAATACTTGGATTTCATTTTAACATCCAAAAATCGGTCGTTATCGACTTATAAACTTTTGTTATTATATTTGAAAATTCTTTATTTATTTTATAAATCCCTTTTTGCGATTAATAATCCGTCATAATTAGGTTTATGACTTAGGAGATTGGAATTCATCACCCGGACATTAAGGTCATTTTCTAAAGACGAGTATGCCTATTAAGACCTTGGTATAGTTACTTGGTAATTGTAGTAAAATCCTAGAATTTATTTTCTCGGCTGGAAATCCTACATGGCAACCGATTAGTTAGCAACCCTAATTACCGTTTGGCTTAGTTACATTTCCCTAACCTAGAGCGTTGCATCGATGCCAAAATGGTTAATGTTTAGTCTTTGCTTGACCGTTAACTTGACCGCTGCTTGGCTTGCTAGAGGTCGCCAGGGCTGGTCATTGCCGCCGCTTTTGCCTTGGCGTCGCTCATGTCTCCGCCTGCCGCGAGGCGCCGGTCGCCGCCGGGTTGCTCTCCTTGGCTGCCATCGGTTCTCGCTTTGGCGCCGTCACGCCTGCTTTTGCTCTCGCGCCGGTCGGGCCGCTTTGCTCGCCTTGCCTTTGGCTATGCCTTGCCACGCCATTGCGTAGGCCGCTTTGGCCACCACTTTGCTTTTAGGTCGCTTTGCCACCGCTTCTGCTTGTAGGCCGCTTTGGCTACCCACTTTTGCTTGTAGGTCGCCTTTGGCCATCTAACGTCGCTGGCCACCGCTATTACCGGGCCGCTTGGTTAACGGTTGGGCCACCAGTGGTCGCCATTGTCAACCGTTATTACCGCTTGCTACCAGTCGCTTTAATACGCCACGCCTTGCCTTGGCATTTGGCACCGCCGGGCTTTAATTCGTTATTAGGCGATTTCCTACTAAATAAAACCAAAATACCACTCGAGCAATGAAAGCCTAGATTAAGTATCGTTAGTCTTTAATTAATTAGTTAGAATAGCTTAATGCCCATTTCACTTCTACCTAACCCTAGATGGACCATTTTACCCTTTTTGTCTTTATCCATTGGACAATAGCGTTAGGATTTCCTTTACCCATTGGTCAATAGGTAAACCTTGGTTAATCTTCCTAAGTACGAGATTAGATTAGTTTAGAGCTTAATTGCAAAGTATTATACTTTTTGGTATTAACCGTTGGATAATAACCGTTAGGAGTTTTATTAACCTTTGGACGATAGACTAGAATCCTAGCCATTATTACCCATTGGTTATTAACCATTAGACAAACTATTATCCATTGGATAATAGTTAGCCTTGACAATCATGTACTTGTTTGATTTAAATATTAGATTTGGCATGTGTGTTAAATCCATTAAAATACAATTAGTACATTAGGTTAGTATTATTATACATGGTACTTTGAAAGTAGTAGAATACTATATTAGATATTAGTCCTAGGTCATATCTAGTATAGATATTGTGTAGTACATGTATATATATATATATGTATGTACTTGTTGTATATATATATTTTATTGTATATGGCATGTGTGTTATTAAATATTTTAACTAGAAAATCTAATTTACTTGAAAATGTGGATTTTATTAAAGACCCAAAGTACATATACATATATTAGTATATTGTATGTCTTCCATGCAAGTACAAGGTTTATTATTTAATTTTTCCATGGGATTCTCTTATTATTAAAGACTAGATTGCCCATGTGTTAAAATCCATTAAAATAGATTTAGTTCATTAGGTTAATAATTTAGCACCTAGTACTTTGAAAGAAGAAGATTAGTTTATTAGATCTTGGAAAGTGACATATCTAGTCTAGATATTGTAGTACTTGCTTGTATATATAATATGTGTACTTGTATGTATATATATATGTATATATATATATATATATATATATATTATATTGTAATACACATGTGTGTATATAGATTTTTATAATAAGAAAATCTAATTTTGGTTAAAAATACAAGATTTCAAAGTACCCATAGTACCCATATCTATATTATGTGTATTCTTCCTAGTGCATATATATATATATATATATATATATAGTACTTGGGAGAGAGAGAGAGAGAGATCGGATGGAGAGGGAGGGAGAGAGTGTGATGGAGAGGGAGAGAGAGAGTGATGTGTGCTTTCCTTTGATTGACCTTGCTTGGTCATCCTTGTCCTAGTTTGTGTATGCTTCAAGTGAAAGCATAACCAATGCCATCCAATCTTGTCCTTCCTTGTACAAACCCCATTAGAATACTTGAATCAAATCTCCTTCCTTGCCTAGTCTTCCATAATCCAATCCAAAGGACACATCCTAGCCTTGCATGCCTAGTTTTTAGGTTGTTTCTTGCAAGGAAGCAAGATTTGATGAAATAAAAAAATAAAGTATAGAGAGAGAGAGGGAAATTCGGCTAGGGAGAGAGAGAGGGAGTTCTTGGCCTATAAATAGCAAGCCACTTATTCATTTGAACTCACACCTTCACCTCATTCTCCAACTTCTCTCTAAAATCTCTAAGAAACCAGTTCTGGACAGCCTACTGTCCTCTGAAAAACTCCATTTTTTCTCCGGGCGAAAGTCATTTCTAGGAACAACGACCTCCACAAAAGTCGTAGAACACTTCGAGAGCTTCAGTTTAGACTCAAGAACCACCCCAAACGGTCAAGAGATGACCAAGATATCGACCTCCAAAATTCAGTGAAAAATCTGGAAATTCCATTCCAGACAGCTCACTGTCCACTTTCTTGTCCCCATTTTCTCCGGGCGAAAGTCGTTTCTAGGAACAACGACCTCCACAAAAGTCGTAGAACACTTCGAGGGCTTCAGTTTAGACCCAAAAACCACCCCAAACAGTCAAGAAATGACCAAGATATTGCCATCCGAAGTTCAGTGAAATTCTCGGATTTCCAGTCCAGACAGCTTACTGTCGATCTCTTTATCACCATTTTTCTCCGGGCGAAAGTCGTTTTTAGGAACAACGTCCTTCATGAAAGTCGTAGAGAACTTCGAGATCTTCGTTTTAGACTTAAGAACGATCCTATTCGGCCAAGTATTGACCGAGTTACTGCCATCCAAAGTTTGGTCCAGATTGTGAGCATTCGACGCCCGTGGCACTTTCCAACTAGCTTATTCGGCCCCGACTAGTTTCGGATCAAGGTAGAATACTCCGACCCCGCTATCTCTAAGTATATGTGGTACTTGAATAGTTATATGCATGTTTGACTTAAATTTAGCTTGTAGAATCTTCTTATACCCCTACCCTACGTATATCGTATGATATGAGCGTGAGTAAGAATATGTAATACTTGGCTAGTTGATCGCATGATGTTGTTTGACGTACAATTCTTTGAAGTACATGAGCATGATAATGTAGTTGTGATATTTAGCTTATAGAACTTTCTTGTTTAAAAGAACGTAGTTTACTTTGATCTTATGACTACTTGATTGCTTGATCGCCTAGTTACCACGTGATTGTATGAACTCGTCAATAAACATGTGTTGCTTTATTGAACCTCTCGAAGGAAAATGCATTTTAAAGATAAAGTATCGTTTGAAACGAAGTATTTGTATTTTGACCTTTTAACGAGCATGATATCGCATGAGTTATGTGAATAGTCCCACCGCTGAGTCTATGCATGATTTCGAGACACAACAACCGAGAAAGTAGAGATATGAGACCTAAGATGTGGTTGATACGGATAAAAAGTGTTTGGAAATGCATAATGGCCGGACTTGGTAGCCATTATGGCCATGAGTCAGATTTGGTAGTCTTTGTGGCAATGAGCCGGATTTGGTAGCTCATTGTTGTGCGACACAAGGTGCCTTGGATGCTCATGGTCATGTGTGTGTGACACAATGTGCCTGACTTGGTAGCCATTGTGGTCGTGCGTACGTTGGTAACCTTGTGGCAATGAGCCGGACTTGGTAGCTCATTGTTGTGTGACACAAGGTACTTGTAACCATGGTTGTGTGCGTGCGTGTTTTCGGAATTGATGATAAAAGATGAGACACAAAACGATGAGTCGCGTAGGGGAGACACACGAAAACATGACACCAACGCTCGTTAGTGAATGCGGATGTGTAATTGTATGAGTTGTTTGAAAGCATGTTAAAATCGTATACTATCTTTGATGTGTATGTTATGGTTAGTGGGTTTTGATTACTCTATTGAGCTTTCAAGCTCACGGTGTTGCTTTTGATGTGACCTCGACATATTATACTGGGCGTACTACGTATAATGTGTCAGACTGGTTAGATGAACAAGGGGAGCTGTACACCTTGGAGGCTTTTGGAGCTGAGGAACTTGCTAGGATGGAAGAAGAGAAGGAGCTGTAGATAACCTTAGATATCCATCCCTTTTTTGTGTAATAAACGAACCCTTTGGGAGTTTATGATGTAATAAAGAGCCAGACTCTCTTTTGTCGTTCAACAAAATATTTATTTAACGTACCCAAAATTCGGGGCGTTACAATTGCAGGAGGCAAGGTTGCCGAGCAGGGTGAAGCACGGGACGTTTATCCTGTACGAGACCAATGCAGACCCGGTGGCTCACATACAACATTACCAGCAGACGATGTTTATGCACGACGGCGATGACGCAATCATGTGCAAGATGTTCCCATCTAGTTTGGAAAAGGTGGCCCTGTCTTGGTTCCATAAGTTGGGGCCAAACACAATACGAGGATGGAGACAGTTAGCCGAGGAATTCACCGCTCGTTTCCTGACGAGCAGGTAGCCCCCAAAACTTTTGAAAGTCTTTTCGTTATGAAACAAGGGGAGAATGAGCCGATCAGGGACTACGCCAAGAAGTATTGGGAGACTTTCAACGAGATTGAAAGTTGTAGCGAGGAGTATGCTATAGCAACGTTCAAGACTGGGCTGCCTGTTCGGGGGGAGCTACGAAAGTCCCTGAACATGAGCCCAGTGAGCACACTGGCGAAGTTGACGGAACAAATTGAGCAACACGCCAGGAACGAGGATGACATACTGAGGGAAGATGGCAAGTTGGGTGCCGAGCAGGCCAAGGGCTCTGCAAAGAGGGCGGATAAGCCAGAGCCCAAGATGTACAAAGAGAGAAAGGAACACGGGCAGGCTAAGAAGGAGTCCCACAGGGGGAAGCACGCCCCGGACCCAAAGTCTTTCTTCTCGATAGCAACGATTTGGAAGAAACCGATTTATCGAATAAAGAATCGTCCGTACTTTAAGTGGCCTCCAAGGCTGGAGGGTGATAAAGATGCAAGAAGGGCTACGAGTCAGCACTGCAGTTACCACAAGGACTGGGGTCACATGACGGAGGACTGCGAGATGTTCAAGCAGCACCTTGATGACCTGGTCTCACGTGGGTATTTGAAGGAGTTCATTCAAGAGGAGCACAAGGGTGCCGAGAAAGCGATGGAGCTGGATTATGAGCAGAATCCAAGGGGCGTGATCCATATGATACATGGATTGGCCACACCTTATACGAGAAATGAGGTGAGGTTGCTCCAGAGGCAGGTGAAACACGACCAGCACGTGATGTGGTTGGGAAAGAAACGAGGACGTGAAACGGAAGGATGCGTCGAGGGCATAGTCTTCACGGATAAGGACCTGGGAGGAGTCCAAGTGCCGCACAATGACGCTTTGGTCATAACCCTACGAATTGGTGAATACGACATGGAGAGGATCCTGGTGGATTCAGGAAGTTGCACTGAGGTGCTCTATTATGACGCATTCAAGAAACTGGGATTGATACAAGCGGACTTGGTACAGTCAATAACTCCGTTGGTTGGGTTCAGTGCAGGGGCAGTCTGGCCATTGGGCAAGGTGACCCTTCCTGTTCGGGCAGGAACAGTGGTGCTGAGAATCGACTTTTTAGTGGTGGACGTGCCATCTTCCTATAACGCGATTATAGGAAGGACTTGGTTGCATAAGATGAGGGCAGTTTCGTCCACCTACCATCAGATGGTGAAGTTTTCAGGGTCCAATGGAATCGAGAGGATAAGGGGAAACCAAAAGACAGCCCAACAGTGCTTGGTTTCCATAATCAAGAAAGCACCCAAGGCACAGCTGGTGCAAACAGTCGAGGTTAGCAACCAGCCGACCATCGAGGATGTCGGAGGGAATCCAGCCGAGAAAGTGGTGGAAGGATTGAAGAAAATACAGATCAACGAGAGTGATCCTGAAAGGTATTTTCTGATTGGAGAAAACCTGTGCAAAGAAATGACTCTTTTCCCAACTTTACACGAGGTTTGTCTCCGTACATCGTTTAACTACTTTTGAAAGATTTTGCTGACAATTATCAAATGTGGTACCAAAGACAGAGAAGTCGTCCATGAAAACTTCAAGGAATTTCTCAACCATGTCAGAGAATATTGCCTTCATGCATCTTTGAAAAGTCGCGGGTGCAATGCATAAGCCAAATGGCATACGATGATATGCAAATGTGCCAAATGGACAAGTAAATGTGGTTTTTTCTTGATCCTCGGGGTAGACAGGAACTTGATTGTATCCTGAGTACCCATCTAGGAAACAGTAGTAGCTCTGACCTGCCAATCTTTCTAGAATTTGATCAATGAATGGCAAAGGAAAGTGATCTTTTCGGGTCATGGAATTTAGCTTTCTATAGTCAATACACAAGCGCCAACCAGTGGTTATGCGAGTAGGCACTAGCTCACCTTTATCATTTTCAACCACAGTAATGCCAGACTTCTTGGGCACTACTTGAATGGGACTTACCCACTTGCTATCTGAGATGGGGTATATAATACCTGCATCAAGCAATTTGACCACTTCTTTCATCACAACCTCCTTCATGTTTGGGTTTAACCTTCTTTGCATTTCTCGACTAGGTTTTGCATCTTCTTCACAATAAATGTGATGCATGCATACTGAGGGAGCTATGCCTTTCAAATTTGCTATGGACCATCCGATAGCTTCCTTATGCTGACTGAGCACTTCTGAAAGCTGACTCTCTTGATCGGTGGTCAAGCTAGAGGAAATGATTACCGGCAAGTTTTTCTGAAGGGCCTAAAAAGGCATATTTAAGTGTTGCTAGAAGTGGTTTCAAGTAAAGTTTGGGTGGTGACTCAATAGAAGGCAAGGCGGGCATACTAGACAATTCAGGTAATGGCTCGACTGGAACTTTCCATGGTGGATAGTCAACAAAGAAGGTTGACTCAAGTAAGGAATTAACCTCCTCAATGGATTGATCAATATCAAAATTTTCAGAGTCAAAGTAAGCCAAACAGGTCTCTAGAGGATCTTCAGCTCGAATGTAAGGAAGAGCATCACTAACCAATTCATCAATCACATCGACTACGAAGCAATCTTCTTCTTTATGAGGTTGTTGCGAGGCACTAAATGTTCGCATTAGCTGTAGCTAGGAAAGGTCGACCAAGAATAATAGTAGTTTGCTTCTTAGAATTGTGCACTGGTTCCATGTCAAGGACTAACAAGTCCACAAGGAAGTAGAATTTTTCTATCTGAACCAGGACGTCCTCAAATAATGCCACGGGGCACTTTAAGGGATCTATCAGCTAATTGAAGGGTGACCGAGGTTGGTTTCAACTCACCAAGCCCAAATTGTTCATACACCGAATAAGGTAGAATGTTGACACTAGCTCCTAAGTCCAAGAGTGCCCTATCTATAAAATGATTGCCTATAATGCAAGAGATAGTAGGAGCACCGGGGTCCTTGAATTTAGGAGGGGTGGCCTGCTGAAGAATTGAGCTCACTTGTTTAGTAAGAAGAATGGGTTTTGAAGCACGAGCTTGAGATTTGCGCTTTTGGGTGGACAAATCTTTCAAAAACTTTGCATATGACGGGATTTGCTTAATAGCATCAAGAAGAGGAAGATTGATGTTGACATGTTTGAACACCTCTATGATTTTTTCCATTTTGGTACCCTTTTTAGAAAAGGGCGAAGGAGTATCAAGACAGGTAGGAAAAGGCGCTTTTGGGATGTATGGTGGACGAGGAGTGCTTGGTGGAGAAGGGGAATGATCATCTTTCATGGACAGATGCTCATTTTCAACCCTGGAATTGTCAGGGATGGACTGAGATTCTTGCTCAGTTTGCTTGACTTTTTCAGGTCGGGTCTCTACCTCTCTCTTACTTCTAAGGGTGACAAGAAGTTTGGCTTGCTCATGATAAGGACCACTTGAATGTGAATTTTCACTAGCATAGTGACCCTTGGGGTTGCTTTCTGGCTGACTTGGTAATTTACCATCCTCACGTTTACTAAGTACATTAGCTAGTTGACCCACTTGGGCCTCAAGCTTTGAGATTGATTGTGTGTGGGAATGGAGCAATTGGGTGTTAGCCTCTAGCCCTTGAAGAGCTTATAATACTTTGTCCTCAAAAGAAGGGGTCCTTTGAGGTGGAGGATTAGGAAAATTTTGCCTTTGGGGTTGAGGAAAAGAGTTTCCTTGATTTTGTGGCTTCCAAGAGAAATTGGGGTGATTTCTCCATCCTGGGTTATAAGTGTTGGAGAATGGATCATTTCCCGGTCTAGGAAATCCCTGAGCAAAATTGACTTGCTCCTGGACATACTCTGGGTACTGGGATGCCATGGGACACTCAATCATTGAGTGTCCTGGATTAGAACACAATGAACACGCCTCTTGAAAAGCGTTAGGATGAGAAGAAGTGGAAGGGACTTGGCCTATAGACAGAAGATGGTCAAGTTTACGGGTCAAGGTAACAACTTGGTCAGAAAGGTCGCTAGACTGTTTAACCTCATAAACACCCCTTTGGGAACTTGAAGCCGAGGGTCTCTCGCTCCTAGAGGCGGAAGCATGGTGTTAGGAATTCTCACTGAGATTATCAAATAGTTCCCAAGCCTCATTTTCACTCTTAAGCATGAATGTGCCTCCACATGAGGCATCAACCATCTGACGGTGGCGTTCGCTTAAACCGTCATAAAAACATTGGACCAGTTGCCACTTTGGCACTGCATGGTGGGGACACTTCCTTATAAGATCTCTAAGTCTTTCCCATGTTTCGTGAAACTGCTCACCATCGAGTTGAGAGAAAGTTGTGATATCTCTCCTTATTTTATTTGTTTTGCCTATGGGAAAGTACTTTTTCAGGAATTCCTGTTGCATTTGTGCCCAGGTTGTGATTGTGCCAGATTCTAATTAAGGAATTGAGCTAATGTTTGGCTTTATCCTTAAGTGAAAAAGGGAAGAGCCTTAACTTTAAAGCATCGTCAGAAAGGCTTTGAATTTTGAAAGTGGAACAGATTTCTAGGAATTCATCTAAATGCTTATATGGGTCTTCATTACTAAGTCCATAAAATGATGGGAGCATTTGAATGATGCTGGACTTAATTTCATATTGGGGTGTCGTATCATCGGGCAAACGAATGCAGGATGGTGATGTATATATCGAGGGAATAAAGTAGTCCCTCAATTGTCTAGGCAGTGGTTCAACAGGAATTTCTCTAGGCAGTTCACCAGGAATTTCTTCTAAAGCCATTTGTAAAGGTGGTTCTACAAGATCCCCTATGCGATTTTTTGCTCGAATTTTTCTCGCAGTTCTCTCTAACTCGGTGTCAAGTGGGACTAACTCAGATTCAAGAGATTGACGCCCGTGCATAAAATATAAGACAATGTAAAAGCAACAATACACAAAAAGTCACTAAAGATAAAAATAAACTCTTTTTAAACTTAAGGTCTAGCTAAGATGGAGAGTCTATGTCGAAGACAAAATATTTTGAAAATATTATTCAAGTAACTTAGCTGGAGTTCTTTGTCAGTTTCATTTGCTTGTGATAAATAGTCTATAACAACACTGATATTATGCTGTTGCAATTCAAGTCTCCGGATTTCACGTTTGATTGCTTGAATACCTATTAACATTGGTCTTTCTTTCTTTTTATTATAGATTAAGAGCTGAATTTTTCGGAAAGCATAAGAACAAGAGTGTTTATATATATATATATATATATATATATATTAACACCTAACTGCACGTGCAAGAGAGACATGAATGCTGATGAAAAGACAAAAGACTAGTGATAATCTAATTTGAAAAGGTGGCTAAATGAAAGCCATCAATACCGAACTGTACATGCAAGAAAGTCTTCTTTTTTTATTTATTTTTCTGGAAGATTTCGCAGCATGGCAATAAAGTTAATAAACGAAAAGTAATTAGAAGCAGAAGATTACAGAGAATGCGTAAGCAACTTGAAATAGATAACACACCAATTATGAGTAACTGGACATGCAACGCTTTCCTTTTATGAGTTCTTTTTTTTTTTTTTTTTAATAATGCACCTGCAACTGCTGCAACAACACACGTTAAGAAACAAACAAATAATAGGCGGTACCACCTGCCATAAAAGAAAATAAGAGGAGTATATGAAATACCGACCTCTATATAAAAAGAAAAAGAATATGAGTGAGGGGTTAACCTCCACAGGGGATACAGCTATATATAAATTTATATAGATATACTATATAGTAAGTCAGAAGTCAAAAGGAGGAATTACCCTCCTAAGTTGGCAATTAATAGTTAGATGTACAAGAAAGTAAAAAGGAGGGGTTAACCTCCAAAGTCAAATGTTAAAGAGGGGCGAAAACCAAACTCTGCAGTTAGAAAATTAGGAGTCCGAATGTTAGTAGTCCACAGTCCGAGTCCAAAAGTCCTCAGTCCAAAGTCCTCAACAAAATTATGTTTCATGGTAGGGAAGATGATTGAAATGTATTTTTTTTTTGTTTTTGTTTTTGTTTTTAAACACTTAATCTCACGTTTTTAACCTTTTTTTTTTTTAAAGAGAAATCAATTCTGAAATTCTAAGTAATTAACAAAGTCTCGGGCAACGGCGCCAAAAATTGATCGTGTCAAAATCAAGATAAATTTAACCCGTAAAATATGCAAATGGATTTAGTAGTAAAGCGGGAGTACGGGTGTCGATCCACAGGGAATAGAAATTACCTCAATTATAAGAACTGACTTTCAAAATAATTAAAAGGCAGAGATTTGGAGATTTAGAAAATGAACGAAATTTACTGAAAACAAAAGGTTTAGATTTTTATCAAATGAAAGGAAGACTTAGGGTATCGGATCCACCACTAACGCTATAATCAATGGTTTGAGGTATTTTGTACTAATTTCATAATTTGGTCAATCAATGTGGTAGTGATGTATTCTAGCTACAAGCCAAAATACTATCTTTCAAGAAGTTCTTGTACATGTAAATTAAGACCAATCCATCTATGATTAGGCACGGATTGTCCACGCTAAACTAACACTAACTAGGGTCATGGGCACAACCCGTCTTCTCATGAGCATGGTTTGTCTTAACTTACAATATACTAGGTGGCGTGAAAACAATTGTATAACCTTTGCATTTATAATCACAGAAAATAAATACATGGTTGAGATTTGGCAATGAAAACCGATTATTGAGACAATCCTCTGGATTATACAATCCCCACATTTGATTGATCTAATTATAAAATACAATTTCAAAATAAAAGAAACCATAGATACAAAGTTAGGGCTTACCTACACCCTAAGCTGATGGTTTAGTTGGCCATTTGTGGGGTGGAACAGAGGAGAGAAAAGAAAGTGCTCTCGCACTTTTGGCTTGGGACTTTTAATTTTTAGAGAGAGAAAAGAGAGCGGCCTTTTTCAAGGGAGTGCTTCGTCCCCTTTTAATATTGCATGAGCTCCCTCTTGTAACCTTTCAATGAGTAGTGTCGGTCCAAAAATTTGAGCAGCTTGGAGGTGAAATTAATATGACCACGTTGCTGGTGAATTCTATTCGCATACCACCTCATGTCTCTAGGGTCCAATCTAACATTTAAATCAAGTATCGAAGTAATATACAATCAATAATAATTAAAACAATTAATATGCAATGCAATCACGCAACCTTTTATGAATGTGCCGTTGCCCTTAGTCTTATATGGTCAAGATGACAATAATAAAGTAAGAGTTTTTAAAAAAAAATTTTAAAAAAAATTTCTGTGGTCTCATTAATTATTTCTAAGAAATTAGATTGTTTAAACAACTAATTTAAAATATCAAATAGGTAAAAATATTAGGATAATTAACATTACCTTAATAAGAGTCCTAAAGGTCCTATGCAACATGTTTGAGTGTCAAAAGTGGGGTTCAGAGGGTCGCGGAATTATTTTGTAATAAGGATACTAAAATATTGCTGAAAGTAGAGTAATGGATAATAAATAATTTAATAAATAAAATATGTTGAGGTTAACATCGTTTCATCTTAGGAACGTAAGGAGTCAAAAAAAAATTATTCGGGCATTAATAACATATTTTATAAGGTTGCAAGGTAATTTAGTTTGAAGTTTTGTAAGAAAAATAAATAAATAGATAATTAATTAAGAAAAACATTAAATTAACAAAATATCATCTTTAAGATGCAAGGAGTCTAGAAAAAATAGTTTGGGGGTTAGAAATATTTTTCGGAAGGTCACAAGGATTTTTCGTTGCAAACTTTGAATGGAAACAAGAAAAAATTTAATAAATAGAAAAAAAAATAAAAAAAATTTGATATTAACAAGTCATAATCTTTGAAGTGTGAGAAGTCTAGGAAAAATAGTTCGGGGGTCAAAAATAGGTTTCGGAGGTCGCAAAATGGAATCGATCTAAAACAATAGAAATCGCAAGATCTGGATAGGGTTTGGTTTGCAGGACGCAAGGTTCAGGGGCTTGGTTCTTGCGGCTGGGCCTGTAACGACCCGGAATTTCAACCCAATTTTTTTCAAATAAAGAAATTACTTTTAATCCAATAGTCGATAGTAATCGATTAATTATTTAAAAGTATAATTAGATTAAACTAAAACCTAGAATAATTGTTGGTGATTAAAATTAGTTTAGCATAAAATTATCTTATCTTGTTCTATTCTATTTAAATTTATTTTTCTTGTTATACATACATATAATTGCATGCATGTACAACTCTTCCCATCTCTCACTCTCCTACTCCGTTCCTACCTTCTCCGGGATCATAGTTTCGTTCATATTTCGTCCGAATCCTAGTCCTAAAAGGATACAACTTTCTTAACCCAATTTTAATCAAAACTCTCCTCCATTCTTTTATAAATACCCCATAACCCCGACCCTAGGGCACACCACGAAATTCCCCACGCTCCATTAGTCCAGAAAGAGGAGAAAATTACAAGAATTCGGAGCTCCAATCCATGGAGTTCTAGAGAGAAAAAGAAAGAGAGAGAAAAGTGGGTTTGTGATCAAGAACCAACCAAAACCCGAATTGATTATTCCAATCCCTTCCTACAACTCCTAGCATCGCCAAATATCATCCAATTCGGTCCCAAGGTCCCTCGATCGAAGAACCCGAAACTTTCTTCTCAAATTTTCAAGTTTCAATCGAAAACCAATTCGATCCAATTCAAGGTATTTTAATTCATTCAAACCTCTCCTCTAAGTATATATTGTGTTTATATGCTTAACTCTATGCCCCAATTGGTCCCATGCATCAAAAACCGAGCCAAAACGAAAAAAATAGAATTTTCGGCCAGATTCACCAAGTTGATATTATTTTTGAACTCGACAGTCTATTTGTAATTATTTACATAGAAGATGACCCTTCTAATATTATTTTTAAAATCTTTTTGATATTAATATTATAAAAAACTACTGAATTGATATTATTTTTTACAAAATAATATCATCTTAGTATCAAAATTATTAATTATATCAGTTTAATTTATTTGATAGATTGAATTGATAAAAAACGTTCGAAATGACTTTTCGACCTCCCAAACCTAGTTTTCAACCCCCAAAATATTTTTTCTAGGTTTCTAACACTCCAAATATCGTACCTTGTTAATTTCATATTTTTTTTATTTATTTATCTATTTATTAAATTTTTATTCGTTATCGTGTAAAAGTTTATAAATTAAAAATCATTGCGACATTATAAACTACTCTATAAATCCCCAAACTATTTTTTCTAGATTCCTAGCATATCAAAGATCATAAGTTGCTGATTTCATATTTTTTTTATGTTATTAACTATTTATTTTATTTTTAATTAAAGATACAAACGAAAAATAGTTACGACCTTACAAATAATGTTTTTAACATCTAAACTACTTTTTCTAGACTTCTTACATCTCAAGGATGATATGTTATTAAAATAATATTTTATTTACTTAATTAACTATTTATTATTAATTACGCGTTGTTTCTTAATAGAAATAATTTAAAATATTATAAAAGAGGTTAAGAATTCCGAATAATTTTATTTAGACTTCTTACAGTCCTAAGATGATACTTTGTTAGAATAAAAAATATTTTTAATTATTTAATTATTTATTATCTATTTAGTCTTCTTTTGCTTATTAACTAAATCTTTTTATTTAAAATAATTCCGTGAGCATCCAAACCCAACTTTTAGCACTCAAACTTATTATAGAGGACTGTTAGAACCTTTATTAAGGTTACGATAATTATTCTAATATATTTACCTAATTAATGTATTTAATTAGTGTTTAATTAACTTAATTACTTATAATTAATTAACGAAAGTCTAGAAAATTATTTTTTAAATCTTAATTAAATAATTCTTACATTCTTAATGACTTTGTGACCATACGAAATTAAGGGCAACGGCCCAGTCATAAAAAGTTATGTGATTGCATTGCTTATTAACTGTTTCGATCCGTCTGTTTATTCATTTTCAATTATTATTGTGATTGATATTGTATCAATATTTTATTTGAATGTTAGATTGGACCCTAGAGACATGGGGTGGTATACGATATAGAAATCACTTAGACGATGCTAAGTAATGGATAAATTGTGAAGTTTCTTTCTGTTTAGAGGTTGCCTGCAGGCGTGATTTTGATGAGAATTGAAACTGGCGAGAGTCCAGTGATGAATTGAAACTGGCGAGAGTCCAGTGATGAATTGATAGACTGGCGGGTGTCCAGTGATGATTGTGAAATGGTTATGATGTGGTTTATAAGATAGGCGAACCCTAGTTGTGATTCCGGCATGATACTTACCCCTTGTTGTAGTTATTGGGGGTGCACACTCGGTACATAACTTAGGTGTTCCTGCGACAACAAAGGGAAGTGATCTCATGGGACTGAGCATGGCTAGTGGTTGGGGAGGAAAGATCTCGTGGAGAGATCTTAGATTTCATGTTAAGTTAATGGATAGCAATGAATCAAGTTATGTGAATTATCTTTGTTTTACTTTTTCGCACCATATATATTCTGTTTGCCTGCTAGCTGTAAAGTAAGAGGGGTGGTTGGGTTGGATTATTTTACTGGGTGATTTATCACTCACGGATACGTCTGTATCCTGGCAAATCGATTGCTTCGGCGATCAATTTGCTAGAGGGCGCAGGATTCAATGGAGGAGATTCAACGATGATGCAGTTCGACACGAAAAGAATATCAGTAATGAAGATCGAGGATGCTTAGGATTCGTATCAAGATTAGAGTCAGCTCTGAAGTTAGTGTATTTTGATTTAGTAGATCTATCTTGAAATTGTAATGGTTAAACCATTGTTTTGAAAAATTATATTTATTTAGCAAAATTTTCGCAAAGAAATTATTTAATTTGCACCCGAAAAGTCGGGGCATTACAACGCCCGAAGGTCGTGGCCGCAAGGTCGCAACTGATATATATATATATTTTTTTTGCTCATTTTGGCTACGGTTTCGTGCATGGGTTCGCAAGGGTTATGTCTTAGGCCTAAAAACACATAATTAAACTTAGAGAGGAGGTTGGAATGGATTATAATACCTTGAATCAAATTGAATTGGTTCAACTCGAAACTTGAAATTTTGGAGAAGACAACTTTGGGTTTGATGACCGGGGAACTTTGGGACCAAATTGGACGATGTTTGGTGATGCTAGGAGTTGTAGGAAGAGATTGGAATGGTCGGTTTGGATTTCGGTTGGTTTTTGGACACAAACCCACTTTTCTCTCTCTTTCTTTCTATCTCTAAAACTCCATAGCTTGGAGCTTCAATTGGCTTCATGTAACGCCCCGAATTTTGGGTACGTTAAATAAACATTTTTATTGAATAAATTAAGGAGAGTCTAGCTCATTATTACAACATAAGTCTCACAAGAGTACTTTTATTCAAAAGAGGGGATGATCTAAGGTTAACTATTCTTCGCCTCTTCCTCCATCCTTGCAAGCTCCTCGGCTCCAAAAGCCTCCAAGGTGTCTTATTCCTGCTTTGCTCATCTATGAAATCGACACATTATACCAGTCGCCCCAAGATAATATGTCGTGGTCACCAAAAGGTAACACCGTGAGCTACGAAGCTTCAATAGAATAATCCAACCCGCTAACCCATAACTTACAACAAAGAGTCATATAAATAATTACACATGCTCATTAAACAACATAATCAACCATGATACATCCGCATTCACTATCTTGCTTACGTTGGTGTCATGCCTTTCTTGGTTTCTCCTACGCGACTCATCGTATTGTGTCACCATTTTATTTCAAAAATCATTTCTCATTCAACGGGCTACCAAGTCCGGCCACGTTACAAAATCTTGCATTGGCTCCTCTCCGCGGATAACCAAGCCCAATTACCAATGAAGCTACCACGTCCGGCTCCATTAGCAATCTACACAATGGGCTACCAAGTCCGGACTCATTGTGGTTTTCGCAAGTCCGCACAAAGGGCTACCAAGTCCGGCCACCTTGCGGGTTTTCACAACTCACATAAGGCTACCAAGTCCGGCCATTATGTAGTCTCAAAATCCTTTTTATCCATATCAACCACTCCTTAAGTGTCATGTTTCTACTTTTCGGTTCTCGTGTCTCGTAATCATGCATAGACTCATGCGGGACAAATCACTTTAAAGAAATCTTGAAACTAAACTAGCAAGATCATCCTACTCTATATTACCTAATCGTACTCAAATTATTGCTTAAAGCCACTTATGTTTTATCAGCAACAAGTAATGCAAACGATTATACATACATATTCATATTCATCCTCAAGACAATAATATATTACGAAAAATCCGTTCTTTCTTCCTTTGTGGGATTTTCAAAACAACATATGGTTATTGACGTAGAAATTCATTATTTGACATGCTCATTCTTCTTAAGTACTTTAGTAGAACAAGTTTTTGCTAACTAGCTTTGATACCTTAACCGTTTAACTCATGTTTAGAAATTTACTACGCATACTTAAGGTAAGTATAATCCAAGCAAGTACATAGCATGTCCATAACCATTACTTAAAGCATAACGCCACATGTGCGAACGCCCTTGGGGTGGTAATCCACCATATGCTTTGTTATAATACCACAAGTAATACAAGCAATGGAATATAAGCTTATAGTTAAGTTAAAAGATCAACATGCGATTACTTCTACACGACGTTATATCTTAAGTCGATTCTAATCATGCTTAATCATCCAATATTAAGTTTACTAACTATCATGCATCCAACGTTCTAAAACATAAACTATCATTATCATGCATACTAACTAACATAAGTACATATACTTTGGAGAAATGAGTACGGAAGATTCTACCTTGATCCGAAACTAGTCGGTGCCGAATAAGCTAGGTTGGAAATTCCTACGGACGGAGTAACGGCTTAGGAGGTGGCCTTCGTTAGCTTCGAAAGAGAAAGGTTTCTCTCCAAACTTGATCTTGACTACTAGACTACTACTTTTGGATCGAAAGGGTGGTCGTAGGGCGGTTTAGTGGCGGCACTAGAGGTGTTTCTTGAAGCCTAGGGAAGAACCTCAAGAACACTCAAGAACACTCAAGAACAAAGCTAAACTACAAGAATACTTATGCTTCCTAGAGAGAGAAGTTGGAGGTTGGAATGGTGTGACTTAAATGAGAAGAATGGAGTTCTATTTATAGGCAAGCAAGGGCTCTCCCTCCCCCTCATTGGCCGGCCTTCTCTCTCTCTCCAAATCCCATGGATTTTGTCATGATCCAAGTGATGTCATGCCTTGAAAGACCATCCAAAGACCTTCCTTGTTCTTCCTTCCAAACAAGGACTAGGTTTAATCTATTCTAATGGGGTTTTGGTCCAATCAAGTCCTTGGAAATTATAGGAAAATGGATTTGGTTGTCCTTTGGAGTGAAAGCACAAGAAACCCTAGATTTCATGGTACATTGTGATGCAAGAAAGTCTAGATTTGGTTTGTACTTGGATTGGCCAACAAGGATGGATTAGATGCAAGAGTACATATGCACACATCACTCTCTTTCTTCCTCTCCCATCCGAATTCTCTCTCTCTCTCTCTCTCACAATCTCTCTCTCGGCCTCTCTCTCCTCCTCTCTCTCCCTCTCTTTGGTACATTGTACTATGTATATTTATATATATATACAACTATATATATATATACAAGGACAAGATGGCCTATGCTAGGCCAATCCACTTGTACACACATATCACACTCTCTCTCTCCCTCCCCATCCGAACCTCTCTCTCTCTCTCTCTCGGTACATTGCACTATGTATATATATATATATATATAATCATATATATATAATAAAAAGGACAAGATTGGGATGACAAAGGAAAGAGTGAAGATTTAGGCTTGGAAGGATTGTACAAGATTTGAAAATGCATTTAGGACATTTAGTACATAGATTTTGTAGGAAAAGATCACTAAGGTACAATGGAAGAGCTAGGTCAATTCAAGGTACCATCTCTCTCCCTCTCTTTCCTTCTCTTTCTCTCTCTCTCCCTCTCTCTCTCTCTCTTTGGTACATTGTACTATGTATATTTATATATATATACAACTATATATATATATATACAAGGACAAGATGGCCTATGCTAGGTCAATCCACTTGCACACACATATCACACACTCTCTCTCTCCCTCTCCATCCGAACCTCTCTCTCTCTCTCTCGGTACATTGCACTATGTATATATATATATATATATATATAACCATATATATATAATAAAAAGGACAAGATTGGGATGACAAAGGAAAGAGTGAAGATTTAGGCTTGGAAGGATTGTACAAGATTTGAAAATGCATTTAGGACATTTAGTACATAGATTTTGTAGGAAAAGATCACTAAGGTACAATGGAAGAGCTAGGTCAATTCAAGGTACCATCTCTCTCCCTCTCTTTCCTTCTCTTTCTCTCTCTCTCCCTCTCTCTCTCTCTCGGGTCTCTCTCTCTCCTCTCTCGGCACTCTCTCTCCTCTCTCCCTCTCTCTCTCTCTCTCTCCCACTTGTTTGTACTATAAAAGAGTATACATATACTAATATATATATATGTACTTTGGGTTATTCATAAAATTCACATTTTTAAGTAATATAGGTTTTCTAATTATTATATTCTAATACACACATGCACATATACAATATAATATATATGTATATCTATATAAGTACATACATATAATATGTAAAGTCTAGTACTTCTCAATCTAGGCTAGGTATGGGAGAATCCCATATCCAATTAAGTATTCTACTTCATCCAAAGTACCATGTACTAACCTAATGTACAAATTGTATTTTAATTAAATACACACATGGCAAAATCTAGTATTTTAATCAACTTAGTACATGATTGTCAAGACTAACTATTATCCAATGGATAATAGTTTCTCTAATGGTTAATAACCAATGGGTAATAATGGCTAGGATTCTAGTCTATCGCCCAATGGGTAAAGAATCTCCTAATGGTTATTATCCAACGGTTAATACCAAAAAGTATAATACTTTGCAATTAAGCTCTAAACTAATCTAATCTCGTACTTAGGAAGATTAACCAAGGTTTACCTATTGACCAATGGGTAAAGGAAATCCTAACGCTATTGTCCAACGAATAAATATTACCCTAGCTTCTATCGTCCAATGTAAAAAGACAAAAAGGGTAAAATGGTCCATCTAGGGTTAGGGAGAAGTGATTAGGCTAAATGGGCATTAGGCTATTCTAACTAATCGGTTAAAGACTAACGATACTTAATCTAGGCTTTCATTGCTCGAGTGGTATTTTGGTTTTATTTAGTAGGAAATTACCTAATAACGGAATATTAAAGTCCGACGGTGCCAAACCCCAAGGCAAGGCGTGAGCGTGGCCAAGGCGGCCTGGTAGCAAAGCGGTGGCCAAAGCAGCTCGGTGGCAAAGCGGTGGCCAAGCGGTAGCCAAGGCAGAGCAACGCAGCCCAGCAACGCCAAGGCAAAAGCGAGGCGCGACCCGATGCCAAGGCAGAACCCAATGGCAGCCAAGGCAGAGCAAGGCAGCCCAGCAACGCCAAGGCAAAAGCAAGGCGCGACCCGACGCCAAGGCAGAAAGCAAGATGGCAGCCAGAGCAACCCGACAGTGACCCGACGCTTCGGCAAAGCCAAGGCAGACCGCGACCATGACGCGCGAGCAAAGCGAGGCTTGTCGGTGGTAGCTTGCAGGTAAAGCAGGCTTGTCGGTGGCCGACGCCAAGGCAAAGCGATCAAGTTAACGGTCAAGGCAAAGACTAAACATTAACCATTTTGGCATCGATGCAACGCTCTAGGTTAGGAAAATGTAACTAAGCTAAACGGTAGTTAGGGTTGCTAGCTAATCGGTTGCCATGTAGGATTTCCAGCCGAGAAAATAAATTCTAGGATTTTTACTACAATTACCAAGTAACTATACCAAGGTCTTAATAGGCATACTCGCCTTTAGAAAAATGACCTTAATGCCCGGGCGATGAATTCCAATCTCCTAAGTCAAAACCTAATTATGACGGATTATTAATCGCAAAAAGGGATTTATAAAATAAATAAAGAATTTTCAAATAAAATAACAAAATTTTATAAGTCGATAACGACCGATTTTTGGACGTTTAAAAATGAAATCCAAGTATTAAACTAAAATTCAAATTTTTAACGAAATTTTTATTGACAAAAAATCAGGGTCGTTACACTTCAGTTTCTCTCTCAATTTTGCTCAGTAGAGTGTGGAGGGTGAAGGGTGTAGGGGGTGTGTTCGTGGCCGAAGTGGTGGGGGTATTTATAGGTGAATTTTTGGATAAGGTGATAAGATTGAATTTATGAAGGTTTGATCTCTTGGGTATTGAATTGGACGGGATAAGAAAGATTTTAAGGCCAGGAAGGAAGTATGAGGAGGATAGGAACGAATTTACTTCGGATTATACTTGGTGGTGAAGCAAATTTTGGTTTGGGGCAAGGGGGGATGAACTTGGTTTTTCTTGGAGGTTAAGGAATGGAGGGAGTAATTGTAGGAGAGAGATGGAGTTGTGGGAGGGGAGGAGGCTGCAGGAGAGTGAGGTGAGGGAGATGGAGAGGTGTGTGTATGTGCATGCATGCATTTGAGTAGTTAAAAAAATAATTCATGCATGCATGTATATTATTGCATGCAATAATGAAAAAAAAGATTAAATATATATGTATATATATAAAGGAAAAGAATTTTATTATTACTAATATTACTATTAATATTATTATTATTATTATATAAAAAAATTACGGTTCGTTACAGAGAGAGAGGGGGTCAAAGGTAGAGTGAGGAGGACGGAGGAGTTTTGAAAATGGGGTTTTTTTTAGAAGGCAAAACGACTTCTTTTTTGCTTAAGTCAGGACGTTGTGTGCCATGTTGTGTTTCTACTGTTGTGCATGTAGCATTTTCAGAATTGGGGGATGATGTTGTACAGTGGTGTGTGCAGCACCATGCTACGCACCTCTGAGTCGTCGGATCGTGCATCCGACGGCTCAAGTCTCATATCGGCAATGAATGACACCAACCTTAAAGTCCTTTAGTTAGACTTTCGAGGGTGAAGATGAACGAGTATTCAGAATTTAGTGGTAACAAGAAGATTAACAGAAGTTGTTCCAAAAAAAGAGAGAAGAAGATTAATGGAGGAGAAGTGAGTTTGATGTGAATCGTGAAAAATATGATGATGTGTAAATAAACGAAAATGATATTTGCACCCACTGTGGGGAGAGAAAACGTACCGATGGCCTCCGGCCACCGGACGGCTGATCCGAGCCGTCCAAAATTTTTTTTAAAAAAAGCCGATTGGACTCAACACGGGAATCAAGGGCATCCGAGGTGTGTAGGGTGCTTGATCGGAGCACTCCTCTTTCGTGTATATATGTGCGATTTTTTCTTTTAAAATTTTTGGACGGCTCGGATCGGCCGTCCGGTGGCCCGGAGACGGCCGGCTGACAATTTCTCTCCTCTCCCTTTCGGTACATATAGCAGCACTTGTAAATAAAATAGGTCAATTAAATTTGTGGAGTTCAAATAAAATCAATATGTTTTTTTCCACAAAAAATATCTATGTCATCATCGAACATTGGGAATAGAAAAGGAAAAAGAAATATTTACCCAAAATAAAAAAATTTAAAACTTTCATTTTTCTTGTTTGATTTGAGAGAGAACGAGAGGAAGTGATAAATACAGTATGGAGCACACTAATCATTTTTCGCTATTTTTCTTAGAATAATGATCTTGACAATTCACTTCGTGATAACCCAACTCTTAAATTTGTTTTATAGTGTTAAAATACATATAATCTAACACAACAAATTTCATAATGTGATTACTACTGTAAAAAAGTAGAGTGTCAAAATCATTTGGGTGGAGTTCCTAAGCAAAAAGAAAGTTCTATTCTTATTTAATTTTTTTTTGCATTTATTAATTTTGTGAACTATTAATCCTTCTTGAAAAAAGAATCAAATAACCCAAAACAAAATTACTTTCCTAAATATTTTAAAAAATATTTACTCTCTCTCTTTTCGGTAGAAGGTGAAAATCCGAATTCCCGGCATCACTTTCCCTCCTTTTTCAAAACAGCCTCACCATTTCCCCCTCCAACTGAAACTTTCCATTTCCCTCTCCCAAATTATCAAAACCCTAGTTTTCAAATCCCTCCATTTCTCCCACCAAATCTCTTTATCTCTCTCTCTCTCTCTCTCTGTATTCCAATGGACGCTCACCATCTCGAGTCTCCACCTCCCGATTCCGACCAAACCCTAAACACGTCTCCGCACGATTCACGTCCCCAAACCCTAGACGATCTGCCCATTTCCACTTCCCTATCCCCCACACGCGACGAAACCCTCCACGACCAGCCCGATCCTGCTTCGCTTGTCGATTACGACGCCCCAGAGGGCGACGATGAAGAGGAAAAAGAAGACGCGCTGCGTTCGCCGTTGCCCCCGTCGTATTACGTCTCGGCATTCTCGTCTTCTTCGCACTGGTCCTCCGCGCCGTGGAGCTCCGCGAAAGGAACCCGAGACTCGGGCTGGCCCAGTTGGGTCTCGAAAGCAGACGCCAAGCCGTCGAAGTATGATTGGCCTGAAACGTGGCTTTCAGCAGGTGCTGGTGGTGCCAAGGCATTTGAGTCGGATTGGTCTGACCCGTTTGCTTTTGAGGAAGAAACTGAGCCTGGGCCCTTGGCTGCCTGCGATGACACGAAGCTGGCTATGGTGGTACCTAGTTGTTCAAAATCTCTCTATTCAAAAGTCAATTTATCTGTTTTCCCTTTCGGATTTGGTGTTGTGATGGATCTTGTTTTTTTTGTTTTTTTTTTTTGGGAAGTTGCGAGTCATGGATCTTCTTGTGGTGGCTCTAGGAACTTATAGTAGGTGTTTAAATATTACTGTGTTCAAAAATTACTTTTAAGTCTTGTAAATCCATTGACCAACATTATATACACGGAATCTCATATATTAGGTTGAATAGTGCGACCAAATTACGTAGTATCTCATAGGATTTTACATTTGTTCAAGATATGTTTTCACATTGTGAAATCATTACATGATAGTTTTGTTAACAAAGGTATCAAATACATCGTTTTCAGTGTACGTAGCCAAATAATTGTTGGATTACTTTTCGGTTACGGAGATTACTCTTTTTACACATTGTTTTTTTCAGAAGCTTCTTTCAACTGTTGCAGTTGCGACGTACAAGGTCAATACTATTTCAAAAGCAACTAGACTAATCCCTCTATCACATGCTTCTCAATCTCCACCAACTTTATAGCAAGATCATCAATTCCTTTTCTTTCGTTTTTTACGAAAATTATAGTTGGATCTAAAATCAACAATGTAACTTTTGTGAGGTGGATGGCCCCGTTTGTTAACCCTCTTAGCCCTTGGGATTGGACTACCAATACTTTGTTTGATAACCCTCTTAGTGAATCCATTAGATTAGCAAGCCGGGGATTAGGGGGTATTAGCATTATCCCGGGAGACTTGGTATTCACAATCCCATCCCAACCTCTCCTTATTATCAATCCCTTCTCATTACCAATCTCTTCTATCAATCCAATCCCATCATCTAATCCCATCTCAAACAAACATAATATTAATAATCCCATCATCGAATCCCATTCCAAACAAACACACTCATTATCAATCCTATCTCATTACCAATCCCATCTCATTATTTAATCCCATCTCCTTACGAATCCCATCCATCTATCACTGTTATCAAACGGGGCCAATCCACCTCACAAAAGTCAGATTGGTAATACTTTGCATGACAAATCATTTTTTTTTAAAAATTTTTGTTTCAATATGTGGGTGGGCATTGTCTGGACTTTTGTGTTGGTTTTCGACTATGAGTTACTTGGTCTAGTGAGTGTTCATCATCTGTTTGAGTTGGGTGTTGAAATAATACCTAACATATAATTTACTAGTTACTACTAGTAAATTTTAATCCCCCCCTTAAAATTTAGGTTTGAGCATTGTAATCTGCATAACGTGTAGTTGATTAATCTTCTGCCAATTGAAGACCTACATAATATATCTTGTAGTATGTTGTGTTGTTTTCTTTCTTAAATGTTTGCGGGGATAGAATCGGTTTGTTCTTTCTTAACATTTGGGCATCACAATGTCTTTTGTTTTGTCATTTTGTAGGGTGCAGGGCTTGCAAATCTAGGAAACACTTGCTTTCTTAATGCAATCTTACAATGTTTTACACACACGGTGCCCCTTGTTCAGGGTCTCAAGTCATCCGATCACCCAAGTCCTTGTGACCGTAAGATTCTAAACCTTACTTTTGCATATTTCGTCCTATGTAGGATTTACTCCTTTCTTCCGATTTGCTTATGTTGACAAGTCAATAATTATTGGTGGTATTATGTTTGTAATATTTATCATTTTTTCAATTCTAATTTTGGAAGTGGAATTTTGCAGGTGAAACTGAAGGATTTTGTGTGCTTTGCGCTCTTCGTAGCCTCATTGAGCTTTCACTTACGTCCATGGGCAGAGTTGTCTCCCCTTGGAGGCTTTTTGACAATTTGAACTGTATCCTTTTCTACTATGATAGTTACTTATACCTTTTATGGGATTGTGTTGAATTCTCTGCACTTTCTTTCAAGATATGCATAACAAGTTGGTTTGGGTTCACTATAACAATGTAAAATGAATTAATTGGGTTTCTTTTAGATTTGTATATCGTCTGCATTATCTTTTTTAGTGATAAAAAAAGGATGATGCAAACAATATACAAAAGTTAAACTTGTTCACTAGCCTGTGTCTTCTTCAACTTTTAGATGCTTCAGAAGTATATCAGTCATTGTGATTTTTGACCCATAAATAACAGATATTTCATCTGATTTCCGGAGATTCCAGCAGGAAGATGCCCATGAATTCCTGCAATGCTTATTAGATAGACTTGAGAGCTGTTGTACTTATTCAAAGACAAGGGATACATGTTCTTCAGAAGATGAGAACTTGGTCAAGCGGGTTTTTGGTGGCCGTCTAATTAGCAAGGTCTGAATTTTGGAAGTCATGTTTGCTTCTCCTTTTATCTTCACAAACTCAACATTGAGGTTAACTGTTGAGCAAAATATAGACACCTACGTGGATAGAGTTAACAAACAATATCATTTTATCAATTGTTGCGTGCTTTTTTGTTTTGGATTTCCAGCTTCAGTGTTGCAATTGTGGTCACTGTTCTGACACTTATGAGCCTTTGATCGACCTGAGTTTGGAGATTGAGAATGTAAGTAATCTTCCTAGTGCTCTGGAATCTTTCACCAAGGTGGAAAAGATTGAAGACTCTGAGACAAAGTTTACTTGCGAGAATTGCAAAGAAGAAGTGTCATTAGAGAAGCAACTTATGTTGGATCGGGCTCCTTCAGTTGCTGTATTCCACCTAAAGAGATTCAAGAATTATGGCTCCTATGTTGAGAAAATTGACAAGCATGTGGAGTTCCCACTGGAGCTAGACTTGCTGCTTTACATTGATGACAGTCAAAACAATGATGTAAGTGTATGGGATGAGCGAATAAGCTGTTTTGCACTTTTTTAAAAGCCATTATTCACGAGATCTGCCAAAACATGACTATCATGCAACTGTCTCGTTTGTCATTCGAGAAACTTTTTTTTGCTGAGATATATTTATTGATTTGGTGATTCAATGTTTGGGTGCACGTAGTTAGTTTGCTTTTGGTGGTCTAATTGGTAAGATACTTGGAGGGGTGGGATGGGTGGGTTCAAGAACTCCAAAAGGCGAGCATTTTCCGAACCATCTCTACCTGGGCTTTTTACTCAAAATGATACTAAACTTCTCTGTATTTCTGTGCCCAATAGGTGGAGTTGAAGTATGATCTTTATGCAATTGTGGTGCATTCAGGATTCTCGTCCACTTCTGGGCATTATTATTGCTTCATTCGTTCTGGCCCAGACTCATGGTACAGGTTGGATGACTCAAAGGTAATATTTGTACACGTATGGATTAGTGTTTTCTGCATGTCATATGTCCGGCGATTGAGATTCTCCCTCTGCCATTTCAGGTTACGTTATATTTGCATTTGTTACTGTATGATCAGAGTGTTGAACTGTTATTTCTTGTTTATTTGGTGTAAATTGACAGCGCATTGACATCTTGTAGGTTACTAGAGTTCGAGAGGAGTATGTGCTTTCTCAGGAAGCCTACATTCTATTTTATGCAAAGCAGGGCACACCCTGGTTTTCAAGTCTTGTGGAAACAGTAAAGGCATCCTTGGATCCATACATACCCAACAATTCACCCAATTCAGTTTTAGATGACATGGATCACATCAGTATATCGTCCCCTAATCAGTCGAATAACCCAAGTTGTGAAGAGAATGAAGCAAGAGAGGATGTGTTTGGCATTGATTTAGATATTATTAATGGAGGCATGCTTGGCGATATTCAAGTTAATGAGGCTACTACTATTAAACCTAATTTGGGGTTATCTGCTAAAAACTGCGGGAGAGCTGTGGATGTTTCTCATAAGTTCTTGACTCCAGTGCCACAGGGAACAGATAATTCCTATTGTTCAAGCAGAACGCCATTTAATACCGAGAAAAAAATTTCCCCATCTGCTCTTAGAGATTATGCCCGCAACCAGAATTTCAATGACATTGAGAAGAGTGCCAGTGTCACTCTTTTGACTCCCTCCACATCTGCTCTTAGAGGTTATAACCGTAAAAAAAATTTCAATGAAGTTGAGAAGAGTGTCAATATCTCTCTTTTAACTCCCCCCAGATCCCGTAACGGTAGCCCTGATATATGCGCAGAAGAACTTCCAGGTGAACGGATTATTTATTTCATTTAGTAGTATATAGATTTTTCTTAATATTAGTTAGGAGAACTAACGCTGAATTGGGTTGAAATTTCAGTGGTGTCTTATTCCATCCCAAGAGGTCATCTGATGTCACAGAAACAGGTGCCTTGTAAAAGAGAACTTGTCAAGGATCTGGATGATTCCGAGAGAAAACAGGCCTGTAAGCTATTGAAAGGCATGCCTAATGACAGGAAAGCTAAATTATTGGCTGCCTTGAAGGGGGAAGTTTCGCCGAACAGTAAGAGAAAGAGAAATGATAAACCTTCAAATAGTCGCCATAAGGCCAACGTTGGGAGTTATAATAAGAATGCTGTGGCTGCTGGATGGTGAACACTTGGTCTTTCTGTTTTGTCCGAAATAGAACTGGTGAACACCTTCCATGGGGAAGCTTATAATTTGCAAATATCTGTAGGCTTTTTTTTGTTCTCACTGGGGTTAACAAAGGTAGATGGTTTGTGCAGCCCGGGGTTTGTTTATTTTTTCTGATGTGAAAACAGAATGTATTTACGTCTAAAAAATTTGGCATCTCCCGCAGCCTATATGTAAAGGATGAGGTATTATGCTAAATGGGTACAGCTGAAATCCATGGATTTACAAAGTCGAAGTCATCATTTCGAGCTTAATTATCGTCAACTCCAATGTTTGTGTTGTACCTGCTCTCCCATTGTGGCTGTACGGAATGGATAAGACGCTTGTGTTATGTGTATAGATCATAGCTTACTTTAATATTGTATCTGGCCTTAGATGCAGGCCATAAAACAACCGCAGGCCATAAGACAACCGCCTAGTGCTGTCAGGTATGCCACCGGCCCTGTTACTACATGATACGCTGGCCTGTGCAACTGACAGTTAGTCACAAAAAGGGACACTATACTCGTTTGTCGCAAAATACCCCTGATACTCTCTGGCCTAGTAAAACAGTTGGCATGTCTCACTGCTATTCCTATTTGACTTCTGGCAGCATTAGATGTGTTTTTTCCAAGTAATAGATCATCTTAAACTAAGAGATAAATCCACAAATTTCATTTCCCAAGTAGTCTGCTTTGTCTGGCTAGCATAATTCACATTAAATTTTAAATGCATATGAAGTTCACTCTTGGTTGTGTCAAAGACCTTGTTTGGGTTTTCCGACAATTACAAAGAACAGAACTCGAAACAAAAGAACTAAGAACTCCAACAAGTCCAACAAGTTCAATAGTGCTGATAAACAACAGGAGAGCTTTCTCTCTAGAGCTTTCTGGTACTCCTGTGTTCTTCAACGACTTTTTCAGCAAACTCGAAAAACACTCCCGCGGTGTAGATGGGGTTGTTTTACGCATAGCCCATAGGGACGGGGTTTTAGAGCTTTTCTCCCACTTTGAAGGAGAACATGCTTTTCCCCTCGTATCCTTCATAGATTTTTGGGTCTCCACCGCACAATAGTTTCCTTCACTTTATCGTTGTGGGTGGTTCTCCGACAAGTTTCCGGCAACATTTCGGCGATTTCAGCGACATCCTTGTCTTTGTTAGGCCTATGGACCGTGTAAGTTGTATCATTGTTTATAAAAAAAAGAGAAACAACTGGAAGGAAAACACTAGCACAACCCACGATGCACTGTGAATTGCATGGTTCTGAAGAACACAACAAAACAACTGGCCGGGATGGTTGTATGGATGGATTGAAAGAGTTTCCCTTGGTGGGCCACTTGTATGGTGTAGGTGCAGTCAAATCATCCACCGTTGACTTGAGAAGACTTGTTGACCGGCCTACCACAGATCGGCACATGGCAGAGACTTGGGGGACCAAGGGTCGACCAGTTGATCCGTTGACTTGGAAGAAGCCTTGTTGACTGGGCAATCACAAGAGGACACGTGGCAGAAAGCCATGCGGCGCAGGGACCCGTGCGAGCTTGGTCACGCGGGAGGTTCGGCCGCAGAAGGAGAACATTGTCACTAAATAACCCACAAGAGCCATTGTGGTTGGGTCGCGGACCCTTCAAAGACAGAAGGAAAGAAGTTGTCCTTAGATTGTGAAAGGTTCCCTTCTGGGTCAAAAGGCAGGACCCAGAAGGACCCCAGAGACAAAACGATCGCCACGGGTTGCGATTTTGCTCCAGCGGGAAAATGGGAGGATTTAGTGGCTTGGTGGCTTGGGAAGGAGGCCTCATTATGGAAGGGTGTGAGTCCTCCGAGCCATCCCGTGGGGGATGCTTGTCTACAACGACCCCCTCCACAACCTGGAGGTACAGAGGGACACGTGTTGGGATTTTATAGGAATGTCGTCATGGGCCTGACCTAGGCCTATGTGCCCTATAAATACCCCTACATTCCCCCTGATTTGATAGAGCTGACTTTTCCTAGAGAGAGAAAGTGGTGAGCACTGAATTTGAGGAAGGATAACATTCTTCCCCAGAGAAAAGGTGATCTCATCAGGTCTATTTAGAGAAAGTCAATCACTGCCTACCGCGGAAAGACGAGGGGCCTATCGTCTTTGTCTTCTATAGAAATCATCTCCTATCAATCCCTTATAAAAGCCCTAACCTCCCATGAGTAGCCGCATCCGAGAGTGGAAACCCCCAAAGAACTCACTTTGTTCTAGGGTTTTTTGAAGTTGACCACCACTATCAACCACTATTTTTTTTTTTGGGTAAATCAGCTTGAAATTGAAAAAGAGGCTAACCGAATATACAGCCTACAAGGGGCATACCCCAGGAGGAAAAAGAGGAAAAAATAAAATTAAAGAAAAAATCTTATGCCAAGAGGCTACATGGACTAAAAGATATGCATTGTTTCCAGTCCATCTAGAAAGAGGGAGGGAAAACAACGCCATAATGGCACTAACAAATCATCTAATAATGAAGCCGCAGAACAGCCATCACTTGGAGGACATAGCCATCAACCACTATTATCTACAATCAATTGCAATCCGAGCAATCAATCTCTAAGGGATCAAGGTGGTGAGGCCCAGGGCCCTATAGTTTGATTTAATTTTCGTCTCTTGCTTTTAAACAGTTCTTTCTATTAACTGTTCGTATTCTGGTGTGAGGAAGAACACCGGCTAGGACATCGTTCCCGCGGCCGGTACATCAATCCAGTGGGATCCCACGGCCGTGAAATCCATTCACCGGCCGTGGAATCCATTTGCTGGGACAGTCTACCGTTTTGTTTATTCTGATGCATATAGTTTACTTGTCCTGGCTCACCTTATTAACTGTTTAAAGGCTTAAATAATCGGTTTATTTGTATGGAATTAAATAAAGAAGATATTGGTCTTATGTTGAACGATTATGGGCCAGTCTCACGACTGGGTGAAGAGGGATGCCTAACACCTTCCCTTATAATACTTTTGGCTCCTGTACCCGGAATCTCTACCTGTTTTTCCTAGTTTTTAAAAATTTTGTGGCAACTCTATTTTGATAATAATCGCTATCGTGTGGAGATGTTCCTGACCATGGAAATATCCACGATTCTGGTTTATGTAGTGGAAACGAGGAAAGAGGATATCTGTGTGGCGACGCCCCTTCGGGGAGGTGTCCACACTCTGCGAATTTTCAAAGTCTCTTACCTCTCGCGCTTATACATGGTATTGTCAATTTGAAACCCTACTCAATCGCCACCTGGGAAGAAATGGTGAACAACTTTTATGCTAAATTCTTCCAAGTCCGCGAGAAAGTGACAGTAATTAGCCTAGCGAAAGAGATTCAGACGACTGGTGAGGATGTTGTGGAGTATATTAAGAGATTCCAGGATCGCGTAGTCAATTGCACCGAGTCAATCAAAGAGGCTCAGGTAGTGGAAATCTGTATTGGTGGAATGGTAGATGAATTCAAAATGTTGCTTATCAACCTGAAGTTGGGAACTTTTTTTGATCTACTGGTGTCTGTATACAACCTCCGCTATGTTGTCAAACCCGCTAATAAGGATGGCTAGAAGGCCAAAGCCGCGATCACCTCTGTCGCTGTCACGGACACTACGCGGAACCAGCAGGCAGGTGGAGGAAGGAGATGAGAGATTGCTATTTTGAACCCGCGCCAGATTACCCTTGTAGCATGGATGAAGTACGGGCCCTGGTAAACGCATGGGTAGCAGATGGCGAGCTAGATCTCCCCTGTGTCGAGTATGAGCCTACGCGCGAGGATCGCGAAAACCCAAGATACTGCATTTACCATCGCCACACGATACATCCAACCATCGACTGTGTGGGCAGCATGCCCTTAGGAAATTCCGTTTTCCCAGAAAAGGCATGGGAGCCCATAATCGAGGGAGCACGAGCGCAAATGGCAAGCGCTCGAAATATAGAGTTGCCACTCGAGTTTGAATGTCCGACACCCAAGGACCGTATTTCGAAGCACCTGCCACACTTTTTGATTTGAAAAAGTGAAGGCATCAGTCCGTCATAACCATATCTGGGTTCGGGAGCCAGGTTACGAGAGGGGAAGAGTTTTAAGGCACCCCTCTCGCCCAATCCAGAGATCGATCTCTACTTAGGCATTTTGTGAAAATATTTGTGATTCTTCTTTTATTAATTGATTTTTAGCCAATTAGGGCTGGGAAAAAGTTTAATGGGGATTAAAGCTGTAACAGTTTTCAAGATGTGATAGATAGCATGGATGCACAGTTAGTATAGGATGAGAACATACTCCTGTGGGAGTTTAAATAGACTAGGAGGCCCCTATTTTGGAATGACGTGCGCAGAAAGAAACCAGCATGCATTGAACAAGTCACTGCATGCTGACACAACCTGCGTGTGCATGCTGACACAACCTGCGTGTGCCACTTCAAGACATGCGCGCGCTAGTGAGCTTAAGCCCACAGCTCTTATTTTCAACCCTATGGGCTCTGGAAGGACCAGTGCACACCCTAGACAAACCAAGCAGTTTATAGTAGTTACACTACACAAATTAAAGGCTGAAAAGCCCTATAAATTAACAAAACATCCCATAAACAGTGTGGGATAAAAACAGAGACAAAAAGCCTAGTTAACTGTAACGCCCCTAATTTTGGGTACGTTACATAAATATTTTTATTGAATAAACTTAGTAGAGTCTGGCTCATTATTACATCACAACTCCTACAGAGTTCAATATTTACACAAGGGAGGGGAAACTAAGGTTAACTACTGCTCCACCTCCTCCTCGATCCTAGCCAGCTCCTCGGCTCCGAAAGCCTCCAAGGTGTAGAGTTCTCCCTGTTCATCTACAAGATCTGACACATTATACCAGCGTCACCACCAATATAATATGTCAGGGTCACCAAAGGTAACACCATGAGCTATAGGAGCTCAATAAAGTAATCCAAACCCATTAACCCTTAACTTATGAATGAAAGATCATGTAGTTAACGATTTCCAAATAGAACATGCATTTCTAATACAACAGTTAACAATTACACATCCACATTCACTATTCAAACTAACGTTAGTGTCATTGATTTTCTGAGTTTCTCCTACGCGACTTGTCGTGGACTGTGTCACATTTTCCATTTTTCATATACCAAATCATCATTTTCAAAACCGTTTTTAACACACCCAACCTCAGTTCCGCCACTTCGGTCTCCCGAGTATCCTCACAATGGTTCCGCCGCATTGGGTTCCCATTGGCACATAATTTGCATTGGCTCCTCTCCGCGGATAACCAAGCCACACACCCAACCTCGGTTCCGCCATTTCGATCTCCTGAGTATCCTCACGATGGTTCCGCCGCATTGGGTTTCCATTGGTGCACACACACACACACAACTCACATTGGGCTACCACATTCGGCCACAATGTAGTTTCAAAAATATCTCCCCATGTAAAACACTTCCTTTTTTTAACCACACCCTAGGTGCCATGTTTCTACTTTCTCAACTTCCGTGTCTCGTTTTCATGCAACGACTCCGCGGTAAGACTTTTCACAAAGGTAAGCATAAATCATTTATTAAAATCTTGAAACTAGACTAGCAAGATCATCCAACTCCATATTACTTAACATGCTAAATTTAAAACTTTAAAGCATAACGCCACATGTACGGATGCCTTTGGAGTGGATACCACTTATGCTTTATCAAACAATCACAAGTAATGCAAGCAAACATGTATACAAGCTCTTAACAATTTTAAAGATCAAAATACGAATACTTCTAATCAAGTTCTATAAATTTTATCTTCAAAATCCGTTTCTTCTTCCTTTGTGGGAATTTCAAAACAACATATGTTTATTGGAATAAAAGTCGTTTATTCAACATGTTCATACTTCCACTAGCAAAGTAAATTTACTACTATCATGCATCCGAACATTGTAAGAAATGAACTAGCGTCTAGTCATGATCATACGATTCCTATACTTAAGGTTAATGAATAAGGGATAGTTTACATATACTTAGGAGTAGTAGATAGAGAAAATCTACCGTTCTTCTAGGCAGTTGGTTGGTTTTGAGAATTGGTCGTCGGTTATGCGAATCGACAGCATAACGGCTCTGGATTGCTTCGAAAGGAAGAGAAATGGATGTTCTCTTCCTAGAAATAACTTTACTAACCTAACTAGGCTACTTTAAAGATCTTGGGGTGGTTTTGGAGGTGGTCTGGTGGAAGCTCTCAAGAACTTCAAAGAAAGTTTAAGAAACTTGAACTTTGGAACTAAGAAAGCTTAGAAATTCTAGAGAGAAGTTGGAGCATATGGAGGAGGTTTGAGTTTAAGCTTGGAATGGCCTTCTATTTATAGGCAAGGCATTCCCCTCTCCCTTTCTCACCATAAATCTCTCTCTCTCTCTCTCTCTCATATATATATATATATATCTCATCTTTTTCTCACTTGTCAAGCTTGATTGAAAGCTTGATGGGTTAGGTTATGGGGTTGCTTGCATATCTTCTACCTAGTTCTAGGCTTGCATGGCTAGATTCGGTACTTTGGAGTTGATTTGGAAAGATTTTGTGGAAGAAGAAGGGTTGGTTCAAAGATTTATTTGGTAATTGTACATACAAGGACAATGGTAGATGGATTTTACTTGAAGAAGTATATAACCCTAGGTTGTAAGGATGTAAGAAGATCATAGAAGATCATGACAAGGTACACTCCAAATCCCTCCTATTCTTTCTCACTCTCTCGGCCTCATTCTCTCTCTTTCTCTCTCTCGGCCACACACACTCTCTGTCTCTCTCTCTCTTCTCAAGTACAAGGTACTATATATATATATATATATAACTTGGGTTGGTAGAAGTGAATCTAAGATGGCTTGTTCTTTACTTAACATGGTACAACAATATATCTCTCTCTCTTTCCTATCTCTTTCCTTTGTGTGTGTGTGAGTGTGTGTGTGTATATATATATATAGGTACTATGTAATCTATTAAGACTTTCAAGTGTCAACAAGAAAGATAAGGTCAAGATTCCCTAATAAAATAGTCCAAGAAGTGCATGTACTTATATGTATGTATGTATGTATGTATGTATGTATGTATGTATGTATGTATGTATGTATATATATATATATATATAATTATATTAGTGTACTAAGTATATATATTCGTATATAAACATATGGGTGTACTTGGAATCTAGGAATTGATTTAATAGGTACTTATATCTATATATGGCCATATATGTGTACCTAGCAATCAAAGGCAAATCTAGGTTTTCTATTATCCAATGGGTTAAAATCTCCCTAACATTTATTATCCAATGGGTAGAGGTTAAAGGTCTAGAAATGTCTAGTCAATTGAATATATATATACTCATATATATAATACTACTTTGGTCCAAGGGTTCTACTAGGGTTTGGAGGGTTCATATGGTTCAAGGAGGTTCAAAAGGCTCATCTAGGGTTAGGAGGAAGTAACTAGATGAATTGGGAGTTAGGTTTCTCCAACTAATTGGTTATAAGCTAACTATACTTGCCAAGTAGGATTTCTAGCCAAGAAATATAATTTTAGGACTTTATTTCAATTACTAAGAAAATATACTAGTGTTTTTATAGGCACACTTGTCTTTAGAAAATGACTAGATTGATCGGTGTGATGAAATCTAATTTTATAAGCCTCAAATCTAATTATGATGGATTATTAGAAATTAAAAGAATTCATAAAGCCATTCAAGAATAAAAAAAGATTTTCCGAAATAACAAACGAGATTTTTATTTACTAAAAATCAGAGTTGTTACAACCTATCCCCCTTAAACAATTTCGTCCTCGAAATTAGATGCACGCTCGGATTCAAACAGGTGAGGATAATTTGCTTTAATGGTTTCTTCTCTCTCCCATGTGGTCTCTCCAGCTCCACGGTGTTTCCACAAAACTCATACTAGTTTGATGGTTTTGTTCCGAATTATCTTGTCGCTTCGGTCTTGAATCTCTATTGGTTCCTCTTTGTATGTCGCATCTTCTTCGTGGTGATGTTTTCCTAGTTGAGAACATGTGTGGGTAAGGCGAGATACTTCGGAGCATCGAAACGTGAAACACATTATGCACTCTATCTAGCTGCGGCGGCAGGGCTAGACGATACGCAACCTTCCCGATTTTCTCCACGATGTCGAAGGGTCCGATGTAGCACGGGGACAGTTTTCCCTTTTCCCAAATCTGATAACTCCTTTCTTCAGTCTGATCTTTAGGAATACATGATCTCCCACTGCAAAAGTTAACGGTCGGCTTCTCTTATCCGCATAACTCTTCTGTCGGATTTGTGCGGTCTGGATCCTTTGCCTGATAGTTTTGACCTTCTCCATAGTGTCCCGTACTATGTCAGGTCCAATCAATCCCATTTCTGTAGCATCTGTCCAGCAGATTGGGGATCGACAGGCTCGACCGTATAGAGCTTCGTATGGTGCCATTTCGATACTAGCTTGGTAACTGTTGTTGTAGGCAAATTCCACCAACGTTAAGTGCTGGTCCCAGTTCCCAGAGAAATCCAAGGCACAGGCTCTCAGCATGTCCTCCAATGTCTGAATTGTCATCTCCGTTTGTCCATCGGTCTGAGGGTGGAAGGCTGTACTGAGCCTTATGTCTGCTCCCAATGCCTTCTACAATCCTTTCCAAAAATGTGATACAAAACGTGGGTCTCGGTCAGATACTATCGAGATAGGTACTCCATGTAGGTGTACGATCTCTTGAATGTACAACAGGCTCAGTTGTTCCACGTTCTCCGTCATCTTGACATGCAGAAAATGCGCTGATTTGGTGAGTCGATCCACAATCACCCAAATAGCAGTGTTGGTTAGGGCTGGCCACTGGTCGGGTTTGGTCGGGTTCGGGTCGGGTTGAACTTGACCCGACATATGGTTGGATAGTAGATATCACACCCGAACTTGACCGAAACAATTGTTGGGTTAAAACTGAACCGACCATTACACATGTCGGGTCGGGTTCGGTCAGACTCTCGGATTGGGCTTTTTGTTGGGCCTTTTAATTTGGGCTTTATCCATTTTGTTGGGCCTTTTTTTTTTACTGACTTTTTAATTATGTTGGACTTAATTTTCACTTTCCCAACAGGCCTAATTAGGCCCAATGCCATATCATATAGCCCATATCCACGTTTTGGGCCATATTAAACAACATATCCCAATTTTCTTTCCAATTTTCTAGTTCCATTTCCAATTTTCCAATTCCAAGGCAGCAACAACTAACAAGCCAACCATATCTCACTTACTAACATTTCCAGCCATAAGCATTAACAAAAACCATAACCAGATTAGCAACAGCAGCCATAGCACACCATAATCATTCCAGCCATAGCACACCATAACAAGTTAACAACTAACAAAAACAAAACATTTCCAGCCATAACACACCATAACCAACAAAAACAAAACAGAAAATACCAAAACCAGATTACAAGTTCACCACTACCAGTCCACCAGCCAACACCCAACAGATTACAAGTTTTCCAGACCACTAGATTACAAGTTCTAAAGTTCACAAGTTACAACTACCAGATGACAATGAAAACTGTAACAAAAAATTGCTCCTCTGCCATGTGTCCAAACCTGTTACATACAAATAAAAAATATATGAGAATAAAAACTCCAAAGATCACAAAATAACATTAACTTTAAATATTTTACCAACGTCCAAAGCCCCAGCACTCAATTCTTAGGAACTTCCGAACTTGCTTCATTTTCTAGGATTTCTTAAAAAAAGAAGAAGAAATTCAATTCAATACAATGTAAACAGTTAAATACTACCGAAAATGCCAAACAACTATCAAGTTCACATTAAATTACCTCGTTCAAGATCTTCAACTTTATCCATAGCTTTTTGAAGAGAGATTGGAACCGTGCTTAGAAGCCAATTTTGGGTGCATACAAGAGCCTCAACCATTGATGGTGAGAGTGAACTTCGAAATGGATCCAGTACGCGACCACCCGTACTAAAGGCCGACTCGGAAGCAACGGTAGACACGGGCATAGCTAATACATCACGCGCTAGTTGGGACAAGATCGGATACTTGTTGGAATTGTTCTTCGACCATAAAAGGATGTCAAAATCCGGATTATCCTTACGTTCACAAAAATCATTCAAATACTTGTCTACCTCCGACGAACAAACACTAGAATACTCTTGCTCCAAGTAAGCGTCAAATTCACTTGCCAATCTCAACCGATCATCACAATCCTCATCCATCACTACACTCAGCGTTGCACTTGCCACTTGAACTCTAACTTCACCATCGTTTGCAGAGGCATCATACAACTTGTCCAAAACTCCCTTCACACGTTTCTCCATTCCCTCGGCCACCTCCTTCCCTTTGGTTTTTATATAGCGAAACTTCACCCACCTTAACTTGAACCGGGGATCTAGTGCCACCGCCACATAAAGTAGGAAATTGATTTTATCTCCCTTCCCCCAATACGTGTCAAATTTTTTTTTCATGTCAAATGCCATTTTAGACAAGAGAGGATCATTGTTGGCAATTAACTTATCTATTTGGACTTTAACATTATACATCTCATCAAAGAACACATTGGATGTGACAAAAAGAGAAGCCGACAATTTCTTAGTTGCTTCATAAAAAGTTTCAAGAACTTAGTAAACATTACACAATTCTTCCAATCAAGCTTCGTTGGAATTCTTTGGACCCTATTGCTCCTAACTTGGCCACTCTCACTAACCAACTCTATAGTCTCCCCACCCTCAAATGACACGAGCTCCCCATCATCGCGTTCCTTTATGCCAAAAAAGGTTTTGAAACCACCATCTTCCTCCGCCATTCTTTGGAATGCCTTCTCAAACTTAATGGCTACTTCTAACATCAAGTAAGCGGAATTCCATTGAGTACACACATCAAGACACACAGTTTGGTTCGAATCAATTTTCTCCTTCTTGACACACTTCTTGAAACTCTCCAATCTTTGTGCAGAAGATCTCACATACCTCACAACACCACGAACACGGAGAGTACTCTCATTCCTTTCTTTCAACCCCTCAACCACAATAAGATTCAAAATGTGTGCACAACATCACACATGCAAATAATCATGATCCAAGATTGTCCGTTTCCAATCCTTTGTTTTCCTTTTCAAGACCCTAATAGCTGTGTCATTCAAACTAGCATTATCTACCGTCAACGTAAAAATAGCATCAACATTCCAGTCAAGCAACAAAGACTCAATCTTCTCGCCAATGGTCTCTCCCTTATGATTTACAACTTGACAAGCGTTTAAAATTCTCTTTTGCAACTTCCAATTATCATCAATGAAGTGTGCGGTGAGACACATGTAGTTAAGATTTTGAATTGATGTCCATGTATCAGTGGTGAGGCATATCCTACAACCCTTCAATAATTTTTTCAGTTTTCCCCTCTTGTAGTTATGAATTGAACAAATCTCTCTAGTTGTCATTTGACAAGAAGGGACCGGTGAGAACTTCGGTTGCATGACCTTACAAAACTTTCTAAACCTAATTCCCTCAACGAACCTAATGGGTAGTTCATCAATGATGACCATTTCGGCAAGAGCTCTCTTACAATTGTCAAAAAAAAAGACATGCATGACAACGGCGACACCGCCTCCATCTGCGGGTTTGAATGAAAGGTTTTATTGTCCATGTTGATCTCTATTAGGATATAACGGGCAAGTGGGGATGTGAGCTTTCACATTACTAACGCCATGTTTTTTACTTTCAATCTTATATTGTTTCTTGCAATACATACACTCAGCCCATTTGGTAACTCCCCCCTCTTTAATTTTGTTTAAGTGATCCCAGGCAGGAGACCTATATCTCTCTTTTTTTGGTTTAGGCACTTGTGGTGGAAGCCTTCTTTTCAGTCTATTTTCTTCAACTTCAACTACTGTATCATCTTGAACATCAACAACATCGGCATTGGTAGATACAAGAGGATTAGAAGAATTACCTCCAAGTTCAACTTCTACCTCATCTACCTCATCATCCTCAAGTTCCCCACTAGGAAAGAAATCAAAAACTGTATCCATCACCTACAAAAATCAAGTGTGACGATCAGATGGTTTTCAATCAGTTAAATAGAAAATTTGCACAAATCTAAACAGAATCACTCCTTCAAATTAACAATCGCGAATGACAAATGACAAAGCTATCAATTTACCTTCCCAGGCAGTAGAAGGAAAAAAACTTTATAGTACTCATACAAAATCACAGTCGTAGACAAAATCATAGAGAGAGAGAGAGAGAGAGAGAGACGTACACTGTAGTAGCTTGTCTCGATTTAAGGTTTTCTTGCCTTCTTGGCTTCTTCAGTTCTTCGGGTGAGGAAGAGAGTGGAGTCAGTGACTCAGTGGAATGTGGAGTCGTGGAGAGTCTGGAGACTGGAGAGCAAGATTCCTCCGGCCAGTCTGGTCGTCGGTCGCAGAGAATGAGAGATTGGCGTGGGGCTGGCCAGTTGGGTGCTGTGGGGTAGGGTGGGCTGGGGTGGGATTGGGGTGGGGCGGAGAAAACTCAGTTGGGAGATTCAGAACCCTAAATGATAAAAACTGGAAAGTTTTATTTATATAGGGTGAGATTCGGTCGGGTCGGGTGACCCGACATTTATAATATTCCACCCGAAACCCGATCGACTGTTTGTCGGGTTTGAAAGATCTAACCCAAAACCGACCGAAGGCTCTGTTCGAAACCACCCACTGGCTTAATTTTCGGGTCGGGTGGCTGGACAGCCCTAGTGTTGGTCTTGGCAGTTCTTGGTAGTCCAGTCACGAAATCCATTGAGATATGTTCCCATTTCCAGGTCGGAATTGGTAAAGGTTGAAGATCTCCTCCAGGTTTTTGATGTTTTGCCTTGACTTGTTGAAACACTAGCAGGTAGATACAAATTGGGCTACGTCCTACTTCATTCCTTCCCACCAGTACATCCTCCGCAGATCATGATACATCTTTGTACCGCCAGGGTGGACTGCGAAGTTTGAATGGTGAGCTTTTTGGAGTACAGCTCCTCGAAGAGTCCTGATATTAGGAACGAATATCTTGCCCTTGAATCTCAGGCTGTTGTCCTTCTCAATCATCCATCCTGGTAGCGCCTTTCCTTCTCGAATTCGGTACTGAATGAATTCGCGATCTTGCTCAAAGGTTTGGGCTAGTAAAATTCTCGGTGGAGTGCCGGTTCTGCCAAAAGAGCATACAGACGTGTGTTCCCATTTTCTGACGATGGTTGCAGGTTGAACTCATTGAGAATGTCCACCATTTCCCATTCTTTAATGGCAGTCTTGACCTTCTCTGTTTGGTCCTTCCGGCTCAGTGCATCAGTTACCACGTTGGCCTTGCCAGGGTGATACTGAAGTGTAAACTTGTAGTCTTCCAAATACTCCATCCAGCGGCGCTGCCTCAGGTTCAACTTCTTCTAAGTGAAAAGGTACTTGAGGCTCTTATGGTCGGTAAAGACCTCGAATTGTTCTCCCCACAGATAGCAATGCCAGGTTTTGAGGGTAAATACTACTGCAGCCAATTCTAAGTCGTGAGTGGGGTAATTCTTCTTGTGCGGTCGGAGTTGCCGAGATTCGTAGGCTACAACTTTTCCATTCTGCATCAGCATGCATCCCAAACTGTCTCTTGACGCATCGCAGTAGACCGTATAATCTACACCCTATTCAGGAAGGATGAGTATCGGTGCGCTGGTCAGTCTCTTCTTCAGCTCTTGAAAGGATTTCTCACAGGCTTCATTCCAATCCAGCTTCACTCCTTTCTGAGTTAGTCTCGTCATCAGCTTGGGGAGGGTAGAGAAATCTGGTATATATCATTGGTAATACCCAGCCAATCCTAGAAAGCTTTTGATTTCAAATACTGAGGTTGGCTGTTTCCAATTCAGCACTGCTTCGACCTTGTCTTCGTCCACTGCAATCCCGTCTTTGGATACTACATGCCCCAAGAACTTAACCACTTCCAGCCAAGACTCGCATTTACTTGCTTTGGCATAGAGTTGACTATCTCGGAGTACTTGTAGTACTATCTGAAGGTGTTCTTCATGCTCCTCCTTATTGGCGGAGTAAATCAAGATGTCATCAATGAACACCACTACAAACTTGTCTAAGTAGGGTTGAAAGATTTTGTTCATGAGACACATGAATACTGCTAGAGCGTTCGTCAGTCCGAACGACATCACCACAAACTCGTAGTGTTCGTATCTCGTACGAAAGGCGGTCTTGGCGATATCTTCATCTCGGATCCTTAGCTAATGATAGCCCGATCGGAGATCGATTTTTGAGAAGCATGTTGCCCCTCTCAATTGATCAAATAGGTCATCATTCTTTGGCAAAGGATATCGGTTCTTGACCGTGACTTGATTTAGCTTTCTGTAGTCGATGCACAGTCGAAGTGTCCCATCTTTCTTCTTTACAAACAGTGCAGGTGCTCCCCATAGTGACGTACTAGGCCTGATAAACCCTTTGTCCAATAGCTCTTGCAATTGGGTCTTGAGCTCCTTTAGTTCTGCGGGGGCCATATGATACGCTGCCATAGAGATTGTGGCTGTTCCCGGTTGAAGTTCTATAGAGAAGTCTATCTCTCTCTGAGGTGGTAAGCCAGGAACTTCCTCGGGAAAAACATCGGCGTATTCGCAAACGATGTGCGGTAATCCTAATTCCATCCTGTCGTTTTCTTCGATTTGGAGACTAGCCAGCCATCCAAACAGTTGATTCTGCCACCTTGATCGTTTCATCGTCGAACTCATCGTCTGTCTATCCCCCTTAAAACAGAACCGAGTCCCTTCTGGAGTGTAAGCCGTCACCATCTTCTGATGGCAGTCTGTGACCGCTCGATGTGCTGATAGCCAGTCCATTCCTAAGATCACGTCGAAATCCGCCATGTCGATTACTCTAAGATCGCAGGTCAGTCGCAAGTTGGCTACTTCTTACTCACACCCTCTACACACTAGACTAATAGCTATACTTCCCCCTAATGGTGATGATACTTTCGTACTTGTACTTTAGGGGTTTTGTTTCTAGTGCTAGAGCAGTTCCGCAGGCAGTAGATATGAATGAATGAGATGCACCAGAGTCAAACAAGGCTTGTACTTAGGTACTGTATAATAGTAGCGTACCATTTTGCATGATATGATCCACAAGGAAGTTGAGGTCTATGTGGATGACATGATTGCCAAGTCAAAAACTCGAGAGGGACACATTCCTGTGCTTAGGAAGTTCCTTGAGAGACTCCGTAAGTTTCGTATGCGTCTCAATCCGCAGAAATGCACTTTCGGAGTCACGGCTGGCAAAATGCTCGGTTTCATGATCACTTCTCATGGGATAGAGGTTGACCCATTGAAGATCAAGGCAGTGCTTGAGATGAAACCGCCAGTGTCAGGTTCAGTTCATCAGCAGATTCATCGCCAAGTTGACCTTAACTTGCGAGCCGATGTTTCGTCTACTCAAGAAGGATACCCCATTCGTATGGTCAGATAGGTGTCAAGCGGCTTTTACGTCCATTCAAAACTACCTCCAGAATCCTCCGGTTTTGATGCCGCCAGTGCCCGGGAAGCCACTGATACTTTATTTGTCTATCAATCCCTCCTCTATGGGATGTTTGCTAGCTCAAGAGGGAGACAAAGGAGTTGAGAAGGCCATTTACTATTTGAGTAAGAAAATGGTTGGTTGCAAAGAACGCTACACTGCACTGGAGAAGACATGTTGGGCTCTTGTTTGGGCTTCCAAGAAGTTGAGACATTACATGCTGGCTTATCCAGTGATGTTGATTTCCCGGATGGATCCTCTTAAGTATCTATTTGAGAAGCCAGCGCTTACTGGTAAGTTAGCACGTTGGTTGCTCATGCTAGCTGAATTCGATCTCGAGTATGTTACGAGGAAGTCGGTTAAAGGCCGTGCTGTGGCAGAATTCTTGGCTGATCATCCTGTCGATGGGCCGGAAGACTCAGACTTTACGTTTCCAGATGAAGAGGTGCTAACGGTAGTCGACGATGTGTGGACTCTCTATTTTGATGGGGCTGCCAATCAGAAAGGATATGGAATCGATGTTCTATTAATAACACCCGACGGCTCTCATATTCCGCTTGCGTTCGAACTCAATTTTGACGTCACAAATAACCAAGCCGAATATGAGGCCTGTATTGTTGGCATGGAGGCTGCTTTAACGCTTGGTGTTGAAAAGCTCGAAGTCATTGGCGATTCTAACCTTGTGGTATCTCAGGCCAACGGGGACTAGAAAGTTCGCGAAGAAAGGTTGAAGCCTTACCATCAAGACTTGGAAGACCTTATTCCTCATTTCAACAAGGTGACCTTTACTCATATTCCTCGCTTGAAAAATCAATTCGCCGATGCCTTGGCAACTCTGGCGTCCATGGTTGAACTTCTGTTGGGTGTCAAACTCCGTCCTATTCTGATTGAGCAGCGGAACTGCTCTGCTTATCAATATGTTGGCACCATTGATGATGTCGATGATGGCCTGCCTTGGTACCATGACATATGGAACTTTGTAGAAAGCGATGAATACCCGGCTGAGGCCTCTAAAAAGGACCAACTCGCACTGCGGAGAATGGCTGCTCATTACATTATTTGCGAAGGGAAGCTTTACAGGAGATCCCATTGTGGGATGAATAAGCTCTGTGTCAACGGTGCTGAAGCCTCTACGATAATGGAAGAAATTCATGAAGGAGTCTGCAGTCCTCACATGAGCGGCGTCATGCTCGCCAGGAAAATTCTTCGTCAGGGTTACTTTTGGTCCACTATGGAATCACAGTGTGTGGATTATGTCTGTCGCTGTCACAGGTGTCAGATTCATGCCAATCTTATGCACGTTCCTCCTTCTAAGCTGTTCGGTATGACTTCGCCTTGGCCTTTCTCTGTGTGGGGCATCGATGTTATCGGCATGATCAGGCCGTCGGCTTCAAATGGTCATCGGTTCATTCTGGTAGCCATAGACTATTTTACCAAATGGGTTGAGGCTGAGTCTTACAAAACTCTGACTGCAGTTCAAGTTGCTCAGTTTATCAGGAAAAACACTATCTATCGGTATGGCGTCCCGTAGGCATTTGTGTCAGATAATGGGGTTCACTTTAAAGGTAGGGTTTTGGAGCTTTTTGATGAGTTCAAGATCCAGATACATCATTCAACGACCTATCGCCCTTAGACGAATGGGGCGGTCGAAGCAGCCAACAAGAATATTGAAACCATTATCAAGAAGTCTGCAGAGTCCGCCAGGGACTGGCACGAGCAACTACCTCTGGCTCTTTGAGGGTATAGGATGTCAATTCGAACATCAACCGGGGCAACACCCTATTCTTTGGTCTACGGGATGGAAGCGGTACTTCCTATTGAATTGGAGGTTCCATCTTTGAGGATCATGACAGAATGTGAACTCACGGAATCTGAGTGGCTCAGCGGAAGGTTCGTCGAACTCATGCTTTTTGATGAGAGGAGGCTCCGTGCCTTGTATCATGTTCAAGGATATCAGCGAAGGATTGCTCGAGCATTCAACAAGAAAGTCAAGTCTCGTGACTTGCTTGAAGGCGATATGGTTACAAAGGAAATCCGTGCTCCCATTTTTGATCTTCGCGGTAAGTTCCGGCCGAAGCGCGCAGGGCCTTACATCATCAAGACCATCCTCTCGGGTGGGGCAGCTCAACTAATTGATCTAGATGGCAACGAATTCAACACTCTGGTCAACCTGGATCAACTCAAGCGTTACTATCCTTGAAGAGCTCGCTAGACCGAAAACCACAAGGGTGGGCGGTGTCAGGCAAAAATTAGAGCAAGCCTGCTAGACCGAAAACCTGCGAAGGCAGTCTAGGCAAAAATAAATAGGCAAACATCAAAGGCTCGCTAGGCTGAAAAACTGAAAAGGCAGTCCTAGGCAAAAATTAGAGCGCAAAAGGAGAGCCAAAACACATGAGCGAACCTTAGCCTGAACTACGTTTTGACCTGATTCCTTGAAAAGGGATACGTAGGCAGTCTCTCTGTGAGATTCGATCATAATCAATCAACTTGATCCATGGTTTTCCATTTCGGTATACACGCTAACATTCAAGACCGGCTTGGTGTTCAACGCTTGGACCAAAAGGGGAAAGTTCTTGACCTTTCAATTTTATTCAAACTATTATCTCTATTACATAGCTGAGCAAAGCCTTAAAAACAGTTAAGCATAAAAAAACAGAATACCTGCTAGAGGCCTTAGTAGGCTCACAGTTTATTCTAGATCATGGGAGTCTTTGTGAGATGTCAGTCTACATTTTGTCTCGCGACAACTTCGTTTTGTAGCCATGCTTTGTAGCGACGTTTCAGGTCGGTCCGGCAATATGGATCTGCTCCTCCAAGCTGCCTTAAGCCCCAATTGTGTTCATACCCGATCAGGTTCTGGGCGGTGAATGCGGGAATATGGAAGGTTTCCACCCCAGCTCGGTGTAACCCCTGGTTCATCCCTAACTGCCGAAGGATGCGGCCTGGAATGTAAAATGTGAAACTGGATAGCCCGGCGATCAACATTCTTTCATAACCTGTAGAGTTTAAGGCCATATCTGGAATGTCTAGCGCCCTTGTCTCCAGACGATTTCTTGTGGCGACAGGTTGTTCATAAATGCATACCAGTCCTCCGTGGACATTTCTGGGTACAGCATCCCTCGTTGATGCATTCGCCCGGGCAGGTGCGGCCAATTCGCCTCCGGAGTTGCAATCAATCCCAGCTTGGCTAATAACCACAACTGCATGTGTGAAAAGACAAGTAAGGAGCTAAATAAAACTTGAGCGGAAAACAAGTCAGAAACTCCGATATTAGCCTTAGCTGAGTGACGAGGTAAAAGCAGAATGTGCAAAAGACAGAAAAAGGTGAGCTGAGTGAGAGTTTACCTGTAATAGGAGCGGGCTGCCGCCAAATATTTCGGTTTGACCAGTAGTTGCTAGGTCCAAACCCATGAGCATTTCCGCGAGGACCATGGGTACTATGCTCTTTCGAACACCCAGCTAGGTGGCAACATGCACCAATGAGGGATTAACCCGTCCATCTGCAGGTACCAGCAGGTACGCAGCCAGCGCACAGATCGATCGAGCAAACTATCGCCGGGCTTGCACGACATTATCCGTGAGGTCACCTTCAGGGCCGTACCACTCCATCAGGCGCATTACGTTTATCTGCCCTCCGCTTAGTAGGCTGTCTGCTACAACCTTTGAGATCTTCAGTGCAAACTTAAAAAGTTTGGACATACTTTCTCGGTAAGGAGGTACGATAATCACACTGGAGGCAAATCCCTGGAGGTATGCTTGAAATTCCTCCACTGTTGGAAACAACTCGTCGTCTCCGAATCTGAATACATGGACGTCTGGGTCCCAGAACCGCACTGCAGCCCATAGGATTTCAGGGCGCAATCTTACGCTTCGGAGATAACGAAACGCGGCTAGTCCGTGAGTCCGGAATGATAGCCAATCACCTGCAACGAATGTTTCGAGCCATGGGCCAATTAAGGTGGGGAGGTGATTTGCCATTTTGAATGTTGTCTGGGGCCTTCTTCCGAGGAGGAGTACATTACGTTCAAAGAGATATGGCCTTTTATAGGCATGATATTTCCTCTTTTGCAAAGAAAAGATCTATGGTGGTTGGTATAGGTCCTTTCAATTCAAGGGTACAGTTATGGACTGTCCCAGACCTTTGCTGGATGTCCAACAGAGATGATAGGGTCTGCAACGCTTTAACTTTCTGAAAAGGATCGAACTTGGCATCTGTACTGGGCAGACCCATCGCGCGATACACTGGGATTGTCATGCGAGTGAGGGAGTCTCGCATGAGGTTGTCATTACTCGCGCGAGGGTTGTTCCTTTTCACGATTTTAAGAACAACCTACTGGATTGTTTGGGGTATTTATTCATCTTTCATCTCGGACTGAATTTTGGATTCTGTACTTTGCCAGTGGGTCAACGCAGGTGTAAACGGATGTATTGAGATTTCTGTTTCAAGATTCGGGGATTGTTGGAAGTTTTCAACCCCGTCGACATCTTCGAACAGGAATCATGGTGGGGATAAAAGACTTTTCTTTTATTTTACATGCCCGGCAACGGTGCCACACAACGGATTCAAGGGCCAAACAAAAGCACAGAAAATTGTTCGGATAGCCTAAACGGCTTTTTGAACTTATTTTGTTACAGACAAGACTCTCTTGGACTCAGTAATATCCTCCTGGCCTTGCTTGTATTTCTGCGCAAAGCCATGCCATGTAGCGGCTATCCAGCCAGTCCACGAAGTCTGGACTAGGGCCTTCAAGCACCCCGTTTCTCCAAAATCTTCGATAGTCGCGCAGTGAGGACACATCGAAGTCAGGCAGCTGAAAGTCCTTGATTCCGGCTCTGTGCAGCCCTTGACTTATGCCTAACTGGTGTAGTATGCGGCCCGGGATGTAAAAGGTAAAGTTGGCCAAACTAGCAATTATCACCCTTTCAAAGCCTGCAGAATTGACGGCCATCTCAGGCATGATTAGCCATGGACACCTCCAGACAAAGTCATCAGATTGCATGCCATGCAGGATCGTGTACCATCCCACCATGTCCTGTTCAGGATACAACAGGGATCGTTCAAGTATCCGTCTTGGGAAATGTTCCCAGCCTGCCTGGGGAGCTTCGAGTAGGCCAGCCTTGTCAGAAAGCCATACCTGTATGAGTGAAAAGACAAGTGAGAAACTAGATAAGGCCTGAGCGAAAAGACAAGTAAGGTTCTTGAGTGATCCTTAGCCGAGCGTTGAGGTAAAATGAGAAGGTGCGAAAATCGGAAAAAGGTGAGCTGAGTGAGGTTTTACCTGGAGCAGCCGGGGACTGCCGCTAAAGACGTTGCTTTGTCGGCTTTTGAACAAATCCAAGCCCATCAATGTTTCAGCTAGGATCGTTGGGACGATGTTCTTCTGAGCTCCCATTTGTGAAGCCATGCTCACTACGCTAGGGCTGACTCTCCCGTTGGCAGGAACCAGTGCATAGGCCGCCAGTACGCAGATCAAGAAGGCAAAACGTTTATGTGCCTGCCCGACATGGTTCTTCAGAATTCCGCCAGGACCGTACAATTCGATCAAACGGGGGATGTCTAGTTCACCATCGTGGATAATACTGGCCGTCAGTTCTTCAGAGATATTCAGTTTCATCCGCAATAAATGGCTCATGTTCTCCTGAACCGGAGGAATGGCGAGAACATTGAAATTGGCAAAGCCAGGCAGGTAGGCTTGGGACTCCTCCACCGTTGGGCACATTTCGTTGTCATAATTACGGAAGACGTGCATAACCGGATCCCAGTGGATCATAGCAGCTTCAAGAAGCTCGAGGCGTGGCCCCACGTATCGAAGATCTCTGATTGAGGCCAAGCCTCGAGACCGAGGACTTGTCCAATCAATGGCTTCGGTTCTCACCAACCAAGGATCGAGCATTGCAGCTAGTGGACTCTCCATTTTGAATGACTGATGAGTTTTTGTGCTTTCAAGGGGATAATGTGCTTTACGTCACTACCATGGTGTCCCATTTTGTAGAAATTTGTTTGGAAATGTCGGTCCTCGTTTTGTCGTGCCGAAGGGAAAGTTAAAGGCTTAGTTGCCTTACCACTGGGCAAGTGAAGAATGCTCCAATTATGGTCTCATACTGTATGCAGATCATGGGCGGGGGGGCCCTTGAAGTTCCTATTGCCTTAAAAGGATTGATCTGGTCAAACAAGGACAGCCTGGCAGAGGCTGACCCTCGCGCAAGTGTCTCCTTTGACCGCGCGACATAGCTCCCTCACGCGTGCCTCTCACTCTATCGTGCGACAGAAGTCCTTCGCGCGAGTGTTTCACTTGCTCGCGCGATGATACAATCTGCAGTTTGACAGATTACAGCAGCTACTGATCTGAGTTGGTCGCTTTGGTTTCCAAGGGTCTTTTGACACTTTTTATGGTTCCCACAAGTCTTTTTGGGCGTATGTGACTGTATCCAAGCATCAGCTTCGAAAATTCACATTTAACGAAGGTTTTGGGCCCTCGGCGGCCCATTTCAAGTCAAAATTAAGGTGTTGGCGGGTTGAAATCGGTTCTAAGGGTTTTTGCCAAGTTCTTTCATGCTGTACAGGTCATATGGACTGTGTGTGACTGTACGGAGGTGTCGGTTTCAGTCCGGGACATATTTGAGTCGTGTTTTGTGTCTAGTGTCCCTTTTTGTGTCTTTTCGACGCTTTTCGGCGTAAACCTCACCTCGGGACATTTTTCTTAGTTCCGTCAACTTGTGCAAGTCACGTTGTGCATATTTGACCTTGCGGAAGCGTCGGTTTCAATTAAAGTCTAGTATTTTGAGGTTTGGCCGGTTAATGCCCAAAATTTCATAATATTTCTTGTATCCTCGTATCCTGGCCATGTCTTAGGGTACATTTTCGGTTTTCTTTCGAGCTAGTCACTCCTATACATACACGTGTGTCTGGGGGCAGTCTTGGTACGTTATCAATGCAAGTTTGGTATTAGTGGTTGATGTTTGATGTCTTTTATGCATAATAAAAGCGATTTAAACATGAAAATGCAAATTTTATAACTAAACTGTGTTGTGTCATACCAAACCAAAGGAAAGTACTGTGTGCATGGCACTCTGGCCAATCAAAAGCTATCAAAAGTCAAAATAGGGCACACTCGCCCCTGTCAATAAGGCACGCAGGCCTCCCAAAAGCAGTAATCAGTGTATCTAAGGCACACCAGCCATCTAGCTATCTACTTGGGCACGCAGGCCCGAAATCGAAAAGTCAAGTGCAGGGAATAGTGCATCAGGCTCCTCATCGGCCATCACTACCGGCCAAACCAGTCGGTATCACCGCCATCATCATCGTCGTCGCCTCCGCCATCATCGTCATCAAGGTTCTCTGTCAGGTCCTGCAAGTAGTTGGGATCGTCAATAGTGTCGTCAGAGCCACTCCTTGCCTCCTCTTCTCCCTCTTCTCCTTCCTCCTCCTCCTGAGCAGGTTGGGACAAGATGAGCTGCTTCTTGCGGGCCGGCTCATCTTGGCCCGATGGGTCGCGCATCTCTATCCGGTACCGCTCCTCCGCACGTGCCACCGCCTTCCTGGCTGCCTCTTTGGTTGCTGCGGCGGGCTGTGAGCTCCTGGTATGTCGTGTAGCGGCTGGAGGCGTGGTGGTCTGTGCTCGTGGTGGAGATCGCGCTCTCTTCTTAGAAGCCGCCCGCCTTGTGCCTGCATAATTATATGTTGCATTAGTATCCGTTTTGCAGTATGTTGTTTATCAAATGCTTAAATAACAGGTACAATCTATCAATTGGAAGCTATCTATCAACTATTCATTAGTATCAAATGTTTTCGAAGCAGACATGCATGTATCGAAGGTAGTTATGTATCTTAATTATCGAAAGCAAAGGGGAGTGAATCATTGTATACCTGGGTCCTCCGAGAAGCGGCTGGCTGAGCTGTGGGTGCTGGATAGAGTAATTCCAATGGGAAGCCGTATGTGGCTCGCCTAACCACGTTCTCCAGAGCAAGCATACGGCGAACGGTTTCGTTCACCCATTCAACAGGCACCTGTGAATGTTTTACAATCATCAGATATTTCAAATACAGTTCAAGGGTATTGAAATTTAAAAAATGGAAGTTGGTTTACTTGAACAGTCATTGCCGTGGGCTCTATACGTGCTGGTGTCAGTTGCACCTCAGCTGGATTGCCCTGGGAATCCACTAAGTCCACCTTCCAAAGCAACTCTGGAGGCCCGCCTACTACTGGCCTGCTCTCCCTACGCCTCACGCGGCGTCCTCCCCCTCTCTGTATCTTAGCAGCAGCTCTCCTCTTTGCACCAGCCTCGCGTGCCTGCTCCTGGACCTCTCTGCGAGCCCTGACACCAAATGGCCTCGCTAAGTGATCTCTTTGGTAAGCTGCATAGTCCATCGTCGGACGCAGGTGGCGTGTCAGCTCAGTGTCTGGCCTCGTGAACCTCTCCAGCTCAGCCAGTGTGTACTCACTTGTGTGTGAAGCTCGTGGAGGGAGTGGCCCTGGCACCTGGAACTCAAGGTAACCCAATGACTGGCGAGTTGCTCGATCCCCTAAGTACCATTGCCAACCAAAGGCTGACTCCAAAAGCACTCTGCTGGCTGTGACAGCCCTACTCCTGGCCAAGTACTCTGGCTCTGGCCCGTTGGTCCTCCAGGGATTCCACTCGATCTGCACGAAGTGACAAACAAGCAATATGTACAATTGATCAGCGACAGCATTAAAGCCATGAAAGCATGTATTAATTGTCTTTTGGAATTCTAATGTCATGCCTGTGAGGCCCTCAGCTCATCCAAATACAGCCTGTAAGCATTTAGGCTGCCTCTCCCTTCCTTGGTACCCCTATGCTCTTTGCTCCATATTAGCGCGCAAGGGAGAGTGCTCAAGTCGGGATGCTTGCACTTTGGAGGGTACATCCTCAATACTTCGTATGCCCAGAGCTGCAATATGGTAAAAAATGGAAGTGCATCAGTCTCAAGTTGTACAGTTATACAGTTAAGGCTAGTGAATAATCTATGCAATCAATTAGTACAATGGAAATTATGCGGTGTGGTAATTGAAGACCATACCTCCCAGACACACCAATAGCCAGCTGTGCTCTGTCCGCTCCTCGAGGAATCACCAAAGAACAAGTAGGCTATACCAAGTGCTGCTCCGCCCCAATCAAAGCGTGAGGCTGTCCTCAGATCTCTCAGCGCCGGCAGGTACAACAAGTGCACTATACTCCCTTTGTTTGGAAACAGAGTGGCCCCAAACAAATATAGCCGATACGCCCGGGCCATTTGCTCCTCCTCGTGCTCATTGATAGGCTTCTTCTTCAGGTATTTTGCAAACTGAGCATACCTGGCAGCCCCTCTCTCAACCTTGGGTACTTCCCCCAAGAACCATTCCAGTGCTGTTGGATCCTCGTGTATCCCTGAGTCAAATGGGAGGGGATCTCCCTTAACCCTTAAGCCTGTGATCGCCGCGAAGTCAGTCGGCGTCATTGTCATCTCTCTAGGAGGTAGGTGGAAGGTATTGGATGTATCCCTCCATCTCTCAGCCAGAGCAACGAGGACGGTGTGGTCATTTCTGACTGGTACTGTTAGAGTCTGTATGAACTCTCTGAAGCCCGCTGCATCTACGAGTTCCCTCACCCTTGCTGGTAGCCCCTCGTACAGTGCCAGGGAACAACATGGTCTGCCAAAGCCGCGGATGTCCCTCTGCTCAGCCTGTTTCAGACAACGAAGACAAGCAGCAGAATATAATGTTAGCATACAGAGTTTTCATTTTCAAGTTCTAGGTAATCAATGCAGCAGTATTGCCACAAATGGACGGTTCAAGTTATTGGTTCCAACTCCTGTTCAAATTATAGCATGCATGGGCTACAGTGCTAAGACAGTCTTTCATGATTTGGAACTCAGTACCGTTTTCAGCACTTGCTTGGTTCAAGTTCTTGCGTGCATGGCATGTGATACAACGGCTATATCGTTGTGGTTTGACATCTACATAGACTACCATTAGATGGTTGGTTCAAGTTATACTTTTAGCACGATGTGTTCTTGGTACGTCTTAACAATGCATTGTTGGTGGAAGTTATCGTGTGCATGGCATGTTAGACGAGCTTTCTCTCATCCTAGCATGTTCTATATTCAGCCTACAGTCATTTGGTTGGTTTAAGTTATTACATGCATGGCATTCAGGGCACAAATTATATCATTATTTCATGGTTCAAGTTTGCGAAGTATTCTGTGATTTTCGAAGCTTGCAAGTATCAAGTTGAACTACAGAGGGGGTTTTCAAGAAATATACCTCAGCCCAAGTGTTTGCAATGTGCACTCTGGGATCTCTCAGCACTAGCTCCAAGTCGTAGTCAGTCTGTTGTGGCAGCCTGTATCCCGCAAAGTCCGACGGTACAAACAGGTGTGGTCTCAGGAGCGTGTAGGTCTCCTCTGAAAACTCAGGGCGTGTCATAGCACCCGCCTTGGCCACCGCACTCACTCTCAGTCCTTGTGCCTCCTCGACCTCTCTCTCCTCGGCCTCTACATCCGCCGCCAGTCCCCCTGGCCCGGCTCTCTCCCTCTCAGCCTCCCTCTCGGCCCTCGCCCCGGCCTCAGACGCCTCAATGGCCCGCGCCCGATCCTCCTTGGCTTTAAGAACATACTCCCCGATGATGGGGTGATCTTCCAAGAGTTTTGCCACTATCTCGTCAGGTGCGTGCTCGACAATATCGTCTAAAGTGATTGGCACGTGACGCGAGGAAGTAGCCGCTGTCACCGGTGGTCTGAATGCAATATTCTCCTCTCGAATCTCAACGATGGCAGCCTCTGTGATCTGTTCTTTCTCAGCCTGCTCCTCCTCAACGGCAATCCCCTTGCCCTTCACCGAGTCCCTCGGCGGGGACCCGCTCGGCCCGATATCACCTCCAATGGCTCCACTGCCACTGATGGCGCTTGAACTTCCTCTAACCACAGGCGAGCCCTCGGCCGCCATACCCGAGTCCATTGGATCAGAACTGGGCTCCACGACCCCAGTCTCCACCCTCGCGCGAGGCTCCCCCTCTGCCGCACGAGGGTTCTCTTAGTCACCACCCTCCTGCTCGCGGCCCTGAATGCCTTCGCCGCCACCTGTAACCTCTGCACCTTCAACCCTGGCGGGCTCCGCCGCCGTTCGATCCACTTCTTCGACTACCATTGGACCTCCTCGGTCCTCCGATCGGTCTACCACCTCTCCTCCGCCCTCACTGCCGCCGTGGTCTGCCATAGGAGAGATATTGCGTGTGGTTTTGCAGCTTTATCTTCGAAATCAAGGTTTTTGGGGAGGAAGTTGAGTACGCGAGTGGGTTGGGAAAGTTTTGAAAAACTTGGTAACCGCCTGTATGTGTTCTAGAACGTCCCGTGGAAGAAAAGGGGAGAAAAACAGGTGTTGGGTCGGGTCTGGGCTGGTTCAGAGCCCAAGCCCGTGAAACCATCCATCGCGCGAGGGAGTACGTGCCTCACGCGACACTCCTTTTTGGGCTCCAGGCTCATTTCCCAGCAGGCAAGCCGAAGTTGGTTGTTCTTGTCATCAAAATCCGAGATTTTTAATATTGGGTACTGGCAAACCAGAGTTTTCCTCATCCCCAGTCGTGGTTCGCCCACGTGCGTTCCGATTTCAAATCAGCGATGATCTATCCGTCCGATCATCAATCAGCGACGATCTATCCGTCCAATTTCAAAGCAGCAACCATCTATCCGTCCACTTTCAAGTCAAGAACGATCTGTCCGTCTAATCATTCTTCAGTGCACGGTATTTTTACATATTTGCGCATTTTTCCATTAAATCGGCTTTTGGGTGGATTTGATGGGTGTCTAGGAACCTTTGACGTTACCCGTACCAGTCAATGGTGCTCCGCGTGCTGTCAAAGGGGGACTACTGTAGACACCCCAATCTGAGTCTCCCGATCGTTTTACGGTTTCTTGTTTCCCCGATGATGAACAAGATTGAAAAACAGTCTTGAGGTTGGAATGGTTTGAGCTCGGTGTGTGCGGAACCCTTTTAATTCTTAAAACCTTTAAAAGAAAAGTGGAAAACCATTCAAACCTTGGTCTGGGTTTGACCCTCGCGCGTGGAAGTCATTCCCTCGCGCGATCGTCTGCCTAGCCAGGTGTGGTCAAAGTCAAATGTTTGACTGTTGACCCACGCGCGACAGCTGTTACCCTCGCACAACTGTCCCACTCCCTCGCGCGATGGTCCACTCCAGTCACTACAGGGCTACTGAACCCCGTTTTTCTCCACAGAGTACTGTGCAGTGCAGGCTTTGGGACTTCCCTCTCACACAACCCTTCCCATCTCCTTTTTACCAAGCTTCACCACCAAGTTAAGCCTTAAGGGGTTGTTTGCCACCCTTTTACACCATCCACTCCCCCTATAAATATCCCCCTTGGTCTTTCTTTACAAGGGTGATTTAATTTACAAGGTGACAGGTCTTGAAAGGTTAAGAAGAACACCAAGCACACTAAGGTTCTCAACCCCCCACTTTGCTCATCCCTCTTTCACTCCATTTTCCTTCACAAGCTTCACAACCTTGCTCCATTTTCCAAAATCTTTCAAGCAAAGGTATAACACCTTTACTGCTTACTATTTTGATCCCTGAGGGGGGCTGTCAGGGCCAGGATTGGTAATCAATACCAGTTCTGGTCCTAAAGTCAACAGAGTTACAAGAAACTGGGATCAAGCATACCCTCGCGCGACGGACTCAGACGCACGCGCAACAGTTCACTGTCTCGCGCGACAGTCCTTGTGGGGTTTGGGGATGCTGGCTTTTCTTGTTTTATCATTTCATCTTTTGTTTTAAGTTTGTTAAGCTTTTGACTCACTGTTTCAGCATGATAAAACACATAGATTAGCTGTTATTGCTTGTTTAGTTCGTTGGAATGCTTCTGGGTTGCTTCTGGACATGTACCAGAGTCTAGAACATGCAAAGCAATTCCTGGAAGTCCAGTCAGGACCCTCGCACGGTGGAATCATTGTCTCGCGCGGCAGCCCTCCTGATTCCAGTAGCTGCCCTTGCATGATCAGCTTGGCCCTAGGCCTCTGTTTTAACACCCCCACTATTTAGGGGTTGCATTTCCATTAATTTGTCTCCTGTTTATATTAAATTGTAATAATTAGTTACTTTCAGTACATATAAGCTGCTTGGTTTGCCTCCTGGGTGAGCACTGGTCCTTCCAGAGCCCCGAAGAGGATAAAATTCAACCTGTGGTGAGACATGACCTTCGCGCGAGAGAATGGGTGTGTCGCGCGATGGTATCTTTTGCATGCACGTAGATCCATGCATGTAAAGGTGGCCATGGTGTATGGCACAGTCATTTCATGTGCAGTCTGGTTCATTTTCTAATCAAGGGGTTGGATTTTATCCTGCTTTCATTATTTCGTACATCCATGCTATATCCAAGCACATCTTGCAAATCTGTTACGGTTTTAATCCCCGATTAATTGTTCCCCGCTCTAACTGGCTTAAAATTGGTTAAAGAAGAAAACGAATCACAAATATTTTCACAAAATGTTTAAGTAGAGACCGATCTCTGGATTGGTCGAGAGGGGTGCCTTAAAACCCTTCCCCTCTTGTAACCTGGCTCCCGAACCCAGATATGGTTATGACGGACTGGTTCCTTCACTTTTTCAAATCAAATAGCACGGCAGGTGCTTCGAAATACGGTTCCTTGGGTGTCGGACCTTCAAACCCAGGTGGCGACTCTGTGTTTTGCGAGCGCCTACGTCTCTGCTCGCGCTCCCTCGATTTCTGGGCCGCTTTGGCAAAACGGGGAACGAAATCCCTTATTTTTCCAAGGGCATGCTTCCCACACATGTACTTATGCACCATTGCATAAAGATGTGGCTGCTTATGTTTGTCTAGTAGTTCTGCAAATATGAATGTGTCAAATTGATCAGCAGTATTTAATTTGTATCCTCTTTTCAAGATGATTAACATGTGCATGTGCAGAAAGCCTCGTTTTTGAAATTCAATAACATAAGTATATGCTGCTACTGAGCCAAATAATTCTTCTTTTATTACCTCTTTTCGTAGTTGCTCAAATTTGCTTCTAAAAATTCTTGTCAACAAGTCTGGTCAATTCTGAGCTTTCTCATGAGATTTCAGCTCCTTTTTTATTTCTAGCTAGTTTGGATTACACGTCATAGTGATAAAGAGGTCTGGCTTTTCGTACTTCTTGACAAGTGTCATTGCGTCTAAATATCTCGTTCGCATGTCTCGTGGCCCGCCTATAAAAGTTCTTAGGAGAACTATTCTTTTTCCCACTTTCAAGCCTCCGATTTCACTGTGGGAAATACTGTCCACAATTCCTTGGCATAAGTCCGCCCGAATTTCATCTTGTTTGTTTCAAAAATAATCGAGCCTTGAAGTTTCTATCTTGACATACATGTCAGTAACAAATTGTTACAGTAAACGGCCTAAATGTAGCAGCATTGAGTCCGATGATGGTCGGATTTGTAATCGGTATGCATAGAATTCACAAGTAGAGACCACACTGTCATCATCATCTTTGGCTTGGTGCACTGTAAGGAAAAAGTAAATAAGATATTGTGCGTAAAAAAAACTTTTCAATCTGATTGCAAATTTGTTAAAGCAAAGTTCCTTTTTTTTACATGCTGCTTCTATTGCAATCAATTCGTCCGCTGCTGAAATATCACGTGATGGAACTACTAGCTGTGAAGGGAGACGTCTTGAGGTACTGCCGGTTTTTTTTCCCTTTATGCCCCAGTGCCAGCCAGGTTCACCTTGAGGAAATAGTAATGGATACTGTAATGGATCATAACAGCCATAGTAGTATTGGATTCTGTGACTGTACCCATCACGATTGCGAACTATAATTTCTCTTTCTGCAAGTTGATCATCCTATTTATTTTCATTCCAAATTGTAGCAACTTGTGAAACAGTAGGTGCAGTAGTTTCTAGATCTTGTACTTTTGGATTGGATTTAAGCCTAATTTAGCAATTTTACAGATTCGGTACCTTTGTTAAGCTGCAAAAGAACCTTGAATATGGATTATGATATAACATACAAATCAGTGTTTCTATCATTGATCTCTGGAGTTTATGTTTTGAACCTTTCTTGTGATCAACCTCACGCTCTGTATCATAAAAATATATTTGGATGATTGATGGCACATTTCCAAAAGGAAGAAGACCGTTGACATAATGGTATATTTATCCTTGAGCTCGAAAAGTATAAATTCCATTGATGCATTTTGCAAAGTGAGGATCAAGGTGAATACCGAATGAGGTGAAGGCAAATGCATCGTTATAAGGTTTAATGTACTTCATGAAGTGAATTGACTCAGGAGTTAGTCCTGAGTACAGCTGCTGGAATTCATTAGGTAGTATAATCGGGTTCAAATTGACTTCTCCTTTGTAGCAACAGAACCGAGCTGTTTCATATGGGAATTTTTTTGCACCACAATGTAGGCACAAGGGTTGTTCAGATAATGTATACGGTTCAGTTGGTATAGAACGGTGCTACAAACTTGGTTGATGCATCAATGAACCACCTGTCATACCTATAGAATACATTTGTTATGATAGATATAAAGCAAGAGTCCAATATTTCATTGTCCTTGACGCTAGTAAGGATGTTAAGAAATAGCTATGGGAATGTCATAGAGGATACCAAATTCATCGAAAACATCATTTGTTGAGTGGTTGAATGGATTTGCCCAGTAGTATGATAATTACCAAGGTCAAGCTCGAGCACAAGAAAATGGAAAATGTAGGAATAATTTAGCTCTTGCTTTTCATTACTTACCTTTTTGGATAGCTTGGATAGGAGCTGATGCATTGCTGGGGGACTGGGCAATAATATTTATTCCATGAAAAGTTCCAGGAGCTAGATTTGAATTCATGGGATTTGCACTTATGTCTACACCATGAACATGAACAGGAACAAAAGCATCCATATCTTGTCTTTTTTCTAAACGTAGAGCTCTTCTTATTGCATTGATTTTGTCCTTTTCTTGTTGCTACAGTTTAGAGTATCGTACCCTTGCACGTTTTCTCTCCGACACCTTGTAGCCTTAATCAGTAGCTTTATGATATGATCGGAATATATTTTATTAACATTCTCTAAGTATTGCAAGTTTTATTTATGCAAGAAAGAAAAAGATATAGACAGGTAAACTAAAGTATCCGAGCAGTAAATATGGCAATAGTTATTCATATAACGTGAAACTCAAGCTATATAACTAATGACTCTAACACACGCTATACCTGTATTTAGTTGTACCATGAAGTATTCTAGTGCAGCATGAATCATTTTGAGGATTATTAAGGCAAACAAGCAGGTGAAAAAGAGTAGTAGTATAACTTGGAAAGAAGGAGAGAAAGAAAGCATACCGAAAGCTCCACAGTTGAAGAACGAGATGAGAATCAGATGGTGTATGCAGGATGAGCAGCAGTAGTAGTAGGCGGATTTCCCCAAGAGCAATGGTCAGAAGGATGACTTGAAAAGTGGAAACCTACAGTCTAATAGGGGCGTATTCTTCTTGGTATAGAAGAGAAGTACATTGAAAAACTTATTAAATCAATTTTTTAGTAACTGGTGATAAGTGCTTGTAGAGAATTGGTCATATCAATCTCAGCTTGCTTTTTTTCAGGTGTGGATTTGAGAATCTAATATGCAAGAGGCACAAAGTTTGTATACAACTTTGTATTATGTGCCAATTACATGTTTTTTCAGAACATGTTTAGGAAATAATCAGTGAATGCTCATCTATAATATAATAAATTATTGGACTGAATTTTTTGGTCTCTACATGCATTGTTTAGTATTACAAGGTATTTAAAAAAATCTATCAGCATGAAAGTAGGTTCTTTGATTCTAGTTTAAAAGAATTATCAATTTAGCGACAAGTTTATAAAATATGGTCTTTATTCTATTATTCTTGTATTCTTAAATATTTGCGCTGCTCAAAAATGAAAGGGCCATTAAGTATAAATTGATGTTTCATGTTGGTATCAATTTTTCTCTCATTCAGAATTAGAATCAAATCATTTTGCTCTACTAATTCGCTGAAGAATCTTATATTGGTAATGCAAATACAAGTTTCTATGGAACACTAGATTTATTGGGAAACAATTATTTACACATAAAGATAATTAAGGGTGATCATGGTCCAGATTGGTTGGAACTTGTCATAAACCAACAATCAAACCATTAGTTTTACATTATGGAATTGAAGAACCAAGTCAACTCACCAAAAACATAGAACGAAACCAGTCGAAATCCCTAAAATGTGGATTGGTCTTGGGTTTAAATCACGGATTATTTTATGGTAAGCAATTAATTTGAAAAAGTACTAGGGTAATCATTCTAGGTCATGTAAGAATTATAGGAATACGAATTAAAATTTCCTTTTTATGCATAGAAACTAAGCAATTGAGTTGCAAAAATCGATTGATTTTAAAAAGGTACCAGGAAATACATTTTTTAAATTCTATATGAAGAGAATTTAATATAATATTAAAAAGAAAGCAGCGAATACATTTTTTTTAACTTCTAATATGGATAATTTTAGTAGATGCCCATAGCATCATGATGATGGTACAAACATAACCCATGTAGGTTTGTACCTACCTCTAGAGATTTGGAACATAACCAAGGAATTGGTTTAAGTTGTTAGGGTACCATGATATTTGACTCGAATTTGAGTTTGTGAACTACTGTAAGGTTGAAGATTGTGCATGATGTATTTATTCGAGGAAGTGTAAATGGGATTCATGGAGGTTAATTGACAAAGGAAACTTAGAGGGTTGGATTACTTTTGGCATCTTCTACTAGAAATATGTGTTTAGTTATCGTTCTCACTTGCTAATTTGATTCTAAAAGAGATTCGTTGGTTTGAGACCATTCATAAAACCAATTTGGAAATTCATTTTGTCCAACCAGCAGAGGACACAAAAGACTAAAGAGGAAGATTATAAGGAGTATGCATGCATGATGATTCGGTGTTGCCTGATAAGTTCATTGTGGATATGTGTCTCTATATTTCAAAGATGTGTGTTTCCTTGTCTTGGTAGGAAAATTGCTAAGTTTATAAATGAAACTAGTAGGAAAATTGTCCATAGTGACTTTTATAAGTCCAGTTTTATATCAGGACATGGTGTAAAGTGTTACAACCTTAAGCTGAGGGAAATCGCCCATCTTTCGAGGTTGGGTGCTCTGAATGTTTTTCTTGAATAACTACTTGATTTTGAAGAAAGTGTTGTGGTAACGTTGTAGTCGTTGTTGAGATTGCCGCGATAGTATCGTTATAATGGGCCGGTGAGAAAATAGTAGTGGTATTATTTTGTAAAAAAAAAAAATCAAGGACAATTGTAAGGATGTGACTCAAGTCGAGTGGTCGATGATAGTTATGCGATAAGAAACTTGTTTAAAGCTAGGGCGATACGAATGCGATCTATTATAGTTGATAATGAAGTGGAGTGTAGTCGGTGTCCAGAATTGGAATTGTAGAAATTTTGAGATGATTGGCGATTGGGGAGGGTGGATGCTGTGAGTTAAGAAATTTGAGTTTAGAGATCACGTACGAGGGTATCCTGTGACGTAGACTTGAGACTGACAACCATAGAGGACGTGAACATTTACTATGAAACCACATGATGATGGGTTGACGTTATACGATGAGAGATCAGGATTGAAATTGAAAACAGAGAAAAAGGGATTGGATAGATGATAAATATATATATGTATGTATATATAATGACCACTTAAAGACTGAAAGATTGATGTGGGACCGTCTGTGATCCCGTAATTGTTGATCCACTTATATTAGATTGCTTGATGTCGCTGCACGAGATTGAGGCTTAGATATTTAATAGATACATGGAGTACGATAAATGGATTACAATTATCAACCTATTGTGATATGATATGCATTTGGGTTAGAACTTGTGTGGTGTAAATAATATGCATTGTTGATGTATTAAGGTGTGTTAGAATGATTTGATGTGGAGATTATTTGGTTGATGATGACAATGAGTTGATTTGCTATGTGAAAGATTTGATTTTGTGTCCTTCTTATCGAAATTGTGAAGATGAGTTGATCTATACTTGATCAATTTTTGAAATTGGTTTGATGAGTGTGTTTTATTACAAATTAGGGATAGATAAATGTGTGGTATTCAAGTTATTCTAATGAATAAGATTGAGTGGTAGTAGCAAAGGAAATTGGAAGGTGAGTATTTTGCTGCAACACACGGGGTGGAAATTGCAGAGTGTTATGAGTGTGAGTCCATGAGTTAAATTGTGAAATGTTGTTGTTCATGCCTTAGTTGCGCGTTGTTACTCTCAAACTTGAAATCTGTGTTTATGCTGGGTCAAAAGAAAAGAACACAAGACAAATGCTTGGAAATTGAAATTTTTTTTTATATGAAAACGGTTTTGGTAACCGCTGATGGGAAATTAGAATTAAACAGAGCAATCATATAAGAATGGTGAACTTGAGTTAATAGAGTGAGTTGCAAAAAAAATGTGTGTATGTGCTTGCTGTCTTTCTCTTTCTTTATAGCCTTCCCGATTATCATGGTTTGTTTTCTGATATCGGCTTAGTAAGTTGTTTGGTAGGAAGACTTGAGCCCAAAGGGTAAGTTGTGGGTGTGTGAAAATGAGTGAAACCATGGCATGCTGCCGTTAACATGAAAATGTGGGAATGAAGGGACATGAGGGAGGACACAATAAGGGTTAACTGGAGATTTAAGAGGTTAAATAGGGTAGTCGTGTGAGTTCTTTGATGTTGTATTACAGTTTGATTCGGAGTGTCCTTATTAGCTATGTGGTTGGAATCTGGCATATGTTTTCTCTTTTGACAGCATCAATGACATATAAGGAACTAAGATTGAGGAAGGTAGAGTAAATTTATTTGACTTCAAAAACTTTTCCATGCTACTCTTTTGTATAACACGATCAGGGAACTAGATGCGAGAGGCTTCTGCGGTATATCAATCCCTAGTTCAGAGTGGTTATTGGCTCGTAGTAAGAAAAATAGTGGATTTGAGAGCTGACCTAAATTGTTTCAATATTGTATCGCAAGACACGTATACTAGGAGGAATAAAATGCATGATTTACTGAGTAACTAGGCCCTTGGAATCGAAAGAAGTGTTAATAACCTTGAAGTGTAAGGAGTTTAGCTTTCATGAGTTGGTGTTCATGATGGAACCGAGGTTGAAAAATTAGTATGCAGTTTGATCATTGGATCTTGGGTTACTTATAAAACTAAGTTTAATTTGGATCTGTTCGGTAATTTTGAACCTTGTTTGTAAGTTAGGTCACACCTATTCTAAGAGTTTTAGTTTCTTTTTTTCGACGAACCGTGCATACTCAGCTATAATCTTGTGAGGATACCTTTGAATCCGGATGCCACAGGGTGGAAATGTTTAAATCAGAGGATGAATTCAAGATGGTTCATGCGACTTCGGAGGGCTTAATCTCAAGTGATAAGAAAGGAGACTGATAGGCACGCGGTATCGTAGATATAAGTGCCTAAATAGGGTAGTTTTAACACGTTGTTATCTAATTTATTCCCTATCTTTCACTTGATGCGTTGTTTTGGTATGTTTTTGTGTTTTTATTAATTTTCAGGAAAATAAGGTTGTTTTGGCACCAAGATTGGATTGCAGAGACTTGAAGGCCGTGCTGGAGCTTGAGAGCAAGAAAGGCCGTGGAGACTAAGTGTTGAAGTAGAATTCGCAAAGAAGCGACCAGTGGCTTGGCTAGAGCTACACCATTTTTGGTGTAGCCCTACCTAGACATTAAGGAGCAACGGCCAGAGCATTGGTCAACGAAGTCAATGCTCCATAAGGGGTTAGGTAGCGCTACACCATTTTTGGTGTAGCCCTACCGAGAGCTTCTCTTGGCTTTGAAACGGCGGCGTTTTGAGTCGTATGCGGGTCCAATTCCGATTTATGTTAGGATTTTAATTGTTTTTTAAGGGGGATTAATATAAAAGCCCCATTTTAACTCTGCGTTAGGGTTAGATTTCATTCCAGCTTTTTAGTAGCAGCTTTTAGACTTAACGTTTTTTTTTTCAGTTCTTTAGTTTCCTGCACTATTTTCCTTTAATCGCTTGGATCTCTGGTAACTTTTTAGAGTTTCTTCGTTAATTAAAGTTGTTTATTGTTCTTTCTTCTGCGTGGATCTGTTCTTTTATTTTTCGTTTCTTCTGCAATAGATGATCATGTTTCGATCTAGGATTTTATTTTCTGTTATTTCAAGCATGCGCGAGTAGTTTCCTAGGGTGCGGCCGCGGGACGAAGGTGTCCTGTGACTAGTTTAACTGATGATTTACCTCGGGTACGAATTAATTTGTTTTTCCAGCAATTTTGGGATACGAAAAAAAACCCCTTTCTAATAAACAAAATCCAGGCATCATCAGATTTCAAATGCGCATGAGAGATGGTGACAGGTGGTGGGCATTTATTAGGAACCCCTTTTTCCTTATTCTGAAATCAGTGAATTGAATAATTGTGTCCCGAGTAAATATTGGTTAGGCTAGTTGCAGACGCTGGGTTCTCACGGCTGTACTCTCTTTTAAATTCATAGTTAATTATTGTTATCTAGTAGCCGGTAAATCAATCAATTGAACAAGGGGTGGCTACCTGAGAGCCAAGATAAACTGTGAACCCGTCATATTTGAGTCCTGTACACGTTCGTCCGTCTTTGTGGATTTGACTCCGGTACTTCCGGATATTATACTACATTGGTTTCAGCCCTACGCTTGGGGCAACTCATTATTTTAGGTCTAGCATATCGTCAAGCATTTTTGGCGCCGTTACCGGGGATGGCAACGTGTGTTCAAAGAAGTCGGGTCGGGTTAGTATCCTTGTGTTTTTATCTGAGTCAAAAAAACTAAAAAAAAAAAAGAATTCCCGTAACTATGCAAGGATATTATTATCCCGATTATGGTTATCCTTCAACTTGCGTAGTTGTCCCACCAGTGGGGATGGCCTCTTCTACTTGGCTCCCTGAATTCCATGGTATGGACCATGAAAGTCCTAATTCTCATATTAGGGCTTTCGAGACCAAAGCAGACTTACTTGGGTATGATCCGGCGTATTTAGAGTGCACGCGTGTGAATCTCTTTCTCTCGTCTTTAAAGGGTAGAGCCCGGGATTGGTTCGTTTCCCGGAACCTTTATACTGTTTGGTCTTGGCCCGAATTAAAAGAGAAATTCTCCACCAAGTTTCTTCCTTCTTATATAAAATGGACTCTCAAACAACAAATTGAAACATCTTCTGCAAAAGAGAATGAGCCCTTTTATGTAAGCTGGGAACGTTACAAGGACTTGCTCTGTTTAATCCCACATCATGAATATAATGATTTTCAAATAGTGACATATTTTTATGACGGACTTTCTCAAAGGGGTCACCAACTTTTGGACATGATGTGTGATGGAGATTTTCTTGGTAAAACAGCAGAGGATGCTTTAAATTGCCTTAATTATTGGACCAACATTCAAAAATCACGGGTGTGGGAGAAAGAGTCTATTAATCTTTATGCAAAAGAGGAGATTGAGCCAATTAATTCTATTGAGAGCGTAAGGTTAGGAGAAGAGCATCATGTCCATGGTTCTTTCCAAAAGGAACCTAACTATATTGACGACTCTGATTCAGAGTCCGAAAGTTTCCTCGAGGACGTAGGGAGCAATGGGCTTCATGGCCACTGTCCCCTTACGAAAAGGGGGATCACTCATACTATTTGTGGGAAGAGCAGGATATGGAGTATGTAGCCAAGGGTAGGACTTCTATTTTTGAAAAACAAGATGTTATTGGGGTGGAGCTAGTTGAAAAATCAGACTTAAAGGAAGTGGCTATGAATCAGGAATCGGAGTTGGTGGTAGTAGACCAGATTGATTTTCTTGAGTCCTTGCTCACGCAAGACAATTCATTAGGAATCTATCCCACTGCAGCAGACTTAGACCTTGAAATTGATTATTTGTAATCCTTGATGGACGAGCAAGACAAAAAGTACGAGACCAAGAGTTGGTCTCCTACTATTGAAAAGCGAGATGTTGTTGAGATGGGATTAGTTAGGGATTCGGAGTTTATGGACTCCTTGCGGGAAGAGTATGACACGACAGTTAAGGCCGATAGTGAGGGGCCGGAACCAATTGAGGTTGAGCATGTGGATTTTCTTGGTGTGGATAATCTGTTTCCTCATTCTGATTTTATTGAATTCATCAACACCTTGAAAATCGATTTGGCTCACAATGCACAGTTAGAGGAGTGTAAGTTTTTGAAAAGAACTCGGCAAAAGCTTTATTCGAAATATCTTTTCTTGTGGTGTGGCCGAGTTCAATTTTTGACATTGAGTGTGGAATGGGGCAGTGTGATCATGGTAATAATTTTTGTTGGAATGTTATATGCTCATGATCCATGTTTATCTCCCTCTCTCTCTCTCTCTCTCTCTCTCTATTAAAATTAATTCAAAAAAAATTTTCTTTTTACTTATTTTTCATTTTATTTTCCTTGTGGCCTGGCTACTACGAGCGGGCAGTACTAATGTCATTTGTTGTCTAGTAGGTAGTTGGTTCTTAAGTCTTTTGCAGGACGAGCATGCTACCACACCAGCCTTGATAGTTTGGGCCTCTCCGCCGGAGTGAATGAGGCATTCAGGAGCCTCGAGTAGGGGTATCACTAAGTGTGGCAGTTGTAAGTCCAACAAAGCTTTGGCGCGGCTCTGTGTGACTAGCTGTGGACCTCCTTAGGTCCCAAGGAGCGGATCCTGAAAGCAGTTCTGATGACCAAACGCAACGGTGATGGCAAAATCCCCATACATCGGCCGGGGTCATGATGGTTGGCTGCCATCCGACGGTCCATCTCTTTCCCTTATTTTTCCATTTCTATGTTTGCCTTCATGCTCTGAGGACATAGCATGTTCTAAGTTGGGGGGAGGGTGTACTTCGTGCATGTTTTTCAAAAATCAAAAACAAATTTTTGAATTAAGGATTTTGGATACTTGGGTGCAACTATTCTTGGTTGATGGCTTCTAAGTAGCACTATAGTGGTTGTTGTGCTAGTCGGAGTCTCGATATGATTTCATGGATAGACTTAAGCCCGTGAACATGATGTTGAAGAAGTACTTGGTTAGCCCGTATCATCTATAGTTGGATAGCATTTGGTCACTTGAAAGCATGCTCACACACACACTGTCCCACTTGATGATTTGCCAGTCTCGAGTTTGGTTCATGTGTCATTGGTAATTTGGTATGTGTTAACTTGTTTGATGTGATTTTTGTGGAACTCCTAAAAAAAAAAGAGAAGAGTTATGTGTGCTATATTGTTAATGCTTATTTGGGCGTCCATTGAGTAGTAACCGGGCAATCGGGGTATGCTCCCACCGTGTTGTTCGCGTCAAAAGATGGATAGACCTTGTGAAAGTATCGCTAAATGTGGTTAGCTTGGATCTCAATAAAGCCTTTTTGACTTGAGCAATTAAGTCTGTACGGGTCTCTTAAAACCTGATGCTCTAAGGCCGTTTGGCTTGGGGATAGCCGACCCAAAGCTCGCTAAAGAGTCAACTAGAAAGCCCGAGAGATCCGGGCATTGCACGACCACGAGAAAAAAACAAAAGAAAAAAATAGAAAGGAAAAATACAAAAAGGGAAGGAGTGCGCTTAAGAAATATTGGGTTATCAATGGTGTGTGAATTGTTCTCGAGCTTGGTAAATTTCTTTATGTGGCTTTTTATTCACGCATGCAATTTGAAAATTCGCTATCCAATCGTAGGTGAGAGGATTAATTTTTGTGCTAAGTTTGGTATGGAGTTCATTTGTTTAACTTTATCCATGAATGAAATATCTTGCCTTTGATTTCCTTGACAGTTATTGTAGTGGTTTTAGAGGTTATTGATTGGGTTGAGTCGCATTCGAAGTGTCCGAGTCCTTTGTGTTTTGTGGGTAATCACTGCTGAAAACGCTCACGAGACTTCACTCGTCCTACCGGGGCCGCCCGGGGGTTTAAAAGATCTATCCTTTTATTTATTTGTTTTATTCTTCTTGTTGCTAGGGACTAGCAACCTTCAAGTTGGGGGGTGTGATAGGCACGCGGTATCGTAGATATAAGTGCCTAAATAGGGTAGTTTTAACACGTTGTTATCTAATTTATTCCCTATCTTTCACTTAATGCGTTGTTTTGGTATGTTTTTGTGTTTTTATTAATTTTCAGGAAAATAAGGTTGTTTTGGCGCCAAGATTGGATTGCAGAGACTTGAAGGCCGTGCTGGAGCTTGAGAGCAAGAAAGGCCGTGGAGACTAAGTGTTGAAGTAGAATTCGCAAAGAAGCGACTAGTGGCTTGGCTAGAGCTACACCATTTTTGGTGTAGCCTTACCTAGACATTAAGGAGCAACGGCCAGAGCATTGGTCAACGAAGTCAACGCTCCATAAGGGGTTAGGTAGCGCTACACCATTTTTGGTGTAGCCCTACCGAGAGCTTATCTTGGCTTTGAAACGGCGGCGTTTTGAGTCGTATGCGGGTCCAATTCCGATTTATGTTAGGATTTTAATTGTTTCTTAAGGGGGATTAATATAAAAGCCCCGTTTTAACTCTGCGTTAGGGTTAGATTTCATTCCAGCTTTTTAGTAGCAACTTTTAGACTTAACGTTGTTTTGTTTTTTTTTTTTTCAGTTCTTAAGTTTCCTGCACTATTTTCCTTCAATCGCTTGGATCTCTGGTAACTTTTTGGAGTTTCTTCGTTAATTAAAGTTGTTTATTGTTCTCTGTTCTGCGTGGATCTATTCTTTTATTTTTCGTTTCTTCTGCAATAGATGATCATGTTTCGATCTAGGATTTTATTTTCTGTTATTTCAAGCATGCGCGAGTAGTTTCCTAGGGTGCGGCCGCGGGACGAAGGCGTCCTGTGACTAGTTTAACTGATGATTTACCTCGGGTACGAATTAATTTGTTTTTCCAGCAATTTTGGGATACGAAAAAAACCCCTTTCTAATAAACAAAATCCAGGCATCATCAGATTTCAAATGCGTATGAGAGATGGTGACAGGTGGTGGGCATTTATTAGGAACCCCTTTTTCCTTATTCTGAAATCAGTGAATTGAATAATTGTGTCCCGAGTAAATATTGGTTAGGCTAGTTGCAGACGCTGGGTTCTCACGGCTGTACTCTCTTTTAAACTCATAGTTAATTATTGTTATCTAGTAGCCGGTAAATCAATCAATTGAACAAGGGGTGGCTACCTGAGAGCCAGTTTAAACTAGAATTCATCACTTTTAAGTCAAGCACCGTCCGTTCGTCTCTGTGGTTCGACTCCGGTACTTCCGAAATTATTGGCCACTGTTCGCGTCAAATTCACACAAGGCACTGTTTTGATGTCTGATCATAGTGTTCGGTTTTATCCCATTTATTTTTCACACATTCCATCCATCCATGCTATCTTCGATATATCCTGCAAATCGTGTTACAATTTTAAATCCCAATTAACTGTTTCCCCGCCCTAATTGGATAAAAATCGATTAATAAAAGAAGAATCACAAAATATTTTCACAAAATGCCTAAGTACGTAGAGACCGATCTCCGGATTGGGTGAGAGGGGTGCCATAAAACCCTTCCCCTCTCATAACCTGGCTCCTGAACCCATATATGGTTATGATGGATTGGTTCTTTCACTTTTTCAAATCAAATAGCACGACAGGTGCTTCGATGTACGGTTCCTTGGGTGTTGGACCTTCAAACCCTAGTGGCGACTCTGTATTCCGAGCGCTTGCCATTTTGCGCTCGCGCTCCCTCGATTAGGACCCTTGCATTTTGGAAACCGGAATTTCCAAGGGCATGCTACCCACAGTGGCAATTCTACTGGGGATAATCGAACCAACATTAATTATACTTAGAGTATAATACATTTGTGAACAATTTCTTAAAAGTCTGTCAAAACGGTGAGCTTTGCGCTGCTGAAGGTTGAAATTGTGATTTAACAGGACCCCATGTCCGGCCAATCTGATCTGAGACTTTTTGAATTGTTCACCTACGTAGTTTCCTCTAAAGATGGACTAAATAAAGTGAGCCAAATTTGAAAGGGCATTTTGCGATTTTGTGATTCTTCTTCCTCTTAATCAATTTCTAGCATTCTCATTTGCATCGATGTGGGATAGCCTCGTTGGATCGTTTTGGCAATCCGGCACGGTTTACCAGAGCCCGGGGACCCCGAATGACCAACAACCTTCGACGATGATGGATCATTCTACCGTTCGACTGTTGCTCTGCGATTGTGCGGGCAACGGGAGGTATATCTTTGGCCCTAGTCCGAAGAACCTGTTACGAACCAAAACCGGCTTTTGCATATGCAAAGTACTAGAACTCTCCAAACTAGGACAGATACCTACAAGGTAAGATCTATCTGCATCTAACCCCATATACTGTCTACGTTTTACTGCTTTCCCTATCGCATGTACTGTACATACGTACCATCTTGCATAGGAGCATGTTTAGGGCGGCTTCTAGGTTCTTGATCAGTCGTTGGGGGGACATTGGGGCTACGTTTATTTCGCAGTACAGCTACAACTCCCAGCCGAAGATGACAACTCGGGAGCTAGACTCCACCAAAATGGAGGTGAATGAGTCCTTTGCGGACTTCGTCAAGAGGTGGAGAGCCAAAGCTGCTCTAATGACTGATCGCCCCAGCGAGAGAGACCAACTTCGAATCATATCTCCTAATCTCCAGCTAGATTACGCCAAGCACCTCGTGCTGGTTCAAGCCTCCACCAACTTCGAGATCTTCTTCGAGTCTGGCCTAGCCATCGAGGATGCGCTGCAAAGTGGAATTCTATCAAAGGGGGAATCTTCTAACCCTCCAAAATCATAGCCTCGGGCATACTCTGGGAATACCAACACGTTGTTTGGGGGTGGAACTTATGTAGGGAGGTAATCCCGAGCAGACACAAAAAGTAACCGAACATGTGGTGTTCGGGGATCACGTGAGCCGTTGAATGAGGGTACCACCGTGCAGTGGTTAAAAACTGGTGACAGAAGGGGTCACTAGTACTAGGCGGTCTGTTCGGCGAAAAGGACCAGAGACACGAGAAGTCTTTGGTCCAAGTTACCCGAGCAGGGGCATGCTCCGACGAACATGAGGAATTACTAGGCCGGGTAAGTGACATATGAAGTCACTGGTCCAGGTAAGTTGTTCGGCAATAAGCAAGCCGAACAGGAGTAGCATTCTAGAGGACGCTCTAGAAGGGTCCAAGAATGGCAATACTCAGTAAGGAAACGGAATCTGGACGAGATACCCAATGGGAATGGAATCCACGGTCCATCGTGGGAAAGGTTCCTAAATGGTCTAAAAAGGAAACAAGCGATTTAGGGAATGAGAATCCATGGGATATGGGGTTTCCTATCTAGGGCAACAAGGATGCTTGGAAAGCAAGTAGCTGTGAATCTATAAATACGAGGTGAACCTAGAGGTAAAGGTACGCAATATTCCGTATTCATATTGCAGTATTCTGCTGTTAATCGAGTTTTTGATCATAAGTACGTGATACTGACTTTAGCATCGGAGGGCCTTTGCCACGAGAGGCAAGGTGCGCTCATCCGTTGTCTGTTTTGCAGAAAAAGGTTTCCGGTGACGTGCTAGGGTTCCGGTAAGAAGTCACGAGTAGCCGTTATTCTTTTGTGCTATTCAAAGCCTCTTTCGTTTTTCCGCACTTACAATTGGCGCCGTCTGTGGGAACGAACGAGTTCCATTCGAAAAACGACCATGGTGGAAGTAGACCCAGTCACACCGCTTGCAGAGAAGAACCAGGCCGGTGGGGAAGGAGGCGAATCCCCTCCAGGTGCTCTGAAAAAGCATGCTGGTGGCCATAGGAAGAGGATAACGAGCAAAGATTGTCCCATAACTCTTCATGATGATCCAAAAAACAAAGAAGGTGGGACAGCCACGGAATCCACGAGAAGGAGCAGGTCGCACCACGGGATAGAATCGGTGGCACATTCGAAAAGTGCGCGCAGCAATAAGGATATCCTGGACCAGAAGAGACAGGAGATAGAGAAATACGCTTGTCTGATTAAGAGGCGAGAATACGAAATCCTACAACTCTGCAGCGGATACGAGAACATCCGGAAGATTCGGACTTTCACGAAGAAAGTCCGGAGGAGAATGGCTGGCTGTGGCGGAGTATAAGAAAGCCTCTCCCCGAAACGGCCAAGGGTCTCACTCCGAAACGACAGAGAGCTTCTTCACAAAAAGGAGAAGTATGAGCAAGTTCCACCCCAGAAGAAGGTGGGACTAGGAAGCACCACAGGGACAGTGAGAGACCTGATTCCGATTGGGAGAGGCATGTTGCTAAGACTGCAAAGGGACAAGAAGAGGCAACCATGTCTGCACAGAAGCAGTACGGAAGGCTCTTAGCAACATAGCCTCTTCCTTTTGTGAAGAGATTGAAGGAGGCAAGGTTGCCAAGCAGGGTGAAGCACGGGACTTTCGTCCCATATGAGACTAATGCTGACCCCGTGGCACACATACGGCATTACCAACAGGCAATGTTCATGCATGATGGCGATGATGCGATCATGTGCAAGATGTTCCCGTCGAGTCTGGGAAAGGTGGCCTTATCTTGGTTCCATAAATTGGAGCCGAACACCATACGAGGATGGAGGCAGTTGGCCGAAGAATTCACTGCTCGGTTCCTAACGAGCAGAGAACCACCTAAGACTTTCGAGAGCCTCTCAATTATGAAACAAGGAGAGAACGAGCCGATCAAAGACTACGCCAAAAAGTATTGGGAAACTTTCAACGAGATTGAAAGTTGCGGTGAAGAATACGCTATAGCCACGTTCAAAACTGGGTTGCCTGTTGAGAGCTGCGAAAGTCCCTGAATATGAATCCGGTGAGCACGCTAGCACATCTGATGGAACGAATTGAACAGCATGCCAGGAACGAGGATGATATACTGCGGGAGGATGGCAAGCTGGGTGCCGAGCAGTCCAGGGTCTATGCAAAAAAGGCGGATAAGCCAGAGCCCAGAACATACAAGGAAAGGAAGGAATTCGGGCAGGCCAAGAGAGAGCCGAACAGAGAAAGGCCACCCCCTGATCCAAAGTCATTCTTTTCGATTACTATAGTTTGGAAGGAGCCCATCTACAGGGTTTTTCTTTACCGAATTAAGAATCGGCCTTATTTCAAATGGCCCCAACCCCTGGGGGGGATAAGGATGCGAAACGTGCTACGAATCAGCATTGCAGCTACCATAAGGACTGGGGTCACATGACTGAAGACTGCGAGATGTTCAAGAGGCACCTCGACGATTTGGTCTCTCGGGGCTACCTTAAAGAATTCATCCAGGAGGATCCCAAGGATAAGGGGAAGGCCATGGAGTTGGATTACGAATAGAATCCTAAAGGAGTAATCCATATGATACATGGGTTGGCCGCGCCTTATACGAGAAATGAGGTAAGGTTGCTCCAGAGACAAATCAAACACGACCAACATGTCATGAGGATGGGAAGAAGAGAGGACGAGAGAATGACGTAGGCAACGAGGGCCTAGTCTTCTCAGACGAAGATTTGAAAGAAGTCCAGGTGCCCCATAACGATGCCTTGGTCATAACCCTACGAATTGGGGAGTATGATATCGAGAGAATCCTAGTAGACTCAGGAAGCTGTACAGAGATATTATACTACGAAGCATTCAAAAGGATAGGTTTGACTCAACCAGATTTGGAGCAGTCGAAGACACCCTTAGTGGGATTTGGAGGCGAGGCGATCGGCCTAGGGAAGATAACCACTCCTGTCCGTGCGAGTTAGTAGTCCTGAGCCCGACTTTACGGTTGTAGGCGTCCGTCTTCCTATAACGTGATTATAGGAGAACTTGGTTACATAAGATGAGGGAGTTGTTTCTTCTACTTACCACCGGATGGTGAAGTCCACGGTCTAATGGAATTGAAAAGATCAGGGGTAACCAAAAGTCAGCACAGCAGTGTCTGATCTCTATCATCAAGAAAACACCAAAAGCCCATAACGTCCACACAGTAGAAGTACCTGATCAACCAACTATCGAGGACGTCGGGAGGAATCCAGCGGAGAAAGTGGTGGAAGGCCTGAAGAAAATACAGATCAACGAGACTAATCCGGAGAGGTATTTTCTGATTGGGGAGTCACTGACAGAATCAGAAGAAGCCGAATTGGTGGGTTTCTTAAAGGAACTTGTCAATGTTTTTGCATGGGTACCAGAAGAGATGCCCGGGGTGGCTGCAGATGTGATCTGCCACCACTTAAACGTAGATCCCCAGCACAAGCCCGTGATCTAAAAAAAGAGAAGGGCAGCAGCCCAACACGTCGATGCTGTTATCGAAGAGGTGGATCATCTGCTAGAGGCCCAGGCAATACAAGAAGTTTATTATCCAGAATGGCTGTCCAACATTGTAGTAGTGAAGAAGAAGAATGGAAAATGGCGTGTCTGTGTAGACTTCACAGACTTGAATAAGGCGTGTCCCAAAGACAGCTTCCCCCTCCCAAGGATAGATCAGTTGGTTGATGCAACTGCTGGATACGAGCGGATGAATTTCCTCGACGCATATCGAGGATATCATCAGATCGCCATGTATGGGCCAGATCAAGAGAAAACATCTTTTATCACGCCACGGGGGTTGTACTATTATACTGTAATGCATTTTGGATTGAGGAATGCAGGGGCAACATATCAAAGGTTGGCAACCATTATGTTCAAGAAGTTGCTTGGCAGGACTATGGAGGTTTACATAGACGATATGGTTGTGAAAAGCGAAGCCAAACATGGTCACATAGCAGACCTCAAAGAGGCCTTCGAAATCTTGAGGAAGTACAAGTTAAAGCTCAACGCCTCGAAGTGCGCGTTCGGAGTGGGCTCTGGAAAGTTTCTAGGCCACTTGGTGACCATAAGAGGGATCGAGGCAAATCCTGACCAGATAGCAGCCTTGCAAGGGCTACAGAGCCCTAGGACAACGAGAGAAGTCCAAACGCTGACTGGAATGGCTGCAGCTCTTTAACCGGTTCATTAGCCGTTCAAGCGACAAATGCAGGCCGTTCTTTCAATTGTTGAAGAAAAGAGAGGGATTCGAGTGGGGAGCAGAATGCGAGCAGGCATTCCAAGACTTAAAGAAATACCTGGCTTCTGCCCCACTCCTATCAACCCCAGAACCAGGCGAGACCTTGGTGTTGTACTTGGCGGTTTCTGAGCATGCAGTGAGTGCGGTTCTGTTAAGGAATAAGGAGACTGAGCAAATTCCAGTTTACTATGTGAGTAAGACGCTGTTGGACGCAGAAACGAGGTATCTGCCCCTTGAAAAATTCGTCCTTGCTTTAAGGACAGCCACAAGAAAATTACCCCACTACTTCCAGAGCTACATCGAGTATCCACTAAAATCCCTGCTACGAAAGGCAGACTTTTCGGGAAGAATCTCCACCTGGTCTGTCGAGTTAAGCCAGTACGACATTGATTATCAGCCGCGCACTGCGATTAAAGGCCAAGTGTTGGCTGATTTCGTGGCGGAGTTTTCTCCCACGGTAGCCCCAGACTCCTACGAGGAAGGAGCGCCGAACGGGGACTTCGAACAAAAGAAGTGAGGTATCAGCCGAACAGAACGCCAAGGAATGGAAGTTATTTGTCGACGGCTCGGCGTGTAACTCCGGTTCTGGTGTTGGCATCGTCCTGTTCCCTCCCCAGGGAGTCATGATAGAGCTTTCTGTCCTGCTGGGATTCAACACTTCGAACAACGTGGCAGAATATGAAGCACTCTTGATCGGCCTTAAAAATGCAAAAACTTTGGGGGCGAAAAAGGTAAGGGTCTACTGCGACTCACAATTGGTGGTACGTCAACTGTCCGGGGAATACGAGACCCGGAGTGAGAAGATGGCGGCCTACGTGGAGGCGGCCAAGGATTTGCGCTCGACACCTTCGAAAAGGTTTACATTGAGCAGATAAAGCTCTGGGCAAAATTCCCATGCGGATCCCTTGGCTTGGTTGGCTGCCGTACCCACAGTCGGGAGGAAGGTAGCGGTGGATTACGACCGGTGAGCATTGGCGAGTGTTGAAATGGTCGTGGGCGTAAACCGAGGGCCAAGTTGGATGGATCCAATTGTGGGATTCCTACGAGGCGGGACACTTCCAAGCGACAAAAGGAGGCCCACAAAATCGTAACCAAGTCCGCTAGGTTACGGCTGTCCCAGAAGAAAGCTATATAGAAAGTCCTTTACTGGACCATACCTGCTCTGCGTGCACCCCGAGATGGTGCAGAAGTTCTTCCGCGAGATTCATGAAGGAACATGTGGGAGCCATGCTGGGGGCAGGTCCATCACCCACCGAGCAATCACGCAGGGGTACTGGTGGCCGCATATGCAGGAAGATGCAAAGGTTTATGTAAAGATTTGTGAGAAATGCCAGAAGTTCTCACCGATGATAAGAACACCAGCCGAAGATCTGGTGCCCTTGACTAGTCCATGGCCATTTGCTCAATGGGGGATGGACATCGTTGGTCCACTTCACAAGGCTACTTCACGAAATGAAAATTCCTGCTTGTAGCAACAAACTACTTCACGAAATGGATTGAAGCTGAGCCTTTGGCTAAAATTACTGAACCTATGATAGAGAGGTTTGTCTGGAAGAGTATCATTACCCGTTTCGGGGTCCCTTATTCTTTGGTCACTGATAATGGGTCACAGTTTCAAAAGAAGTTCAAGGCTTTCTGTGCCCAGTATGGAATAAGAAATCATTATTCAACCCCTGCTTACCCTCAGAGTAATGGGCAAGCAGAGGCGTCCAATAAAACCATTCAGGATGGGATCAAGAAGAGGCTGGATAAAGCAAAGGGTAAGTGGTCTGACGAGTTGCCACTGGTATTGTGGGCACACCGAACAACGCCTAGGAGGTCTACGGGAGAGACCCCCTATTCTTTGGCTTATGGAACAGAGGCAGTCATTCCATTGGAAGTTGGCCTTCCTACCAACAGAACTGCTTTGGTCGAAAGTGGGGGAAATGACAGGGCTCTTGAAATTGAGCTCGACCTTGCCGAGGAAAGGAGAGAGAGAGCCCTGGTGCATTTGGCCTCCTATCAGGAACAGTTGATGAAGAACTACAACAAACATGTCCACCCATAGAGTTTGGTGTTGGAGACCTTGTGCTCCGCAAAGTGCTTGGCAACACCAAGGTTGCCAGCGAGGGCAAGTTAGGTGCTAATTGGGAAGGCCCATACCAAGTCACTGAGATTGTGGGCATCGGGGCCTATCGTCTGGCAGACTTGGACGGGAACCCAGTGCCACGGCCATGGAATGTCCACAACCTCAGGAAGTTCTTTGTTTGAAAGACTTCAATTTTATGTTACCATTCTGTGTTAGGATTGAGTGATTATGCGGGAATTATAAATAAAACTCCCATATGTTTCATTTTTTAGTTGCACGGGGTACGCGTAACGACCCCTTGAATTTCTGGGATTATGAATAAAACTCTATTTTTCTGAAATAATGATCTAGTATCAGTTTTGTTTTTAACACATGTTTGTCTTTAAATACGAATAATGGCCTTCCAACCCCTTTCTTCGTATTGGGGAGCAGGGAATGGGTACGAATACACGTTTCAATTATCTATGCATGAAAAAGCTTTAAACCACGAGAGTACGAGATACTCAAGAATTATATACGAATATAAAATTCCCAAGTACGAAACACTTAATACTTGTACTGATTTACCAAGTCCGAAACACTTGGGTTTCCATACGAGAAAATGCAAATCGTAGAATTACCAAGTCTAAAACACTTGGGTATAAAGGTACGTGATACTCAATATTATACAAGTACGAATACACTTAGTATATGAAAACTTATTCAAGTATGTGAAACTTGCTAAGTACGAAATACTTGACAAGAAGCTACTGATTTACCAAGTCCGAAACACTTGGGTTTCCATACGAGAAAATGCAAATCGTAGAATTACCAAGTCTGAAACACTTGGGTATAAAGGTATGTGATACTCAATATTATACAAGTACGAATACACTTAGTATATGAAAACTTATTCAAGTATGTGAAACTTGCTAAGTACGAAATACTTGACAAGAAGCATAACGAAATTATGTTTCATACATATTTTTGTATAAATCTAAATACGAGAGATTTAGACACACTAAGTACGAAAAACTTAGTAACAGCCTAAGCAATATCTAGACAGGCATATGATCACATGCATTCAAAAACAGATAAAGTTATGGCCAAGAAAGGCCTCGAAATGGCCACAAACAATAAAGTATTTTGCCACACGGGGCCGAACACCTGTGTTACCAAAAGTTTGATTGTACCATGCCACGCAGGGCCAAAAGATTACGGTTGTGCAGGACCAGCCAAAATTATGCCAAAGTATTTGGTGAGGTTAAAAGATGACTTACCAGAGTCAGTCCAATTTTTGGACCTCGGGATTCTCAATTAAGACCTCAGTGGTTGTTCCAGTGTTGAAGTTGCCATTAGCGGTTGGCTCCTCCAAGTCACTTGGACGAATTGTTGATGTCTGCACATTAGCTTCCTCGAGTTGAGCATCACGCTGTTCAGTCTGAACCTCCTGCGTCTCCATCTCGATATTCTCATCAGCATCTGCAAAATCGTCAATCTGCTGATCCACATCATCCGCCAAGGTCTCGTCTGGCACTTGGGGCGCGGCTGCACGGCGGCTTGGCAGGTCGTTTTCCACCCATAAGGGGCAATCGTCTGCAGCTCCAATCTTGACTAGGCAAGCCTCCCAGCCGGCTGCCCAGATCTGGTCCTGAATGGCTGGCATCTGACCCACGTAGTCCGCAGTAGCAGCATCGAATCCCTTCTCATATCCAGCCTTAAAGGCTTCCTTTTTAGTAGTATCAATCTCAGCCAAAGCATGTTTGAGATTGTCTTCAGCAGTCTCCATCCTCTGTTTTGCATCATTATAGTCAATCTTGGCGTTATCTCTCTCACTCTCCAGCCTAGTCACTGTACGGAGTAATCTGGTGTTGTTGTTCAGCAGCTCGTTCCGTTCAGCCTCCACTTCTTGCAGCTTTTGGCCAAGAGTGACCATTTTTTGAATAAACTGCAGCAAACAAAGTGCAGAATGAAAACCCAAGGTCAAGTATATGTTTGAACCAGGATTGCAAGTCACGAGATGACTGAACATACCTTTATGCCACTGACGAGTCTAGTGGACAGCACCCGGTCTGATGGAGATGTGGACTCCTTTTGCATATCAACAGGTAGAAGCAGAGCTTGTGCAAGGGCCATTGCCGTCTCCGAAGAGCTGGCACTATCCCCGATATGCACGGCCCTGTCACCTCTGGTGAGAACAGGAGCCCAGATTTGAGGAGGAGGCTGGGTGCTGACAGACTGAGGTTGGGAAAGCGCTGCACCAGCTTCAGAGGATTGGACTCGGGCACGTTTGTCCCGGTGTGTATCCCCGGCCTCCAGAGAAGCATCTCGTTCCCTTGGGGAAGAGGATGCTCGAATGGAGCCCCCTCTGGTGCGCCTTGGCGGGGGCGGAGCCTGGCCAGTTGATGCCACCCGGCCAGGCACCGCGGCCACGAGAAGAAACAGTAAGAAGAGTGCTCAAATTTACAGTCTGATGCGACGTCATTGCGGAGTTCGGGGGTGAAGGAGAATACCCTTGTGATGATGATTGGCTGGTGTCTTTATCAGGAATTGATTGTTCGGCACGAGGTTGTGAGGATCTTCGGAGTACCAAGCGGGGTAAGGGGATCCCTTCTGAGATGGGCACTTCTCCTGGCTGCCCGGCTACGGTAACCCCCGAACTGCGTTTCTAACTCCTCGTCTGGGGAGCCGCAGAAGTAGAAGCACCGTCTGTGCTTGGGGTGGATAATCTTCTGTCAATAAACCCCTTGTAAGCAGGGTCGTATCCTAGCAGTACGTTGGCGTCACGACCTCGCCCTGCGGTTCGCGTGCCCGGCACCGCCTTGTATTTCAAAACCTTGTTTATGTCCTCTGTGCGGACATAACTCGATTCTCTGCTTGGCCTCTTGTTTGCATTTGTTGCTGTAAAACAGAACGAAGGAAAGAATTATGCAAAGGATGACAAAAATCGAAGCTTGGAAGTACTGAAAATAAAAGGAAAAAATTTGGGAGCATACGTGGGTGGCCCCACACGTGGGGGCAATGAAAGCCCACCACCTGGTCGTCTTCCCCTTGTGGCTCAAATGCTCCAGTGATGTATAGAAAGTCAATCTCGTGATCCCGAGCAGAGTCTGGAAGATTCAGCACGAAACGCTTGTCTACCTTCGTAACCTTGAAATAATAGGTATTGTACTCACGATTGAGCACAATGCTATACCACCATTGTAGTTCCCAAATTCCTAGCTGTGTCTCCAGAATTTCGTTTAAAGCTACCATTCCCATAATGAGCCTAAAAACATTGGAAGAAACTTGCATGGGGGTAAGCCTATACCAGTTAAGCACTCGACGGAGTAACGGGTCAAGGGGAAATCGGACTCCGCCCTCGACTATAGCTACGATTGGGATGCATGTTCTATCCCATGAACCGCCGTCCCTATCTGCACCTAAAGGGGCGAGTTCGAGCCCCACATTGTCAGGAACATGATATTTGGTCCTAAAGGCGGCCATGGCAGCGGGGGTTTCGCAAAGTTTCCTAAACTTGCCAGGTTTAAGCTCACTATTACCTTCGCCTGCCATGGATATATACGAAGGGGGTTTCGAACGAAATGAAATCGAAAAATGGGTGCAATGAATCTTTGAAAACGAAATGAAGATCTGAGAACGAGATTCTCAGATTATAGCTTAAGAAAGGAGTAAGAACGAAAATCTTACAAGGATTTGGCAGAGATTTCCAGAAAAGCAACTGGTTTTGCAGACGGCGGCGATGGCGTACGAGAAGGAGGTACAGTCGCCTGGTCTAGAAAGAGACGAGATTTGAATTTTCGGTAAAACCCCAAAAGATCCCTTTTTGGGATTTAAGGGTAGAGACGGAGTCGAAACGACTCCTCTCACGACGTTACTTGAAAAGTAACGGAAGAAGGGTACAATATTCAAACACCGTTTGATAGGAACGTCAGATCGAATTAAATGCGTACGCCACGTAGACTCCATATTTCGAGATAATATGATGAGTAAACCGCCAAAAGAAATCAAATGGTCATCAATACTATATCTGCACAGGATACCACAAAGCTCGGCCTAAAGTGTGTGTTCTCTAGAAAGCTTTACCCATTGGCCCGAGCAGCTCCATTGGGCAAAGCTGGGGAGCAATTGTAGGGAGGTAATCCCGAGCAGACACAAAAAGTAACCGAACATGTGGTGTTCGGGGATCACATGAGCCGTTGAATGAGGGTACCGCCGTGCAGTGGTTAAAAACTGGTGACAGAAGGGGTCACTAGTACTAGGCGGTCTGTTCGGCGAAAAGGACCAGAGACACGAGAAGTCTTTGGTCCAAGTTACTCGAGCAGGGGCATGCTCCGACGAACATGAGGAATTACTAGGCCGGGTAAGTGACATATGAAGTCACTGGTCTAGGTGGGCTGTTCGGCAATGAGCAAGCCGAACAGGAGCACAATTCTAGAGGACGCTCTAGAAGGGTCCAAGAATGGCAATACTCAGTAAGGAAACGGAATCTGGACGAGATACCCAACGGGAATGGAATCCACGGTCCATCGTGGGAAAGGTTCCTAAATGGTCTAAAAAGGAAACAAGCGATTTAGGGAATGAGAATCCAAGGGATACGGGGTTTCCTATCTAGGGCAACAAGGATGCTTGGAAAGCAAGTAGCTGTGAATCTATAAATATGAGGTGAACCTAGAGGTAAAGGTACGCAATATTCCGTATTCATATTGCAATATTTTGCTGTTAATCGAGTTTTTGATCATAAGTACGTGATACTGACTTTAGCATCGGAGGGCCTTTGCCACGAGAGGCAAAGGTGCGCTCACCCCTGTCTGTTTTGCAGGCTAGGGTTCAGGCAGCAAATTAGGGTTCCGGCGAGGTAGCACGTGCAGCTGTTATTATTCAGTGTCGTTCTGAACACTGTCTGGAATTTTCCCCATACAACTTACTCCAATACAGTGACCAGCAGCACTAACGCCACTTCCTCCAACACTACCAACCACATTGCCGATGTTAATCTGGTGCAAACACCATAGAATAACCGGCCTCGCAATTAACCTCGCAGCTTCTCTGCGTTCGAGGCACCTTTGTCCTCAGTCATGGAGAAGTTGATCAAGTCAGGGCATCTGAAGCCCCTTGATCCAACTCCTCTACCTAAAAACCTTTCACCTAACTTCAAAGCTAACCTTTACTGTGCCGACCATCAGGGAACTGGTCATCTTACAGACTCTATTTTCCGGCTTGGACGCGCAATTCAGGATCTCATAGATGAAGGGACTTTCCAAGCTCCGCCTCCCCCATCCCAAAAACCAAACATCCTTTCTAACTCCATGCCTAATCATAAAGCTATCCCACATATCAGCCAGATATCCCTCAGCTCCACTGATATCAACCCCAACTCCACCATATTTGACCCCACCAGCCATATAATCTCAACTGACCAACCGAAGCCGGTTGTCTTGATGCCTCTCGAGCTCGGAACATCTCAGGTATCAGTCATACACCTCGAAGGGGGTCAATCTTCTAATTATAATGCACCTTCAAGATGCTTGCAGAATGGCGCGTTTGTCCTTAGCGCGTCTATCAGTGACCTCTTCCATCAATCAATTCCTATCGTGCAACTTAATTTCGCCTCCTCCATTGACAGCCCCTACTTCAATGTAATTAATCCAAGCTTGTCACCCTGTTTGCTGAACCGGTTTCAATCTGATATACCTCTTTGAAAAGTCGACATGCAAGCTGTGGGTTGGGCCATAGCTGACAATATGGACTACGCCACTCTTATAATCAATGAGTGGTCAGGACTCGAGCTAGATTGATTCTTGCAACAGCCTGAGTATCTCCCATTCGATCAAGCCTGGTATGACGGCTGGATGGCTGGTCATGAGGCAGCAATGCTCGACCTTATGGATGGTATCTCCTTATACATGCTTTTTCAGCAGGTTGAACCTCGGGCCCCCAAAGAGGAATACTATTGGGTCCCTGAGCCAACTTGGCAGGATCCAATGGATCTGGATCCTAACCCTCTCCAAGGCTACGCCATACCGGATTACTTGACACATTATGTGGAGGATGATCTTGTTCAAAAGGACCCTCGTGTCTTAAGGGATCATGTTTCCGCTTTCAATTCAATCTTCAACGTAGTCTGTGATGCTGATCATGACCCCTGTTCTTACGTTGTGATTGAGGAATTCCCTCGTCCCAATAGTCCTTATAATAGTAACAGGGACAGTAGCATCATGGTTACGGACCTTGTCCCACCAACCAATCTTTGGGATGTCGATGAGATAGGTTACATTGAGGTAGGAACAGAAGTTTGGGCAGTTAACCGCTTGTAGACACCCCAATTTGGACAATTCAAATTTCCTTGATTCGTGGCCCGGAGGCTCCCCGATGATGAATATGGGATCGAACAAGCCTTAGACCAATGGAACGATGCTCCTTGAAGGACTTTAAAAGGGAAATAAAATGTCAAAAATCATTTTCAAGCGCTCTGGATCAATCCCAAGCGCTCCAGACCTTTTCCAAAACCATTGACCAGTCAACTCTCGAGCGCTCGAGAGTGAAGTCCCAAGCGCTCGAGATCACTCTCAAGCGCTCGAGATTTTTGTACTGCCCAATGGATGAGGGAGCTTCCCCACTATCCATGCAGTCATCATTTCAGCCGTTCAAGCTGGTCTTTGCCTTAGACCATACTCAATCTCAGTCAGAGATGAGTCAGGGCTGAAGATTCCAAATGATATTTTTCCAAATTGAACCATAGGCTATGTTTTGCTATAAAAGGAGCTCTTCAGCTCAGAACCTGGAGGAGCTCTCTCTCTAGACCTTTTCTCTGAGATTTCAAAGTAGAAAAACCAATTCTCATCCTTTTGCAAGTAAAAGTCCCATTTTCAAAAGCAAAAATAAGCCAAAAACCCAAGGTATCAAGAAGATGGAAGGGGTTCTGATCATCTCCACCTTCTGATCTCCTGAGACTTCCATCCCTCTCCCATTTTCCAAGCCCTTCTTTCAAGGAGCAAGGTTCCAAGTTAAAAGGTAAAAGCCTCACACTTTGGTGTCAACCAAAAGCAAGGCTGCTTCTTTCCTTTTGAGGGAGGCTTCCCAGCTCACTCTAGTCCTCAATACTGGAAGTGAGAAGGAAATGCCTTAGTGTTAAGACAAGAGCAAAGGGTCACAAGTGTTTTCCATGCATGCAGCACTGAAAACACTCCCGAGCGCTCGGGACTACTCTAGAGCGCTCGAGAGTGGTGTCAGTCTCATTTTTCATTTTTTGCAACATTTAAGCTAACATGCAAGGGATATAAAGACAAGTCCCAACCAAGAAGGGTTTTCTTAAAATGTTTTTGCTGTATCCGATCTGATTTTCACAAAGAAAAAAGATGAAGATCATTTTTCATGTAAAAGAAGTATAAAAACATGTTTTTCAGTAGGTTAAAAAGGGAATCTTTGACATGCAAAATGAACAAATAGATCAGTTGCATTAAGACATCAAAGCTTTGGTTGGTTGAGATCAGTCTGGGGTGCAGCTCACTCCAGAGCGCTCGAGTCTACTCCAGAGCGCTCGGGAGTTCTCTGTATGCCATTTTATTCATGTCTTCCTTCATTTTAGTTCTTGTAATGCTCTTGCATGCCTTGCATGTGACCTTTTAGTCTTTTGATCTATAAAACCACCGTTCTTGGAAGGAAAGGACACATGACCTGATGGAGTAGGGGCCTGACCCTGATCTACCAGGTCTCCTACTGAAGCCTGTTCATGCTTGAAACCATTTTAGTTTACATTTTCAGTATTATATCCTATTGTATTCTGTTGTACTAACACTATTTGCAAGTGGGGCATGCAAAATTCTCAAGCACTCGGGAATGCTCCCAAGCGCTCGAGAGTGTATAAGTGACAGGGTGTTTCAGCTTCTAGCATTTTTGTATTTCGTCACCATCCTTCATCTACTCACTGTTCACATGCAAATTCTGTACTTCATGCAATTGCGGATACGTGCTAACTGCTTAATGAAATAAAATCTTTTGAAAAATCCCACGAATGTCTAGTAGAGACCGATTTCGAATCGGGCGAGGGGGGTGCCGTAAAACCCTTCCCCCCTCGTAACGTGGCTCCCGAACCCTTTTCAAACGAATCTCTGGTTTTCAATTCAAATCGATCATTTTCAAATCAAAACGGTTTCTCGGGTGGCAAACCACAAATCCGGGTGGCGACTCTTCAAAATTTTCAAATCAATTCTAAAAAAAAAACGAGGCGTTTCTTTTCGGGCCGCCCCAATATCCACCCGGGGCTGTGGTAGCCCACAGTGGCGACTCTGCTGGGGAGATGATTTAATTGATACTTGAGAAAAGTTGGTATGTTGATAAAATGCCCCAATTTCCTTAAGTATTAATTAAATTAGTGAGCCAAGCTTGAAAAACGTTTGTGGGATTTTTAGAGGATTTTATTTTAACTTTTATTTCTTGTATATATATCTTGTGCAGCCCCGCTGTTGTGTTTCGGCAATCTTGCCCGGCTTGCCGGTGACAAGGAATCCCGGAATGCTCAGCAACCCTCGACCGTGATGAGTCATCCCTACCGTTTGTACCATTATTGGGTGTACGCTCAATAACGGGAGGTATACTTTGACTCTAGTCCGGGGGACCCATTTCAAGCCAAAACCCGGCCTCTGTACATGTGTAGCAAACCATAGAACCTTTCAAACTAGGACAGGAGCCTGCAGGGTAGGGCTATGTGCTATAATCTGTTAAATGCTGCATTGCATCTTGCATCATCATCATGCTGTCAGCTACGATTCTCGAGACTCGCTCGCGCAGTCTTCGAAAGGTTGCCAAAACCCGATGAAGAGTCACGCACCCTAATGCGTGTTGATAAACCTCATTAGTCCTCGAACCCGAACCTAGAAGAAACTAAGATTCTGCTAAGTCCTTGACTAAGCATTCGATCGGGATTTAACCAGAAGAAAGGAATGATAGGGGAGCAGAACATTGTGATGCCAACACCATTCAGGATAAAAGCAAGTGTACCGCTTACGCCACTTCGATTATCACAACACATTGTCCGCCTCGAGTCATTCCGAACCAATGGTCAAATTGTCGATGGAATATCAGCCAAATATTTAGCTTATTTTTAGCATCTTTTGGGCATCGACTGTTCCTAAATGAGGATACACCCTAAAAATCTGAGGATTGAGGCAACCTCCCGCAAGTCAATCGTTTTTGAAAAAAAATCAAAGTCGATGACGTGACGATGAGACACTCATTTTCTAAAATCATGCACAAATTTCATAAAAATGCAAGCAGGAACCGCGTCTGAGCTTAAGTTTTTGGCTTTGCTGTCAGTTCTGAGCAATTGGGCCGAGAAAGAAGAACATCATACCCTCCTGGGCCAGACCCTTGGGACAGAGATTGGAACGGCTCCAACTACAAGCAGACTCCGTCAGTGCATCAGATTTGGGGGCGGAAATGGATCTATTGATCGGAGGCTTGAACCCGAGCGCAGGCAACCCAAACCCAAACCCAAGCGGAGGCAACCCAAATCCGAATCCCAATCCAAACATTAACCCGAACGGAGGCAACCCTAACCTGAATCCAAGCGGAGGCGAGCCAAAATCCGAACCCAAATCCTGTTCCTAATCCCCGTCCAAACCCTAACCCAAACCCGGGAAATCTGAACGGAGAAATGGCTCAGATCAGAGAAGATATTCAATGCCTGGGCGAACGTACTGATAACCAAATTGCCCAACTTATGATGATGATCACTGGAGTTGCACGACGCCTTCCACCACAGACCCAGAATCCGGTACTAAACCCAATTCCTATCCCAAACCCAAATCCAAACCCAACCTAAACTTCAACCTTAACCCTAACCCGAATCCAAACCAAGAGCAGCTGGTCTTTGATTTGGAAACCCCGCAGAATCCCGAGATGGCAGCAGTATTAGCGAAGCTCACCCAGCTAGAGGAGTCTGTTGCAAGAAATGAGAAGATAGCGTCGACTGGCTTTGACATCAATAAGCTTTGCCTGTTTCCTAATGCAAAGCTTCCAGAAAAGTTCAGGCCAATTGATTTTGCTAAGTTTGACGGAACAGGAGACCCAAAGGCACACCTGACGGGATACATTGGAGCACTTTCCATGTGGGGAGTCGAAAAGGATGCTATGGCACAGATGTTCTCACAGACTTTGGTGGGTCATGCTCTGCATTGGTTTACTTCACTGGATGAAAGAAAGAAGCGTTCTTGGGAGGATATATGCGCAGCTTTTGTGGCGCAGTACGATTACAACATTCAGTTGGAGGTGACCACCCGTGAATTGGAGTCAATGAAGATGGAAGCAAAAGAAGCCTTTGCCGATTTCGTGAAAAGATGGAGGGCTAAGGCAGCACAGATGAAGGATAGACCGAGTGACAGGGACCAAATCCGGATGATTGTCCGTAATCTTCAACCCACCCTGGCAAGACATATGGTGATGGCCCAAGCATGCTCAGACTTTAAAACATTCTTCGACACAGGCTTAGCCGTCGAAGAAGCAGTTCAGTTGGGGATCCTTGACAAGCCCGAACCCGCTCCTAAGCCCAAGAAGGTATACTCCGGAAACAGCAGCAACCTATTCGGCAACGCCAACTACACCAACCTTCCCAACACCTCCACAAATACAACCCAAGCCGAACCGGTAAACCAGATAGCCACCCAAACCAGTCAACCGCGTACCCAGCCCCGCACTTTTGCTCAGTTCTCAGCACCACTCTCCGCCGTGCTCGAGAAATTGGTCGAAAGCGGCACCCTCAAGCCACTTACCCCTACTCCCTTACCTCAAAAACTACCCGCATCCCACAATCCTAACGCATACTGTGCCTATCACCAGAATGTGGGCCACCTAACCGACAACTGCTTCCGTCTCCGCCATGCAATCCAAGACCTGATAGACAACAAAACTCTCCCTATGCCACCACAGAAACCAAACACCGTCTCAAATCCACTCCCAAAGCATTCCAATGCCCGCACCAACCTCATCTCCATAAGCCAACCTTTTAACCCTAGCCTTTACATCATTCCTGATACCCAACCCAAGCCAGCCATCGAGTTGCCAGTTGAGGATACGGTCTGCGCGCTTGAGACCGTGGAATGGGACTTTCAGGTAAGGTGGGAAGATCTGGTGCAAGATTTCTTGGCGGTGGAAGAAAGGGCTTTTATTACTGGAACATGGCCTGTGGCACTTAACCCTAGCCAAGTTGAGGAATTGGAACATGGAGAATGGAGGCAGGACTGGGATGAGATCATGGCTGATCCGTTGGATGGATATTCTCTGTTTGCGCTATTCATGGAGCCCGAACATGTCAAGGAGGAAGATAAATGGGAATGGGAATGGGAGCCCGAACCCAACGGATGGCACTGGATGGATGATTCTGACCCCCTAGACGAAACAACATTGGCATACCTTTTTCAAGAAGAAGAGATAGTGGAAGAAATGGATCTGATGAATCCCCGTATGTTATTAGGGCTCAACGCTAGGACCATTGTCAACCTTACTCGAGACTCCGATGCTCTGGAACGTTCCACGGATTATCTTTTCTTCCCACAGGAATTCATCGTCGAAGAGTTCTCTTCCAAACCAGTAGTTCAAATCCCTGATGAGCCCAGCATCTGCGTGTTGGATCCAGAAGATCTGTGGGGAAAGTCTGAATTGGTAAATGTGTGGATGAATGGTGAGGAGTTGACCGTCAACAAGGCCATGTTGGATGAAGGATCTCTGCAGATTAGCAATGACAACAGCAGCAACAATGCCAATTTCTGGAATTCTCTAGAGGAGGATAGCATCTGGCATGCTTTGGAAGTGGAAACTCTCAACGAGACTTTGGAGAAGACAGCAATCGACAAGGGGAAGCGTAAGGCGGATGATTACGACTTGGACTTCTCTGATTTCTGGGAAGGTACCTGGTGGGAGCCAATCCCCAAAACAATTAGTAACCTTACCAGAAGTGGAAGGGTCTACCAGCCTACCAACCTCCAACAGGGTAGCTCATCTCGAGCCCCTCCACCGCAGCAGAATGCTCCTGTCAACCCCATAAGCCTGAACACCCCCACCCCTCCAGCTCCACAAAACAACCCTCCTAGCTCCACTAAAACTAACCCACCTACCCAGCCCAAATTGTCCATTGACCTCAACTCACTCCCTGAACCTGATCCGAAAGCCTCCACTGATCCTATTATCCGTCAACCCCTGCTCGCATGTCCATGTGGGGAGTGTTAGCCGCCTCTCGCGAGCACCGCCGTAAGCTCGTGAACACCCTTTCCAGGTTCGAGGTCCCCTCTGATATTGCCCCAGAAGCTCTTATTGCCCTTATAACCCCGAACCTCGCCCAGCATACATTGTCCTTCACCGAGAAAGATTTGCCGCCTGAAGGAGCTGACCATAACAAACCCCTTCACATCACCATGAAATGCCTGGGAAAGTGGATTCCAGCAATCCTTGCTGATAATGGCTCCGCCATTAACGTGTGTCCACTCCGCACTGCCTATTGTCTCGGTCTAAAAAATAAGGATTTTACACCATCGAACTTGGGCGTTCGTGCTTATGACAATACTCGTCGTGATGTTTTGGGTACAATCAACTTGGAGTTGGCAACTGGCAAGTTCAAAACCACCATCGAATTCTGTGTGCTGGAAATACCCGCATCTTTCAATCTCCTGTTGGGAAGGCCTTGGCTACATCGGCCGGATGTTATGGGAGTGCCCTCAACACTGCATCAAAAACTCATCCTGGGTTTGGAATCCGGAACTCTTATCATCTATGGAGACTTAGGTATCCGTCCGCACGCCGAGGACAATTCCCCGCTACTTGAGATTATGCATGGAGAGGAAGATGTTGCCATGGGAGGTTTTGCCGTTATGACTTCGAAGGTGTGTACCATCCGGGCTGAGGACGGTTTCTTGGTGAGCTCTGCAGCATTGGAAATTATGAAACGGATGAAGTATCTACCGGGCATGGGCTTGGGACTTTACGCTCAAGGTGTCCCCGAATTCCCTGACTTTCCGATAACGAGCGTTTTGGTCTAGGATATGAGGCCAAGAAGGGTGATTCAACAAAGAAATGGCGCAATCGTGCCAGGCCCATGCAACGGAGATGAAATCAAAGGAGAAGGAGCCGCTATACCAAGGAGAACTTGAGCCCTTTGTGGACCTTGAAACGAAAATGAAGTATCCCGGCGAAATCTTTGCCAATGACACCTGGGAAAGTGACGAAGAAGTTGCAAAGGTGGAAGAGTTGTCTGAGGCACTCGATTGGTTGGAAGCTTTTGGTTTGGGCGGTCTCCAACCCTGTTTGAAGGCGAGGATCCAGAGGGTATGATGCAAGACCCTGCTGTGCTGATGCTTGGAAATGAAGAAGAAATTGAAGATCCTTCCAAACTCATTGTGGAGGCTGTAGGCGTTTATGATAATTGCACTTTCATTCCACATGTAACTCGCACTCACAGCACCTGCACTGAGTTTGAGTCTGAGTACGACATTGACTCGTCGTCTAGCACAAAGTCGGAGTTTGTGCCCCATCGGCCTTCCACTTCGTAGCTTTTACTTCGAATTCGAGTCAACCGCTGTATTCCCCCCGTCTGATGAACTGGTTAATGAAATGAATGACGTTTTCGCTTACTTGCCGATTTTTGAAATAAATTGTTTGGATCCCGACGATGAAGGAATAAATCTCGATGGGGACATTCCCAAGGAGATCTGTTCCCTCATCGATCGCGAAAATGAAAGGCATGCTCAGCCTTTAAAAGAAGAAATAATCTCAATAAACTTGGGTGATGAGGACAACCCTCGATTGGTTCAGGTAGGTTCCGGGCTGTCTCCCACTGAGCTTCAATAGCTCACCGATTTACTAAAGGAATTCAAAGAGGTTTTCGCTTGGTCCCACGCAGACATGCCCGGAATCGACCCGGAGATAGTCGAGCACAGAATCCCTCTCTACCCTGACGCAAAACCCGTTAAGTAAAAATTGAGAAAAATGCGGCCTGATTGGGTATTAAAGATAAAAGAAGAACTCATGAAACAAATCGACGCTGGTTTTCTAATCGTAACAGAGTACCCCACTTGGGTAGCCAACATCGTTCCTGTCTCCAAAAAGGACGGAAAAATCAGAGTATGTGTCGATTTCAGGGATTTGAATAAAGCGAGCCCCAAGGACGACTTTCCATTGCCACATATAGACGTACTCGTTGATAACACTGCAGGGCACGCTTTACTTTGCTTCATGGATGGCTTCTCGGGATACAATCAGATTCTCCTAGCTCCGGAAGACAGGGAAAAGACCACATTCATCACCGAGTGGGGGACATACTGTTATCGGGTTATGCCATTTGGGTTGAAGAACGCCGGTCCTACGTATCAGAGGGGTGCTACCACGCTGTTGCACGACATGATTCACAAGGAGGTCGAGATTTACGTTGGTGACATGATAGTGAAGGGAAAGGAAAGGAAAGACCATCTCCCGGCGTTGAGAAAGTTCTTTGAGAGGATTCGAAAGTACATAATGCGACTCAATCCACAGAAGTGCACGTTTAGGGTCACGGCAGGAAAGATGCTTGGATTCATGATCACGACCAGGGAGATTGAGGTGGATCCTTCTAAGATTAAAGCTATTCTCGAGATGAAGCCGCCTTAGTCCGAGAAGGAAGTCCGGTGTTTCTTGGGAAAAATTCAGTTTATCAGCCGGTTCATCGCCAAGTTGACTTTGACCTGCGAGCCGTTGTTTCGCCTACTCAAGAAGGATGTGAAATTCGAGTGGAACGACAAGTGCCAAAAGGCTTTCGAAGCAGTGCGAACTTACCTCCAGAATCCGCCCATCTTGATGCCACCCATCCCGGGAAAACCTTTGATCCTGTACTTGTCCGTCACGCCCTCATCAATGGGGTGCATGCTCGCACAAGAGGGAGATGATGGGGTTGAAAGAGCAATCTACTACCTGAGCAAGAAGATGGTGGGGAGCGAAGAGCGATATACTTCATTGGAGAAGACATGTTGGGCGCTCGTTTGGGCCACAAAGAAATTGAGACACTACATGCTGTCTTATTCGGTGATACTGATTTCTCGGATGGACCCCCTCAAATATCTATTCGAGAAGCCAGCACTTACCGGTAAGCTAGCACGTTGGTTGCTCTTATTGGCCGAGTTCGAGATCAAGTATGTCACCCGCAAGTCGGTGAAAGGAAGAAGTATGCGAGTTTTTAGCGGATCGCCCGATCGAAGGGCGAACACCTGCTGAATTCCAATTTCGATGAAGACGTAATGAGCTATCAACGAAACATGGACATTGTACTTTGACGGAGCTGCCAATCAGAAAGGTTTCGGGATCGGCATACTATTGGTCTCACCCGAAGGGTCACATATTCCCTTAGCTTTCAAGTTGAACTTCGAAGTCACGAATAATGAGGCAGAATACGAAGCGTGTATTGTAGGAATGGAAGCTGCATTGGAAATTGGAGTCAAGGTCTTGGAAGTTGTGGGGGATTTCAACTTGGTTGTGTCACAAGCCAATGGGGAATGGAGGGTCAAAGACGAGAAGATGAAGCCGTATCATCAGCAGCTCGACGAGCTTATTCCGAATTTTCAAAAGGTGACTTTCACGCATGTCCCGAGGAAGAAGAATCGCTTCGCCGACGCATTCGCTACCTTGGCATCCATGCTGGAACTTCCGATTGGGGTGAAGCTAAGGCCTGTTATGATTGAGCAAAGAGGCAAGCATGTGTACGACTATGTCATGAACATCGACGAGCCTGATGATGGACTCCCTTGGTTTCACGACATTTGGAATTTCGTCGAAAAGGGAGAGTTCCCTGCGGATTCTACCAGGAAGGATCGGATCGCATTACAACGATTGGCATCTCAATACATTATCTGTGGTGGAAAATTGTACCGGCGATCTCCGTGCGGAGTCCACAAGTTGTGTATTCACGGTGATGACACGAGAGCAGTGATGGAAGAAGTCCATGAGGGAGTTTGTGGACCCCACATGAATGGAATGATGCTAGCGAAGAAAGTTCTGAGGTTGGGTTACTATTGGTCGACCATGGAGACAGATTGCATCGAGTATGTGCGCCGATGTCACAAGTGCCAAACTCATGCTAATCTTATTCATGTACCTCCCTCGGAGTTACACCCAATGGCGACACCATGGCCATTCTCCGCCTGGGGCATTGACGTCATTGGAAGGATCACGCCTGCGGCTTCTAACGGGCACAGGTTCATTTTGGTAGCGGTCGATTATTTCACTAAGTGGGTTGAGGCAGCCTCGTATAAGACTCTGACGGTAGTTCAAGTGGCTCACTTTATCAAGCAAAACATCATCTATCGGTATGGAGTCCTTCAAGCCTTCGTATTCGATAATGGTGTTCACTTCAGGAAAGTTCTAGCTCTTTGGTGAATTCAAGATTCAAGTGCATCACTCAACCACTTATCGGCCACAAACGAATGGGGCAGTCGAAGCAGCTAATAAGACCATCAAGTCAATCCTCGAAAGGACTGTCGAATCAGCTAGGGATTGGCACGAACAGCTACCGCTAGCTTTGTGGGGATACCAGACGTCTATCCGCACACCGACGGGGGCAACACCCTATTCTTTGGTGTACGGTATGGAAGCCGTTCTCCCCATCGAGCTAGAAGTTCCATCGCTCAGAGTCATGGCCGAACAAGGAATAGATGAGGCCGAATGGATCAGCGAAAGGTTCGAGGAACTCATGTTGTTTAACGAAAGGAGGCTGCGAGCATTGTACCACATCCAGGGTTATCAGCGGAGGATCGCCCGAGCATTCAACAAGAAGGTGAAATCGAGGGACCTGCAAGAGGGAGACATGGTAGTCAAGGAAATCCATGCACCGATCTTTGATCTTCGAGGAAAGTTCCGACCAAAGTGGGCTGGTCCGTACATCATCAAGTTGATCCTTTCCGGAGGAGCAACGCAATCATTGATCTTGACGGCAGCGAATTCTCAAATCTTGTCAATTTGGATCAACTCAAACGATATTACCCTGAGAGAGCTCGCTGGGCCGAAACCGCAAAGGCGGGCGGTACCAGGCAAAAATTAGAGCAAGCATGCTAGGTGAAAACCCGCAAAGGCGGCCTAGGCAAAAGTTAAGGCAAAAAGTCGAAAAGAGCTCACTAGGCCGAAAACCCTGAAGAGGCGGTTCTAGGCAAAATTTAGAGCATAAAAGGAGAGTGTTAATACCCGGAGCGAACCCTAGCTTGAACTACGTATGGGCCTGATTCCCTTTCTTGAGGATACGTAGGCAATCTCACTCACGAGGTTCGGTCCTAAATTTCAAAAATCCAAATCCAAATTGACAAGTCAAGATGTTTTTCTTTCAAGGCGCATGCGATTAATCAACCGAAAGGGGGAAACCCTTAATCAGTCAATTTTATTCCGATGATTTCTTTATTACAAGCTGAGCATGAAAAAGAAAAACACGCAACGGAACCTAACTTTTATTTCAAAAAAACGGCAAAGTAAGCTTTTAACCCCTCCTTGCTTCCACATCTCTCCTCAACCACTTCCGGTATCTGCCTGTCAAAGCAATGGAGAAAAGAGGATCGCCTGGCTTAGTCCTACGAGCCTCCCACGTTCGAACATAACTCTGAAGGCCCGGAATGGTAAAGGGAGGGAGATGAAGCACTTCTGAACCCGGGGGCGGCACCTCCTGGCTATGCCCAAGCTGGCGAAGGATGCGGAATGGTGAGTAGAAGGTAAAGCCTGTCAAGCCAGCCACGAACACGTGCGTTGAGCCCATATTGCTCACAGTCATAGCAGGATGTCTCAGCCAATGGCACCGCCAAGCAATGTCATCTTCCTCTGCAGATGCAAAGAAATCAGCCCAGTCATCTTCGTTGCTGTACATCACCTGGAAGAGACGGTTCCATCAACTCGCTCGATACCACCATTCATTCGCCGGCGGTGTCAGCAAATTCAACTTGTCACAAAGCCATATCTGTCAGAAAAAGAGAGAAAACAAGTAAGGAGCCAGATAAAGCCTAAACCGAGCGTCGAGGTAAAATGAATGTGAGAAATAGAAAAAGGAGAGCTGAGTGAGGTCCCCAACCTGCAGCAACAGCGGGTTGCCACTAAAAACCCTCGTGCATCCAAAGACGAACGAGATCCAACCCCATCAAGTTTTCGCAAGGACCAAGGAGCAACGTCTTGCGAGCCTCAATCTGAGCGACTCCGACCAATAGAGCACTTGGGCTGATCAACAGATGGAACCAGCAAGAAGGCCGCCAGGAGGCAAATGTAGCAAGCATCATCCGGCGACCTTGATGCTCAAAGTCCGTCAGGTTTCCAGGTGGGTGAATCTCTCGTACAGCTGCATGATGTTGATAGCATTACCCCGGGTCAAGAACTCAACGCCCGCTGACACCCAGTTTGGCTTTTACGATATTCTTCATGCTCTCTCTAAGCATTGGAACAATCGGCTTCATGGAGTCGTGGCTCCCTAGGTAGGCGTGGAATTCCTCGACAGTGGGGCATAGCTCTTGAGAACCAAAGCGAAAGACATGCACTTCAGGATCCCAAAAGCGTGTAGCCGCGTGCAGCAGGACAGGACGGATGGCGATCTCGCGGAGGTACTTCAAAGCATGAAGGCGGTGCCCTCGGAAGTTCAGCCAATCGATGCCCTCGAGGCTGTCCAACCAAGGGCGGAGCAAGTCTTGGTTCAACATGGCCATGAGAAATGAAGTTTTGGAAGGAAAATGATGGTTTGAAGTGTGAATGATTTACCAAAGATGGGTTCAGTATTTATAGAGGACTGGAAGGGGGGCAATCCTTCACACACCAGCCTTGAAACTCAGCAAACTTGTATTTTCCAAAACTAATTGCTTGCATTTTCAAGATTTCAAACTTTGGAAACTTGGTAAAGCTTTGAAAATACACTAGTCTTGCTTTGGGAAGCCACTGATTCCTGGGAAACAGCCCATGCACATTTACAAGGCGTCTGGAAAGTGTGCATACAGAAGAAAGCAGCATGGTAGATCTAGAAACTGACCTTGGGAAGCTGCAGGAGTTTGCAGATCACAGAAGTCCCGAGCGCTCGAGAGTTAATTCCCAAGCGCTCGACAATACTCTCGAGTGCTCGAGAGTTCTGCAATTTTCAGCAGGTCTGATTTCCTGGTTCTTGGCTCCAATGCAGCACCGTAACCTCAATATGCCCGGTTCAGCAGCTTGCAATCTCTCTTAGAGGGAATACAGCACTTCTAGTTGTCAGTTCGTTCAAATGTTCATATGTGTCCCTTGAAAAACCTCAAAATTTCAATGATTTCCTTCCCATCGATGTGTCAAAACTCGTGTCGAGAGCATTTGTTCGATTCCAATGGCATACGCAAGTCTTAATATGTGCTAGTGACTATGTGAAACGGTCAAACGCACGTTAAAGCTTATGGAATCAATTGTTGCTCTCAAACGCCCCTATTTCATTGCTCATGGTGGCATTAGAAGCACGCACTCGGAATAAATGCTCCCGTGTCCCATTCTCGTGTCCAATCTCGGTTAAGTTTAGTCGTTATTTTCCTTAGTGCTTGCGAATTCCACATTGAGGGCATTCTTGTCATTCCAAGTCAAATTCCATGAGTCGAATTGATTTTGTCAAGTTTTTATTCCGTTTTAAGAGTATCGGTTGAAATTCGCGTGCTCTTTGCGTTTTTTTTCAAAGCTAGACGGATATATTTCATAAAATACAATTCTTGAAGGAAAGTGCAAACGAATGCAAACGGATAAAAGAGCAAATTTTCATAAATAAAATGCGGCATTTACAATGAGTAAGGAAGGAAGTACATAAGCTGGGGCAAACACACGCCCAATCCTATCTACTAGGGCACGCAGGCCCAAACAAAACCAAGGCACGCAGGCCTGGAAACTACAACTACGCTGGCACACAGGCCCATGCAAAAGAAAAGCCTGACAAAGCAAAAAACTAAAGCTCAGCCCAGGCGAGTCCTCTTCTGCTGACGTCCCTCGGACTCAGAACTCTCGACCTCGACCTCGTCATCATCATCGTCATCGTCAGAAGGGCCTGAGGCGCTACTCGAGTCAGTAGACCCTAAGGCTCGTGACTCGAGCGACTCCTCTGTGTCCTCCTCAGACTCCTCGCGAGCGGGTCTCCGCCGTAACGCTGCTCTAGCCACCTCGAACTGTCCAGCCCCTGCTCTCTGTCTACCCTGGCCTCTCGCGCTAGTGGAAGCTGGAAAGCTCGTGGTAACCTGCGGCTGTGTCCTGGCTGAGCGTCGTGGCTGCAGCTGCATATCATAAGCATTCATTCATTTGATACATGTTTTAAAATCCAATAAAATATATATGCATGCATTCACATTTTCATACCTGTGCAGCAACAGGTAAGGCAGGCTCAGGAACAGGTCTGGTCTGAAGGGTCCTTCCCTTGGCGCAATCCTTCAATAGCTGCCGCATCCCCACCATCAGCATAATGGCCTGCTCAGCCCATTCTCGCGGCACCTGCAATGGTTCAAAGGTCAAAACAATATATGCATGAATAAGGAGCATTTGAAGCAGGGAAAGAAGCAAAGTCGTATTATACCTGTGCTGGAAGTCGCATCGGTAGATGCGGAAGGCATGGAATGTCCAACAACGCACGTGCTCCAGAAGGGTCTCTCACCCCTATCGTCTAGTCCAGTGTAGGCAACCCGACTGGAAAGTCTCGGCTGCCCTCGGAACTTTTGTGCTACCCTCACCTCGTCCTGAAGTGCCACCCCGCCCACCGGCAGGAGGCCTAGCACCTCGCCCCCTTCCACGTGAAGAGCGACCGTTGCGGCCCCGCCCTCTGGTCTCAGCTCCAATCTCACCTCCAGGCTCACCTCCAGCCTCGTCTCCAACTGCACCTCCAGCCTCCCTCCTGGCTCTCCTAGCCTCAGCCTCAGCAACCCGCCTCTCCAGCTCCCTCTCTACACCCAAGCTGGTAGCCAAGTATCTGTCCCTGTATGTCGCATAGTCCAACGTGCGCCGCAGATATCTCTCCAAATCAGTATCCGGCACCGTGAACTGCTCCAGCTCAGCCCGAGTGTAGGTCGCAGTCCGCTGCACTCGTGGGGGGAGTGGCCCCGGCACGATGAACTCAGGAGTACCGAGTGACTGCCGGGTCACCCGATCCCCCAAGTACCACTGCCACCCCAGCAAGACCCTGCTCCTTGTCACCTCCCGGCTCCTCGGAAGGAAGTTAGCCACCACCCTGGCCCATCGGTCCCAGTGAACCTGCATTTGGTATTCTGGCATCAGCAAGCAAAGGATTTCATTTTGGACAATACATGAAAGGAAAGAAAATGTCGATGTTTGTACCGTAATCCCAGTGATGTTATCCAGCCAGCGCCGGAAAGTCATCACCTCTCCTCGTCGCTCCTTAGCCCTCCGGTAGTCCGTACTCCATGCCAGCGCACGTGGAAGTAGGTGAGGATTTGTGCAAGTGTTCTCGGGCGGGAACATGCCCAAGACCTCGTAAGCCCAAAGCTGCAAGTCATGAAGATCAATTCAATTCAAGTCAATGCGAGTTCAATTCAACAAACCAGTCGATCAATCAATCAAAGCAATTCAAAGCAATAACGTCGAGTCATACCTCTATCACCCTCCAGTATCCGCCAATGGTGTCCCCCACCCCGCGTGTGGCGGCTCGAGCGTGAGTGTGCACAGAGCAAAGACCGCCCTGGGCCGAACTGGTCTGCCTCGCTCGGACGCCTGCACGCCAAGTAACTCAGGTGAACTCGAGATCGCCTGAGCGGGAATAGAGAAGCCCCAAACAGGTAGCAAATAGGCCCTGGCCATCTGGGCGCCTCAACGTCGTCCGGCTCATGATCGATGCACCATAAGCGCCCGTGCTACGATACACCTCCGTGGCGCGGGACTCCGTCGAGGAACCACCTCAGGGCTGCATCATCCAGCGCTATACTCGGGTCGAATGGAATCGGCTCACCTCCGACCCGGAGCCCTGTAATCGCTGCGAAGTCAAGGGGCGTCACCGTCATCTCCCCGAAACGGAAGTGGAACGTGTTGGTGGTGTCCCACCACCGCTCCACTAGTGCTGTCATCACCGCACGGTCAACCCTCGCCGACGTCAGCAACTGGATGAACGGCCCGAAACCAGTCTCCTCCACCAGCTCCCGCACTCTCCGGGGCAACGCCAAGAAGTGCTGCAATGAATGACCTGAGCCTCCGTGACCATAAATGTCTCTGGTGCGCTGTTTCAACAAAGCAAGGAAATAGCATCAGTGAACAAAGCAATGATTCAACGAAGCAAGTTAAATGCAGAAAGTAAAATATTAAACTCATACCGTGGTCCATCCTGAAGAAATGTGCGAGGCTCGATCTCGCAGGAGCATGTCCTCGGGGTAATCCGTCCGTGCAGGGACGTAGCCAGTCTTCCCTGTCGGCTCAAAGAAGTGCAACCGTGGCGCGTAAGTATCTGCCATAAACCCAGGGCGCGCACGGCCCAGGTAGGCCTTCGCCTCAGCGACTGCAGTGACTCGTTCCTCGATCACCACCTCCGCCTCCGGCTCCTCCCCCAACTCCCTATCCTCCATCTCCGACCCCACTCCGAGTCCTCCAACATCTGGTACCCTATCCCCACTGAGTAATGCTCCCAGCATAGCGCTGAGACCTGATCCTCCGGAGTCCTCGCTCCCCTCAGCACCTCTCTAACCCCAGCATCAAGACCAAGGACGTCCAGTATGTCCTGTGGCCTCGCAGTGTCTAAAAAGTCTCCCTCCACGAATGGGACCGGCTGTGAAGCTCCAATCCCGGTATCACCAACCCGCGGCTCCACCTCCGTCGTCCTCAGAACTGGTGTCGCGACGACGCGGCCGCCTACCACCACCTCCCCACTAGTATCACCCCTCTGCTCGCCGCCCACCCGCTCTGCCGCTGCGAACAACTCCTCCACTGTCGGAGTGAGAGGAGTGCCCATGCCCTCACCCCTGCTACTAACCATCCCATCTCTGCTACTCGTGGCGTCCGTGCCACCGTGGACCCTACTACTATCTCCCCCAATTTCAGCCTCACCAACATGGTCCCTCGTGTTCGGATCGCCGCCACCATCTGCCGTGGTCTCCCTGGCCATCCCATCATCATCCGACCTGCCCTCGCCGCTAGTGACACTCTCCATCACCACCTCGGGACCTTGGCTCTCACCCTCTACCGCCGTGCTCCCTCCAGCACCTCCCCTCGCCGCTGTATCCTCACCCCTGGCCCTGCTATCCTCCTCCACCGCCGCCGTGCTCGTCGCCGCCGCTGCCTCCTCGCGGCTGGGCAGCCCCCGATCACCGTTACTGGCCATTCCCCTCTCCTCTCTTTCCCACGAGGCTTTTGGCCCCTTTCTTCGGATCTCGTGGCACACCACGGCCCAGTGGAAGATTGCGGAGATCTCGAGATCTCGGGCCCGATCCGTTTTGAGAGGATGAAAGAGTCTGAGATAGAGAGAAGAGAGAGAGATCGATCGTCTGAGAGAGAGAGAGAGATTGCCTGAAGAAGAGAGCGAGTTCGATCGAGCGTCAGGAGTGTACGGTTATTCTGGTTCACGAGCGCTCGAGAATAAGTTTGAACCCCAAACCTGATGAAGAAGATGTAAGGACGGTAGGCCCCAGCCAAGGTCTCGAGTGCTCGAGACCACTCCCGAGCGCTTGGGAGTGGTTCTGAGCGCTGAGGTCTGTTCCCAGCCTCTATGCCAACCCTCCTTCGTCCTCTACCTTGCCCCTCTTTCGAGACTTGCTTAGTTTCTTTTTTTTTTTACAAAATCAATCTCAGTCCTGACTTTAACTGCGTCGAGCGAGACAGTAGGAAGCAAACACTAGTCGATGTTATGATTTTGAGCTCACGCTCCTCAACTTGGCATTTTACTTGGTAGTCGATTGAAATTTCGTCTATTTATACTAATCTCAACATGTTGACAGGTATTTCTACCCTACAGATGCTACTTTATCATCGTTCTTTCCGCCAAACAGAGCAACAGGTGGATCATTTACATGTTTATCTTATTCTACCCTACAAATGCTGCTTTATCATCGTTCTTTCCGCCAAACAGATCAACAGGTGGATCATTTACATGTTTATCTTATTAAACTCGTGTCGATCATTTCTCGTGCATGCACCGCATGTGCTTCTTTCCGCCAAACAGAGCAACAGGTGGATCATTTACATGTTTATCTTATTACACTCGTGTCGATCATTTCTCATGCATGCACCGCACATGCTTCTTTCCGCCAAACAGAGCAACAGGTGGACCATTTGCATCAAAATTGTGTCGATTCTTTCTCATGCATGCATTACACGTGCTCGCATTTGCCCCGAAGAACTACGCTGGTCTGATCCTTGTAGAAAAGGGTACGTAGGTAGTCCGAAAGGACGCGACCTCATGCATTGAATGTGCTGTTTTGCATTTGTTTGTGGAATTGAGAATTTTGACTTGGCTTGAATTGGGCTGTCTCAATCTTTGGACGTCACTCATATCCAGACATGATATCGAGCAACGCCCAAAGTGGGGCAACTGTAGACACCCCAATTTGGACAATTCAAATTTCCTTGATTCGTGGCTCGGAGGCTCCCCGATGATGAATATGGGATCGAACAAGCCTTAGACCAATGGAACGATGCTCCTTAAAGGACTTTATGGGGGCGATAAAAGGTCAAAAATCATTGTCAAGCGCTCTGGATCAATCCCAAGCGCTCCAGACCTTTTCCAAAACCATTGACCAGTTCGAGTGCTCGAGAGTGAAGTCCCAAGCGCTCGAGATCACTCTCAAGCGCTCGAGATTTTTGTACTGCCCAATGGATGAGGGAGCTTCCCCACTATCCATGCAGTCATCATTTCAGCCGTTCAAGCTGGTCTTTGCCTTAGACCATACTCAATCTCAGCCAGAGATGAGTCAGGGCTGAAGATTCCAAATGATATTTTTCCAAATTGAACCATAGGCTATGTTTTGCTATAAAAGGAGCTCTTCAGCTCAGAACCTGGAGGAGCTCTCTCTCTAGACCTCTTCTTTGAGATTTCAAAGTAGAAAAACCAGTTCTCACCCTTTTGCAAGTAAAAGTCCCATTTTCAAAAGCAAAAATAAGCCAAAAACCCAAGGTATCAAGAAGATGGAAGGGGTTTTGATCATCTCCACCTTCTGATCTTCTGAGACTTCCATCCCTCTCCCATTTTCCAAGCCCTTCTTTCAAGGAGCAAGGTTCCAAGTTAAAAGGTAAAAGCCTCACACTTTGGTGTCAACCAAAAGCAAGGCTGTCTTTCCCTTCTGAGGGAGGCTTCCCAGCTCACTCCAGCCCTCAATACTGAGAGTGTGATGGGAAGACCTTAGCATCAAGGCAAGAGCAAAGCGCCAAGTGTTTTCCATGCATGCAGCACTGAAAACACTCCCGAGCGCTCGGGACTACTCTAGAGCGCTCGAGAGTGGTGTCAGTCTCATTTTTCATTTTTGCAGCATTTAAGCTAACATGCAAGGGATATAAAGACAAGTCCCAACCAAGAAGGGTTTTCTTAAAATGTTTTTGCTGCATCTGATCTGATTTTCACAAAGAAAAAAGATGAAGATCATTGTTCATGTAAAAGAAGTATAAAAACATGTTTTTCAGTAGGTTAAAAAGGGAATCTTTGACATGCAAAATGAACAAATAGATCAGTTGCATTAAGACATCAAAGCTTTGGTTGGTTGAGATCAGTCTGGGGTGCAGCTCACTCCAGAGCGCTCGAGTCTACTCCAGAGCACTCGGGAGTTCTCTGTATGCCATTTTATTCATGTCTTCCTTCATTTTAGTTCTTGTAATGCTCTTACATGCCTTGCATGTGACCTTTTAGTCTTTTGATCTATAAAACCACCGTTCTTGGAAGGAAAGGACACATGACTTGGTGGAATAGGGGCTGGACCCTGATCTACCAGGTCTCCTGTTGAAGCCTGTTCATGCTTGAAACCATTTTAGTTTACATTTTCAGTATTATATCCTATTGTATTCTGTTGTACTAACACTATTTACAGGTGGGGCATGCAAAATTCTCAAGCGCTCGGGAATGCTCCCAAGCGCTCGAGAGTGTATAAGTGACAGGGTGTTTCAACTTCTAGCATTTTTGTATTTCGTCACCATCCCTCATCTACTCACTGTTCACATGCACATTCTGTACTTCATGCAATTGCGGATACGTGCTAACTGCTTAATGAAATAAAATCCTTTGAAAAATCCCACGAATGTCTAGTAGAGACCGATTTCGAATCGGGCGAGGGGGGTGCCGTAAAACCCTTCCCCCCTCGTAACGTGGCTCCCGAACCCTTTTCAAACGAATCTCTGGTTTTCAATTCAAATCGATCATTTTCAAATCAAAACGGTTTCTCGGGTGGCAAACCACAAATCCGGGTGGCGACTCTTCAAATTTTTCAAATCAATTCTAAAAAAAAAACGAGGCGTTTCTTTTCGGGCCGCCCCGATATCCACCCGGGGTTGTGGTAGCCCACACCGCTCTTAGGCAGATGGTGGACTTTGGGGCGTTCCTTTTTGGGCTGATCCGGAACCTATCACTGAAGTCATGGCAGTCACGGATCTAGACTTTTGAGATTCGTTACTGATGAAGGAATTGGCCGAAGATTTGGGGTTGGACGTGGAAGTTCCTAACGCTTCAACAGTCAGTGACAAAGGAAAATGTAAACTGGGGGAAATCTCTTTTGATCTCTAGGACGTGAATGAAGACCCTCAGGTCGTGCCTTCTTCGGGGAACGTTCACAATGTTACGAGGAGTGGACAGATTTTCCAGCCTGCTAATCTACAAACTGGGAATTCGTCCAACCCTTCTAACCAAAGGAACGAACCTTCTGCTTTCCCAAGGTCTGCACCGCTTAAGGTACCAGTTGGCCTACCAAATGCTGATCTAGTTCAAAGACAGGTTGAGTGGATTCCTGCTGCTATATCAATCTGGGGACTAATCTGTTCCTCTCGTGAGCATCGTCAGAAGCTTTACATCACTCTCTCTCGCATCGACGTTCAGGCTGATGTCACTCCTGTAAGTGCAAAAAAAACGAAAGAGGCTTTGAACAGCACCAAAAGAACAATGGCTACTCGTGATTCCTGCCGAAACCTTAATATGCAAAACAGACAAGGGGTGAGCGCACCTTTTCCTCTTGTGGCAAAGGACCTCCGATGCTTAAGTTAGTATCACGTACTAGAAAGAAACCCTAATTATCAGTAGGAAAATCGTAATGCAATGTATTGCGTAATGCGTACCTTTACCTCTAGGTTTACCTCAAATTTATAGCTTCATGAATGCTTGCTGTCCAAGTATCCTCATTGCCCTAGGTTTCCTATCTCGTATAGGAAACCCAGAATATCTTGAATTCTCATTCCCTTTTTCATTCATCACCTCAGACCATTTAGGATTCTTTCCCATAGCTGGCCGAACATCCCATTCCCGTTGGGTATTTTCTCCAGATCTTATTTTATCAAGATCCTATTTCCTTACGAGATGTCTCCGTTTTGGAACCTTCCAAAGCGTCCCCTACAGCTGAGGCTATTTCCTAGAATACTGCTCTTGTTCGGCCTTCTCGTTGCCGAACAGATTACTTGGCCTTTTGTGCCCGATCCTTTCGGCTCAGGGCATCAGCTACTACATTAGCCTTGCCGAGGTGGTATTGGAGTGTAAACTTGTAATCCTCCAAATACTCCATCCATCGACGCTGCCTCAGGTTCAACTCCTTCTGAGTGAACAGGTACTTGAGACTCTTATGGTCGGTAAAGACCTCGAATTGTTCTCCCCACAAATAGTAACGCCACGACTTGAGGGCGAATACTATAGCGGCCAATTCTAAGTCATGAGTAGGATAATTCCTCTTGTGTGGTCGGAGTTGTCGCGATCCATAGGCTACAACTTTCCCGTTTTGCATCAGCACGCATCCCAAACCATCTCTCGAGGCGTCGCAATAGACCGTGTAGTCTATGCCGCGCTCGGGTATGATGAGTATTGGTGCGCTGGTCAGCCTCTTCTTCAACTCTTGGAAAGATTTCTCACAGGCTTCATTCCAATCCAGCTTCACTCCTTTTTAGGTTAGTCTCGTCATCGGTTTGGCTAGGGTAGAGAAGTCGGGTATGAATCTACAGTAATAACCGGCTAATCCTAGGAAACTTCTAATTTCAAATACAGAGGTTGGCTGTTTCCATTTCAGCACTGCCTCAACCTTCTCCTCATCCATAGCGATTCCATCTTTGGATACTACGTGACCCAAGAACTTAACCACTTCTAGCCAGAACTCGCATTTACTTGCCTTGGCATAGAGTTGGTTATCTCAGAGTGCTTGTAGCACTATCCGTAGATGTCCTTCGTGCTCCTCCTTACTGGCGGAGTATATCAAAATGTCGTCAATGAACACCACTACAAACTTGTCTAAGTAGGGTTGAAAGATCTTGTTCATGAGACACATGAATATTGCCGGAGCATTCGTCAGCCCAAATGGCATTACTACAAACTTGTAGTGGCCATATCTCGTACGAAAGGCTGTCTTAGCGATGTCCTCGTCGCGGATCCTAAGTTGGTGATAGCCTGATCGAAGATCGATTTTTGAGAAACAGGTTGCTCCTCTCAATTGATCAAACAGGTCATCAATCCTAGGTAAAGAGTAACGGTTCTTAATGGTGACTTGGTTCAACTTCCTATAGTCGTTACACAAGCGAAGCGTCCCTTCCTTCTTCTTTACGAACAACGCAGGTGCTCCCCACGGCGATGTGCTCGGCCTGATGAATCCTTTGTCCAGTAGCTCCTTCAATTGGGTCTTGAGCTCCGTTCGTTCTGCGGGGGCCATTCGATAAGGGGTCATCGAAATAGGGGCTGTCCCCGGTTGGAGTTCTATAGAGAAGTCTATCTCTCTACGATGTGGTAAACCAGGAAGTTCCTCGGGAAATACATCGGCGTATTCGCACACGATGTGTGGTAATCCCAGGTCCATACGGTTAGTTTCTTCCATTTGGAGACTAGCTAGCCATCCAAATAGTTGATTCTGCCACCTTGACCTCTTTGTCAAAGAACTCGCGGTCTGCTTATCCCCCCTTAAAGCGGAAATGAGTTCCCTCTGGGGTGAAGGCCGTCACAGTCTTCTGGTGACAGTCTATGACCGCACGATGTGCTGATAGCCAGTCCATTCCCACGATCTCGTCGAAGTCCGCCATGTCGATTACTCAAAGATCGCAGGCTAAACGCAGGTTGTCTACTTCTAGCTCGCACCCTCTACATACTAGACTAACCATTATACTTCCTCCTAATGGTGACGCTACTTTCGTACTCGCACCTAGGGGTTCGGTTTCTAGCGCCAGGGCGGTTACGCAAGCAGAAGATATGAACGAATGAGATGCACCAGAGTCAAAGAAGGCTTGTACGCATGTACTATACAATAGTAGCGTACCTTGGATCACAGAGGGATCCTGCTCTTGTTCCATAGTCTGTAGTGCAAAGACGCGCCCTCCAGTGCCTTGTTGGGTTCCAATGGGCTGTTTCCCTTTGTTTTGTCCATTCTGCTGCGAAGATGGACCTCCAGGGTTTTGCTGTCCACTACCAGTTTGCCCAGTCTATTGGGTTTTCTGGTTCCCAATGCCTCCACTCCTCTCCTTCCGAGGTTGTGGGCATTGACGGCTATAGTGACCCATCAACTGACAGTTGTAACACCTCACTGTTGTGATGTCTCTATTGCCTCTTTGCAATTGGTCATGGCCAGAGGTAACAGTTTTCCAAACTTTGTTACTCTGAGGCGGGGTAAAGGTCTTAACAGGGTAGGGTCCTCGGTTAAGGCTAGGCGATTGGGGACGAATTGGTCCTCCGGTATGGCTCATTGCCTTCCTTTAGCGAGTTTTAAAGTCAGCCTCCTCGCTCTATAGCCAGAGCGCAGATTTCACCACATCAGCATAGGTGGGAAACGTTTGAGCTACGACGGCCCTTCGAGCGGTTGTTAGTCCCCACTCGAACCTTCTCGCTTTCTTATCCTCCGTGGCCACAGCCTCTGGGGCATAACGAGATAGCTCCGTGAACTTCGCCACGTACTGGGTGACGGTCATGGTTCCTTGCTTCAGGTTCGTAAATTCTTGCTCCTTGGCTAAGCGAAGGGGTGTGGGAAAGTATTTATCAAGGAACAGGGTTTCGAATTGGGCAAAGGTCAACGTGGCTATGGTATGGGTTGTTTCTATCAGATCCCACCAATAACGGGCTTCTCCCTTAAATTGGTAAGTGGCTAAGGCTACGCGGTCTCCATCGCGAGTGATTTCCAAGGTGTCCAGGATCACCTTGACTTCCTTCAGCCATGTTTCAGCTACGGTCGGGTTAGGGTATCCGTGGAAAGTCGGGGGTCGACGCTTACAGAACTCGTTCATCGCTCGGGTTCAGGTCATAGGTTCGTCGTCGCGATGTGGGTTTCGGCGATTGGCATTCAAAGCAGCCACGAAAGCTTGCATGATTTGGGTTAGGTTAGGGTTAGCGTTAGGATCAGGGTTAGAGGATTCGCCTTGCTCGTATCCTAGTCCGCTTCGTCGGTTCACCATCTACGCGTTGAATTCGAAAGGGGAGGTTTAATCTAAGTTAGACTATCGTTTTTAAAATCAGGGTTTCAACCACGGAAGCTGTAACGCCCCGAATTTTGGGTACGTTAAATAAACATTTTTATTGAATAAATTAAGGAGAGTCTAGCTCATTATTACAACATAATTCTCACAAGAGTACTTTTATTCAACAAAAGAGGGGATAATCTAAGGTTAACTACTGCTCCGCCTCTTCCTCCATCCTTGCAAGCTCCTCGGCTCCGAAGGCCTCCAAAGTGTACTGTTCATGCTGCTCATCTATAAAATCTGACACATTATACCAGCGTCGCCCCCAGTATAATATGTCAGGGTCACCAAAAAGGTAACACCGTGAGCTACAGAAGCTCAATAGAATAATCCAACCCGCTAACCCATAACTTACAATGAAGAGCCATATAAATAATTACATATGCTCATTCAACAACATAATTAACAATGACACATCCGCATTCATTATATTGCTTACGTTGGTGTCATGCCTTTCTTTGTTTCTCCTACGCGACTCATCGTAAACTGTGTCACCATTTCATTTCGAAAATCAATTCTCATTCTTTGTTACCAACGGGCTACCAAGTCCAGCCACGTTATCAAATCTTGCATTGGCTCCTCTCCGCGGATAACCAAGTCCAATTACCAATGAAGCTACCACGTCCGGCTCCGTTAGCAATCTACACAATGGGCTACCAAGTCTGGCCTCATTGTGGTTTTCGCAAGTCCACACAAAGGGCTACCAAGTCCGGCCACCTTGCGGGTTTTCACAACTCACGTAAGGCTACCAAGTCCGGCCATTATGTAGTTTCAAAAATCCTTTTTATCCATATCAACCACTCCCTAAGTGTCATGTTTCTACTTTTCAGTTCTCGTGTCTCGTAATCATGCATAGACTCCGCGGCGGTACGAATCACTTTAAAGTAAGTCTTGAAATTAAACTAGAAAGATCATCCAACTCTATTTAATCATGCTTGTTTACAACCACAAGTAAGGTAAGCAATCATGCGATCAAGTTCACAATCCTTGAAAAGGTCAAAATACGAGTACTTCGTTTTGAAACAACACTTTATTTTTAAACGAAATCGTAACAACATATGTTTATTGACGAGTTAATCAAGTTGGGAAGATTCTATAAACCATGCATTCAATTATTCTCAAGGTCAAAGTAAACTACGTACTTTTATGAAGAAAGTTCTACAAGCTAATTCATACAACTAACTTTATTTCCTTTAGCGAAAATAGTTCGAAAAGCTCAACACACATCTTATCTATATTTTAGGAAGAGTAGATCGGGAAAATGTACGTATACTTAAGGTTAGGAAGTATAGGAAAAATCTACCTTTCTTCTTGGCGGTAGGAAGACTACGAAAAGATCGACGGAAAGAAAGTCGGCAAACGAACGGAGTAACGGCTTATGATAAGCTTCCGATAGCTTCGAAAGAGAAAGGTTTCTCTCGAAACTAGATCATAACCTATACTACTACTACTACTTTAGGATCGAGGTGGTGGTCGTATGGTGGTTTAGTGGCGGAGATGGAGAGTCTCTCGAAGAACTAGTAAGAAAACCTCAAGAATAAGGCAAGAACAACAAGAACAAGCTATACTTTCTAGAGAGAAGTTGGAGAATGGATTGAGGTGTGAGTTCAAAGCTCAATGGGGCTTGGTATTTATAGGCAAGCACTCCCTCCCTCTCATTCTAGCCGGCCCTCTCTCTCTCTCCCATTGTCTCATTTTTTTATTATAAGCAAATCTTGCTTGCTTGGAAGAAACAACCTAAAACTAGGCATGCATGGCTATGATGTGGTACTTGTGATTGGTTTATGGAGGATTGAACAAGAAATGGAGATTTGATTCAAATAAAGAATTGGGATTTGTACAAGAGTACAAGATCTTGCTTGCAATGGTTATGCTTTAACTTGAAAGCATAGCAAAATAGGACAAGGGTGATCTAAGCGTGGTCAATCAAGGTAAGTCCACTAGCACACACATCACTCTCTCTCTCCCTCTCTCATCCGGCTTCTCTCTCTCTCTCCCTCTCTCTTGGCCTCTCTCTCCCTCTCTCTTGGCCTCTCTCTCTCCTCTCTCTCTCTCTCTCTCTCTCTTTGGTACAATAGTACAATATATATATAACTATATATATATATATATAAGGACAAGGTTGGTGGATGACTAAGGAAAGTATAAGGATTTGGTTTGTACTTCAAATCTCTCTCCTATCTTCTCCTCTCTTCTTCTTTCACTTAGTACAAGTACTTACAAACATATATCTAGGATTTGGTAGACAAGGGTCAAGCAAAACATCACTTCTCTCCCTCTCTCTCCCTCTCTCTCTCTCTCTCTCTCTCTCTCTCTCTCTCTCGGCATTCTCTCTCTCTCTCTCCCTCTCTCTCTCTCCCACTTGTACTAGCATGAAAGTATATATATAAACTAGTATATATATAAGTACTATGGGTCTTTCATAAAAACCATACTTTCAAGCAAAATAGATTTTCTAATTAAAATATTCTAATGCACACATGCACAATTCAATATTATATATATATACATATATATATACATACAAGTACACATATAATATATATACAAGTAAGTACACACAATCTAGGCTAGATATACCACATGACAATATCTAATTAAGTATTCTACTTCATCCAAAGTACTAAGTACTAACCTAATATACTAATGAACTAATCTTAGTTTAATGGATTATCACACATGCCAAATCTAATATTTAAATCAAACAAGTACATGATTGTCAAGACTAACTATTATCCATTGGATAATGGTTTCCCTAGCGGTCAATAACCAATGGGTAATAATGGCTAGGATTCTAGTCTATCGCCCAATGGGTAAAGAATCTCTTAATGGTTATTATCCAACGGTTAATACCAAAAAGTATAATACTTTGCAATTAAGCACCAAACTAATCTAATCTCGTACTTAGGAAGAAACCCTAACGCTATTGTCCAACGGATAAATATTACCCTAGCCTTTATTGTCCAATGGATTAAGACAAAAAGGGTAAAATGGTCCATCTAGGGTTAGGGAGAAGTGATTAGGCTAAATGGGCATTAGGCTATTCTAACTAATTGATTAAAGACTAACGATACTTAATCTAGGCTTTCATTGCTCGAGTGGTATTTTGGGTTTTATTTAGTAGGAAATTGCCTAATAACGGAATATTAAAGCCCGACGGTGCCAAACGCCAAGGCAAGGCGTGAGCGTGGCCAAGGCAGCCTGGTGGCAAAGTGGTGGCCAAAGCAGCCCGGTGGCCAAACAGTGGCCAAGGCAGCCTGGTGGCAAAGCGGTGGCCAAAGCAGCCCGGTGGCCAAACAGTGGCCAAGGCAGCCCGGTAGCTGGCAGCTGGCGGTGGCACAAAGGTACCTGGCAAAACAAAGGCGGTGCAGCGGTGGCCAAGGTGGCCCGTTAGCCAAGCAGTGGCCAAGCGGTGGCCAAGGCAAGGCCAGAGCAAGGCAGCCCAGCAACGCCAAGGCAAGGCCAGAGCAAGGCAGCCCAGCAACGCCAAGGCAAAAGCAGGGCGCGACCAAACGCCAAGGCAGAACTCGATGGCAGCCAAGGCAGAGCAACCTGACAGTGACCCGACGCCTAGGCGAGGCAGGCCCGACAGTGAGCCGATGCCAAGGCAAGGCAGGCCCGACAGCAAGCCGACGCCAAGGCAGCCTAGCCAAGCCAAAGCAAGGCAGTCAAGTCAACGGTTAAGGCAAAGACTAAAATTTAACCACTTTGGCATCGATGCAACGCTCTAGGTTAGGAAAATGTAACTAAGCCAAACGATAGTTAGAGTTGCTAACTAATCGGTTGCCATGTAGGATTTCCAGTCGAGAAATATAATTCTGGGATTTTACTACAATTACCAAGTTACTATACCCAGGTCTTAATAGGCATACTCGTCTTTAGAAAATGACCTTAATGCTCTGGCGATGAATACCAATCTCCTAAGTCATTAAACCTAATTACGACGGATTATTAATCGCTAAAAGGGATTTAAAGAATTTTCAAATATAACAACAAAATTTTTATAAGTCAATAACGACCGATTTTTGGATGTTAAAAATGAAATCCAAGTATTAAAATAAAATTCAAATTTTTAGCGAAATTTTTATTGACCAAAAATCAGGGTCGTTACAGAAGCAAAATATCAAATAGTACGCAACAGTACTCTTTCAAGCAAAAATAGATTTTTCATAGATAAACCACGATTTCATACATAAGCACAGAGTTCTACTATAAAGCAGATGACACGATTTTTCCTAATACAAGTGAAATGATCCCACATACTCCTAACACATGGTCTAAGTTTGTAGTACACAAGTGCAACTACAACTTTCGGGATCTTATTCTAATACTACGACTCTACTACTGCGGTGGAATAAGTCCAAAATACACTCGTAACTCTTCCTTCCACTCCTTCTCCCTTTTCTCGAGCCAATACTCTCCTCGTTGACGGGCGTCCTCGATGGTGTCACTAAGTGATAAACGTAAGGTTTCCATGTCCAAGGTCTCAGCTAAAGGTGACACGAGAATAACCTCGTAGGTGTGTTCACCAGTGGCAGGGTCAAATATACCCAGGTGGGGTATAGGGATATAACTCTTGGGTGCAAGTAGGGCCTTGTACATAAGCAGGTCCGCAAAGGTGAACGGTGTAGCAGGGGTACGGCTAGCCATATAAGAAAATTATATGTTAGACTTATCGGCGTGAAAGGGTAGTCTCGTAAAGACACAAGTACACACATAACAGTGATCATGCTCAGGTAAGAAACACATAATTCCATTACTTAGGGAAAACAAGTACATCATAGGCGGCTTATAGCAGCCTTAAGCTTCCTACTAATTATATCAACAGTCCTACATCTTCCTATTTTACATCAAAAGGCCTAACAACAGTGATCCTAGTTTAGAAAGGTCCTACATCCCAAAGGATTACAACTATTGCTAGGTTTATTTAGGGACTCCTAAATAGCTTCCTTGGCTTCACAGGTTGGCTAGAACCTCATCCTCCTCGGGTTTATCCTTACTTCCACTAGTTTCTCCATCCTTAGTCGCCTCCTCATCCTCGGTTTCTTCTTCACCATACGTAAAGTTTTCCATCGGGGGTAGGGCTCCAAAGAATCCATAGAAAGAGCATAGGATAGGGAACATCACGGGGAACCAAGGGTCATCTTCTATGGGGTTAGGGTCATGGCTTTGCACTCGTTTGAAATCACGGATCTCAACGAGTATCATGACAACATAGTCACGCTTCCCCATCATTTGGGTGGTCATGGATTCTATGGCGATCTTGAGTTGGTGAGCTCCAGCTACTAGGTTGACTATGTGTAGACACCCCAATTTGAACACTTCGAATTTCCTTAATTTGTGGCCCGGAGGCTCCCCGATGATGATTTTGGATTAAGACGAACTCGAGGTCATTTGAAACTTGGCTCCTTGAAGGACTTTAAAAAAGAGGTATAAATGGTCAAATCATTTCCAAGCGCTCAGGAGTAGTCCCAAGCGCTCAAAACCATTTTCAAAAAGCACTGATTGGGCTTGTTCTCGAGCGCTCGAGAGTGAAGTCCCAAGCGCTCGAGACCACTCTCGAGCGCTCGAGTCCTCCGTGACGGCCAATGGGTGGCAGCCCTTCCCACTACCCATGCAACTCATCATTGCAGACTCTTTGAGCCGGCTGAAACCCAGTCTACACTCAACCTCAGTCAGAGATCCTCAGACCAGCAGTTTTTCTGTTTAAAAAAATGTATTATTTCAAACATATTTCATTTTTGCAACCATAGGTTATCTTGGCCTATATATATGGCCTTTGGTCTGCAGAAGGGGGGGCTCTCTCTCTCTAGACTCTCTTCTCCTCTCTCTGGTTAAAACAAAGCTTTCAAACTCAAAAGATTTTGGCAATTACAAGCATTTTGGAAAAGCAAGGTTTTAAACATCAAAGGCAAGGAGGAAAGATAAGAAATCCAGAATAGTCTAAGCTTCTGGTTTCTTGCCTTATTCTTCTTTCATCCATCCTCTCTAAAGTCATCCAAGGAGCCATCTTCCATCCAAAGGTAGAAATAACTTTTACCTTGATATTCAAAAAGGGTCGTCATTTCCTTTCTGAGGGAGGTTTCTTAGCCTTCTCAGTCTTTCATACTGAGCATGGGTTGAGAGACCTTGGCGCGAAAGCAAGAGCAAAAGGGGTACAAATGTGTTTCTCATGTTGGCTTACTGGAAGTACTCCCAAGCGCTCGGGACTACTCCCAAGCGCTCGAGAGTGGCTCCGGTTTTGCTCCTTCTCTTTTCAGTGTTAAAACAGTCATGCATGGGCATTAAAACGCATTTTCATACAAATCAGCTCTCTTGAGCAGTACTGGTACAAAAGGTCTTCATCTTTCACAGAGAAATAAAGAAAATCGTTTCATTTGTGGACATGCAGAAGGGTTTTACTTGAAAATTTGGAATAAGAAGTTTTCATAATACAAAAGCATGAGATCCAGTGTGCCAGCATACTAAAATGAGAGTATTTGTTTAACTAAAATCAGTTCTGGAGATGAACTACTCCCGAGCGCTCGAGATCACTTCAGAGTGCTCGAGAGTGTTTGCATGCAAACTCAATCCACTCTTCTAATAGTTTCATGCTCATACTGCTTTTGAATATCCATGCATGTGTCCCCTCTTGTCTCTTATGACTACAAAATCATTTTTCAGAAAGATAATGACGTATGGCTTGGAAGAATGGGGGCCGATCCCATTCTGCTAAGTCCTCTGTTAAGCCTGTGGCATGGTTAATGTCATTCCAGTTTACATTTTCGGTGTTATACCCTGTTATGTTCTGTTATACTAACATAGTTTGCAGGTTGAGCATGTAACACTCCCAAGCGCTCGGGAGTGAAGTCCCAAGCGCTCGACTCTGCTCCCAAGCGCTCGAGAGTGGAATTAATGACAGGATTTTCCCAGTTTTCAGCATTTTGCATTCTATTTCCATCCCTCATTTATCCACTGCGCATATGCACATGCATGCACTCCTTTATTTAGTATACTTGTGAATACTTGCTACTTGTTTAATGAAACAAAATCCCTTTGAAAAATCCCACAAATGTTTAGTAGAGACCGATCTCGTATCGGGCGAGGGGGGTGCCGTAAAACCCTTCCCCCCTCGTAACATAGCTTCCGAACCCTCAAACGAATCTCTGGTTTTCAATTCAAATCGATCATTTTTCAAATAAAACGGTTTCTCGGGTGGCGAACCACAAATCCGGGTGGCGACTCTTCAAATTTTTCAAATCGATTCTAAAAGGCGAGGCGTTTCTTTTCGGGCCGCCCCGATATCCACCCGGGGCTGTGGTAGCCCACACTATGTGATTCATCTACAAGGAAAAGTTTAAACCTCAATTAGTCACGGTTTAAAGACAAGGGTTCAATTAACACTAAGGAAAAACTTGGATTTAGCTACGTTCCACATTCGATCCTTGATTTAAGTCATCATCCAATTGTTCGGGAATTCCAAGTTCGGTGGTACTGCCAATTTCCACACCTTACTTCAATCCGAAGATTGTTTTGTCAGAATTCCACCCAATTTGGGACGGTAAACTTAAAATCAAGTCACGTTTGTGCAATGGTCAAACTTATCTTAAAACTTATCTCAAGACTCATCTTAACTATTCTTAAAGGCTACCCATTCTACCCATGGCCGAGGGGTTGAACCTAAAGCTCTGATACCAAGTTGTAACGCCCCCAAAATCGGGTTCATTAAATAATCATTTTATTAGACAAACAAGGCAGAGTCTAGCTCATTATTACATCCAATCTCCTCAGAGAGTCTTATATTACACAAAAGGGATGGTTATCTGAGGCTAACTAAAGCTCCTTCTCTTTCTCCATCCTAGCAAGTTCCTCAGCTCCAAAAGCCTCCAAGGTGTACAGCTCTCCTTGTTCATCTAAAAAGTCTGACACATTATACCAGCGTCGCCACCAGTATAATATGTCAGGGTCACATAAAGCAACACCGTGAGCTTGAAAGCTCAATAGAGTAACCCAAAACCCACTAACCCTTAACATACACATCAAAGATAGTATACGATTTTCCAAACTTAACATGCTTCCAAATAAACACATACAATTACACATGCGCATTCACTAACGAGCGTTGGTGTCATGTTTTCCGTGTGTCTCTCCTATGCGACTCATCGTTTTGTGTCTCATCTTTCATCATCAATTCCGAAAACACGCACGCACACAACCATGGGTTACAAGTACCTTGTGTCGCACAACAATGAGCTACCAAGTCCGGCTCATTGCCACAAGGTTACCAACGCATGGCCACAATGGCTACCAAGTCCGGCACATTGTGTCACACACACACAACCATGAGCATCCAAGACCGACACCTTGTGTCGCACAACAATGAGCTACCAAGTCCGGCTCATTGCCACAGAGGCTACCAACTCTGACTCAAGGCCATAATGGCTACCAAGTCCAGCCTTTATGAATTTCCAAAACATTTTATCCATATCAACCACATCTCAAGGTGTCATGTCTCTACTTTTCCGATTTCAAGTGTCTCATATCATGCATTGACTCCGCGGTGGGACTATTCACATAACTCATGCGATATCATATAGCAAGATCATCCAACTCTATACTATCATGCTCGTTAACACGATTCTTATCTATACTTAGGAAGAGTAGATCGGGAAATCTACATACAACTCAACATTCACACAAATATACTTAGAGTGAGTAGGTTCGAAGAACTCTACCTTTCTTCTTGGCGGTAGAAAAAGACTACGAAAATAAGACGGAAAGAAAGTCAGCACTCGAACGAAGTAACGGCTTACGGTAAGCTTCCGATAGCTGCGAAAGAGAAAGGTTTCTCTCGAAACTAGATCCTAACTACAACTACTTCTACTTTAGGATCGAGGTGGTGGTCGTATGGTGGTTTAGTGGCGGAGATGGAAAGAAAGCTCCAGAACAAGCTAGAACTACTTCAAGAATACTAAGAACACTAAACTTTTTCTAGAGAGAAGTTGGAGCAAGATGAGGTGTGAGTTCAAATGAAGAATGAGGTGAGTATTTATAGGCAAAGCATTCCCTCCCTCTCTCTCATAGCCGGCCACTCTCTCTCTCTCTCTTTCCCTCAATTTTTAATTCAAGCAAATCAAGTTTGCTTGCAAGAAATAACCTAAAAACCTAGGCATGCAAGTCTATGGTGTGTCCTTTGGATTGGATTTTGGAAGATTGGCCAAGGAATTGGATTTGTTTCAAGTAAACAAAGGGGTTTTGTACAAAGAAAGGACTAGATTGGATTGCATTGGTTATGCTTTCACTTGAAAGCATATCAAAATAGGACAAGGGTGATCTAAGCAAGATCAAACAAGGAAGCACACACATCACACACACTCTCTCTCTCCATCCGATCTCTCTCTCTCTCTCTCAATCTCTCTCTCGGCCTCTCTCTCCTCCTTCTCTCTCTCTCTCGGGTCTCTCTCTCTCCCTCTCTCTTTCTCTCTCTCTCCCACTTGTACTGTAACGACCCTGATTTTTTGGTCAATAAATGTTTCGCTAAAAATTTGAATTTTTTTTAATACTTGGGCTTCATTTTAATATCCAAAAATCTGTCGTTATCGACTTATAAAATTTTGTTATTATATTTGAAAATTCTTTATTTATTTTATAAATCCCTTTTTGCGATTAATAATCCGTCATAATTAGGTTTAATGACTTAGGAGATTGGAATTCATCGCCCGGGCATTAAGGTCATTTTCTAAAGACGAGTATGCCTATTAAGACCTTCGTATAGTTACTTGGTAATTGTAGTAAAATCCTAGAATTTATTTTCTCGGCTGGATATCCTACATGGCAACCGATTAGCTAGCAACCCTAACTACCGTTTGGCTTAGTTACATTTTCCTAACCTAGAGCGTTGCATCGATGCCAAAGTGGTAAATTTTTAGTCTTCGCCTTAAACGTTGACTTGACTGCCTTGCTTTGGCTTGGCTAGGTCGCTTAGCCCGCTCGTTGTTAAGCTCGCCGCCGCTTCGTCACTGGTGAAGCCTGCCTCGCCGCTTATTGTCGCGCTGCCTTGCCTTCGCGTCGGCTCGCTGAGCCGCGCCTTGCTTTTGCCTTGGCATCGGGTCGCGCTTTGCTTTTGCCTTGGCGTTGGTGCCACCAGGCCGCTTTGGCCACCGCTTTGCCGCCAGTGGCCATTGCTTGGCCACCGGGCCGCTTTGACCTTTGTTTCGCTACCAGTCGTTGGCCACCGGCCGCTTTGACCATCGCTTGGCCACCAGTCGCTGGCCGCTGTTACATCGTTGGCTACCGCTAAGAATCGCTTAGCTCACCAGGTCGCGCTGGCCACCGCCATCGCTTAGCCACTGGTCGCTGCGACCACCGCTGGTCGCTATTAAATCATCGGCTTAGCCGCCACCAAACGCTTGGCTACCGGGCTGCCTTGGCCACTGCTTGGCCACCAGGCTGCCTTGGCCACTGTTTGGCCACCGGGCTGCTTTGGCCACCGCTTGGCCACCAGGCTGCCTTGGCCACGCTCACGCCTTGCCTTGGCGTTTGGCACCGTCGGGCTTTAATATTCCGTTATTAGGCAATTTCCTACTAAATAAAACCAAAATACCACTCGAGCAATGAAAGCCTAGATTAAGTATCGTTAGTCTTTAATCGATTAGTTAGAATAGCCTAATGCCCATTTAGCCTAATCACTTCTCCCTAACCCTAGATGGACCATTTTACCCTTTTTGTCTTTATCCATTGGATGATAAAGGCTAGGGTAATATTTATCCGTTGGACGATAGATGCTAGGGTAATCTTTACCCATTGGATAATAGGAGAACCTTGGTTAAATCTCTCTATGTACGAGATTAGATTAGTTTAGTGCTTACTTGCAAAGTATTATACTTTTTGGTATTAACCGTTGGATAATAACCGTTAGGAGATTCTTTACTCATTGGGCGATAGACTAGAATCCTAGCCATCATTACCCATTGGTTATTGACCGCTAGGGAAACCATTATCCAATGGATAATAGTTAGTCTTGACAATCATGTACTAGGTTGGTTAAAATATTGGATTTGGCATGTGTTAAAATCTATTAAAATAGAATTAGTATATTAGCTTATTAATTTAGTACTTAGTACCTTGAAAGCATTAGGTTAGTTTATTAGATTATGGAATCCTAGGCTAGATTGTGTAAGTACTTGCTTGTATATTATATATATGTACTTGTATATATATATATATATATATAGATATAGATATATTATAATGAAAGTACACATGTGTGTATATAGAATTTTATAATAAGAAAAATCTATTTTGGTTTAAAATACAAGATTTTAAAGTACCCATAGTACTTATATATATACTAATAAATGTATATACTTCCATAGAAGTACAAGAGAGAGAGAGAGGGAAAGAGAGAGAGAAAAGCCGAGAGAGATTGGGAGAGAGAGAGAGATGGAGTTCGGATGAGAGAGGGAGAGAGAGTGATGTGTGTGTCATTTGATTGACCATGCTTTGGTCACCATATCTATGGTTTTCCTTGTTCATCCAATCCAAGGACAAGCAAATCTTGTCCTTTGTACCAAAACCCTAATTGTTTACTTGATTCAAATCCAATTCCTTGGCCAATCTTCCAAACCCTTGTCCTTTCTCATATAGATTAGTATACATATACATTGTACTTGTACCAAAGACTTAAAATATTGGATTTTTTTAAGTACCTATTATCTAGTATTTTAATATGGAACATGTGCCTAATTGCATTGTTTAATTAGAAAATATTGCATAGTACTTTATTTCTTTTACCCATTGGACAACAAATGTTGGGAGATTTATTAACCAATGGACAAAAGGTTAGTCTTGCCAAAAGTACAAGGGTTATTATTTAATTTCCCATGGGATTCTCTTATTATTATATACAAAGACTAGATTTGCCATGTGTGATATTTGATTAAAATAGGATTAGTACATTAGGTTAGTATTTTAAAGGTTGTACTTTGAAAGTAGTAGAATACTATATTAGATATTGGTCCTAGGTCATATCTAGTATAGATATTGTGTGGTACATGTATATATATATATAATATTGTATATAACATGTGTGTATTACAATATTATATTAAGAAAATCTATATTTACAAGATTTTGAAAGACCCATAGTACGTATGTATATATTAGTATATCTATACATACTTTCCAAGTGGTACAAGTGGGAGAGAGAGAGAGAGAGAGGGAGAGAGAGAGAGAAAAGCCGAGAGAGAGAGAGAGAGAGAGGAGAGAAGCCGAGATGGGAAAGAGAGAGAGAGATTCGGATGGGGGAGGGAGAGAGAGAATGATGTGTGCTTTCCTTTGATTGACCTTGCTTGGTCCTCCTTGTCCTAGTTTGTGTATGCTTCAAGTAAAAGCATAACCAATGCCATCCAATCTTGTCCTTCCTTGTACAAACCCCATTAGAATACTTGAATCAAATCTCCTTCCTTACCAAATCTTCCAAAATCCAATCCAAAGGACATATCAATAGCCATGCAAGCCCAGGTTTAGGTTGATTCTTGCAAGAAACCAAGATTTGGTGGGATTAAAAATTGGGAGAAAGAGGGAGAGAGAGGGCCGGCCAAAGAGAGGAGAGGGGAGAGCTCTTGCCTATAAATACCATGCCAATCTCATCCATTTTGCTCACACCTCTTCTTGCTCCAACTTCTCTCTAGAAAGTATAGCTCATTCTTGCTTGTTCTTGCCCATTCTTGCTTATTCTTGCTTACTTACTTTCTAGTTTCACGAAACTTTCCATTACCATCCGACTACCACCTCGATCCAAAAGTAGTAGTTGTAGTTAGGTTCTTGTTTCGAGAGAAACCTTTCTCTTTCGAAGCTATCGGAAGCTTATCGTAAGCCGTCACTCCGTCCGTCCCCCGACTTTCTTTCCGTCGATCTTTCGTAGTCTTTTTCTACCGCCGAGAAGAAAGGTAGAGTGTCCTTACTCTCTTCCCCTAAGTATAATTGTATGCATGTTTGAATTAAATGTAGTGATCCCTAACTACTTCCTCTAAGTATATTGTATTGTATGAGCATGAAGCCATATGTGTGGTATGATTTGTTTCACGTAGTTTACTTTGATCTTATGACTACTTGATTGCTCGATCTCGTAATAGTTGCTTGTTCATGTATGAACTCGTCAATAAACATATGTTGTTTTGAAAATTCCACAAAGGAAGAAAGAACGGATTTTTGTAATATATTATTGTCTTGAGGATGATTATGAGCATGTATGTATATTTGCTTGCATTACTTGTTGTTGATAAAGCACAAGTAGCTTTCCACTCCAAGGGCGTCCGTACATTTGGCATTGTGCTTTAAGTAATAATTTGAGTACGATTAGGTAATATAGAATTGGATGATCTTGCTAGTTTGGTTTCAAGATTACTTTAAAGTGATTTGTCCCGCCGCGGAGTCTATGCATGCTTACGAGACACGAGAACCGAAAAGTAGAAACATGACACTTAGGGAGTGGTTGATATGGATAAAAAGGATGTTTTTGAAACTACATAATGGCCGGACTTGGTAGCCTTATGTGAGTTCTGAAAACCCGCAAGGTGGCCGGACTTGGTAGCCCTTTGTGTGGACTTCCGAAAACCACATTGAGGCCGGACTTGGTAGCCCATTGTGTAGATTGCTAACGGAGCCGGACGTGGTAGCTTCATTGGTAATTGGGCTTGGTTATCCGCGGATAGGAGCCAATGCAAGATTTGATAACGTGGCCGGACTTGGTAGCTTATTGGTTATGTGCGTTCACAATGTGCCCGAAATGAAATGGTGACACAGTTTACGATGAGTCGCGTAAGAGAAACAAAGAAAGGCATGACACCAACGTAAGCAAGATAATGAATGCGGATGTGTCATTGTTAATTATGTTGTTGAATGAGCATGTGTAATTATTTATATGACTTTTCGTTGTAAGTTACGGGTTAGTGGGTTTTGGATTATTCTATTGAGCTTCTGTAGCTCACGGTGTTACCTTTTGGTGACCCTGACATAATACCGGGGGCGACGCTGGTATAATGTGTCAGATTTTATAGATGAGCAGCATGAACAGTACACTTTGGAGGCCTTCGGAGCCGAGGAGCTTGCAAGGATGGAGGAAGAGGCTGAGCAATAGTTAACCTTAGATTACCCCCCTTTTGTGGAATAAAAGTACTCTTGTGAGAATTATGTGTAATAATGAGCTAGACTCTCCTTGATTTATTCAATAAAAATGTTTATTTAACGTACCCAAAATTCGGGGCGTTACAACTTGGTATCAGAGCTTTAGGTTCAAAACCTCAGCCATGGGTAGAATGGGTAGCCTTTAAGATTAGTTTTAAGATAAGTTGACCGTTGCACAAACGTGACTTGAGTTTAAGTTTACCATCCCAAATTAGGTGGAATTCTGATGAAACAATCTTCGGATTGAAGTAAGGTGTGGAAATTGACAGTACCACCGAACTGGGAATTCCGGAACAATTGGATGATGACTTAAATCAAGAATCGAATGTGGAACGTAGCTAAATCCAAGTTTTTCCTTAGTGTTAATTGAACCCTTGTCTTTAAACCGTGACTAATTGAGGTTTAAACTTTCCTTGTAGATGAGCCAACCGAACCTTTACCAAGTCAACCTACTAGCGGAAGCTCGCCGATTTAGAAACACCATAGAAACCATGGCAACCCAACTAGTGGAGGATCCCAATTTTCCCTATACTTTTCCCTACATTCATGACTTCTATCAGAAGCATGGTGCCATTCCACTTCCCAAAAATGAGGAGGAAGATGGTGATGAAGCTATACCCGTCATAGTCCAAATAGCATTTCCCGATGATGAGGGGTTTATAATTGAAGAAGTTGAAGAAGAAACCGGAGATGAGAAGGTTGCCAACAAGGTGACTGAGGAGGGAGAAGTCAGTGGAAGTAAGGATGTCCATGAAGGGAATCTCGAAGAGAACGAGACCCCAAAAGCAGAGGATGCCAATTAGGCATATCTTAGATAAGTTGAGTAATAATTGTAATCCTTCGGGATGTAGGAAGTTGGAAAATTAGGATCACCCTTGTCTGTTTAAGAGTCCATCTATGTTGTATGCATTTCTATTTCAGTAAAGACTTGTAAGATCATCTATGTGTACTTGTTTCCATTTAATGAAAGACTTGTATTTTATACCTATTCGTATACGATTTTCTCTTTACACCTCGAGTCGTAGTAGTATCGTAGCAGGAGTACATAGGATCGTTTCAACTTGTATTAGAAAGAACCTTAGGTCGCTTTTTGCCATTATAGTAGAATTCTATGCTTATGTTTGTAATCCTTTGCTTATCTATGAAAAGCTTATTTTCTTAAAATAAAGAGTACTGTTGTATGCTATACAATATTTTACTTTAGTAAATAAAACCCTTAATACAAAGGACAATTATTTTGGTTGACGCAAGTTGCTAAATGATAGTAATCTTTTTGCTTATCTATAAAAATTTTCTTTGTTATGGGTGCTGTAGCACACTATCGTTAGACAATTTTTTTATTTTTAGTTCGATGAGAGCGCCAAGTGTCGGCCATAACCAAAAAATGGGGGACCCAGTAAACCGCCACCCTCAACCTCCCCCCAAAATTCAAATTCAAAATTTTCCCTCCTCCACACCCTTCACCCGATCTTATATATACTCCACTTCTATTCCCATTTTCGTCACCCCTCTTCTTATCTTCATCTCTCTTACCATTTTAACCCCTCCAAACCACTATCCAATCGAACCGAGCCATGGCGATCTATCGACGAGGATTCCCGGAGGATGCCCAGTTTCGAGAAATGGAGCGAATCGAGCTCACCTCGATGATCCGAGCAATACAGTTGCTGCCCTTCACCTTCGTCCTCTTCTGTGCCGTGATCACCATGGCCATGCCATGGTGGTTCGACGTGAACGCACCGCCACCACCTTCTCGCATTCGGTTCCCCGCGGGCTGCCACACTCGCGCGTCATGTAACGGAATACGAACGTCGGGCACTCCAAGCCTTCAACGATCGATGGCGGCTCGAGGCGTAGCAATGGCACCCTAGCCATTATTTTGCTTTTACTTTCATTTTCTTGTATCCGATGATGCCGTTAGGCGTGTAATATAATGATCTTTTCTAACTCAAATTTTATTTGCTTGTCTACCACAGTCTGTCTTGTTCATTGCATGCTAGCACCAGTAACAAACCCCTAAGATCGAGTAAGACAATATCATCACCATTTCGGGAAAGTTTAGCCGTTAGTCTAAGTGTGTAGTGAGTGCGGACTAGAAATAGCCAACCTACGCCTAACCTGCGACTTAAGAGTGACTTGCTTCTTTTAAGGGGGATAGACGACGATTCAAGGACCAGTATAGCGACTTTGTCAAATCAGTAGACACGCACCAATTTCGAGGACGAAATTATTATAAGGGGGATAGGTTGTAACGACCCTGATTTTTGGTCAATAAAAGTTTCGCTAAAAATTTGAATTTTTTTTTAATACTTGGGTTTCATTTTAACATCCAAAAATCGGTCGTTATCGACTTATAAAATTTTGTTATTATATTTGAAAATTCTTTATTTATTTTATAAATCCCTTTTTGCGATTAATAATCCGTCATAATTAGGTTTAATGACTTAGGAGATTGGAATTCATCGCCCGGGCATTAAGGTCATTTTCTCAAGACGAGTATGCCTATTAAGACCTTGGTATAGTTACTTGGTAATTGTAGTAAAACCCTAGAATTTATTTTCTCGGTTGGAAATCCTACATGGCAACCGATTAGCTAGCAACCCTAACTACCGTTTGGCTTAGTTACATTTTCCTAACCTAGAGCGTTGCATCGATGCCAAAGTGGTTAATTTTTAGTCTTCGCCTTAAACGTTGACTTGACCGCTTTGCTTTGGCTTGGCTAGGTCGCTTTAGCATCGGCCAGCCTGGTTGCTTCCTGGCCGCTTAAGCTGCCGTCACGGCCAAGCTCGCTCGCTTAAGCGTCGCCGCTGCCGCGCCGCTTTGCCTTTGGCGCTGCCATTGCCGCGCTGCCTTTGCTCGCTTTGGCCGCCATCGGGTTCTCGCTTGGCATCGGGTCGCGCTTGCTTTTGCCTTGGCGTTGCTGGCCGCCGCCACGCCGCTTTGCCATCGCTGCCTCGCTGCCATCGTTGGCTACCGGGCCGCTTTGGACAATCGCTTGGCTACCAGTCGCGTACGCCGCTTTGACCATCGCTGGCTACCAGGTCGCTGGCCACCGCTGGCTTTTTGACCAGCGCTAGGCTACCACTTTGGCCACCGCTACCACCGCTTGGTCACCAGTCGCTGGCCACCGCTGGCCATCAACGCTTGGCCACCAAAGCGCTGGCCGCCGCTATTACCGCTGTCGCCAGCCGCTTTTGACCACCTGCTTTGGCCTACCAAACGCTATTGGCCATCGCTGGCCACCGGTCGCTTTGGCCATCGTTGGCTACCAGGTCGCTTTGGCCACCGCTTGCTACCAGTCGCCTTGGCCACGCTCATGCATTGCCTTGGCGTTTGGCACCGCTGGCTTTAATATTCCGTTATTAGCAATTTCCTACTAAATAAAACCAAAATACCACTGAGCAATGAAAGCCTAGATTAAGTATTGTTAGTCTTTAACGATTAGTTAGAATAGCCTAATGCCCATTTAGCCTAATCACTTCTCCCTAACTCTTGATGGACCATTTTACCCTTTTGTCTTTATCCATTGGATGATAAAGGCTAGGGTAATATTTATCCGCTGGACGATAGATGCTAGGGTAATCTTTACCCATTGGATAATAGGAGAACCTTGGTTAAATCTCCCTAAGTACGAGATTAGATTAGTTTAGTGCTTACTTGCAAAGTATTATACTTTTTGGTATTAACCGTTGGATAAAAACTGTTAGGAGATTCTTTACCCATTGGGCGAATCCTAGCCATCATTACCCATTGGTTATTGATCGCTAGGGAAACCATTATCCAATGGATAATAGTTAGTCTTGACAATCATGTACTAGGTTGATTAAAATATTGGATTTGGCATGTGTTAAAATCTATTAAAATAGAATTAGTATATTAGGTTATTAATTTAGTACTTAGTACCTTGAAAGCATTAGGTTAGTTTATTAGATTATGGAATCCTAGGCTAGATTGTGTAAGTACTTGCTTGTATATTATATATATGTACTTGTATATATATATATATATTATAATGAAAGTACACATGTGTGTATATAGAAGTTTATAATAAGAAAAATCTATTTTGGTTTAAAATACAAGATTTTAAAGTACCCAAAGTACTTATATATATACTAATAAATGTATATACTTCCATAGAAGTACAAGAGAGAGAGAGAGGGAAAGAGAGAGAGAGAAAAAAGCCGAGAGAGATTGGGAGAGAGAGAGAGATGGAGTTCGGATGAGAGAGGGAGAGAGAGTGATGTGTGTGTTATTTGATTGACCATGCTTTGGTCACCATATCTAGGGTTTTCCTTGTTCATCCAATCCAAGGACAAGCAAATCTTGTCCTTTGTACCAAAACCCTAATTGTTTACTTGATTCAAATCCAATTCCTTGGCCAATCTTCCAAACCCTTGTCCTTTGTCATATAGATTAGTATACATGTACATTGTACTTGTACCAAAGACTTAAAATATTGGATTTTTTTAAGTACCTATTATCTAGTATTTTAATATGGAACATGTGCCTAATTGCATTGTTTAATTAGAAAATATTGCATAGTACTTTATTTCTTTTACCCATTGGACAACAAATGTTGGGAGATTTATTAACCAATGGACAAAAGCTTAGTCTTGTCAAAAGTACAAGGGTTATTATTTAATTTCCCATGGGATTCTCTTATTATTATATACAAAGACTAGATTTGCCATGTGTGATATTTGATTAAAATAGGATTAGTACATTAGGTTAGTATTTTAATGGTTGTACTTTGAAAGTAGTAGAATACTATATTAGATATTGGTCCTAGGTCATATCTAATATAGATATTGTGTGGTACATGTATATATAGATATATATATATATATATATATATATATATATATATGAGTGTACTTGTATGTATATATATATAATATTGTATATAACATGTGTGTATTACAATATTATATTAAGAAAATCTATATTTACAAGATTTTGAAAGACCAATAGTACATATGTATATATTAGTATATATATATATACTTTCCAAGTGGTACAAGTGGGAGAGAAAGAGAGAGAGAGGGAGAGAGAGAGAGAGAGAGAATCCGAGAGAGAGAGAGAGGAGAGAAGCCGAGATGGGAGAGAGAGAGAGATTCGGATGGGAGAGGGAGAGAATGATGTGTGCTTTCCTTTGATTGACCTTGCTTGGTCCTCCTTGTCCTAGTTTATGTATGCTTCAAGTAAAAGCATAACCAATGCCATCCAATCTTGTCCTTCCTTGTACAAACCCCATTAGAATACTTGAATCAAATCTCCTTCCTTGCCAAATCTTCCAAAATCCAATCCAAAGGACATATCAATAGCCATGCAAGCCTAGGTTTAGGTGGATTCTTGCAAGAAACCAAGGTTTGGTGGGATTAAAAATTGGGAGAAAGAGGGAGAGAGAGGGCCAGCCAAAGAGAGGAGAGGGGAGAGCTCTTCCCTATAAATACCATGCCAATCTCATCCATTTTGCTCACACCTCTTCTTGCTCCAACTTCTCTCTAGAAAGTATAGCTCATTCTTGCTTGTTCTTGCCCATTCTTGCTTATTCTTGCTTACTTACTTTCTAGTTTCAAGAAACTTTCCATTACCACCCGACCACCACCTCGATCCAAAAGTAGTAGTTGTAGTTAGGTTATAGTTTCGAGAGAAACCTTTCTCTTTCGAAGCTATCGGAAGCTTATCGTAAGCCGTCACTTCGTCCGTCCGCCGACTTTCTTTCCGTCGATCTTTCGTAGTCTTTTTCTACCGCCGAGAAGAAAGGTAGAGTGTCCTTACTCTCTACCCCTAAGTATAATTGTATGCATGTTTGAATTAAATGTAGTTAATCTCTAACCTACTTCCTCTAAGTATATTGTATTGTATGAGCATGAAGCAATATGTGTGGTATGATTTGTTTTACGTAGTTTACTTTGATCTTATGACTACTTGATTGCTCGATCTCGTAATAGTTGCTAGTTCATGTCTGAACTCGTCAATAAACATATGTTGTTTTGAAAATTCCACACAGGAAGAAAGAACGGATTTTTGTAATATATTATTGTCTTGAGGATGATTATGAGCATGTATGTATATTTGCTTGCATTACTTGTTGTTGATAAAGCACAAGTAGCTTTCCACTCCAAGGGCGTTCGTACATGTGGCGTTATGCTTTAAGTAATAATTTGAGTACGATTAGGTAATATAGAATTGGATGATCTTGCTAGTTTGGTTTCAAGATTACTTTAAAGTGATTCGTCACGCCGCGGAGTCTATGCATGCTTACGAGACACGAGAACCGGAAAGTAGAAACATGACACTTAGGGAGTGGTTGATATGGATAAAAAGGATTTTTGAAACTACATAATGGCCGGACTTGGTAGCCTTATGTGAGTTGTGAAAACCCGCAAGGTGGCCGGACTTGGTAGCCCTTTGTGTGGACTTGCGAAAACCGCAAAGAGGCCGGACTTGGTAGCCCATTGTGTAGATTGCTAACGGAGTCGGACGTGGTAGCTTCATTGGTAATTGGGCTTGGTTATCCGCGGAGAGGAGCCAATGCAAGATTTGATAACGTGGCCGTACTTGGTAGCCCGTTGGTAACAAAGAATGAGAAATTATTTTCGAAATGAAATGGTGACACGGTTTACGATGAGTCGCGTAGGAGAAACAAAGAAAGGCATGACACCAACGTAAGCAAGATAATGAATGCGGATGTGTCATTGTTAATTATGTTGTTGAAGGAGCATGTGTAATTATTTATATGACTCTTCGTTGTAAGTTAGGGGTTGGTGGGTTTTGATTATTCTATTGAGTTTTTTCACGCTGTTACCTTTTTGGTGACCCCGACATATTATACTGGGGGTGACGCTGGTATAATGTGTCGACCTTGTAGATGAACAAGATGAACAATACACCTTGGAGGCCTTCGGAGTTGAGGAGCTTGCAAGGATGGAGGAAGAGGCGGAGCAGTAGTTAACCTTAGATTATCCCCTCTTTTGTGGAATAAAAGTACTCTTGTGAGAATTATGTGTAATAATGAGCTAGACTCTCCTTGATTTATTCAATAAAAATGTTTATTTAACGTACCCAAAATTCGGGGCGTTACATGTACTCCTAAGTAGGTATACATATACTAATATATCTATGTACCTTGGGTCTTTCATAAAATATATATTTTCAAGTATTATAGATTTTCTAAATAAAATACTCCCTCCGTCCCTTTTTTATTGTCCAGTATTCCATTTTGGGCTGTCCCTTAATAAGTGTCCATTTTATAAAGTTGTGAGTAACAGTTGGTGTATTGTCTATTTTGTCCCTTAAAGTAGATTTCTTTTTGAAAAGTAAGTGAGTAAAAAAGTAATGATGATGGGTAAGTAGAGAAAGTGGAAGAAAAAGTTGATGTGAAAGGTATAATGATGATGTCTTTTTAATAAGTTGGAGTTACGAAGCAGGACACTTAAAAAGGGACGGAGGGAGTATACAATAACACACATGCTATATACAATATAATATATATATATACATACAAGTACTAAACTAAACTAATCTAATTTCGTACTTAGGAAGGTTAACCGAGGTTTACCTATTGACCAATGGGTAAGGAAATCCCTAACGCTATTGTCCAATGGTCGATAGCAAAAAGGTTCAACCGGTTCAAAGGGTTAATCTAGGGTTACCAAACTCAAGGGTTTCAAAAGGTTCATGAGTCAAGGGTTCATAAGGTTCACGGAGGTTTAGGAACAATCGGTGATTAGGTTAAACGATTGCTCGGTCGAAACGTCGGTTAAAAGCTAGCTAGGGTTACTAGATAGGATTTCCAGCCGAGATGTGAAATCTTAGGGTTTTATCCTAGAAACGACAGGAAGATCGGTGGTTAAACGACGATTAAAACCTAATTAAGATTTTTCAAACAGTAACAGCGAAATTTTTATTTAGTAAAAATTAGGGTTGTTACAATGGGCGTTCTGCCCAGAACTTATCTACTCAATATACACTTTTTCAAAAGTGTCGAGCGAGTCCTTGATGGCCTCCACATAAGCTGCCATCTTTTCATTCCGGGCTTCATACTCCCTGAACAACTGGTTCACTACGAGCTGTGAATCACAGTGTATCTGTATCCTCATTACTTTCAAGGTTCTTGCATTCCTTAGTCCTGCCAGAAGTGCCCCGTACTCTGCCACATTGTTTGAAGCGCTAAAACCCAATCGAAGAGACAGCTCTATCATTGCTCCTTCAGGTGGGAATAGCACGACTCCAATCCCTGATCCGGTGTTGCATGCGGAACCATCAACAAATAGTTTCCATTCTAAGGGGTCCTGCTCGGCAGGTATTTTGCCATTGCTGACTGTCGGCTCAACTGGTTGCTCCTTTCTCATAGGAGGCTGAGGTGCCACTGCAGGGGAAAATTTGCTACAAAATTTGCCAGCACTTGCCCTTTTATTGCAGTGCGCAGCTGGTAGTCGATGTTGTATTGGCTCAGCTCAACTGACCAGGTCGAGATACGTCTTGAGAAATCTTCCTTTCGAAGCAAAGATTTCAGTGGAAACTCAATGCAAACCACTAACCTGTGACTCTGGAAATAATGGGGCAGCTTCCTTGCCGCTGTCCGTAATGCCAGGACCAACTTTTCGAGGGGCAAATATCGCGTCTTTGCATCTAATAACGTCTTGCTTACATAATAGACAAGGATTTGCTCGGATCCCTTGTCCCTTAGCAAGCACTAACAACGTGTTCAGAAACTGCTACATACAAAGTTAAGGACTCACCCGGTTCAGGATAGATAAGAGCGGGGCTGCTGCCAAGTATTTCTTCAGATCTTGGAACGCCTGTTCACATTCTGCTCCCCATTCGTATCCCTCTCTCTTTTTCAGCAATTGAAAGAAGGGCCTACACTTATCACTGGACCGGCTGATAAATCGGTTCAGGGCCACTGCCATTCTAGTCAGTCATTGAACCTCCTTCGTGGTTCTTGGACTTTGAAGCTTCTGCAAGGCTATTATCTGATCGGGGTTCACTTCGATCCCTCTTATGGTCACGAGGTGTCCCAAGAAATTCCCCGAACTTACTCCGAACGTACACTTCGCGACATTGAGCTTCAACTTGTATTCCCTTAATATCTCGAAGGCCTCCTTTAAATCAGCTATGTGGTCTTGCTTTTCCTTGCTCTTGACCACCATGTCATCTATGTATACCTCTATGGTTTTGCCGAGCAACTTCTTTAGCATAATTGTTGCTAACCTCGGTACGTTGCTCCAGCATTCCTCAGACCAAAAGGCATGACGTTGTAACAGTACAACCCTCTTGGAGTGATAAAGGATGTCTTCTCTCGATCGGGCCCATACATGGCAATCAGGTGATATCCTCGATATGCATCGAAAAAACTCATTCGCCCATATCCGGCTATTGCATACGCCAATTGATCTATTCTGGGGAGGGGGAAACTGTCCTTCGGACACGCCTTATTCAAATACGTGAAGTCGACGCAAACTCGCCACTTCCCGTTCTTCTTCTTTACCACCACAGTGTTGGATAGCCATTCTGGGTAGTAGACTACTCGTATAGCCTTTGCTTCGAGCAAATGGTCAACTTCCTCAATAACAGCGTCCACGTGTTGTGCGGTAGATCGTCTTTTCTTCTGCATTACGGGCTTATGCTGAGGATGCACATTCCGGTGGTGGCAAATCACGTTTGCATCCATCCCAGGCATCTCTTTGGGTTCCCAAGCAAACACATCAATGTGCTCTTCGAGAAACCTTACCAACTCATCCTCTTCTTTTAGGCTCAGGTTTTCCCCATTCACGAAATACCTTTCTGGATCATTTTCGTTGATCTGGATTTTCTTCTAACCTTCTATCACCTTCTTGGCGGGGTTCCCTCCGACGTCCTCGATGGTCGGCTGATCTAGGACCTCGATTGCCTGGACTAACTGGGCCTTAGGTGCTTTCTTGATTTTGGAAATCAGGCACTGCTGGGCAACCTTCTGGTTTCCTCTGATCCTCTCAATACCATTGGATCCAGGGAATTTTACCATTTGATGGTAAGTGGAGGAGACCGCCTTCATCTTGTGCAGCCACGTTCTTCCTATAATCGCGTTATAGGAAGAAGATACGTCCACCACTAAGAAGTCGGTTCTTAATACTACTGTTCCTGCCTAAACATGGAGAGTTACCTTGCCCAATGGCCAGACTGGTCCTGCACTGAATCCGACCAGAGGAGTCATTGACTGTACCAAGTCCGCCTGTGTCAGTCCCAACTTTTTAAATGCGTCGTAGTATAGCACCTTCGTGCAACTCCTTGAGTCCACTAGGATTCTCTCCATGTCATATTCCCCAATACGCAGGGTTATGACCAAGGCATCATTGTGTGGCACCTGGACTCCTTCCAGATCCTCATCCGTGAAGACTATGCCTTCGTTGCATTCTTCTGCTTCACGTCCTCGTTTCTTTCCCAATTGCATTACGTGCTGGTCTTGCTTTATCTGCCTTTAGAGCAACCTCACCTCATTTCTTGTATAAGGTGTGGCCAATCCATGTATCATATGGATCACGCCTCTTGGATTTTGTTCGAAAGCCAACTCCATTGCTTTCTCTGCACCCTTGTGTTCTTCTTGAATGAATTCTTTCAAATAACCTCTTGAAACCAAGTCGTTGAGGTGTTGTTTGAACATCTCTCAATCCTCCGTCATGTGACCCCAATCTTTGTGATAACTATAATGCAGACTCGTAGCTCTTTTTGCATCCTTATCACCTTTCAGCCTTGGGGGCCACTTAAAATATGGGCGGTTCTTTATTCAGTAAAGGATCCGATAGATTGGTTCTTTCCAAACCACTGAGAAAAAAGACTTGGGGTTCGGGGCGTGCTTCTCCCTGTACGGCTCTTTCTTGGCTTGCCCATATTCCTTTCTCTCTCTGTAAGTTTTGGGCTCTGGCTTATCCACTTTCTTCACGGGACCCTTGGCCTACTCGGCAACCACCTTGTTGTCCTCCCGCAGTATGTCATCCTCGTTCTTGGCATGCTGCTCTATTCGTTACATCAATTTTGCCAGTGTGCTTACTGGATTCATATTCAGGGACTTTCGTAGCTCCCCCCGAATAGGTAATCCAGTCTTGAACGTTGCTATCGCGTACTCCTCACTGCAACTTTCTATCTCGTTGAAAGTCTCCCAGTACTTCTTTGCATAATCCCTGATCAGCTCATTTTCTCCTTGTCTCATAACGGAGAGACTCTCAAAAGTCTTTGGCGGCTTCCTACTCGTTAGAAACCGAATAGTGAATTGCTCGACCAATTGCCTCCATCCTCGTATGGTGCGGGCCTAGCTTATGGAACCAAGACAAGGCTACCTTTCCCCAAACTAGATTGGAACATCTTGCACATGATTGCAAACATCGCCGCCATGCATGAAGATTGCTCATTGTAATGCTGATGTGTGCATCGGGTCAAGATTCGCCTCGCAGTGATGATGTCCCATGTTTCACCACTACTCGGCAACCTCGCCCCGCAATCTCTTTGCAAAGCGGAGAGGATGCTATGTTGCTCAGGGCCTTCGTGCGCCTCGTGCGCATGGTCCCCTCTTGTTGTTTCTTCATATTGTTGGGAGCATTCATTTCAATCGAAATCAGTCTCGCACTGCCCTCGTGGTGCTTTCTCTGGTCCCTCCTTCCTCGGGGGTGGGACTTCTGCTTCTACTCCTTTTTTGTGAAGAAGCCCTCCTTCGTCTTGGAGTGGGACTCCTGCTCTTGTTCCTTCCTTTTCGTGAAGGAGCTTTCTTACGCTCCACCATAACCAGCATGTCTCCTCTGGGATTTCTACGTGAAAGTCCAGAATCTTCCGGATGTTCTCGTATCCCTTGCAATTGTTGAATTTCGGATTTTCGTCTCTTAATCAGACGAGCATATTCCTTAATTTCCTGTCTCTTCTTATCCAGGATATCGTCATTGTTGTGCACACTTTTCGAATGTGCAACTGACTCCCTCCCACGGTGGGATCTGCTCTTTCTCATGGATTCTGTGGCCGTCCTTCCTTCTCTGTTCCTGGAGTTACCATGGATAGCCAAGGGGTAGTCCTTGCTCGTGGTCCTTTTGCATGCCCGCCATCGGGCTTTCTCAGAGGACTCGGTGGGGATTTATCATCTCCCCCACCTAGCTGATTACTTGGATCTAGCGGCGTTTTTTGGTCTTCTTCCACCATGGTCGCTTTTTCAAAGCGATCTCTTTCGTTTCCCACAGACGCCGCCAATTGTAAGTGCAAAAAAATGAAAGAGGCTTTGAACAGCACCAAAAGAACGGCTACTCGTGACTCCTAGCCGGAACCTTAATCTGCAAAACACACAAGGGGTGAGCGCATATTTGCCTCTCGTGGCAAAGGCCCTCCGATGCTTAAGTTAGTATCACGTACTAGCAAGAAACCTTAATTATCAGTAGGAAAATTGTAATGCAATGTATTGCGTAATGCGCACCTTTACCTCTCGGTTTACCTCAAATTTATAGCTTCACGAATGCTTGCTGTCCAAGTATCTTCATTGCCCTTGGTTTCCTATCTCGTATAGGAAACCCAGAATATCTTGGATTCTCGTTCCCTTATCAAATCACCAACTCAGACCGTTTAGGATTCTTTCCCATAGTTGGTCGAACATCCCATTCCTGGGTATTTTCTCCAGATCTTATTTTATCAAGATCCTATTTCACGAGATGTCTCCGCTTTTGGAACCTTCCAAAGCGCCCCCTACTACCGAGGCTACTTCCTAGAATATCGCTCTTGTTCGGCCCTTTCGCGTTTCGAACATATTACTTGGACCAATGACTTCACATGTCACTGTCCTTTAACCAAACTCTTGGCCTAATAACTACTCGTGCTTATTGGATGAAGCCCTTGTTCGGATAGCTTGGACCAAGGGCCTCTCATGCCATCGGTCTACATCGCTGTTCACCTTCTTGCTCGGTGACTATCCTTATCACCATTATATAGTGGTTCCACGTACCACGTGTTCGGTCCATCTATTTGCTTGTCCGGGAATACCTCCCTACAACTCCTGAGGTGATGGTATCTCTTATCCTCCCTCCTACCTCCAAACACATTGTGGTTTTCACTGATAAGGACCTGCCAATCGAAGGGGTCGACCATAACCGTCATTTGCATATCACTGTCAAGTGTCGAGTGTAGGGAGGTACTCCCGAATAGGTACAAAAGAGGCCCGAACACGTGGTACGTGGGGCCCAAGATAAATATAATCGGAGCATCCGCCATGTAGTACGGTGAACGGAAGTAAGGACCGGGGACATGAGAGGTCCCAGGTCCAAGATACCCGAGCAGGGGTATCGTCCAGAGAGCAAGGGAAATTGTTGGACCAGTCTCACAAGTAGTGGAACCAACGATATGAGAGATCACCGTTCGTGATTGTCTCTGCTCGGGCAACGGTAGGTCGAACATGAGCAAAGATTTTGGAGGAGATGCCCGTGAAGAGTCCGTAAATGGTAATACCCTGAAGGAAATGAGATCTCGAGAAAATACCCAACGAGAATGGGATGAACGGCCAACTTTGGGAAGAATTCCTATAGTGGTCTATAAGGTAACATGCAATTAAGGGAACGAGAATCCCTGATATTCGGGGTTCCCTTTACGCATGAAAGGAAACTTAGGGCAACAGGATGGCTTGGACAAACAAGCACATGTGGATCTATAAATATGAGGTAAACCTAGAAGTAAAGGCACGCACTGCTATTTGCTCATTACCTACGATAATTAGTGGTCTTGACTAGTACGCAGATACTAACTTTGGCATCGGAGGGCCTTTGCCATGAGAAGGCAAAGGTGCGTTTCACCTTGTCTGCTTTTGCTTTACAAGTTCAACTCCGGGCGGTGAGCTAGGTTCCGGCGAGGGATTCAAAATAGCCGTTACGATTTGGTGTGGTTCAAAGGCTCTTTTCAATTTCCTGCACCTACATTGGCGCCGTCTGTGGGAAATGAAAGTGATCCCTTTGAAAAAGCGACCATGGTGGAGAAGGATCCAAAGACCCCAGTTGACCCGAATAATCAACCGGTGGGGAGGTGAAAAGTCCTCGCCGGATCTCTCCAAGAAAACCAGATGGCGGTCGTAGCGGCGAGGACCACGAGCAAGGACCGCCTCCTGGCAATCCATGGCGATTCCAGAAACAAGGACGGCCACAGGATCCACGAGGAGGAGTAAGTCCCGCCGTGGGAGGGAGTCTACCAGACGCCAAAAAGCGCGCACAAAGCAGAGGAGATATCCCTGACAAGAAGAGACAGAAATAGAGGAATACGCTGTCTGACAAGAGGCTTAGAATATGAGATTCAACAACTACAATGGATACGAGAACTGGAGGATTCCGGACTTTCACGAAGAAAGTCCGGAGGAGAAAAGCCTGGTTATGGCGGAATACAAAAGAGTTTCTTCACGAAAAAGAAGGAGCAGGTGTCACTCCAAAACGACAGAGAGCTTCTTCATGAAAGAGGAGAAGCAGGAGCAAGAGTTCCACCCCCGAGGAAGGGGGGAGCAGGAAGCACCACAGGATAGGTACGAGAGACCCACCTCGACCGGGAAAGAAATAATGCCAGTGGTCGCAAAGGTGTCGAGAGAGGGACCATGTTCAGCATCGTAAAGGCAAAGACGGAGAGCGCTTAGCAACATAGCAACTTCTCCTTTTGCAAAGAGATTGCAGGAGGCAAGGTTGCCGAGCAGAGTTAAACACGAGACGTTTATCCTGTACGAAACTAATGCAAACCCAGTGGCACACATACAACATTACCAGCAGCCGATGTTTATGCACGATGGTGATGACGCGATCATGTGCAAGATGTTCCCATCTAGCTTGGGAAAAGTGGCCCTATCCTGGTTCCATAAGTTAGGGCCGAACACCATACGAGGATGGAGGCAGCTGGCTGAAGAGTTCACTGCTCGGTTTCTGACAAGCAGGAAACCACCCAAGACTTTTGAGAGTCTCTCAATTATGAAGCAAGGAGAGAATGAGCCGATCAGGGACTACGCCAAGAAGTATTGGGAGACTTTCAACGAGATTGAAAATTGCAGTGAGGAGTATGCAATAGCAACATTCAAGACTGGGCTGCCTGTTCGGGGGGAGCTAAGATAGTCCATAAACATGAATCCAGTGAACACGCTGGCAAAGCTGATGGAACGAATTGAGCAGCATGCCAGGAACGAAGATGACATATTACGGGAAGATGGCAAGTTGAGTGCCGAGCAAGTCAAGGGCCCCGCGAAGAAAGCGGATAAACCGAGCCCAAGACTTGGAAGGAGCATGGGCAGACTAGGAGAGAGTCGTACTGGGAGAAGCATGCCCCTGACCCAAAGTCGTTCTTCTCAGTAACGACGGTTTGGAAAGAACCGATTTATCTGGTTCTTTATCGAATAAAGAACCGTCCATACTTTAAGTGGCGTCCACGGCTGGAGGGTGATAAAGATGCAAGAAGGGCTACGAGTCAGCACTGCAGCTACCATAAGGACTGGGGTCACATGACGGAGGACTGCGAAATGTTCAAGCAGCACCTTGATGACCTCGTCTCACGTGGGTATTTGAAGGAATTCATCCAAGAGGAGCACAAGGGTGCAGAGAAAGCAATGGAGCTGGATTACGAACATAATCCAAGGGGCGTGATCCATATGATACATGGATTGGCCATACCTTATACGAGGAATGAGGTGAGATTGCTCCAGAGGCAAGTGAAGCACGACCAGCACGTGATGCGGCTGGGAAAGAAACGAGGACGTGAAACGGAAGGATGCATCGAGGGCATAGCCTTCACGGATGAGGACGTGGGAGGAGTCCAGGTGCCACACAATGATGCCTTGGTCATAACCCTACGAATTGGGGAGTATGACATGGAGAGAATCCTGGTGGATTCAGGAAGCTGCACCGAGGTGCTTTATTACAATGCGTTCAAGAAGCTGGGATTGGCACAAGCGGATTTGGTACAGTCAGTAACTCCGTTGGTTGGGTTCAGTGCATGGGCAATTTGGCCATTGGGCAAGGTGACCCTTCCTGTTCGGGCAGGAGTGCCGAGAACCGACTTTTTGGTGGTGGATCGTGCCATCTTCCTATAACGCGATTATAGGAAGGACTTGGCTGCATAAGATGAGTAAGCGCTTCATCCACCTACATCAGATGGTGAAGTTTCCAAGGTCCAATGGGATCGAGAGAATAATGGGAACTGAAGATGCCCCAACGCCTGCTGGTTTCCGTAATAAAAAGGCATCCAAGGCACAAGTGCAAACAATGAGATTACCAACCACCGACCATCGAGGATGCTCGGAGGGAATCCAACCGAGAAAGTGGTAGAAGGTTGAAGAAAGTTCAGATCAACGAATGATCCCGAAAGGTATTTCCGATTGGGGAAAACCTATGCAAAGAAGGAGGAGGAAGAGTTGGTGAAGTTTCTCAAAGAGCACGTCGATGTGTTTGCTTGGGTGCCCGAGGAGATGCCTGGGGTTGATGAAAACGTGATTTGCCAACACCTGAATGTGGATCCGCAACACAAACCCGTAATGCAGAAAAAGAGACGATCTGCCATACAGCATGTGGACGATGCTGTTATCGAGGAGGTCAACCGTTTGCTCGAGGCAAAGGCAATCCGAGAGGTATACTACCCTGAATGGTTATCCAACACGGTAGTGGTGAAAAAGAAGAATGGGAAATGGCGGGTATGCGTCGATTTCACATATCTAAACAAGGTTTGTCCAAAAGACAGTTTTCCCCTGCCCAGAATAGATCAGTTGGTGGATGCAACAGCTGGGTATGGGCGTATGAGTTTCCTCGATGCTTATCGAGGATATCACCAGATAGCCATGTACGGTCCCGATCAGATGGAAGTTAAGGACAAGGTGGGGATTTACAAAGAGTACAAGGTAGAGCTTAGTGTGAAAAAAAGGGTTGAGAGCTTATCTCTCTAGGAATAGAGAGAGAATGCACTCCCCAGATTCCCCACTTCCGATTTGTAAAAAATTCACCCATAAACTTGATCTAGAGGTAATTTCAAGCTCTAATCAAAGTATTTCTCTCATCCTCGGTGTTGTCTTCGACCTAGGATGCTGGGATCTCAAAGCCCAAGCTCGTGGGTTTTCTCAGGGCACAATACAAACCCACCATGGATCCGATTCTCTGATCCTTTACCAAAATCAAAACCATGGAACCTTCTCATCTCCTCTCTTCTCTTGACTTCCACCGTGCCGTTTACTATTTGCTTTGGTTCGGAGATCACACCCGGAGCTGCTCAGGTGCGGTGCAAGGTGGAAGGCGGTGACTCGCCGGACTTAGCTTCGGTCTGAATCTACTTTTCCACTTCCATATGCCATTATTTTCTTGATAATCGGCACTTGGGTTTTCTTTACTCATTTTCTTGAATAGATTAAAGTGGATTTTCTTGCCACGGCTAAGGTGGTGTCCCTTCTAATCGGGCCGGCCCAAATTACATCTGTGGAATCCAGCCAGGTTGGAGCTTCACATGGTCAATTGGAGGTATAATCAATTGGAACAAATTTGTGTTATGGGATGTCTAAATTGGCAGTAATTTATTACAATCTGTAGATTCGTTTTGAGAAACTCGATGGGCAGTCATTTGTTTGGACTGAGATCGAGTTAATCTGTTCAAGCCCAGTTTAGTTACTGAGCATTTTACCCAATTAAATTTGGACAAACTCGATGCGCAATAGGCAAGAGGTTCCTTTCTTCTGCCGATTTTCAGTCCAGCCTTGGAGAATCGGTCCAACACTCACCACCAGCCGTGGGTCTTATTCAACTTCACGGAGGTGGTAATTTCAAGCTATGGGACGGCAAGGGATCAACCCTCCTTAGGGACTGCTCTCCTCCATCGCCTCCCACACTTATTCTCCGGCCATTTTTGGTTCGATTTTAACATCAAACGGGCACACATCTGGGTGCCCATCAGTGCACTCAAATCCTATTTTCTGCAAGTGGTGAACATAGCTGTAAAGGCTGCAGCATCTTTGTTTATTGGCCACTAGCCAATTCGCATGAGGACCCAGGCCGTGCCCCGTAGAAGACATTTTGACCAGCAAGTGCTGGCATTACTGTGGTCCCCACCAATTGGAAGTTGGAGTTTCATATGTTTTAATTTTGCTAAATCATATGTTTCCCTATACCAGCGGGTGTGCTGGATTTCATTTCCTCCCGGCGGTTGTGCCGGGAGTACGCAATTTTTTTCTGTTCTTTGTTTTGTCCTCCCTGGGGTATGCCCTTGTAGGCTGTACATTCGCTTAACCCCTTTTAATTTCAAGCTAAATTACTCAAAAAAAAAAATGCCGGAGCAACTTTCCAGAGACTAGCAACGATTATGCTAAAGAAGTTGCTCGGTAGGATCATGGAGGTATACATAGACGACATGGTGGTCAAAAGCAAGGAGAAACGGGACCATATCGCTGATCTGAAAAAAGCTTTCGAGATACTAAGGGAATACAAGTTGAAACTCAACACCTCAAAATGTGCATTTAGAGTAAGTTCAGAGTTCCTGGGCCACCTTGTGACCATACGAGGGATAGAGGCAAATCCCGATCAAATAATAGCTTTGGCAGAAGCTCCAAAGTCCGAGGACCACGAAGGAGGTGCAGCGATGACGGGGATGGCGGCAGCCTTAATAGGTTCATTAGTCGCTCGAGCGACAAATGTAGACCTTTCTTTCAGGTTGTTGAAGAAAAGAGAAAGTTACGAATGGGGAGCAGAATGTGAGCAGGCATTCCAGACCTGAAAAGTACTTGGCGGAAGCCCCGCTTCTGTCACTCCCGAGCCTGGTGAGATCTTGACCTTGTACCTGGCTAGTATCCGAGCATGCCGTAAGTGCAGTCTTACTGAGGAACAAGGGGATCCGAACAAATCCCTATCTATTATGTGAGCAAGACGCTATTGGATGCAGAGACGAGATATCTGCCCCTTGAGAAGTTGGTCCTGCAACTGAGGACGGCAGCTAGGAGGTTACCCCATTACTTCCAAAGTCACAAAATTGTTGTCTACACAGAGTTCCCGCTGAAGTCGTTGCTCGAAGGTCGATTTTCTTCGGACGCAATATCAACGTGGCTCGGTAGAATCGAGCCAAGCATGATATTGATTATCAACGACAGCACGGTACCAAAGGGAAAGTCTTGGCGGACTTCGTGGCAGAGTTCTCTCCCACGTGGCTCCACCGCTTCCTACGAAATGAGCAGCTTGGTCGAGCCAAAGAAGCTGGCGGCATCCGCCGAGCAGACCCGTTGGAATGGAAGCTTTTTTGCTGATGGATCCGCATGCAACACCGGATCTTGGAATTGGGTAGTGCTTTTCCTCCTCAAGGAATTATGATCGAAGCTTTTCCTACGCTGGTTTCAGCAAGGCCAAACAACGTGACGGAGTACGAGGCACTTGGCGGGATTACGGGCGCAAAGACCCTGAAAGTTAAGAGAATTCAAGTATTCTTTGATTCGTAACTCGTGGTGAATCACCGTCCGAGAGTATGAGGCCCGAATGAAAAGATGGCAAATGCCCTACGTGGAGGCAAATTTAAGGATTTGCTTGACACCTTTGAAAAGGTACATATTGAGCAGATAAGCTCAGGGCAGAATGCCCACGCCGACTCATTGACTTGGTTGGCAGCGAGGCTGTGACAACAGAGTTCAAGAGGAAGGTGGCAGGGGACTATCTTGCTGAGCTGAGCATTGGGAGAAGTGTGGAATTGGTCCGGACATGAACCAAGGACCAAGTTGATGGATCCAATAGTGGGAGTTCCTACCAGGACGGACACTTCAAAGATTAAAAAAGAAGCTCACAAGATAAAGACAAAATCTGCAAGGTTTTGGCTATCGTCAAGGGAAATTGTACAAGAAGTCCTTCACTGGACCATACCTGCTTTGTGTGCATCCCGAGATGGTGCGTAAATTCCTCCACGAGATACACGAGGAACATGCGGAAGTCATGCAGGTGGAGATCCATTGCACATCGTGCAATCACCCAGGGTTACCGTGGCCTCACATGCAAGAAGATGCAAAGGTGTATGTGAAAACCTGTGAGATGTCAGAAGTTCTCACCCATGATCCAAACACCAGCCGAATCCGGTGCCCTTGACAAGTCCTTGGCCGTTTGCAGTGGGGTATGGTCATCGTGGGTCCGCTCCACAAGGCTACTGGAACAGGAAGTTCCCGTTGGTAGCAACGGACTACTTTACCAAGTGGATTGAAGCGAAACCACTGGCAAAAATCACAGAACCAATGATAGAAAGGTTCGTGTGGAAGAGCATCATCACTCGATTTGGAGTTCCTTATTCCCTGATCACTGATAATGGGTCGCAGTTCCAAAAGAAATTCAAGGCTTTCGCCCAGTATGGAATAAAAAAACTACTATTCCACCCCAGCCTACCCTCAGAGCAATGGGCAAGCAGAGGCGTCCAACAAGACTATACTTGACGGGATCAAGAAAAGGCTGGACAAAGCAAAAGGCAAGTGGCCCGACGAATTGCCACTAGTCCTGTGGGCACACCGAACAACTCCTAGGAGGTCTACGGGAAAGACCCCCTATTTGCTAGCATATGGAACAGAGGCTGTGATTCCACTGGAGGTTGGATTGCTGACCAACAGGACCACATTGGTGGAAAGTGGGGGCAATGACAGAGCTCTAGAAATTGAGCTGGACCTTGCCGAGGAGAGAACGAGCTCTGGTGCACCTGGCTTCGTACCAAGAGCAGCTGATGAAAAGCTACAACAAGAACGTCCACTTACGAGAGTTCGGTGTTGGAGACCTTGTGCTACGAGAGGTGCTCGGCAACACCAAGGTGGCCAACGAGGGCAAGTTGGGGGCCAATTGGGAGGGCCCACATCGAGTCATAGAGGTTGTGGGCATTGGGGCATATCGATTGGCAGACCTGGACGGGAACCCGGTACAAAGGCCTTGGAATGTTCACAACTTGAGGAAGTTCTACGTGTAAAGAACTTCGATTTCGTTTTTACTTCTGTTTTAGATGCACATTGTGATTGTGTGGGAATTACGAATAAAGTTCCCTTGTGTTTGCTTTTATTAGTTGCAAGGGGTACGCGTAACGCCCCCTTGAGTTTTTGAATTAAGAATAAAATTCACAGATTTTGGTAACACAAACACTGTCTTTTACGAGTTTTTCTTTTATCATGCTTTGAATATGAAGTCAAGCTATGTCCTTAGTCCTCACTTCGTATTGGGGAGCAGAGGTATAGGGTAACTAAATGAAATTTCGAATGTTTCAAAATTTGCCAAGTACGAGTATACTTGTCCGTTTGCTCGGGAACGAAGAATTTTGCCAAGTACGAGTATACTTGTCTGTTTGCTCGGGTACGAATACACCCAGAATTAAGCCAAGCATGAATATACTTGTCTGTTCGCTCGGGTACGAATACACCCAGAATTAAGCCAAGTACGAATATACTTGTCTGTTCGCTCGGGTACGAATACACCCAGAATTGAGCCAAGTACAAATACACTTGACTGCTTGCTCGAGTACGAATGCACCTAAAATTCTGCCAAGCACGAATACACTTGACTGCTTGCTTGGGTAAGAATGCACCCAGAATTTTCCCTAAGTACGAATATACATAACTATTTGCTCAGGTATGAATACACCTAGAATGAATATGTTTGGGATGATTTCAAGTGCGAATAGACTTGTTTACTTGCACTGGGGCGTGCCCGCATGAACTTGCAACATAATCTGAGTACGAATACACTCGAGACTACCTAGTACGGGCACATTTTTGCAACCTATGTACGAATAAACTGAGGAAAGTTTCCAAACACGAAACATATGGGCTGCATACGTGAACATGTGGCAGCATCTAAGTTCGAACAAACTTGAAGGTTGCTCAGGTATGAACAAACTTTGAGCACGTACATATACAACATTATACAAGTATGGTTAACAACTTGCTCGGGTACGAGCAAGCCCCTGAATACATACGAGTGCATGTATTATCTGGCAAGCTGCGAGTGCTTCTAGCATCATTTTAAGGTACGAGAAACCTGCAACAGTTTAAATATGAATGCAGCTGAGTCATCAGCAGACCCACTAAGGCCTGGGGAGCATACGTGAATATGCATAAAGCTAAGTACGAGGACACTTAGCACATAACATTCTGGCCAAGGGACGGCCACCTGCATAGAAGAAAGGCCATGAAGGGCCAAGCAAAAATTGTTCAGGCCAAACAAGGCCACCAGAGATATTCAGAAAGGCCACGAAGGGCCAAAACCAACAAAGTTAAAGTATCAGGAAATGTATCAGGTGCCACGCAGGGCCAGCAGAAGATAGTTAAAAGTTCCAGTTGTTATCACTACAAAGAGTCCAACTTACTCTTCGTTCGTCAGGTCTTGGATGATAGGTGGAAAGGCTGGAGCAGTTGTGGAGTCCGGAGCAATCGTGGAGGTTGGTGCAACTGCAGAGGCCAAAACAGTTGAGTTATCCGCAGCAGTGCTTGGCTCAGGTGGACCACCATTGGCTTCCTTTTGGCCAAGGCTGGTCACTCCTAAATTTCAACACTAGCATTCACCGCTCGGGACGCTGGTGTTAAGCTCCCTGCTTAGGCTGCTCCTCCTCTTCCACGACCTCCTTCAGCCTCGGTAATGACCTAGGCGCCGGAAGGTCAATCTCTCCGCCCGTAGGGGGAGAAGACTCCTCTGCACCGCTTTTCTTTTGAGGTAGGCTAGCCAACCACCTTCAAAGACTTGGTCCTGAATCCCGGGCATCTGGTCCGTGTAGCTCTCAGTGGCCACACGGATTCCCTCGTTGTAGCGCAGCTGGTAGGAGGTCTTGGCTTCATTTTTGCTCGCCTCCAGCTCTGTCAAGGTTTGGTTCAGGCTATCTTCTGCACCCTCCAGCTTGCTCCTCAGCTCGTCCGCGAGCCCACGAGCCTGGTTTTTCTCTCTCAAGTCTTAGATGGTGCTCTGTAATTTGCCAAACTCACTACCCAACTTGGCGCGTTGGGGCTCAGATTGGCCGAGTTTTTGTGCCATCGCAACCATTTTCTGCATTGCCTGAAGGTTTTACAAAAGTAGCAAAAAACAAAAGTAGCATTAGGCAAAAATGCATGATTTATGTTTTCGTTAAAAAAAAAAAGCAGCAGGATAGCTTTACCTTGGCGCTGTGGCTCATGAACGAGCCGAGAAGGTTGTCTGGGGAGCTGGCAACCTCTTGTTGCATGTCTCCTGGCAGCATGAACGCCTGGGACAAAGCAAGGGCAGTCCCCTCAGACTCCACGCTATCTCTAACTGTGACGGGGCGGCCACCATGTGAGAATTGAGGGGCCCAAAGCGGAGTAGGAGGCACGGAGAGTTGAGCTGAAGGCTGCTCGGAGGTTTCCAGCCTCTGGCGCTTGTCACGGTGACTGGCTTTAACCTCCTCGGGAGAGAAACCTGGAGGAACATCTGTTGAAGCTGGTCCTCGGCGGCCATGAGACGGCGCTGAGCTTTGAAAGCGTCCACGGCCACGAGCAATGCCGCGGCCTCTTCCACGACCGATGGTGAGCAGATTGCTGAGATTGATTGGTTGATCCATTTCTCGAGGCGGGGGAGATGGAGAGTATCCACTCGAAGATGTGGAGGCTTCGTCGGCGAGCTGGATGGGTTCGTCGGGAAGTGGAGGGGTCCGAGAACGCCTCTCCTCTTGTTGCTCGGGTCGTTGAGCAGGAGGATCTGGGATGATAGGGTCGTCTGCTGCTCGGATTCGCCGGTCAATGAATCCGTGATGATACTCGAATCGAGGAGACTCGCGCCATTCTTGCTCGCCACCAAGCACGTGACCTTGCCCGTTGAAAGCAAGAGCACGGTTGATGTCAATAACGTGGACCTGAGGAGGATGATGGCGTGCCCTGGTTGACGCCAGGTCGCAATACGAGAAAATTTAGCACCAATAAAGCAAAGCGGTGTAATGCAATACGAATATTGCTCGTAAAGAGTTCTACGAGAAAAAGGACTAACGTGGCGTGCCAAATATGCGGCGCGTGAAAGCCGATGACCCTACCATCCTCGCCTCGGCTCGAAGTTCCTCGTGACGATGAGGAAGTCATCGTCGTCTCCCGGAATCAGGCAATTCAAGCACGAGCCTTTTTCTAGAATCCCTACCAGATAATAGGTCAGGGCATCTTTGGTTCGAGAGATGTTGTACAGGTGATGAATATCGTGCAAACCTAGTGGACGCGCTCAGCATTTGGTTCAGTGGCGCTGATGCCCATAACGACTTAAAGAAATTGGTAGACACCGCATGGGGGACATACTATAGTGAGATAGGTAACTCCGGCGAGTAATGGTGCCAGTGGAACTTTGACGCCTTAATTTACGGCGGCGCACAATCAGTGGATGTGTGGGTGTGTCGTTATCAAACACTCAAGTGGATGGCATTTTCGGGGGCCAACGAAGTGGCCACGCTATCTGGGATCCCATAGCGAAGATCTCGAACTCCGCCATCCTTTCGTGGTGTGTCCGCTAGCTGCCTCTGGCTTAAAACCGGCCCATACGATGAGAATCGTGGTGTAGACATCCCAATCCGACTTCAGATAGTTTACTTCACGGTTTTGATTCTCCAATGATGAAACGGATCAAGAACACTCCGAAAGTATGATAGGTGTTTCGAGCTGAATGTTTGAAAAACCCTTGAACCTAATCTAACCTAAGCCACTTCCAAAAGCCAAAACCCTTATCGCACTGCCGCTGCAGATGCATTCGTCTCGCTGCCAGTGGCGCACCGTCGGGCTACGACGGTCTAACTCCCTCGCTGAAGTCACCTGGGTCAAAGTCAAAGTTTTGACTGGTTGACTCCATCGCCATTGACAGGCTGGCCTACATCGCAAGCGATGGTCCCATTTCATCGCGTGACGGTCCCAAACCTGTCATAGTCACCTTTATCAGCTGGGAAAACTTAGCCACGAAGTTACCCTTTAGCCAAACACGCTCTCTTTGCACCGTAAATCTACCTCCCCACTTTGCATTTATGGAAGGTTCTAATCCTATAAATACACCCCATGTTAGTCTTTTTAAAAGGGTTCAAAAAATCAAACAAGAAAGCTTAGAAATCCATACACCTTTGGGTTGGAAAAAAGGTTATAAAATCTTACACCTAATTTTTTACACCTTGTTTCTACTACTCAAAAGCATTCAACCTCAACTCAACTCAAAGCTCAAGCCCTCCTTCCAACCTCAAGTTCAAGCACTTTTTTTCAAACTCAACCAAAGGTATAGCATACCTACCAAGCCTTCGCTCGATCTTCCGGAGGGAACTGAATCGCAAAGGCCAATGGTCGTAATCAAAACCACCCGCCCTAAAGTCAGTTATAAATACAAGAATCCGTGCCAAGCACTTCCTCGCTACGAATGGACTCGCTTTTCACTCGCCAAGAATCGTTCTCGCTTGCTCGCGATAAATTCACATGGGGTTTGGGGATGCCGACATATTCTTGATTTTGTTATGTTTGCGTTTAATATGTGAGCATGCCAGGCTTTAGTCACTGTTACAGCAAACCTAGCTTAGCTTTTATTGCTTATTTACTTTGTTGAATGCTTCCGTTAAGCTTCGACATGTACCAGGTCTTAATATAAAAGTAGTTCCCGAACCAGTCGACACTCACGCCGAGGACCACTGCCTCGCTGACGGTCCTCTTTGAGTCCAAGAATCGCCTCTTGCATGAGCAGCCTTGGCCCTGGTCTTCGCTTAATAATTCTGACTGAAGTGAGGTTATTTTGAATTATTAGTTCTCGCTTATAATAATTTGTAATAATTATTTACTTTCATACCTATAAACCCGCTGTTTGCCTCCCTGGTGTGCACTGTCCTTCCAGAGCCTGGGAGTGATAAAATTCAACCTGTGGTGAGACTTGAAGAAAGACTAAAATTTAACCACTTTTGGCATCGATGCAACGCCCTAGGGGTTATGAAAATGTAACTAAGCCAAATGGTAGTTAGAGTTGCAAGTAACTAATTCAAGGTTGCCATGTAGGATTTACAGCCGAGAAATATAATTTCCAGGATTTCTTACTACAATTACCAAGTTACTATACCTAGGTCTTAATAGGCATACTCGCCTTTAGAAAATGACCTTAATGCTCAAGCGATGAATACCAATCTCCTAAGTCATTAAACCTAATTATTACGGATTATTAATCGCTAAAAGTGGATTTAAAGAATTTTCAAATATAACAACAAAATTTTTATAAGTCAATAACGACCGATTTTGGATGTTAAAAATGAAATCCAAGTATTAAAATAAAATTCAAATTTTTAGCAAAATTTTTATTGACCAAAATTAGGGTCGTTACAACCTATCCCCCTTAAAATAATTTCATCCTCGAAATTGGTGCGTGTCTACCGAAAATAGATTTTTCATAGATAAACCACGATTTCATACATAAGCACAGAGTTCTACTATAAAGCAGAAGACACGATTTTTCTAATACAAGTGAAATGATCCCACATACTCCTAACACATGGTCTAAGTTTATAGTACACAAGTGCAACTACAACTTTCGGGACCTTATTCTAATACTACGACTCTACTACTGCGGTGGAATAAGTCCAAAATACACTCGTAACTCTTCCTTCCACTCCTTCTCCCTTTTCTCGAGCCAATACTCTCCTCGTTGACGGGCGTCCTCGATGGTGTCACTAAGTGATAAATGTAAGGTTTCCATGTCCAAGGTCTCAGCTAAAGGTGACACGAGAATAACCTCGTAGGTGTGTTCGCCAGTGGCAGGGTCAAATATACCCAGGTGGGGTATAGGGATATAACTCTTGGGTGCAAGTAGGGCCTTGTACGTAAGCAGGTCCGCAAAGGTGAACAGTGTAGCAGGCGTACGGCTAGCCATATAAGAAAATTATATGTTAGACTTATCGGCGTGAAAGGGTAGTCTCGTAAAGACACAAGTACACACATAACAGTGATCATGCTCAGGTAAGAAACACATAATTCCATTACTTAGGGAAAACAAGTACATCATAGGCGGCTTATAGCAGCCTTAAGCTTCCTACTAATTATGTCAAGAGTCCTACATCTTCCTATTTTACATCAAAAGGCCTAACAACAGTGATCCTAGTTTAGAAAGGTCCTACATCCCAAAGGATTACAACTATTGCTAGGTTTATTTAGGGACTCCTAAATAGCTTCCTTGGCTTCATAGGTTGGCTAGAACCTCATCCTCCTCGGGTTCATCCTTACTTTCACTAGTTTCTCCATCCTTAGTCGCCTCCTCATCCTCGGTTTCTTCTTCACCATACGTAAAGTTTTCCATCGGGGGTAGGGCTCCAAAGAATCCATAGAAAGAGCATAGGATAGAGAACATCACGGGGAACCAAGGGTCATCTTCTATGGGGTTAGGGTCATGGCTTTGCACTCGTTTGAAATCACGGATCTCAGCGAGTATCATGACAACTTAGTCACGCTTCCCCATCATTTGGGTGGTCATGGATTCTATGGCGATCTTGAGTTGGTGAGCTCCAGCTACTAGGTTGACTATGTGATTCATCTACAAGGAAAAGTTTAAACCTCAATTAGTCACGGTTTAAAGACAAGGGTTCAATTAACACTAAGGAAAAACTTGGATTTAGCTACGTTCCACATTCGATCCTTGATTTAAGTCATCATCCAATTGTTCGGGAATTCCAAGTTCGGTGGTACTGCCAATTTCCACACCTTACTTCAATCCGAAGATTGTTTTGTCAGAATTCCACCCAATTTGGGACGGTAAACTTAAAATCAAGTCACGTTTGTGCAACGGTCAAACTTATCTTAAAACTTATCTCAAGACTCATCTTAACTATTCTTAAAGGCTACCCATTCTACCCATGGCAGAGTGTTGAGCCTAAAGCTCTGATACTAAGTTGTAATGCCCCCAAAATCGGGTTTGTTAAATAATCATTTTATTAGACAAACAAAGTAGAGTCCAGCTCATTATTACATCCAATCTCCTCGGGAGAGTCTTATATTACACAAAAGGGATGGTTATCTAGAGGCTAACTAAAGCTCTTTCTTCTCCATCCTATAGCAAGTTCAGCTCCAAAAGCTCTGGCAAAGGTGTACAGCCTCTCCTTGTTCATCTAAAAGTCTGGACACATTATACCACAGCCGCCACCAAGATAATATGTCGTGGTCACATAGCAACACCGTGAGCTTGGAAGCTCAATTGAGTAACCCAAAACCCACTAACCCTTAACATACACATCAAAGTATAGTATACGATTTTCCAAACTTAACATGCTTCCAAATAAACACATACAATTACACATGCAATCCGCATTCACTAACGAGCGTTAGTATGTCATGTTTTCCGTGTGTCTTCCCTACGTGACTCATCGCTTTGTGTCTCATCTTTCATCATCAATTCCGAAACATGCACACGCACACAACCATGGGTTACAAGTACCTTGTGTATTCGCACAACAATGAGCTACCAGTCCGGCTCTCATTGCCACACGGTTACCAACGCATGGGCCACAATGGCTACTAAGTCCGAAGCACATTGTGTCACACACACACAACCATGAGCATCCAAGACCGCACTTTGTGTCTCAAAACAATGAGCTACCAAGTCCGGCTCTATTGACACAGAGGCCTCAAGGCCGTAATGGCTCCAAGTCCGGCCTTTATGAATTTCCAAAACATTTTTATCCATATCAACCACATCTCAAGGTGGTGTCATGTCTCTACTTTTCCGATTTCAAGTGTCTCATATCATGCATTGACTCCGCAGTGGGACTATTCACATAACTCATGCGATATCATATAGCAAGATCATCCAACTCTATACTATCATGCTCGTTAAAAGGTCAAATACGAATACTTCGTTAAAAACAACACTTTATCTTTAAAACATGGTTCTTTTTGAGAAGTTCAAAAAAAAAACACATGTTTATTGACGAGTTCATACAATCACGTAGCAATTAGGCGATCAAGCAATCAAGTAGCCATACGATCAAAGTAAACTACGTACTTTTTAACAAGAAAGTTCTACAAGCTTAATACCACGACTAACTTTATTTTTAGCGAAAATAGTTCAAAAAACTTAACACGATTCTTATCTATACTTAGGAAGAGTAGATCGGGAAATCTACATACAACTCAACATTCACACAAATATACTTAGAGTGAGAGGTCTGAAGAACTTTCTACCTTTCTTCTTAGAGAGGTAGAAAAAGACTACTAAAATAAGACTGAAAGAAAGCTCTGCACTCGAACGAAGTAATCTACAGTCACGGTAAGCTCTCCGGATAAGCTTCTCGAAAAGAGAAAGGTTTCTCTTCTAAACTAGATCCTAACTACAACTACTTCTACTTTAGGATCGAGGTGGTGGTGGTAGTGGTGGTTTTCGTCTGGGGCAGAGATGGAAAGAAAGCTCAAGAACAAGCTAGGAACTACTTCAAGAATACTAAGAAACACTAAACTTTTTCTAGAGAGAAGTTGGAGGCAAGATGAGGTGTGAGTTCAAATGAAGAATGAGGCATGTATTTATAGGCAAAGCCTCCCCTCCCTCTCTCTTCCTTGGCAGCCAGCCACTTCCTCTCTCTCTCTTTCCCTCAATTTTTAATTCAAGCAAATCAAGTTTGCTTACAAGAAAAATAACCTAAAACCCTAGGCATGCAAGTCTATGGTGTGTCCTTTGGATTGGATTTTGGAAGATTGGCCATGAATTGGATTTGTTTCAAGTAAACAAAGGGGTTTTGTACAAAGAAAGGACTAGATTGGATTGCATTGGTTATGCTGTCACTTGAAAGCATATCAAAATAGGACAAGGGTGATCTAAGCAAGATCAAACAAGGAAGCACACACATCACACACACTCTCTCTCTCCATCCGCATCTCTCTCTACCTCTCTCTCCTCCATCTCTCTCTCTGGGTCTCTCTCTCCTCTCTCCTCACTTTCTCTCTCTCTCTTTCTCTTTCCTTGGTACATGTACACATTAATATATATATATATATATATATATAACAATATAAATATAAGATATGAGAGGACAAGGTTGGTGGATTGAAAGAGTGAGGATTTGGCTTACAAGGGATTTGGACAAGATTTTAGGCTTTCAAAGTACAAGAGATCACAATGGAAGATCAAGCAAAGGTCAATGGAAGCATAAGAAATCAAAGGTACAATTCTCTCCCTCTCTTTCTTCTCTTTCTCTCTCTCTCTCTCTCGGATTCTCTTTCTCTCTCTCTCGGCATTCTCTCTCCTCGCTCCCTCTCTCTCTCTCTCTCTCTCTCTCTCTCCCACTTGTACTGTAACGACCCTGATTTTTGGTCAATAAAAGTTTCGCTAAAAATTTGAAATTTTTTAATACTGGTCGATTTCATTTGAATATCCAAAAATCGGTCATCGTTATCGCACTTATAAAATTTTGTTATTATATTTGAAAATTCTTTATTTATTTTTATAAATCCTTTTTTTTTTGCAAATTAGCTTGAAATTGAAAAAAAAGGCTAACCGAATATACAACCTACAAGGGGCATACTCCCAGGAAAAGAAAGAAACCAAAAATGTAAAGTAAATTGGCATCGCCCAGTGGCTACATGAGATAATTGAAATGCGTTGTTTCCAATCCATCTAGTAAGAGGGAAGGAAAACAACGCCAAAAAAGTGCGACAAAGCCAGAGCTTGTACTCTTTAGCATACAAAAGGAGACATGGAACACATTGAACCACAACAACTACTAGCAAAGAATGCTACTGGATGTTGAAAAGCAGCAGACATCAAGATAACATACGAAGCTTAAAGAATTGCAAAGTAGAGGTAATAGCAACAGCAGACATCTAATCTAATCCACCATTACAGTTGAAGAAAGAACTAACTCGAGCAGGCATGATAACATAAATCAGCTCTATGAAGGAGCAACATCATCTTAACTACATCGCCATGGACAGGCAACCACAGAACAAATTGCTACATAATAGTGCAGAACAAACCTAGGGACATGCCCCCTAGCAAGGCCTAAACATTCCATGGGACAACCCCCCAAGGATAGGTCAATAAAGGGAGTGATGTTGCTGCACAGCGTGAACAGCTAAGACCACTGATACCACTGACAGAATAACAGGACATCATAAGTTACTATGCTTCAGAAGTTGAACAGAACTGATTAGAATAGATCGAACAACATTCTAGTTAAACAACAGAACTTAAAATATACAGGTTCACACTTGAAAACCAATACAAGGAGATACACACAAGCCAGCTCAAAATGAACCATGAGTAATACACATCAATAATACCCAACAGTAATACACTTGAAAACAGGTTTATTAGCTCCACAATGCACCTAGCAGGAGCTGTAAAATCCTGCCCATAGCACAGCTCCACAATACACTTGAAAACAAGAATGAACAAGTACAAGTACAAGTTCAAGAAGGCAGTCCATAGCACTATATCCTCACAATACAACTCCCTCGGAAAGCTCACACCTCCCACTCACTTTTTTCACTCATGTGCTAGGACAGGGCTCCACCAACTCCCTCCCTAATCCTCACAATATGCCCCACTACGTATTACCTCCTCTCTAAAAGAAATGATGAGGTACAAGCACACACCTCACAGGGTAAGCACACAATATAAAGAGAGGATTCACAAAGCTTCCACAAACTCCACCAAGGATAAGATATCTACCTGATAGTATAGAAGTAATAGAAGCCTGGCCCTCCACTCTGAATCTCTGAATGCGACTGGTCTGACTTGGCTGAATTGGCTTAGCTGTACAGATGCAATAACAGAGTCAGCAGCAAAAGACAGTTATGTAATGTAAATAGAAGCTATTTCATCCTACCAAGTAACAGCTAATGATAACAAACGATAAAAGAATTATGATCCATTGATGTTCCATTCATTTGCCACCCATTCTGCTCGACTTGGAGGCAGGGCTTGTAATGATAACAGTCTTGCCCTCACCATAGAGTAAATTTTGTGAGCAATTACCTCCCCGGAGGAAGATTTACCTTGAAATTTCCTCACATTCCTCTCCATCCAAACATGATACACAGTAGTTGTAAATACCAGCTTTGTAACTACAGCATGAAAAGCTTTGCCTTTTACTTTGGAGAGGAATGTAACCCATTCATGCCATGATCTAGAGTGCCAAGAGACATGAATTTTGGAGAGTATTGTGCACCACACCTGCTGTGAGAAGGTACAATTAAAGAAAAGGTGGTCATGACTCTCACTTTCTTGACAAAAGCTACACTGAGGGGAGAGGTTCATGCCAAACATCACAAGTCTATCAGCAGTGGATAGCCTATTCTGAATAGCCAACCAAGTGATAAAGCTGCTCTTTGGAATATGGGCTGAGAACCACACCAATTTGTGCCACACAACTGATGGAAAGGGTGTTCTCAATTTATCCCACAGTGAAGCAACTGTGAACTGACCATTAGGAGTGAGAGTCCAACGTATGTGATCAGCTTCCTCCAATCTGGATGGGATAAGAGGAGGCAAAGTTCTTCTTATCTCGTTGAGCTCAAAGGTTTGGGTGATAGGAAAAGTCCAGTTTGAGTTTTGCAAAATGCGGGACACAGTGGCATCCTTAGGAAGACCAGAATCAAGGGCAATTCTGGGGCCAAATTTAGGAATTAAAGGCCCAAGTGGATGCCAATTATCATACCACAAGGAAGTGGAAAGTCCATCACCGAGAACACTAAGAAAATAGGGATGCACCAAATGCCTAAGATTCAATAATTTCCTCCATACCCATGTGCAATCCCCAGTGAAATTTTAAGATTCCAAAATTTTCCCTTTTATAAATCCCTTTTTACGATTAATAATCCGGTCATAATTAGGTTTAATGACTTAGAAGATTGGTATTCATCGCCCGGCATTAAGGTCATTTTCTAAAGACGGGTATGCCTATTAAGACCCCTTGGTATAATTTCTTTGCAATTGTAGTAAAATCCTAGAATTTTTTTCATCGAAATCCTACGATGGCAACCGATTAGCTGTGGGCAAACCCTAACTACCTGCTGGCTTTAGCTTACATTTTCCAAACCTGTAGATGCGCTGCATCGATGCCAAAGTGGTAAATTTTTAGTCTTCGCCTTAAACGTTGACTTTGATCGCCTTGCTTTGGCTTGGCTAGTCGCTGCTTTAGCGTCGGCTCTGGTCAAGCCCCGCCGCCGCCGCGTCGGTCACGCCGCTTCCGCTTTAAGCCTTGTTTGGCCGCTTGCGCTTTGGTCTTCGGCCGTGGCTTCGTCGTTTAGCGTCATTGCCGGCCTTTCGCTGCTCGTCTTGGGCAACGGGTCGCGCTTTTGCTTTTGGTTTTGGTGTTGCTCGGGCCGCTGGGCCATCGCCGCACTGGCCATCGCTTTGGCCGCTGTAGCTATTGCTTGGCCAACGGGCTGCTTTTACCTTTGTTTGGCTAGCCAGTCGCTTGGCACAATCCGGTCGCTTTCGACCACTGCTTGGCTACCGGTCGCTCGGCCGCCGCACATCGCTTTTGGCCACCGCTGCTGCTTGTCATTTGCTCAACAGCCATGCTTTGCCGCTAATACCGCTGGCATCGTTAGCATATTACTAGGGTCGCGGTCGCTGCTATTGATCGCCACATCGTTGTCTGCCGCGTGGCTATGACCACCGCTTGCCAGCTTTGGCCAGGCCGGCCGCTACGCACATCGCTATCGTTGGCCACCGTGCTCTTGGCCATCGCTTTTCAGCTACCGGCCGCACATCGCATACTGCACACATCGCTTGTTACCATTGTCGCTTCTTGCCACGCTGCCACGATTGCCTTCAAGCAAGTTTGGGCAATTACATCCGCTTTAATCGATTCCGTTATTAGGCAATTTCCTACTAAATAAAACCAAAATACCACTCGGCAATGAAAGCCTAGATTAAGTATCGTTAGGCTTTAATCAATAAGTTAGAATAGCCTAATGCCCATTTAGCCTAATCACTTCCCCCTAACCCTAGATGGACCATTTTACTCTTTTTGTCTTTATCCATTGGATGATAAAGGCTAGGGTAATATTTATCCGTTGGACGATAGATGCTAGGGTAATCTTTACCCATTGGATAATAAGAGAACCTTGGTTAATCTTCCTAAGTACGAGATTAGATTAGTTTAGTGCTTACTTGCAAAGTATTATACTTTTTGATTAACCGTTGGATAATAACCGTTAGGAGATTCTTTACCCATTGGGCGATAGACTAGAATCCTAGCCATCATTACCCATTGGTTATTGAACGCTAGGGAAACCATTATCCAATGGATAATAGTTAGTCTTGACAATCATGTACTAGGTTGATTAAAATATTGGATTTGGCATGTGTTAAAATCTATTAAAATAGAATTAGTATATTAGGTTATTAATTTAGTACTTAGTACCTTTGAAAGCATTAGGTTAGTTATTAGATTATGGAATCCTAGGCTAGATTGTGTAAGTACTTGTTTTGTATATTATATATATGTACTTCATGTGTATATATATATATATAGATGAATATATGCATAAGGAAAGTACACATGTGTGTATATAGAATTTTATAATAAGAAAAATCTATTTTTTGGTTTAAAATACAAGATTTTAAATTAAAGTACCCATAGTACTTCTATATATATACTAATAAATGTATATACTTCCCATAGAAGTACAAGAGTATATAGTAGAGGAAAGTTAGAGAGAAAAGCCTTGGGAGAGAGACTTGGGAGAGAGATAGAGATGGAGTTCTGATGATGCAGTAGGAGAGAGTTGATGTGTGTGTCATTTGATTGGACCATGCTTTGGTCACCATATCTATGGTTTTCCTTGTTCATCCAAGACTTCAAGCAAGCAAAATCTTGTCCTTTGTACCAAAACCCTAATTGTTTACTTGATTCAAATCCAATTCCTTGGCTAATCTTCCAAACCCTTGTCCTTTCTCATATAGATTAGTATACATATACATTGTACTTGTACCAAAGACTTAAAATATTGGATTTTTTTAAGTACCTATTATCTAGTATTTTAATATGGAACATGTGCCTAATTGCATTGTTTAATTTTAAAATCTTGCATAGTACTTTATTTCTTTTACCCATTGGACAACAAATGTCAGGAGATTTATTAACCAATGGACAATAGCTTAGTCTTGCCAAAAGTACAAGGGTTATTATTTAATTTCCTATGGGATTCTCTTATTATTATATAAAATATTAGACTTGGCTATGTGTGATATTTGATTAAAATAGGATTACTACAGCATTAGGTTAGTATTTTTAAAATTTGGTTGTACTTTTGAAAGTAGTAGAATACTATATTAGATATTAGCCTTGGTCATATCTAGTATAGATATTGTGTGGTACATGTATATATATATATATAGTATATATATATAATATTGTATATAACATGTGTGTATTAAATATTATATATTAAGAAAATCTATATTTACAAGATTTTGAAAGACTGAAGCTAGTTGACACGTTGGGCAAGTTGCATAATTAAGTCAACAGGGGAACGAGTGAAGCTGCCAGCATGATCTAGCCTTGGTTAGTGAGAGAGAGAGAGAGAGAGAGAGAGAGAGGAGAGAACTAACCCGAGCTAGGTCAAGCATGATCTAGCCTTGGTTAGAGAGAGAGAGAGAGAGGGAAGGAGAGAACTAACCCTAGCTAGGTCATGCTCTGACAGCCTCACTCCTTCCCCTTTGGGGACCCAGCAGATTCCAAACACACAATCCCTTCTATTCTAAACAGAGGAAACCACTGTAAGTATACTTGAATCAAATCTCCTTCTCTGCTAAAATTCTTCCAAAATCCAATCCAAAGGACATATCAATAGCCATGCAAGCCTATGTTTGGGTTTGATTCTTGCAAGAAACCAAGATTTGGTGGGATTAAAAATTGGGAGAAAAGAGGGAGAGAGAGGGCCGCCAAAGAGAGAGAGGGGAGAGGCGCTTGCCTACAAATACCATGCCAATCTCATCCATTTTTCTCACACCTCTTCTTGCTCCAACTTCTCTCTAGAAAGTATAGCTCATTTCTGCTTGTTCTTGCCCTCCATTCTTGCTTGTTCTTGCCCATTCTTGCTTATTTACTTTCTAGTTTCAAGAAACTTCCATTACCACCCGACCACCACCTCGATCCAAAAGTAGTAGTTGTAGTTAGGTTCTGTAGCTTTCGTAGAGAAACCTTTCTCTTCGGTTATCGGAAGCTTATCGTGAGAAGCCAAGCCACTCCGTCTGGTCCTCCGACTTTCTTTCCCACATCCTTTCTGTAGTCTTTTTCTACCGCCGAGAAGAAAGGCAGAGTGTCCTTACTCTCTACCCCTAAGTATAATTGTATGTGTATGCATGTTTGAATTAAATGTAGTGATCCCTAAATCTACTTCCTCTAAGTATATTATATTGTATGAGCATGAAAGCATGAAGCCATATGCGTGGTATGATTTGTTTTACGTAGTTTTACTTTGATCTTATGACTACTTGATTGCTCGATCTCGTAATAGTTGCTTGTTCATGTATGAACTCGTCAATAAACATATGTTGTTTTGAAAATTCCACAAAGGAAGAAAGAACGGATTTTTTTAATATATTATTGTCTTGAGGATGATTATGAGCATGTATGTATATTTGCTTGCATTACTTGTTGTTGATAAAGCACAAGTAGCTTTCCACTCCAAGGGCGTCCGTACATTTGGCGTTATGCTTTAAGTAATAATTTGAGTACGATTAGGTAATATAGAATTGGATGATCTTGCTAGTTTGGTTTCAAGATTACTTTAAAGTGATTCGTCACGCTGCGGAGTCTATGCATGCTTGCGAGACTCGAGAACCGGAAAGTAGAAACATGACACTTAGGGAGTGGTTGATAGGGATAAAAAGGATTTTTGAAACTACATAATGGCCGGACTTGGTAGCCTTATGTGAGTTGTGAAAACCCGCAAGGTGGCCGGACTTGGTAGCCCTTTGTGTGGACTTGCGAAAACCGCAATGAGGCCGGACTTGGTAGCCCATTGCGTAGATTGCTTACGGAGCCAGACGTGGTAGCTTCATTGGTAATTGGGCTTGGTTATCCGCGGAGAGGAGCCAATGCAAGATTTGATAACGTGGCCGGACTTGGTAGCCCGTTGGTAACAAAGAATGAGAAATGATTTTCGAAATGAAATGGTGACACGGTTTACGATGAGTCGCGTAGGAGAAACAAAGAAAGGCATGAGATGCAAGATAATGAATGCGGATGTGTCATTGTTAATTATGTTGTTGAATGAGCATGTGTAATTATTTATATGACTCTTCGTTGTAAGTTACGGGTTAGTGGGTTTTGGATTATTCTATTGAGCTTCTGTAGCTCACGGTGTTACCTTTTTGGTGACCCTGACATATTATACTGGGGGCGACGCCAGAGTATAATGTGTCGATTTTATAGATGAACAAAGATGAACAAGACACCTTGGAGGCCTTCGGAGCCGAGGAGCTTGCAAGGATGGAGGAAGAGGCGGAGCAATAGTTAACCTTAGATTATCCCCTCTTTTGTGGAATAAAAGTACTCTTGTGAGAATTATGTGTAATAATGAGCTAGACTCTCCTTGATTTATTCAATAAAATGTTTATTTAACGTACCCAAAATTCGGGCCCAACTTGGTATCGAGCTTTAGGTTCAAAACCTCACCATGGGTAGAATGGGTAGCCTTTTAAGATTAGTTTTAAGATAAGTTGGACCGCTGCACAAACGTGACTTGAGTTTAAGTTTACCATCCCAAATTAGGTGGAATTATGAAACAATCTTCGGATTGAAGTAAGGTGTGGAAATTGACAGTACCACGGGAATTCCCTAACAATTGGATGATGACTTAAATCAAGAATCGAATGTGGAACGTAGCTAAATCCAAGTTTTTCCTTAGTGTTAATTGAACCCTTGTCTTTAAACCGTGACTAATTGAGGTTTAAACTTTCCTTGTAGATGAGCCAACCGAACCTTTACCAAGTCAACCTACTAGCGGAAGCTCGCCGATTTAGAAACACCATAGAAACCATGGCAACCCAACTAGTGGAGGATCCCAATTTTCCCTATTCTTTTCCCTACATTCATGACTTCTATTAGAAGCATGGTGCCATTCCACTTCCCAAAAATGAGGAGGAAGATGGTGATGAAGCTATACCCGTCATAGTCCAAATAGCATTTCCCGATGATGAGGGGTTTATAATTGAAGAAGTTGAAGAAGAAACCGGTGATGAGAAGGTTGCCAACAAGGTGACTGAGGAGGGAGAAGTCAGTGGAAGTAAGGATGTCCATGAAGGGAATCTCGAAGAGAACGAGACCCCAAAAGCAGAGGATGCCAATTAGGAGTATCTTAGATAAGTCGAGTAATAATTGTAATCCTTCAGGATGTAGGAAGTTGGAAAATTAGGATCACCCTTGTCTGTTTAAGAGTCCATCTATGTTGTATGCATTTCTATTTCAGTTAAGACTTGTAAGATCATCTATGTGTACTTGTTTCCATTTAATGAAAGACTTGTATTTTATACCTATTCGTATACGATTTTCTCTTTACACCTCGAGTCGTAGTAGTATCGTAGCAGGAGTACATAGGATCGTTTCAACTTGTATTAGAAAGAACCTTAGGTCGCTTTTTGCCATTATAGTAGAATTCTATGCTTATGTTTGTAATCCTTTGCTTATCTATGAAAAGCTTATTTTCTTAAAATAAAGAGTACTGTTGTATGCTATACAATATTTTACTTTAGTAAATAAAACCCTTAATACAAAGGACAATTATTTTGGTTGACGCAAGTTGCTAAATGATAGTAATCTTTTTGCTTATCTATAAAATCTTCTTTGTTACGGGTACTGTAGCACACTACCATTAGACATTTTATTTTAGTTTAAATGAGAGCGCCAAGTGTCGGCCATAACCTAAAAGAGGGGACCCAGTAAACCGCCACCCTCAACCTCCCCCCAAAATTCAAATTCAAAATTTTCCCTCCTCCACACCCTTCACCCGATCTTATATATACTCCACTTCTATTCCCATTTTCATCACCCCTCTTTTTATCTTCATCTCTCTTACCATTTTAACCCCTCCAAACCACTATCCAATCGAACCGAGCCATGGCGATCTACCGACAAGAATTCCCGGAGGACCCCCAGTTCCGAGAGATCGAGCGAATCGAGCTCACCGCAACGATCAAAACGATACAGTTACTGCCCTTCATCTTCGTCCTGTTCTGGGCCGTGCTTACTATAGCCATGCCACGGTGGTTCGACAGGAACAACCGCCTTACTACCTTCTGGTACTGGATTCCCGTGGCCGTCGCACTTCAAGGGCGTTCGCAGCTGAATACGAACGCCGCGGCGCTTCCAAGCTTTCGACGATCGATGGCGGCTCGAGGCGAGCAATGGCACCATAGCCATTATTATCTCGCTTTTACTTTCTTTTTCTTGTATCTAATGATGCCGTTAGAATGTAATATAATGATCTTTTCTAACTCAAATTTTATTTGCTTGTCTACCACAATCTGTCTTGTTCATTGCATGCTAGCACCAGTAACAAACCCCTAAGATCGAGTAAGACAATATCATCACCATTTCGGGAAAGTTTGGCCGTTAGTCTAAGTGTGTAGTGAGTGCGGACTAGAAATAGCCAACCTACGCCTAACTTGCGACTTAAGAGTGACTTGCTTCTTTTAAGGGGGATAGACGATGATTCAAGGACCAAGATAGCGACTTTGTCAAATCAAGAGATTACGCACCAATTCCCCTGAGGACTAAATTATTTAAAGCGGAGATAGTCAGAACGACTCGATTTTTGGTCAATAAAAGTTTCGCTAAAAATTTGAATTTTTTTTTAATACTTGGGTTTCATTTTAACATCCAAAAATCGGTTGTTATCGACTTATAAAATTTTGTTATTATATTTGAAAATTATTTATTTATTTTATAAATTCCTTTTTGCAATTAATAATCCGTCATAATTAGGTTTAATGACTTAGGAGATTGGAATTCATCGCCCGGGCATTAAGGTCATTTTCTAAAGACGAGTATGCCTATTAAGACCTTGGTATAGTTACTTGGTAATTGTAGTAAAATCCTAGAATTTATTTTCTCGGCTGGAAATCCTACATGGCAACCGATTAGCTAGCAACCCTAACTACCATTTGGCTTAGTTACATTTTCCTAACCTAGAGCGTTGCATCGATGCCAAAGTGGTTAATTTTTAGTCTTCGCCTTAAACGTTGACTTGACTGCCTTGCTTTGGCTTGGCTAGGCTGCCTTAGCGTCGGCTCGCTATCAAGCCTGCCTCGCCTAAGCGTCGGGTCACGGTCAAGCCTGGCTCGCCTAAGCGCCGCCGTCATTGCCGCCGCTTGCCTTGGCGTTCGGCTCATTGTCGCTGCGCTTCGCTTTGCTCGCCTTTGGCCGCCATCGGTTCTCGCTTGGCATCGGTCGCGCTTGCTTTTGCTTTTGGCGTTGCTGTCGCTTCGCCACGCCGCTTGTTATCGCTTTCGCCGCCGCTTTTGCCATCAAGGCCACCGGGTCGCTTTGACAACCGCTTGGCTACCAGTCGCTGGCTACCGGCCGCTTTGACCATCGCTTACTAGGTCGCTTGGCTACCGCTGGCCACCGCTTGGCTACCAGTCGCTTTTGGCCACCACTTGGCCAACGTTTAGCCACCAGGTCGCCACATCGCTGTCGCTGGCCGTTTTGACCATCGCTTTAAGCCACCAAATGTTTTTGGCCGCCGCCACATCGCTGGCCACTGGTCGCTTTGCCATCGTTTTCACTGGGTCGCCGGCATCGCTGCCACTGGGTCGCTTTGCCATCAAGCTTTGCCACCAGGTCGCTTTGGCTACCGCTGCTACCAGTCGCTTTGGCCACGCCACGCATTTCCTTGGTGTTTGGCACCGCCGGGCTTTAATATTCCGCTTATTAGGCAATTTCCTACTAAATAAAACCAAAATACCACTCGAGCAATGAAAGCCTAGATTAGGTATCGTTAGTCTTTAACGATTAGTTAGAATAGCCTAATGCCCATTTAGCCTAATCACTTCTCCCTAACCCTAGATGAACCATTTTACCCTTTTTGTCTTTATACATTGGATGATAAAAGTTAGGGTAATATTTAGCCATTGGACAATAGCGTTAGGGTTTCCTTTACCCATTGGATAATAGAGAACCTTGGCTAAATCTCCCATACGAGATTAGATTAGTTTAGTGCTTACTTGCAAAGTATTATACTTTGGGTATTAACCGTTGGATAATAACCATTGGGAGATTCTTTACCCATTGGGCGATAGACTAGAATCCTAGCCATCATTACCCATTGGTTATTGACCGCTAGGGAAACCATTATCCAATGGATAATAGTTAGTCTTGACAATCATGTACTAGGTTGATTAAAATATTGGATTTGGCATGTGTTAAAATCTATTAAAATAGAATTAGTATATTAGGTTATTAATTTAGTACTTAGTACCTTGAAAGCATTAGGTTAGTTTATTAGATTATGGAATCCTAGGCTAGATTGTGTAAGTACTTGCTTGTATATTATATATATGTACTTGTGTATATATATATATATATATAGATATATATATTATAATGAAAGTACACATGTGTGTACATAGAATTTTATAATAAGAAAAATTTATTTTGGTTTAAAATACAAGATTTTAAAGTACCCAAAGTACTTTTATATATACTAATAAATGTATATACTTCCATAGAAGTACAAGAGAGAGAGAGAGGGAAAGAAAGAGAGAAAAGCCGAGAGAGATTGGGAGAGAGAGAGAGATGGAGTTCGGATGAGAGAGGGAGAGAGAGTGATGTGTGTGTCATTTGATTGACCATGCTTTGGTCACCATATCTAGGGTTTCCTTGTTCATCCAATCCAAGGACAAGCAGATCTTGTCCTTTGTACCAAAACCCTAATTGTTTACTTGATTCAAATCCAATTCCTTGGCCAATCTTCCAAACCCTTGTCCTTTCTTATATAGATTAGTATACATATACATTGTACTTGTACCAAAGACTTAAAATATTGGATTTTTTTTAAGTACCTATTATCTAGTATTTTAATATGGAACATGTGCCTAATTGCATTGTTTAATTAGAAAATATTGCATAGTACTTTATTTCTTTTACCCATTGGACAACAAATGTTGGGAGATTTATTAACCAATGGACAAAAGCTTAGTCTTGTCAAAAGTACAAGGGTTATTATTTAATTTCCCATGTGATTGTCTTATTATTATATACAAAGACTAGATTTGCCATGTGTGATATTTGATTAAAATAGGATTAGTACATTAGGTTAGTATTTTAATGGTTGTACTTTGAAAGTAGTAGAATACTATATTAGATATTGGTCCTAGGTCATATCTAATATAGATATTGTGTGGTACATGTATATATAGATATATATATATATATATATATATATATATATGAGTGTACTTGTATGTATGTATATATAATATTGTATATAACATGTGTGTATTACAATATTATATTAAGAAAATCTATATTTACAAGATTTTGAAAGACCCATAGTACATATGTATATATTAGTATATATATATACTTTCCAAGTGGTACAAGTGGGAGAGAAAGAGAGAGAGGGAGAGAGAGAGAGGGAGAGAGAATCCGAGAGAGAGAGAGAGAGAGGAGAGAAGCCGAGATGGGAGAGAGAGAGAGATTCGGATGGGAGAGGGAGAGAGAGAATGATGTGTGCTTTCCTTTGATTGACCTTGCTTGGTCCTCCTTGTCCTAGTTTATGTATGCTTCAAGTAAAAGCATAACCAATGCCATCCAATCTTGTCCTTCCTTGTACAAACCCCATTAGAATACTTGAATCAAATCTCCTTCCTTGCCAAATCTTCCAAAATCCAATACAAAGGACATATCAATAACCATGCAAGCCTAGGTTTAGGTTGATTCTTGCAAGAAACAAAGGTTTGGTGGGATTAAAAATTGGGAGAAAGAGGGAGAGAGAGGGCCAGCCAAAGAGAGGAGAGGGGAGAGCTCTTGCCTATAAATACCATGCCAATCTCATCCATTTTGCTCACACTCCAACTTCTCTCTAGAAAGTATAGCTCATTCTTGCTTGTTCTTGCCCATTCTTGCATATTCTTGCTTACTTACTTTCTAGTTTCAAGAAACTTTCCATTACCACCCGACCACCACCTCGATCCAAAAGTAGTAGTTGTAGTTAGGTTATAGTTTCGAGAGAAACCTTTCTCTTTCGAAGCTATCGGAAGCTTATCGTAAGCCGTCACTCCGTCCGTCCGCCGACTTTCTTTCCGTCGATCTTTCGTAGTCTTTTTCTACCGCCGAGAAGAAAGGTAGAGTGTCCTTACTCTCTACCCCTAAGTATAATTGTATGCATGTTTGAATTAAATGTAGTGATCCCTAACTACTTCCTCTAAGTATATTGTATTGTATGAGCATGAAGCAATATGTGTGGTATGATTTGTTTTACGTAGTTTACTTTGATCTTATGACTACTTGATTGCTCGATCTCGTAATAGTTGCTAGTTCATGTATGAACTCGTCAATAAACATATGTTATTTTGAAAATTCCACAAAGGAAGAAAGAACGGATTTTTGTAATAGATTATTGTCTTGAGGATGATTATGATCATGTATGTATATTTGCTTGCATTACTTGTTGATAAAGCACAAGTAGCTTTCCACTCCAAGGGCGTTCGTACATGTGGTGTTATGCTTTAAGTAATAATTTGAGTACGATTAGGTAATATAGAATTGGATGATCTTGCTAGTTTGGTTTCAAGATTACTTTAAAGTGATTCGTCACGCCGCGGAATCTATGCATGCTTACGAGACACGAGAACCGGAAAGTAGAAACATGACACTTAGGGAGTGGATGATATGGATAAAAAGGATTTTTGAAACTACATAATGGCCGGACTTGGTAGCCTTATGTGAGTTGTGAAAACCACCAAGGTGGCCGGACTTGGTAGCCCTTTGTGTGGACTTGCGAAAACCGCAATGAGGCCGGACTTGGTAGCCCATTGTGTAGATTGCTATGGTCGGACGTGGTAGCTTCATTGGTAATTGGGCTTGGTTATCCGCGGAGAGGAGCCAATGCAAGATTTGATAACGTGGCCGGACTTGGTAGCCCGTTGGTAACAAAGAATGAGAAATGATTTTCGAAATGAAATGGTGACACGGTTTACGATGAGTCGCGTAGGAGAAACAAAGAAAGGCATGACACCAACGTAAGCAAGATAATGAATGCGGATGTGTCATTGTTAATTATGTTGTTGAAGGAGCATGTGTAATTATTTATATGACTCTTCGTTGTAAGTTACGGTTTAGTGGGTTTTGGATTATTCTATTGAGCTTCTGTAGCTCACGGTGTTACCTTTTTGGTGACCCTGACATATTATACTGGGGGCGACGCTGGTATAATGTGTCAGATTTTATAGATGAACAGCATGAACAATACACCTTGGAGGCCTTCGGAGCCGAGGAGCTTGCAAGGATGGAGGAAGAGGCGGAGCAGTAGTTAACCTTAGATTATCCCCTCTTTTGTGGAATAAAAGTACTCTTGTGAGAATTATGTGTAATAATGAGCTAGACTCTCCTTGATTTATTCAATAAAAATGTTTATTTAACGTACCCAAAATTCGGGGCGTTACATGTACTCCTAAGTAGGTATACATATACTAATATATCTATGTACCTTGGGTCTTTCATAAAATATATATTTTCAAGTATTATAGATTTTCTAAATAAAATATACAATAACACACATGCTATATACAATATAATATATATATACATACAAGTACTGAACTAAACTAATCTAATTTCGTACTTAGGAAGGTTAACAGAGGTTTACCTATTGACCAATGGGTAAGGAAATCCCTAACGCTATTGTCCAATGATCGATAGCAAAAAGGTTCAACCGGTTCAAAGGGTTAATCTAGGGTTTCCAAACTCAAGGGTTTCAAAAGGTTCATGAGTCAAGGGTTCATAAGGTTCACGGAGGTTTAGGAACAATCGGTGATTAGGTTAAACGATTGCTCGGTCGAAACGTCGGTTAAAAGCTAGCTAGGGTTACTAGATAGGATTTCCAGCCGAGATGTGAAATCTTAGAGTTTTATCCTAGAAACGACGGGAAGATCGGTGGTTAAACGACGATTAAAACCTAATTAAGATTTTTCAAACAGTAACAGCGAAATTTTTATTTAGTAAAAATTAGGGTTTTTACAAATCTTCCTTTTAAATTCTTCCTTCTCTTTTTCAAAAGTGTCGAGCGAGTCCTTGATGGCCTCCACATAAGCTGCCATCTTTTCATTCCGGGCTTCATACTCCCTGAACAACTGGTTCACTACGAGCTGTGAATCACAGTGTATCTGTATCCTCATTACTTTCAAGGTTCTTGCATTCCTTAGTCCTGCCAGAAGTGCCCCGTACTCTGCCACATTGTTTGAAGCGCTAAAACCCAATCGAAGAGACAGCTCTATCATTGCTCCTTCAGGTGGGAATAGCACGACTCCAATCCCTGTTCCGGTATTGCATGTGGAACCATCCATGAATAGTTTCCATTCTAAGGGATCCTGCTCGGTAGGTGCCTTGCTTTTACTGACTGTTGGTGTGGCTGGCTGCTCCTTTCTCATAGGAGGCTGAGGTGCTACCGCAGGAGAAAACTTTGCCACAAAATCTGCCAGCACTTGCCCTTTTATTGCAGTGCGCAGCTGCTAGTCGATGTTGTATTGGCTCAGCTCAACTGACCAGGTCGAGATACGTCTTGAGAAATCTTCCTTTCGAAGCAAAGATTTCAGTGGAAACTCAATGCAAACCACAAACCTGTGACTCTGGAAATAATGGGGCAGCTTCCTTGCCGCTGTCCGTAATGCCAGGACCAACTTTTCGAGGGGCAAATATCGCGTCTCTGCATCTAATAACGTCTTGCTTACATAATAGACAAGGATTTGCTCGGATCCCTTGTCCCTTAGCAAGCACTAACAACGTGTTCAGAAACTGCTACATACAAAGTTAAGGACTCACCCGGTTCAGGATAGATAAGAGCGGGGCTGCTGCCAAGTATTTCTTCAGATCTTGGAACGCCTGTTCACATTCTGCTCCCCATTCGTATCCCTCTCTCTTTTTCAGCAATTGAAAGAAGGGCCTACACTTATCACTGGACCGACTGATAAATTGGTTCAGGGCTACTGCCATTCTAGTTAGCCGTTGAACCTCCTTCGTGGTTCTTGGACTTTGAAGCTTCTGCAAGGCTATTATCTGATCGGGGTTCACTTCGATCCCTCTTATGGTCATGAGGTGTCCCAAGAAATTCCCCGAACTTACTCCGAACGCACACTTCGCGACATTGAGCTTCAACTTGTATTCCCTTAATATCTCGAAGGCCTCCTTTAAATCAGCTATGTGGTCTTGCTTTTCCTTGCTCTTGACCACCATGTCGTCTATGTTCCATGGTTTTGCCGAGCAACTTCTTTAGCATAATTGTTGCTAACCTCTGGTATATTGTTCCAGCATTCCTCAAACCAAAAGGCATGACGTTGTAACAGTACAACCCTCTTGGAGTGATAAAGGATGTCTTCTCTCGATCGGGCCCATACATGGCAATCAGGTGATATCCTCGATATGCATCGAAAAAACTCATTCGCCCATATCCGGCTATTGCATACGCCAATTGATCTATTCTGGGGAGGGGGAAACTGTCCTTCGGACACGCCTTATTCAAATGCGTGAAGTCGACGCAAACTCGCCACTTCCCGTTCTTCTTCTTTACCACCACAGTGTTGGATAGCCATTCTGGGTAGTAGACTACTCGTATAGCCTTTGCTTCGAGCAAATGGTCAACTTCCTCAATAACAGCGTCCACGTGTTGTGCGGTAGATCGTCTTTTCTTCTGCATTACGGGCTTATGCTGAGGATGCACATTCCGGTGGTGGCAAATCACGTTTGCATCCAACCCAGGCATCTCTTTGGGTTCCCAAGCAAACACATCAATGTGCTCTTTGAGAAACCTTACCAACTCATCCTCTTCTTTTAGGCTCAGGTTTTCCCCATTCACGAAATACCTTTCTGGATCATTTTCGTTGATCTGGATTTTCTTCTAACATTCTATCACCTTCTTGGCGGGGTTCCTTCGACGTCCTCGATGGTCGGCTGATCTAGGACCTCGATTGCCTGGACTAACTGGGCCTTAGGTGCTTTCTTGATTTTGGAAATCAGGCACTGCTGGGCAACCTTCTGGTTTCCTCTGATCCTCTCAATACCATTGGATCCAGGGAATTTTACCATTTGATGGTAAGTGGAGGAGACCGCCTTCATCTTGTGCAGCCACGTTCTTCCTATAATCGCGTTATAGGAAGAAGATACGTCCACCACTAAGAAGTCGGTTCTTAATACTACTGTTCCTGCCTAAACATGGAGAGTTACCTTGCCCAATGGCCAGACTGGTCCTGCACTGAATCCGACCAGAGGAGTCATTGACTGTACCAAGTCCGCCTGTGTCAGTCCCAACTTTTTAAATGCGTCGTAGTATAGCACCTTCGTGCAACTCCTTGAGTCCACTAGGATTCTCTCCATGTCATATTCCCCAATACGCAGGGTTATGACCAAGGCATCATTGTGTGGCACCTGGACTCCTTCCAGATCCTCATCCGTGAAGACTATGCCTTCGTTGCATTCTTCTGCTTCACGTCCTCGTTTCTTTCCCAATTGCATTACGTGCTGGTCTTGCTTTATCTGCCCTTAGAGCAACCTCACCTCATTTCTCGTATAAGGTGTGGCCAATCCATGTATCATATGGATCACGCCTCTTGGATTTTGTTCGAAAGCCAACTCCATTGCTTTCTCTGCACCCTTGTGTTCTTCTTGAATGAATTCTTTCAAATAACCTCTTGAAACCAAGTCGTTGAGGTGTTGTTTGAACATCTCTCAATCCTCCGTCATGTGACCCCAATCTTTGTGATAACTATAATGCAGACTCGTAGCTCTTTTTGCATCCTTATCACCTTCCAGCCTTGGGGGCCACTTAAAATATGGGCGGTTCTTTATTCAGTAAAGGATCCGATAGATTGGTTCTTTCCAAACCGTCATTACTGAGAAAAAAGACTTGGGGTTCGGGGCGTGCTTCTCCCTGTACGGCTCTTTCTTGGCTTGCCCATATTCCTTTCTCTCTCTGTAAGTTTTGGGCTCTGGCTTATCCACTTTCTTCACGGGACCCTTGGCCTACTCGGCAACCACCTTGTTGTCCTCCCGCAGTATGTCATCCTCGTTCTTGGCATGCTGCTCTATTCGTTACATCAATTTTGCCAGTGTGCTTACTGGATTCATATTCAGGGACTTTCGTAGCTCCCCCCGAATAGGTAATCCAGTCTTGAACGTTGCTATCGCGTACTCCTCACTGCAACTTTCTATCTCGTTGAAAGTCTCCCAGTACTTCTTTGCATAATCCCTGATCAGCTCATTTTCTCCTTGTCTCATAACGGAGAGACTCTCAAAAGTCTTTGGCGGCTTCCTACTCGTCAGAAATCGAATAGTGAATTGCTCGACCAATTGCCTCCATCCTCGTATGGTGTTCGGCTCTAGCTTATGGAACCAAGTCAAGGCTACCTTTCCCAAACTAGATTGGAACATCTCTCACATGATTGCAACATCGCCGTCATGCATGAAGATTGCCTGCTGGTAATGCTGTATGTGTGCCACTGGGTCAGCATTCGTCTCGTTCCTGTCCCATGTTTCACCCTGCTCGGCAACCTCGCCTCCTGCAATCTCTTTGCAAAGGGAGAGGATGCTATGTTGCTCAGGGCCTTCTGTGCTGCCTCTCGTGCAGACATGGTCCCCTCTTGTTGTTTCTTCATATTGTTGGGAGCATTCATTTCCCAATCGAAATCAGGTCTCTCGTACCTGTCCCTGTGGTGCTTTCTGGTCCCTCCTTCTTCGGGGGTGGGACTTCTGCTTCTACTCCTTTTTTGTGAAGAAGCCCTCCTTCGTCTTGGAGTGGGACTCCTGCTCTTGTTCCTTCCTTTTCGTGAAGGAGCTTTCTTACGCTCCACCATAACCAGCATGTCTCCTCTGGGATTTCTACGTGAAAGTCCAGAATCTTCCGGATGTTCTCGTATCCCTTGCAATTGTTGAATTTCGGATTTTCGTCTCTTAATCAGACGAGCATATTCCTTAATTTCCTGTCTCTTCTTATCCAGGATATCGTCATTGTTGTGCACACTTTTCGAATGTGCAACTGACTCCCTCCCACGGTGGGATCTGCTCTTTCTCATGGATTCTGTGGCCGTCCTTCCTTCTCTGTTCCTGGAGTTACCATGGATAGCCAAGGGGTAGTCCTTGCTCGTGGTCCTTTTGCATGCCCGCCATCGGGCTTTCTCGGAGGACTCGGTGGGGATTTATCATCTCCCCCACCTAGCTGATTACTTGTATCTAGCGGCGTTTTTTGGTCTTCTTCCACCATGGTCGCTTTTTCAAAGGGATCTCTTTCGTTTCCCATAGACGCCGCCAATTATGAAATAGGCTTTGAACAGCACCAAAAGAACGGCTACTCGTGACTCCTAGCCGGAACCTTAATCTGCAAAACACACAAGGGGTGAGCGCATATTTGCCTCTCGTGGCAAGGGCCCTCCGATGCTTAAGTTAGTATCACGTACTAGCAAGAAACCTTAATTATCAGTAGGAAAATTGTAATGCAATGTATTGCGTAATGCGCACCTTTACCTCTAGGTTTACCTCAAATTTATAGCTTCACGAATGCTTGCTGCCCAAGAACCCGCGTTGCCCTAGGTTTCCTTTCTCGTATAGGAAACCCAGGATTTCCCGGATTCTCGTTCCCTTAATCGTTTGTTACCTTAGACCGTTTTGGACTCTTTCCCATAGCTGGCCGAACATCCCATTCTCGTTGGGTATTTTCTCCAGATCTTATTTTATCAAGATCCTATTTCTTTTACGAGGCTTCACCGTTTTGGAACCTTCCAGAGTGTTCCCTGCAGCTGAGGCTACTTCCCAGAATGCTGCTCCTATTCGGCCCTCTCATTGCTGAACATACTACTTGGACCAGTGACTTCACATGTCACTGTCCTTTAACCAAACTCTTGGCCTAATAACTACTCGTGCTTATTGGATGAAGCCCTTGTTCGGATAGCTTGGACCAAGGGCCTCTCATGCCATCGGTCTACATCGCTGTTCACCTTCTTGCTCGGTGACTATCCTTATCACCATTATATAGTGGTTCCACGTACCACGTGTTCGGTCCATCTATTTGCTTGTCCGGGAATACCTCCCTACTACAACTCCTGAGGTGATGGTATCTCTTATCCTCCCTCCTACCTCCAAACACACTGTGGTTTTCACTGATAAGGACCTGCCAATCGAAGGGGTTGACCATAACCGTCATTTGCATATCACTGTCAAGTGTCGAGTATAGGGAGGTACTCCCGAATAGGTACAAAAGAGGCCCGAACACGTGGTACGTGGGGCCCAAGATAAATATAATCGGAGCATCCGCCATGTAGTACGGTGAACGGAAGTAAGGACCGGGGACATGAGAGGTCCCAGGTCCAAGATACCCGAGCAGGGGTATGGTCCAGAGAGCAAGGGAAATTGTTGGACCAGTCTCACGGTAAGGGAACCAACGATATGAGAGATCACTGGTTCAGATTGTCTGTTCGGCAACGAGAGGGCTGAACATGAGCAGCATTTTGGAGGAGATGCTCCAGAAGAGTCCAGAAATGGTAATACCCAGTAAGGAAATGAGATCTGGAGAAAATACCCAACGAGAATGGGATGAACGGCCAGTTATGGGAAGAATTCATAAAGGGTCTATAAGGTAACATGCAATTAAGGGAATGAGAATCCCTGATATTCTGGGTTCCCTTTACGAGAAAGGAAACTTAGGGCAACAGGATGGCTTGGACAACAAGCACATGTGGATCTATAAATATGAGGTAAACCTAGAAGTAAAGGTACGCAATTCCTGGCTATTTGCTCATTACCTACTGATAATTAGGGTCTTGACTAGTACGAGATACTAACTTTGGCATCGGAGGGCCTTTGCCATGAGAAGGCAAAGGTGCGTTCACCCTTTGTCTGTTTTACAGGTTCAACTCCGGCGGTGTGCTAGGGTTCCGGCGAGGGATTCAAAATAGCCGTTACGATTTGGTGTGGTTCAAAGGCTCTTTCAGTTTCCTGCACCTACAATTGGCGCCGTCTGTGGGAAATGAAAGTGATCCCTTTGAAAAAGCGACCATGGTGGAGAAGGATCCAAAACCCCAGTTGACCCGAATAATCAACTGGGTGGGGGAGGTGAAAAGTCCCCGCCGGATCCTCCAAGAAAACCAGATGGCGGTCGTGCGGCGAGGACCACGAGCAAGGACCGCCCCCTGACAATCCATGGCGATTCCAGAAACAAGGACGGAAGGACTGCCACAGGATCCACGAGGAGGAGTAAGTCCTGCCGTGGGAGGGAGTCAGTCGCACGCTCAAAAAGCGTGCACAGCAGAGGAGATATCCTGGACAAGAAGAGACAGGAAATAGAGGAATACGCTCGTCTGATTAAGAGGCGAGAATATGAGATTCAACAACTACAGCGGATACGAGAACATCCGGAGGATTCTGGACTTTCACGAAGAAAGTCCAGAAAGGAAAGGCTGGTTATGGCTGAATACAAAAGAGTTTCTTCACAAAAAAGAAGGAGCAGGAGTCTCACTCCAAAACGACAGAGAGCTTCTTCATGAAAGAGGAGAAGCAGGAGCAAGAGTTCCACCCCCGAGGAAGGGGGAGCAGAAAGCACCACAGGGATAGGTACGAGAGACCTAATTCTGACTGGGAAAGAAATAATGCCAGGGCTGCAAAGGTGTCAGAGGAGGGGACCATGTCTGCACGAAAGGCAGCACGGAGAGCGCTTAACAACATAGCAACTTCTCCTTTTGCAAAGAGATTGCAGGAGGCAAGGTTGCCGAGCAGAGTTAAACACGGGACGTTTATCCTGTACGAAACCAATGCAGACCCAGTGGCACACATACAACATTACCAGCAGCCGATGTTTATGCACGATGGTGATGACGCGATCATGTGCAAGATGTTCCCATCTAGCTTGGGAAAAGTGGCCCTATCCTGGTTCCATAAGTTAGGGCCGAACACCATACGAGGATGGAGGCAGCTGGCTGAAGAGTTCACTGCTCGGTTTCTGACAAGCAGGAAACCACCCAAGACTTTTGAGAGTCTCTCAATTATGAAGCAAGGAGAGAATGAGCCGATCAGGGACTACGCCAAGAAGTATTGGGAGACTTTCAACGAGATTGAAAATTGCAGTGAGGAGTATGCAATAGCAACGTTCAAGACTGGGCTGCCTGTTCGGGGGGAGCTAAGAAAGTCCATAAACATGAATCCAGTGAACACGCTGGCAAAGCTGATGGAACGAATTGAGCAGCATGCCAGGAACGAAGATGACATATTACGGGAAGATGGCAAGTTTGAAGTGCCGTCAGCAAGTCAAGGGCCCCGCCGAAGAAAGCTTTTGATAAATCGAGCCCAAGACTTACAAAGAGAGGGAAGGAGCATGGGCATTAGTATAGAGTCGATCGGAGAAGCATGCCTCGACTCCAAAGTCGTTCTTCTCAATAACGACGGTTTGGAAAGAACCGATTTATCTGGTTCTTTATCAATAAAGAACCGCCCATACTTTAAGTGGCGTCCAAGGCTCGAGGGTGATAAAGATGCAAGAAGTGCTACGAGTCAAACATTGCAGCTACCATAAGGACTGGGTCACATGACGGAGGATCGCGAGATGTTCAAGCAGCACCTTGATGACCTGGCCTCACGTGGGTATTTGAAGGAATTCATCCAAGAGGAGCACAAGGGTGCAGAGAAAGCAATGGAGCTGGATTACGAACATAATCCAAGGGGCGTGATCCATATGATACATGGATTGGCCATACCTTATACGAGGAATGAGGTGAGATTGCTCCAAAGGCAAGTGAAGCACGACCAGCACGTGATGCGGTTGGGAAAGAAACGAGGACGTGAAACGGAAGGATGCATCGAGGGCATAGCCTTCACTGGATGAGGACGTGGGAGGAGTCCAGGTGCCACACAATGATGCCTTGGTCATAACCCTATGAATTGGGGGGAGTATGATATGGAGAGAATCCTGGTGGATTCAGGAAGCCGCACCGAGGTGCTTTATTACAATGCGTTCAAGCTGGGATTGGCACAAGCGGATTTGGTACAGTCAATAACTCCGTTGGTGTTCAGTGCAGGGGCAGTCTGGCTATTGGGCAAGGTGACCCTTCCTGTTCTGGCAGTGGTGCTGAGAACCGACTTTTTGGTGGTGGACGTGCCATCTTCCTATAACGCGATTATAGGAAGGACTTGGTTGCATAAGATGAGGGCAGTTTCATCCACCTACCATCAGATGGTGAAGTTTCCAGGGTCCAATGGGATCGAGAGAATAAGGGGGAACCAGAAGACAGCCCAACAGTGCCTGGTTTCCGTAATAAAAAAGGCATCCAAGGCACAGTTGGTGCAAACAGTCGAGATTACCAACCAGCCGACCATCGAGGATGTCGGAGGGAATCCAGCCGAGAAAGTGGTAGAAGGGTTGAAGAAAGTTCAGATCAACGAGAATGATCCTGAAAGGTATTTCCTGATTGGGGAAAACCTATGCAAAGAAGAGGAGGAAGAGTTGGTGAAGTTTCTCAGAGAGCACGTTGATGTGTTTGCTTGGGTGCCCGAGGAGATGCCTGGGGTGGATGCAAACGTGATTTGCCACCACCTGAATGTGGACCCACAGCACAAACTTATGATGCAGAAGAAAAGAAGATCTGCCGTACAGCATGTGGACGCTGTTATCGAGGAGGTCGACCGTTTGCTCGAGGCAAAGGCAATCCGAGAGGTATACTACCCTGAATGGTTATCCAACACGGTAGTGGTGAAAAAGAAGAATGGGAAATGGCGGGTATGCGTCGATTTCACATATCTAAACAAGGTTTGTCCAAAAGACAGTTTTCCCCTGCCCAGAATAGATCAGTTGGTGGATGCAACAGCTGGGTATGGGCGTATGAGTTTCCTCGACGCTTATCGAGGATATCACCAGATAGCCATGTACGGTCCCGATCAGGAAAAGACGTCCTTTATCACACCACGAGGGTTATACTGTTACAGTGTTATGCCATTTGGTTTGAGGAATGCCGGAGCAACCAAAACGAGGGTTGAGAGTTTCTCTATGTAGGAATAGAGAGAGATTGCACTCCCCAGATTTCCCACTTCCGATTAGTAAAAAATTCACCCATAAACTTGATCTAGAGGTAATTTCAAGCTCTAATCAAAGTATTTCTCTCATCCTCGGTGTTGTCTTCGACCTAGGATGCTGGGATCTCAAAGCCCAAGCTCGTGGGTTTTCTCAGGGCACAATACAAACCCACCATGGATCCGATTCTCGGATCCTTTACCAAAATCAAAACCATGGAACCTTCAAATCTCCTCTCTTCTCTTGACTTCCACCGCGCCGTTTACTGTTTGCTTTGGTTCGGAGATCACACCCGGAGCTGCTCAGGTGCGGTGCAAGGTGGAAGGCGTTGACTCGCCGGACTTAGCTTCGGTCTGAATCTACTTTTCCACTTCCATATGCCATTATTTTCTTGATAATCGGCACTTGGGTTTTCTTTACTCATTTTCTTGAATAGATTAAAGTGGGTTTTCATGGGTCTTTTCCGGTCGACGATCGGAGAACCCGTATACAGTGGGTAAATCACAGAGAGGGTAAATCCAGATCGTGTTATCAACGTGGTCATTGCTCGCAATTGCGATCTGCTCTCGAACTCCATTCGGCTTCTGAGTTGTCGGTGTTCATGGGTTCAGATCTGTTAGCCCACAGCCGTTCAGGGTCCGTCCTTCGGTTGACGGCGGATGGCGTCGGAGCTGCTATGTCCAAACTCACCGGAAATGGTGGCGTCTGCTACTACTCCGGCCTTGACTAGTTACGGCAAAGGAGGGATTTTCAGTTCGATCTCTCTCAGTTTCGGATCAGCGATTGCAGCTGAAGTTTGCAGGAAGAGTCGGGCTTCATCAACAGCCGGCCACGGCTAAGGTGGTGTCCCTTCTAATCGGGCCGGCCCAAATTACATCTGTGGAATCCAGCCAGGTTGGAGCTTCACATGGTCAATTGGAGGTATAATCAATTGGAACAAATTTGTGTTATGGGATGTCTAAATTGGCAGTAATTTATTACAATCTGTAGATTCGTTTTGAGAAACTCGATGGGCAGTCATTTGTTTGGACTGAGATCGAGTTAATCTGTTCAAGCCCAGTTTAGTTACTGAGCATTTTACCCAATTAAATTTGGACAAACTCGATGCGCAATAGGCAAGAGGTTCCTTTCTTCTGCCGATTTTCAGTCCAGCCTTGGAGAATCGGTCCAACACTCACCACCAGCCGTGGGTCTTATTCAACTTCACGGAGGTGGTAATTTCAAGCTATGGGACGGCAAGGGATCAACCCTCCTTAGGGACTGCTCTCCTCCATCGCCTCCCACACTTATTCTCCGGCCATTTTTGGTTCGATTTTAACATCAAACGGGCACACATCTGGGTGCCCATCAGTGCACTCAAATCCTATTTTCTGCAAGTGGTGAACATAGCTGTAAAGGCTGCAGCATCTTTGTTTATTGGCCACTAGCCAATTCGCATGAGGACCCAGGCCGTGCCCCGTAGAAGACATTTTGACCAGCAAGTGCTGGCATTACTGTGGTCCCCACCAATTGGAAGTTTTACGTTGCGATAAGCATATTTTAATTTTGCTAAATCATATGTTTCCCTATACCAGCGGGTTGTGCTGGATTTCATTTCCTCCCGGCGGTTGTGCCGGGAGTACGCAATTTTTTTCTGTTCTTTGTTTTGTCCTCCCTGGGGTATGCCCTTGTAGGCTGTACATTCGCTTAACCCCTTTTAATTTCAAGCTAAATTACTCAAAAAAAAAAATGCCGGAGCAACTTTCCAGAGACTAGCAACGATTATGCTAAAGAAGTTGCTCGGTAGGATCATGGAGGTATACATAGACGACATGGTGGTCAAAAGCAAGGAGAAACGGGACCATATCATGATCGAAAAAAGCTTTCGAGATACTAAGGGAATACAAGTTGAAACTCAACACCTCAAGTGTACGCTTGAGTAAGTTCTCGAAAGTTCCCGGTCACCCGGGTGACCATCGAGAGGATAGAGGCAAATCCCGATCAAATAATAGCTTTGCAGAAGCTCCAAAGTCCGAGGACCACGAAGGAGGTGCAGTGATTGACGGGGATGGCGGCAGCTTTAATAGGTTCATTAGTCGCTCGAGCGACAAATGTAGACCTTTCTTTCAGGTTGTTGAAGAAAAGAGAAAGTTACGAATGGGGAGCGGAGTGTGAGCAGGCATTCCAAGACCTGAAAAGTACTTGGCGGAAGCCCCGCTTCTGTCCACTCTCGAGCCTGGTGAGATCTTGACCTTGTACCTGGCTAGTATCCGAGCATGCCGTAAGTGCAGTCATTGAGGAACAAGGGATCCGAACAAATCCCTATCTATTATGTGAGCAAGACGCCATCGACGCAGAGACGAGATATCTGCCCCTTGAGAAGTTGGTCCTGGCACCGAGGACGGCGGCCAGGAGGTTACCCCATTACTTCCAAAGTCACAAAATTGTTGTCTACACAGAGTTCCCGCTGAAGTCGTTGCTCCGAAAGGCCGATTTCTCGGACTAATATCAACGTGGCTCAGAGAATTGAGCCAAGATGATATTGATTATCAGCCGCGCGCCAAAGGGAAAGTCTTGGCGGACTTCGTGGGCGTAGTTCTCTCCCATGGCTCCACCGCTTCCTACGAAATGAGCGCTGGTCGAGCCAAAATGAGAAGCCGGGCGGCATCCGCCGAGCAGACCTGCTGGAATGGAAGCTTTTGTTGATGGATCCGCATGCAACACGGGATCTGGAATTGGGGTAGTGCTTTTCCTCCTCCGAAGGAATTATGATCGAAGTTTTCCTACGCTGGGTTTCAGCGCCAAACAACGCGGACGGAGTACGCAGGCACTCTTGGCGGGATTACGGAGCGCGAGACCCTGAAAGTTAAGAGAATTCGAGTATTCTGTGATTCACAACTCGTGGTGAATCAGCTGTCCGGAGAGTATGAGGCCCGGAATGAAAAGATGGCAGCCTACGTGGAGGCAGATAAGGATTTGCTTGACACCTTTGAAAAGGTACGCATTGAGCAAATAAGCTCTGGGCAGAATGCCCACGCTGACTCATTGACTTGGTTAGCAGCGGTCGTGCCAACAGAGTTCAAGAGGAATGTGGCAGTGGATTATCTTGCTGAGCCGAGTATTGAGAGAAGTGTGGAATTGGTCCTGGACGTGAACCAAGTTGGATGGATCCAATAGTGGAGTTCCTACGAGACGGGACACTCCCCACAGATAAAAAAGAAGCTCAAAAGATAAAGACAAAATCTGCAAGGTTTTGGCTATCGCCAGAAAGGAAATTGTACAAGAAGTCCTTCACTGGACCATACCTGCTTTGTGTGCATCCCGAGATGGTGCAGAAATTCCTCCACGAGATACACGAGGGAACATGCGGAAGTCATGCAGGTGGGAGATCCATTGCACATCGTGCAATCACCCAGGGTTACTGGTGGCCACACATGCAAGAAGATGCAAAGGTGTATGTGAAAATCTGTGAGAAGTGTCAGAAGTTCTCACCCATGATCCAAACACCAGCCGAAGATCTGGTGCCCTTGACAAGTCCTTGGCCGTTTGCACAGTGGGGTATGGTCATCGTGGGTCCGCTCCACAAGGCTACTGGGAACAGGAAGTTTCTGTTGGTAGCAACGGACTACTTTACCAAGTGGATTGAAGCAGAACCACTGGCAAAAATCAAAGAACCTATGATAGAAAGGTTCGTGTGGAAGAACATCATCACTAGATTTGGGGTTCCTTACTCTTGATCACCGATAATGGGTCGCAATTCCAAAAGTTCAAGGCTTTTTGTGCCCAAAATGGAATAAAAAACTACTATTCCACCCCAGCACCCTCAGAGCAATGGGCAAGCAGAGGCGCCCAACAAGACTATACTTGACGGGATCAAGAAAAGGCTGGACAAAGCAAAAGGCAAGTGGTCTGACGAATTGCCACTGGTCCTGTTGGCACACCGAACAACTCCTAGGAGGTCTACTGGAAGAGACCCCTATTTGCTAGCATATGGAACAGAGGTTGTTCCACTGGAGGTTGGATTGTCGACCAACATGACCACATTGGTGGAAAGTGGGGCAATGACAGAGCTCTAGAAATTGAGCTCGACCTTGCCGAGGAGAGAACGAGCTCTGGTGCATCTGGCCAGAAATAGATGATGAAAAGCTACAACAAGAACGCCCACCCACGAGAGTTCGGTGTTGGAGACCTTGTGCTACGAGAGGTGCTCGGCAACACCAAGGTGGCCAACGAGGGCAAGTTGGGGGCCAATTGGGAGGGCCCACATCGAGTCATAGAGGTTGTGGGCATTGGGGCATATCGATTGGCAGACCTGGACGGGAACCCGGTACAAAGGCCCTGGAATGTTCACAACTTGAGGAAGTTCTACGTGTAAAGAACTTCGATTTCGTTTTTACTTCTGTTTTAGATGCACATTGTGATTGTGTGGGAATTACGAATAAAGTTCCCTTGTGTTTGCTTTTATTAGTTGCAAGGGGTACGCGTAACGCCCCTTGAGTTTTTGAATTAAGAATAAAATTCACAGATTTTGGTAACACAAACACTGTCTTTTACGAGTTTTTCTTTTATCATGCTTTGAATATGAAGTCAAGCTATGTCCTTAGTCCTCACTTCGTATTGGGGAGCAGAGGTATAGGGTAACTAAATGAAATTTCGAATGTTTCAAAATTTGCCAAGTACGAGTATACTTGTCCGAATGTCTCAAATTTTGCCAAGTACGAGTATACTTGTCTGTTTGCTCGGGTACGAATACACCCAGAATTAAGCCAAGCACGAATATACTTGTCTGTTCGCTCGGGTACGAATACACCCAAAATTAAGCCAAGTACGAATATACTTGTCTGTTCGCTCGGGTATGAATACACCCAGAATTGAGCCAAGTACGAATACACTTGACTGCTTGCTCGAGTACGAATGCACCTAAAATTCTGCCAAGCACGAATACACTTGACTGCTTGCTTGGGTAAGAATGCACCCAGAATTTTCCCTAAGTACGAATATACATAACTATTTGCTCGGGTATGAATACACCTAGAATGCATTCGAGATTATGCACGCCGTTCTCAAACACGAATATGTTTGGGATGATTTCAAGTGCAAATAGACTTGTTTACTTGCACTGGGGCGTGCCCGCATGAACTTGCAACATAATCTGAGTACGAATACACTCGAGACTACCTAGTACGGGCACATTTTTGCAACCTATGTACGAATAAACTGAGGAAAGTTTCGAAACACGAAACATATGGGCTGCATACGTGAACATGTGGCAGCATCTAAGTTCGAACAAACTTGAAGGTTGCTCAGGTATGAACAAACTTTGAGCACGTACATATACAACATTATACAAGTATGGTTAATAACTTGCTCGGGTACGAGCAAGCCCCTGAATACATACGAGTGCATGTATTATCTGGCAAGCTGCGAGTGCTTCTAGCATCATTTTAAGGTACGAGAAACCTGCAACAGTTTAAATATGAATGCAGCTGAGTCATCAGCAGACCCACTAAGGCCTGGGGAGCATACGTGAATATGCATAAAGCTAAGTACGAGGACACTTAGCACATAACATTCTGGGCAGGGGACGGCCACCTGCATAGAAGAAAGGCCACGAAGGGCCAAGCAAAAATTGTTCAGGCCAAACAGGGCCACCAGAGATATTCAGAAAGGCCACGAAGGGCCAAAACCAACAAAGTTAAAGTATGAGGAAATGTATCAGGTGCCATGCAGGGCCAGCAGAAGATAGTTAAAAGTTGCAGTTGTTATCACTACAAAGAGTCCAACTTACTCTTCGTTCGTCAGGTCTTGGATGATAAGTGGAGAAGCTGGAGCAGTTGTGGAGTCCGGAGCGGTCGTGGAGGTTGGAGCAGCTGCAGAGGCCGAAGCAGTTGAGTTATCCGCAGCAGTGCTTGGCTCAGGTGGACCACCATTGGCTTCCTTTTGGCCAAGGCTGGTCACTTCTCCAGTCTGTTCAACACTAGCATTCTGCTGTTCGGGGACGTTGGTGTTAAGCTCCCTGTTTAGGCTGTCCTCCTCTTCCACGACCTCCTTCAGCTCCTCGGTAATGACCTAGGCGCTCGGAAGGTCAATCTCTGTCCAGAGGGGAGAAGACTCTGCTGCACCAGTTTTCTTGAGGTAGGCCAGCCAACCAGCTTCAAAGACTTGGTCCTGAATCACAGGCATCTGGTCCGTGTAGCTCTCAGTGGCCACACGGATTCCCTCGTTGTAGCCCAGCTGGTAGGAGGTCTTGGCTTCATTTTTGCTCGCCTCCAGCTCTGTCAAGGTTTGGTTCAGGCTATCCTCTGCACCCTCCAGCTTGCTCCTCAGCTCGTCTGCGAGCCCACGAGCCTGTTTTCTCTCTCTCTCAAGTCTTAGATGGTGCTCTGTAATTTGGCATTCTCACTACCCAACTTGGCGCGTTGGGGCTCAGATTGGCCGAGTTTTTGTGCCATCGCAACCATTTTCTGCATTGCCTGAAGGTTTTACAAAAGTAGCAAAAAACAAAAGTAGCATTAGGCAAAAATGCATGATTTATGTTTTCGTTAAAAAAAAAAAGCAGCAGGATAGCTTTACCTTGGCGCTGTGGCTCATGAACGAGCCGAGAAGGTTGTCTGGGGAGCTGGCAACCTCTTGTTGCATGTCTCCTGGCAGCATGAACGCCTGGGACAAAGCAAGGGCAGTCCCCTCAGACTCCACGCTGTCTCTAACTGTGACCGGGCGGCCACCATGTGAGAATTGAGGGGCCCAAAGCGGAGTAGGAGGCACGGAGAGTTGAGCTGAAGGCTGCTCGGAGGTTTCCAGCCTCTGGCGCTTGTCACGGTGACTGGCTTCAACCTCCTCGGGAGAGAAACCTGGAGGAACATCTGTTGAAGCTGGTCCTCGGCGGCCATGAGACGGCGCTGAGCTCTGAAAGCGTCCACGGCCACGAGCAATGCCGCGGCCTCTTCCACGACCGATGGTGAGCAGATTGCTGAGATTGATTGGTTGATCCATTTCTCGAGGCGGGGGAGATGGAGAGTATCCACTCGAAGATGTGGAGGCTTCGTCGGCGAGCTGGATGGGTTCGTCGGGAAGTGGAGGGGTCCGAGAACGCCTCTCCTCTTGTTGCTCGGGTCGTTGAGCAGGAGGATCCGGGATGACGGGGTTGCTGCCCGGATTCGCCGGTCAATGAATCCGCCGATGATACTGGAGAATCGAGGAGGACCTGCGCCGCTCTTGCTCGGCCAGCCAAGCACGTACCTTGCCCGTTGAAAGCAAGAGCACGGTTGATGTCAATAACGTGGACCTGAGGAGTGATGATGGCGTGCCCCTGGTTGACGTTTGTGGCTGCAAAATACGAGAAAATTTAGCAGTCAATAAAGCAAAAGCAGGTAATGCAATACGAAATATTGCTCGGTAAAGAGTTCTACGAGAAAAAGGACTAACGTGGCGTGCCAAATCTGTGCGGCGCGTGAAAGCCGATGACCCTACCATCCTCGTCTCTGGGCTCGAAATTCCCTGTGACGATGAGGAAGTCATCGTCGTCTCCTCGGGCAGAATCAGGCAATTCAAGTACGAGCCTTTTTCTAGAATCCCTACTTTCGGGATAATAGGTCAGGGCATCTTTGGTTCGAGAGATGCTGTACAGGTGATGAATATCGTGCAAACCTAGGGACGTGCCTAGCATTTGGTTCAGGGCGTTGATGCCCATAACGACCCTAAAGAAATTGGCAGACACCTGCATAGGGGACAGTCTATAGTGAGATAGAACCTGGCGGAGTAATGGTGCCAGGGGGAACTTGACGTCGCCCTCGACGACGGCGACAATAGGGATGTGTAAGGTGTCGTTATCGAAACACTCGCGGATGGCATTTTCAGGGGCCAACGAAGTGGCCACGTTATCTGGGATCCCATAGCGAGATCTGAACTCGGCCATCCTTTGGGGTGTGTCCTAGTGCCTACGAAACCGGCCCATAATGAGAACTGTGGTGTAGACATCCCAATCTGGACTTCCAGATTAGTTTACTTACGGTTTTTGATTCTCCAATGATGAAACGGATCAAGAACACCCTGAGTATGATAGGTGTTTGAGCTTTGAATGTTTGAAAAACCCTTGAACCTAACCTAACCTAAGCCACTTCCAAAAGCCAAAAACCCTGATCGACCCGCGCCAGTATGCAAGATTCGCTCGCGCCAGAAAGACTGTCGCCGACGGTCCGACTCCTCACGAGTCACTGGTCAAAGTCAAAGTTTTGACTGTTGACTCATGCGTGACCACACTCGCGTGATGGTCCCATTTCATCGCGCGACGGTCCCAAACCTGTCACACTCACCTTTATCAGCTAAACTTAGCCACGAAGTTACCCTTAGCCAACACGTCTCTTTGCACCAAATCTACCTCCCCCTCTCCATGTTAGTCTCTTTAAAAGGGTTCAAAAATCAAACAAGAAAGCTTAGAAATCCATACACCTTGGGTTGGAAAAAGGTTATAAAATCTTACACCTAATTTTTCACACCTTGTTTCTACTTACTCAAAAGCATTCAACCTCAACTCAACTCAAAGCTCAAGCCCTCTTCCAACTCAAGTTCAAGCACTTTTTCAAACTCAACCAAAGGTATAGCATACCACCGCTTTCCTGCTCGATCTCTCGAGGGAATCGGCAGGCCAAGGTCGTAATCAAAACCACCCCCGCCCTAAAGTCAGCAGAAATACAAGAATCCGTGCCAAGCACTCCCTCGCGCGATGGACTCGCTCACTCGCGCAACTGTTCTCAGTTGCTCGCGACAGTCCACATGGGGTTTGGGATGCTGGACATATTCTTGATTTTGTTATGTCTATGTTTATTACAGAGCATGTTAGGCTTTATCTCACTGTTTTGCATGTTAAAACTCTTAGCTTAGCTTTTATTGCTTATTTACTTTGTTGGAATGCTTCTGGGTTACTTCTGGACATGTACCAGGGCTCAGAACATGTAAAGTAGTTCCTGGAAGTCCAGTCAGGACACTCACGCGAGGGACAAACTGTCTCGCGCGATGGTCCTCTTGAGTCCAGTAACTGCCCTTGCATGAGCAGCTTGGCCCTTGGCCTCTGTTTAATACCCCCACTGTTTAGGGGTTGTATTTCAATTTATTTAGCTCCTGTTTATAATAATTTGTAATAATTATTTACTTTCATACCTATAAACTGCTTGGTTTGCCTCCTGGGTGTGCACTGGTCCTTCCAGAGCCCAGAAGGGGATAAAATTCAACCTGTGGTGAGACTTGAACACTCGAGCGAGGGAGTGGGTGTATCGCGCGATGGTCCTTTTTGCATGCACGTAGATCCATTCGTGCAAAGGTGGTTGTCATGTGTGATACACCTATTCCATGAGCAGCTTGGTTTATTTTGATCAGGGGGTTAAGTTTTATCCCGTTTCATATTTGCCATTCATCCATGCCATATTCAATCACATCCTGCAAATGTGTTACAGTTTTAAATCCCCGATTAACTGTTCCCTCGCCCTACTTGGCTTAAAATTGATTAAAGAAGAAATTGAATCACAATCATTTGCAAAATGCCTAAGTAGAGACCGATCTCCGGATTGGGCGAGAGGGGTGCCTTAAAACCCTTCCCCTCTCGTAACCTGGCTCCCGAACCCAGATATGGTTATGACGGACTGGTTCCTTCACTTTTTCAAGTCAAATAGCGCGGCAGGTGCTTCGAAATACGGTTCCTTGGGTGTTGGACCTTCAAATCCGAGTGGCGACTCTATATTTACGAGCGCCTGCTTCTCCGCTCGCGCTCCCTCGATTATGGGCCCGTGCATTTTTGGAATCCGGAAATTCCAAGGCATGCTGCCCACATGTGGGTCTGGGTTTTAAGAGGGATATGGGTTCGATAAAACCCTAAAGTGACTGTGGGAGACCTGAACCGATGAGAAAGACGGAATAGAGAGAGGGAGTAAGGACTTACGAATTAAGTCGACGAGGAATCCTAAAATTGGAAAGAAAGGAGACCTTGAGGTGGTGAAGTAGTGCTTCAATGGCGGGGGCGCTCGGGCGTTTTTTCTACAGGGGGAGTTTCAGAAAGAGAGAGTGTGTTTGAAATTGGGATGAAAACCCAAGTATACCCCAGCAAGGGGGGTGACGTATGAGAAATGTCACCCCAGACGCCGTTTGGGCATTCCGTTCTCCGAAACGTCTGCTCGCATTTAATCTGGGCAGTACAGAGCGTGCCGCGTGTAAAAGTGATAGCGGGAAAAGCCTGCCCAGACCAAATGATGAGACGTTTGGCTTGGACTAATGATGAGTTTGCACCAGGTACGAGAAACAAGGTGCAGGAGCAAAGGACGGGAACCTTGCTCAGCATTCAGAAGCTTTGCTCGTCATATTAAGAGGAAAATAACGAGTAAAGCTGGGGAGCCATTGTAGGGAGGTACTCCCGAATAGGTACAAAAGAGGCCCGAACACGTGGTACGTGGGGCCCAGGATAAATATAATCGGAGCATCCGCCGTGTAGTACGGTGAACAGAAGTAAGGACCGGAGACATGAGAGGTCCCAGGTCTAAGATACCCGAGCAGGGGTATGGTCCAGAGAGCAAGGGAAATTGTTGGACCAGTCTCACGGTAAGGGGACCAACGATATGAGAGATCACTGGTCCAGATTGTCTGTTCGGCAATGAGAGGGCCGAACAGGAGCAGCATTCTGGAGGAGATGCTCCAGAAGAGTCCAGAAATGGACATATCCAGTAAGGAAACAAGATCTGGAGGAGATACCCAACGAGAATGGGGTGAACTGTAACGACCCTGATTTTTGGTCAATAAAAAAATTTCGTTAAAAATTTGAATTTTATTTTAATACTTGGATTTCATTTTAACATCCAAAAATCGGTCGTTATTTACTTATAAAAATTTTGTTATTATATTTGAAAATTCTTTATTTGTTTTATAAATCCCTTTTAGCAATTAATAATCCGTCATAATTAGCTTTGAAACTTGTAAAATTGAATCATTTTACTCCTGACAATTTAGTCCTTCTCCCATGACTAGTATACTTGTAAACGTATCCGTATATTTTTCTTAATAAATAAATAATATCTTTAAATTATATTTCTAGCGAAATCCTACTTAGCAAGCATAGTAAGCTTTTAACCGATTAGTTAGCAAACCCTAACTACCGTTTGGCTTAGTGATGCATCGATGCCATAGTAGTTAGTGGAAATTTTTGGTCTTTGCCTTAACTGTTCGGCTTGACCGCTTTGCTTTGGCTTGGCTAGGTCGCCTTGGCGTCGGGTCGCCGCGCCTCGCCCAGGCATCGGGCCTCTATCGGGCTTGCCTCGCTTGGCTGCTCATTGCCGCTACCCGCTTTGCTTACGGCTGCTCGTTGTCGCTACCGCTTTGCCTTTGGCGCTGCCATTGCCTGCCGCGCTGGCCTCGCTTAGGCGCTGGTCGCCATCGGTTCTCGCTTGGCTGGTCGCGCTTTGCTTTTGTTTTGGCGTTGCTGGCCGCTTTGCTCGCCTCGGCCGCCATCGGTTCGCCATGGCGCTGGTCGCGCTTACTTTTGCCTTGGCGTTGCTGGTCGCTTTGCTTAATCGCTTGGCCACTGGTCAAGCTGGCCACCGCTTACTACTGCTAAGGGTCGCCTTTGGCCACTATTTGCCACCGGTCGCTTTTGGCCACCGCTGACCATCGCTATTACCGCTACCTTTGGCCATCGCTTGGCCATACCGGGTCGCTGGCCACCGCTATCGCTTGCTTCCGGTCGCTTTGGCCACTCGCTTACACGGTCGCTTTGGCCACCGCTTTTGCCACCAGACTGCCTTGGCCATGCTCACGCCTTGCCTTGGCGCTTGGCACCGTCTCGGCTTTAATATTCCGTTATTAGGCGATTTCCTACTAAATAAAACCCAAAATACCACTCGAGCAATGAAAGCCTACATTTAGTATCGTTAGTCTTTAACCGATTACTTAGAATAGCCTAATGCCCATTTGGCCTAATCACTTCTTCTTAACCCTAGATGGACCATTTTACCCTGTTTGTCTTTATCCATTGGACGATAGATGCTAGGGTAATCTTTATCCATTGGACGATAAGATCTAGGGAAATCCTTATCCATTGGTTAATACATGCTAGGAAGATCTTTGACCATTGGACAATAGTTGTTAGGAAGAAGACCAAGTTTGACTAGTAGTTGGAATAGTCTAGTCAAAAGCAAACATTGTACTTCATAATGACTTTCCTTGGACCATTGGTTATTACATGCTAGGGTAATCTTTATCCATTGGACGATAGATGCTAGGGTGATCTTTATCCTTTGGATGATAAGTTCTAGGAAAATCTTTATCCATTGGTTATTACATGCTAGGAAGATCTTTGACCATTGGACAATAGTTGTTTGGAAGAAGACCAAGTTTGACTAGTAGTTGGAATAGTCTAGTCAAAAGTGAATATTGTACTTCATGATGACTTTCCTTGGACCATTGGTTATTACATGCTAGGAAAAGCTTTACCCATTGGACAATAGATGTTAGGATTGCCAAATAGGATGATAAGACAAGTCATGTGTTCCTCCATCATTACTTCTTTGGACCATTGGTTATTACATGCTAGAGTAATTGTTAGACCCTTGGACAATAACCATTAGGGAAATCATTATCCCTTAGATAATAGCATTGTCCAAAATTTCCATGGGATTCTTGGTGCAAGATATGATAGTACTTTCTCCTACAAAAAGAATAATCATAAGCCATGTGTGCATTTAAGTAGTCTTGTCCTTACCTTCCTTGTTCTTTCCATAAATGTGTATATATATATATATATATATATATATATACATAGAAGTACTTTGACCAAGAGAGAGAGAGAGAGAGACGGATGAGAGGAGAGAATGAGGTGCATGCATTGTACTTTGACAACTATTGAACAAGTTGCACTTGTTGTTATACTTTGGCTTAACAAGACAAGACTATGAAACAAAACTATGGGAGAGGGGAGAGAGAGAGTGGCCGAATAGGGAGAGGGAGAGTGAGGTGTGTGTGAGTTGTATTTTGACATGTGGGTGTACTTGGAACACTATTAACCTAGTTGGCAATTGGTTGGAGTACTATAGCATGACAAGACTAGTCATGTGTACTTTCTCCTACAAAAAGAACAATCTTAGCCATGTGTGCATTTAAGTGAGTTTGTCCTTACCTTCCTTGTTCTTTCCATAAATATACATATAGATATACATATATATATATACATGATAGTACTTTGACCAAGAGAGAGAGAGAGGGCCGAATGAGGGGGAGAGGGGAAGTGAGTGCATGTGTGTTGTACTTAGACATGTGTGCATTGTACTTTGATACTATTTGACCAAGTTGCACTTGTATTGTACCTTGGCTTGACAAGACAAGACCATGGAGCAAATCCATGGGGAAGAGAGAGAGAGACATGGCCGAATGAGAGGGAGGGGGAAAGTGAGGTGTATGTGTGCTATACTTTGACAAGTTGAAGTACTTTGACACTATTTGACCAAGTGGCACTTGTTGGAGTACCTTGGCTTGACAAAGACAAGACCATGGAGCAAATCCATGGGGAAGAGAGAGAGAGACATGGCCGAATGAGAGGGAGGGGGAAAGTGAGGTGTATGTGTGCTATACTTTGACAAGTTGAAGTACTTTGACACTATTTGACCAAGTGGCACTTGTTGGAGTACTATTGCTTGACAAGACAAGTTCATGGAGCAAATCCATTGGGAAGAGAGAGAGAGAGATGGCCGGCCAAGTGGAGTGAGGGGGGAAGCTTCATTTTGCCTATAAATAGCATCCATTCCATGCCTTTCAACTCACACCTTCACCATTCAACTTCTCTCTCTAGAAAGCTTAGTGTTCTTGCTTGTTCTTGCTTTGTTCTTGAGTGTTCTTGAAGTTCTTCTCTTGTTCTTCAAGAAACTCATCCTAAGCCGCCACTAAACCACCACTCCACCACCCTTCGACCCATAAGAGTTTAGTAGTATAGTCAAGACTTAGTTTCGAGAGAAACCTTTCTCTTTCGAAGCTACCGTAAGCCGTTACTCCGACGAAATTCCCGGAGCCACCCTACCGCCAAGAAGAACGGTAGAGTTCTTCGAACCTACTTATCCTAAGTATAGTTGGATGCATGTTTGAGTTAAATATAGTTAATCCCTAACTACTTCCTCCAAGCATATTGTATTATGAGCATGAAGCCATATGTGTAGTATGATTTGTTTTACGTAGTTTACTTTGATCTTATGACTACTTAATTGCTTGATCTCGTGATAGTTGCTTGTTCATGTATGAACTCACAATAAACATATGTTGTTTTGAAAACTCCACAAAGGAAGAAAGAACGGATGTTGATAATATATTATTGTCTTGAGGATGATTATGAGCATGTATGTATATTTGCTTGTACTACTTGTTGTTGATAAAGCATAAGTGGCTTCCCACTCCAAAGGCGTCCGTACATGTGGCGTTATGCTTTAAGGAATAATTTGAATACGATTAGGTAATATAGAATTGGATGATCTTTCTAGTTTGGTTTCAAGATTATGTTAAAGTGTTTGTCCCGCCGCGGAGTCTATACATGATTACGAGACACGAGAACCGGAAAGTAGAAACATGACACCTAGGGTGTGGATAAAGGAAAGAATTGAACTTGGTAAAATACTTTTGAAACTACATAATGGCCGGACTTGGTAGTCCTTTGTGTAGACTTGCGAAAACCGCAATGAGGCCGGACTTGGTAGCCCATTGTGTAGATTGCTAACGGAGCCGGACGTGGTAGCTTCATTGGTAATTGGGCTTGGTTATCCGCAGAGAGGAGCCAAAGCAAGATTTGATAACGTGGCTGGACTTGGTAGCCCGTTGGTAACAAAGAATGAGAAATGATTTCAAAATGTTGATTTGGAAATGGTGACACGGTTTACGATGAGTCGCGTAGGAGAAACAAAGAAAGGCATGACACCAACGTAGGCAAGATAATGAATGCGGATGTGTCATTGTTAATTATGTTGTTGAATGAGCATGTGTAATTCCTATGTACTTTCGTGTTATAAGTTATGGTTTAATGGGTTGGATTATTCTATTGAGCTTCAGTAGCTCACGGTGTTACCTTTGTGGTGACCCCGACATATTATACTAGACGCCGGTATAATGTGTCAAATTTTATAGATGAGCAAAGATGAACAAGACACTTTGGAGGCCTTCGGAGCCGAGGAGCTGGTAAGGATGGAAGAAGAGGCGGAGCAATAGTTAACCTTAGCTTATCCCCTCTTTTGTTGAATAAAAGTACTCTTGTGAGAATTATGTTGTAATAATGAGCTAGACTCTCTTTAGTTTATTCAATAAAAATGTTTATTTAACATACCCAAAATTCGGGGCGTTACAGGGATGAACGGCCAGTTATGGGAAGAATTCCTAAAGGGTCTATAAGGTAACATGCAATTAAGGGAATGAGAATCCCTGATATTCTGGTTTCCTTTACGAGAAAAGAAACTTAGGGCAACAGGATGGCTTAGACAACAAGCACATGTGAATTTATAAATACGAGGAAACCTAGAGGTAAAGGTACGCAATTCCTGGCTATTTGCTCATTACCTACTGATAATTAGGGTCTTGACTAGTACGAGATACTAACTTTGGCATCGGAGGGCCTTTGCCACGAGAAGGCAAAGGTGTGCTCACCCTTTGTCTGTTTTACAGGTTCAACTCCGGCGGTGTGCTAGGGTTCCGGCGAGGGATTCAAAATAGCCGTTACGATTTGGTGTGGTTCAAAGGCTCTTTCAGTTTCCTGCACCTACACCGAGGACTCTGGGTTCCGACCGTCCTCATTGATAACGACTCAGCGATCAATGTTTGACCCATGAGGGTGGCTTATCGTCTGGGGTTGGCTAAGAAGGACTTTGTACATTCCAACTTGGCCGTCAAGGCATATGACGGCACACGTCGTATGGTCGAGGGCACTCTAGTGCTCAAACTTGGTGCTGAGGGCTTAGAGATGGACGTTGAGTTCCATGTTGTCGACATTCCCGCTACTTTCAATTTACTGCTAGGCAGGCCTTGGCTCCATCGATCTGACATCATGGCTGTCCCATCTACTCTCCACCAAGAGGTCATTCTGGGACTTCCTTCTAGCACGCTTACCATCTGCGGGGACTCAGGCATTTGTACGCTCAAGGAAGATGGGACTCCTGCTTTAGGGATCCTGCACGACGAAGAAGACGTCGACCTCAGGGGTTTCTCGTTTGACACTTCCAGTTCTGTTTTAGCCATCAACGTAGATGGGAACTTCATCATAAGCTCTGTCGCGCTTGACATTATGAGAAGGATGTCCTATCTACCTGGCCTGGTCTTAGGGATTCACCAATAAGGGGTCCCAGAGTTCCCTACCTTTCCTTCTTGTGAGGGCCGTTTTGGTTTGGGGTATATCGCCTCTGCAAAGATGCCAAAAGAAGGAAATGTATGGGAAAACCTCGAACCCTCTATGGTGATCCTGACAGCTATTTCGTACGTGAAGTGGGGAGCTGGTGCCAAGTTTTGAGGTTTTTACTGATGACACCTGGTCATCCAGCGATGAGAAGCCAGCAAAGGCAAAATTCAAGAGGAAGCTTGATCAACCAAAGGTGAAGACTAACTGGCTAGGAACTTTCGATCAGAGGAGCTTGGATATGTTGTTCCATGAATTCTCCTAAGTGGGTTTGGCCGAGGAAGTTGAAGAAGTCGAAGTGCTCATGCTCGGGCCCGACGCCCTTGAGGATCCCACGTCTCTCATTAAGGAAGCCAAGGGTAGCCTTAAAAATTGCATTTTCAAGCCACGCCTAGCTTGCATTGATGACACGTCTGAGTCTGAGTCTGACATAGAGTCTCTTGAGTCATCTAGGTCTAGCTCTCAGTCAGAGTTTGTGCCTCTTGGCCCTCCACATCATAGCTACTACTTCAAGTTTGATTCTCTTGTACTTGGCAACCCTGATGGGTTTTTTGAAATGAATGAATCATCTTCTGACTACTTCAATGATCTCTATATAAATGATGTCGACCCCGACGATGAAGGGATAGATTTCGATGGGAATATTCCCAAGGAAATCCGTGCCCTCGTCAAGAGGGAAGACGAAAGGCATGCTCAGCCATTAAAAGAAGAAGTAGTTTCTATAAACTTAAAAGATGAGAATGATCCCCAGATGGTTCAAGTGGGCTCCATGCTTTCGCCAGAGGAGCATCGTGACTTCAAGGAGTTGCTCATTGAGTATAGTGATGTCTTCGCATGGTCTTATCAAGACATGCCTGGCATCGATCCTGAGATAGTGGAGCATCGAATTCCTTTACTACCAGATGCTAAGCCTGTTAAATAGAAACTCAGACGGATGATGCCAGATTGGGTACAGAAGATCGAAGACGAGGTCACCAAGCAGATTGACGCTGGTTTTCTCATGGTTTCTCAGTACCCCACCTGGGTGGCCAATATTGTTCCCGTTCCCAAAAAGAATGGACAAATTCGAGTCTGTGTCAATTTTAGGGACTTGAACAAAGACGATTTTCCCTTGCCACAAATCGATGTGCTTGTGGATAATACTGTGGGGCATGCCTTGCTCTCGTTCATGGATGGTTTCTCAGGCTATAATAAGATTCTTATGGCGCCTGAGGACCGTGAGAAGACAATGTTCATCACTGAGTGGGGGACTTACTGTTACTTGGTCATGCCATTTGGATTAAAGAATGCCGGTCCTACCAATCAGCGAGCTGCTACGACCATATTGCATGACATGATGCACAAAGAAGTTGAGGTCTACGTGGACGACATGATTGCCAGATCTAAAACTCGAGAGGGACACATTCCTGTGCTTAGGAAGCTCTTTGAGAGGCTCCGTAAGTTTCGCATGCGGCTCAACCCACAGAAATGCACCTTTGGGGTTACGGCTGGAAAAATGTTCGGTTTGTAGAGACCCGTAATTAATTCTTTTAAATTTTAATGTTTGTAATTGAGGAATAAAGGAAAATGTGATATGTTTATGTGATTTAGGTCTAGAGTAATAGAATTGATTGTGGAAGTGTGCAATGTGTAATTTGGATATATGTGGGTATTTGTAGGAGGGTGAGGGAGTAAGAGATCATTTTTCCCCCACTCCACCCCTCACGGCTCCTTCTCTTCTCGGATCCCTCCCTCCCTCTTGCTCTCTTTCCAAAATCCCACCCAACTCACTCAAAACCCATATCAATCGACCTCCATTCTGCGTTCTATTCGATGTTTTAAGCTTGCTCTTCGTCGTTTGAGGCTCGGTATGGAGTATTTTCGTTCGAATCAAGGTTTCTCAGAAGCTTGGGCTTGAGATTCTTGGAAATCGTGCTTTGACTTCGAGGTAGGGATTCTACTTCTCAATATATGTAAAAGACGTGCTTCCTTTCCTTGAATCTATGCCTGTTGTTGTTGTTGTCGTTGGTATTGTTGAAACCCGGAAAATTTGCTAAAATTCTGCTCGAAACACATCAGTATCGATACGGGCTTTTTGTCGTATCGATACCAATTCAAAATCATAGCTTCTCATTCGGTTTGCATTCTGTATCGATACAACTATTTTGGCTGTATCAATACCAGATGCTTATCGAGAAGGCTTGTTATGTTTGTGGGAAGACAGATCATCTCGCTACGAATTGTCCTCAGGGTTCGGGAGTGCGCAGTGAGTCGGGTTCCGTGCAGCAGCCGAGAACGGGGCGTAATGTGGGTCAGCGATTTAAGGGCACTTAAAGGCAGCAACAGCCTCACTCAGAGTTCCGGGTTGTAGACACCTCCCAAACGGGGCATCGCCATACAGATTGATCGTGTTTGTTTGCTTTCCACTTCATAAACCAGGATCGTGGATATTCCCATGGCTAGGAACATCGTCACACGATGACGGTTGTCATCAAAATAGAGTCGCCACCTAGTTTATAAAAACTAGGAAAAGAGATAGAGATTTCAGGTACGGAAGCCAAAATTACAATAAGGGGAAGGTGTTAGGCACCCCTCTTTGCCCAGTCGTAAAACTGGCCCATAATCATTCGACTGCCGTTTTTAGTGACTTTTACCAGCGGTTTTTTAAATTACCGCCAGAAAAAGTAGAATGTACGGTTGTTTTTAATACCGGTAGTTTGTTACTGCCGTTTATAATAAAACCAACCCGTATAATATAAATATCATTATTTATCCTAGTTAAACCAAAATGCGAGTTAGCCCAGTTGGTCGCATGCGCGCGCGAAGATCCGGAGGTTCCGGGTTCGAGTCACGGGGAAAGCAAAAAAATTAACCGCCCATTTCATTCCCGGCGGTAATATTTTCGGTGGTTTTTTAATGCCGTTTTGAGTATTACCGGCAGTTTGTTACCGCCATTTTTGTTTTCCCGACAATTGCTTTACCGGTTGTCTATTACCGGCGGTTTTTAGACTATTACCGGCGGTTGTTAGTTTTACCGGCAGTTTTTGGACTATTTCCGGCGATTTTTTAATCCCGCTAAAAGTAAAATTTGGCCTAGTGCTTGCATTTCATTTGCATATAATGTTAGTGTAGAATTTCCTACTAGGCTAGTGTAGCTCAAGCTTTATATCATTTCAGGTACTAACTCAGGGCGGTAGCTTGCATGCTTGGATGTGACCCATGTTTTGAAAGCTAACATTGAAGAGTTACTTATCCATCTTTGTAAATCTCTTTTGGAGATGTGTTTGTAACTTAATTTTTAAATCTTTTGACTATGGAACATTGTAACCCATAACTCTCTTTCGATACTCAAGACTTATGTTAATTTGGGCCTCGAAGCCAAAGATGTAATATTTGGGGATTATTGGATGTTTGAAATGAGATTATGGAAATGGGAAAGCTATTTTATTTTTGGGTATTGTATGGATAATCGTGAGGTTTCATTTATGGAAAATCTTTTATATTAAGTTGAAAATCGTGGGCGTGACACGGTTTCATGTTGACTTCTCGTGGAATTGAGGTTGACTCATCAAAGATCAAGGCAGTGCTTTAGATGAAGCCTCCGGAGTCTAGTGCAGAGTTTTTTGGGGAAGGTTCAGTTCATCAGCAAATTTATCGCCAAATTGACTTTAGCTTGCAAGCCAATGTTTCGTCTACTCAAGAAGAATACCCCGTTTGTATGGATAGACTAGGGTCAAGCGGCTTTTACGTCTTTTCAGAACTACTTGCAGAACCCTCTGATTTTAATGCCGCCAGTGCCCAAAAAGCCTTTGATACTGTACTTATCTGTAAACCCATCCTCTATGGGATGTTTACTAGCTCAAGAAGGTGATTAAGGAGTTGAGAAGGCCATTTATTACTTAAGTAAAAAGATGGTCGGATGTGAAGAGCGCTACACCACACTTGAAAAGACGTGTTGGGCCCTTGTTTGGGCTTCCAAGAAGCTGCTACATGCTGGTTTATCTAGTACAGATCCTCTTAAGTATCTATTTGAGAAACCAGTGCTTACTAGTACGTTAACACGTTGGTTACTCTTACTCGCAAAATTCAATCTCGAATATGTCAGGAGGAAGTCTGTCAAAGGGCGCGCAGTTGTAGAATTCTTGGCTTATCATCCTGTGGATGGACCGGAGGATTCAGACTTTGTGTTCCCAGACGAGGTGGTGTTGACGGTTGTTGAAGACGTGTGGACTCTCTACTTTGATGGGGCAGCCAATCAGAAAGGATATGGGATCGGGGTTTTGCTGATCAATGGTTCTCAAATTCCGCTTGCATTCAAGCTCCATCTCGATGTCACAAATAACCAAGCTGAGTATCAGGCCTGTATTGTTGGCATGGAAGCTGCTTTAACTCTCGGTGTTGAAAAGCTCAAGGTCATTGGCGATTCCAATCTAATTGTATCTCAGGCCAATGGGAACTGGAAAGTTTGTGAAGAAAGATTGATGCTTTATCATCAAGACTTGGAAGACCTTATTCCTCGTTTTAACAAGTAACTTTCACGCACATTCCCCGCTTGAAAAATCAATTTGCCAACGCCTTGGCGACTTTGGCTTCCATGCTTGAACTTCCATTGGGAGTCAAACTCCGCCCTATCTTGATCAAACAGTGGGACTGCCCTACTTATCAGTACGTCAGCGCCATCGATGACGTCGATGAAGGCCTACCCTGGTACCATGATATATGGAACTTTATAGAAAGCGGGGAGTATCCGGCTGAGGCCTACAAAAAGGATCAACTCGCGTTGCGAAGACTGGCTGCCCAATATATCATTTGTGGGGGAAAGCTTCACAGAAGGTCTTATTGTGGCATGCACAAGCTCTGTGTCGACATTGCCGAGGCCACCAAGATAATGGAAGAAATTCATGAGGGGGTTTGTGGTCCTCACATGAGTGGTGTCATGTTTACCAGGAAGATTTTGAGGCAGGGGTACTTTTGGTCCACTATGGAATCGCAGTGTGTGGATTACGTTTGCCGCTGTCATAAGTGCCAGATCCATGCTAATCTTATGCATGTTCCTCTTTCCAATTTGTTCGGTATGACTTCACCTTGGCCTTTTGCCGTGTGGGGCATCGATGTCATTGGCATGATCAGGCCATCTGCTTCGAATGGACATCGCTTCATCTTGGTGGCAATAGACTACTTTACCAAATGGGTGGAGGCTGAGTCTTACAAAACCCTAACAGCAGTTTAGGTGGCTCAATTCATCAGAAAGAGCATTATCTAAAAAATACGATGTCCCGCAGGCATATATTTGTGTCAGATAATGGGGCTCATTTCAAAAGCAGGGTCTTAGAACTTTTTGAGGAATTCAAGATCCAGATACATCATTCAACGGTCTATTGCCCTCAGACAAATGGGGCTGTTGAGGCAGCCAACAAAAACATTGAGAACATCATCAAGAAGTCTGTAGAGTCTGCCAGGGATTGGCACGAGCAACTACCTCTAGCTCTTTGGGGGTATCGAATGTCAATTCGAATATCAGCACGGGCAACTCCCTACTCCCTAGTTTACGGGATGGAGGCAGTACCCCTTATTGAGCTTGAGGTACCATCATTGAGGGTCATGGCAGAATGTGGGCTCACGGAATCCGAGTGGCTCAGTGGGAGGTTTGTTGAACTCAAGCTCTTTGACGAGAGGAGGCTTCGTGCCTTGTATCATGTTCAGGGGTATCAGCGAAGGATTGCTTGGGCTTTCAACAAGATGGTGAAGTCCCGTGACTTGGTCGAAGGGGATATGGTTACAAAGGAAATCTGGGCTCCTGTCTTTGATCCTCGTGGCAAGTTCCATCCGAAGCGCTCGGGACCTTACATCATCAAGACCATCCGTTCAGGTGGAGCAGTTCAGGTCATTGATCTGAACGGCAACGAGCTCAACACTCTGTTCAACCTGGATCAACTCAAACGTTACTATTCCTGAGAGATGCTCGCTAAATTGAAACCACAAGGGTAGGCGGTTCCAGGCAAAAATTAGAGTAAGCCTGCTAGACCGAAAACCTAAGGAGGCGGTCTAGGCAAAAATAAATAGGCAAAAATCAAAAGCTCGCTAGGCTGAAAACCCAAAGTGGCGGCACTAGACAAAAATTAGAGCGTAAAAGGAGAGCTAAAATACACGAGTGAACCTTAGCCTGAACTACGTTTTAATCTGATTCCTTGAAAAGGGATATGTAGGCAATCTCTCTGTGAGATTTGGTCACAATCAATCAACTTGATCCATGGTTGCCTGCTCTAGGGTGTATCTCAGCGTCTGAAGCGGCGCGGTATCCAACACTTGCACCAAAAGGAGGAAGTGCTTAATCTTTCGATTTTATTCAAACTACTATTTCTATTACACAGGCTGAGCAGAGTCTTTTAAACAGTTAAGCATAAAAACAGAATGAAATGCAAGAGGCCTTAACAGGCTCACAGTTTATTCTAGATCATTGGAGTTTTGTCGGGAGTCAGTCTGCATTTTGTCTCCTCGCAACTTCTTACCTTAGCCATGCTTTGTAGCGATGCTTCAGCTCTGTACTGAAATCTGGATCTGCTCCGCCAAGTTGCCTCAGGCCCTAGTTGTGCTCATATCCAGTCAGATTTTGGGCAGTAAATGAAGGAATGTGGAAGCTTTCTTTTCCGGCCCGGTGCAAGCCTTGAGATATGCCAAGCTGACAAAGGATACAGCTTGGAATATAGAATGTGAAACTGGACAGCCCAGCGATCACCATTCTCTCAAAACATGCAGAATTGGTGGCCATATCTGAGATATTCAGCGCTTCATGTCTCTAGATGATTTCATGCGGCAGCATCTTATTCATGAATGTATACCACTCCTCCGTAGACATCTCCAGGTACAACATCCCTCTTTGATGCATCCGCCCGGGCAAGTGGGGCCATAACTACATGAGCGAAAAAAACAAGTATGGAGCCATATAAAACTTGAGCGAAAAAACAAGTGAGGAGCTCTGAGATAACCTTAGCTGAGTGTTAAGGTAAAAGCAGAATGTGTGAAGGCCAGAAAAAGGTGAGCTGAGTGAGAGTTTACCTGCAATAGGAGTGGACTACCGCTAAATATCATTGTTTGGCCGGTAGACACCAAATCCAAACCTATGAGTGTTTCCGCGAGAACCATTGGCACCATGTTCCTTTGAGTTCCCAACTGAGCGGCCACACTCACCAGAGAAGGATCAACCCGTCCGTTTGGGGACACCAATAAATACGCAGCAAGCACGCTGATCACCAGAGCAAATCGGTGACAGGCTTGCAGGGCTGTATCCCGGTATCACCTTAAGGCCCATACCACTCCATCAGGCGCATGATGTTTATTTGCCTGCCACTCAATAAATTTTCTGCTGGTCCGCTTGTAATGTTAAGGCTGGATTTCAGAAGCTTTGACATGCTTTGTCTGTAAGGCTGCACAACGATCACGCTGGAGGCGAAACCTTGGAGATATGCTTGGAATTCCTCCACCGTCGCACACAGCTCGTTGTCCCCGAATCTGAACATGTGGACGTCTGAGTCCCAGAACCGTAGGGCCGACCACAGAACTTCGGGGCGAAGCCTTATGCTTCGAAAGAAGCAGAAAGCGGCCAGCCCATGAGTTCGGAAGGATAACCAGTAACCAGTGACAAAAGTTTCTAACCATGGGCCGATTAGGGTTGGTAAGTGATTTTCCATTGTAAGTGGGATATAGACTTTTGCTTCTGGAGGGATGCCTCCCATTTGCAGGGACTTTGCTCTTTTATAGCAAAAGCATGCAAAATATCCCTGTTTCCAAAGGAAATATCTAAGCAAGTTGTCCTTGTCCTTTCAATTCAAGGGCACACCTATGAGTTTGTCCCAGAGGTCTGTTGAACAGCAAAGGGAGATATTATTGCCTGCATCACTTCAACTTCCGAATGGGTCAAAGTTGGCAACTGTGACTGGGCCAAATCAGTGCACACTAGAGTGGGTTTGTCGCATGAGAGAATGGAGCATGTACGCCTGAGTCATTTCAGCGCGCGATGGTTGATCTCCTTACCAGCCAAAAGGACACCCTACTGCCATTTGGGGATGGTTTTTCACTTTTTGACTTAGGTCTGTTTTCAAGCAAAATCAAAGTTCCGTTGGATCAAAGTAGGCTTTGCAAGTCTATGTGCTCCAGAGGATATTCTTTTATTGGACATGCCAGGCTTAAAGGCCATACAGCGTTTCAAAGCAAGCAACAAAGGCAAAGAAAAATGCTCGGATAGCTCATCGGCTCTCGAGTTTATTCTCAGTACAAGCAGGCCAGTCCTCGGGATTTTAGTAGTATCCCCCTGATCTTGCCTTGACTTCTTTGTGAAGCCACTTCACGTAGCGGCTCTGCAACCACGTGATGGAGTCCGGGAGGGGTCCCTCCAATTCCCCGTCATTCCAGCTACACCGGTAGACATGCAGGTTACGAGCATTGAAAGCTAGAAGTTCGAAGTGTTCTCCCCCAAAGTGTTTGTTCCCTTGGCTAATGTAAAGTTGATGGAGTTTGCGCCGGGATGTAAAAAGTGAAGCTCGATAGGCCAGCGTTTACCACTTGTTCAAACCCTGCAGAGTTTACAGTCATCTCCAAAAGATTCAACCAGGGACACCTCCAAACGATGTCTTCAGATTGCATGTCATTCAGGAAAGCATACCACTCTACTATCAGCAACTCGAGGAACAGCATCGATCTCTCGACTAGGTTCCTTGGAACGTGTTCAAAGCCTGGCTGTGGTGCTTCAAGCATGCCCACTTTGTCTGAAAGCCAAAGTTGCATGAGTGTAAAAACAAGTAAGAAGCCAGATACGACCTGAGTGAAAAGACAAGTAAGATTTTAGAGTAATCCTAGCCTGAGTGTCAAGGTAAAACAAGAAAGTGTGCAAATGAGAAGAATGTGAGTTGAGTGAGAACCTACCTGGAGTAGGAAAGGACATCCATTGAACGAATCTGCTTGGCCGCTTTTCACCAAGTCCAAGCCCATGAGGTTTTCTCCAAGACTATGGGCATAATGTTCTTTCGGGCACCCATCTGCGAGGTAAAGCTCACCAAGCTAGGGCTAACCCTTCTGTCAGCAGGAATCAGCATATAAGCGGCCAGCGCACAAATTGAAAGCACCAAGCGCTTGTGTGACTGCCCGACATAGTCCCCCAGAGCTCCCTCTGGACCGTACAGCTCAATGAGATGGGCAATGTTGAGTTCATCACCTTAGATTACGCTTCCTGACAGCTCTTCGGGTATGTTGAGTGTTGTCCTTAAGAGTTGATCCATGTCCTCCTGGAATGGAGGAATGGCAAGAACATGAACATCGGTGAAACCTCGAAGGTATGCTTGGAATTCCTCCACCGTTGGGAATATATTATCTTCATAGAACTGAAAGACATGCATGGTTGGGTCCCAGTAGACCTTGGCAGCTTGAAGCAGCTCAGGGCGCGGCTCCACGTATTGGAGATCACGGATTGAAGCTAGGCATCAGGATCGGGGACTTTCCCAATCAATGGTTTCGGGCCGCATTAGCCAGGGATCAAGTATGGCGGCTAGCGGACTTTCCATTTCGAGTAATGGGAGAGTTTTTGTGCTCACAAGGGGAGGGCATACCTCACAATGTTGCAAATGCATTCTACTTATAGGCAAATGTGTGAAAATATCGTTCTCGGTTCCCGTGCCGAAAGATAAACTCCATGCAAGGTGTTAGGACACCTTGCAAATGCAAGGACACCCCTCTTGCAGCTTCAAGACTGTTTGCAGTCCGTTCAGGGAGGTGACAAGGCTTTTTGTGTCGTGAAGGAGTGATTTGGTCAACCAAAGGCACCTTATTAGAGATCAACTGTCGCGCAACTAACTCACTCATCGCGCTAGACTACTTGCCATCGCACGCTCGATCCACTCCCTCACATGCTGCTGCAATCTACAATTTGACAGTTCCCACAGCCTACTATCCAAGTTTTGCAATTTTTCGTTCCAAAGGTCTTCTTGCACTTTTGATGATTCCAGCAAGTCATTATGGGTATATGACACTATGTCCAAGCGTCGAATTCAAAATATCATGCTTAACGAAGATTTTGGACCTTCGGCGATCTGTTTCAAGCTAAAATCTAGGTTTTGGGAGGTCGAAATTCGTTCTAAGAGTTTTGGCCAAGTTCTGTCATGCCGTATAGGTCATATGGACCTAATGTGACTGAACGGAGGTGTCGGTTTCAATCCGAGACATAGTCAAGTCATGTTTTGCGCGTTGTGTCCATTTTTGCGATATTTTGGTCATTTTTTGGTCTGAATCTTGTTCCGAGACAATTTTCTTAGTTTCGTCAACTTGTGCAAGTCATTTTGGTCATATTTGGCCTGGCAGAAGTGTCATTTGTGTCTAAATCGAAGTATTTTGAGTTTTGGCCAATTAATGCCCAAAATTTCATTGTATTTCCTGTATCCTCGTATTCTAGTCGTGTCCTAGGTATTGTAGGGAGGTGTTCCCGAATCGGTGCACAAGAGGCCTGAACACGTGGTATGAGGGACCATGGCATAACAACAATAATGACAGTCGCCGTACAAGACGGTGGACGGCGGCATGGGCCAATGACATGAGAAGTCAATGGTCCAAGTAATCCAAACAAGGGTATGATCCAATAAACACGAAGAGTTATTGGACCAGGAATTTGGTAAGGAGCAGTGACATGAGAGGTCACTAGTCCAAGTGGTCTGTTCGGCAACGAGAGGGCCGAACAGGAGCAGCATTCTGGGAGGCAGCCTCAGCTGCAGGGAACGCTCTGGAAGATTCTAAAACGGTGACATCCCATAAGGAATGAGATCTCGAGGGAATAAGATCAAGGAGAGATACCCAACGAAAATGGGATGTTCGGCCAGTTAAGGAAGGAAGTCCTAAAAAGACTATGGTAATGGATTAATAAAGGAACGAGAATCCAAGATATGTTAGGATTCCTATACGAGATAGGAAACTTAGGGCAACAAGGATACTTGGGCAGCAAACATCTGTGAATCTATAAATATGAGGTAAAACCTAAAGGTGAAGGTACGCAATACTTGACATTACGGTCTCTACCTACTGGTAATTAGGGTTTCCTGCCAGTACGTGATACAAAATTAGGCATCAGAGGGCCTTTGCCACGAGAGGCAAAGGTGCGCTCACCCCTTGTCTATTTTGCAGATAAAGGTTTCCAACGACGAGCTAGGGTTCCGATTAGAAGTCACGAGTAGCCATTATACTCTTGTGTTGTTCAAAGCCTTTTTCGTTTTTCTGCACTTACAATTGGCGCCGTCTGTGGGAAACGAAAGAGATCCCTTTGAAAAAGCGACCATGGTGGAAGAAGATCCAAAAACGCCGCTTGTTCCAAACAATCAGCTAGGTGGGGGAGGTGATAAATCCCCACCGGGTCCTTCGAGAAAGCCCAATGTCGGGCATGCAAAGAGGACCACGAGCAAGGACCGCCCCTTCGCTGTCCATGGTGACTCCAGGAACAGAGACGGAAGGACGGCCACGGAATCCACGAGAAAGAGCAAGTCCCACCATGGGAGAGAGTCAGTTGCACATTCGAAAAGTGTGCACAACAATGGGGATATCCTGGATAAGAAGAGACAGGAAATTGAGGAATATGCTCATCTGATTAAGAGACGAGAATAAGAGATTCAACAATTGCAATGGATACGAGAGCATCCGGAAGATTCTGGGCTTGCACGTAGAAATTCCAGAGGAGACAGGATGGTTATGGTGGAGTATAAGAAATGTCCTTCACGAAAAGGGAGAAGCAGGAGCAGGAGTCCCACTCCAAGACGAAGGAGGGCTTCTTCACGAAAAAAAAGGAGCAAGAGCAGGAGTCCCACCCCGGAGGAAGGAGGGACCAGGAAGCACCACAGGGACAGGTACGAGAGACCTAATTCCTATTGGGAAAGGAATGCTCCCAAAAATACGAAGGAACAAGAAGAGGGGACCATGTCTGCATGAGAGGCGGCACGGAAGGCCCTTAACAACATAGCATCCTCTCCTTTTGCAAAGTGATTGCAGGAGGCAAGGTTACCGAGCTGGGTGAAACATGGGACGTTCATCCTGTACAAGACGAATGCTGACCCAGTAGCACACATACAATATTACCAACAGGCAATGTTCATGCATGACGGTGATGATGCAATCATGTGTAAGATGTTCCCATCTAGTTTGGGAAAGGTGGCCTTGTCTTGGTTCCATAAGCTAGAGCCGAACACCATACAAGGATGGAGGCAATTGGCCGAGGAATTCACTGCTCAGTTTCTGACGAGTAGGAAGTCACCAAAGACTTTTGAGAGTCTCTTCGTTATGAGACAAGGAGAAAATGAGCCGATCAGGGATTATGCAAAGAAGTACTAGGAGACTTTCAACGAGATAGAAAGTTGCAGTGAGTAGTACGCAATAGCAACGTTTACGACTGGGTTACCTGTTTGGGGGGAGCTACGAAAGTCCCTGGATATGAATCCAATAAGCACATTGGCAAAGCTGATGGAACAAATAGAGCAGCATGCCAGGAACAAGGATGACATACTGCGGGAAGACAACAAGGTCGTAGCCGAGCAGGCCAAGGGTTCTGCAAAGAAAGCGGATAAGCTAGAGCCCAAAACTTACAGAGATAAAAAGGAATACGGCCAAGCCAAAAAAGAACCGTACGAAAAGAAGCACGCCCCGGACCCCAAGTCTTTCTTCTCAGTGACAATAGTTTGGAAAGAACCAATCTATCGGATTCTTTATCGAATAAAGAACCGCCCCTATTTTAAGTGGAACCCAAGGGTGGAACGTGACAAGGACGCAAAAAGAGCTACGAGTCAGCATTACAGTTATCACAAGGATTGGGGTCACATGACGGAGGACTGCGAGATGTTCAAACAGCATCTCGATGACTTGGTCTCTCGAGGCTATTTGAAAGAATTCATTCAGGAAGAACACAAGGGTGCAGAAAAAGCAATGGAGTTGGATTTTGAGCAAAATCCAAGGGGTATAATCCATATGATACATGGATTGGCCGCGCCTTATACGAGAAATGAGGTGAGGTTGCTCCAAAGGCAAGTGAAGCACGACCAGCATGTGATGCAATTGGGAAGGAAACGAGGACGTGAAGCAAAAGAATGCAACGAAGGCATAATATTCACGGATGAAGACCTAGGAGGAGTCCAGGTGCCACACAATGATGCTTTAGTCTTAACCCTACGTGTTGGGGAATATGACATGGCGAGAATCCTAGTGGATTCAGGGAGCTGCACGGAGGTGACATACTACGACGCATTTAAAAGGTTGGGACTGACATAGCCGGACTTGGTGCAGTCAATAACTCCTTTAGTCGGGTTCAGTGCAGGAGCAGTCTGGCCCTTAGGCAAAATCACCCTACCTGTTCGAGCAGGAACAATGGTCTTACGAACCGATTTCTTGGTGGTGGATGTACCATCTTCCTATAACGCAATCATAGGAAGGACTTAGTTGCATAAAATGAGGGCGGTTTCCTCCACTTACCATCAGATGGTAAAGTTCCCTGGATCCAATGGTATTGAGGGGATCAGAGGAAACCAAAAGGTTGCCCAGCAGTGCTTGATTTCCATAATCAAGATGGCACCAAAAGCACAGTTAGTTCAAGCAATCGAGCTCCAAAACTAGCCGACCATCGAGGATGTCGGAGGGAACTCCACCGAGAAAGTGGTGGAAGGATTAAAGAAAATTCAGATCAACGAGAGTGATCCGGAAAGGTATTTCCTGATCGGGGAAAACCTAAGCAAGCAAGAAGAGGAAGAGATGGTGGGATTCCTCAAGGAGCACGTCGATGTGTTTGCATGGGTACCCGAAGAGATGCCAGGGGTGGACGCAAATGTGATTTGCGACCACCTGAACGTGGATCCCCAGCATAAGCCCATGATGCAAAAGAAATGACGATCGGCCACACAACACGTAGACGCTGTGATCGAGGAGGTCGACCGTTTGTTGGAAGCAAAGGCTATACGAGAAGTTTATTACCCAGAATGGCTATCCAACACTGTGGTGGTAAAGAAGAAGAACGGGAAGTGGCGAGTGTGCGTCGACTTCACGGATTTGAATAAGGCGTGTCCGAAGGACAGTTTTCCCCTCCCCAGAATAGATCAATTGGTGGATGCAATAGCTGGGTATGAGTGAATGAGTTTCCTCGATGCATATCGAGGATATCACCAAATTACCATGTATGGGCTCGATCAAGAAAAGACATCCTTTATCACTCCAAGAGGGTTGTATTGTTACAATGTCATGCCTTTTGGTCTGAGGAATGCTGAGCAATGTACCAGAGGTTAACAACGACTATGCTAAAGAAGTTGCTCGGCAAGACCATGGAAGTATACATAGACGACATGGTGGTCAAGAGCAAGGAGAAGCAAGACCACATAACTGATTTGAAAGAGGCCTTCGAGATATTGAGGGAGTACAAGTTGAAGCTCAATGCCTCGAAATGCACGTTCGGAGTAGGTTCAGGGAAGTTCTTGGGTCACCTCGTGACCATAAGAGGGAACGAGGCGAACCCCGATCAGATAACAGCCTTGCGGAAGCTTCAAAGTCCAAGGACCACGAAGGAGGTTCAACGACTGACCGGAATGGTAGCGGCCCTTAACCGATTTATCAGCCGGTCCAGTGATAAGTGTAGGCCCTTCTTTCAATTGCTGAAAAGGAAAGAGGGATACGAATCGGGAAGGGAATGTGAACAGGCATTCCAAGATCTAAAGAAATACTTGGCAGCAGCCCCGCTCTTATCTACTATTGAACCGAGTGAGTCCTTAACTTTGTACTTAGCAGTTTTTGAACATGTTGTTAGTGCAGTATTACTGAGGGACAAGGGATCCGAACAAATCCCTGTCGACTATGTGAGCAAGACGTTGTTAGACATAGAGACAAGATATCTGCCCCTCGAGAAATTGGTCCTGGCATTGAGGACAGCGGCAAGGAAGTTGCCCCATTATTTCCAGAGTCACAAAATTGTGGTTTACACCAAGTTTCTGTTGAAATCTTTACTACGAAAGGCAGATTTCTCGGGGCGTATCTTGACCTGGTCGGTTGAGCTGAGCCAATACGACATCGACTACCAGCCACGCACTGTAATAAAGGGGCAAGTGCTGGCAGATTTTGTAGCCGAGTTTTCTCCTGCGGTGGCACCTTAGCCTCCTATGAGAAAGGAGCAACCAGTCGCATCAACAGTCAGTACAAGCAAGACACCTGCCAAGCAAGATCCCTTAGAATGGAAACTATTTGTGGATGGTTCTGCACGCAATACCGGATCAGGGATTGCAATCGTGCTTTTTCCCCCTGAAGGAGCAATGATAGAATTGTCCCTCTGACTGGGTTTCAGCGCTTCGAACAATGTGGCAGAGTACGAGGCACTTCTGGCAGGACTGAGAAGTGCAAAAACCTTGAAAGTAAAGAGGATACGGATACACTGTGATTCACAACTCGTAGTGAACCAATTGTCCAGGGAATACGAAGCCCGGAACGAAAAAATGGCAGCTTACGTAGAGGCCGCCAAGAATTTGCTTGACACTTTTGAAAAAGTGTACATTAAGCAGATAAATTCTGGGTAGAACGCCCATGCAAATTCCCTAGCATGGCTGACCGCAGCTGTGCCAACTAAGTTCAAGAGAAGAGTGGCAGTAGATTATCTTGCTGAGCCGAGCATTAGGAGGAGCGTGGAATTGGTCTTGCACATGAACCAAGGACCAAGCTAGATAGATCCAATAGTAGAGTTCTTACGAGACGGGACACTTCCCATCGATAAAAACGAGGCTCACAAGATTAAAACGAAATCTGCACGATTTTGGCTGTCACCTGAAGGAAAGTTGTACAGAAAGTCCTTCACTGGACCGTACTTACTTGTGTGCATCCCGAGATGGTGCAGAAGTTTCCCCACGAGATTCATGAAGGAACATGTGGCAGCCACGCTGGTGGCAGGTCAATTACCCACTGAGCAATTACATAAGGCTCTTGGTGGCCACACATGCAGGAGGATGCAAAGGTATACGTGAAAATCTGTGAAAAATATCAAAAATTCTCGCCCATGATCCGAACACCAGCTGAGGATCTGGTGCCATTGACAAGTCCTTGGCCATTTGCACAATGGGGAATGGATATTGTGGGTCCACTCCACAAGGCAACAGGAAATAGAAAATTCTTATTAGTGGCAACAGATTATTTCACCAAGTGGATTGAGGCAGAACCACTAGCAAAAATCACTGAACCTATATAGAAAGGTTCTTGTGGAGGAATATCATAACCCGATTTGGAGTTCCTTATTTGTTGATTACGGATAATGGATCTCAATTCTAGAAAAAGTTCAAAGCTTTCTGTGCCCAATACGGGATACAAAATTACTACTCGACCCCAGCCTACTCTTAGAGTAATGGGCAGGCAGAAGCGTCCAAGAAAACAATACTTGACGGGATCAAGAAAAGGTTGGACAAGGCAAAGGGGAAGTGGCCCGATGAATTACAACTAGTCCTGTGGGCGCACCGAACAATTCCTAGGAGGTCTACGGGAGAGACCCCCTACTCATTGGCATATGGAACAGAAGCTGTGATTCCACTGGAGGTCAGTCTGCCGACCAACAGGATCGCTTTAGTTGAGAGTGGGGGCAACGACCGAGCATTGGAAATCGAATTGGATCTAGCCGAGGAACGGAGATAAAGGGCTCTGGTGCATTTGGCCTCATATCAGGAGCAGCTGATGAAAAGCTATAGCAAGCATGTCCACTCAAGAGGGTTTGGTGTTGGAGAACTGGTGCTTCGAAAGGTGCTCGGCAACACCAAGGTGGCCAACGAGGGTAAGTTGGGAGCCAACTGGGAAGGCCCATATCGAGTTACAAAAATAGTGGGCATTGGGGCTTATCGATTGGCAGACTTGGACGGGAACCCGGTGCCAAGGCCTTGGAATGCCCATAATCTGAGGAAATTCTTTGTTTAAAAGAATTCAATTTATTTATTTTTCATTCTGTTTTAGGATGCATATCGTGATTGTGTGGGAATTATGAATAAAATTCCCTTGTTTTTACTTTCTGATTAGTTGCAAGGAGTACGCGTAACGACCCCTTGAGTTTTGGATTATGAATAAAGTCCTACACTTTGAATTTCGATTACTGCTTTTTGCACACTTTTTTCTTGAATATGAAGTCTGGCCTCTCACTTTGTCCTCACTTCGCATTGGGGAGCAGAGGTGTCCTGGTGTGCATAAAATCATGAGCACAATTTAAAAACTTTGCACGTACACTTTATTTTGGTCGTCTATACGGGTACGAATACACCTGGAATGCATACGAATAAATGCATTGTTTTGATGTTTGCCCGAGTACAAGAAACTTAAGCACATAGCCTAAGTATGAACACACTAGTAGTAATTTCCAAGTACGAATATACTTAACTATTTGCTCGGGTACGAAAAAACCTGGAGTGCATCCGAGAATATGTACAGTTCTGCCAAATGTGACTACATTTGGGCACTTGTCTAAGTACGAGAAACTTACAAGTATAACCTAAGTATGAATACGCTTAGGAATATAACCAATATACGAGAAACATTGGGAGCATATGCATAAACTTGTCCAAATACGAAGCACTTGGAGCGCATACAAGTATATGCATTGTTTTGACAAACTACAAATGCATCTAGCATCATTCTAAGTATGAAACACTTAAAAGTAACTTCTTCCCTAAAAATGAAATACTTAGGAACATATCTAGTACGAAGCACTGGCATTTGAAGACATAAAGAATTATCTAAGAACAAGTAATGCTTAGATAAATGAGCATGGGCACACTCAACAGGAGCAGCCAAAAAAGGTTACGTACGAAACCCATATGTAAGAACAACTAAGTATGAAAACACTTAGCATTTGGCACATGAAAGACTGGCCATGAGAAGGCCACCTGCACAGTTAAAGGCCACGAAGGGCCAAGCAAACTAATTGTTCAGGCCAAATAAGGTCGCCAAAATCACACAAACGCCACGAAGGGCCAGAATACCTGTGTTGAAGTGTTTGCAAATGTATTAAGTGCCGCACAGGGCAAAATTCACGGCCGCGCAGGGCCAGCAATAGTGTTCTGGGAAAAGGAGATTGTTTTTTATAAAGCGGAAACCAGATGGCCATACTTACTCATCCGAAGTAAGATCTTGAACGGCAGAGGAAGAGGCAGGTGCAGTTACGTTCTCCATGGGAGTGTTTTCTTCAGGTTTACCACCACTGGCTTCCTTTTGGCCAGGGTTGGTCATCCCTTCAGTCTGGACGGCATTGGCATCAGGTTGCTAGGGAGACCTGGGCATTAAGCTCTCCCTCTAGGGCGTCCTCCTCTTCCTCCACTTCCCGATCCTCAGCAACAACTTAAGAGCTCAGCAGGTCCATGTTGATCCAGAGGGGGCTAGAGTCAGGAGCTCCAATCTTTGTGAGGCATGTTGTCCAAGTAGTACCCCAGATCTGATCTTGGATTGTAGGCATCTGAGATTTGTACCTTTCAGTGGCCACGTTGATTCCATCGTTATAGCCCTGTTGGTACGCTACTTTAGCCTCAGTTTTGCACGCCTCCAGCTCCGTCAAGGTTTGGTTCAAGCTATCCTCAGCACTGTCCAATTTGCTCCTTAACTCGTCCACGGTACTACGAGCCTGGTTTCTTTCTCTCTTGAGCCTGACAATGGTGTTCTGAAGCTTGGAATTTTCACTGGCAAGTTTGGCACAGTGGGGCTCGGATTGGCCAAGCTTTTGAGCCATGGCCACCATCTTTTGCATTGCCTAGAAGGGTAGAGAATGTAAGTGCAGGAAAACGAAAGAGGCTTTAAACATCACAAGATTGTACAGCTACTTCAGTCTCCTCGCCGGAACCCTAGCCTTCCGTCGGAACCCTAGCTGCAAAACAGACAGGGGTGAGCGCACTTTTGCCTCTCGTTGGCAAAGGCCCTCTGATACCAAAGTTAGTATCACGTACTAGCAGAAAACCCTAATTATCAGTAGGTATTGAACGTATTGCCAAGAATTGCATACCTTTACCTCTAGGTTTACCTTGTATTTATAGATTCACACATGCTTGCTGTCCAAGCTACCTCGTTGCCCAGAGTTTCCTTACTCGTATAGGAAACCCAGAATATCATGGATTCTCGTTCCCTGAACCGTATATTACCTGAGACCATTTAGGAATTCCTCCCATAACTGGTCGTACATCCCATTCCCGTTGGGTATCTTCTCTAGATCTTGTTTCTTGACTGAGTATTGCCATTTCTGGGCACTTCTGGAGCATCCTCTGCTGCCTCCTCCAGAATGCTGCTCCTGTTCGGCCTTCTCATTGCCGAACAGCCTACCTGGACCAGTGACTTCGCATGTCACTTATCCTTTGACCAGACGCCTGGTCCAACAATTCCTCATAGTCTTTGGACCATGCCCCTGTTCGAGTATCCTGGACCAAAGACTTCTCATGTCATTGGTCCTTATCGCCGTTCACCGTATTGCACGGCGGCTACTCCGACTACATTTATTCCCGGGCCCCACGTACCACGTGTTTGGGCCTCTCTTGTACCTGGTCGGGATTACCTCCCTACAATGGCTCCCCAGCTTTACTCGTTATTTTCTCCCAATATGACGAGCAAAGCTATGAACACTGAGGAAGATTCTCGTCTTCTGCTTCTGCACCTCATTTCTCATTTTTGGTGCAGGCTTCATCATTAGTCCAGGCCAAACGTCTCATCGTTTGGGCTGGGCAGGCTTTTCCAGTTCTTTCCTTTACATGCGGCACACATTGTACTGCTCGCATTAAATGCGGGTAGACGTCTTCGGGGAACGGAACGCCCAAACGGCGTCTGGGGTGACGTTTCTCATACGCCACCCCATCTGTTAGGGTATATTTGGGTTTTCGTCCAAATTCAAAACCACTTTCTCTCTCTAAGTTCCTTTTGCAGAAAGAACGCCCGAGTACTCCCGCCATTGAAGCTTTGTTCATCACCTCAAGGCCTCCTTCTTCTCCGCTATTAGAGTCCTTGTCTGCTAATTCATAAGTCTTTATTCCCCCTTTCACTCCATTTCTTTCTTAGGTCTAGGGTTTTCCCAGTCGATTTAGGGTCTCCATCTTTCACTTTGACAACCCATACTCACGTTTTTCATCATGGGCAGGTTTCGTAGGCACTGTGATATCCCTCAAATGATGGCCAATTTCAAATCTCGTTATGAGATCCCTGACAATGTGGCCACTGCACTGGCCCCTGAGGACGCCATCCGTGAGTGTTTTGGACAATGACACCCTTCACATCCTTGTCGTCGCCGTTGTCGAGGGCGGCGTTAGGTTCCTCCTGGCACCATTACTCCGCCAGGTTCTGGCCAATTAAAGATTATCCCCTATGCAGGTCTCTGCCAATTTTTTGAAGGTTGTCATGGGCATCAATACCCTGAACCAAATGCTTGGCATGTCTCTTGGTTTACACGACATCCACCACCTCTATAGCATATCTAGAACCGAAGATGCACTAACTTATTATCTGAAGAGTAAAGACTCCAGAAAGAGGCTTGTGCTTGAACTGCCGGACTCCGCGCGAGGAGACGACGACGACTTCCTCGTCGTCACTGGGAACTTCGAACCCAAAAACGAGAATGGCCGAGTGATAGTATTCCATGCCCCACACTGATTTGGCACTCCACGTTAGTTCTTTTTCTCGTAGAACTCTATTGCCGAGCAATATTTTGTATTGCACTGCGTTTTGTCCGTTTTAGTTATTGTTTAAGTTCCTCGTGTTTTTGCAGCCATAAACGTCAACCAGGGGTACAACATTATAACCCCCTAAGTTCACGTAGCGGACATCAACCGTGTCCTCGCCTTCAATGGGCAAGGTGCATTCTTTGCAGGCCGAGCAAGGGCAGCACAAATTCTCTTGAGCTACAGGGCATCGTACGGTGGGTTCATTGATCAGCGAATCTGAGCAGCCGACGATCCCATAATTCCTGATCTTACTATTCCACTGCCCGAGCAACAAGAGAGAGGCGTTCACAGACTCCACCGCTTCCCAACGAGCCCATCCAACTTGCTAAAGAAGCCTCTTCATCATCTAGCGGTTACTCCCTATCTCCTCCTACTCATGAAATGGACCAACCGATCATGCTCAGCAGCCTTCTCACCATCCCAGGGGCTGGCCGTGGAAGAGGTCGTGGCGCATCTCATGGCCGCCGTGGATCAACTCAGCTAGACGTCCCTCCAGGTTTCTCCCCCAAGGAAATTGAAGCCAGCCACTGGGACAAACGCCAGCGGTTGGAAACTTCTATGGCCGAACGGCCTTCAGCACAACTTTCTGCACCCACAACCCCCATATGGGCTCCTCAACTCACACACGGCGGCCGGCCAGTCACCGTCTGCGATAGTGCTGAGTCTGAGGGGACAGCTCTTGCACTGTCCCAGGCCTTCTTGCTGCCCGGGGACATGCAGAAGGAAGTCTCCTGCTCCCCAGACAACCTCCTTGGCTCGTTCATGAGCCATAGTGCTAAGGTAAACCTGTCGTGTTTATTTAGTGATGTTGTAAATCATGCTTTTTCGTTTTTTGCCTAATCGTTGCTTTGTTTCTAAATTCTCCAGGTAATGCAAAAGATGGTGGCCATGGCACAAAAGCTTGGCCAATCTGAGACCCAGCGTGCCAGGTTGGCTAGTGAAAAAGCCAAACTGCAGAACACTATCATCAGGCTCGAGAGGGAGAGAAACCAGGCTCGTGGACGAGCTGAGGGGCAAGCTGGAAGGAGCCGAGGACAGCCTAAACCAGACTCTCACAGAGCTGGAGACGAGCAAGAACGAGGCCAAAGCTGCCTACCAGCAGGGCTATAATGAGGGGATCCATGTGGCCACTGAGAGCTATAAGTCTCAGATACCTGTCATTCAGGACCAGATCTGGGACACTACTTGGACCACGTGCCTGACAAAGATTGAGGCTTCTGAGTCCTGCCCCATTTGGACCAATAGAGACCTTCCGAGCACCCAAGTTGTTGCCGAGGAGCAGGAAGAGGAGGAGGAAGAAGACAACGTGGAGGGAGAGACTCATGCACAAGTCGCTAAGCAAGCTGAGAATGAAGCCACTGCAACTGTGGATGACGCCATCACTGGCCAGAAGGAAGCTAGTGGTGGCGCTCCAGAGTCATCCACGGTGGTGGAGGACACGACTGCTCCACCCTCTTCTCCAACTGCTTCGACTTCTCCTGTCATCCAGGACCTAACAAACGAAGAGTAAGTTGGACCCTTCCTAACTTGGTGATGACAACTGGAACTTTTGAATCAATTTTTGCTAGCCCTGCGTGGCATTGGTACATTTCTCACACTTTAATTCTGGTGGTTTGGCCCTTCGTGGCACTTTATGTTTTTGGCGGCCTCGTTTGGCCTGAACAATTTTTGCTTGGCCCTTCGTGGCCTTTTTTCAATTCAGGTGGCCGTCCCATGGCCAGTATTTCACGTGCTAAGTTTTTTCGTACTTAACTCTACGTGTGCATTTTTACGTATGCTCCCCAGGTTTCACCGTTCTTGCCAACGATTCAAGTGTTTTTGTATTCAGACTGTACTTTGCAGATTCCTCATACCTTAGAACAATGCTAGATGCATTCGTAGTTTGTCAAACAAAACAAGTACTCGTATGTGTTCAGGGTCTGCTCGTACCCGAGCAAACTGTTAAGTATATTCATACTTAGATAATGTTGTATGTTTATGTACATAACCCGAGTGTTTCATACTCGGGAATTTTCCCCAGTATATTCGTATTTAGGTTACCCAAATGTGCTCGTATTTGACCATAGTAATTCTGAGTTCATTCGTACTCTGATTGTGTTACATGTTCACGTATGCATGCGCCCGTATAAGTTTATTCGTACTTGGAAATATCCCAAACATATTCATGCTTGGGGACAATGTGCATAGTCTCGTATGCATTCTGGGTATATTCGTACCCGAGCAAATGGTCAAGTATATTCGTACTTGGAAATATCCCAAACATATTCGTGCTTAGGGACGTTGTGCATAGTCTCGTATGCATTCTGGGTATATTCGTAGCAGAGCAAATGGTCAAGTATATTCGTACTTGGAAATATCCCAAACATATTCGTGCTAAGGGACAGTGTGCATAGTCTCGTATGCATTCTGGGTATATTCGTACCCGAGCAAATATCTCAAGTATATTTGTACTTTGAAGTACTCGAAATTTTACACAGTTACATATACCTCTGCTCCCCAATATGAAGTGAGGATAAAAGACGAAGCCTGACTTCGTATTTAAAGCATGATAAAAGAAAAGTTGTGAAAAACAGCGTTGTGTTATCAAAATCTGCGAATTTTATTCATAATTCAAAAATTCAAGGGGGCGTTACGCGTACCCCTTGCAACTAACCAAAGCAAACACAAGGGAATTTTATTCATAATTCCCACACAATCACGATGTGCATCTAAAACAGAATAAAAATGAAATCGAAGTTCTTTACACATAGAACTTCCTCAGGTTGTGAACATTCCAAGGCCTTGGTACCGGGTTCCCGTCCAGTCTGCCAATCAATAAGCCCCTATGACCACGATCTTTGTAACTCGATATGGGCCCTCCCGATTGGCCCCCAACTTGCCCTCGTTGGCCACCTTGGTGTTGCCAAGCACCTATCATAGCACAAGGTCGCCGACACCAAATTCTCGTGGGTGGACATTTTTGTTATAGCTTCTGATCAGCTGCTCCTAGTACGAGGCCAGGTGCACCAGAGCCCGTTCTCTCCTCTCCTCGGCAAGATCCAGCTTGATTTCTAGGGCTCTGTCATTGCCCCCATTCTCGACCAATGTGGTCCTGTTGGTCGGCAAACCAACCTCCAATGGAATCACAGCCTCTGTTCCATATGCCAGCGAGTAGGGGGTCTCTCCCGTAGACCTCCTAGGAGTTGTTCAGTACGCCCATAGGACCAGTGGCGATTCGTCGGGCCACTTGCCTTTTGCTTTGTCCAGCCTTTTCTTGATCCCGTCAAGTATGGTCTTATTGGACGCTTCTGCCTGCCCATTGCTCTGAGGATAGGCTGGGGTTGAATAGTAGTTCCTTATTCCATACTAGGCACAAAAAGTCTTGAACTTTTTCTGGAACTGCGACCCATTATCCTTGATCAAAGAATAAGAAACCCCAAATCGAGTGATGATGCTCTTCCACACGAACCTTTCTATCATAGGTTCTATGATCATTGCCAATGGTTCTGCTTCTATCCACTTGGTAAAGTAGTCCGTTGCTACCAACAGAAACTTCCTGTTCCCAGTTGCCTTGTGGAGTGGACCCACGATGTCCATTCCCCATTGCGCAAACGGCCAAGGGCTTGTAAAGGGCACCAGATCTTCAGCTGGTGTTCGGATCATGGGTGAGAACTTCTGACACTTCTCGCAAATTTTCACATACACCTTTGCATCTTCTTGCACGTGCGGCCACCACTAACCCTGGGTAATTGCACAGTGAGCAATGGATCTCCCCCCAGCATGACTTCCAATGTCGCTATTGCATACTCCTCACTGCAACTTTCTATCTCGTTGAAAGTCTCCCAATACTTCTTGGCATAGTCCCTGATCGGCCCATTCTCTCCTTGTTTCATAACTGAGAGACTCTCAAAAGTTTTGGGTGGTTTTCTGCTCGTCAGGAACTCCTCGGCCAACTGCCTCCATCCTCGTATGGTGTTCGGCCCCAACTTATGGAACCAGGACAGGGCCACCTTTCCCAAACTGGATGGGAACATTTTGCACATGATCGCGCCATCGCCGTCATGCATAAACATCGCCTGCTGGTAATGCTGTATGTGTGCCACCGAGTCTGCATTGGTCTCGTATAGGATAAACATCCCGTGCTTCACCCTGCTCGGCAACCTTGCCTCCTGCAATCTCTTTGCAAAAGGAGAAGTTGCTATGTTGCTAAGGGACTTCCGTGCTACTTCTCGTGCAGACATGGTCCCCTCTTCTTGCCCCTTTGCAATCCTGGCAGCATTCCTTTCCCAATCGATATCAGGTCTCTCGTACCTATCCCTGTGGTGCTTCCAGGTCCCTCCTTCCTTTAAGGTGGAACTTTTACTCCTGCTTCTCCTTTTTCATGAAGAAGCCCTCAATCGTTTTGGAGTGAGACTCCTGCTTCTTCTTTTTCGAGAAGAAGCTCTCTCATACTCCACCACAGCCGGCTTTTCTCCTCTGGATTTTCTCCGTGAAAGACCAGAATCTTTCGGATGTTCTCGTATCCGTTGTAGTTGCTGAATCTCGTATTCTCGTCTCCTGATCAGACGAGCGTATTCCTCTATTTCTTGTCTCTTTTTGTCCAGGATATCCTCATTGTTGTGCACACTTTTCGAATGTGCAACTGACTCTCTCCCACAGCGTGACTTACTCCTTCTCGTGGACTCCGTGGCCGTCCATCCGTCTTTGTTTTTAGAATCGCCATGGATAGTCAAGGGGTGGTCCTTGCTCGTGGTCCTCCTTGCATGCCCACCATCGGGCTTTCTCGGAGTGCATGGTGAGGACTTGTCACCTCCCCCGCCCAACTGATTGTTTGGGTCAAGTGGGGTTTTTGGATCTTCTTCCTCCACGGTCGCTTTTTCAAAGGGATCTCTTTCGTTTCCCACAGATGGCGCCAATTGTAAGTGCAGGAAAACAAAAGAGGTTTTGAACAGCACAAGATTGTACGGCTACTTCAATCTCCTTGCTGGAACCCTAGCTGCAAAACAGACAGGGGTGAGCGCACCTTTGCCTCTCGTTGGCAAAGGCCCTCTAATGCCAAAGTTTGTATCACGTACTAGCAAAAAATCCTAATTATCAGTAGGTATTGAACGTATTGCCAAGAATTGCATACCTTTACCTCTAGGTTTACCTTGTATTTATAGATTCACACATGCTTGCTGTCCAAGCTACCTCATTGCCCTAAGTTTCCTTCCTCGTATAGGAATCCCAGAATATCATGGATTCTCGTTCCCTTAACCGTATATTACCTGAGACCATTTAGGAATTCCCCCCATAACTGGCCGTATATCCCATTCCCGTTGGGTATCTTCTTCAGATCTTGTTTCCTTACTGAGTATTGCCATTTCTAGACCCTTCTGGAGCGTCTTCTGCTGCCTCCTCCAGAATGCTGCTCCTGTTCGGCCTTCTCATTGCCGAACAGCCTACCTGGACCAGTGACTTCGCATGTCACTTGTCCTTTTACCAAACGCCTGGTCCAACAATTCCTCATAGTCTTTGGACCATGTCCCTGTTCGAGTATCCTGGACCAAAGACTTCTCATGTCATTGGTCCTTATCGTTGTTCACCGTATTACACGGCGGCTGCTCTGACTACATTTATTCCTGGGCCCCACGTACCACGTGTTTGAGCCTCTCTTGTACCTGTTCGGGATTACCTCCCTACAGAGAACAGTTGAGCATAGTACTCAGTATGTGATCCAACACTATCAAAATATGAGCACAAGAAAACTTTCCTTGGCACTGTGGACCATGAATGATCCAAGTAGGTTGTCAGGGGAGCTGGCTACGTCTTTCTGCATATCTACGGGAAGCATGAAGGCCTGAGACAGAGCCATGGCGGTTCCTTCATACTCGGCGCTGTCATTGACATTGACAAGCCAGTTGCCATGAGATAATCAAGGGGCCCAAACAAGTGATGTTGTTGCTTGGTTTTAGGTTCGCTAATTCTGATCTGGGGGTGTGTCTAAACGTTGATGTTTGTCCCTGTGGCTGGCCTCAATTTTTTCAGGAGAAAAGCCAGGGGGTATCCAATTAAGTAGAACCACGGCGACCGTGGGAAGGCACCAGACTCAGAGAACTTCCGCGACCATGAATGGTGCCGCGGCCTCTCCCACGGCTGGCCCCGGGGATGGTAAGGAGCTCGCTTAAGTCGTTGGCTGATTTCTTTCGAGCTAGTCACACCTATACACGTACGTGTGTATTTGAACAGTCTCAATACGTTATCAATGCAAGTTTGGTATTAGTGTTTGGTTTTAATTTCTTTTATCCATAACAAGAGTTAATAAACCACGAAAATGCAAACTTTATAGCTATGCCATGATCTATCCATGTCAAAACGGCGAAATCTACTGCGTCAAAGGTGCCTCGGCCAATCAAGAACCATCAAGACAACCAAGGCACATGCGCCAGTCAAATCAAAAGGCACGCTGGCCCTCAAAAACCTGTATCAGTATCAACTAGGACACATATGTCCTCTATCAAAGCTATCTACCTGGGCGCGCAGGCCTCAAAAGCAAAAGTCAAATACAGAAAGCAAAAGAGGCTTCATGGTGGTCCTCAGTACTCCGCGAGCCAGTCATCGTCCTCCTGCTCCCTAGGATCTCTCTTGTACCCTGGATCATCAACAGAGTCATCTGAGCCGCTGCTGGTGGACGAGTGCTCCTCCTCCTCTCCTTCCTTTTCTTTTTCCTCCTCTCCTTCCTCCTCGAAGACCTCAGGCAGGATCAACTGCTTCTTGCGGGCCGGCTCATCTTGTGACGGCTTTTCGCGCATCTTGATCTGGTATTGCTGCTCTACGTGTACCACAGCTCTCCAAGCTGCTTCCTGGTTGGCATCTACTGGCAGCGAGCTCCTGGTCTGTCGTTGTGAGGTGACCGGAGGTGTAGGAGTCCTCGCCGCTATCTTCTTCTGTAGTGACGACCATGTCCTCTTGCTCCTAGAAGCTGCTCGTCCCTGTGCCTGCATTGTCATTTTGTTTAAAACATTAGTATACATTCTACATATTGTCTATGTCAAATGTTTCAACACAAGTACATTCTGTCAAAAGGCTACATTTTGTCAAAAGGCTATCAATGCATATATGTATCGAAAGCAGATGCATGTCATAAATATCAAAAGCAGGAATGTATCGTTTTATATACCTCACGCCTCTGAGCAGCAGCTCGCTGAGCTGGTGGTGGAGTCGGTGCTGGATAGTGCAACTCCAATGGCATGCCACTCGTTGCCCTTCTGATCACGTTCTCTATCGCCAGCATGCGACGGACAGCTTCATTCACCCACTCATTGGGCTCCTGCAAAGTCAATTCAGCATCACCAAACAGTTCAACAATGATTCAAGTGTATTAAAGTGCAATGGTGTCTAAGTCTCACCGAGACAGTCACAAACGCGGACTCGGACTCGGCTCTAGCAGGAACCAAGTGTATCTCAGTTGGGTTACCTTGAGTGTCCACCACTGTAATCTTCCATGGCATCTCCAGTGGCCCGCCTCTCATAGGTCCACTCAGGCTCCGTCTGCCTCTCTCCTGTAGGTCTCCTCTCCTCAACAGCTCCACGAGCCTAACTCCGCACATCTCTGAAAGCTCGTATGCCAAGCGGCCCTGCCAAGCGGTCCCTCTGGTAAGTAGCAAAGTCCATCTCTGGGCGCAAGTAGCGTCTCAGCTCAGTGTCAGGCTATGTGAACCTCTCCAACTTAGCTCTAGTTTACTCGCATGTATGCGAAGCTCAGGGTGGAAATGGCCCTGACACCTGGAACTCAGTGTAACCAAGTGACTGGTGTGTCACTCGATCTCCCAGGTACCACTGCCAGCCAAAGGCCGGCTCAAGTAGCACCCTGCTAGCTCTAACAGCACTGCTCCTAACTAAGTACTAAGGCTCTGGCCCTACTACTCTCCACGGGTCCCAATTGATATGCACACAGGACAAACAGGCAATGCATACTATTGATCAGCAACAGCATTAAAGCAATTAAAGGAATGCATGTTTAACTATGAGGTTTTACGATATACCTGTGAGGCCCTGAGGTCATCCAAGTACAGTCTGAAGGCATTGAGGTCGCATCTTCCTTCCTTCGTCCCCATGTTCTCCTTGCTCCATATCAACGCGCGGGGGAGGGTACTCAAGTTAGGATGCTTGCACGTCGGCGGATACATCCGCAACACTTCATAGGCCGAGAGTTGTTCAATCAAAACACGTATATACATCTGTCGTAGAATATACAGTCATGCAATATTGCAGTTCAAGCGAGCTATGCAATCAAATGATACAAGTATAATGAAAGTTGAATTTTGCTATACTGAATATCATATCTCCCAGACCCTCCAGTAGCCAGCAGCACCATGCTCTGTCCTCAATGAGTCACCCAGGTAGCCGTAGGCTGCACCGAGCACTACTCCACCCCAGTCAAAGCACGAGGCTGTTCTCAAGCCCCTTAGCGCTGGCAAGTAAGACCAGTGCACTTTGCTGCATCTGCTCGGGTACAGGGAAGCACCAAAGAGGTACAGGAGGTACCCCCTAGCCATCTGCTCTTCCTCCTGCTCTGTGGTCACCTTCTTCAGCAGGTATCCTATGAACTGCTCGTACCTCACCATCCCCTCCTCAATCTTGGGCACCTTCCCTAGAAACCACTTCAGCGCCGCTCGATCATTGTGAATGCCCGAGTCAAAAGGGATGGGCTCTCCTCCAACCCTCAGTTCTGTGATCGCCACAAAGTCTGTAGGCGTCACTATCATCTCCCTAGGGGGCAGGTGGAAGGTATTGGTGGTATCCCTCCATCTCTCTGCAAGCGCTACCAAAACAGCGTGGTCATTTCTGACCGGGGAAAGAGTCTGTATAAATTCCCCGAAGCCTGCCTCATCCACCAGCTGCCTCACCCTCGGCGGCAGGTCCTCATACAGCTCCAAGGATCTACACATGCCTCCAAAACCGCGTATATCCCTCTGCCTCGCTCTCGCCTGTTCACAAAGACAACAACAGAGAGGGGGGGAGGGGGGACAATATCAGTATATGTGGCTTTCATTTTCAATTTCTAAGTAATCAATGCAGCCCACAATGGATGGTTGGTTCAAGTTATTACATGTAAGGCATTCAATACGAGGATCATGTCGTCATGGCATAGTTTTCTTCCGGATTATTTCATGCTATTATCAAATTCAATATGTGCAAGCAAGTACGGAATTTGAACTGCGAAGGGGGTTTCCAAGAAATTACCTCCGTCCAGGTGTTCGAGATATGAGTCTCAGGGTCTCTCAACACGAGCTCGCCATCGTACTCTGTCCTCCGTGGTTTCGCCGCAAAGCTCGACTGCATAAACAAGTGTGGCGTGGGAGGCACGTATGCTCCTCTGAAAAGTCAGGGAGTGTCACAGCTCCCGCCTCGGCCACCGCTGTCACTCTAGGCCCCTGCGCCTCCGCTTTGACCCTCTCCTCGGCCTCCGCATCCCTCAAGGGCTCCTCGCTCTTGTGGGCAGCATGCCCTGGAATTTCCGGATTCAAAAGCGAGGGCCCATAATCGAGGAGCCTTGATAGACAGACGAGGTGTCTGCCTTCGCCAAAAATATGAAGTCACCACAGGTTTGAAGGTCCGTCACCCAAGGAACCATATTTTGAAACACCTGCATCTTTGTTTGATTTGAAAAAGTGAAGGAACGAGTCCGTCATACCATATCCAGGTTCGGGAGCCAGGTTACGAGAGGAAGGGTTTTAAGGCACCCTCTCGCCCAATCCGAGATCGGTCTCTACTTAGACATTTTGTGAAAACTTTGTGATTCTTCTTCTTCTTTAATCATTTTTAGCCATTAGGGCGGGGGAACAGTTAATCGGGGATTAAAATTGTAACAAGTTTGCAAGATGTGATCTAAACATGGCATGGATGGATGGCAAATATGAAACAGGATAAAACTTAACCCCTGATTAGAATAAACCAAACTGCCCATGGAATAGGTGTATCACACATGATAGCCACCTTTGCACGCATGGATCAACGTGCATGCAAAGGACCATCGCGCGACACACCCATTCCCTCGCGAGTGTTCAAGTCTCACCACGGGTTGAATTTTATCCCCTTCTACGCTCTGGAAGAACCAGTGCCACCCAGGAGGCAAACCAAGCGGTTTATATGTGCTGAAAGTAAATAATTATTACAAATTATTATAAGCAGGAGCTAAACAAATTGAAATACAACCCCTAAGCAGTGGAGGTATCAAAACAAAGGCCAAGGGCCAAGCTGCTCATGCAAGGGCGATCACTGGAATCAGAGGACCATTGCGCGAGGCAGTGAATCCCTCGCGCGAGTGTCCTGGCTGGACTTCCAGGAACTGCTTTGCATGCTTTGAGCTTTGGTACAGGTCCAGATGCAACCCAGACGCATTCCAACAAAGTAAATAAGCAAGAAAAGCTAGTCTATGTGTTTTAACATGCTGAGCAGTGAGCTAAAAGGCCTATCATACTTCAAAACAATGAAAAACATGATAAAACAAGAATAACCACCCCAAACCCACAAGGTATCGTCGCGAGGCAAGGTATTCTTGTGGCGTATGCGAGTCTATCGCGAGGAGTGCTTGCACGGATTCTTGTATTTCTAGCGACTTTAGGGCGGGGTGGTATTGATTACCAGCCTTGGCCCTGCCAGTTCCCCTCAGAGATCAGAACAGAGAGCAAAACAAAGGTAAGCTATACCTTCGGCTTTTGGTTTGAAAAGTGTTTGAACTTTGAGCTGAGTTGAGGTGAAAAGGGGGATTTTAGTGATGGAGGAGGAAGAACAAGCTTTGTTCTTGAGGTGTAAGCCTTTGAATGCCAATTTTTGTTAACCCCTTGAAAGAGAACAAATGGGGGGTATTTATAGAGTTAGTACCTTCCATAAATGGAGAGGGGGAGGTAGATCTGGTGCAAAGAGACGTGCAGGTTGTGGGTTACTTCATGGCTAAGTTTTCCCAGCTGATAAAGGTGACTGTGACAGGTTTGGGACCGTCGCGCGATGGAATGGGACCATCGCGCGAGTGTGACAGCTGTCGCGCGTGGGTCAACGGTCAAATCTTTGACTTTGACCCAGGCTGACTCTCGCGCGAGGGAGTCAGTCTGTCGCGCGAGGGTGCACCCTGGCGCGCGATGGAGTGAGTCTGGCGCGCGATGGTGCGCCCTGGCGCATCATCGCGCGATGGAGTCAGAGTCTCGCGCGATGGTGCGCCCTGGCGCGGGACGGTTGCGCCCTGGCGCGGGTCAGTAGGGTTTGGCTTTTGGAAGTGGCTTAGGTTAGGTTAGGTTCAAAGGCTTCAAACACTCAAAGCTCAAACACCTATCATTCCCGAGGTGTTCTTGATCCGTTTCATCATCAGTGAATCAAAAACCGAAAGTAAAGTAATCTGGAAGCCCAGATTGGGGTGTCTACAGTAGCCCCTCATTGACGGCAGTTGAAGCACCATTGACTTGGTACAAGCAACATCAAAGAATTCTAGACACCCCTCAAGGCAATCCAGAGCAGAACAGTAAAGTAAACAAGCATACTTACAGAACCTGATTGGTTGAATGGACGGACGGACCGTCGCTGGGGATGGAAGTAGAAGTGTACGATTGCATCGCCGCTTGTTGATCGATTTTGGACAGGACAGGCTGTCGCTGCAGATTTGGATGGGACAGGCCGTCGTTGCTGGGGATCAAGCTATCCTCGGCACAAAGTATTCCAACAAACACGGGTAGGTCGTGTCAGGCAGGTTAAATTCCATCTGTTAGGAATCAGAGCCAATCTCCTTATCAAAGACCATCCGAGACAGAGCAATAAGCTTGCTGGAAGATACACTTGCGGCTAGACTGAGGGTGATTGTCGTTCGGGACAGGCCAAGACGGACTCTCCTGGGGAACAATCGATTCGCGGATGAGCGGACCATTGGGACGATATCTGATTGTCGTTGTGGATTGGATGGACGATGTGTTGATCGCCGTTGTTATTTGACAGGACCGGCTATCGTTGATTTGACTTGCCAATGCCACAACACTAACGAGAGAACGCCTCAGCGTGCTTTGATTTGCGGTGCCTCAACAGCGGCGGGAAACGCCTCAGCGCGATTTGATTTGCGGTGCCTGCCTCAACACGGACCGAAGAACGCCACAACGTGCTTTGATTTGCCAGTGCCTCAACACTAACGGAAGAACGCCACAACGTGCTTTGATTTGCCAGTGCCTCAACACTGACGGAAGAACGCCTCAACGCTGATTTGATTTTCCAGTGCCTCAACATTGATGGAAGAACGCCACAACGTGCTTTGATTTGCCAGTGCCTCAACACTGACGGAAGAACGCCTCAACGCTGATTTGATTTGCCAGTGCCTCAACACCGATGGGAGAACGCCACAACGCTGATTTGAATCACCAATGCCTCCACACTGACGGAAGAACGCCACAACGCTGATTTGAATCGCCAATGCCTTAACACTGACGGAAGAACGCCACAACGTGCTTTGATTTGATTTGATGCACATTGCTGCTTTTGTCATTTGACATACAATATGCAATGATAATGTATGATATATTGAAAATGCAGATGCAAGTTAAAGGCGGCTCCCAGGAGGACAACGATGCCTAAGGACTATCACTGAGCCTTATTACCGTACTGTCAGTTACTTCTGAGATGCGCACCCAGATAGATAGGCCTTGAGCGGGCAAGCGTGCCCCAGTTGATGGCATTGGGCTTGCGTGCCCCTTCTGCGATGCTTGGGCAGATGTGCCAGACAGATATGCTTTGCTTGGCCTTGGGCTGACGTGCCCTTGCTGCTTATGAGATTTCCACGGCTAGTGGATTACTGATACTAGGGTAGCAACGTAAAAATTGTATTTTCCAGTTTATTGACTCTCTTTTGCAAGTATTTAAGAGAATACAAAAACTAACCACTAATATCGAATTTGCATTGACAAGTGCTTTGAATCGACACACAGATGCGCGCATGTGCACAGACTCACCTAGCTCGAACGAAAGGGGAGAAAAAGCCCCAGGGTACAATGCGAACCCTTAGACATGCGGAATACAATGAAATTTTGGGCGTTAATGAGCCAAAATCCACCACATTCCTACACAGGTGAAACTAACACTTGCAAAAGGTGCAAAAAGGTACAAAGACCTGTACAATGGGAAGAGCATCCCGACATGACAATTGATTGAAAACAGAAAAATGCCGCAAAGATGGACATAAGACGCAAAAGATGACTCATATAGGCCCGGACTGAAACTGACACCCCCATGCGGTCACATTAAGTCCATATGACTTGCATGGTATGACAAGACTTGGCAAAAGCCCTGGAACAACATTCGAGGGTAGTAGCAGGCTACCTTGGAATTGAAAAAGCACGCAGGACTAAAACCAATGCGAATCACTTTGAACAAATGCGCGTGACTATAAGCTAGCACGCAAGGCTGCAGTTGCTCATACCAGACCTCGCTGAACTTAGAATAAACTGTGAGCCATTAGGCTTCTAGCATTTCGTTCTGTTTTTGATGCTTCAAATATTTTAAGGCTTATGCTCAGCCTGTAAATTAAAGAAGCAGTTTGCAATATAATTGAAAGGCAAAGGTTTTCCCCCTTCTGATTCCTTCATCGCAGCTTGATCTTCGATCCTCTTCGACCTTTGATGTGTACCAAAACATCAACCATGGATCCAATTTGATACATTGTGACCAAGTCTCGAAGAGACACTGCCTACGTATCCCAAGCTAGGGAATCAGGTCAAAACGTAGTTCAGGCTAAGGTTCACTCGTCTGCTTACCTCTCCTTTTGCGCTCTAACTTTTGCCTAGTACCGCCCATTCGGGTTTTCGGTCTAGCGAGCTTTGAATATTGCCTATTACTTTTGCCTAAAACGCCTTCACAGGTTTTCGGTCTAGCAGGCTGCTCTAACTTTTGCTTGGAACTGCCCACCCTTGGGGTTTTCAGCCCAACGAGCTTCTCTCTGGGAAAAGTAACTTTTGAATTGATCCAGGTTGACCAAGGGTATTGAATTTGTTGTTGTCGAGGTCGACGATCTTTGACCACAGCCCCAGATAGAATGGCTTTGATAATGCAAGATCTAGCGCACTTCGGTTGAAAATGCCTCGCTCCGGGCAATTTTGCACACTTCCTCATTTGTACTTGGCGGAACGCCACTGTCGCTGTTTTTGAACACGGCACGAGGCTTGGAGCCTTCTGAGCTTCTATTTTTGGATTGGCTCCCGGTAGCAGGGAATTCGACACTTCTTTATCTCAGGATCAACGCGAAGCGTGACTTGATGAGACCACGCCAAGACGTCGATGAATTCTTCGAGCCTGTCTGACCGGGCGCAATGCTCCTCTAAGAACATCTTTGAATCAATTTGAACCATTCGGGGGTTATCCTTGTCTTTCAAGTTTATTGAAATTACTTCTTCTTTTAATAGGCTGAGCATGCCTTTCATCTTCCCTTTTGGCGAGGGAACACATTTCCTTGGGGATGACCCCATCGAAATCTATCCCTTCGTCGCCAGGGTCGACACAGTTTATATAAAAGCCAGCGGAGTAATTAAAAGCAAGATAAAGCATATCATAAAAACCCACGGGGTTTGCCAAGTACAGCAGACTCAAAACTCGAAACAAAATCTACGACGTGGAGGGCCAAGAGGCACGAACTCTGACTCAAAGCTAGACTTAGACAGACACACAAGACTCTGTGTCAGACTCAAACAAAACGCCAATGCAAACTAGACGCAGTTTTGAAAATGCAATATTTAAAAAGCTACCCGTAGCTTCCACAAAAAGACATAGGATCCAACGGATGTTAGGCCCGAGCAACAGCACTTCGGCTTCTTCAACTTCTTCAACCAAACCTACTCGATGCTCCTTTGATCAATGGACCTCAGCCAGTCAGTCTTTTCCTTTGTAAGCCCCTCATCACTGTCAAACCAGATATCGGCAGTGAAAACCTCAATTGCCCAACCTACTACCATCATGTTAACCTCCGGTTCGGAAGGGATGGATACGATGGGTTTGGGTTGATGTGTTGGGACGATATAGTGGCTAGGGTTGGCGGAGCTCGGATTGATTTGAGTGGAGGTGACAGATACCTGACCAACCAAAGGGTCAGACCTGTGCTGAGGCAAGGAGTTGGAAATGACATTGGGCTTTGGTGGAACTTACACCATGCCATCATCAATTAGATCTTGTATCTCGTGTCGGAGACGCAAGCAGTTATCAGTAAGATGGCCAGGCATTTGGTGGAAGGCACAGAAAAGGTTAGGGTTGTAACCGGCAGGTAAGACTTTGGGTGGGGAAGTTGGGGTCAAAGGCTTGAGATGCCCAGATTTGACAAGTTTCTCCAACACTGCGGACAGAGATGCCGCGAAGGTAGAGAAACTCCGGGGTTGGGTTCGGGATCGAAGGCTTTGAGCGCTTCGAATTTGATTGACATCGGCTATATGATTAGGGGAAAGAGCAGCGTTATCCCCACTTGTAGCCATGCTGGCGTAATTGCTACCACCAAACAGTGCACTACTATTTCCAGAGTAAGCCCTCGACTTTGATTTCTGAGGATTGGAAGAAGAGGACTCCCCCCTTGGCAAGATTCCACTTTACAGCGCATCCTCAATGGCCAGACCAACGTCGAAGAAGGTTTCAAAGTTGGCGGACGCTTGAGCAAGCACCAGGTGCCTGGCATAGTCCGGCTGGAGATTGCGGGAAATGATGCGGAGTTGGTCTCTCTCGTTGGGGCGCTCAGTCATTAGAGCGGCTTTGGCTCTCCACTGCTTGACAAAGTCCGCAAAAGACTCCTTAGCTTCCATCTTCGTGGATTCTAACTCCCGAGTAGTCATCTTGAGCTGAGAGTTGTAGTTGTATTGAGCGATGAAGGCAGCCCCAATGTCTTCCCAAGTTCTTCTTTGGAGATGTCGAGCGACAGAAACCAATGAAAGGCAGGTCCAGAGAGAGTTTGAGGGAAGAGCTGAGACATGGCCTCACTTTCTACTTTGAGTAGCTTCATAGCAGCATGATAGCCATAGAGATGAGTCTTGGGATCACCGCTCCCATCGAACTTGACCAAGTCAGGCATTTTGAATTTGTCTGGCAGTTTAGCATTAGGGTACAGGCAGAGACGATCCAAATCAATCCCTCCCGCACTGATCTTCCCAGATTTTGAGACAGCCTCTTCTAGCTTAGCCATCTTAGCCATAAGAGCTACCATATTAGGATTCAAAATAGGCCTACCACCTGTCGAATCTGGCTTTGCAACAGGTGCGTGAACCTCCCTAGGGTTGGGCTGAACAATGAGACGCCCCTCGTGATTCGGATCTGGGACCATGACAGGCTGCTCCTGGTCGTCCTCATCGTCCTCGCCTTCCTCTTCGAGTGGAGGTGGAAGACGAGTGTTGATAAGGTCATTGAGATGGGTGATGTTAGCATCAGTCTGGATGGCCCTCTGCTGCATAGCGATGATACTGTTCTGGAGGTTCATGAGCATGTCTCCCAGAGAAAGTGGTTGAACCTCTGGCTGACCTGATATGGTAGGTGATTCAGAAGTGCTCGATGCAGAAGATGGGGATGTCGGCTACCCGTCCCATTGGATTGATGGTGAGCCTGTCTGTAGAGCGGCCAAAAGAACGTGGAGAGTCTTCCGTTGTGACTGACTGAGTTTCGAGCCTGACAAGTCTTTGAATCGGATTCTGAAGACGTTCCCAAGTAGGTTTGGCTCTTCCTTTCGGTACTCTCTTGCTCGGTGCAATGGCTCAGAACTAGACAGTAAAATAAGTGAAAGCGCAATGGCACTCCTACAGCAATTAGAATGCAATGTACACGTTGTCGGTGTCGACCCTAGACTCTGCAACTAGAGACGAGTCTGTCTCATGATGTTCAGACGCTGCCAAAATCCTCAGATTTCTTTTTGAGGGTGTATCCTTTGAATAGATCAGACTGATCCTAAGAGATGTCACAACAGACTAAATCTTTGACTAGTCCTTTCTAAAGATTCGACTTTGAACTTGGAACAACTCGGTATTGATGGCGTGACACCTTTACCGGGGTGGCTTCAGCGACAACGCGCGTTAGCCGGGCGGTGTACGTGCTTAGCACGATAACCAAAATGACATCAATATCACAACATCAATACTTTGTGGTTCCTTGTTTTCGGTTGAATCTTTAACCGGGCAAGAGCCAAGGATTTAATAAGATTTGATTTCTCGAAGTCTCGCTGACCTAAGGACTTGAAAAATTAACAACATGCACCATCGAGATGCACAACTCTTCATCGGGTCTAGCAGCGTCCAAATTAGCATAAGACAGACTCGAAAGTGAGAAAGAACCTAGAAGCCGCCCTAAACATGCTCTTATGCAAAACAACATGTATGTATGTACATTTCCAGAGACAAGTTTGCCTTACGAATTTCAGACATTGCCGGAATCCTCAGAATTCTTTCGGCGATGTGTCCTTGAGTAGATCGACAGATCTTAAAAGATGTCAAAATAGACTAAATCTTCGTCTAGTCCCTTTTAAAGATTCAACTTTGAATTAGAAACAACTTGGCATTGATGACATGGCACCTTAACCATGAACAACGTGGTGTATAGTGACAACGCACTTCAACCTGGGTGGCGCCAGTGACACGGCATCAATACTTTGTTGTTCCTTATTGTCGGTTGAAACCTCAATCAGGCATGAGCCGAGGATTTAGCAAATTTTGATTTCTCAAAGTCTCATTGAACTAAGGACTTTGCGATTGATAACGAACATTCGACAGAATGAACGACTCCTCATCGGGTCCAACAACGACTTAGACAGCGTAAGACAAACTCGAAATAAAGAACTGCCTTAAGCATGCTCCTATGCACAACAGTGTATGTACAGTGCATGCGATAGGGAAAGCAGTAACACGTAGACAGTATATGGGGTTAGATGCAAGTAGATCCTACCCTGCAGGTACCTGTCCTAGTTTGGAGAGTTCTAATGCTTTGTATATGCAAAGGCCGGTTTTGGTTCGTAACAGGTTCCTCGGACTAGGGCCACAGATATACCTCCCGTTGCCCGCGATATCGCTGAGCAACAGTCAAACGGTAGCATGACCTATCATCGTCGAAGATTGTTGGTCATTCGGGGTCCCCGGGCTCCGGTAAACCGTGCCGGATTGCCAAAACGATCCAACGAGGCTTATCCCACATCGATGCAAATGAGATGCTAGAATTTGATTAAGAAGAAGACCTTTTCAAGCTCGGCTCACTTTATTTAGTCCATCTTTAGAGGAAACTACGCAAGTGAACAATCGAAAAAGTCCCAGATTAGATTGGCCGGACACGGGGTCCTGTTAAATCACCATTCCAACCTTCGGCAGCGCGAAACTCACCGTTTTGACAGACTTTTAAGGGATTGTTCACAAACGTATTAAACTCTAAGTACGGATTAATATCGGTTCGATTATCCCCAGCAGAGTCGCCACTGTGGGCAGCATGCCCTGGAATTTTCGGATTCCAAAGCGCGAGGGCCCATAATCGAGGGAGCGCAATAGCGCTCGCCAAAAATACAGAGTCGCCACCTGGGTTTGAAGGTCCGTCACCCAAGGAACCCTATTTCGAAGCACCTGCCGCGCTATTTGATTTGAAAAAGTGAAGGAACCAGTCCGTCATAACCATATCTGGGTTCGGAAGCCAGGTTACGAGAGTAGAAGGGTTTTAAGGCACCCCTCTCGCCCAATCCGGAGATCGGTCTCTACTTAGACATTTTGTGAAAACTTTGTGATTCTTCTTCTTCTTTAATCATTTTTTAGCCAGTTAGGGCGGGAGAACAGTTAATCGGGGATTAAAACTATAACAAGTTTGCAATATGTGATCTAAACATGGCATGGATGGATGGCAAATATGAAACGGGATAAAACTTAACCCCCTGATTAGAATAAACCAAACTGCCCATGGAATAGGTGTATCATACATGACAGCCACCTTTGCACGCATGGATCAACGTGCATGCAAAAAGGACCATCGCGCGACACACCCATTCCCTCGCGCGAGTGTTCAAGTCTCACCACAGGTTGAATTTTATCCCCTTCTGGGCTCTGGAAGGACCAGTGCACACCCAGGAGGCAAACCAAGCGATTTATAGGTACTGAAAGTAAATAATTATTACAAATTATTATAAACAGGAGCTAAACAAATTGAAATACAACCCCTAAATAGTGGGGGTATCAAAACAAAGGCCAAGGGCCGTTTGCTCATGCAAGGGCGATTCTTGGACTCGGGGAGGACCATCGCGAGGCAGTTGAGTCCTCGCGCGAGTGTCTGGTGGACTTCCAGAAGCGCTTTGCATGCTCGAGCTCTGTGCAGTCGGTATGCAACCGAAGCATTCCAACAAAGTAAATAAGCAAGAAAAGCTAGTCTATGTGTTTTAACATGCTGAGCAATGAGCTAAAAGGCCTATCATACTTCAAAACAATGAATAACATGATAAAACAAGAATAACGGCACCCCAAACCCCACGAGGTATCGCGCAAGGCGGTGGGTATCGTAGCGTATGTGAGTCTATCGCGAGGAGTGCTTAGCACGGATTCTTGTATTTCTGCTGACTTTAGACCAGGCGTGGTATTGATTACCAGCCTTGGCCTGCCAGCCTCCCTCAGAGATCAGAACAGAGAGCAAAACAAAGGTAAGCTATACCTTCGGCTTTTGGTTTGAAAAGTGTTTGAACTTTGAGTTGAGTTGAGGTGAAAAGGGGGATTTGAGTGATGGAGGAGGAAGAACAAGCTTTGTTCTTGAGGTGTAAGCCTTTGAATGCCAATTTTTGTTAACCCCTTGAAAGAGAACAAATGGGGGGTATTTATAGAGTTAGCACCTTCCATAAATGGAGAGGGGGAGGTAGATCTGGTGCAAAGAGACGTGCAGGTTGTGGGTTACTTCATGGCTAAGTTTTCCCAGCTGATAAAGGTGACTGTGACAGGTTTGGGACCGTCGCGCGATGGAATGGGACCATCGCGCGAGTGTGACAGCTGTCGCGCGTGGGTCAACGGTCAAATCTTTGACTTTGACCCAGGCTGACTCTCGCGCGAGGGAGTCAGTCTGTCGCGCGAGGGTGCGCCCTGGCGCGCGATGGAGTGAGTCTGGCGCGCGATGGTGCGCCCTGGCGCATCATCGCGCGATGGAGTCAGAGTCTCGCGCGATGGTGCGCCCTGGCGCGGGACGGTTGCGCCCTGGCGCAGGATGATTGTGCCCTGGCGCGGGTCAGTAGGGTTTGGCTTTTGGAAGTGGCTTAGGTTAGGTTAGGTTCAAGGGCTTCAAACACTCAAAGCTCAAACACCTATCATTCCCGAGGTGTTCTTGATCCGTTTCATCATCGGGGAGTCAAAAACCGAAAGTAAAGTAATCTGGAAGCCCAGATTGGGGTGTCTACAGCTCTCCTTGCGCTCTCTCTCAGCCCTCCCCGCCGCCTCCAAGGCTGCAATTGCCCTCGCTCGCTCCTCTTTGGCCTTCAAAACAAACTCCCCGATTGCGGGATTGTCCTTGAGAAGCTTCGCCAGTGCCTCGTCGCTCAAGTGCTCAACAATATCTTGTTTCGTGATCGGCCAAGGACTCGATGATGTCGCTGCTGGTCGGAAAAGCACATCCTCCTCCCGGTATGTAACCGAAACCTCTGAGGTCTCCTCCCCCTCAGTCATAGCCTCCTTGCCGCTCGCTGGGTCCCTCGGCGGAGACCTGATCGGCTCACCATCACCACCCTCGGCTGCACTACCACCGGCACCGTCCGAACTTCCCCAAACTACGGACGAGTCCCTTGCCACTGTACTCGAGCCCACTGGCTCGACAACGGGCACCGCTGCCCCTATACTTTTCGTCGCCCACTCCTCCGGCTCCAGCGTACACTGGACTGGTTCTTCTCCGATCTCCTGCTCGCGGTCACCATCGCCATCACCGCCTCTTCCTACCACTGCACCCTCGGCTCCGACGGTCTCGGTTACCATTTGATCTCCTGGTTGGGGCCTCCATTAGACCTCCTCGGTCTTCAGGTCGATCAACGACCTCACCTCCACCGCCTCTATCGTCGTGATCTGCCATGGGTGTATGTTTGTGCGCGGGTTTATTGGTTTTGTGGAGAGATCAAGGGTGTGAGAGAGATTGAGAGAGTTTGAGAGTAGAGAGAAGTTTTCAAACTTCGAAACTACTGCGAACTGTTCTCTGTAAAGTCCCCGCCGAGTATATGGAAGAAAACAGGCTTGGGCCGGGTCTAGGCCTGTTCCAGATCCAAGCCTTGACAAGAATCAAGCGCGCATGGGAATGGCTCCATCGTGCGACGATCAGTTGGGCCCTTGGCCTAGTTCCCCAGCAGGCCATGCCCAATCATGTTTATCTCTCCTACAATAGCCCATGGGTTCTTTTTATGGCCTCAAAACAATTTTGGGGGTCATTTTGAATCAATGTTGGCCAATCCGGGTCATTTTTGTATCCCCAGCAGTGGTCCGCCCGCACACACTTAAGTGTTAACGATCAACGACGATCTATCCGTCCGATGTTCAATCAGCGATGATCTATCTGTCCGATCATCAATTAGCGACAATCTATCCATCTGATGTTCAATCAGCGACGTTCTATCCGTCCGATCTTCAATCAACGACGATCTATCTGTCTGATTATCATTCGTTCCTCGGGAGGTTTGCTTCGGTTGTCGATCAACTCTTCGTCTCTTGGTGCACGATATTTCTACATATTTGTCTACATCTTCTATTTAATCGGCTTTTGGGTAGATTTGATGGGTGTCTAGAAATCTTTGACGTTACCTTTACCAGTCAATGGTGCTCCGCGTGCCGTCAAAGAGGGACAACTGTAGATACTCCAATTTGGATCTCCCAATTATTTTACTTTGTTTTTCGGTTTCTTGTTTTCCCCGATGATGAATCGGATAAAAAAACGGACTTGGGAATGGAATGGATTGAATTTGGAGTGCTTGGGACCCCTTTTGAATCGTTTGAACCCCAAACCCTCAGTCAAAACCCTAACCAAAGTTTGATCAGCATGCGTTGCTATGGCTCCTTCGCACGTTTGTTAGCTTGCCAGGTGTTGGTCAAAGTCAAAGTATTGACTGTTGACCATCGCGTGAGGGTTTGCTCATTCACGCGCCTATACCATTCCATCGCGCGCAAGTCAGGATCTGTCCTCATCACCTTTTTTCCAGCTTGATTTCGTGATCATCAGGGGGTCTACGGGGCTGTTGAACCCCATTTTTCACCAAAACAGCTGTTGCAGACTGCATGAGTTGGTCCTCCCACACAACCACTCCCATGACTTTGTTGGCTTATTTCTCCACCAAGTGAGGCTGGCCAGCCTTGTTGGCTGGTCAAATTCAAGGGTTACCAAAAATCCTTACTCTTTCAAATTCAAGGGTTACCAAAAATCAAGCAAAAAGGCACACAAACCCTAATACACTTGTCTTCCTTTAATCCTTGCCATTTTCATACACTCATTTCACAAGCTACACCACCTTGTTCAATCCATTTCAAAACCACTCAAGCAAAGGTATAAAAACCCTTTACTGCTTATTGTTTTGATCCCTGAGGGGGGCCGACAGGGCCAAGGCTGGTAATCAATACCAATCTTGGTCATAAAGTCAGTAGAGTTACAAGAAATCGTGCACTGGCTCTCCTGCGCATGTTGGACCCACTATCACGCGCGCCTGTCAAAGGCTGCCTGTGCTGGTCCACGTGGGGATGGGATGCTGGTTATTTCTTGTTTTGTTGTATTATAAGTCACTGTGGAGCATGTTTAAAAACTGGATCACTGTTTTGCATGTTAAAATCCATAGCATAGCTTAGATTGTTTATTTATTTAGTGAGGAATGCCCTTGGGTTGCTTCTGAATATGTCTTAGATGCCCAAGCATGCAAAGCAATTCCTGGAAGTCCAGTCATGACCAACGCGCGTGTCTCTCATTGTGCTGCGCACTGGTCCGTCTGTTTCCAGTGACTGCCCTTGCATGGGTAGCTTGGCCCTTGGCCCTTGTTTTACTGCCCCCAACTGTTTAGGGGTTGTATTTCATTTTACTCAATCTGTTTGTAATTATATGTTTACTTTCAGTACATATAAACTGCTTGGTTTGCCTCCTGGGTGAGCACTGGTCCTTCCAGAGCTCAGAAGGGGGTAAAATTCATCCTGTGATGAGGTATCAACACACGCGTGTGTGTATGGGTATGGCGCGCGCAGGAGGACTTGCATGCACGTAGATCCATGCATGCAAGTTGGCCACTGTTCGCGTCAAATTCATACTAGGCACTGTTTTGATGTCTGATCACAGTGTTGGGCTTTATCCCATTTATTTTTCAAACATTCCATCCATCCATGCTATCTTTGAACATATCCTACTAATCGTGTTACAATTTTAAATCCCAATTAACTGGTTCCCCGCCCTAATTGGCTAAAAATCGATTAATAAAAAAAGAATCACAAAATACCTAAGTAGAGACCGATCTCTGGATTGGGGGAGAGGGGTGCCTTAAAACCCTTCCCCTCTCATAACCTGGCTCCCGAACCCAGATATGGTTATGACGGACTGGTTCGTTCACTTTTTCAAATCAAATAGCGCGGGAGATGCTTCGAAGTGCTGTTCCTTGGGTGTCGGACCTTCAAACCTAAGTGGCGACTCTGTATTCTGAGCGCTTGCCATTTTGAGCTCACACTCCCTTGCATTTTGGAAACTAGAATTTCCAAGGACATGCTGCCCACAGTTTCGTATGTAACCAACAAAATAAGTTGGATTTCAACCAAATGTTCAAATGCCAACTATATGATGGGGTGGGGAGGAAGGCAGTTTCTTCCCCTGCAACGATAATTTATATAATAATTGATAAGGTAAAAATCAGAATGGCCAATGCATGAAGGCCAAAAGTTTTTTGCATTCTGATCGTGCCCTCAGGAATACCAAAATTTGAAGGCCTTTGATCAAGTTGGCAGTGGAGAAAGATTCGGCATTAAAGCGAGTCGCCCAGTACCGTGGTATGTAGCGGATTTAGTATGCTGCACGAAAATGGCTATGAAATAAACCAAAAAAATGTGTGCTACACTTGCGAATGGCTACGAGCAATGCACTGGAACAGGAATTTAAATATGAATTGAAGAACATTCCCAATAGGAGCCAAAGCTAGGATCAAAGGTATACGGGCTTAAAGATAGAACAAGATTTCCACTTTTATCTTACGAAAGAACAGATTAAGTATAAATGAATGAACAGAATGAACATAATACCTGGGCTGAACAAAATCTACGAAGGTTTCATTGTACCTGCAAATATTACCACACAATTGGATGCGCACACATCAGCAGAAGGAAAAGCAATTTGTTGGTGGTTTTGCTAGTCACCTAGGCACAAGATTAGTCTTGATTATCTTGGAGTACAGATGTTCAAAAGTTTAATTTATATATAATCCTAGATATGCTGATCAAAACTAACATCATCATCCTACAGATATTGCCTGGCATATCATGACAAGAAATAAGGTGCAAAAGTCTAGGCATTCGCTGCATTTTTCAGTCACTACCAGTTGTGCCAAAACCCAAAAACAACCTAGCCATATCTTCAGAACCATTCAAAACTTCTCTCACACTTCTCTATTCCATCAATGACAACAACCCTAATCTCATAGCTTCCCAGCATTGCAATGAGGATGAAATCTGTCCACGTTAGGTGTAATGCTTCAATGAACTCGTGGAAGATAGGATAACTGAGAGACATGTTGTTGCGAAGGATAATCCAAAGCTGGTTTCCCATCCTAATTGTAACGTCATCAAGTTTTAGCTTCTAAACAATTGGATGGATCCTTCAGACAAACTCCAACACGCAAATAGGTGGAAGCATATATTACTATTTTAAAAAAAAAAAACTGAACATAATTAGTTGGCTATTATGTAATTATTAAGTAACGAAAGAGTAAAATTATTGTTATTAACTCTGACCTCGCCATTAAAGATCATTATTCCACATGTGAATCCATATTTCAGCAAAATAGACTCATGGTCAAAGATAGATGGCAAGCATGCAGTGCCCAAATCATCTACACAAAATTAGCAAAGATAAGAGCATTTTTGCAAATGAAAAATATTGGCTATAATTACAGAACTAAACATTATGAAATAATTTTTCGTTTCTACCTTGTGTAGGACGTAAGTTTTCCCAATATGGATTTAGTTCTTCTGACCAAGCATACGTAACCTCGTTATCATTTTCATCAAAAATTATAGTGCTGAAAATCCACATCCTTTCACAAGAGAGAATCACAGCTTTCTATCCATTTTCAAGTCGATGAGTTGCGCAAAACTCACCCCACCCATACTGCATAACCACCCATACTACATAACATTGTCAACTACACGAACTGGTCATGATCTTGAGCCATGCTTCAAAAGTACCGAAACTATCCTGTTGTGACCTTGCACATGATGTGCACATCCTTGTGGCAATGGCTATGTATTAAACAAAATATAACACAAATCTGAGGCAGAATTTCTTAAAGCAATGAGCATTAAACTGATAAACATAAAATACTAAGTCAGAGAATCAAACCATCAAACCAATCAGGCGGTGATCAGTAATCAGTGCCATATACTAGCAAGAGCCCACACGTAACAACAAAAGCATGCGTCAATGTGAAATTTCCAATAATTTGTATGATCACCGGAAAAAAATTTCGATGATCTAGAAATCAAACGAAGCAATATGAATCAGGTATATGTATATTTTAATAGACAAAAGTGATAAACAAAATACCTACAGTGCTGCTATGCACAAAAGAATTGTGCACAGCATCATCTAACCAAACTGCCATAGCAGTTTCTGAAGCCCACTTTAAATTAGCATGCAGCTGTAAAGACCCATATTTTGGTATTGAAAATTATCATCATTTTTAGATTTTTTTAAAAAAATTGGAGGTGTGTCGGCAAATATTATGCATGGGTAAGTAACATTAGGACAAATGTCAAGTGGTGGCACTTGTATGGTCAACTAAGCTAAAACGTGGCATGTGCATATTTTTCCTAGGATGACTAATATGCCTATCTCCTGTTATAATCTCCTGTTATAAAGACCAAAAGGATATAAAGTGAGCGAGAGATTCGGTGGTGAAAAAGAAACTGCTGATGGTTGGAATTAAGGAAAAGGCTAAAGAGAACAATTACTTGAAGGAATGGATTGTTGAAGTCTAGTAGGGGATTTAATTATATCCACATGAGCTTTGGGTTGGACAGAGCTAAATAGGAGCAGTTTGTGAGCTGGTGCTTTGGATTTATGGTGATTAACTTTCAGGAGGATGATTTGGTCTTGTCAAATGAACACGATACTCATTTGAGGTACCGGGTAGTGTGCAATACATTCCTAACTAAATCTCTTTGCAAAGAGTGTTCTTTGATTCTCTCATATTTGTACTCATTTGATGTCTAAGCTTATTGATTCAGTAACTGTCACTTCTTGTATCGTGACATAGAAAGTATTTGGCTGAAAGCCATGAAACAGATTGGTACATGTTTAAGCCCACCGGGTAACAGAGTTATGAAAGATGTACGATGGACAACCCCACGGGGAGTCCACAATGCTATGGGGCCCATGTGCCTAATACAGAATTTAGACCTGGGTGGTGATTGGCATGTTATCGAGATGAGCCGAGTACGAGGCTACAGATGAAAAACGTTCAGAATGATCCTACTTGATTTGCTATCCTCATTTATTAAGCATATTCTTAACGATAGACATGTTTATTGTCCTCGTATTGCATATACTACCCGGGCGTTTTATATTTTTTTCAGGTGTAGATCGAGCAAGTTAGTGGGGACCCGAGTTGGAATATTTGAAGGTTTTAGTTTTAGAGATTGTTTAGAAATCTGTATTTATTTTCGAGGTTTTAGGCCCACCATGTCTATTTATTTTGAGCATTTGTAATTATTGGAGATGTACTTATTTTGATGCAATGTAAAAATTCGGGTCGTCACAGTTGGTATCAGAGCTTAGAGAATAGGTCTTACATGGGACTTTTGGGTATGTGACTTTGAGGTTGTAGGGAAAAAAATTGATTTGCGAACTTGTTGGGTATGTGACTTTGAGGTTGTAGGGAAAAAAAATTGATTTGATCAAAGTTCGCAGCAGAAGCGTAGTCGTGACATTTTGAGGTTCATAGATTATTGAATTTTGAGGGTATAAGGATGCCTGACTCTTTTTTTGAGGTAATAGGGAGGAAAAAAAAATATTGATCAGAGTGCGCAACAGAAGCGTGGTTAGAATTTTCGAGGCCTTTGCAATATTAATTTTTGAGGTTATTAAGACGCCTAACATTTTGAGGTTCTTAAGATGCCTAGATTTCTGAGGTCATTAGGACGTTAAATTTTGAGGACGAAATTTCTTAAGGTGGGGAGGCTGTAATGACCCATATTTTGGTATCGAAAATTATCATCAGTTTTAGATTTTCTAAAAAAAATTGGAGGTGTGTCGGCAAATATTATGCATGGGTAAGTAACATTAGGACAAATGTCAAGTGGTGGCACTTGTATGGTCAACTAAGCTAAAACGTGGCATGTGCATATTTTTCCTAGGATGACTAATATGCCTATCTCCTATTATAAAGACCAAAATGATATAAAGTGAGTGAGAGATTCGATGGTGAGAGAAAGAAAGTGCTGATGGTTGGAGTTAAGGAAAAGGCTAAAGAGAACAATTACTTGAAGGAATGGATTGTTGAAGTCTAGTAGGGGATTTAATTATATCCACATGAGCTTTGGGTTGGACAGAGCTAAATAGGAGCAGTTTTTGAGATGGTGCTTTGGATTTATGGTGATTAACTTTCAGGAGGATGATTTGGGCAATGTTATTTTCTTGTCAAATGAACACGATACTCATTTGAGGTACCGAGTAGTGTGCAATACATTTCTAACTAAATCTCTTTGCAAAGAGTGTTCTTTGATTCTCTCATATTTGTACTCATTTGATGTCTAAGCTTATTGATTCAGTAACTGTCACTTCTTGTATTGTGACATAGAAAGTATTTGGCTGAAAGCCATGAAACAGATTGGTACATGTTTAAGCCCACCGGCTAACTGAGTTATGAAAGATGTACGATGGACAACCCCACGGGGAGTCCACAATGCTATGGGGCCCATGTGCCTAATACAGAATTTAGACCTGGGTGGTGATTGGCATGTTATCGAGATGAGCCGAGTACGAGGCTACAGATGAAAAACGTTCAGAATGATCCTACTTGATTTGCTATCCTCCTTTATTAAGCATATTCTTAACGATAGACATGTTTATTGTCCTCGTATTGCATATACTACCCGGGCATTTTATATTTTTTTTAGATGTAGATCGAGCAAGTTAGTGGGGACCCGAGTTGGAATATTTGAAGGTTTTAGTTTTAGAGATTGTTTAGAAATCTGTATTTATTTTGGAGGTTTTAGGCCCACCATGTCTATTTATTTTGAGCATTTGTAATTATTGGAGATGTACTAATTTTGATGCAATGTAAAAATTCGGATCGTCACAGTTGGTATCAGAGCTTAGAGAATAGGTCTTACATGGGACTTGTTGGGTATGTGACTTTGAGGTTGTAGGGAAAAAAATTGATTTGCGAACTTGTTGGGTATGTGACTTTGAGGTTGTAGGGAAAAAAAAATTGATTTGATCAAAGTTCGCAGCAGAAGCGTAGTCGTGACATTTTGAGGTTCATAGATTATTGAATTTTGAGGGTATAAGGATGCCTGACTCTTTTTTGAGGTTATAGGGAGGAAACAAATATATTGATCAGAGTGCGCAGCAGAAGCGTGGTTAGAATTTTCGAGGCCTTTGCAATATTAATTTTTGAGGTTATTAAGACGCCTAACATTTTGAGGTTCTTAAGATGCCTAGATTTCTGAGGTCATTAGGACGTTAAATTTTGAGGACGAAATTTCTTAAGGTGGGGAGGCTGTAATGACCCATATTTTGGTATCGAAAATTATCATCATTTTTAGATTTTCTAAAAAAAATTGGAGGTGTGTCGGCAAATATTATGCATGGGTAAGTAACATTAGGACAAATGTCAAGTGGTGGCACTTGTATGGTCAACTAAGCTAAAACGTGGCATGTGCATATTTTTCCTAGGATGACTAATATGCCTATCTCCTATTACAATGCTCCTCATTCTTCTTCAAAACCATTAGTAATTCCAGGAATAGGAACAGAATTTCTAGTTTGGTTTTGGAGGATGGGACTGTTACCCAGAACATTGAGTTGGTTAAGCAGACCTTCATCAACTGCTACACTAATTTGTTAGGCACTAAACATCTGAATCATTACATGGGTTCCTCTAGAGTGCATCAACTCATCACTAGAAAACTCACTCCTGTCCAAAGTTTGGAAATGGTGATGGAGGTAACTGATAAAGAGATTAAGGACACTTTCTGGTCTCTTAATCCTCAAAAAGCACCTGGTCCAGATGGTTACAATGCAGCTTTCTACCATAAAGCTTGGCCTGTGATAGGTCATGAGGTGACCTCTGCTGTTAAACTTTTCTTTAAATCTGGTCAGCTTTTGAAGAAAGCTAATGCTACTCTAGTTGCTTTAGTGCCCAAGGTCCCCAACCCTTCTAAGGTAGGGGATTACAGACCTATTTCATGTTGCAATGTGATTTACAAGTGCATTGCCAAAATCCTAGCCAACAAAATCAAGCCTATCCTGCCATCACTTATTGATCCGGCTCAATCTGGATTTGTACAGGGAAGGAGGATAGCTGATAACATATTCCTTACTCAGGAATTGATGAGGGGTTACCACAAACACTCCTCTTCTCCTAGGTGTGCCATGAAGGTGGATATCATGAAGGCTTATGATAATGTCAGATGGGACTTCTGTGGGATGTCCTGGATTCCATGAATTTCCACCCTAAGATGATCCAATGGTTGAAAGCTTGTGTCTCTACAGCTAATTACTCCCTATGTTTCAATGGGGAGGCAATAGGATACATTCCTGGACAGAAAGGTTTACGACAAGGTGACCCATTGTCTTCCTACTTGTTCGTCATAGTTATGGAGGTATTGACTTGCATCCTTAAGGAAAAGTCTATACTCCCTGATTTTAAGTTTCACTGGAAATGTGGTTCCACCAAACTTGTCAACCTTTGCTTTGCGGATGATCTTATGATCTTCTGCAAAGGTGAGGAGAGTTCCATTACTCATATTAAAAACTCCTTGATTGAGTTTGAGGCTTTGTCTGGACTATCTCCCAGCCATACCAAGAGTAACATCTTCTTCTCTGGTGTTAATTCCTCCACCAAGGCTTCCATTTTGAATATTTTAGGCTTCCAGGAAGGGTCCTTACCTGTTAGGTATTTGGGGGTACCCCTTCTATCCACCAAGCTTAAGCACAATGACTGTAAAGTCATGGTTGACAGAATTGTAGCAAAAACTAAATCATGGACCCATAGGTACCTCTCTTATGCTGGCAGAATACAATTGATTAAATCAATTCTATTTTCAATGCAAACTTACTGGTCATCTCTCTTTATTATCCCTAAAAAGGTAATTAAAGAGATTGAATCTATTCTTAGAGCCTTTTTCTGGTCTGGTCCTTAAGAAGACAGGTGCCAAAGTCTCATGGGAACACCTCTGCTCTCCTGTCAAGGAAGGTGGATTAGGATTTAAATCTTTGGAGGTTTGGAACAAGGCAGCTGTTGCCAAACACATTTGGTTCCTTGTCTCTGGTGGGGAGCAATCTATGTGGTGCCAATGGGTTAAGTCTTACTTACTTAAGGGTAAGAGTTTTTGGAGTGTTAAACTTCCAAGTGACCCCTCCTGGGCTTGGAGGAAAATACTTAACCTTAGACCATTTGTTCAGCCTCACATTAAGTACAATATTGGGGATGGTCAATTAACCTCTTTGTGGTTTGACAATTGGCATCCTCTCGGCCCCCTCTTGCCAAGGTTTGGACCTAGAATAGTCTATGATTCAGGACTTCCTAAGGATGTCACTGTGAAGGCCATCATTAGAGACAATCAATGGGCCTTCCCGATTACTCAAGCACCTGACCTTAATGAGGTGAGATCTGATCTACATGTTGTTTCCATCAATGATTCCATTGGAGATAGGTGTATATGGACTCTCACAGCCTCTGGAAAATTTACAATTTCCTCCCTTTGGGATCACTTGAGAACCCACTTTCCAGCCATCACTTGGCATAGAGTAGTTTGGTTTTCAGGGCATATTCCTAGGTGCAGTGTGATCTCATGGATGGCCATCCTTCATAGGTTATCTACCGAGGATAGATTGGTGATGTTTGGCATGAAATCTTCCTCCACCTGTAGTCTGTGTATGGGTGTAGAAACCCATGACCACCTATTCTTTGAGTGCACCATGGCTACACATATTAGAGGTATTTTGACCCCAAAGACCCCTCATATGGTTGGGTTGACCTCTTGGCAACAGTGGGTAAGTAAACTGTCCACTTTACAGGGCAAAACCTTACCTATCACAATTGCTAAGCTTGTCTTCACAGTCTATGTGCATCAACTGTGGCTTGAGAGGAACTATAGAAAGTTCCAGAATCTTAGCTGCCCTCCTGGAGTGGTTGCTAACAAAATTTCAGATGAAGTTAGATATAGGTTGTTGTCCTTAGAATTCAAGGGACATTCTCACTTACTTGCTATGTGGAACATTCATGCTTAATTTCAATGTCTTGTTTGGTTTGCAGGTCAATGTTCAAGCTTGGAAGTCTACCAATTCCTTCAAAGCAGCCACTTCAGACCAAAACACTCAACTGTTGGTCACAAGGTTCAAGCAAGGCCATGGTTCAAGGGCAGGTCACTGCCCAAGGGAGGTTCAGATCCATGTTTTCCCCCTTGACTGGAAGGCCAGTCATCCAGCAGCTGCAATTGGGCTTCTAATACTTCTAGATATCCAGGTCACAATCACAGGAGATTTGGTCTCACACAAGTCCCATGATCAGGAGAGCAAGCTCCAAACATGGTTCAGCCGGATTACAATCACAGGTTCATCCTTGTTGGCCTTCTATTACTTCTATGTATCCAGGTAGTTAACTTACTCCCTGTTCATTGAACTGCTATTTCTTAACTCCTGAGTGATCTTACTATACTGTGGGTAATCCTTGTCAGCTGTGTGCTAGAGCCCCATCCATCTTTGTGAGAGGAGGTAATAATTAGTGGGGGAATCATGAGAGAAACAGTGGAGGGAGAAAAGGGACCCTTGCTCATGGTATTGAAAAAGAGAGTGGGAGTTGTGAGAATCCAAGGGAGTAGAAGAGTGAGTCCTATACATACCAAGAGCTTTGTTTTGTTTTGTTCTGTTATGTGTTGATTCTTGTCCATTTTATCGTAAGCATATTTAATACTTAAATGTTACATTAACTGAAGTTGAGGACTGCTATGTATATGGCTGCTGTTATGTTACAGCTTCTATTATGTTACAGCTTTGGCATGTTACTGCTGTTACGTTACAGCTTCTGTTATGGCTGTTGTTCTCCAGCTCAGATGTGTCGTAGGCAGCTGTTGCTGTAGTTTTGCTGCTGATCTGTTTTTGTATTATGCTATGTGGTTCTTGCATGGCTGTCCAGATTAGTAGTGTTGTTGGTTCAATCTTCTACACGTCCTTTTGCTTCAGTCCAGCAGCTGATAAGTTGCTCCTGTTCAAGCAACCAGCTGCTGCTGTTTTGCTTTCTGTTAATGCCTGTAACTGCTATATGCACATACGAAATTGGAAGTTCAAGCTGGGCAGTCCAACTCTTGTCATGTTGGTTCTTTTCATGCTGTTTGAACATAATAGACATCATTGTCAGAGTTTTATATTGTAGTATATGCCTAACCATCAGGGGCTGTCGTGGGATCTCCCTTCGCAGAGGGGGACGTCCTCTGCATAGTGAGTAGTGTTTTGGTAGTACGTTTTGTTTCTGCCACGGCTGTTATTGATACTTCCAACAGGACACAACTCCAAGTGTCCATGCTGAATTTTTGTGGTAGAACTTCAGAGGTAGAACAGAGAACAACTGAACTTCATGTGGCTGAGCTACTGCTGCTGTCCTTGTTGCTGTTTTGACTAGTGCATCCTACGGTTTTTGCAAAGATGGTTGTATTCAGAGAAGAATGTGGGCTGTTTTGAAGCTCAATTCTGTTGCTTTGTGCTGTCCAGTATCCCTTTTGTCAAGTGTTTCTTTCCCATCTACCTAGAGGGGCTAGAAACATTCGTTTACTAGGCTTGTAGGCTTGTATCCGGTTGGCTTGGTGTTTTCAATGTTCTTATTGTAGCCACTTGGCATCCATCAATGTAGCCACTTGGAATTTATGTAGCCACTTGGCATCCTTCAATTTTCTTAATCTTTGTTTTCTTTTTTCTTTCCTCCTGAGGTATGCCCCTTGTAGGCTGTACATTCGCTTATTCTTTTTTCTATTTCAAACTAAATTACCCAAAAAAAAAAATTATAAAGACCAAAATGATATAGAGTGAGTGAGAGATTCGATGGTGAGAGAAAGAAAGTGCTGATGGTTGGAGTTAAGGAAAAGGCTAAAGAGAACAATTACTTGAAGGAATGGATTGTTGAAGTCTAGTAGGGGATTTAATTATATCCACATGAGCTTTGGGTTGGACAGAGCTGAATAAGAGTAGTTTGTGAGCTAGTGCTTTGGATTTATGGTGATTAACTTTCAGGAGGATGATTTGGGCGATGTTATTTTCTTGTCAGATAAACGCGATACTCATTTGAGGTATCGGGTAGTGTGTACTACATTTCTAACTAAATCTTTTTGCAAAGAGTGTTCTTTGATTCTCTCATATTTGTACTCATTTGATGTCTAAGCTTATTGATTCAGTAATTGTCACTTCTTGTATCGTGACACAGAAAGTATTTGGCTGAAAGTCATGGAACAGATTGGTACATGTTTAATCCCACCAGGTCACAGCGTTATGAAAGATGTACGATGGACAGCCCCACGGGGAGTCCACAATGCTATGGGGCCTATGTGCCTAATACAGAATTTAGACCTGGGTGGTGCTTGGCATGTTATCGAGATGAGCCGCGTACGAGGCTAGAAAAGAAAAACGTTCAGAATGATCCTACTTGATTTGTTATCCTCGTTTATTAAGCATATTCTTAACGATAGACATGTTTATTGTCCTCATATTGCATATACTACCCGGGTGTTTTATATTTTTTTCAAGTGCAGATCGAGCAAATTAGTGGGGACTCGAGTTGGAATATTGGAAGGTTTTAGTTTTAGAGATTGTTTAGAAATCGGTATTTATTTTGGAGGTTTTAGGCCCACCATGTCTATTTATTTTGAGCATTTGTAATTATTGGAGATGTACTAATTTTGAGACAGTGTATAAATTCGGGTCGTCAAAGCAGCCCCAAATGTTGTCCATAGTCACGAATAAATTTGTGGCGTGGTCTGTAAATTGAATTCTCATTTTCTCCTGGATATGGTATTCCAGCAACAACTTAATCACCGTGAGCAGTAAGGAGCAAATACATGGGCCAAAAATCATATATAGAGGTTGGATGCGTCTCAGTAGTCCAGCGAACAAATGGCGATTGAATCACCGTAGCACTATACGCCACAACCTAAACAAGTATCTTACTTCACAGCAACTCTGTAACAAAATAGGAACTGTTGGGAAATGATGCGAGTAAACTCTAACCAGCAAAACAGAATAAGAATCATTCTAGGATGATGCATAATCTTACATGAAACCATGCAGACCAAAGTAATGGATAACAACAAATCTTTTTATTTGACCATTAAGGATGACAAGACCATACGTATAGAACCATAGGAATATTTCGCCACAAAATAAGAAAAGTCAATAGTTATAGAACCGTAGAGATAAGCAATCATGGCACACTTGAAACCCATTTAGAAAGCACAAGAATGCTAAAATTCCAATTTAACAGCCCAATCGACAAAACTTATATACACAACGAAACCAAACTTTGCTAAAATTTGGAAACAATTTTTTGAAACCCAAATCATTCACACAAAACGAATTCAGGCTAGGACCATAGAGATAAGCAATCATGGTACACAGGAAAATCACTGACAAAGGACAAGAACGCTAAAATTCCAGTTCAACAGCCGAATTGAAACAACCCAATCAACAAAACTCATATACACAAGCAAAGCAAACTCTGCCAAAATTCTAAAACAATTTTTTGAAACCCAAATCATTTGCACAAAATGAATTCAGGACAACAATAATTCAAAGCAACAAGAAATCGCACACATTAGCCCTAATCAAATCAAATAAATACATGGGCCTAAACACTTACCGCCAAGATTCGCAAGAAAGAAGACGAGTGTAGAACTGGAAACAAAGAGTCAGTGAGATAAGAACAATCTCCACCAACAAAACCCCACACCCAAAATGATCGCACCAAACAGCACGCAAAGAACACCATCAGAAAAACCGGAAAAAGGAGAAAAACCAAATAAATAATAAGAACCAAACCTCACGCAACAAGCCGCAGCGACTGGCAAGAGTAGGAATAGGAAACAGATACGCGGAATAGCCGATCGAGAACGGAACCCCAGTATCGCTTCAGACCGTCTGGAAGCATCCACTCTTGCTAAAGAAAGAACGAAAAGCCTAAAATCTAGATGCGTACGTAGCCAAATGCACACGACCCCAACACATTAAAAGCTAAAAAGACGAAAATATCCCAGAGAACATAAGCAGGAGCTCTCCAATTGAAGGGCATAATTGGCAAAATCAGCCAAAAATTGGCAAGCCACCCAATTTCCCTTCAACGTTTTTAGTCTTTAAAGCTTTAGATAGTTCTTTTCTGAAGCAGTATTGTAAACCCTAAACTATTAATTTATCAAGTACTTAAACTTTTGGGGCCGTTGTGTCAGGCATGTAATATTATGAGACTCGTGGAGTTAGGATTATAATTTGATGAATGAAAAATGGTAAGCTCTTTTGGGTGAGATGGATCATATTATGAGGATTTTTATTTATGTAAAGTTATTTGATTTACGTTTAAAATTGAGAACATGACAAAGATTGTTGTTATCACTCAAATTCAACTATAATTTTAATTTGTTTATTATTATTTATTTCCAAATAACTAACATATTTTTCTCCAAAATTCAATCATGTACACTTTTGTTACCAAATAGACATTATTAATCATTTAACGTTTACCATATTTATTGTTGTACGTATTTTCAACCTATTGTTAGTACCTTTTCTAAGACCATCCACAGTGGAATAACCATAATCATAGGGTTTCTAAAATTAACAATATTTTCTCAAAAAAGTGCTCATAGTGCCATATCCAAACTTAACAACCTTTTAGCAACTCATCAAATTTTGCCTCTTGGATAATCAAAACTAGCAACCTTTTGCCAATAACCACACACACACACACACACTCTCTCTCTCTCTCTCTCTCTCTCTCTCTCTCTCTCTCTCTCTCTCTCATATTTTTAAAAGTAGTTTTTGTTTTTTCGCAAATTTCAAAAATTGTTATTTTAAAAAGAATGTCTTTTTTTCAAAATCTTTTTTTAAACTTTTTCCGAAAAGTGTTTTTCCAAAATAAAAGTTTTCAAAAAATTATTTTCTATTTTTAATAACCTGTTTTTATTAGTTTGAAAATTATTTTAAAAAATTTATATTATATGGTGACAATTTTCAGATTTTTATAGGTTGAAAATGTGATGTGGCAAGTTTTGATTATGTCATTGTGGGCATCTATATTGCTAACCTTAGCAACCTCTTAAATGGATAATCAAAAGATAATGTGATAACTTTTGATTAATTCTCTTTGGATGCTCCAGTGATACTAACTTTATTACTATTGGATCATAATTTTAGAAGTTATACATATTTTATAGTATATAATACTAAATGATCTAAATTTTTTTTAATATAATTTCAAGAAGCTGTATATGGAGAATCAAAAATTGTATTTTTAATTTTGGATGATTAAATACTATGATAGAAGAGGTTTCATTACTTTATTTAGAAGATTCAAATGCTCCCTCCGACCCAAATTGTTAGTCTTGTAGGTGGGAAAAAACGTACAGTACCTAGAACAACACTAGTTTGCAACAGCTCCTCGTGCTGTTGGATCGGAACCCCTACGCCTTCACTGGAACCCTAATCTGCAGGACAGAGAAAGGGTGAGCGCACCCATGCCTCTCGTGGCAAAGACCCTCCGATGTCTAAGTTAATATCTAGTACTGTATGAAACCCTAATTATCAATAGGAAAATATAAAATGAATGCAATTTATTGCGTACCTTTTGATTCTATGTTTACCTTTTTTTTTTATAGACATACGTATACTTGCTCCTCAAGCGTCTTCGTTGCTCAAGGTTTCCTGGCCCGTACAGGAAACCTGGCCCTTCTGGGGATCCTATTGCCCAATCAACTCAAGTCCCTAGGGACTTTTGTCTCCATTGGACTCTTTCCCCACTAGGACTGTCCTCTTAATTATCTTTAACTGGATATTCGGTTCCCCTTCTGGAATAGTCCACTACCTTATCTCTTTAAGACTACATTCATTTAGATAACTCTTAGCCGTCTGGTACTCTCATTGTCGAACGGACTATACCAACCTTCGATATCTCATATCAAAGGGTGCCTGATTGCCGGGCAGCCGGTACTACTATTAAGACGTCATATGTCTTTATAGCCGAACAGTTTCCTGTCGGGTGTCTTCTTCGTACCATCGGTTCTTATTGCCGTCCATCATCTTGCACGGCATCTCTTGCATTTACTTTTCGCTTTACACACTCTTGTCACGTGTTCAGCCCATAATAATATCTGTTCGGGAATACCTCCGTCTTTCTTTTGTTTCATAGATGTCCCAAAATATGTAACGCCCCAAAAATTCGGAGACATTAAAAAAATAATAAAAAGATTATTTTCACAAAAGAAATTCATAAATTTACTACGTCACCATTTTAAAAGCATATGTCTTTTTATTACAACCGTTTTAAATAAATTAAAATATTACAATTTTTCAAATAAACTTAGAAGCTTCCAAAATAGAGTCAACTTAAATTAATCAGAGCGACTATGCGTACGAAAACCAAGGTTTTCAGCTTCTTCCTCAATAGGATTGAACTCGATCGACTCGTACAACACTTCTGCTCCGTCTTCGGTACCCAGCGTTCGAGTTACCAGGGCAACATAGTAGCGTGAGCGATGACGCTCGACAGCCAAAACCCACCCGAACCCATAACTTACAAGCAATAGGATATATAATTGACATGCATTAAAATAACATAAAAAGAGAACAATCAACCTTTCTTTCATTACTATCCTTTAACCTATGTGAAATCTCGGATCTTATCCACAGATCCGTTCCTACCAATAACCTCTGGCACAAGACACTGGTGTGGTCCGACTCCCCTTTTCCAGATCCAGATGAAAGATACCTAAGTTATGTACTCGGGTACCCCATCCACGACCATAAGCTTGGATAAAACTTTCCGGGTGCGCACGCGAGCACACTCTGTCCCGATTTGTGACACAAGCACAATACCACCCTTATGTCCCGTCCCAACATCCGAGAGCCGACCACCACCATGCCATACCTAGGGTTTTGTAAATCAATACTTTCAACAAATCAACATCAATCATCCACCAACAATTCAATCCCCGGATTTCTTGTTCTCACTTTATTCAATTTTCATTACTCCTCATTTCGCGTCTAAGGTGATAATCTATACATCGCAACCAACCCATGAACCTATTTGTCCGATCTATCAGTACAACAACATTTCACACAGTCCAAAATTTTTCGAAACATGCTCACAGGCTAACAACAATTAAGTTCGTGATAATAACAAATCATGCAATAAAGCTAAACACGTATTAATTTATCATACGTTCAATTTAATCATGCTATTCAATGATCCAACTAAATATACTAACATGCTAAAACTATTCAACCATGCGATAACACTAATCATGCGATTAAAATGAATTAAGTTATTCCTTTTATTTTCTCTTTTTCTTTTTCGAAACTAAAGTCTACGATTTACTCTTAATCACGTCGGGACTTATAATCTGAGACTTTAATATTCAAGGGTTAGATTTACAAACTAATCTAACTTGTGGGACTAAACTGTAAATATTCTGAGAATTTTTCAAATCCACTGGCTACCATTTTCGGGAAAAACAGTAGACTTTGGCCGGCGGCGTCGGAATCGAAAACTAATTAACTTCGGGGCTTACTATTAACTTTTACTACTCAAGAGTTAGATTTCAAAGCCCATAAATCCTGAGGGACTAAACTATAATTATTACAACTAATTTTTCAACTAAGTTTCCGAGAGCTACTATTTCGTTTCGGAAAAACAGAGGATCTCGGCCGGGCTCGACCGGCGACGTCGGGTTTGATTATTATCATACCGAAACACGAAACAATCAATGCGGAACATAATATATATATTAAGGGAGATGGGTTCGGACTACCTCTCATCCGACGAAACGGGGTTCTGTTTACTACTTTTCTGGTTTGAGCCGATCGACGGGTGATCGACGGGAATTGGTTTCGTGATTTGCTGGAATGTGGGTGTGGTAAGGTGGAGTTTGGTTCCTTGCCGTGTTTCAGGACTTCTCTGGAAGCAAACGATGAAGTGAATGGTATATGGAAGAAGTAAAATAAATGGACTTTATTAAACTTCAGAGTAGAAGAACAATCAACCGAGAAAGTTGAGTGAACAATTACAAGTTATAGCTACTCCTAGAAAGAAAAGATAAAAGGCCCGATTGGCGTTGTTTGTGTCCCTCAATCTGTCACGATCTCAAGCATAAATAGAGGCCTTCTCTAATTTGAATTTGAATCTCCCTCCAAGGTGGCAGTTAAGCCCATTTTGACTGATCTTTTTCATGAGCAGTTGAGTTTTCCCTGGCTGATGAATTGAATTTGTAAACTGCCCACGTCGGAAAATTGCTTCCATGTCTATGAATAACTGCTTCTGGTTAGTGGGAATAACTGCACACTTCTCTTTTCAACACCTGTACATGAGTTGTCACGAGTAGCAAGTCCAAATAACACTTAGTAAATAACTGAATATGTCCCATGCATTGGCCACTCGACGGGTCAATCCTGTAACTAACGCTTTATAAATGTCCCCCCATGTATTGGCCACTCGACGGGCCAGTCAATTTTACTTAATTGGGTTTGCCCGTGATATTAATTACCCTTCGAATATCTAATTATCTTTTCCTACTATGCCACGTGTCGTTCATTTGACGGGTCTAAGGAAAATCACAGTAATGGAGCAAACAATGCCCCCCTTATTTATTTGAGTTAAAACATTTAACTCAAGTAAATAAATCCCTATGAAGTCGTGAACACCACACTGGTTTTTTCAAACGCTCACATATTCATTGTAAAAAATTAGGGCACGGTTACTTTTGCTTTCATCTTCCTTTTGAAATCTCCCTCTCATACAGTAATGGCGCCTAAGAAAGCTTCGTCAATGGCACCCAAGCCCTCGAAATCTTCATCCAAGTCTTCAACTAACAAGTCGAGTGAAACACCAGTGCTAAGTTCTTCAACACCCAAAGCTTCTGTCGAGTCACAACCGAGGTTTCCCCAATGCCTTAGAGAGGCACCACAGGTGAACCAATTTTTCATCCCTTCATCAAAAAGCTCTACAAATTTCATTCTTGGGCCAATTTATCACCCAACTGCTCCCGCTGCATTACCGACTTACTATCCAGTCAATGATGAGGAACCATTGATGCTTTCTTTACCGGGCCTTCAACGGACTGGTTGGTCTGCAAGAGGGACAATTAGATCATGGCCCTTTCTCTCTCCTTCTTGGTCAGCATGGGTGGCCAGAATGAAAAGGTATTACTATTCTGAATGGTTAGACATGGACCTATCTGAAGCAATAGACCTTTCTACCCAAACCATAGTGTTGAACCCTAATCTCATTGCTGCAGCCTCCTGTTTTGGTCTACTTCCTCAAACGCTTTCATTTTTCCAATTGGCCCAATGTCTCCCACCGTTTTAGACATTTGCCATCTTACTGGTTTTTCAGCCGTTGGGACGGAAGTTAATGCTACCCTTGATCATGAACCCTATGAACCCTCATTCGATTTCAAAGGTTCAAGTAGTTATACCAATTTTTTACGAAGCTATATTGGGCCTGAAAACGTGAGGCCTACATTTTGGGAAAAGATAGCCTTTTATTTATACTGGCTGAATAAATTTGTTATCTGTGTTTCGGGTGTGAAAATTACCCAGGAATACGTTAGATTGGCCATCTGTTTGGCTCAGGGTAAGAAACTTGCATTGGCCCCTTTTGTCTTGGGCACTCTTTATAAAGGCTTATGGACGTTTGTCCATAGTAAAATAACCAGCAATTGTGGTGGCCCCTTTTGGATACTTCAGGCCTGGCTATATGCCTATTTCCCATCCATTAGGCCTATAGGTTATTTTCCAAAACGAGTTGATGGTGGGGAATGTTTGAGTTATGCAGAACATCTCTTATCTTACGAACCAAGACAAGAGAATGCCTCCTTCAAGTTCTATTTCAGAGTTCTGTATCATCCCAAAATTGGAGAACAACCCGATTGGCTTCCTTTTAAGGAATGCCAGTATTCTGCCTCCAATAAGATTCAACCCATTCTTAACCTCCTGGTGCCAGTTGGAACCGTAAATGAATTCTAAGGAAGCATCTTGATTCCAAGATTCCTTTCCATAGGGTTTTCTCCCTCAACATCACATTTTGCCAATTGTAGCTTTGAGATATACATGCCTAACCAATGTGCCAGACAATTTGGGTTAACACAGGGCATTCCTATTCCCTACACTCATCCTTGGATCAAGGACTTAATTAACACTCAACCCATTGTTTCTCAAACTTCCCTCATTAGAGAATTAGATGGGCAGTTTAGTGGAACCAGGGCTGGTTATGAATTCAAGGGTTTTGTAGCTGATCCTTCTTCATCCTCAAGTTTTGAGACATTCTGGGCATATATAACCCCTTTACTCTTCAACAAGGATTTGAACAATTGCCTTTTTAGGCTTGATCCAGATAGCTATGAGCCAGGTAACTCATTATTCTTATTTTAACTACTTCAGTATCATTCCCCAGTTATTCTTTCATGTTACTAATTCTGTACTATCATGTTTCTTAGTATCAATTCCCAAAGAAATTCCTATCCCCAAGTCTTCCAGTTCTAATAAAGGGAAGAAAGCTATGACAGCTGAGGAATTGTACAACTTGAAGAAAAGAACTCGTAGTTCTCAAGTTGTGGGAACTAAACAAGATCCCCCATTAATGGCGGATGCAATGAAGCCTTCGAGTCAGCCAGATCAATTGGCTGATGATTCAGAAATCTTAGTGCAATTTCAAAGGGTAAAACATTTTGATCCCAATGTTGACTTGACCAATGGTTCATTCCTATTTGGTTGTTTTTATTTAATTGACTTTATTTCTATTTCTTCTCCTTTTCAGAAAGTTAAGAGGAAACTAAAGTTGCCAACAACATCAGATGATGAGACTGGTCAAGACAAAAGCTTTACTGCTGACCTGTCAAGTTTTGATGAGCCTCCAGCCTCAATGGATGTTCCTGCTCCTGTTCCAAAAGCTCAAACCTCAACAATTATTGAAACGGTACAACCAGAACAACCAGGTTTGGCAAGCGTAGCTAAATCAGCATCAACGGTAGATGCTACCAGGGAATTGGTTAATGCCTCAGTCGACAGCCAATTGATAGCTGATGGTCAACTGATGGATACATCAGCTGTCAATCCTTTGTCAGATACTCCTATTCAAGAAGGAGAATCTCTTGGAGGTGATGGAATACCTTTCGATCTTAACTTTGATCTCATCCCTCATGGTCACTCTGAGTCCATACCTCACATAATCCAACCAGATGCTGGATCAACTTCCCCACATGGGCAAGAAACCACAGATAAAAGAAATACAGAACCCCCTGCAAAAGAGACTACTGTGCTGTCAATTGCTGTATCTGCTCAACTTGAGACTCCACCAATGATAGATGTAACACCATTGATGGAAACCACCAAGTCTCAAGATCAACCACAGCCAACAGAGGTTCTTCCAGTTCTTAATCAAGGACCAGTTTTGACCAATACTCCCATGGCCTCACCTTCCTCTGTCAATAAGGAAGAGAGTCTTAATATAGCAGACCATGCATCGGTTCACACACCTACTTCAGATCTTGATCTCATGCTTAACCAAGCCAAGACTTATTCTGAGTCTTATGTTAGATCAGTGTCTGAATTTTCAAAATCTATCACTCCATCCTCATTCTATCAGTTAAGTGAAGAGACTAAAGATGAGGTGAAATCATTTTTCAAAATGTTAGATCTTCCTTTGGCTGAGGTTGCTACAGATCACATCCCAGCTTTCACGAGCTGTGTCAATCACTTGATCAGTAAGAGGGTTCTTCCAGACCTAGAACACATTGAACTTGAAGAGTTCTGGGCTAATTTGAGCAAGAATTTGCCTGTTGCAGCTTACTGTCAAAAGGAAATGAAAGAGAAATTAGACATCATGAATCAATTCTCTAACACTTCTGGGCAACTTGACAAAATGGGGAACTCCATTTCTCAGTTAAAAGACAAACTGCATCAGCTGGACACAGAGGAAGCTGCATTACTCGCCCGTTTGGGCCAGATCAAGGAAGAAAGGATATCGTTGCTGGCTCAGAAGGAACTCATTAACCATGACTTGGCTGCCATTCCTCATGATGAACAAGGGCTTAAGGCAATGATATCTGTGACTCGAGATGATTACTTAAAGAACCAGTCGAGGTTCAAAATCATAGATAATCAATGGAGCTATTTTGTAACTTACTTTATGGAATTCAAATCCAGAATTCAGTAGTTGTATGAATTTGGCCTATCTTTTGTCAGGCCTTCTAACTGATTGTATTTAGAATATTTTATAGTAGGGGTTGTAGCCTGTTTTTAGGTTTGTTTTACAACTTTTGACTCGTGATCGTACTAATACTAGCCTCAAGAGACTCTGTTCGATGCAAAAAAATTTTATTACAGAACTCGTACTTGATTCTCATTCCCCACTCGACGGGGCTTTAATCTGTATCCAGCTTTTATGAGTTGTTCATTATGTGATAATAATAATACCCTTAAACATATAGGTTTAATTATTGTGCATGTGTTCAACCTGTCAAGTAACCATCCCACTTCTCGATAATAGTGGGGATCATGGCCATGACGCTTCAAAAACTGAATCGTCAGTTCCCCACTCCTTTCGAAACTGAACATGGCAGTTTTCAAAAAACTCTCAGAAAACTGAATCGCCACTACATTGGCAGTTACTACAATGTCTTTAAATCAGTCATTGATCATTTTCCTTTTGCTCATAACAAATCAAACTCTTTTCCTTCCGACCATGATGGCAAACCAAGATCAACATCCCACAGATATGAAAATCGATAGTGAGATTAATCGTCCAGTTTTCGACGGAGCCAGTTCGTCTGCCCATGACCCATACTCTCCTATCGTTGCTACTGGATGGGATGATCCACTTCCGTCCAATCCTCCCGTTGCCTGGAATGCTCCACCTACTAAAAGGGTGGTGGTAAGAATGGAAGAGCCACCACTCTTTCCTAACTCCTGTGTTCGACGCTCTCATGTTAAAGTAAGTTACCAATTTGCTTGGGCTAGAGACGAACCAAGGGCACTGCTGCTGGATGCGTTGCTTTCCTCCACATTCAAGCCTATACCATTCCAACTAGCAGAGGCAGGTGGTAAGCCACATTTGGAAAATTACGAATCCCTCTTTGAATGGGCCAAAAATCAACAGTGCTACTGGAGAGAAGTAGTACAAAGGCCTCACTACCCTGATGGCTTCTCTGATGATGAGCCCAATCTTACTCCCCTGCCTGAAGATCCTGATTGGTTTCAAGAACTAGAGAGGCTGAGGTTTGATCCTCCATTAGCTCATGCTGCTCAACCGGATACCTACCTTACAGGGATTCTGACGAAACAACAGCCAAAGAAATACTGGCTGCCTTTGCTTTTCTAGATGTCCATATTTTGGAAGAACATGTCCCTTACTTAAATTTTTTGTGGGCATGTGAAACCCTCCAATTTCATGAGAGCATTATGATCACTACCCATCTAAATGGGTTCAGAGCATCCTTGCCTCTCATAAGGCTTTGGATGAGGGCAAGCACGGCTGCCCATTATGATCCCTTTTGGACTGATTATCAAGTACAGCAAGACAAGATAACCAGTCTCCACAACAAAATTATGGAGCTTGACAACTCTCATTGGGAGCTGCCTCCCAATCCATCTAATGCTCTCCTCAAGAAACATCAAAACTGGCAGTTGACAAGGGCACGCAAAAGGGCTGAGCTACAAGTTCATGCTCAACGGAAAGTGATGGCCATGAGGCCAATGATAGAAAAGAAAATAAAAATGGATGCAGAGGAAGCTGCTCGAGACAGAGAACACGACTTCCTGACGTATGCTTGGGCACAATTTCATGGTTTTGTGACTTGGGGCTTTCCCAATTATTTTGAAATTGTGCAACTCGACGCTAATGGCAATCCCGTTCCTGCTGCTGTAGCTTAGACTTTATAGAGTCTAGTTTCGTTTTGTTTGTAATTTTCTTACCTTTTATGTAGGTGTTTTTTCTTTTGCTTTGCCTTTTAAGCAGGCTCTGAGTCTTTATTATATGATGAATGAGAAATATGCCTCAATTACATAGGCAATTATATTGATGTCTGTTTTTAATCCAGGTGTTGATTGTACATCATAATGAGACCTGTTATGAGGTATTTCCAAATTACTTATGCGACTAACTTTCATTAGTAATCTCATGAATCGACTGAATCCCATGGAGATGGAAAATATTCCTTCAAATATTTCCCATTTATTGTCCTCTCATGAGTCACTCCAAGTACTGATTCTAGCTGATAGGCTCCTCCTCTCAGAATTTTTAACACACGAAATGGTCCTTCCCAATTTGGAGACCATTTACCAAATTTTCTTTTCTTTTTCTTGTCTAAAGGTAGAATTGCTTTCCAAACCAAGTCTCCTTCTGCAAATGATTTCTCATGAACTCTTTTATTATATGCTCTTTCTAATTTCTTTTTCTGAGCCTGGATGTTATTTAAAGCATCAATTCTGGACTTTTCTAGTCTGTCGATCTCTTCGTACATTACTTCCTCGAAATCAAAGTTACCTGGATCATAATGCCTTGCCACCCTGTGAGAAGTAATGTTGATTTCAACAGGCAACACTGCAGCTTGTCCATACACCAATTCATATGGTGTTGCTTTGGTACTATCCCTTTTTTACGTTCTATATGCCCATAACACTTTAGGCAATAATTCATGCCATTCTCTAGGGTTATCTGTGATCATTTTTGACAAAGTATTTTTTATAATTTTATTTGTTGATTCTACTTGCCCATTTGCTTGGGCATAGTAAGGTGAAGAATTCAAGATTTTTACTCCAAATGACTTAGCATAAGCCATAACTTCTTGACCATTAAATACTGATGCTTGGTCAATAGTGATTGTTTCAGGAATACCAAATCGGCAGAAAATGTATTCCTCCAGAAAGTCAATCACTTGTTTTTGAGCTACACTTTTTAAAGGGATTGCTTCTGTCCATTTTGTGAAATAATCTGTAGCTACCATAATATACTCATGTTGTAGAGAAGAATGTGGTATAATTTCCCCAATCATATCAATTGCCCAACCCCTGAAAGGCCATGGTTTCACAATTGATTGTAAAGGGAAAGCTGGAAGCCTTTGTATTGGTCCATACTGTTGACATTTTTGACACCCCTTTGCATAAGTAATGCAATCTTTTCTTATATCTGGCCAATAATAGCCATATCTTTTAATTAGCCATTTCATTTTTTCTCCAGATTGATGTGAACCACAAATCCCTTCATGGACTTCTCCCATGACTGTCATGGTTTGAGGCTTTGCAATACATAGCAATAACACTCCGTCTGAAGACTTTCTGAACAGATCATCACCTAACAAAATGTAATTAATAGCTCTTTGCTTCACATTTCTATCTGTTTTCTCATTTGGATTTTCCAAGAACCTTTTGATTGGATCTCTCCAATCATCAATTAAGCTTATTTCCATGACATCTATATCACCTATACTTCTCTCGACGGAGAAAGGCAAAAATCTCTTCTGTACTCTTATTAATTTTTCATATTGTCCTTCTGGAATCTTTACTCCAGAAGCAATTTGTGCCATCTGATTGGCTTCACCATTTTCTAATCTATAAATATGTTCCAATTTCACATCATCAAAATAAGACATGAAAGTTTTGACCTTCTGCAATTGTAATTCCAACAATGGATGGTTACATTTATACTCACCTGTCACCTGTCGGATCACTAGTTGTGAGTCACCTGTGATATTTAAATGTCTTATATTCAATTCTTTGGCCATTTCTAATCCAATAATCAAAGCTTCATATTCAGCTTGATTATTAGACAGAATTCTACTTTCATCTAACTGGAAAGAGAACTGTAGTAGCTCTCCTTTTGGGGAAGTAAAAACTACTCCAGCCCCAACACCTCTATCGGTCTTGGATCCGTCGAATGACATTTTCTAAGGTTTTATTTCCACTAAATGAATCTCAAATTCATCCTTTTCCAACATCATGTTAGGATGATCAGCCAAAAAATCAGCCAGTGCTTGACCCTTAACTGCCTTCTGAGGCATGTATTGTAAACAATATTCTACTAGAGCCAAAAGCCATTTACCCTGTTTTCCTCTTAGAATCGGCCTCGTTAGTATGTATTTGATAATATCCGTCTGTGCAATCACCTGTACCGTCGATGGCAACATGTAATACCTTAATTTGATTGCAGAGAAATATAGTGCTAGACATATTTTTTCAACTGGTTTATACTTTATTTCACATTCATTTAACCTTCTACTGAGGTAATATATTGCTTGCTCATGACCATTCTCGTTATCTTGAGCCAAAAGACTGCATCGTCAATATAAACTTCCATGAATCTTCCAATTAGATCATGAAAGATTACATTCATAGTTCTTTGATACATAGCACCAGCATTCTTTAATCCAAATGCCATCACAACCCACTCAAATAACCCAATATATCCTGGGCATCTAAATGCAGTTTTATGGGTATCTTCTTTGGCAATAAATATCTGATTGTAACCAGAATATCCATCGATGAAAGACAGAAATTGATGGCCTGCAGTTGCGTCCACTAGATGATCCACAATAGGCATATGATATTCTTCTTTAGGAGATGCTGTATTCAAATTTCTAAAATCGATGCAGATTCTAATTTTTCCATTTTTCTTAATTACAGGAACAACATTAGAAATCCATTCTACATATCTGACAGGCCTTATGTACTTGGCTTGGAATAATCTTTCCATCTCTTTCTTTACCCCTTTTTGCACTTCAGGAGTCATTTGTCTAGGAGTTTGTTGATATGGGACAAAATTCCCTTTGATAGGAATTTTATGTTCTACCAATGATCTATCTAAACCAGGCATATCATCATAATCCCAAGCAAAACAATCTTTAAACTCAGACAACAAATACTTCAAACGATCCTTCATTTCATCAGGCAAAGAAGCACATACATGAAGAATTCTAGGATCTTCTTGTGTCCCTACATTAAAATCCTCCAAAGGATCTTTAACTTCTACTGTAAGATCATCAAGCTTGGCAGGAGCAGCCTTGAGATCTTCCATAGCTAACTCTTTCAAAGTTAAGGGACTATCATCTATCACACACTCTGCCCAATTACAAGAAATAGGCTCATCAGCCTCTAATCTTCTGGACACAATAAAAGAAAACAGTCTTTTAAAAGTGGCTCTCAAAGTAGCCAACTCTTTATCTACCAAACTCAATATTTCACTAGACATGGGAAACTTTAGACTCAGTGCCACTAGACCTCAATATTATGTTAGGTCTAACAAAATCCTCACTCAATTCTTGCAAGCCATCTTTGATGTACTTGAGAAACTGGCTTTCAGTCAGACTTGTATTTACTGATTTCACTTCTGACTCCTCAATCTTGACTGGCCACAAGTCTTCATCATATAGACCTGCTTCCACATTGTTAGTATCCGCTTTGAATGGATGCTTATCTGCCCAATGGATCTCCATGTCTGCACCTTCCTTACTTTGCCCTTGTTTGAGAAATATCAATGCTTGATGTAAGGAAGAAGGAACACATCCATTTATATGGATCCAATCTCTGCCTAACAAGGCATTGTAATTGGACGAAGAGTCAATTACAAAGAAAGTGGTATTCATTTTCCTATTTCCGATTTGTAACTGCAAAGAAATTACTCCTTTAGCAGGTGAACACCCCCCTGCAAAGTTTCCAACTGTGACCTCTGTTGAAATCAGGTCAGTATCACTCTTATTTAATACCTTCATCATCCTTGAAGGCAAAATATTGACAATAGCCCCATTATCAATTAGAACCTTATTGATAGGTTGACCATTGATATGTAACATGATATATAAAGGCTTTAGATGCCTGACTAAAGCATCATTAGGAGACCTAAGAACAACCACATAACCAATTGCATCTTTTTCCACTCTTATGGATTCTTGTTGGAAATCCTTCTCTTGTTGATCATTTATCTTCACTATTGCATCTGTTTTATCTTCCACATCTCCTTCCAAACTAGTCGGTTGATTAGGCTTTGCCTGAAAAGTTTTTGGCAGAACCAAAACCATATTACATCATAATTTAGTAGGAGAAACTGACCCGAATTGAATGGTATTCAAAGCTTGACCAAATGAAACAGAATCAGGATTCTCTTCATTTCTGACATCTTTAGGGTCTTCCTTCATGATATCTGAACTGTCAACAGATAGTAAATCATCATCTTCATCATCCTCTAGCAATACCTGTTGAAATTCTGCTATCTTCTTTTTCAAACTTTTCTTAAATATTGCTTTCTGTTCTTTGATCGACAGAGCTGAAGTATCTGAAGGACTTGGACATTGCCCCCCAGGTCTATGGGCTAGACCTGGTTTACTGTCTTGCCCCCCAAGCTTCTCTATTTCTTTTGCCTTCTGCTTAGGCACTGCTGGTTCCCTATTCCAAACTAATGGAATTGGTTGATTAAGAACTGTTCTGGCCTTCAATTCTGGCCATTGCGTCGATTCTGCTTCCACATATGAATCCCTCCTTTCCCTTTCTGAAATCTTTCTCTACAACCTTCTTTTCTGAGTATTAGTGATGGGAGTAAACTCCCCTTCAGTTGGGAACTTTGGATGCCTCACTGTATCCCACATATGGTGTTCCATATTTGGTGGCACAACCATTCTCCCTTGATATCCACCTCTAACAAAGGGGACTCTACCTCTAGATCTCATACCCCTTTGGTACATACCTCTACCTCTAAACACAGGTGGGTAAATCAAACTTGGGTCTGGCTTCCTGGCATGGCAGGGATTACTGGATATCCTTTAAATAGAAATGGCCCATCATCTTCCCCATACCACTTGATAGACTCAGATGGTATAAACACCCCTGGATCTTCACCTCCAAAGTTGAATCATTACAACCCATTGTGTTAAACCTTATGGAACCTTTAGCATAGGTTCCATTATATTCTTTCTCTGCAATCACTTCCTCTCTAGATTTAATTTCCCTGTCACATCTTAAACAGAAGTAATTTTCAAATTTCTGTTTGACATATACTTCCTCTTCAGTTTCCATGATGTCATTTTCTTCTTGAATTCTCTTCTCAATCTGGGATGCCATCTTTCCTTTCTTTAGTCTGGCAGTCACCACATTGACATCCACTAATGGAAATGGATCAATATCAATTCCCATAACTTCTTTGTTTCCTTTGGCATATTGCAACAAACCTTTCTGAATTAGGTCCTGCACACAATTTCGAAAAGTAATACAATTATTGGTGTTGTGTCTAAAAGAATTGTGCCATTTACAGTAATCTTTTCCTTTTCTATCCTTTTCTTGAGGAATAACATGCCCTGGTGATAAAGTTAAGAACTTTTGCTTTATTAGTTCATCAAACAACTGATCTGCTTTAGACAAATCAAATGAATATTGTCTAAAATTTGCCTGATTTCTTTTATTCGGATGAGAATAAGGCATATTCACAGGTTTCTCAGTTTTTGTTAAAGTGTCACACACAATTGGAGCTTTTCCAATTACTTGGGCAACATCAATCTCTACATCTCCTTCTACATCCTGATAATATGTGCCAAGTGACTTGTTTCTCCTAATTTCACCTTCCATAAGAATAGCCTCATAACCAATGGCTTTTGAAGTGAAATCAAACAAATCTCTGAATTCAGTGCCAGTGAAGTGTTTCTTAAAGTCATAATCAAGCCCCTCTTGGGCAATTTTCACTATTTCAGATTCCGGAATATAGAAATGACACTGATTTCTAATCTTTTTGAATCTATTCATGTATTGTTCAACAGACTCCGAAGACTTTTGTTTTATCTTAGCCAAGTCCGCTACAGAAATTTCTGGTGCATGTCTAAAGAATTGAGTGTGGAATTGTTCCTCCATTTCCCTCCAAGAATGAACAGAATTTGGAGGTAAACTAATAAACCATGAAAATGCAGTTCTAGTAAGAGAATGAGGAAACAATTTTAATTTTAGAGCTTCATCTAAATCTGCTTCACCTATTTGTAGGCAAAATCTCCCTATATGCTCAACAGTTGATTGGTTCTCCTCTCCGTCGAAAAGAACCAAGTCTGGAATTCTATAATGCCTGGGAAAAGGCACATTATCAACCCAACTTGGATACGGTTTTCTGAACATGGGTTTCTCGATCCTCCTAAGTCCAGGACCATACATATCTTGCATAATATTTATGAGTTGAGCCCTCAAGTTGGGCTCTTGCATTCTTACTACTTGGTTAGTTAAGTCAGGCCTAGTTTCATATCCATATGGATGATCTGGCCTCCTCCCATTTTGATTAAGAATTGGTGGATCAAATCCATACATATTGGGGTCATTATTAGCCATATTTGGTACGTTTCGGTTATCATTCCTGTTTAAATTAAATTGCTGTCCCCCAACTTCAACATTATATGGATTTGGGTTTTGGTTTCCAACATTTCCAATTCCCATACTTATCGGAATTGCAGTTGGAACACTTTGATAAAAACTCTGATTCTGTCTAGGATTTTGATTTCCCAGTGGAATTCTATTGACTCCAGTAAAGATGGCATCAAAAGTTGGATTATCATATACCTGAGAAGAAGGTACTTCAATCACAGGGTTTAATTGCCCACTGCTTTGTCCTGGATTAACATTCACATTAACTGGCACTTCAACTGTTGGTGGAGTTATTTGATTCTGTGCTATTGCAATTTTGAATGCAGCCACCAACATTTTAGCCATCTCATCTTCTGGATTGCTCAATGTTCTTATAACTTGTTGAACCAAATTCTCTGGCTCTACCTCTGGGCCATTTGACTGGCCAATCTCGGGAATCCTCTGATTTGGACTCACTGCATTTCCTTCATTCACATCGTTTCTACCATTAACGTTGGTAGAATTGTTGTTTTCATTGTTACCATCGGCTGGTAGTTGATTCCTAGTCTTTGGTGCCATGTCTTACTTCCAAATTAGTAAGAGCCCTCCTTCTAGCGCCAAAAATTGTTTACTACTTTTCTGGTTTGAGCCGATCGACGGGTGATCGACGGAAATTGGTTTCGTGATTTGCTGGAATGTGGGTGTGGTAAGGTGGAGTTTGGTTCCTTGCCGTGTTTCAGGACTTCTCTGGAAACAAACGATGAAGTGAATGGTATATGGAAGAAGTAAAATAAATGGACTTTATTAAACTTCAGAGTAGAAGAACAATCAACCGAGAAAGTTGAGTGAACAATTACAAGTTATAGCTACTCCTAGAAAGAAAAGATAAAAGGCCCGATTGGCGTTGTTTGTGTCCCTCAATCTGTCACGATCTCAAGCATAAATAGAGGCCTTCTCTAATTTGAATTTGAATCTCCCTCCAAGGTGGCAGTTAAGCCCATTCTGACTGATCTTTTTCATGAGCAGTTGAGTTTTCCCTGGCTGATGAATTGAATTTGTAAACTGCCCACGTCGGAAAATTGCTTCCATGTCTATGAATAACTGCTTCTGGTTAGTGGGAATAACTGCACACTTCTCTTTTCAACACCTGTACATGAGTTGTCACGAGTAGCAAGTCCAAATAACACTTAGTAAATAACTGAATATGTCCCATGCATTGGCCACTCGACGGGTCAATCCTGTAACTAACGCTTTATAAATGTCCCCCATGTATTGGCCACTCGACGGGCCAGTCAATTTTACTTAATTGGGTTTGCCCGTGATATTAATTACCTTTCGAATATCTAATCATCTTTTCCTACTATGCCACATGTCGTTCATTCGACGGGTCTAAGGAAAATCACAGTAATGGAGCAAACAGGTTCAGAAAGATTTCAGTGGCGGTTGGAGTGGCATGGAGCTCGCCTGGTGGTGACCCGGTAGTGGAGGCTCCGGACTGATTTTCAAGGCTGCGTTCGGAGCTGGAACAAGGCTAGAACGGGGTTTCTTCGGAGCTGATTTTTGGACTGAAATGGGGCTGGTTTTGTGACTGGTTCGGTGGTGATTAATGGATGTTTGAATGGTGGAATGATGGATGAAGATGGTGGCTCCAACACTGGTGATGTCCGGCTCCTCCTCTCTTCTCACGCTGCTCTCTCTCTCTCTCTCTCTCTCTCTCTCTCTCTCTCTGCGCCGAAGTTGGCTGGGAAACAGGATGAAGAAAATGGAAGTATTTAATGGATATAGATTTTTGGGGGAGGATAATAACTCATGGGTAAATATGTGTTGTCACATGGAGAGGGAAATAAGGAGGAAATATGGTGATTTGTCTCCCCTCTCTGCCGGAAAAATAATGAAGGATGGGAAAGGGTTTGGTTGAAAGGAAATGCTCCGGTGCAACGCGTACACACACTAGAATAAAACACTCGTTGAGTACGCGCGCACACGATCGATCAAGGAATAAAATTTAGTGTGATAATAAAAATAATTTTTCCCAAGCAAAAATAATATTTTTTTTGGTAATTATTATTATTATTTATTAAAAATACCGGGTCTTTACAATCTATCCCCTTAAAATAATTTCGTCCTCGAAATTAAGACGTACGTTCGATTTGAAACAGTTGCGAATAATTGGCTTTCATTGTGTCCTCGCGTTCCCAAGTTGATTCTTCTCGTTCTTGGTATCTCCATAAGACTCTGACTAGGTTGATCTTTCGCTCTCGGGTAACTTTTTCTCCATGATCCTAAATTTCACCAGTTGCTCTTTAATGATCGTTTCCTCATCCAGAGTGACTTCCTCTCAATTGAGTACATGGGTGGAATGGGCCATATCTTTCCGTAGCATAGAAACGTAAAAGACAACGTGAATTTTGGCAATTTGTAGTGCTAAAGTTAGGCGATAGGTTACTTCTCCAATTTGCTCCAAGATCTCAAACGTACCAATGTGGCAAGGCGATAACTTTCCTTTCTTGACAAATTGGGTGATCCCATGGCGCAGCTTGAGCCCAAAAAAAAAAAATCACATTGAAAGTCTGTGGTCTCGTCCTAACTCTTGTACAAGCTTTGAGTGATCGTATGTCGTCAGCGTATCTCCATCAATCAGTTCTTGAAAGTTTGGTTCTTGTCTCTTACTTGATAGATTGTACTTTTCTCCAAAAGAAACAAGAAGGCGAGAATTTCCAAGAGATTTCAAACATGACTCAAATGCTCGAAGGTCATAGAACGTAATAGAAAGTACAAACAGATCCTCCTCCACGAGTACTCAAAGGTATGAGTAGTTTTGAGTTGAGTTTCAACACAAGTACAACAAGAATTAAGTTAACCGAAGTCAAACTCAATGGTTTGAAAATGAAGAATTTCATCATTGAAATAGTGATGATTAAAGGTTTAATATGTCAGTAGAACAAACAAACATTTTGGCTTCCAGATAATGCAATGGAATAAATGAGGGTTCTCCTAAGGAATATAGGTCTACCGCAATAGGTTCGGAATAATCACAAGGTTCAACGATGAAATCAAACATATTTATTTTGCACCACATTGGTCCACCGGGTTTCAGAACAACATCTCACTCTAGTTATCTAAAAAGAAAGGGCACAAGTGAAAAATAAGCAATGGCTTTTATGGCCAAAAATAGAAAAAGTCATTGATAGAATGATGATTGGATCTTACTAGCTCAAGACTGGATACAAAGCTTTAGGAGAGTGAAACAGTGCTAAAATATGTGTGTCTGACAACTCCGACAATGGAAATTGAACTATGTTTACGGAATTAGAGTTTTGAAAGATTGGAGATATATTCTGATATGATATATCAACAGAATTGTAGGTTGAGAGTGGTCCCTACACAACTAGGAACGAGAATTACTTAAATTTGTTGAAAGTACACGGGTTCAAGTTTGACGAAGATTGCTCTAAGCATGCAGTATGTAAGGGATTAGGAAGTTTAGACTCATAATTAATTGAGTAAACTGTTGACTTCACAATCAAATCTAATCAAATTAAGAAAGGTTGGAACGAGATGATCTTTACGAATAATAACTCACAGGAACAAACAAAAATCATCACAAGGATTCGGTGTTTGGAATTCACAAGGAGTTCAACGATTTGGGGTTTAGTTGAAGTTGTAACTCTAAGTATGAAGAGTCACAGTGACAAAGGTGATTTTAAGAAAAGTCATGAGAGATTGCAAAAAAACAGCGAGAGGTTATAATACAATCAATCGAATGAAATAGAGGATTAAGATGAACGATCGTCAGTAGCTCTCCTATCCCCCTTAAAGAAAACATATAACCTCTCTTGTAGAAATTGAATCTTTGGCTTCTCTGATAGCAGTTGATAGCGGTGCAAACGGCAGGTGGCCGATCCATGCTCAAAATGAAGTTAGACTCTATCATTCCTATGATCCAAAGGTCGCGAGTCAACGTAGAATTAAGCATAGACTTAAGATTCTTAACTCTTCAGTCATCATTGAATCTTACAAGAATCTTGTTCCTTGGCCAGCTTGTATGCACAAAGGTCGAGGCACATGAGGAAAACTATACGAAATGCGTTGCATTCTAGGTTACACTCAAGGTTCCCTGCTGATTTCATAGGTGTCCGAAATTATCTTCTTAGAATTTATGCCTCAAATAGATTCCATTTCAACATCACTATGGATTTGGTTGCTTTGATCATGTCTCACTAATGGTTGACCTCTCTTTGGAGTGAAAAAAGACACCAAGTAATGCAATCACCATCTTCTCGGATGTTGGTTGTTCCAGCAGCTTTTGAATTCGCTTAAACTAGGATTTCGTCGTTGTTGGGAAATTCCTTGGTAGAAAATAGGTGACTCGTGGTAGTAGAATTCCAATAGTATCATGTTTTTATCCATCAGTTTATAGGGTTGAGGGCATACGATGCTTGGAGCACAGTTGCGGCGAATCGTTTACGAAAGTTGCACAATCTCACTGCTACTGAGCGTCACATTGGGGCTTGGTTTGGCGTTCGACGTCGGGATCAACGTAAGCATGTTGATGGCGTGGGCAGCGTTGGCATTAGTGCTCATGCGAAGTTGTTAAGGGGTTTCTAACTACGGATTCATGGCAAAGGATTTTGAAATTGCAAGAATAAAACAAATCATGAATTTTTTTCCTATACAATGACATGCAAATATTTTCCCTTTCCCTTTTTCTTTTTTTTTTTAAACAAAACCCATTTTTTGTTTTTACAAAACAATTGAAAGTATTTATGCAGAAGATACCACATATCTATGCAGAAAGTGCACAAGGCCAGACATGTGATTACTACAATTAGCCATAACTGCTAGTCATACATGCAAAACTTAAATTTTCTCCCCGTACGTTCACACAATGACCCTACCCTTTCCAACTTATCTCTAATCATAGCCAAGATGAGGAAGGAAGAATATTTAATCATCTTTCAACAGGTACTTAATTTCCTAGGTAACCTCTTCGACGACCTCGATCTGTTCTCCCACGATTGTCCAGGCCTATCACATCGTCTTCGAACGAAAGCTTTTTGACCGCATTGATCGGCTTACATATACAATAAGAGCGAGTTCTTCTATCTCCTTCTTGGAGTCGTTGACTTCAGTACTTTGACGGAGTTGCTTCGGGTGACAAGACATACTTATATGCTACTCTTATAATAAAATAACATATCGTACAATAGCTAAGACAATAAGTAGATTAAGCGCATAACTACCCCAGGCAACACTCCTGGAAAATGTTCTTCTCAATCTACCCAAGGCTGAGGGTTTGAACCTAAAGCTCTGATACCATTTGTAACGCCCCAAAAATTTGGAGACATTAAAAAAATAATAAAAAGATTACTTTCACAAAAGAAATTCATAAATTTACTACGTCACCATTTCAAAAGCGTATGTCATTTTATTACAACCGTTTTGAATAAATTAAAATATTACAATTTTTCAAATAAACTTAGAAGCTTCCAAAATAGAGTCAACTTAAATTAATCAAAGTGACTATGGGCACTAAAACCAATGTTTTCAGCTTCTTCCTCAATAAGATTGAGCTCGATCGAATCGTACAACACTTCTGCTCCGTCTTCAGTACCTGACGTTCCAGTTATCAGGGCAGCATAGTACCGTAAGCGATGACGCTCGGCAGCCAAAACCCACCCGAGCCCATAACTTACAAGCAATAGGATATATAATTCACATGCATTAAAATAACAGAAAAAGAGAACAATCAACCATTCTTTCATTACTATCCTTTAACCTATGTGAAATCTCAGATCTTATCCACAGATCCATTCCTACCCATAACCTCTGGCATAAGGCACTGGTGTGGTCCGACTCCCCTTTTCCAGATCCGGATGAAAAATACCTAAGTTATGGGTGCACACACGAGCATACTCTGTCCCGGTTTGTGACACAAGCACAATACCACCCTTATGTCCCGTCCCAACATCCAAGAGCCGACCGCCACCATGTCGTACCTAGGGTTTCGTAAATCAATACTTTCAACAAATCACCATCAATCATCCACCAACACTTCAATCCCCGGATTCCTTGTCCGGAATCACAATCACAGTCTCTCACTTTATTCAATTTTCATTACTCCTCATTTCGCGTCTAAGGTGATAATCCATACATCACAACCAACCCATGAACCTATTTGTCCGATCTATCAGTACAACAACATTTCACACAGTTCAACATTTTTCGAAACATGCTCACAGGCTAACAACAATTAAGTTCGCAATAATAACAAATCATGCAATAAAGCTAAACACGTATTAATTTATCATACGTCCAATTTAATCATGCTATTCAATGATCCAACTAAATATACTAACATGCTACAACTATGTAACTGTGCGATAACACTAATCATGCGATTAAAATGAATTAAGTTATTCCTTTTATTTTCTCTTTTCTTTTTCGAAACTAAAGTCTACGATTTACTCTTAATCACGTCGGGACTTATAATCTTAGCCTTTAATATTCAAGGGTTAGATTTATAAACTAATCTAACTTGAGGGACTAAACTGTAAATATTCTGAGAATTTTTTAAATTCAGTGGCTACCATTTTCGGGAAAAACAGTGGACTTCGGCCGGCGGCATCGGAATCGAAAACTAATTAACTTCGGGGCTTACTATTAACTTTTACTACTCAAGAGTTAGATTTGTAAGCTCATAAATCCTGAGGGACTAGACTATAATTATTACAACTAATTTTTCAACTAAGTTTTCCAGAGCTACTATTTCGTTTCGGAAAAACAGAGGATCTCGGCCGGGCTCGACCGGGGACGTCGGGTTTGATTATTATCATACCGAAACACGAAACAATCAATGCGGAACATAATATATATATTTAGGGAGGTGGGTTCGGACTACCTCTCATCCGACGAAACGGGGTTCAGAAAGATTTCAGTGGCGGTTGGAGTGGCGTGGAGCTCGCTTGGTGGTGACCCGGTAGTGGAGGCTCCGGACTGATTTTCAAGGCTGCGTTTGGAGCTGGAACGGGGTTGCTTCGGAGCTGAAATCTGGACTGAAATGGGGCTGGTTTTGTGACTGGTTCGGTGGTGATTAATGGATGTTTGAATGGTAGAATGTGTTGAAAAAATGGAATTTTAACCAAAGAAAATTTGGTGGGGCCCACACCGCGTGAGGTGCGCTCAAGTGGGTTTAGATACTCTTTGCTAAAGAGTTTTAAACCAATGAAAAAATGAACAAATTCCATTGAGAGATGAATGAGAAATTGTCTCTCAAAGTGGGTTTCGAACCAACAACAGTGCACGGTTGGAGGGTCAAAGCTGGTTGATTACCAAAGTTATAACCCATGATTTTATATTCAATTTCGGGAATAATAACTGTATCAGTTTTATTCCTGAATTGAATTACGAAATCAATTCCCCTATTGATTGTATAGGCTCCTCCATGAATATCATATTGATGGCAGAGGCTCCTCCTTCAGCTATAAAAGGAGAGCTCTACTTTTGGTTTCAACACACCTCAAACAATCAAAAGCATCTCTGCAATACAATTGTTCTTTTCAAGAAAGAGAGTACAGACACAAGTTGGTTCGACGGGTAGTCTACGGCGGTGCTCCGGCGACTGAGTGGTAACCGAGTCAAACACCGACACAACCTCCAGCTCCGGTGAGGCGACGAATTTGTCTTAAGGGCACCGTTGTACAAAACGGGTCTCGGTTTGCAAATTCTTGATCCTTTACAGTTCATGTTTTATTTACTGTAATTTTGTGTTCAAGTTGTAAATCTCTAAATTTGTAATTTCCAGAAATTAGTGAATTTCATTATTGTTTTCCGCACTATTTTCCTACAATCTTAAGACAAATCCTGGAAAAATAGTGTTTCCTGTTGAAAACAGTTTACGAATTTTTCTGGGAATTGTTACCAAGGTTCACGCATCTATTTTCAAATCGGTTTTCTGTGTTAACAGATTGGTTTTCAGTCAGTGGGTTTCTTTCTTTAAAAAACACTGTTGAGATTTTGGTGACCGTGACCATATTATTATAGAGTCAGAGCATTCTAGTTAGCATCAATTTTTAGAAATTGTTTTAATTAGCATGTTCATTGGCTAAAATCTTTGCTATTTGGTAGTGGGTTTTGTGCTCGACTTCATTTGATAATTGGCATGCAGTAACGTAGTTTCCTACCTGTCTAGAATTTCAAGCTGCCGCTGAGTTGTTGTTTCTTTTTTTTTTTTTGGGTAAATCGGCTTGAAATAAAAAGAGGAGAATCGACTACAAGGGGCATACCCCAGGAGGAAAAAAAGGAAAAAAGAAAAGGAAAAAAAACGTAACCTAGATACAGAGAAAGCCTACTCCAATCGGCTATATAGGACTAGAATAAAATGAAACATCTGTTTCCTATCCATCTATTAGAGGGAAACAAAACAGATGGCAAAAGATTACAAATAGTGCAATCCATGAAACTTAAACGAGGATCCAGAGCATAAGTCACCAACTGAAATAGATCCGTCAGCCATGGAACTTACAGAATTTCCATGGCCTCTGTCAGAAATCGCCTATATCGCCCTACATGTCAGAGCTCTGTCCATTTCAGTAATTTTGCTACTATCTCAAAAACAGTTGTTGTTTCCCCATCTCTTCTAGATTAATTAGTATCTCGGTTTCGATTTTTATATTAATATCAGTTGAGTACTGTGGTTTTTGCATAATCAGTACCTGGGGTATTGTTATAAGTTTATTGACTTGTCAAAGTTGCTATTAGTCTATAATTGGTTTTGCATCTGTTCAAGCAGTAGTGGTTTGTTTAAACGTGTACCTCTTTGTTTCTTCTGACATCATTGGAAATTATTGTATGTTTCTGTATCGCATGCTAGTATAGCACAGTGGTGACTCGTTTATGTGCTAGTTCATTGGTTGGATTGACTCACTAATTTGTTCTTTACTGTTCAATACATGGTTTGAATTTTGGACAACTAGTTACTACCTTTCTACTGATTTTGTAGAACATTCTGTGGCCAGTTACAGTTTCGGGTAAAAAAAAAAATTTGTTACATTTTTTTTTCCGTTTGATACTTAAAAGCAGTATATATTTGTTATATACTTTCATTGCTAGACCAGATTGAAGAATCATGCTTGATTGACTTTTCAAACGTGTAAATTTCTTGTAACAGTAAAGGGATTTTATAGTAAAGAACTAGTTTCTGTAACTGATTTTGATTTTTCAAAGGTTTATAACTTTCGGCCCAGTGTTAAATTTTGGTACACTACTGCTACAGTGCAGAGTAATTTTTCCCTTGGTCATTATTTCCGAGAATAACAGTTTTGTTGTACTAGTTTTAATCCTGATAAATGCTAGTCATTGGATACATTCAGTAGGAGATATTCATAGGCAACAGTAAAATTGACCATTTTATATGGTGCATTGAATACGTGGATATAAATCTTTTGACTCTTCAAAGTTTTGCATATCTGGGATCAGGGAAAGGTTTTTTCCCGTTATTGTATATCAGTGCACATTCCTTGTTGTGGCCAATAGACTTTATTAGTTCATCTCTTATATTTGACTGCGGACTAACTTTCTGTTTCTCAGAACGATAGCAGATATTCAGAATTTTGACGCTACTGTTTGTTAAACAGTGATCAATTGTTTCTAGATTACTTATTACTCTCGGTTTTTACCAATTTCAGTCATTATAGTTCAAGAGATTTGACTATTTGTGCTATCATTTCTAATATTAAGATCTTGATACTAATTGACGTTTGATTTTAAATTTCAGAAAAGATGTCGACTGAAACTGGGAATGGAACTGGAAATGGAAATGGCAACGGGACCCCAAGTGGCAACAATGGGCAAACTCCTGTGACCTTGGCTTAGAATCCTCCAATCTTAACAGCAGTGCGTGCGGTTCCTGTGAACCACGGGAAGAAATCCGAGAAATTCACTGGTGTGGATTTTAAGAGGTGGCAGCAAAAGATGCTGTTTTACCTCACGACTCTGAGCCTTGCAAGGTTTTTGAGTGAGGATGCACCTGTCGTTGCTGAAGATGAGCAAGACATGCAAGTCCTGAGGGACCAAATCACTTGGAAAGAGAACGATTATCTGTGCAAGAACTATGTTCTGAATTGCTTGCACGATGCACTTTACAGCGTGTACTGTGTGAAGAAGTCGGCTAGAGAACTATGGGAGTCCCTAGACAGAAAGTACAAAACCGAGGATGCCGGATCAAAAAAATTTGTCGTCGACCGGTTTTTGGACTACAAAATGGTGGACTCAAAGACTGTGATCAGTCAAGTCCAAGAACTCCAAGTGATCTTGCACGAAACTGCTACCGAAGGGATGCTGTTGTGTGAGCCTTTCCAAGTGGCATGCATGATAGAAAAGCTGCCCCCTGGTTGGAAAGACTTCAAGTTGTACTTGAAGCACAAACGAAAGGCTATGACTATGGAGGATCTAATTGTTAGGCTCCACATTGAGGAGGACAATAAGATGGCTGAAAGGAGGGTAGGGAGCACCAACACCGCCAAGGCTAATGTTGTGGAACATGGCCAGTCTTCGGGAACGAAGGAGCATCAGTCTGGAAAGCAGTCTGGGAAACAATCTGACAAGCAAAAAGGCAAAGAGGTCAAGCTGGGACCTAAAGGAGGCATTGCCAAGAAAAAGTTTCAGTTTCAAGGCAAGTGCTTCAATTGTGACAAGGTTGGGCACCGTGCTTCAGAGTGCACCAAGCCTCCGAATCCAAGGGCGCGCGCGCATTTGGCAGAATTGGAGGATGACTCTGATGTCAACCTGTCAACCGTGGTCTCTGAGGTGAACTTGGTGGGGTCAAACCCTCAAGAGTGGTGGGTTGATACTGGAGCTACCCGCCATATTTGTTGTGACAAGAAGATGTTCACCTCCTTCGAGCCGGTTACAAACGGCGAGAAGTTGTTCATGGGGAACTCTGCAACCTCTGAGGTGGAGGGTCAAGGCAAGGTGATCTTAAAGATGACATCTGGCAAGGAGCTGACTCTCAACAATGTCTGTTTGTGCCAGACATTCGCAAGAACCTGGTGTCTGGTTCTTTGCTGAGCAAGCATGGCTTTCGCATTGTGTTTGAAGCGGATAGGGTGACTGTCACCAAGGTTGGGGTATATGTGGGAAAGGGCTATATGACCGGTGGTTTTTTTAAGCTCAATGTAATGACTGTAATTCCACGTATTAATAAAATGAAATCCCCAGTTGCTTACTTGCTTGAGTCTTCCAATTTGTGGCATTGTAGACTAGGTCATGTTAATTATGATACTTTGCAAAGGTTAATTAACTTAGACCACATTCCATCTTTCCAGATTGATAGAAAACACAAGTGTGAGACTTGTGTTGAAGCCGAATTGACCAGGTCTTCTTTTCAAGCGGTTGAAAGAAGCACTGAGCCATTGGATTTAGTTCACACTAATGTGTGTGATCTAAAGTATGTCCAAACGCGAACTGGTGGAAAGTATTTTATTACTTTTATCGATGATAGCACCAGATATGGCTATGTGTACTTGCGTAATGGCAAGGATGAAGCTTTGGACAAATTCATTCTTTATAAGAATGAAGTTGAGAATCAACTTAGCAAAAAGATTAAGGTGGTGAGAAGTGACCGAGGTGGTGAGTATGAATCACCGTTTGGAGAATTCTATGCACAACACGGAATTATCTACCAATCCACTGCACCTTATTCCCCTCCGCAAAACGGAATTGCTGAACGGAAAAATCGTACCTTGAAAGAGATGATGAATGCTATGTTGATAAGTTCTGGGTTGCCACGGAACTTGTGGGGGGAAGCTATCCTCACCGCAAATTACATACTTAACAAGGTACCTCGCAAGAAAGTCAATAAGACTCCTTACGAGATGTGGAAATGTAGGAAGCCTACCTACAGTTACCTTCGAATGTGGGGGTGTCTCGCAAAGGTAGCTATACCTCCACCTAAAAAGGAGAAGATAGGGCCAAGGACTGTTGACTGTGTGTTCATTGGTTACGCACAAAATAGTACTGCCTATCGGTTTCTTGTGTATGAATCTGAGATACTAGATATTCACAAGAACACTATCATGGAATCTAGGAATGTGACGTTCTTTGAACACATATTTCCTTATAGATTTATAAAAGAGTCAAGTTCCGTGAAGCGGACTTTGGAGACTGCATATGAAAACAGTCAAAGCCAAGAGGACGAAGTTGAGGTTGAGCCAAGACGTAGCAAACGGGCTAGAACGTCAACATCCTTTGGTCCAGACTTCCTAACGTATCTGTTAGAAAGTGAGCCTCGAACATTCAAGGAAGCTGTGAGCTCTCCTGAGGGTCCTTTATGGAAAGAGGCTATTAAGAGTGAAATTGATTCCATTCTACAAAACCATACGTGGGAATTGGTGGATCTTCCTCCTGGTAGTAAGCCTTTGGGCTACAAGTGGATTTTCAAGAGGAAAATGAAGGCAGATGGATCAATCGATAAGTACAAAGCTAGGCTTGTCATTAAAGGATATAGACAAAAGGAAGGCCTAGACTACTTTGATACTTATTCTCTTGTCACCAGGATTACATCCATTCGAATGATAATCTCAATTGCAGCTCTGCGAAATATTGAGATACATCAAATGGATGTGAAGACAGTTTTCCTAAATGGCGATTTAGATGAGGAAATCTACATGGAACGACCCGAGGGTTTTTTCGCGCCAAGTCAAGAAGGGAAAGTCTGTAGACTTGTTAGATCTTTATATGGTCTAAAACAAGCACCGAAACAATGGCATGGGAAATGTGACAATGCTATGATGTCAAATGGTTTCACAATCAACGAGTGTGACAAATGTGTATATGTCAAAGACACAGACGAAGGGTACGTCATTTTGTGTCTCTACGTTGATGACATGCTCATTGTTGGTAGTAACGATAAGATTATCAAATCTACCAAGAAGATGTTAAACTCGAAGTTTGACATGAAAGATATGGGTCTTGCAGATGTAATACTAGGTGTTAAAATCACTAGAACATCTGATGGACTTGCACTATCTCAGTCTCATTATGTCGATAAGATTCTTGAGAAATTCAGCAAGTCTGATATGAGTATAGCAAGGACTCCTGTGGATGCGAATCTCCACTTATCCAAGAATGTGGGGGTAGGGGTATCCCAATTGGAGTATTCTCAGATAATTGGGAGTCTAATGTATCTGATGAGCTGTACAAGGCTTGACATAGCCTATTCAGTTAGTAGACTGAGTAGACACACGAGTAATCCAGGGCATGACTGGAAGGCGATAGTGAGAGTACTACGCTATTTAAGGCATACTCGTGATTTGGGACTGCACTACACTAGATATCCAGCAGTATTAGAAGGGTACTGTGATGCAAACTGGATATCAGATGTGAAAGACTCGAAATCCACGAGTGGATATGTCTTTACACTTGGTGGTGCAGTAGTCTCTTGGAAATCTTCAAAACAGACGTGTATAGCACGTTCTACGATGGAATTTGAATTCATTGCTTTAGATAAAGCAACTGAAGAGGCGGAATGATACGTCATTTTTTAGAAGATATTCCAAGATGGTCAAAACCTGTGCCAGCAATTTGCGTCCATTGCGATAGTCAATCAGCAATAGGAAGGGCACAAAGTAATATGTATAATGGTAAGTCTAGACATATCCGTCATAGACACAATACCATTAGACAATTAATCTCAACTGGGGTTGTTACTATTGACTATGTGAAGTCAAAGGACAACATTGCGGATCCGCTAACCAAAGGGTTAAACAAAGAGCTAGTTGAGAAAGCATCGAAGGGAATGGGGTTAAAGCCTACTACGCTCGTGTTACCATAAAGGAAACCCAACCTAGCTGACTGGAGATCCCAAGATCTAGGTTCAATGGGACAACCTACTTGCGAGTAACGGAGAACGATCACTGTGGAGACATGCTCTCTTGCTCATTCCTATGGTGCGAAACAGTGATGCCTGCAAATGGAAACAGGTTAAGTGTTGGCTTTTATGACTCTTATGCGCTGGAATGTCAGGCGGGGCATAGCAGGATACCCTTTATAAGAAGGTCACGTATGTGAGTATGAAGTGGGGCTGCTTCTTTGAGAATTTAGAAAGGCAAAATTCTCGAGAAAATACTTGCAGAACCAGGAAGGGGTGTCATGGCCAAAACGAACCCAACAGTGAGAACTAAACTGTGTTAGGAGGAGTTCCGTGTGATGCTTGTTGTCTCGGTTTACACAAACGGCAGAACAGTTCAAGACAACATGTTCACTGGTCAGCCAGTAAATCCAATAGGCACTCATAAGGGAAGATTCCAGGCCAAAAGCTACCTATCCTATGCGGAATTTTTCCATTGTACTCTCTCTCGTGTCAGCTTTGTCTCTCGAGTCGGATTTAGCCAATTTCATTCATGTGGGGGATTGTTGAAAAAATGAAATTTTAACCAAAGAAAATTTGGTGGGACCCACACCGCGTGAGGTGGGCCCAAGTGGGTTTAGATACTCTTTGCTAAAGAGTTTAAACCAATGAAAAAATGAACAAATTCCATTGAGAGATGAATGAGAAATTGTCTCTCAAAGTGGGTTTCGGACCAACAACAGTGCACGGTTGGAGGGTCAAAGCTGGTTGATTACCAGAGTTATAACCCATGATTTTATATTCAATTTCGGGAATAATAACTGTATCAGTTTTATTCCAGAATTGAATTACGAAATCAATTCCCCTATTGATTGTATAGGCTCCTCCATGAATATCGTATTGATGGCAGAGGCTCCTCCTTCAGCTATAAAAGGAGACCTCTACCTTTGGTTTCAACACACCTCAAACAATCAAAAGCATCTCTGCAATACAATTGTTCTTTTCAAGAGAGAGAGTACAGACACAAGTTGGTTCGACGGGCAGTCTACGGCGGTGCTCCGGCGACTGAGTGGTAACCGAGTCAACCCTGGGAGACAAACACCGACACAACCTCCAGCACCGGTGAGGCGGCGAATTTGTCTTAAGGGCACCGTTGTACAAAACGGGTCTCGGTTTGTAGTTTCCTTTCTATTGAATGGATTATATTTGTTTAGAGTCATGTTGACCCGGTGTCTTGTTGTGATTTTCCATAATGCAGGAATGTAACCCGTGAAGTAATAAAATATCTAGAGTTTTTCGTTCATCATTTGCAAAATGAGGATCTTGGAGTTCACAACTTGTTGCTCTCTCTCTCTCTCTCTCTCTCTCTCTCTCTCTCTCTCTCTCTCTCTCTCTCTCTCTCTCTCTGCCCGACCGTCCACCCATCCTCGTATTTAATGGATATAGATTTTTGGGGGAGGATAATAACTCATGGGTAAATATGTGTTGTCACATGGAGAGGGAAATAAGGAGGAAATATGGGGATTAGTCTCCCCTCTCTACCGAAAAAATAATGAAGGTTGGGAAAGGGTTTGGTTGAAAGGAAATGCTCCAGTGCAACATATACACACACTAGAATAAAATACTGGTCGAGTACGCGCGCACACGATTGATCACGGAATAAATTTTAGTGTGATGATAAAAATAATTTTTTTCCGAGCAAAAGTAATATTTTTTTTTGGTAATTATTATTATTTATTAAAAATACGGGGTCTTTACAAAATAAATGTCTATTTTAAAAAATCAACATAAAAAATTGTGCAACATTACTTTTTCCTAATTTCTTTTCTGCACAATGTAGGAGCAAATTGAGAAAATCAGTACTAATTATATTTTTCATCAGTGTACTCATAAAAAAACTCGCTTTCCCATAAGGAGCACGTAAATTAGGAAGAAAGGGAGTAATAATTTCAGAAAGGTATACCTGCTAGGATTAACCAAAGTAAAAGGGTTTCGGACGCAAGTATACGACTATATGGTCACCGACTCACCAGACTCACCACCATGGTATAACAGTGGAGAAACTTTTTTGTATACTTGGTATACCAACACCATTGGTATCTCTTCCCGTCCGTTTTTTAATTTTTCGGTCATTTTCGGATCACATTGAATGATCGACTCCATTCATTTTGTAGAGTTTGGCGATAACCTTAAACATACCAAAAATCGTGTTCATCGGATTTTTTTAAATACATGATCGGCACACATGAAAATTGAAGAAAATCAAAATTGGATCCAAAACCACACTGAATCAGAACCCAGTTTTGTTTTTTTTTGCAATTTTCACGTGTGGCGATCATATATTAATTAAAATCCGATGAACACAATTTTTGATATGATTATGGTTCTCGTTGAACTCTACAAAATGAACGGAGTCGATCATCCAAGTGTGATCGGAAAATGGCAAATTGAAAACGGACCGGAGGGGATACCAAAGGTGTTGGTATCCCCGGTATACAAAAAAGTTTCTCATAACGGTGAGCGAATTATTCTTGGGGAGTGATATCTTCACTCCCCTTTTTACTTATCACTCTTTTTAGGCTCCGTTCCGGAAATAAAAATAAGTACTTATTTTTTAAGAATGCAATTTTAAGTTCAAAAATTATGTGTTTACGCAAATAATTTTCCTATCACTATGGATCTTGTTTGATAGATCTCATTGAGATCTTTGATATGCAGTGCAAAAAATTGAAAAATTATTTTTTATTTATATTATTTTTTAGTTTAAAAATGTGAAATAAACTGCTTATTTTTTAAGAAGGTTTCTGGAACGGAGCCTTAGTTTTACTAAATCCTTAAAAATCGGTTCCTCAATATCGTATCCTGAAACAAATCAGCACTATGTCTTCTCGGGGGAAGGATCCAGTCCAATTTGTTCAGACTAGTTTGGTTCATTTTTTGCATTCGAACTGTCCAAAAGTGTTTTGGCGGCTCAAAATACCCTAAATACCCCAAACAAATTTGAGTCGTCCAAAACATTTTTGGACGACTCGGATGAAAAAAATGGACCAAACTGGTCCGAATGAACTGGACTGGATCCAATCCCGTTTTCTCGATACTATGAAACCTAGTGCGAAACCAAGCGTGTGCGTTGCGTATGCCTGTCACTAGCTACCCCTATTTCCGTGTATTCCAAGAGAGACAGAGAGATAAGCAACAGGCAGCAAAATTGAAAGGTTAGCCCGAGTTCAGTGTGGGTTTGTCATTGATTAAGGTTCTATTTTTGGGATTAAGACGTAAAAAAAATATTTTTTGTGAATCTTTAGGTCCGAAATAGATGACTTAGCTTTTGACTAAATTAGATAAAGGGTTAATTGAGGTCAAATGCACATAAGCTCATCAGAATACCGTGACCATCGAGAGAAAAAAGAAGAAGATAAAGGTTAGTCTACTGCAAGGTTCGATGGGGGTGAGACCGTGAGATTGTGAGTTTACATACGACCAAAGCAGAAAACGATAACTTCACGTGTACGGTTGGAGACTGGGACACCGGCCCCCATCCCACCCACACATGACTTGTTTCCGCCACTCCCGCGTGGGTCCCAATTTGGGGGTTCCTAATTCCTAAAGAGTGGGTTTAGGAAAGATTCATAATGCGCGTGCGGGTACTTCGAGCGCGGGCAGGAGGAGCGTGAAAGTATTTTTCAAAATTCTACCAAACAATTGAAACTCGTGATTGTGAGAATTGAGAGTGCGAGCGTAGATTGAGAAGTGCGGGAGTGAACGCCATTTTAAAAAATTACTCTCTCTGTCTTGTAAAGTTAGTCTCCTATGAAACTGTGTGCAATTTTCAAGTTTAAAAAAAAATGTACTTACCGAAATAATTTTTTTGGTGCAATATGAATCTTGTTATAGAACTTGATAAGATCTTTTGAACGGTGCAAGAAAATTCAAAAATTAATTTAGTAAATATATTATTTTTAAATTTGAAAATTACGCGTAATTTCGTTGGAGACCAATTTTATAACCAAGGGAGTATCATATGTGACTAAGGGTAACACCTGCCACACCCAAATGAATAAAGCAAAACGCGTCGAAGTCTGGTACAGTCCATGACATTGAATCTATGAAACTATTCATAAAAGATATTGGACGGTCCAGAAACATACTATACGAAGATAGTAGTATTAAAATACAGAGTATTTGGAATGGAGAGAGTACTTAATTTGTACTTCTTGGACCCAGTAGAGAGGTCTATATAGCCAAGCCTGCTAAAAGTGTTCAAACTATGCGGAATGTTTTTTCAGCTTCTACAATTTGGAAATTGAAATAATTATGTGAACTCATTTTTTCCTAACTCTTCATTCTTAGTTATTTTATATATATATAAAATAAACACCAACATCGTAAGTAATGACAAATTCACTGAGCTCAGACAGAATTTTTGGCTCGTTAGTAAATGAGCAAAGCTTGAGGAAGCCATAGTTCGACTCATGTAGATAAGTTCCGCTCATACATATAGACTCAGTTCGTTAAAAAGGCTCATTTTAGTACTCGAACCTGCACAAGCTCCCAAATACTACTTAAGCTTGGCTCAAATATTTGAACTCGATTTGAGCAAGAGCATACCTAGAGTTAGCTAAATTTCAAACAAGCCAAGCTCGAAAAGCTCAACTTGACTCGACTCATTTAACCCCACATTTAGCATTACATTTTTCATTCTGGTTCTTTGAAAGTTGTATTCATGTAGGAGTACTTGCGACTTGCCAGAGTATTAATTACTGCTGAGCTAAAAATAATTTTTTTTTTATCGGCAAAATTTTTTATTAATCTTCGAATTCAAAAATACAAAATTATAATTGGCTTATCTAGTTACTTTTTAGTCGCTATAGTTATGGATTTATTTCAATTTGGTCCTTATAGTTTTGTATTCGTGCACATGGATTTTGATGCTTCTAGAGATTCCATTTTGCATTCTTCCAAAAAAATAAAAACAAAAATAAAGATTGCATCTGGAAAATCTACTTTTAGCTTTTTGACAATGGTCACAATCACTCTTACATCTAGTGAATCAAAGATGAAAAAAAAGATGGAGATGGACACTCATATCCTTGAGAAAAGCGCAGATGAGTTACATCAAAGGAGTGAGAGATGTATTATTGCAACAAAAGCTTCAGCTTAGTTCATTTTTAGTGACACTCATTTCTCTGCAGTACAACTTGTGATCTTGGGCTGGACTGGGGGGAGCTACTGTCCCTTCAAGGAACAACAGCGTTATGGAGATGGACACTCAAATCCTTGAGAAAAGCGCAGATGAGTTACATCAAAGGAGTGAGAGATGTATTATTGCAACAAAAGTCTCTGCTTAGTTCATTTAGTGACACTCATTTCTCTGCAGTACGACTTGTGAGCTTGGGCTGGACGGGGGGAGCTGAAGGGACAGCAGCGTGCTGTCCCGGCCGAGGGGGTCCTGCTTCAATTTTGCTCTGATAATCGAAAACGTTCACCTCTTAGAGCTCGTCAACTTGAATAATTATGCAAAAAATCAGTTTGATCAGATATCATTAAGTGTTTGATCGGAACACACATAACTTGCCAATAATGGGTTCTAGTAGATTTGATCCAGTGTTTCGGATCCATTCTTTTCAAGACAAAATGGTTTCGATTAGCCACTTAATGATATCCGATCGAGCTCTACGAAGTGAACGTTTCCAATTATTAGAGCGAGACCGGAGCACGATCCCTTTGGCCAAGACAGCAGGCTGCTGTCCGTTCAGCTCCCCCAACTCCGCTTGGGCTTGTGTATGGCTATTTTCCTCTTTTTAGAAAGCTACTGCCACAAATTTTGTTCTGTACATCAACATGCCTTTTTCTGCCTTACTGGTTGAATCATGGAATTTAATTCCATAGGGATTTGCAATTAGAGGCGTAAATGAACCGAGCAGCTTGAATTTTTGGCTTATTTAGTAAACGAGCCGAGTGGAATGACAAAAGCTCGATCGGCTCGTTAAGAGAGGCTTGGCTTGATTAAAAAGATTCGTTTAGTAAATGACTTAGCTCGACTCGTTAAGACTCGAACCGAGCTCAGTTTTTTGACTCATTTAATAAACGAGCCAAGCTCAAACTCGACAAAATTTAGCTCGGCTTAGTTCGATTATAGCCCTACTTGCAACCCTAGCCATACCCCAACTTCTGAAGATTCTCTTCATTCGAATCATACCCGACTTTCAAAACTCCCGTACTCCTACTATATTTGACCCTCTTGAGCACCAAAAGAAAGATCTGGAGTACTGGAGCAGTTACACAAAAAATATTGCCAAAAGTCCTCAACAAATGCAGCAGCGGTAGTTCAAGGGTATTGATGAATCAGCTTTGTATCTGCTCCCGACCTGTTCCTGCAAATACAACGTGAGAGATAAAGTCACCGGTGTGGTGGCGTGCCGACCACCCTCCGATGCCTAAGTCAGTAGAGAAAGTGATAGATGGAGGAGGAATTGAGATTCACAGGCGTTAATTGGACGTACCTCAGCTGAAACTCTACCGTCACTTTTATAGGCATTTTGTGGGAGGTTGAGTCCTAGTTGGACTGTGTTCCGGAGATCCATTGGTTATCCGAATGGTGATCGTGGAGTCCGGCCTTAGCTAGGACTCCATACTCACCTAATTTTGGCCGAGAATCATTATCCTTGGGATCATCATATATATCTTATCTGTATTTCCTCCTTTATCCCACATGGGATATCTTCCATATGGATAAGTACACTGCATGAGCGTTACTTGCCCTTGGCTGGGCTTCTGAGCTGATCCTTGGATCATGGTCCAATCCAGTACGACGGAGCTGGACCTTTGATTAGTTCAGCTCCGCCTTGCGGACCGAGCTAGCTTACTTGATGTACTTCCTGATGGTGGCAAGCGAAGCTGACAGTGTTACTCCTGCTCGCTTCTTTCTCGGTGGGCTCTTGAGGTCTTTCCTACTTATCGGGTACTCCCCTGTTTCCAAGCTACAACTCTGGTTTGGAGGTTGGGAACATATACTAGTCTTGCATGGCGGTTACCGCTTTTTACTTTTGTGGGCGGTTTTAAATGCATGGGGTCACGTGGTGGGCCAGGTGTCTTAATCCTGACTTTCCTGACTCTTGGAGGTGGACGACGGCGATCAAGGAGTTATTCTCGGGATTGAGGCTCATCGCTTAAACTCCCCTGCTTACTTAGATCATCTTCTCATTAGGGAAGTTCCAGAGTTCGTAGGGGCGACTTTTGCTGGGAAATTTTTCCGTGATTTCTCCTTCGCCGTTGTGCTTAGAGCCCACCTCACCTAGGTACGCTCCTGTTCTTCTTGCTGTTCTTCTTCTTTCATGTTAGATTTTTCTTTTCCTGGTATAGGGATTCTAAACCCCATATGGGCTACTCTTGGGGAGTTTATTTACGTTAGGGTAGCCGGTTTCGTCTCTGTCAACCCTGTCCCTCCCGTTATCGAAAGTTTTGCACCTTACTCTATTGTGCTTCAGGACAGGGTTTTTCGGGATCTTTCTGAATTATTAGCCTCCTCACACCCACAATCACCTCCCGGAACCTTAATGTCGGAAGGTCCTCTCGATTTTTCCTCGATCCTCCGAGAAAAGCCGATGGTGGATGAGGAGACCCCGTTACGCCGTGGTAATGTGACTAGGGCCCCGTCTTCTATGGGCCAATCTATCGGCGCCAAGTCTGCGTCCCCTTCTTCTTCGAAGGGGCCTGGTAGGGTTCCCACTTTTTCTGGTTCTACCATTCCTTCTACAATTACAAACGAGGAGTTGGCAGTTCTTAGGGTTAGGTTTTTGATTCCCTCCTCCGTAACCCTTTGGAAACCCTCTGAGATTGAGCAAGCCTGTTCTTATGTTGAGAACGAAACATGCATTTATGTCGGGGCCTTAGAAGGAGGTCTTCGATTACCCTTTCCCGCCGTGACTAGGGAGGTGCTAAGTTTCTTGGGTTTAGCGCCGGGCCAAATCGTTCCCAACTCATGGCGTTTGCTGATTGGTTGTGCTGCTCTTTGGGGAGCCATGTCTGATGGTATAACTCCTTTAACGAAAGGTCCTTTCCTCAACCAATTCTTGATAAAAGAAGCTCCTGGGGGTACAGGTTGGTATTATTTCACTAAGAGACCTGGAGGAGGAGAGTTGATTACTGATCTTCCGAGTGTTCATAAAAATTGGAAGGATAAGTTTTTCTTTGTTGGAGGAGACGGTTGGGAACTCCCAAGTTGGGAAATTGGGTCCTACACCCAGCGTGTCCCCAACAGATGGGGGGAGCCCGTTGCAAGTTGTAAGCTGTAGCTTCCTTTTCCCTTTTGAATATTATCACTAGTTCTTTATTCTTAAGGGTCTTTGCTTTCTTGTCGTGTAGCTCGTGCCTTATTTTCGTTGACCCCTGCCACCGGAGCGGAACTGAAATTGGCCTGGAGCTACGAAATCCATAGCTGGGATTTGCTTGTGTCCCCAGAATCCTTGGCCACCTATTTGCTAGGTCCGAAAACATCTCATGAGGCCTTAGCTCTTTTGAGAGGTATTCCCTGTTTTTACGTGATTGTTGATCCTTCCGCTGACTTTCTCATTGTTTTCACATTTTTCTTTTCAGAGGAAGAGGGTGAAAATAAAGAGATGGCACCAAAAATGGATAAGAATCTGTTGGCTCAACTAAAAGCCGAGCGGGCAAAACAGTCACCTGGGGGTGTGGCTCCAAAAAGGAAGAGCTCTCATCTCCAGAAGGAGCTAAATGTTGATAGCTTCCTAGCTGCTGATTTTTCAAAGGACCCTGCTCTTGACTTAGTGGTTGAGCCGTCTGAGGAGGGAGGTGTCGAAAAACTAAAAAAGAAAGGGAGGGGTCCAGCCGTGGATGGTGCCCCTTCCAACAAGAAGATGAAGGTTTCCGTTGGCCTTTCTACACTTGGCAATTTTGAGGAAGCTTTGGAGCGTGCTTCTGGACTGCTGTTAGCAGCTGATGAGGATTCAATAGCGGAGATGTCTCTCCAGGCTGTGGGGGAGCATATGCTGGTTGAGCATGCCATGGTAAATTCTCATTCCATACTTTTCTATAATTGGATTTTGTGATCATTTCATTGTTAACCCCTTCCTCCCTTTTTCAGGCCATGGCCCGTGGTCAGTTCCTTGTTTCCCAGAGCCAAAGCTTAGGGATGTAGGTGGCTGGTCTTACTGAGACCAACGTGAGGCTCTCCAGGCATGGTGCTTCCATGGCCGCCCAGCTTCAGAAAACGACAGATGAGAGAGACGCTGCCCTAAAGTCAAAAAGGGGACTGGAGGAGGAGAGGGATACCGCCGTGGCGACTGCCCGAAGTCTGGAGCAGAAGATCCTTGATTGGGGCAAAGAGGTGGAGAATTACAAGGCCGCGAGCTTGGGGATGCTGGAGAAGGTCAAGAATGCTCGTAAGGATGCCATCGAGCTCTTTCTGCAATCCCCTGAATACCGTCAGGATATTACCCAGCAATATTTTGATGGTTTTGAGGCCATGAGGAGCCAGGCAGCTGTTGCTTTCCCACATTTGGACTTTTCCAAATTTGAGGTTGATGATAAAGAGGGGCCCTCATGCGTTGACGGAGGGAAAAGCGAGGACGAAGGTGATGACGCGGTGTCCAAAGATACTTCCATTCCCAGCTCTTCCATTGCATCCCTCCTTCAAACCCCAGAGAAAGTTTCTCTGTCACTGGATCCTCTGAACCCTGCTGCAACATCTCCTGGGCCATCATTTAGTGATTGTCAGGCTGTTGATGGCTCCTCTCTAGGCCTCTGATTGGCCTTTTAAAAACATTCGTTTTGTTGGGTCTGTAACTAATACTTTCTGAATACTTTCGTACTCTCGTACTAGCTTAGGAGTGGCCTTAGTTCTGGATTAGTCGGTTTGAAAACATTATTTCCTTGACAGGTGGATGATCTTTTAGGATCATGTTTTGGGAGCCTCGTAGGGGCTATTGATTTCAATGATATGGCAGGTACTGGTCTTTAACCGGAAGCGTGCTTTCAGTTTTAAGCCAGATTTCGTGGTATTTTTCATGCATGTGTATTAACTATATGCTAATTCCTACTTTTATAATGGTTTAACCAAATACTTGTACTTGGTCTATTCTGAACATTCTATTGCGTAGCCGTGTTATACGTCTGTTTGAAAAGTTGCTTGCTTGAATAGTTTAACCATGAGGTTGGAAATTTTCCTTGGCCTCTTGGTTTATACTACACCTTTAAGCCTGGAATATGCTTCTCACGCTTATTATACTATGCCTGTTACTCCCCTAAGTGTATTAATTGTTTGCGTCCAAACAATTGAGACACTTATTGATACGTCCCGTGGGGCTTTAAGTGGGTGAGTCATGAGACCGTAAATAAAGTAGGGGTGCTACATAAGTTGAGCTTGGAAATTTTCCTGAGCTGTTTTAACTTTGCATAGCCTTAATACTTCTTGAGCTTGGAAATTTTTCCAAAGCTGTTTAATTTGCATAGCTGTGCTATGTCTTTGAGTTTGAAAATTTTTCCAGAGCTGTTTAATTTGCATAACCGTACGTTTGCTAAGCTCTTTAATTGCATAGTCTTGCTACGTCTGCTGAGGAAGTGATATTTTACTCCCTTGAGTATATAATTGGTTTGATTTTCAAAAAGAATTAATATACTTACTTAAATTCTACTGTAAAGTGGCACAGCTTAGCAAGACGCGTGAGGTTTGCTTTGGAATAAGAGCCGTGTATGTTCAAAAGGCATTCGTTTCAACTGCTCGAGGCGACTGGGTTTACAACTGCTCATTACTCTAAGCGGTTGAGATAGCCGTTTTAAGTGCGGTTTTTAATGGTGATCATGCTGATTGGCCTAGCAAGCAGGTAATAAACCATCCCATTGTGCTATAAATACCAATGGTTCTTAACAAGAAGTCACTCCCCATTCCACACACTATTTCATAATGGCAAACAACGAAGAAATCAACAAGTTGTGTCAAGAATTGCAGAATTTGAAGATTGCTGTCGCTGGCCTTACGGCCAAAATGGAAGCCATGATGGAGTCAGTCTCTGTCATGGAGAAGACAGTCCGCCTGGTGCTGATTGCCAACTGGGAGCAGTTGGCGGCTTTTCAGGGGCAGCCTCCGCCACCTGTTCCCTCCTCTCCAAGGGAGGGCGGTAGTGATTAGGTTGCAACTTTGTGGGTTTTGTCCACAAAGTTTTTATGTACTGGGTATCCACATCTCTTTTGAGATGTGGATTTAATAGATAAAATTTTTAAAATTTATTATTGTCGTTGTATCTTTTCCTTATCATGCATACAGGAAACGTAAATCATATCATGCTTTAATAGGAAGTAAACTAGAATACCATTCCCTCGTGGGGAGTTTATTGGCCACTGGGGCTGGATAAAAGAACACATAGTCCTAAAGCAATTTTACTGCTAGAGCTTTATTTAAAAGAAGAGTCTTCTAAAACAACTTCAGTTTCCTAAAAAGAGAAATAAATACGGATAAGCACCTACTTGTAATACTTCTTGAGGTGTTCCGCATTCCATGAGTTTGGCAACTCCTTTCCTCTTAGGGTTGCAAGCTTATATGCTCCAGCTTTGATATGATGCAGGACCTGGTAAGGTCCTTCCCAATTGGGGCCAAGTTTGCCCACCTTTTTCCCCGTAGGGTCAACTTTCCTCAGAACTAGATCACCAGCCTGAAAATCTCTGGGCCTAACCTGCGCCTTATGATACTTGATCATTCTTTGCTGGTAGACCGCTATCTTGGCCATTGCTGTTTCCCTTTTTTCTTCCAAGAGATCCAGTTCGGCCCTGAGATCTTCCAGGTTTTCCTGCTGGTCCATGCTGGCCGTTCTGTAGTTGAGGAGTTCAACTTCAATTGGAACTACAGCTTTGCCCCAAATGCAAGAGAGTATGGAGTTTCTCCTGTTGCAGTTCGGGGCATTGTACGGTATGCCCATAACACGTTGTAGAGCTCGTCTGGCCAAGCTCCCTTAGTTTCTCGCAACCTCTTCTTAATTCCTTTCTTGATGGTTCGGTTTGTCACTTCCACTTGGCCATTAGCCTTTGGGTGAGCTTTGGATGCAAAGTGCACATGTATTCCCTTGGAAACACAATAGTCTTTGAATTGAGCATTGTCAAATTGCTTTCCCCTGTCTGTGACTATCACTCATGGCAAACCAAATCGATTGATAATGAATTTCCACAAGAAATCAATTGTTACCTCTGCTGTGATTGTGGCCAATGCCTTGGCTTCGACCCATTTTGTAAAGTAGTCCACAGCTATGATGGCGTGCTGGACCTGTCCTGCTGCCATGGGCAGTGGGCCAATTAGATCTACCCCCCATTGGGCGAATGGCCACGGCCCTTTCATTGGGGTCAAGACTATAGGTGGCCCGTGAATGATACTTGCAAAGAGCTGGCACTTCTCACATTTATGAACCATCAAGTTGCAATCCTTCTGCATGCTTGGCCAATAATACCCCAACCTAAGAAGCTTGTAGGCCAACATGCGGCCTCCTTGGTGGTCCCCACATACTCCCTGGTGGACTTCATGGCTCGCGTAGATTCCGCCTCAGTCAGGCATCGTAGGTATGGCAACAAGAAGCTCCTTCTGTATAGCACATCTCCCATCATTAAGTATTTTGCAGCCCTGATCCTGAGCTGCCTAGCTTTGACTTTGTCAACTGGTAGTGTTCCATTTGTTATGTAATCGACTATGGGAGCAGTCCACGAACTGCTGTAGTCAACGGTTTGCACCTACGGACTCGGGGCAAAGATACTGGGGAGCTCTAAGTAACGGATCGGGGCATTCCGTGGAATAGCCCCTTCCCTGGCCGTGGCTAGCTTTGACAACTAATCTGCTTCAACATTATCTTCCCTTGGGATTCTGATGATGTTAAAGCTTTGAAACGTTGCAACCAGGGACTTTACTTTACCTAAGTACTTTTGCATTACTTCTTTTTTCACTGTGTATTCTCCCAGGACTTGTCCCACGACCAGCTGCGAATCACTTTTGGCTAGCACATGGCTAGCACCTACGGCCTTGGCTAACTCTAGTCCCACAACGAGAGCTTCGTATTCCGCCTCGTTGTTGGTTGCTTTAAATTCAAACCTAAGCGCGTAGCTCAGGCGTTGCCCTTTCGGGGACGTTAAAATTAGGCCAGCTCCGCTTGCTTCCCTGGTCGTCGATCCGTCAACCTGAAGGATCCAAGGCTTAGGATCTTCTGGGGGGAGCTCTTCTGGTTCCGGATACGTGTATTCTGCTAAGAAGTCTGCAAGCACCTGTACTTTAATGGCAGTCCGAGGCTTATACTCTATGTCAAACTCTCCAAGCTCTATTGACCATTGGATTAACCGGCCTGATGTCTTTGGGCAATGGAGAACCCTTCGAAGTGGCTGATCTGTAAGTACTTTGATGGGGTGAGCTTGGAAGTAGGGCCGTAGCCTTCTGGCTGCTATCACCATTGCAAAAGCTATCTTTTCAGGTCTGGGATACCCCAGCTCGGCTCCTCGTAACGCCCTGCTGGTGTAATACACTGGGAGCTGCATCCCCTGTTCCTCCCGTATTAGGACCGCGCTGACGGCGTGGGGAGAGACAGCAAGGTATAGAAAGAGATCCTCTCCATCTTGCGTCCTGCTTAGCAGCGGAGGCGAGGCGAGGTACTCCTTCAATTGATTAAATCCTGCTTCTTCGGTGGCAGTCCATTCGAAGGCTTTTTTCAAAACCTTGAAGAATGTTTGGCACTTATCTGTAGCTCGTGAAATAAACCTACTCAGGGCTGCGACACGTCCCGTTAGCTTCTGGACCTCTTTAATATTTTGGGGTGAGCGCATGGTGAGGATGGCTTGGATCTTTTCAGGATTGGCCTCAATGCCTCTTTGTGACACCATAAAACCCAAAAATTTCCCTGAGGATACTCCGAATGCACATTTTGTTGAATTGAGCTTCATTTTATACTTCCTGAGGACTTGAAAGGTTTCCTCTAGGTCTGTCACATGGCTTAGTGCCTTGGCACTTTTGACCAGCATGTCATCCACATAGACCTCTACGTTGTGCCCAATTTGTTGTTTAAACATCTTATTGACCAGCCTCTGATACGTCGCGCCTGCGTTCTTAAGTCCGAAGGGCATTACCTTATAACAGTAGAGCCCCCTATCGGTGATGAACGACGTCTTCTCTTGATCTTGCTTGAGCATTTGGATCTGGTTGTAGCCGGAAAATGCATCCATGAAGTTTAGGAGCTCATACCCAGCTGTAGAATCAACTAAAGAGTCAATCCTTGGTAGTGGGAAGCTATCCTTTGGACATGCTTTGTTGAGATCAGTAAAGTCGACACACATTCTCCATTTGCCATTGGCTTTCTTCACCATAACCATGTTCGCCAGCCAGTCGGGGTAGAGAACTTCTCGGACGGACCCTGCTTAGATGAGCTTGTCTACCTCTTTGGCCGCAGCTTCATTTCGTTCTGGAGCGAAGACTCTTTCTTTTGCTTGACTGGGCGAACCGTGGGATCCCCGTTTAATTTATGGGTTATGACCCTTGGGTCAATTCCCGGGATGTTCTCATGGGACCATGCAAACACATCCCTGTTTTTCCTTAGAAATTGCAACAGCTCTGTCTTTGCTACCGAGCTCAGCCCTGCTCCGATTCTTACTGTCTTGCCAGGCTGGCCCGGCTCCAGGGGCTCTTCAATGAGCTCTTCCACAGGTTCTCCTTGTTGAAGCTTTTCTTCATCTCGAGTGTCGAGGCTTTCTATCGTCATGGTAACATTAGCACCTCTGAGTGAGGTGACATAACATTCACGTGCTGCCTTCTGATCTCCTCTCACACACGCTATCCCTGCTGTCGTTGGGAACTTCACCATCAAGTGATACGTGGAGATTATTGCCCTGATTTTATTCAAGGTTGTTCTCCCCAGAATTGCATTGTATGCAGAAGGACAGCTCACCACTATGAAATCTATCATTCGAGTAATCTGGCTTCCTTCCTCTCCCATGGTGACCGGTAGGGCTATTTGGCCAACAGGATAAACAGGCGTGCCCGCAAATCCAACCAGGGGGGAGGTCATAGGCCTTAACCTTTCTCTTCCAACCTTCAGTTGATCATAAGCGTGGAGGTACAAGATGTCGGCAGAGCTTCCGCTATCTATCAATACCCTTCGACTAAGGTAGTTGGCTACGATGACGGTGATAACCAGTGGGTCGTCGTGAGGAACTTGAACTCCCTTTACGTCTTCTTCTGAGAAAATTATGGGAATTTCCTCCTTCTTTTGAAATTTACTTGGGCGACCAATCGTGTTAACCTCCAGGTATTCCTCCGTCCGTAATTTCCTCAAGTGAGCCTTTCTTGCATTGTTGGACTCTCTGCCTCCAGCAAATCCCCCATGAATGACCTTAATCTCTCCAATAGGTCCTGATCGAGGTGCAGCATCATCTCTTCCATCCTTGTTCGTATCATCCCGCCTGGGTTGTTTTTGATACTTCTTTGACACAAAACGCTGGAGTCTCCCTCTCTGGATCAACTCCTCGATTTGCTGCTTTAGATCTATGCAATCATCTGTGTTGTGACCGTGGTCTCTATGAAATCTGCAATACATATCTCTAGCTCTTTTGCTTGGATCGGACCTCAACTTTCCAGGCAACTTGAGGTCTGGATCGTCTTGGAGGTTGCTGAGGATTTGCTCTGCTATAGCTATGAGCGGAGTGAACTGCTTGTACCGGCCTTGAGGCGGTCCTCCTCCCCTTTTAGGGGAAGTTCGTGAATCTACCTTCTTGTTTTTTGGTTCCCCTCCCGTTTTTCGGGTGGAGTCTTTTCTCTTTCTGTCAGGTGGTGGGAATCCTGCTACCTGTGATGGCCCTGCTTGGGGATTGAAGCCATCACGGGTTCGCCTTGCATAAACAGCTTCCTCAGCGTTCATGTGTTTCTGTGCTCTGAGCATGAGCTCTGCCAGGGTCTTGGGTGGTTCTTGAGATAAGAGGTATAGAAACTGCCCTGGGTACAATCCGGCTATATATGCAGTTATACTTACGCTGTCATCAGCTTCATCTATATGAACCACCTCTTTGTTAAACCTAGTGGTGAAGTCTCTCAATGATTCCCATCGCCCCTGTTTCACCGTTAAGAGATGCGTGGCTGGTTTGCCGTAGCATTGGCCAGCAATAAAGTAGCTTACAAAGCTCGTGCTGAGCTGCTTGAAACTTCGTATACTCCCAGGGGGGAGCTTATTAAACCATGCTCGGGCACTTCCTTTAAGGGTAACAGGAAAAGCCCGACACATGACTTCGTCTGGGCGCTTGCGAGTGCATCGAGACTTGTACGTTTCCAAGTGATCCAACGGGTCCGTGGAGCCATTGAATGTTTCCAAGCTGGGCATCTTGAACTTCCTTGGAAGGGGGCGCCGACTTCGGAGGTGAAGGGAGAGTCCGTATTTTGCACCAGTTCTTCCACCGTAGCAGGAGTCTGGGCCTTGACTTGCTTCATTAGCCCTTCAATCTGATTATGCATCTTGAGAATCATCCCTAGTTCATGGGACGACTTCTCCGGGGGCTTGCTATTCCTCCTTCGGTTTTGGCTTTCCTCCTCACTGGACTCGTTTTCTTCCCTGTGATTCTCTTCCTCGTGCTGACTGTGCTGTAAGTTCAGAATGCTTGGCTCGGAGATTTGAATGCGCAAGGCTGCGTTTTCCTGCATCGCGTTCTGTAACCCTTGGGTTAATGTTTTGATTTGCTCCTACATCTGAGCAAATGCTTCTGGAGTCATCTGATCGCCTCCCGTCTTACTTGCCCCAGCGGCATTAGCTGCTTTCGCTGCCTTGGCAGCCTTTTCAGCGAGGGCAGCGGCCTTGGCCGTTCTTGTAGCCTTGGCTGTCTCGGCGTCTTTGGCGGCTTTAACCGCGGCGGCGGTCTTGTGGCGTCGTCGATGCCCGTTTGCGGGGGGTCTGAAGCCATCGTTGTTCTGCTAGATCGGGTATCTACCATGCAAAACTATTCACCGTGAAGGAGAAAGTCGGTTCCCACAAACGGCGCCAGCTGATGAATCAGCTTTGTATCCAGCCCCGACCTGTTCCTGCAAATACAACGTGAGAGATAAAGTCACCGTTGTGGTGGCGTGCCGACTACCCTCCGATGCCTAAGTCAGTAGAGAAAGTGATAGATGGTGGAGGAATTGAGATTCACAGGCGTTAATTGGACGTACCTTAGCTGAAACTCTACTGTCACTTTTATAGGCATTTTGTGGGAGGTTGAGTCCTAGTTGGACTGTGTTCCGGAGATCCATTGGTTATCCGAATGGTGATCGTGGAGTCCGGCCTTAGCTAGGACTCCATACTCACCTAATTTTGGCCGAGAATCATTATCCTTGGGATCATCATATATATCTTATCTGTATTTCCTCCTTTATCCCACATGGGATATCTTCCATATGGATAAGTACACTGCATGAGCGTTACTTGCCCAGCCCTGGCTGGGCTTCTGAGCTGATCCTTGGATCATGGTCCAGTCCTGTACGACGGAGCTGGACCTTTGATTTCAACTCAGCTCCGCCTTGCGGACCGAGCTGGCTTACTTGATGTACTTCCTGATGGTGGCAAGCGAAGCTGACAGTATTACTCCCCTGCTCCGCTTCTTTCTCCAGGCTGGGCTCTTTAGGTCTTTCCTACTTATCAGGTACTCCCCTGTTTCCAAGCCACAGCTCTGGTTTGGAGGTTGGGAACATATACTAATGCTGCATGGCGGTTACCGCTTTTTACTTTTGTGGGCAGTTTTAAATGCATGGGTCACGTCGTGTGCCAGGTGTCTTAATCCCGACTTTCCTGACTCTTACGACGGCGATCAAGGAGTTATTCTCGGGATTGAGGCTCATCGCTTAAACTCCCCTGCTTACTTAGATCATCTTCTCATTAGGGAAGTTCCAGAGTTCGTAGGGGCGACTTTTGCTGGGAAATTTTTCCAGGATTTCTCCTTCGCCGTTGTGCTTAGAGCCCACCTCCCCTAGGTACGCTCCTATTCTTCTTGCTGTCTTCTTCTTTCATGTTAGATTTTTCTTTTCCTGGTATAGGGATTCCAAACCCCATATGGGCTACTCTTGGGGAGTTTATTTACGCTAGGGTAGTCGGTTTCGTCTCTGTCAACCCTGTCCCTCCCGTTATCGAAAGTTTTGCACCTTACTCTATTGTGCTTCAGGACAGGGTTTTTCGGGATCTTTTTGAATTATTAGCCTCCTCACACCCACAATCACCTCCCGGAACCTTAATGTCGGAAGGTCCTTTCGATTTTTCCTCGATCCTCCGAGAAAAGCCGGTGGTGGATGAGGAGACCCCGTTACGCCGTGGTAATGTGACTAGGGCCCCATCTTCTATGGGCCAATCTATCGGCGCCAAGTCTGCGTCCCCTTCTTCTTCGAAGGGGCCTCGTAGGGTTCCCACTTTTTCTGCTTCTACCATTCCTTCTACAATTACAAACGAGGAGTTGGCAGTTCTTAGGGTTAGGTTTTTGATTCCCTCCTCCGTAACCCTTTGGAAACCCTCTGAGCTTGAGCGAGCCTGTTCTTATGTTGAGAACGAAACATGCATTTATGTCGGGGCCTTAGAAGGAGGTCTTCGGTTACCCTTTCCCGCCGTGGCTAAGGAGGTGCTAAGTTTCTTGGGTTTAGCGCCGGGCCAAATCGTTCCCAACTCATGGCGTTTGCTGATTGGTTGTGCTGCTCTTTGGGGAGCCATGTCTGATGGTATTACTCCTTTAACGAAAGGTCCTTTCCTCAACCAATTCTTGATAAAAGAAGCTCCTGGGGTACAGGTTGGTATTATTTCACTAAGAGACCTGAAGGAGGAGAGTTGATTACTAATCTTCCGAGTGTTCATAAAAATTGGAAGGATAAGTTTTTCTTTGTTGGAGGAGACGGTTGGGAACTCCCAAGTTGGGAAATTGGGTCCTACACCCAGCGTGTCCCCAACAGATGGGGGGAGCCCGTTGCAAGTTGTAAGCTGTAGCTTCCTTTTCCCTTTTGAATATTATCACTAGTTCTTTATCTTAAGGATCTTTGCTTTCATGTCGTGCAGCTCGTGCCTTATTTCCGTTGATCCCTGCCACCGAAGCGGAACTGAAATTGGCCTGGAGCTACGAAATCCATAGCTGGGATTTGTTTCTGTCCCCAGAATCCTTGGCCACCTATTTGCTGGGTCCGGAAACATCTCGTGAGGCCTTAGCTCTTTGAGAGGTATTCCCTGTTTTTACGTGATTGTTGATCCTTCCGCTGACTTTCTCATTGTTTTCACATTTTTCTTTTCAAAGGAAGAGGGTGAAAATAAAGAGATGGCACCAAAAATGGATAAGAATCTGTTGGCTCAACTAAAAGCCGAGTGGGCAAAACAGTCACCTGGGGGTGTGGCTCCAAAAAGGAAGAGCTCTCGTCTCCAGAAGGAGCTAAATGTTGATAGCTTCCTAGCTGCTGATCTTTCAAAGGACCCTGCTCTTGACTTAGTGGTTGAGCCGTCTGAGGAGGGAGGTGTCGAAAAACTAAAAAAGAAAGGGAGGGGTCCAGCCGTGGATGGTGCCCCTTCCAACAAGAAGATGAAGGTTTCCGTTGGCCCTTCTACACTTGGCAATTTCGAGGAAGCTTTGGAGCGTGCTTCTGGACTGCTGTTAGCAGCTGATGAGGATTCAATAGCGGAGATGTCTCTCCAGGCTGTGGGGGAGCATATGCTGGTTGAGCATGCCATGGTAAATTCTCATTCCATACTTTTCTATAATTGGATTTTGTGATCATTTCATTGTTAACCCCTTCCTCCCTTTTTTAGGCCACGGCCCGTGGTCGGTTCCTTGTTTCGCAGAGCTAAAGCTTAGGGAAGCAGGTGGCTGGTCTTACTGAGACCAACGTGAGGCTCTCCAGGCATGGTGCTTCCATGGCCGCCCAGCTTTAGAAAATGACAGATGAGAGAGACGCTGCCCTAAAGTCAAAAAGTGGACTGGAGGAGGAGAGGGATACCGCCGTGGTGACTGCCCGAAGTCTGGAGCAGAAGATCCTTGATTGGGGCAAAGAGGTGGAGAATTACAAGGCCGCGAGCTTGGGGATGCTGGAGAAGGTCAAGAATGCTCGTAAGGATGCCATGGAGCTCTTTCTGCAATCCCCTGAATACCGTCAGGATATTACCCAGCAATATTTTGATGGTTTTGAGGCCATGAGGAGCCAGGCAGCTGCTGCTGCTTTCCCACATTTGGACTTTTCCAAATTTGAGGTTGATGATAAAGAGGGGCCCTCATGCGTTGACGGAGGGCAGAAAGGCGAGGACGAAGGTGATGATGCGGTGTCCAAAGATACTTCCGTTCCCAGTTCTTCCATTGCATCCCTCCTTCAAACCCCAGAGAACGTCTCTCTGTCACTGGATCCTCTGAACCCTGCTGCAACATCTCCTGGGCCATCATTTAGTGATTGTCAGGCTGTTGATGGCTCCTCTCTAGGCCTCTGATTGGCCTTTTAAAAACATTCGTTTTGTTGGGTCTGTAACTAATACTTTCTGAATACTTTCGTACTCTCGTACTAGCTTAGGAGTGGCCTTAGTTCTGGATTAGTCGGTTTGAAAACATTATTTCCTTGATAGGTGGATGATCTTTTAGGATCATGTTTTGGGAGCCTCGTAGGGGCTATTGATTTCAATGATATGGCAGGTACTGGTCTTTAACCGGAAGCATGCTTTCAGTTTTAAGCCAGATTTCGTGGTATTTTTCATGCATGTGTATTAACTATATGCGAATTCCTGCTTTTATCATGGTTTAACCAAATACTTGTACTTGGTCTATTCTGAACTTTCTATTTCGTAGCCGTGCTATACGTCTGTTTGAAAAGTTGCTTGCTTGAATAGTTTAACCATGAGGTTGGAAATTATCCTTGGCCTCTTGGTTTATACTACACCTTTAAGCCTGGAATATGCTTCTCACGCTTATTATACTATGCCTGTTACTCCCCTAAGTGTATTAATTGTTTGCATCCAAACAATTGAGACACTTGTTGATACGTCCCGTGGGGCTTTAAGTGGGTGAGTCGTGAGACCGTAAATAAAGTAGGCGTGCTACATAAGTTGAGCTTGGAAATTTTCCTGAGCTGTTTTAACTTTGCATAGCCTTAATACTTCTTGAGCTTGGAAATTTTACCAAAGCTGTTTAATTTGCATAGCTGTGCTATGTCTTTGAGCTTGGAAATTTTTCCAGAGCTGTTTAATTTGCATAACCGTACGTTTGCTAAGCTCTTTAATTGCATAGTTGATGAATCAGCTTTGTATCCGGCCCCGACCTGTTCCTGCAAGGACAACGTGAAAGCTAAAGTCACCGGTGTGGTGGCGTGCCGACCACCCTCCGATGCCTAAGTCAGTAGAGAATATGATCTAATTGAGAGAATAGAGATTCACAGGAGTTGATTGGTCGTACCTTAGCCGAAGCTCTACCGTTCCTTTTTATAGGCATTTCGTAGGAGGTTGAGTCCTAGTAGGACTGTATTCCGGGGATTTACTGGTTATCCAGATGGTGATTGTGGAGTCCTGCCTCAGCTAGGACTCCATACTCACCTAATATTGGCAGGGATTTGTTATCCTGCGTTGGCCGTGATTTCCCTTGGGATTATCATGTATATCTTATCTATGTTTTCTCCTTTATCCCATGTGGGATATCTTCTACAAGGATAAGCTTCATATATGAGCGCTGCTTTTCAAGCCTTGGCTGGATCTCTAGGCTGATCCTTAGATCGTGGCTCGGCTCCGTCTGGCGGGGCCGAATTTGGACAGCAGTCTTCGACTTAGCTCCGTTTGGGGACCAAGCCGAAGCTTGCTTGTCGCTCCTCTGAAGGTGGTGGCGGCCGATGGTTTTACTCCCGGCTTTCGCTTCTTTCTCCTGGCTGGGCTATTTAAGTTTTCCCTACTTATCAGCTACTCCCCTGTTCCCAAGCTGCAGCTTTGGTTCGGAGGTTGGGAACATTTACTAATGCTGCATGGCGGTTACCGCTTTTTACTTTTGTGGGCAGTCTTAAACGCATGGGTCACGTCGTGGGCCAGGTGTCAAGATCTTGAATCCCTGACGTTAGGAGGTGGACGACGATGATCGAGGAGCGATTCTCGGGATTAATGCCCATCTGTTAAGCTCCCCATTCCTGACTAAATTCTACCAGAAGGGTATTTGGATCACCCCGGCTGATTTTCGTGTGATTCCTTTCGTCTCCAACTCCCCTTCGCCGTTGCATTAGAGCCCGTTTCTTCTAGGTACGTTCTTTCTATCCTGCTGTTCTTCGTCTGTTGTACAAGCTGGATTCTTCTTCTGATACAGAATTTTCAGATCCCTCGTGGAGTGTTCCAGGCGAGTTCATTTTATCTCGACTGATAGGGTTTTCTTGCATCAATCTTTGTCCTCCGATTATAGAGGACTTTGCCCCCTACTCTCTTACTCTCCAAAACAGGGTTTTTCGAGAATTGTTTTACTTGTCAGTTCGTCTTTACCCCAGGTTTTTAGTAGGAACCCTAATGTCCGAGGGCTTTGTGAATTTTGCTTCGATTCTCCAAGCCGAAGAGTCGATGGCGGAGGAGAAGGGTTCTCTACGTCGGAGTAGCATTATTAGGGCCTCGCCTGACAAAGGTCAGTCGAGCAGCGTTAAACCCTCATCGCCCCCTGCGCCTTCAACGAGGGGTCCCCATAGGGTCCCCACTTTCACGGCCTCTAATATTCCTTCCACCATTACCAACGAAGAGTTAGCTGTTCTCAGGGTTAGATACTCTATCCCATCGTCTGTTTCTCTTCGGAAACCTTCTGGGACCGAACGAGCATGTTCTTTTTCTGAGTATGAGACTTGCCTTTACGTTGGGGCTTTGGAGGGAGGTTTGAGGATTCCTTTCCCAACCGTAGTTAGGGACGTTCTGAGCTTTCTTGATTTGGCCCCTGGCCAAATTGTTCCCAATTCGTGGCGTCTCTTAATCGGTTGTGCGGCATTGTGGGGGGCGATATCGGATGGTCGAATTTCCTTGACAAAGGGACCTTTCCTCAACCAGTTTTCCGTTAAAGAGGCTCCTGGTGGTGTTGGGTGGTACTACTTTGCGAAGAGAGCTGGTGAGGGGGAGCTAGTTACGGAGCTCCCTTCTGCGAGTAAGAACTGGAAAGACAAGTTCTTTTTTGTTGGGGTGACGGTTGGGAACTCCCAAATTGGGAGATTGGATCATATGTTCCTCGGATCCCAAGTGGATGGGGGGTTCCCATCACAAATTGTAAGCTGTTTGCCTTTCTTTTATCCCGTGTCTTTATAGATTTATTCATACCTTAATGAATTCTCTCTCCCTTTTGCAGCGAGAGGATCGTTCCCTTTGACCCCTGCCTTAGAAGAGGAGCTGCAGCAAGCCAGGAGCTACTCAGTTCACACTTGGGATTTACTTGTGACCCCGGAGTCGTTGGCTGCTTATCTCCTGGGACCAGAGACCACTCGTGAGGCCCTAGCTCTTTTGAGAGGTAGTTCCCTTTCTTGCTCGGTTCCATATTTTAGCTGACTTTTTATTGTTTCTTTCCTTCTTTTCCAGAGGGAGAAGGTGAAGACGAAGTCATGGCACCAAAGATGGATAAAGCATTGCTGGCCCAATTGAAGGCTGAGAGGGCCAAGCAAACACCTGGGGTCGTAGCCACAAAAAGGAAGAGCTCCCGTCTACAGAAGGAGCTATGTGTGGACAGCTTTCTGGATGCTGATCTTTCGATCATTCCTCCTATTGACTTAGTGGTTGAGCCGTCTGCTGAGGGGGAACAGGAGAAGTCTAAGAGAAAGGGAAAGGGTAGCACTGTGGTGGGCACCCCTCCTGCCAAAAAGGCGAAAGTTTCTGGTGACGTTGCTACACTGGGTAACTTCCAGTATGCCCTAGAGCGTGCTTCCGGACTGTTGTGTGCTGCTGATGAGGATTCAATGGCGGAGATGTCCCTTCTGTCAGTGGGGGAGCACATGCTGGTCGAGCAGGCCATGGTATTCCCTTTCTTCTTACTGCTATCAACTTAAATATTTGTCGTTTTCTTACTGATCCTCTTCTTCCTCTACTGCAGCTTCAGGCTACGGCTCGTGGCCGTTACCTTGCTTCCCAAAGCCATAGCTTGGGAAGTAGGTGGTCCCCTTATTGACGCCAACCTCCAACTCACAAAGCAAGGCGCTTCTATGGCATGGCTGCGGAAGGTGACAAATGAGAGACGCGACTCTTAAGTCGAAAAGGGGCTTGGAGGAAGAAAGGGACACGGCCGTGGCTACTGCTCAGAGTTTGGAGCAGAAGATTTCTGAAATGAGCAAGGAGCTGGAGAAGCAAAAGGTTATGGGCATGGGGATGCTGGAAAAGGTGAAGAATGCTCGTAAGGAAGCCATCGAACTCTTCCTTCAATCTCCAGAGTACCGTCAAGACGTCACCCAGCAATACTTTGATGGGTTTGAAGCTATGAGGAGTCAGGCGGCCGCTGCTTTTCCGAATTTGGATTTTTCCAAATTTGAAGTTGATGATGAAAAGGGGCCCTCATGCTTTGACGGGGGGCGGAAGGGAGAGGATGAAGCTGATGATGCCGTATCTAAGGATGCATCTGTCCCGAGCTCTTCCCTTACATCCCTCCTCCAGACTCCAAAGAAGGTTTCCCTTGACTCCCCTATCCTTGCTGCAACACCTCCTGGCCCGTCATCTGGTGATGGGCAGGCAACTGATGACACTCTCCTGGGCCTCTGACTTACTTTTAAAAACATTGGTTTTTGTTGGGTCTGTAACTAATACTTTTTAATACTTTCGTATTTTCGTACTAGCTTTGGAGTGGCCTTGGTTTTGGCCTTGACGCCTGTTTGGATGATTCCTGAAACTTTGTTTCATTGATGGACAGGGATGATCTCCTTGAGATCATGTTTTTGGGAGCCCGATAAGGGCTGTTAGCTTAATGGCAGGTGCTGAATTTTGGCCAAAAGCGTGCTTTAAGCCGAATTTCATTGCGTACTGCATGCTAATTTTTGCTTTTGCCAAGTGCTTGTTCTTGATCTATTCTGAATTTTCTATTGCGTAGCCGTATGTTTGAAAATTTGCTTGCTTGAATAGTTTAAGCATAAGGTTGGAATTTTTCCTTAGCCTTTTGATGCGCGTAATTATACTGCATCTTTAAGCCTGGAATATCTTTAAGCCTGGAATATGTTTCTCAAGCTTATGGCTGGCACTATACCTGTTACTCCCCTAAGTGTGTCAATTACTTGCGTCCAAGCAATTGGGACACTTATTGATACGTCCCGTGGGACTTTAGATGGGTGAGTTTGGATACCGTAGATAAGGTAGGTAGCCCTACGAGTCGAGCCTGGAAATATTTCTAGAGCTCTGTAGGTTGCATTGGCGTGCTACGTCTTATGAGCTGGGAAGATTTTCCTAAGCTGTTTAATTTGCATAGCCTTGCTACGTCTTTGAGCTTGGAAATTTTTCCTAAGCTGTTTAATTTGCATAGCCTTGCTACGTCTTTGAGCTTGGAAATTTTTCCTAAACTGTTTAATTTGCATAGCCTTGCTACGTCTTTGAGCTTGGAAATTTTTCCTAAGTATATAATTGATTTGATTTTCAAAAATTAATATACTTGCGTAAATTCCCATAGGGTATACCTTAGGTTTACCAAATAGTACTGAAAAGTAATACAGCTTAGTAAGGCACGTAAGGTTTGCTTTGGGATAAGAACCGTATATGTTCTGATGACGTTTGTTTCAACTGCTAGAGGTGGCTGGGATTATAACTTCCCATTATTCTAAGCGGTCGAGGCGGCCATTTTAAGTGCAGTTTTAATGGCGATCATGCTGATTGGTGTAGCAAACAGTTAATGAACTGTCTTATTGTGCTACAAATACCAACAGTTCTTGATAAACCATTTCCCATTCCTCACCCTACTTCATAATCGCAAACAATGAAGAAAACTACAAGTTATGCCAAGAACTGCAGGGTTTGAAGGTCGCCGTGGCTGGCCTTACGGCCAAAATGGAGGCCATGACGGAGTCAGTGTCCGTCATAGAGAAGACGGTCCGCATGGTGCTGATAGCCAACTGGGAGCAGTTGGCGGCTTTCCAAGGGCAGCCACCGCCGCCAGTTCCTTCCCCTCCAAGGGAGGGTGGTAGTAATTTGGTTGCAACTTCGTGGGTTTTATCCACGAAGTTTTTTATGTACTGGCTATCCACATCTCCTTAGAGATGTGAATTTAATAAATAAAATTTAAGAATTTTATTATTGTTGTTGCGTCTTTTCCTTATCATGCATACAGGAAACGTAAACCTTATCATGCTTTAACTGGAAATAAATTAAAACGACTATCCTTCATGGGGAGTTTATTGGCCTCTGGGGCTTATATAAGAGAACACATAGTCCTAAAACAAATTTATTGCTAGAGCTTTATTCAAATGAAGAGTTCTCTAAAAACAACTTCGATTTCCTAAAAACAGAAATAAACGAATATTGACAAGCACCTACTTGTAATATTTTTTGAGATCCTCCGCATTCCATGAATTTGGCAGCTCCTTTCCTCTCAGGGTCGCAAGCCTATACGCTCCAACTTTAATGCGATGTAAGACCTGATAGGGTCCTTCCCAGTTTGGGCCAAGCTTGCCCACCTTTTTCCCCGTAGGATCAGCCTTCCTTAGAACTAGATCACCAGCCTGAAAATCCCTGGGCCTAACCTGCATCTTATGATACTTGACCATTCTTTGCTGGTAGACTGCTATTCTGGCCATTGCTGTCTCCCTCCTTTCTTCCAAGAGATCCACCTCGGCCCTGAGATCCTCCAGGTTTTCCTGCTGGTCCATGCTGGCCGTTCTGTAGTTGAGGAGTTCAACCTCAATTGGGACTACAGCTTCAGCCCCAAATGCTAGAGAATATGGAGTCTCTCCTGTTGCAGTCCGGGGTGTTGTACGGTATGCCCATAGCACATTGTAGAGCTCGTCTGGCCAAGCTCCTTTGGCTTCCCGTAGCCTCTTTTTAATTCCTTTCTTGATGGTTCGATTTGTCACTTCCACTTGGCCATTGGCCTTCGGGTGAGCTTTGGATGCGAAGTGCACATGTATTCCCTTGGAAACACAATAATCTTTAAATTGAACATTGTCGAATTGTTTTCCCCTGTCTGTGACTATTACCCGTGGCAGACCAAAACGGCTAATAATGAATTTCCATAGGAAATCAATTGTTACCTCTGCTGTGATTGTAGCCAATGCCTTTGCTTCGACCCATTTCGTAAACAGCTATGATGGCATGCTGGACCTGTCCCGCTGCCTTGGGAAGTGGGCCAATCAGATCTACTCCCCATTGGGCAAATGGCCATGGCCCTTTCATTGGGGTTAAGATCGTAGGTGGCCTATGAGTGATGTTTGCGAAGAGTTGGCACTTCTCACACTTCTGAACCATTAAATTGCAATCCTTCTGCATGCTTGGCCAATAATATCCCAACCTAAGAAGTTTATAAGCTAGCATGCGGCCTCCTTGGTGGTCCCCACATACGCCTTGGTGGACTTCCTCCATGGCTCGTGTGGATTCTGGCGCTGTCAGGCATCTCAGGTATGGCAGTGAGAAGCTCCTCCTGTATAGAACATCTCCCATCATTAGGTATTTTGCAGCCCTAATCCTGAGCTGCCTTGCTTTGACCTTGTCATCTGGTAGCGTCCCATTTAGTATGTAATCAACTATAGGAGCAGTCCACGAGCTGCTGTAGTCGGCAGCTTGCACTTGAGGACTTGGGGCAAAGATGCTGGGGAGCTCTAAGTACCGGATTGGGGCATTCTGTGGGATAGCCGCTTCCATGGCCGTGGCCAGTTTTGACAAATAATCTGCTTCATATCTTCCCTCGGGATTATGATAATGTTAAAGCTTTGAAATGTTGCAACCAGGGACTTTACTTTGTCCAGATACTTCTGCATTACTTCTTCTTTCACTGCATACTCCCCTAAGACTTGTCCCACTACTAATTGTGAATCACTCTTGGCTAACACATGGTCAGCACCTACGGCCTTAGCCAATTCCAATCCCACGACGAGAGCTTCATATTCCGCCTCGTTGTTGGTTGCTTTAAATTCAAACCTAAGGGCGTAGCTTAAGCGTTGCCCTTTTGGTGATGTGAGGATCAGACCAGCTCCGCTTGCTTCCCTGGTTGTCGATCCGTCAACCTGGAGGATCCAAGGCTTGGGATCTTCTTTGGGGAGCTCTTCTGGTTCCGGATGCGTGTACTCTGCTAAGAAGTCTGCCAGCACCTGTGCTTTAATGGCAGTCCGAGGCTTATACTCTATGTCAAATTCTCCCAGCTCTATTGACCATTGGATTAACTGGCAAAATGTCTCTGGGCAATGGAGAACCCTTCGAAGTGGCTGATCCGTTAGCACCTTGATGGGGTGAGCTTGGAAATAGGGCCGTAGCCTTCTGGCCGCTATCACCATTGCAAAAGCTATCTTCTCAGCTCTGGGGTACCTCAGCTCAGCTCCCCGTAACGCCCTGCTGGTGTAGTATACTGGGAGCTGCGTCCCCTGTTCTTCTCGTATCAGGACCGCGCTGACGGCGTGGGGTGAGACAGCAAGGTATAGAAGGAGATCCTCCCCATCTTGCGTCCTGCTTAACAGCGGAGGCGAGGCAAGGTATTCCTTTAATCGATTGAAGGCTGCTTCTTCGGCCGCAGTCCATTCGAAGGCTTTTTTCAAAACCTTGAAGAATATTTGGCACTTATCTGTAGCTCGTGAAATGAATCTGCTCAGGGCCGCAACACGTCCTGTCAGCTTCTGGACTTCCTTAATATTCTGGGGTGAGCGCATGGTGAGGATGGCCTGGATTTTCTCAGGATTGGCTTCAATGCCTCTTTGGGATACCATGAAGCCCAAGAATTTACCTGAGGATATTCCGAACGCACATTTGGTGGAGTTGAGCTTCATTTCATACTTCCTAAGGACTTGAAAGGTTTCTCCTCTAGATCCGCCACATGGTTCAGTGCCTTGGCACTTTTGACCAGCATGTCATCCACATACACCTCTACGTTGCGCCCAATCTGATGCTCAAACATTTTGTTGACCAGCCTTTGATACGTCGCCCCTGCGTTCTTAAGACCGAAGGGCATCACTTTATAACAGTAGAGCCCCCTATCAGTGATAAATGATGTTTTCTCTTGATCTTGGTTGAGCATTTGGATCTGGTTGTAGCCTGAGAATGCGTCCATGAAGCTTAGGAGTTCGTGCCCTGCTGTGGAGTCTACCAAGGAGTCAATCCTTGGCAGTGGAAAGCTATCCTTTGGACATGCTTTATTGAGGTCAGTGAAGTCGACGCACATTCTCCATTTGCCATTGGCTTTCTTTACCATAACCACATTTGCCAGCCAGTCGGGGTAGAAAACTTCTCGGATGGATCCTGCTTGGATGAGCTTGTCTACCTCCTTGGCTGCAGCTTCATTCCGCTCCGGGGCAAAGACTCTTTTCTTCTGCTTAACTGGACGAACCGTGGGATCCACGTTTAGTTTATGGGTTATGACCCTTGGGTCAATTCCCGGTATGTCCTCGTGGGACCACGCAAATACATCCTTGTTGTTCCTTAGAAACTGTAATAGCTCCGTCTTTGCTACCGAGCTCAGCCCTGCTCCAATTCTCACTGTTTTGCCAGGGTGGCCCGGCTCCAGGAGCTCTTCTATAAGCTCTTCCACAGGCTCTCCTTGTTGAAGCTTTCCTTCATCTCGGGTGTCGAGGCTTTCTATGGTCATGGTAACATTAGCACCTCTGAGTGAGGTGACATAACATTCTCGTGCTGCCTTCTGGTCTCCTTTTACGCATGCTATCCCTGTTGGCGTTGGGAACTTTATCATCAAGTGATGTGTGGAGATAATCGCCCCGATTTTATTCAGGGTTGTTCTTCCCAATATTGCATTGTATGCAGAAGGACAGCTCACCACTATAAAGTCTATCATTCGTGTAATCTGGCTTCCTTCCTCTCCCATGGTGACAGGTAGGGCTATTTGGCCGACAGGGTAGACAGGCGTACCTGCGAATCCCACCAGGGGTGAAGTCATAGGCCTTAGTCTTTCTCTTCCGACCTTGAGTTGATCATAAGCGTGGAGATACAAGATGTCGGCGGAGCTCCCGCTGTCTATCAGCACCCTTCGGGTGAGGTAGTTGGCCACGACAACGGTGATAACTAAGGGGTCATCGTGAGGAACCTGAACCCCCTTAGCATCTTCTTCTGAGAAAATTATAGGTATTTCCTCCGTCTTTTGGAACTTGTTTGGACGGCCAACCATGTTAACCTCCAAGTATTCCTCTGTCCTTAATTTCCTCACGTGAGCCTTTCTAGCGTTGCTAGATTCTCCTCCTCCAGCGAACCCTCCATGGATAACCTTGATCTCTCCTATGGGAGCTGATCGAGGTGCAGCATTATCTCTTCCGTCTTTGTTTGTATCATCCCGCCTGGTCTGTTTCTGGTACTTCTTTGATACGAAACGCTGAAGCCTCCCCGTCTGAATCAACTCCTCGATTTGCTGCTTTAGATCTATGCAATCATTCGTGTTGTGACCGTGGTCCTTATGGAATCTGCAGTATTTATCCTTAGCTCTTTTGCTTGGATCGGACCTCAACTTTTCGGGCCACTTGAGGTCTGGATCGTCTTGGAGGTTACTGAGGATTTACTCTACCGTAGCGATGAGCGGAGTAAACTGCTTGTACCGGCCTTGGGGTGGTCCCCCTCCCCTTTTAGGGGAAGTTCCTGAATCTACCTTCTTATTCTTCGGTTCTCCTCCCGTTCTGCGGGTGGAATCTTTCCTCTTTCTATCAGGTGGTGGGAATTCTCCCACCTGTGATGGCCCTACTTGGGGATCGAAGCCATCACGAGTACGCCTTGCGTAAACAGCTTCCTCGGCGTTCATGTGCTTCTGTGCTCTAAGCATGAGCTCCGCCAGGGTCTTGGGGGGTTCCTGAGATAAAAGGTATAGGAACTGTCCTGGGTACAGCCCGGCTATGTACGCAGTTATGCTCACGCTGTCATCAGCTTCGTCTATCTGGACCACCTCCTTGTCAAACCTGGTGGTGAAGTCTCTCAACGATTCCCATCGTCCCTGTTTTACCGTCAGAAGATGTGTTGCTGGTTTGCCGTAGCGTTGGCCAGCAATGAAGTAGCTTACAAAGCTTGTACTAAGCTCCTTGAAACAGCGTATACTCCCAGGAGGGAGCTTATTAAACCATGCTCGGGCACTTCCTTTGAGGGTAACTGGAAAAGCTCGACACATGACTTCGTCAGGAACCGCTTGCAGGTGCATCAGGGACTTGTACGTTTCCAAGTGATCTAACGGGTCCGTGGAGCCATTAAATGTTTCCAATTGTGGCATCTTGAATTTCCTTGGGAGGGGGCGTCCCATGACCTCGGACGTGAAAGGTGAATCGGTGTTCTGTACCAGCTCTTCCACAGTAGCCGGAGTCTGTGCCTTAACTTGCTTCATTAGCCCTTTGATCTGATGTTGCATCTTGAGAATCACCCCTAATTCTCGGGATGACTTTTCCAGGGGGGGCTTGCTATTCCTCTTCCGGTTTTGGCTTTCCTCCTCACTGGACTCGCTTTCTTCCCTGTGATTCTCTTGCTCGTGTTGACTGTGTTGTAAGTTCAGGATGCTTGGTTCGGAGATCTGTAGGCACAAGGCTGCGTTTTCCTGCATCGCGTTCTGTAGCCCTTGGGTTAACATTTTGATTTGCTCCTGCATTTGAGCAAATGCTTCGAATGTAACTGATCGCCCCGTCTTACTTTCGCCCGGCGCGTATTAGCGCCGCTTTGTCGCTTCGGCGCCTTTGGCAGCCTTTCTTCTAACGGCGGGCGCCTTGGCCGTGCTTGCCGGCGGCTTTGACGCGTGGCCGGTCTTAAGCGGCGTCGTCGGCGCGCCGTTGTGGGGGTCCGAAGCCATCGTTGTTCCGCTAGATCGGGTATCCACCATGCAAAACTATTCACCATGAAGGAGGAAGTCGTTTCCACAGACGGCGCCGGTGATGAATCGACTTTGTATCCGGCCCCGACCTGTTCCTGCAAGGACAACGTGAAAGCTAAAGTCACCGGTGTGGTGGCGTGCCGACCACCCTCCGATGCCTAAGTCAGTAGAGAATATGATCTAATTGAGAGAATAGAGATTCACAGGAGTTGATTGGTCGTACCTTAGCCGAAGCTCTACTGTTCCTTTTTATAGGCATTTCGTAGGAGGTTGAGTCCTAGTAGGACTGTATTCCGGGGATTTACTGGTTATCCAGATGGTGATTGTGGAGTCCTGCCTCAGCTAGGACTCCATACTCACCTAATATTGGCAGGGATTTGTTATCCTGCGTTGGCCGTGATTTCCCTTGGGATTATCATGTATATCTTATCTATGTTTTCTCCTTTATCCCATGTGGGATATCTTCTACAAGGATAAGCTTCATATATGAGCGCTGCTTTTCCAGCCTTGGCTGGATCTCTAGGCTGATCCTTAGATCGTGGCTCAGCTCCGTTTGGCAGAGCTGGACCTTGGTCTTCAGCTTAGCTCCGTTTTGGGGACCAAGCTGGCTTGCTTGCTGTTCCTCCTGAAGGTGGTGGGCGAAGCTGATGGTTTTACTCCCCAGCTTCGCTTCTTTCTCCTGGCTGGGCTCTTTAAGTTTTCCCTACTTATCAATAGTCTTTCTACGTCTGCTGAGGAAGTGATATTTTACTCCCTTGAGTATATAATTGGTTTGATTTTCAAAAAGAATTAATATACTTACTTAAATTCTAATGTAAAGTGGCACAGCTTAGCAAGACGCGTGAGGTTTGCTTTGGAATAAGAGCCGTGTATGTTCAAAAGGCATTCGTTTCAACTGCTCGAGGCGACTGGGTTTACAACTGCTCATTACTCTAAGCGGTTGAGATGGCCGTTTTAAGTGCGGTTTTTAATGGTGATCTTGCTGATTGGCTTAGCAAGCGGTTAAACCATCCCATTGTGCTATAAATACCAAAGGTTCTTAACAAGACGTCACTCCCCATTCCACACACTATTTCATAATGGCAAACAACGAAGAAATCAACAAGTTGTGTCAAGAATTGCAGAATTTGAAGATTGTTGTCGCTGGCCTTACGGCCAAAATGGAAGCCATGACGGAGTCAGTCTCTGTCATGGAGAAGACAGTCCGCCTGGTGCTGATTGCCAACTGGGAGTAGTTGGCGGCTTTTCAGGGGCAGCCTCCGCCTCCTGTTCCCTCCTCTCCAAGGGAGGGCGGTAGTGATTAGGTTGCAACTTTGTGGGTTTTGTCCACAAAGTTTTTATGTACTAGGTATCCACAACTCTTTTGAGATGTGGATTTAATAAATAAAATTTTTAAATTTTATTATTGTCGTTGTATCTTTTCCTTATCATGCATACAAGAAACGTAAACCATATCATGCTTTAATAGGAAGTAAACTAGAATACTATTCCCTCGTGGGGAGTTTATTGGCCACTGGGGCTGGATAAAAGAACACATAGTCCTAAAGCAATTTTACTGCTAGAGCTTTATTTCAAAGAAGAGTCTTCTAAAACACCTTCAGTTTCCTAAAAAGAGAAATAAATACGGATAAGCACCTACTTGTAATACTTCTTGAGGTGTTCCGCATTCCATGAGTTTGGCAACTCCTTTCCTCTTAAGGTTGCAAGCTTATATGCTCCAGCTTTGATATGATGCAGGACCAGGTACGGTCCTTCCCAATTGGGGCCAAGTTTGCCCACCTTTTTCCCCATAAGGTCAACTTTCCTTAGAACTAGATCACCAGCCAGAAAATCTCTGGGCCTAACCTGCGCCTTATGATACTTGATCATTCTTTGCTGGTAGGCCGCTATCCTGGCCATTGTTGTTTCCCTTTTTTCTTCCAAGAGATCCAGTTCGGCCCTGAGATCTTCCAGGTTTTCCTGCTGGTCCATGCTGGCCGTTCTGTAGTTAAGGAGTTCAACTTCAATTGGAACTACAGCTTCGGCCCCAAATGCAAGAGAGTATGGAGTTTCTCCTGTTGCAGTTTGGGGCGTTGTACGGTATGCCCATAACACGTTGTAGAGCTCGTCTGGCCAAGCTCCCTTAGCTTCTCGCAACCTCTTCTTAATTCCTTTCTTGATGGTTCGGTTTGTCACTTCCACTTGGCCATTAGCCTTTGGGTGAGCTTTGGATGCAAAGTGCACATGTATTCCCTTGGAAACACAATTGTCTTTGAATTGAGCATTGTCAAATTGCTTTCCCCTGTCTGTAACTATCACTCATGGCAAACCAAATCGATTGATAATGAATTTCCACAAGAAATCAATTGTTACCTCTGCTGTGATTGTGGCCAATGCCTTGGCCGACCCATTTGTAAAGTAGTCCACTATGATGGCGTCTTTGGACTGTCCCGCCGCCATAGATCTTGGGCCAATTAGATCTACCCCCCATTGGGCGAATGGCCACGGCCCTTTCATTGGGGTCAAGACTGTAGGTGGCCCGTGAATTATACTTGCAAAGAGCTGGCACTTCTCACATTTCTGAACCATCAAGTTGCAATCCTTCTGCATGCTTGGCCAATAATACCCCAACCTAAGAAGCTTATAGGCCAACATGCGGCCTCCTTGGTGGTCCCCACATACTCCCTGGTGGACTTCCTCCATGGCTCGCGTAGATTCTGCCTCAGTCAGGCATCGTAGGTATGGCAACAAGAAGTTCCTTCTATATAGCACATCTCCCATCATCAAGTATTTTGCAGCCCTGATCCTGAGCTGCCTAGCTTTGACTTTGTCAACTGGTAGCGTTCCATTTGTTATGTAATCGACTATGGGAGCAGTCCATGAACTGCTGTAGTCAACGGTTTGCACCTGTGGACTCGGGGCAAAGATACTGGGGAGCTCTAAGTAACGGATCGGGGCATTCCGTGGAATAGCCTCTTCCCTGGCCGTGGCCAGCTTTGACAAGTAATCTGCTTCAACATTATCTTCCCTTGGGATTCTGATGATGTTAAAGCTTTGAAACGTTGCAACCAGGGACTTTACTTTACCTAAGTACTTTTGCATTACTTCTTCTTTCACTGTGTATTCTCCCAGGACTTGTCCCACGACCAGCTGCGAATCACTTTTGGCTAGCACATGGCTAGCACCTACGGCCTTGGCTAACTCCAGTCCCACAACGAGAGCTTCGTATTCCGCCTCGTTGTTGGTTGCTTTAAATTCAAACCTAAGGGCGTAGCTCAGGCGTTGCCCTTTCGGGGACGTTAAAATCAGGCCAGCTCCGCTTGCTTCCCTGGTCGTCGATCCGTCAACCTGAAGGATCCAAGGCTTGGGATCTTCTGTGGGGAGCTCTTCTGGTTCCGGATACGTGTATTCTGCTAAGAAGTCTGCAAGCACCTGTGCTTTAATGGCAGTCCGAGGCTTATACTCTATGTCAAACTCTCCAAGCTCTATTGACCATTGGATTAACCGGCCTGATGTCTCTGGGCAATGGAGAACCCTTCGAAGTGGCTGATCTGTAAGTACTTTGATGGGGTGAGCTTGGAAGTAGGGCCGTAGCCTTCTGGCTGCTATCACCATTGCAAAAGCTATCTTTTAGTGTCCGATACCTCATTTCGGCTCCTCGTAACGCCTCTTTGGTGTAATACACTGGGAGGGGCTGCGTCCCTGTTCCTCCCAGTATAGGGACCGCTACCGACCGGCGTGGGGAGAGACAGCAAGGTATAGAAAGAGATCCTCTCCATCTTGCGTCCTGCTTAGCAGCGGAGGCGAGGCGAGGTACTCCTTCAATTGATTAAATCCTGCTTCTTCGGTGGCAGTCCATTCGAAGGCTTTTTTCAAAACCTTGAAGAATGTTTGGCACTTATCTGTAGCTCGTGAAATAAACCTACTCAGGGCTGCGACACGTCCCGTTAGCTTCTGGACCTCTTTAATATTTTGGGGTGAGCGCATGGTGAGGATGGCTTGGATCTTTTCAGGATTGGCCTCAATGCCTCTTTGTGACACCATAAAACCCAAAAATTTCCCTGAGGATACTCCGAATGCACATTTTGTTGAATTGAGCTTCATTTTATACTTCCTGAGGACTTGAAAGGTTTCCTCTAGGTCTGTCACATGGCTTAGTGCCTTGGCACTTTTGACCAGCTTGTCATCCACATAGACCTCTACGTTGCGCCCAATTTGTTGTTTAAACATCTTATTGACCAGCCTTCGATACGTCGCGCCTGCGTTCTTAAGTCCGAAGGGCATTACCTTATAACAGTAGAGCCCCCTATCGGTGATGAACGACGTCTTCTCTTGATCTTGCTTGAGCATTTGGATCTGGTTGTAGCCGGAAAATGCATCCATGAAGCTTAGGAGCTCATACCCTGATGTAGAATCAACTAAAGAGTCAATCCTTGGTAGTGGGAAGCTATCCTTTGGACATGCTTTGTTGAGATCAGTAAAGTCGACACACATTCTCCATTTGCCATTGGCTTTCTTCACCATAACCACGTTCGCCAGCCAGTCGGGGTAGAGAACTTCTCGGACGGACCCTGCTTGGATGAGCTTGTCTACCTCTTTGGCCGCAGCTTCATTTCGTTCTGGAGCAAAGACTCTTTTCTTTTGCTTGAATGGGCGAACCGTGGGATCCACGTTTAATTTATGGGTTATGACCCTTGGGTCAATTCCCGGGATGTCCTCATGGGACCATGCAAACACATCCCTGTTTTTCCTTAGAAATTGCAACAGCTCTGTCTTTGCTACCGAGCTCAGCCCTGCTCCGATTCTTACTGTCTTGCCAGGCTGGCCCGGCTCCAGGGGCTCTTCAATGAGCTCTTCCACAGGTTCTCCTTGTTGAAGCTTTTCTTCATCTCGAGTGTCGAGGCTTTCTATCGTCATGGTAACATTAGCACCTCTGAGCGAGGTGACATAACATTCACGTGCTGCCTTCTGATCTCCTCTCACACACGCTATCCCTGCTGTCGTTGGGAACTTCATCATCAAGTGATACATGGAGATTATTGCCCTGATTTTATTCAAGGTTGTTCTCCCCAGAATTGCATTGTATGCAGAAGGACAGCTCACCACTATGAAATCTATCATTCAAGTAATCTGGCTTCCTTCCTCTCCCATGGTGACCGGTAGGGCTATTTGGCCAACAGGATGAACAGGCATGCCCGCAAATCCAACCAGGGGGGAGGTCATAGGCCTTAACCTTTCTCTTCCAACCTTCAGTTGATCATAAGCGTGGAGGTACAAGATGTCGGCAGAGCTTCCGCTATCTATCAATACCCTTCGACTAAGGTAGTTGGCTACGACGACGGTGATAACCAGTGGGTCGTCGTGAGGAACTTGAACTCCCTTTACGTCTTCTTCTGAGAAAATTATGGAAATTTCCTCCTTTTTTTGAAATTTACTTGGGCGGCCAACCGTGTTAACCTCCAGGTATTCCTCCGTCCATAATTTCCTCAAGTGAGTCTTTCTTGCATTGCTGGACTCTCCGCCTCCAGCAAATCCCCCATGAATGACCTTAATCTCTCCAATAGGTCCTGATCGAGGTGCAACATCATCTCTTCCATCCTTGTTCGTATCATCCCGCCTGGGTTGTTTCTGATACTTCTTTGACACAAAACGCTGGAGTCTCCCTCTCTGGATCAACTCCTCGATTTGCTGCTTTAGATCTATGCAATCATCCGTGTTGTGACCGTGGTCTCTATGAAATCTGCAATACTTATCTCTAGCTCTTTTGCTCGGATCGGACCTCAACTTTCCAGGCCACTTGAGGTCTGGATCGTCTTGAAGGTTGCTGAGGATTTGCTCTGCTGTAGCTATGAGCGGAGTGAACTGCTTGTACCGGCCTTGAGGCGATCCTCCTCCCCTTTTAGGGGAAGTTCGTGAATCTACCTTCTTGTTTTTTGGTTCCCCTCCCGTTTTTCGGGTGGAGTCTTTTCTCTTTCTGTCAGGTGGTGGGAATCCTACTACCTGTAATGGCCCCGCTTGGGGATCGAAGCCATCACGGGTTCGCCTTGCATAAACAGCTTCCTCAGCGTTCATGTGTTTCTGTGCTCTGAGCATGAGCTCTGCCAGGGTCTTGGGTGGTTCTTGAGATAAGAGGTATAGAAACTGCCCTGGGTACAATCCGGCTATATATGCAGTTATACTTACGCTGTCATCAGCTTCATCTATCTGAACCACCTCTTTGTTAAACCTAGTGGTGAAGTCTCTCAATGATTCCCATCGCCCCTGTTTCACCGTTAAGAGATGCGTGGCTGGTTTGCCGTAGCATTGGCCAGCAATAAAGTAGCTTACAAAGCTCGTGATGAGCTGCTTGAAACTTCGTATACTCCAGGGGGGAGCATATTAAACCATGCTCGGGCACTTCCTTTAAGGGTAACAGGAAAAGCCCGACACATGACTTCGCCGGGCACTGCTTGTAGGTATCAGGGACTTGTATGTTTTCAAGTGATCCAACGGGTCCGTGGAGCCATTGAATGTTTCCAATCGGGGCATCTTGAACTTCCTTGGAAGGCGCCCCATGACTTCGGAGGTGAAGGGAGAGTCCGTATTTTGCACCAGCTCTTCCACCCAGGAGTCTGGGCCTTGACTTGCTTCATTAGCCCTTCAATCTGATTCTGGCATCTTGAGAATCATCCCTAGTTCATGGGACGACTTCTCCAGGGGGCTTGCTATTCCTCCTTCGGTTTTGGCTTTCCTCCTCCTTTGGACTCGTTTTCTTCCTGTGATTCTCTTCCTCAGGCCGATCTTGTTGTCTTTGTAAGTTCAGGGATGCTTGGCTCGAGATTTGAATGCGCAAGGCTGCGTTTTCTTGCATGCAGTCAGTAACCCTTGGGTTAATGTTTTGATTTGCTCCTGCATCCGAGCAAATGCTTACGAGTCATCTGATCGCCTCCGTCTTACTTGCCCGTGCATTAGCCGCTCACGCTTTGTCGCTTGCTTTGCCTTAGCGACCTTTTCCAGCGAGCGGCCTTTGGCCGTTCTTGTAGCCTTGGCTGTCTCGGCGGCTTTGGCGCTTTAACCGCGGCGGCGGTCTTGTGGCGTCGTCGACGCTCGTTGTGGGAGGTCTGAAGCCATCGTTGTTCCTGCTAGATCGGGTATCTACCATGCAAAACTATTCACCGTGGAAGGAGAAAGTCGGTTCCCACAGACGGCGCCGGTGATGAATCGACTTTGTATCCGACCCCGACCTGTTCCTGCAAATACAACGTGAGAGATAAAGTCACCGGTGTGGTGGCGTGCCGACCACCCTCCGATGCCTAAGTCAATAGAGAATATGATATGTGGTGAGGAATTGAGATTCACAGGCGTTAATTGGACGTACCTTAGCTGAAACTCTACCGTCACTTTTATAGGCATTTTGTGGGAGGTTGAGTCCTAGTTGGACTATGTTCCGGAGATCCATTGGTTATCCGAATGGTGATCGTGGAGTCCGGCCTTAGCTAGGACTCCATACTCACCTAATTTTGGCCGAGAATCATTATCCTTGGGATCATCATATATATCTTATCTGTATTTCCTCCTTTATCCCACATGGGATATCTTCCATATGGATAAGTACACTGCATGAGCGTTACTTGCCCAGCCCTGGCTGGGCTTCTGAGCTGATCCTTGGATCATGGTCCAGTCCTGTACGACGGAGCTGGACCTTTGATTTCAGCTCAGCTCCGCCTTGCGGACCGAGCTGGCTTACTTGATGTACTTCCTGATGGTGGCAAGCGAAGCTGATAGTATTACTCCCCTGCTCCGCTTCTTTCTCCAGGCTGGGCTCTTCAGGTCTTTCCTACTTATCAGGTATTGACATTTTGAGGTTTCAAGTAAAGCATTAAAATGAAGCTTATGATGAAACAGATTTGTTAAAAAGATTATTTAGTACGTCACACTCATACACCAAAAAGTGTATTGTACGGGTGTGACCTACACTATTTCAATCAATAAGATGGAGGATAATATTCACCCTGTTTTAAGAAGCGTGAACAAAGATTGCACTCATTTAGGTCTAACTAAGATGAGTTGTTTCCTCCCTCCCTGAGTCTAGACAAGAGCAAATATAAATTGGCCATGCATATAGTAGAAAAGTTAGTACTACTGAGTTGTTCATGACTTATGATCAGCTCATGTCCTAGCTAGCTCATTACTCGAAGATGGATAGGGTCCCATCTTAGACATTCGCTTCAAGCCCCAAAAAATTCTTTTGACCAATTCTGTTTTAGACAAATCTTCGGTGTTATATAATTACGTTAAAGACAAAAATTAGAATCACATGTATTCATAATTATAAACTAGTTAGCTACAATTGTCTTGATTCCTTCGAGATTTGGGACGTTTAGTGGCGGATCCCGAAATTTGACACAGTGGGGACACCATAAACAATGATTGTGGATAGGCAGAGGAAAACATGATACGCATTAAAACTGAAAGATCAATAAGAAATCTTGATTTTCCCACATTTTAAAGTCCTAGCTCATATATAGGTAATGATTAGGAGGTGCCAATTATCATACGTAACAGTTATAACAATAGCATGGAGTTGTGATTCTGGCCTCAATCACATAATGCGCATATGTGAGAGCGAGCATGAAAGTGTCGTTCGTGCAAAAATATCTTAAACTATCGTAAGAGAGAGAAGATTGAAAGTAGGAGTGTAATACACTAATTTAGAAGAGGATCGAAGAGATGATCTATTAATTAAAGGATTAATGTGACTTAGGGGCTGAGGGGCATGCATATGGCCCAGACAAAAGCAACAACACCAAACAAGGCAAACAAAACAAAAATCCCACAAACTGAGGGGAGGAAACCAAAAAAAAAAAAAAATGCTTCAGAAAGACATGGAAGAAGAAGAATAAATATACTATTTCAATACCACATGGTCAGCCCCTCAAGGAATTTACAGGTTTCCAATTTGTTAAATATCAGAGGAAAAAGTATATATGCTAGCTTCATCCCCAAATCAGACATTATAGTATAAAAAGTCTTGGCCTCCGTACTTGATTTTTCCATTAGCTTAGAATTTATGCATGTGGCTTGATTCCATGTACTTATATGGTTTGAATATTTGAGGGTATCTTATATATGGTCATCAAATTTGCTTTCGGGTTTTTCGATCCCCGCAATTAGCAAATTCACGTGGTCTCAAGTCCTGCGTAGTTGTTGAAAGAACATGTACGACAAATATAAGCAGACAATATGGTCTCTTATATCCATGTGCGGAAGTTAGGGGTTTGGGGTTGTTGCTGTGGAACAAAGGCATATTAATATAAGGGTACCAGTAAGATCTTAATTAGCTCTTAGATTGCAGCTCATTATCCCCTTTCCCATTGGGTTGGAAACTATCATGAGATGTTTTGACCTTATGGAGACCTATGAATCTCTTTTGATTGGGACTTTCCAATCCATTAGGCCATTAATGCAAGGGCTTTAGATCCCAGGTTTTCAATGAATTACATATTTCCCCTCTTTCTCTCTGCACGGTGCTTGAAATAACACAAAAAAGCTTATTATACGCTATTTCCCTCCAACTTTAGGTTTGATGTCATGCATGCTCTGGCATTTTCACATATTTTATTATATGGGAGAAAATTTGTGTTTCTTCAACTATGTGTGATGTGGTGATTAATGTTGAGCGTGAGGGCTTTTTTGGGTGCAAGGGGCTTGAGACAGGGTGATCTCATTTCCCCTTACTTGTTCCATTGTGTAATGAAAGGTAATTTTTTATGCCATTTTGAAGCACAAAATTGGCACTAGGCATTTTACCTACCATCCTAAAAGTAGTGCTTTGTCTTTTAACTCATTTTTAGGCTTTGCAAATGATTTTTTTCTCCTTGTTGGGGCTGAAAATGTGGGGCCTTTTCTATGTTCAAAACCTCCCTAGATGATGTCTATTGGTTTTCCGGACTAAGGCCGGCCTACTCCACAGAAAAGCCAGATACTGTATTTTTCTATGGGGTTACATCAACTGTATGTTGAAGGGGTCATTACTTGAGATTCTTCAAATTCCTGAGGATATGCTCCCTGTCAAATACCTTGGGGTAGGCCTGTCAACGGGCCGGATCGGATCCGGATCCGGTCCGGATCCGATAGATCCGAATCCGATAAGATTTGGATCCGATCCGAATCCGATAAGACTCAAATCCGATAGCGGAAATCCGAATCCGATCCGAAAAATTTAGATCCGATCCGAAAATCCGAATCCGATCTGAAAACTTTTTTACTCCAAAAATTTTAGCCAAAAAAAAATATTTTCCAGAAAAAAATTAAAATAAAAAATTGAAAATAAAAATACAACTTCTTAAACATTTTTTTTTCAAAATAAAAAATTTACTGTATTTTTAAAAAAAAATTCAAAAAATTATAAAAAGTAAAAAAAAAATAAAGTTCGGATTCGGATTGATAACGGATTTAATCCGATCCGGATCCGATAACGTTACCGGATTCGGATTATCGGATTATCGGATCGACGTTATCGGAATCGGATCCGGATCCGGATCGGATTTTTCGGATCGGATCCGGATCGGATCCGGTCCATTGACAGGCCTACCTTGGGGTACCATTGATATCTTATTTACTTAAGGTATGAGGTCTGTGCTAGGCTCAAGAAAAGGATTCATCAAGGGTAATGAGCTTGTCGCTTTCTTTTGGGAGAAGACCCAGTTAATTCATTCTATCATAGTGTTAACCCGTGCCTACGGCACTACGCATCCAGATTGGAAGGGGATGGCAGTTGTGTGATTTAGGTGAAAACCATGGGCACTTAACCGGAAAGTGAAAGGATGCACTACAGTGTTTGGATCAAATGAACCTAAGCCGTTCCAACAACTTGTCCCCACACCCTTTTGTTTTATATTCATTCTATCATGCTTAATTAATATTCAGATGTATGAATGTATTGGTGCTATTTGTTCATTCTTCCTCAGAGGATCTTAAAAGAAATTTAACCCATTATGAGGGCCTTTGGATAGTCTGTAGTGAATCTTAAAAACAAGGACCGCCAACAAAAGACTCTCACATCGGAAGAGACCTACACATAGAGTGATGAGGATCTATCTCATGTAAGAGTTCTAATGATCGTGGATGATCAGAGTTTAAATATGCATGTGATGGAGCGTGAGAGTGTATAAGTTCACCAGCTTCTAGCAAAATGTTACAAGAAAGTAATTTTTTTACACCAGCGGTGAAAGCTGTGTCGCTTTCGCTACTGCCACTATCATGAGCCTCACCATGTGTTTATTGTTAATCTGAATTGCTCATCTTGTAAGCCTCGCAACATATTATATTCACGCAAAAAAATCATCCCAATCGGACATTGATAGGTATATTAAAATTTGAATATTTATTAATAAAATCAATGGTCATGGACAGTTTAACGAATTATTGACAGAAGCAGACTATTACTTTATAAACCCAAATTTATTTTTTAATATATCTAATCAAGTTGATTTTTGTTCGTAGATATAACTCAATACAAGACAAACGATTTAGATTACCATAATAACGCAAAGTAGAACCCATAATGACAGCAACAAAAAACTCACAGACACGATTATCACCGCCGACGTAAAGAATTTAATCTTAGTGATATACAAGAAGTTCCACAGATCACATACATTGCAGAGACAGTAGGTTGTAGCATCCGATTAAACCAACATATCTTAGGAATACTGTTATTGATACGCTGGTTTTTATGGCGATTTGTTTATCCAGAAAAGTTACCGACTTTGTGGTTGTCAGTTTCTTTCTTTCCTCCATTGGATTAGAGAGGACCATGCACGAGCGGTGGGGTGGGGGCGCACACCTAGGACCTGCGGGCCATTGAGCGTCCGCTTTCATTTTCTGGATGGAAGGCCCACCATGACTAATTGCACAACACTTCATTTGCATCAATAATAAGAAATGGGCAAATCGTGTGTGCAACAAACAAATCAAAATTGTTCATTCTCTTAACCCATATTAGCTAGCCAAATTTCATAACCAGTTTCCATGCCTGTGCTCAATGTGACTACTTTGGGAATATCTCTCATGTCACCATTTTTTATCCCAACAGACATTCATTGTTTTCTAACTTTTCTATCAAAATTTTAATTTTATCAAAACTTTCAAGTGCATCCGATTCGAGTTTTTTTTTCTTTCTTACAATAATTTGGAGTGTCTGGATTATCTTATACGCACCTCAATTAGTATATAGAGAACCAATTCTATCTTTTGCTATTGGAAGACTTGGTTAAAACTAGGAGAAAACGCATATACTGTAATTTACTTTCTTAAGGATTCATCATCTAAGAAATTTTAAACAAGAAATCCAAGAAAAAGCAAACCCATTGTGGGCTCCCGCGCCCTTTTCGGTTCGAAGAGTCGCTACCCGGATTTTTGAGATGGATCATCTGAAAAACCGAGAACTCGCTTGTAAAAGGCTTTTGGTCTAGTGAAAACGTTGAGATTTTGGGTTCGGGGGTCACGTTACGAATGGGGAAGGTTTTTCTTTAAAAAGCACCTCACTCGCCCGGTAAAAACCGGTCTCTACTTAATGTTTTCAAAAGGGGAAATCTCGAATATCATTTGGAATATCAAGCGCGCTCTTCAATAAAAGCAAATAGCGGAGAAGGGACATGGGGAATATATCACATTGATGTGCATGTGGTGCTGTTTGTACAGTGGTGATAAGATGGTGTGAGCAGATAAAATAAACAAAGATTCAAAGAAACGGATGCGGACCTCACTACACTGCTTCACTACAGACAGGGTGCCGTGACGCGACACCTCACCCCGCTGCAGGCGTGATGGCTTCTCTCGCTGATCACATGTGCTTTAAAACATCATCCAGCTTGTTACTTTCTCCTCACATCTTTTGAAAAACTCATCAGAAACCTCACGACAGTCAGATCATCCCGAGGATACCGTTATTTTCTCGAAACATGACTTTAAAACAATTTTCAACGTATTTGATCATTCGGGATGATCTAGAAAACCTTTTTAAAGAGCCAAAACATGGCTTGTAGATATGGTCTTGTTTCAAAAGCAACAGAAACAGTAAACAGCAGATGCAGACAACCATAGCAGAGGAAAGCTCAGATCCAGACAGCCTGCCTATGATAATACCAGCATGTAAAGGTGCCGTGCGCTGATGGTCAAGGTGCCGCGCGCCTGGTCATCCAACCGCGCGGTTCCCCAACCTCAGCACAGTGCTGGCTTTATTTTATGAAAATGCGTTTTAGGTCAGGATCTAACCAAAAGGGATTAGATCTGACGACAGAAAAGTCCCCTCAGGACCAGAGCTGAGTCTAGTCCAAAGAAACTTATTTTTACCTTTGGTGTTGAGCTCGATCAAGGGTTGTTGATGTAAAAATGAGGATGGATCGTCACGGATGTGGGTGAAAGAGGTTGAGTGAGACAAAAGGGGTGTGGGTGTGAGAGGAGGTTAGGTATTTTGGGGGATGTGGCTTTTAAGTTAATGAGAGATCAACTTCAATGATGAGAAGGGAGTGAGTGAAAGTGCTTAAAGAATGTTTTTTGGGAATGACATTCTTTAAGACTTGGAAATGGAAATGGGAAAGGGGATATATAAAAAATAAAAGAAAACTAGAGAGAGAATGACCAAAAGCAAAGAAGAGAGCCAAAAGGAGAGCTCAAAAGAAGGCCCCTTTCCCTTGAGTGGAGGGGTCAATTTATAAGCAAATGGCCAAGGATTTTGAATTTCAAATAGTGGAGGTATTTTCTGGGCGGGCTAGAAGTGCACTTTCAGCTGAGCCATTCATCAGTTGTGGCTCAAACTGGCGTGGCCGACAGCTTTCTGAGCCAATCAGAACTTTTCTCAGGGTGCCGTGCGGTGCATGTTGGTCGCGCACGACTACTTGAATTTCAATGTGCCGTGCGCTCCAGTGCCATTCCGCACGGTGCCTCCTTCTTCGGTCCAGGGTCTTTTGGGCTTTTGTCTGGGCTTTTGGGTTTTTTTGGTTAGTTTGGCTTTCATGGGCTTAGAGGAAATCCTTTTTCAAGCTCACAAATGTATTGTTTCCTTTATTTCATCATCGAGGCGGACAAAGACTCTCCGAGGTTCGGATTGGGGTGTCTACTGTAGTCCCTCTTTAACGTAACTCGGATACCATTAGTTGGTACGAGTGACGCTTAAAGAATAGGCATCACAATCCGTTGCTCTAAAGCCTTTGAACGGAGGCAAAACGAAAAATGCAAGTAAATAACGATGGTGGTTGCGCTCGGGGAGTTGCCTACGTACCCCGTTGTAGGGATCAGACCAGCGTAGTTCCATTGGGACAGTGAAATGCAAGAAAATAAGTCCCGGGGGACAAAAATAGAGTGTTTGCGATGCCGTGTGTTGTGCAACAATATCATGAAAATTCCGTGACAAGCCCTCAGGGGGGGGGGGAGCGAAAATCTGAGACGAGCCCTCAGGAGGCGAAAGTTTGAAATCGAGACGAGCCTACGGAGAGGCAAATTTGAATTCGAGACGAGCCTACGGAGAGGCGAATTTTGAATTTGCGACGAACCTACGGAGAGGCGAATTGAAATTGAGACAATTTTGAATTTGAGACGAGCCTACGGAGAGGCGAATTTTGAAATTTTGAAATTGAGACGAGCCTACAGAGAGGCGAATTTGAAATTGAGACAATTTTGAATTTGAGACGAGCCTACAGAGAGGCGAATTTTGAAATTTTGAAATTGATACGAGCCTACAGAGAGGCGAATTTGAAATTGAGACAATTTTGAATTTGAGACGAGCATACAGAGAGGCGAATTTTGAAATTTAGACGAGCCTACGGAGAGGCGAATTTGAAATTGAGACAAATTTGAATTTAGAGAATTGTTCTAAAGCCCATTATACCAATTTGTAACAGGCCCGGTCCATCTCATTTTTTCACAACACTTCTAGTCCAGCCCATTCTTTTTTTAAACACGTCAGGTCCAACTTCATTTTTTAGTGGGACAAAATTGCCCCTTCTTTAATAAACTTCAAACGGTATGTGTATAACGACGATTACAAGAGACGGAGAGAGAGAGAGAGAGAGATCACGATGGAGATCGCGCAGAGAGAGAGAGATCACGATAGAGATCGCGCAGTGTAGATCGATCAGGAGTCATCAGTTTGTAAGCTCTTTCGTGCAGTCTAGATCAAGACACAATATACTTTTCTCCGTTGATCCGAGCTCGAATTAAATCGATCTGAGAATAGGTTCGTTTTTTGATGATTTCTTTTTGTTCTAATTTGTTCTAATCGATTACAGAAAAGGTTTTGATGACAAAGAGTGATTTGATGATAATTAAATGTTCAATTGTGACTTTGATGATAACGTTTGCTTTATGCCTTTGATGATAACGTAAGTTTTATTGTACCTTTGAATTGAATGTTCGGTTTGTGCTTTCAATGTTGACAAATTTCATATTAGATGATCACAAACGCCAAGAGAAAATATACTGCAAATTTAAGCACCTAGAGCTTACGCACTTTTGAAAAAAAATTAGACTGCTAATTGAAAAATTCACACTGCAACTTTAAGGATTTTGGATATGGTCAGTTTTTACATTTAGACTATAAATTATTAAACGCACACCTTGTGTTATAACGTTTGTTTTATGCCTTTGATGATAGTGTAAGTTTTACACACACCAGACCGTTTATGAACTCTGTTTGTATATTATGAGTATCAATAGTGATTTTGAGGCATTAGATAGTGTAGAAATCGACTGATTATATCAAACAAATATTATTCGCAGGTGTGTTTTTTTGTGCGATGGATACAACCAAAATGTTGCTGTGTACCTATGTATCGCAGGTTCTTGTTGTGAGGATATTTGGTGGCATTCGGTTGGAGCATGTTTTAAGAAAGATTTGTGATAGGTGGGACAACTTATGCATTGGTAGTTTCTCATTGTCGTATGTGTTGGATGGGAGTGATTGTAAGCTTGATAATGAAGAATCTTTTGATAATATGGTGTATTTGTATCCTACTACTGATAGAATACATGCTAAGGTTGAGGAGATTAAATCTTGTAGTGGACGAACAGTTGGAAGTATTAGTAGCGGAGGAACACTTGGAAGTATTAGTAGTAGAGTAGAAGTTGGTAGTTCTAGTGGTGCTGTCACTGTTATTGAAAGAGAAGAACCTTTGGAGGAATTTTGTCGCCATGCCGAAACTAGGTTCTTGACAGCGGGTTGGGCCAACTTGATACATGAGGTTGGGCAAGTATTTACTTGGTGGTGTGAGGGATTTTAGGAGAAGTTTGCAGCGATATGCTATTGAAAATGGTTTTATGTACGATCTTGTTAAAAATGACAAGTATCGTGTGACTGCAAAGTGTTCGATTTCTAGTTGTGGATGGTGTGTGCATGCCATTTTGGATCGCTCAAGCAAACAGTTTTGGATTAAGAAACTGGTAAACGAGCATGGTTGTGGTTCAACCTATCGTACGAATAAACATAAACGGGTGACATCTAGTTTAGTTGCTAGTGAGGTTACTAGTATGGTTCGGAAAAAGAATAACACATCACCTATGGATCTGTTGGATTTGTTTCTGGACAAGTACGGTTTGGATTTATCATACCACCATGCATGGTTAGGAGTGGAGAAGGCTAGGGGGAAATATTTGGAGACTATGAAAGTTCATTTGATAAGTTGAAGTGGTACGTTGAAGCTGCCAAAATTGCTAATCCGGGGAGCTTATTAAAGCTTGAAGTTGATCCCGTCAGCAAGGAATTCTCGAGGCTTTTTGTGTCGTTTAATGCATGTATCACAGGGTTTAATCATTGTCGACCATTCCTTTGCCTTGATGGGACACATCTCAAAGGCAGATTCAAGGGGTGTCTTCTTGCTGCCACAGGAAAAGATGCAGATCAAGGTACTTTTTTGTGTTCTTTTTTTTATTTTGAATGTGTTCCTTAGATATTCATATCTATTTATCTGCTTGTTCTATGATTGGCATAAAACAAAGCCTAGGTTTCCATACATATCCATATCTATTTGTTTTCATACATATCAGTCAGCTTTCCAAATGGAATTTTCAAATAGTCCTATAAACCTACTCTCGATATCCATACCAAGTGTCACACGATCCTAAATTCCTGATGTACTGGTTAGACTGGAATGAGATTGGTGTCGTCTTCTTTTTCTACACTCGTGTGCTGGAGTTTGGATGCAGATTCTGATGAAAGATGCTGCTACTGGGTTCAATAGATACGTCTGAAAAAGTTTTCCTCTGACACCCCTGCAGTGGAAGAACTCAACTGATAGAGAATGAAGTTGCAGAAGATCATAGGCCTTGTAACTTTCTCACTGATGCCCAGAACAGAATTCGCATTGCTTTGAAGAATCGCAGACACTGAAACCTGATAGAAGCTTGGCTGACAATATTTGTTCACATAGGCTTGTTTATAAGTTGTTTTTTTTTTTAGCAGTAGCCGTCACTTTTCATCCGGTTGGCTTCTCAATCAGTTGCTATCTGAAATTGAGGCATCCCGTAATATCGATTTGCAGTGGACTTTATGACCAACAGAATTGATGTGATAGCGCTCACTCTTGTCTTTCTGAGCTCCACGTTCCCGTTGCCAGCCCATACCATGCCCCCTCCTCTCATTGTTGCTGCCTTTTTTGTACTCGTAAGTGCGTATCAACAACTCATGTCCTCGGAGTTGCCCAACTAAGGTGAACAATAGAGAGACTGAAAGAGAAAATACCTTTTTGTCCAGCTCCAATGTTCTCAATTCAGATTGTGGATATGTGCAAGAGCTAAAAATTAGTCATTGTGCTACTTGAAATCTGTTTTTTTTTTGGTTTCTGCCAGATCTTTTATTTGAGTGTTGTTGATTCTTAGTCAACTTCTCCAAATTAAAACTTCAGAGAATTTGCATATCAAATTTCCGAGTGGAGAAGCAAATGGTCAAATACAACTATTGTTGCTAACCGTATGGTTGTGCCAAGGATAATCTGTATCTTGTCTTCGACCAATAGCCAAGGGTTGCCTTCACTAGCAGCATTGTATAGTGCGGTTATGATCCATGGTAACTATACAATGAAGCACTTCCTTTTTTGTGCTCGGTGATCACTAGAATGAAACACTTTGGTTAATTACCACCCTTGTCCCAAAGTTACACCAACTATTTCCTTCCTCATCAATCCATCTTTATTTTACTTTGTAGTCACTGAATTTCTCTCTTTTTGTTATTCTTTGCTTGAAAAACTTCAAAGGTGTAGTTGTTTAATTAGCTTACCCTTTGGTAGTCTTTTGACATGCAGAGTTTTGAAATGTATTAGTATATCAATTATTCAACTTTTTGTGACATTTTGGGGTTGGACAAATTTGTATCAGTGTTTGTTTTTATTAAGTAGACCAATGTTTCTTTAACTAGAACTACATCTAAGTGGAGTTCCATCTTATTTTTGTTTGTTTTCGGTTTCGTATTTGTGTTGCAGGTTTATTTCCCCTGGCATTTGCTATTGTGAATGCAGAAAATGATTGTAATTGGTTGTGGTTTCTTCGGATTTTAAAGACTATCTTGTCTACACGGCCTATTACTTTCATTAGTGATCGCAACCATGGTCTCGTGAGTAACATACCGGCTGTTTTCCCTGATTGTCATTATGCTTATTGTTTGTATCATCTTCAATTCAATTTGAAGGATCACTTCCCTGGACGGTTTCGGCAGGGTTATCGAAATAGGTTGGTTAAATTGTTTAATGCGATCGCTTATGCTCCATCGGTATCAGTTTATATGATATGTGAGGCTGAGTTCTATGAGCATGGGGGAGATAAGGCCAAGACGTTTATTGCAAGTGTTCCAAAACAACATTGGACTAATGCTTATTTTCAAGGGCATCGATACGGAGAGATGAGTTCTAGTGCTATTGAATCCTTCAATAACTGGATACTTGCTGCACGACTTATGCCAATAATGAATTTAGTTGAAGAGTTGAGGTCCAAAATTATGATTCAAATGTCGTGTAGAAGAGAAGAAGCATCGCGTTGGGTTTCTCAGATTTGTCCGGACATGGATGCGAAGTTAGCTAAGAGGATTGACAAGGGGAGGTCGTGGAGGGTTTATAAATCAAAAACCGGCTTGTATGAGGTGAAATCTGTACCTGCTGTTCTAGTAAATCTTGAGGAAGGGACATGTTCTTGTGGAGCTTGGCAATACAATGGTTTCTTATGTGCTCATGCCGCAACGGTTTTAGTCAAGACTTGTGGAGCGGAGGGATCCTTGGCTGGCTACATTGATCCGTTTTATCATGTTGAGGCATATCGGCTCACATATCAAGATAATATCCATCCAGTTCTAGCTATGGATATTCCTGACTTCACAGAAGGAAGTACTCGGGTTATCAAAGCTCCAAAAAATAGGAGGCAAGCTGGAAGACCTTGCGTAAAGCGCATTCGTTCCAGGGGTGAAGAACAATCCTCTGCTAGGCCAATGAAATGTGCAAGGTGTCATAAGCTTTCTCACCACAACCGCAGGACATGCAAAGAAGCTACGGATGATTGATTCTTTAGATTTTTCATAGTACATTGTTTCGTTGGAATTCATATCCATACAAGTAAAGAGACTACTTAATTGTTCTTAGGTGCAGGACCATTGCGAGGCACAACAAAAGGACTTGCAAGGAACCTCTTCTTCATTGATTCTTAGAATGACACATTAAAGTCTTTCTGCATTCTTTTTAATAAAAAGTGAATATAGTGTTGAATTGTGAAGTTCTGAAACTCAATATGCCACTGCCCTCTTGTATTGTGAGTTTATATGGTTTGCATATCGCATCCTACATTTTTTGTTATGCAATATCGCCCCCATTTTAAATCAGCAAATTATGTTCCCATTATTGGATTTCGTGTCATTTTTTGCTATGCAGTTTATGAGTGTCTTCAGTTTTATGAAACTTTTTGTTGGTCATCTGTAATTTAGACTGTGAATAAATGCACTTTCCACTTTTAAAAAGCAAATTTGTTTTAGACTGCAAATTTGTACTACAAGACTCAAAATAAATACTCTTTTTGCAAATTCGTACTTTTAGGGTGCAAATTTCTACTTTTAGACTGCAAATAATACACTTCGCACTTTTAGAGTGCAAATTTTCACTTCTAGACTGCAAATTAATTGTCTTTTTGCAATTTCGTACTTTTAAACTGCAAATTTACTTTTAGACTGCAAATTCTACCTTTTAGACTACAAATAAATACTCTTTTTGCAAATTCGTACTTTTAAACTGCAAATTTAATTTACATTGCAAATTTCTACTTTTAGAATGCAAATAATACACTCTGCACTTTTAGGCTGCAAATAAATACAATTTCGGTGAATTCCTACTTTAAAAATGCAAATTTAATTTAGACTGCAAATTCATACAGTTTAAACTGCAAATAATACATTTTGCACTTTTAGAGTGAAAATTCTCACTTTTAGACTGCAAATAAATACCCTTTGCGGTTTCTCTACTTTTAAACTGTAAATTTGTACTTTTAGACTGCAAATGCTCACTTTTAGACTACAAATAAATACTCTTTTTGCAAATTCGTAGTTTTAAATTGCAAATTTAAAATTTTAAATACTGCAAATAAATACATTTTTTGCAAATTTGTACTTTAAAACTGGAAATTTTAATTTAGACTGCAAATACATACTCTAATTTGTACTTTTAGACTGCAAATAAACAATTTTTGCAAATTCGTACTTTTAAATTGCAAATTTAAATTAGACTGCAAAATACTCTTTTTGCAATTTCGTACATTTAAAATGCAAATTTAATACTCTTTTGCAAATTTAATACTCTTTTGCAAATAAATACGCCTTTTGCAAATTCTACCTTTTAGACTGAAATAAATACACTTTTTGCAAATTTGTACTTTTAGATTGCAAATTTAATTTTCATTGCAAATTTCTACTTTTAGATGCAAATAATACACTCTGCACTTTTAGTGCAAATAAATACAATTTTTGTGAATTCCTACCTTAAAAATGCAAATTTAATTTAGATTGCAAATTTTTACTGTTTTAGACTGCAAATAATACATTTTGCACTTTTAGAGTGAAAATTCTCACTTTTAGACCAAATAAATACCCTTTGCAGTTTCATACTTTTAAAATGTAAATTTGTACTTTTAGACTCTGCAAATGCTCACTTTTAGACTGCAAATAAATACTCTTTTGCAAATTCGTAGTTTTAAATTGCAAATTTAAAATTTTAAATACTGCAAATAAATACATTTTTCGCAAATTTGTACTTTACAACTGGAAATTTTAATTTAGATTGCAAGTTTCTACTTTTAGACTGCAAATACATACTCTAATTTGTACTTTTAGACTGCAAATAAATAATCTTTTTGCAAATTCGTACTTTTAAATTGCAAATTTAATTTAGACTGCAAATAAATACTCTTTTTGCAATTTCGTACTTTTAAAATGCAAATTTAATTTAGACTGCAAATAAATACTCTTTTTGCAAATTCGTATTTTTAAACTGCAAATTTAATTCAGACTGCTAATTTCTACTTTTAGACTGCAAATAAATACTCTTTTTGCAAATTCGTAGTTTCAAATTGCAAATTTAATTTAGACTGCAAATTTCTACATTTTAGACTGCAAATTTCGTATGAATTTTCAAATGCAAATTTAATTCAGACTGCAAATATAAATATTTAGACTGCAAATTTCAATTTTAGACGAAAAGTGAATTTTTAATTTAGACTGTAAATTTTCACTTTTACACTGCAAATTTTTCAGTTTTAGTCTAAAAATGAAAATTTAATTTACACTGCAAATTTAATTTAGACTGAAAATTTTCCCTATTAGACTGCAAATAAACACTCTTTTTGGAAATTCATACTTTTAAACAGCAGATTTAATTTAGACTGCAAATAAATACTTTTTTTTGCAAATTTGTACTTTAAAATTGCAAATTTAATTTAGACGGCAAATTTTCACTTTTAGACTGCAAATATATATTTTAAACTTTTAGAATGCAAATAAATACAAAATTTGCAAATTAGTACTTTTAAAATACACATTTGCACATTGTACTTTTCGACTCCAAATACATATACTTTTTGTTTGCAATTTCGTAGTTTTAGAATGCAAATTTCTACTTTTAGACTACAAATAAATACTCTTTTTGCAATTTTGTACTTTTAAAGTGCAAATTTAATTTAGACTGCAAATTTTAACTTTTAGACTGCAAATAAATGCACTTTTCAGTTTTAGACTGCAAATTTTTACTTTTAGACTGCAAATAAATACTGTTTTTGTGTATTTATTTGTGCATAATAAATACTCTTTTTGCAAATTCATACTTGTAAACTGCAAGTTTAAGTTAGACTGCAAATAAATACATTTTTTTTGTAAATTTGTACTTCAAAACAGGAAAATTTAATTTAGACTGCAAATTTGCATTTTTAGACTGCATATAAACCAACACCCACCAAACTGTATCAAACTAATGCAGTTTTTGCAAATTTTACAATCTACACAAGTTTGCAGTCTACACAAGTTCAACAACAAAAGATCATCATTTCTAATTGTATCAAACTACTACACCAATGAAAATATCCTTGAAAATTGCAAGATATAGGATTTAAATCATTGACAACCAACAAACAGACTGTTAGCCCTCCAAAACCCTCTGCCACCACCCCACCCTAGACACCACAACCTGTCAACCTCTACCTTAACCCCCAAAACTCCTAGTCACCCCAACCACACTGCTTCTGCCGCAAACCCCAAGCTCTGGCCACCAGCAAGAACATCATAGCATAATAATGCTAAGCTCGCACAGTGCAGAGTAATTAAGCGCTCCAGCTTCATCCATTAAAGCCAAAAAAAAAAACCATTGTGCAGATCCAGACCACTAGGCAACAGTTTAAAATTTCCTACACTTTGTGCTTCAAAATAAACCAATACCCACCAAACTGTACATATGCAGGACATCACAGGCAAACAGCAACTCTTGGTAAAATATACAGGTACTTCTTCAAATTCTGCAACTGCAACGCCTACACCAGCAACTTGTGTTCAAATGATATGGCATCTGGATGATCCAAACCAAAACATTAACAGAAGGATAAAAGAGGAGCATTTATCCATTTGAACCATATAACAAAGGCATCCGAGTTATTAGAAAGCTATGTAGCTCAGACACTTCATTGGAGCTCAAGTACCAGTGTCGGACACTTCTCGGACACCGACACTCCCAAACACTCTCTGGACACGTGTCCGACATTTCCCAGAGTGCCCTGTTTTTTTTCCCAATATTTGGGGTCCGACACTTTAAGGACACTTAGGCAAAAAGAAAAGGCAAGTATTCATTTTACAACTTCAAGTCTTCCACTTTTCCACTACTCAGAGTTACCACTACATGAAACCGAGCAGCTCAACGTTTTCCTGATTACCTATTTTAGAGATCGTGAAACATTATTACCTAGAATAGTGAAACAGACTCTAGTTGAAGAAAGCAAAACTACAAAAGCCACTAGAAAGGTCAAGCCTGGAGAAAAGCTTGGTTTCTATTACTGAAAAACCTCTTAACAGTCAATCGAAAACACACACTGACACAAGTCCGTAGTCTGCACCAATCATGTTTTGGAGTAGTACTTTTTTTCGATTATGGCATGGCAGATCAGAATGGGAGGGGCAATTGTAGGTAGCTTCTGCAGGAGTACAGTTGATGGGCACATGCCCTGTTCTCTCTTTTTCCCCACTTTTGAGTAATATAGTACTAATGTGTTAGTAGTACTGTGGCACCTAACTGACATGTCTATATGACATTCCAATAAGTGTTAATGCTACATACAGGGCCATCAAGGCACTTGTCAGACCTATACAAGTTTGTCCTGAGTCCTGCAAATGGATTTCAAAGTTACAATGATTGATGCTTCATTTTATGTTACAGCATCTTCATTGAAAATGCTCTGATCAACCATCAATCATCATACCGAAAAACAATAAACCATACGGAATTAATAGAGACCCAAATCAGTCAGGAAATCTACCACGGAACAAGAAAGGTCAAGTACACAATTACTTCCACCTTCTTCTACCCACCTGTGGCAATATTTTCTGTTGAACTGAGTGCCACACAAAGGAGATTTTCGTATAATTATGACCATGTGGCAAAGTAAACTAATCAAAGTTGGACATCAACCTGACACAACTCCTCCTTTCTGCAATCCCTCTTAATTCATCAAATATATCTAGGAAAGATGATTTGCCAAACATATTGAGTCACAACTATAGAAGTTAATCTAATCCACCAACTTGACACCTAAATCTGGCAAAAGAGCTGAACTTGCCAACAGCAGAAACAATGTTTTCAAAACAAACTTACACATCCATATGCAGAATCAGACACCAAAAAAATCAGATTGAGCTAAGCATGAACCACAAAACAATCAATCAACTAAAAGTACCAGAGAACAACAAATACAAATCCACCATTTTTCGCAACCAAATGGACTAAACAACATCAGTTTAAAGTATGATATGATGGCATCAAAGAGAAGAAATTAGGTCAACGCTAGATGGGAACTTGGATCATAACCAAAACATCAGTTTTAAAGAATGGTGTAATGGACAAGAACAGACAGTTGTTTCAGCATAAGCTTACAAAGCCATGTTTTTCAGTCTAATCCATAAGGAAACACAAGCAACCATGATTTTATAATGTGCAAACATCAAAGAATAATTATTTAACAGATTAGGAAGTACCTCGACATGGTGAAATCCATGTGTTTTATAAGACTTCTTGCTTGATGAATAAGTCTATAAGGTCTGCCCTGAACTGCCTACAATCCTGTCTTGTTATTGCACTGGTTGGATTTTCATTCTCGATGTACTTCCTCATTATTGACATTATAACAATGCCACAGTCAACACTACAAGATAGTAACCAGGAGAAAATAAGTTCAATTCTTCAATAATATTTACTATGAAGCACGTTGATTACTATGAAGCACAAGATAGTAAGGACCAGAGAAAGTAAACCATAGGTGACAAAGACTATTACAAAAACCTTACAGTACTTACCTTCCAGATGCTTGTTGCGGTGAGTCCATCTGTACCTCTGCTTTATCACTCATAAGCATTTTGGCCGCTTGTTTTTTGTCCGCATTGATGTATGCTGCAACGGTTACTCTCTGTGGAGAAGCAAACAAATAATGTAAGAGTTTTGACAAAACTACATATAAAATACCACATCATCCAGACCAGCTTACCAATTTCTCCGTTTTAATGCAATATTCATTGTTTTTTCCATATTTGCGCAATAGAGGGTTATATAACTTCCACTTTCCATCGTCTTTGTCAAGCACGAGCAACGTCCAGTGGAAATGAGTTAGTATTGGAAAGAGCAAGAATCTTGCCGATGCAGCTTTTCGCATTAGATTTTTAAGCGTCCTCTTCAGTTGGTTTGGCTTTTTGCCCTCAATTATGTCCTATTTACAACCAAAAACAAATCAGAGTCTTTTATTTTTATTTTGAACAAATCAAAGTTAACTTGTGTATGGATAATACAAGTTAATGCTAGTTTCTTACCATGAAGTAGCTAATGAAGATGTATGACTTCGGTGGTTGAGTGTTCAAATCAAATGTCGGTTGTGTTTCAAGGTGTTGGCGCATGAGGAGCAACGCGTATTCATCTACAAAATGTTTTGTACCAGTGAAAACATGATTAGCTATCTAAGTTCTGTTTGAATAGAATCCTACAATTGCAGTCTACAAACAGCATGTTTGATATTGAATCGTTTAAAACAGAACTAGCTAGTATCAGAATTACCTGATTTGATATTGGATCCTCGAACAAGAGGTTTTCTATGTCAAGAAGGTCAACATAGATGACGTCCTGTGCTGATTTCATTACTACAGTACTGCATATTACAAATTGGTTTTAAAATTCTGTTAACAATCATAAACTTTATAACTAATGGGTATAGTTCAGAGTATATCTTACCTGGGTTCTTTTGTCTTCCAAAGTTGTTCAATTTTCTTCCAAGTTTCAGGACAAATCAGTTTTGCCACTTGAGCACCAACCTTCAAATCCTTCACTTCTTCTTTTTCCCCTTTTCTCGTTGCTCATACTCCTGAGACTCGTCTACATCGATAGTATCTACTTCAGTATTAACCTTCAACTTCTTCCGCATTTTCTTTTTCCCCTTTTGTTGTTGCTCATAGTCTGGACTGTTGTCTACGTCGATTGGATTTACTTGTGGACTCTTTCTCTTCACTTGTCCATAGACGTAGTCCTCGGAGTAGTTCAGCTTTCTATCATCCCTTGCTATGACTCTTTTAAACATTGACCGTGGAGAGTATTGTTCCTTAGACTTCTTCAGCTTCACCTTTTCCTTTGTTGCTTCTTGTGTGATTTCATGAACTGTTATACAGGCCAATTCGTCCGCCATGTCATTCTTCTCTTTCTCTAGGCTTGCGATTTTCTCAAATGTTGCCTTCTGCGTCACTTGATGGATTTCTCTCTCAGTTTCCATAGGATATGCTTGGGTTAACTGATGGATTTCCAAATCTTCAACTTTCGCATTTAAGTCCTCAACTTTCACCTCCAAGTCCTTCTTTTCTCTCAATAACAGCTCGTATCCATTTTGTAACTGGTTGTTCTCTTTTTGTAGTGCAGTAGCATCTTTTTCAAGGGTTTGGATTCTCTGCTTCAACATTCCATTTTCTTCATTTCGAGATTGTAGAGCTTGCTCATTCTGTTCTTGAATTTTGATGAGCTCAATCTCTAAATTCTGCTTTTCTTTCTCCAACTTCTCAATCTTGTTCTTCAATTCATCAATAAGAGCGTTTGCCTCCTTTTTGCCTTGCTCTGCTATTGTTCCACAAATCATATCCAAGGATGCACTAGGCGTTGTGTTCGGTGATGACATTTGACCCAACGTATTCGGCACCAATGTTGATCCTGAATCCGTTTCATATGATCTGCAGATCGGACTGTTGAAGTCATCTAGTCCTTGTACTTTTTCTGCTTCATCATCCATTTCACCCCTGTCATCGTTTGAAACTTGGACTCCACCCTTTTCTCCCTCTTCCTCCCCACAAAGTCCAACTTGCTCTCTACCATGCACAACCCCAATTGTTGGTTCAACCTCTGTTACCTTTGCTTCTCTTTGTTGACCCTGGTGATCTTCAGAAATTTGACCTTGTTCATCCCCGTCATCTTTTGAAACTTGGACTTCACCCTTTTCTCCCTCTTCCTCCCCACAAACTCCAAGTTGCTCTCCACCATGCACAACCCCAATCATTGGTTGAACCTCTGTTATCTTCACTTCTCCTTGTTCACCCCGGTGATCTTCAGAAACTTGACCTTGGTCATCCTCGTGATCTCCAAAAATTTCATCAAAGATCTTTCTTTCTTCAGCCGTTTCTTGTACCTCAGTATGATTTACCTATTCAAACAGAAAATACAACGGTCAACACTCTGTAGAATACAAATTAAGTATATCAATGTTTCTTTAACTAAACAAATTACATGTAAAAGGAGCTCAAGTTCATAACAGACTTCAACCAATAAATTTGTACTGATAAGTATGGTTTCGATTATTTCTAGACCAGAGTTGCATACTCCATAGGAATTCCCAAAATTAAGGACACAAACTCAATATTCAAAAACCACAAAGCAAAAACAACGCAAGAAAAGATACAGCCTCAAACACCAATAGAAAAAAGAAGAAAAGACATTATTACTTTATCACCGGGAAGTTGATTGAGGTGTTCAAAATCCTTGAGAGTTTTCCGAAGGTCGGAAATTTTCCATTTCACGACTCTTGGAACTGCATTCGGATTCTTTACTTCTACAAGTTTTGTATGCTCGCAAAGCCAATACTGCAAGAAAAAAATTTCAAAATCAATAACACAAGTAATGTAATTTTAAATCAAAGAATTTATGTATGAGTTATGTTTTCATTACCAATAGTAGTACGGTCGATCCTTTAAGTCCTTTGATTTCTTTGTGATTGTTGTGAACTGACATAAGTAGGTACTTTCTGATAGCTTCTGTCCAGTCATATCGCTTCACCTTGTTAAGATCTTCCATGTGTTGTACATATGACCAGTTCACTGTAGTTCCTTGGTTGGAGAAGAACAGGGTTACACAAAGGTAAAGACATAGCAATCTCACAACATCCTCCACATCCTGTTGCTTCTCACTACTTGCCAGTTCCTTAATCTTTTGCTTCATGGCTGGTGCTGATAACCTTGCCTCTTTCATTTTAAGCCTCTTGGCTAATGCAACACTGTCTTTCCTTACATTTGTTTCCACCATCTCAACTTCTCCACAAGAAATACCAAAAATGATTTTCACATGCTCCTTTGTCAGCTTCAACTGCCTATCACCCACTGTAAAACTTTTACTCTCTTCTTCATATGACTGGATAATTTTTAGAACGACTTCATCATACTTCCTACAATTATCACTCAACAACTTGCTATTCATAATAGCTTCAAATAATAACCAAAAGGGCGTTTTCTTGAGGGATGCAATGTGCCGGTCATTCAATTTTATATCCTTCAGTAGTCTACATATAGACTGCAAATTACATCGATTAGAGCCCGTTGGTTGTGTTTGTTCTATTTGTGTATGTTCTTCATCTATCTCTGCTTGTTCTTCATGCTCCTTTCTATCCATTTTTCTTTTCTTTTTCCCATCCACTGGTTGTGATCGGGATTCTTGCATATTTGTTGCTAATCTCTCTCTAAGATCGTACTGGCTTTGTGTACATCCTCTTGCTCTAACCGTAATCGGTGCAACTATTTCTTCATTCACCTTAGTTTCTGGAAGAATCACTGGTGTTGGGGTTTGAGTCTCATTAGTTGAGCTTTCCTGAAATCCGTGTTCAAGTCTATTTGCCAGCATTGCATAGGTTTAAGAGGACACAAAAATTAGGAAAAAACAAAACGGGCATTCACATGATTGTAAAACTAATATACAAAGTATTGAAACAAAGCAGACCCTACTTCTTGGCACAAACAACTTCCCATATCAAGCTATTATAAAATGTCAATGCATGGAAGTTAGAAACAGTAAATATCAAAACTATGCAACTTGGTTTATCATGACAACAATAAAACCATAAGCCTAACTTCATTCCTCCTTTCCAGATCAGCACTTATACATCCATGCAACAAGTTGAAGAAATAGAGAAATACAAACAAACTTCGGTCCGCATACTCCAATTATATGTAATAGTATCTTGCCATGTACTAATCTGTCCGGTACTAAAATGCGGAATAAAAACCAGTTACATATCACAATCACCATGATTTCAAACTGCACATATACACAAACTCACCACTAGTAGTCAAACCGGACAGAGAAAACACAGCAATCAGTCGAAAATCATAGCAAAGATACACATCGGGCATATAACCAAATTTCAACTAGTGTCTTTTGACTGTTGAAAGTCATAGGAAAAATATGCTCCTAATCCACTAATAAGTTGACTGTTGAAACATACGGTCCTCGTGATTACACCAACCTCTGGAAAGAAACAAATGCACATTCAAAACATGTTTCAATAATAAATATTGCAGAGAAAAAGATTACCAAAGAGTCCAATTAGGTCTGTCTAAATCTGCTATGCTAATCCTACGAACAAGAAAAATTTCAGAAAGGCCAGAAACCTCCAGTTTAAAAGATCGAAATGGAATAAAAATTGATCAGCCGTGCCAAGTTGAGAAGCTACGATAGTTTTCTCAGACATGTCTCATAATCGATGGCCAGTTCAGCAGGGCTCACTTTTCCTGTAAAAACATCCAACAACTGAGGAACTTCTTCAGTATACTTGGTGACAAACCTATCTAAGATTGGTACAATCGCTTTTTCTGGGAACTCTGTAGTAGCACAGTCGGATCATGAGTGAATAAGGATGACAAACTAGAAGCAGGAACATTGAGTGCTCTCAAAGTAGCAACTTTGGGAACAATCTTCTTTTACAAATTTGTACAAAACAAACGAGGTGAGTGCTTGAAAGATCTTCCTACTTGCTTATCATCCAGAAGGATTGCACGTTTCAGATAATTGTAAACAGGGATTATCTGGTTGTTGAGGCTACGATCCAAGACATTTGGGTACGAAGAAATGATAGTTGCAAGGTCAGCTGTTGGAATGCCTATGGACAGGAAAAATTCAAGTTTTGGCAAAAGCATGTGTTTGGGATCAGATAAAAGTAAATGCGGGCATATTCTGACAAGTTTGGAGATGTGGGTATCGGTGAAACCGTGATTTCGCAGAAGGGCGATGACAGAATCTGGTTTCTCTGCTGATCGAAAATTGACCTTTTGGGATACAAGAAGAGCAGTTTCTTGGGACAACCCACATGAGGAAATGAGATATGTAACTGTGAAAGATTGTTCATCAGTTTTGTCCACTTGAAAATCACATTACTTGTGTTATGGAGATACAATAAAACGGAGGCACATCTATACACAAATAGGGAGATACAATAAAAGAAAGACATACAATACTCTAATCAACCCCTACAGACATCACACAATTCACAAAAGTACTAAAAAAGAAAAATAACAAACACCCAATAAACAAGGATGTGGATCTTCTTCTGTCTCCAGAATTCCTGTCCTCGCGCCCCAAATGGCAAAACACATACACTTGCATAATCAAATCTTTATCCCAAGAATCGTTATAGAGAGAGACTCATGATCCATGCAATAAACACATATGAAACAAACCCACATATAGACAAGAACCATGTACTGAAAAGAAGAAAACACAAGAACACAAAAATATCACATTCATCTGGAAGTATCTGATTCAATGGATTAGAAATGATGTTGAACTACAACTACGAAGTGCAATGAGCAAAAAAAAAACCAATTTAAATGTGTTATACGTACTTTTCTTCCTCATTGTGACTGTCAATGCAGCAGGGCTTTCAAGATGTGGACTTCAGCAGGGCTGTCAATCGTCTGACAATCCGAATTTCATGCACCAGAGAGAGAAAACCCTAGAACCAGAGCAAGGAATCAAAAAATTGGACAGATAGAACCCTAGGGGCAGGTGTTTGAGAAAACCCTAGGACCAAAGAAAGGATTGGTAGCCAATGATTCGAAACTAACAAAGTAGTAATTCTCTCATTTCAGATACCTGTATTTAAGTTAAATTTCAGCTCAGTAGTACTGAATGTATTCCTCTCCACTGAACAAAGTATGTGATTTCAGAGTCGGGGGCTTCCTTCTTCCTTCCCTCTTCGTGCTTGGAAGGCACCACCAAGCTGTCGGACCAGAGCAGTAGATAGAAAACCCTAGGAATCGGACTAGAGCAGCAGATAGAAGAACCCTAGGAGGAGCAGGTGCTTGCGACTTTCCTTAGCTAACTAGAGAGAGGTTCCAGTAGTTGTGTCTTCTCTGTTGAGCTTCTCCGATGTCAGGAGTCGAACGAGAATCGCCTTCTCCGATCGATGGGTTTGGGAACGTAACAGTAGGGTTTAGGTACGTCTCTTCTACAGAGTAAAAACAGGGGTATTTTTGTCTTATGCTACGTTATAAATTACCGTGTGGACTGTTTGTGTTATAAAATAACAGTGTGGACCCGAGAATTTAGGAAGTTCTTATAGTGGACCTCCTACTAAATCTCCCATTTGAATTTGAGACGAGCCTTTAGGAGGATGAACGAGGATGGTGAATTTCGTTGAGTCCCGGAGGGCGGATATTTTTGTGAATTACGGCAGATTTTCGGGGAATGCGAAATCCCACGAGTCCCGGGGGATGAGAATCAAATGGTGCAATAATCAACGCACGACATTCGAAGAGATTTTACTGCAAAACGGCTGGAAAATTGAGTTTTCAAGAAGATTTTGGTGGCTGAGTTGACCAATTTCCGAGAAAAAGCATTTAGTCTTCTGAGTCAACATGTCGCGCGGGCGCTAGAGATATCATACGGCACCTCCTTTCGCCAGGCATCCCTTCGATTTCCGAGAACAGTTGACAGGTTTTAATGGTGCCATTACTTCGGGCGTGTCCCTTCGATGGCTGGAACATCTTTATAAGCATGGTGGTGCCTCATTCCATGCACCACCAACAAAAACTCTCAACTCCTTCTACATTCTTCGCACCCTTCAAGACCAGTCCATGGCGAACAATGATTTGGCAGCGCGGGTCGTCTCCCTAGAGGCCGAGATGGCCTTTTATCACGGGGAGATTGAAGAACTGAACGTGCAAATCGCGAGGCTTATTTCTACCATCCGGACTCTTCGTCGTGCCGTCTCCAACCTTCAGGACTTTGTTTTTGACCAACTGGATGACAAGCACGACCCCGAGTACGCACTGGAGCACGGGTCTAATGAAATCGCGGAAGATTCCGAGGGTAATCCGAATGGTTCGGATAACCGCTCGGACGGCGCGAACGACGCTTTGGACGGGGGGAGCGACTGAGGAGGGGGGAGCAGAGAGGAAGAAGAAGAAGAAGAAGAAGAAAGGGCAGTAGGCCCGATTTCTGTTTTTCTTTTGTTTGTTTTTTGTTTCTCTTCTTTTTTTTTTTTGGTTGAAAAATGTATTGAACGATCCCGGGGGAAACCCCGGGTCTTTTATTTAATGAAATGTCCCTTTCTTCTTCCACTTTCTTGCATCCGATCTACTCATTTCGAATGAATCGAATACGATCTCCCCAAACGTCACAAACTGCTTTCTGGAATTAGAACTGTCGAAACAAACCAACGTGCCGTGCGCAGCTAATGGGAAATGCACGGTACCCCAGTACTGCATGTTCGTTCATCATGCCGCACGCGTGCTCCAAGGTGCCGTGCGGCTTAGTAGGCTGTGAACCCGGTCCAGAGTTGGTTCCCAAGTGAACCGGTTCGGGGGATATATATATATATATACGCGAGGTGTACATAGTACACCTCACAGGTTCGAATTTCCCTCTCTCTCTCTCTCTCTCTCGAGATCATCTCTCTCTCCCTCACGGCTATCTCTCTTTCTCATTACTCTTTCTCTTTCATTGCTGCTCTCTCTCTCTCTCTCCCGACTGCTCTCTCTCTTTCTCACTTCTCATTCTCTCTCGTTACTCCTTCCCTTTCGACTGCTCTCTCTCTCTCTCTCTCTCATACATGGATAGCAGTGAGACACCCGGTGCTGATCATTTATCACGGATCGAGATTACACCGCCCCCGATCGCTCCGGAGGGTGTTACGATGCCGAGGGCATTCCAGAGACCACGGGGGTCTCGGACCAGGCGGCATTGGCCGAGGAGGCCATGGCCCCGACCGCTGCGGTGGCTGGAAGTGGCGGTTATGATGGTGGCAGTGTAGTATTGGCCGGGTACGACCAAGGGACGGAGACTCCGGGTGTAGTGGAGTCGAGGGGCGACGCCGAGGCCTTAGGCCAGTCGGAGGCAGCGGTTGGTGCGGAGGAGAGGACCACGGAGGGTCCCAATGGTGGTGGTTTGGACCAGGTAGTGGAGGAGGCAGAGACCTCTCCTGTGAGAGAGCCCCGGGCTGACTTGGGGAAGGCCCCCATTGTTGAGGATGAGCCGGTGGTGGAGCCGGTAGTGGAGGATACGCCGCCCATGTTCGTGGGCAACGGCGTAGGTGCGGAGTCGTCATGCCATATAGGCATGGGTGACTACTTAGTGACGGCGTCCATGGAGGACGTATTTGAGGTATGCGGGGGGTTTCCCGGGTTGGCTGAGGCTTTACTTGCGTCCCGCGAGGCGGAGTTACAGGCCGAGCTTGGGACTGGGGGTGCTAGGGAGCCGGAGGCTGCGGAGGAGCGAGTTGACGAGGAGGTCGGAGAGGTGATGGCCCCTCGCAGTACTGTGGTGGACGAGGCGACGCTAGCCTTACAGAGGCGAGGAGTCTACGACGAGGTGACCTACGTGCCTTTTCAGCACGTGGTTGTGCCTTCACTTCTAGACCCTTACGCACCGAGGAGGCCTATGTACGACGAGGCTCTAGTTTTAAGGGACCCTCAGCAGCACCTTTCCTTGTATCTAGGTATACCATTTGCATTGCATGCCGTGCCTGTCTATTAAATATTGCTGATTTGCTGCAACAGGTGATCTCGCTCTCATGCTACAGTGGTTCGGCGGACGTGGCGACTTTCTGGGAGAGGTTGCCCGGGGCGGTATAGGAGATAGTGAGGCAGACAGGTTTTGGGGAGTTTGTTGGGGTTCTGACGAGGGGTGTGTGCAATGACCGCCCAGTGGTGAGTGCTCTGGCTGAGAGGTGGTGGGACACGACGAATATCCTCCACTTCTCCTTTGGTGAGCTTACCGTGACACCGTTGGACTTTGCGGCGATCACTGGTCTCAAGGTCAAAAGTGACCCTATCCCTTTTGACGCTGCCACAGGGAGGCAGGCGGTGTTCCATGGGTGGTCTTGGTGGTGGTGCCGAGAGGTGGGGCTGGCCGGTTGATGGTGGAGTGCTGCAGAGGAGGGGACTGAGAGGGTGGAGGAGGAGCAGATGGCGAGGTGCTTTCTGTTGTACTTGCTTGACGCGTCCCTGTTTCCCAACAGGCGCAACCGAGTACACCTTTCGCTTCTCCCGACCTTGAGAGACGTCGGGGAGATTGCCCGTTTCGACTGGGGAGGTGCAGCACTGGGGACGTGCTACGCCTTCATGGGGTCTCTTTCTCGCGGGGCAGGAGTGAGCCTTGGCGGCTACTAGAGGGTCTGGAAGGTATATCTTGGTTCCTTTCTTTTGAATAGTTAGCTTTCCATTCGTGTTCATTCAATGTATATCTTGTGCTAACTTTCAACGTCTTGAATTGCAGCTTTGGACGTATGAGATGCTAGGGATGTACCCTCCCGAGACCACGTGTCCTGACGACTTACTCCCTCGGGCCTTGCGCTGGTCGAAGGAGTACATGGGGGTGAAGAAGGGAAGGGGCAAACAGGATGCCTTTCGCCTTTACTTAGACGAGCTGCAACCCGACCAGGTACTAATGCACTTTCATATCTGTTCCATAGCTTTCCTGCTCATTTCCATTTAAACGGCATTTTGATATCGCTCATCTTTTGATGACAGGTTCGCTGGCGGGTGTGGGACCGCTTTGAGATCCCCTACGTCGCCCAGAGTAGGGAGGTTTCCAGGGGACGGGTGCTTCTCGAGTCCCCTTACGGTTGGCAGTGGTACTTGGGTGACCAAGTGTCACGTCAATCGCTGAGGCTGGACGCTTTTCGAGTCCCTGGGCCGCTTCCTGTTCTGGTGCAGAGGACGGGCCAGTACACGCGGTGGGAGGTCGAGCAGTTCACACGGTCGGACCTCGAGTTAGAGCCGTTCTTCCAGGCGGGCGCTAGCCTGGCCGCTGGCTACGGGAGTATTGTGCTTAGTACTTGATGCCGAGTCTAGGGATACGCGCCGCTTGGGAAGCGGCGCAGGCGGCACGTGGCGGCGTTGGAGGAAGAAGGGGACGGAGACGAGGTGGAGGTGATGGAGGCAGTGGAGGCGGAGGCCACGGAGGTCGCAGCGAGGGTGCGGGCCCGAGTGGGACTAGCTTTCTTGTCCTTTCTTGGACAATGGACGTGACGACTCCTCAGGGAACCCCTGGCCTGGTTGTGGTGCCACGCCCTTCAGCCGAGGTCCCAGAATTTCTTGCTCAGGTATAACGTGCTTTCCTTCTTTCGTAAATTCACTCGTTTACACGTTCTGATCAACTCCTTCATTGCAGGCTCCTCCAGGGTACGTGAAGGAGATGGTAGAGGCCATGATGGGCCTGGAGCAGTTAGTGCGGCAGTACGCCATGGGCTACTCCCTTGAGGTGCTACCTCGCGCTGGCGGGACGATGGTTAACTCTCGAACCTTAGCTATCTACTTTACTTCTATTGCTTATATCGTGATTATGATGCAAACGTTATATGGATGTTATACCATTGCAAGCTAGAGGAGGAGCTACACGAGGGTTACGGCGAAAGTCCGTCCGCTTTCCATTGCCACAGGTTTCCTCTGCCGGCTCTCGGGAAGAGCCGCCGTCGAAGAGGGCACGACACTCGGCAGGGACCAAGGATGAGCCTATCGACGTTTCTGAGGACGAGACTGCCGAGCCCACGGACGTTGACCTGGAGGCTACCTCAGGGAGCACCGTGCCTAGGGCGACCGGCACTCGGGAGGTGAGCAGCTCCTAGGCGGACGAGGAGGTCTCCGAGGAGGACAAGGACGAGGACGGGGATGATGAGAGTTGAGCTCCTTCTTTTGTTTTGTTCTTTTGACAGAGCCTGCGTGCTTCTTTTGTAGGGCGCCTGTTTGCCTTTGGTAGATAGGATTTTGATCATTGAGCCATCACACTTCTTTTGTACTTCGATTCATGGATGCCTTTGGGATTTATATACAGAAACTTGTTCTTTCGTTGTTTATGCCATTCAATCTTCTTTTGTTTGTATGAAGAAAGCTGAATAACTAAAATATAGACTGAAACATGCAACTAGCCGTTGATTCGAGAGATTGAGCTGAGTGTCAGGTTTACGACAAGTGACACATTAGCACCCAACGTATATTGACAATGGAATGGAAATCAAAGAGGGTAATTAGATAAGATTGATTCCGCGTACGAGAATTTACATAAACGCCTTCGTAACAGCTATGAGACAATAATGATCTCTGAATCTTGACACGAGACTTGGAAACTTGACTCTTTTCTTGAAATACACTCAAAAGGGAAGAAAACATTGACTTTAACACGTGACATTCTTGAGTTTTGACTTTGGACACAAACCGGAACTTGGACTAAGTCGCTTTTGACCATTATGACCTGTGGGACTCGGAAAATCAACTTGGAACAACTCGAAACAAGTTTTGACAACTCGACATAGCTTAAGAAACGGATTTTTAACGAGTTTCCGTATTACGTCAACGAGTCCCGAGAGTCGGTTCAGAACGAAACATCCCAGAAGTCCCGAATACCCGTTAGAGTGTGTTTTGGTGGTTGCTGGTGCCTCATGATGCCCTGATTCCATTTTAGTGCTCTGCTCCTAAAAACTGCAGAAATCCAGACTTAAGGTGCCACGCAGATTCCTCAAGTTGCCGCGCGGGTTTGATCCAGCACACGATACCTCAATCAATGTGCCGCGGGGTTTCTCCGGTTTCACCGTGCCGTGTGACACCTCATGGTGCCGCGCGTGACCATTTTCTTGATAGGTTCCAGTTTTGCTATTTCCCAAGGTATTTTGCTCGAGGGTTGAGATTTGACCCTTGCAATAGCATTTCTGGACCAGTGCATGTCTGTTTTGGACCTTTTAGAACTTGACCAAGCTTTTCCCTATGTAGGACTCATGGAAAACATGCACTTTTGAAACCCAAGGCCCTTTGAAAGTTGAAGTTGTCCTCTCCACCCCTCCTATAAATTCAAGCTCCCTCATACCACATTCTCCTCATCTCATTCAACTCCTATCTTCTTCCCTTATTCCTTGAAATGGCTCGTTCTCTCACCGGTTCACTCCGTCCATGGTTGGCTTCCATGGAAGGTGTTGATTAGCTCAACTTTCGAGCCCACGATCTCTATTCCATGCGGTACCTCCGTGACATTCGCCTTCGTCCCAAGCTTTTGAGGGCAGCTGTGAGTTTCTGGGATCCGGAGGTTCATGTATTCCGTTTCGGCGACCAGGAGCTTTGTCCTACCGTCGAGGAGTTCCGTGCGTACCTCGAGGGTTTTGGTTCAGGGGAGGTCATCATTCCTTCTGTGCGCAAGAGCGCTTACAGAGTCTTGGCTGCAGCCCTTGGATTGAGCGATGGTGCTGCTCGCTACTTGGTTAAGGATGGCCATCTCAATGTCATGCGCCTCATCGAGCTGTTTTCTCCTCCTGGTGAACTCAGGGATATGGCTTATCAGACTCGGCGCATGACTGCCCTCTGCATGTGCTTGCTTGCAGCCTACCTCTTGGTCCCTTCTGCCGGGCATGCTAGCTTGGCACTTGTTAGCGTCGCCGTTCAGGTTGAGGCCCGAACGGACGTGATCCTGATGGTTTTGACCGAGAGGCTGATAGGTCTAGATAAGGTTCATTTTGGAGAGGCCGGGGCTTTTGGGGGTAGTCCTCTCCTCTTGCAGGTTGGCTTCTCACTCAGCTCTCCTTTTTCGGGTTTCTCCCACGTTCTCATTCTACCTCAACACTCGGCTTTGTTTTCTATGGTTTCTTACTTGTTTTCTCTCTCTTCCCACAGATTTGGCTCTGCGACAAGGTGAATGTGCTGACCATTCCTCCTGGCAACTGGTCGTATGAAGCGAGGTTACTTTCTCAGTGATGTTTTGAGTTTGCTGATAGGAGCAGGGTTGAGTGGGTTGACTTCTTCAGGCGCCAGCGAGCTGAGACCATTTCTTGGAGGTGTCGATGGTTGGACCTTCCGCCTATGACAGTGCATTACATGGGTCCTCAGTGGGTCGTTCTTGCTGGTTTGGGGGCTTTCACCTTCTACATTCCTTACCGTATCGAGCGCCAGCTAGGTTTGAGGCAGGAGGCCCCTGCGGAGGTTCTCGTGGATATCGTTTTGCTGTTTTTCAACCATTCAGTTCTTTGCCATTACCAGCGCTTATGGAGGACGCGCTAAGTAACCGACGCGCATCCTTACCCTTCTGTGGCGGTACGCGGGAGTTGCCGGAAGTGGCTTAGGAGGGACATTGTTGCAAGGGCTGGAGTTCAAGGAAACTGACTCGACCACACTACCCTGACCACTGAATAAATTGTGGACCCATTTTCATTATGTCGTACTTCTTTTCGTTTTTGAAAACTTTGCTCAACCTTGTGTAGTAGAAGTAATTGTGTTAATAAAAATGAGTTTTGGAGGGTTTCCCCTTCCTTGACTCCGTTCTTCGAATCTTCCCAACCTGGATTTTTATTTTGATAGATTGTGACCGGGCCTCAACGTGAGACTGCCTACGTATCCTCCTAGCGAAGGAATCAAGTCATGACGTAGTTCAGGGTAGAGTTCGCTCCGGTTTTGACACCCTCCTTTTGCGTTCTAACTTTTGCCTAGAACCGCCCTTTCGGGTTTTCGGTCTAGCGAGCTCATTTATTGTATGCCTTAACTTTTGCCTAGGATGCCTTGATGGGTTTTCATCCTAGCAGGCTTTTGCTCTAAGTTTTGCTTGGGACTGCCCGCCCTTGCGGTTTTCAGCCCAGCGAGCTTCTCTCAGGGGTTATAGCGCTTGAGTTGATCCAAGTTGACCAAGGTTGAGAATTCGTTTCCGTCCAAGTCAATGAGCTGCGTGGCCCCTCCGGATAGGATAGTTTTGATGATGTACGGTCCAGACCACTTTGGTCGAAACTTTCCTCGGGGGTCGTAGACCGGAGCCCGAATTTCCTTCAAAACCATGTCACCTTTTGCCAAGTCCCTGATTTCACTTTCTTGTTAAATGCCTGTGCAATTCTTCGTTGATACCCTTGGATGTGGTACAGAGCCCTTAACCGGCGTTCATCAAACAACATGAGTTCTTCCAATTGATTACTCAACCATTCTGCCTCTTGGACTTCGCACTCAATCATAGTCCGAAGAGATGGGACTTCCAACTCGATGGGAAGCACTGCTTCCATTCCATAAACCAAGGAGTAGGGAATTACTCCCGTCGGTGTTCGCACAGATGTGCGATACCCCCACAAAGTTAGAGGTAGTTGTTCATGCCAGTCCCTTGCAGATTGAATAGTCTTCTCCAGAATGGCTTTGATCGTTTTGTTAGCTGCTTCCACAGCGCCGTTAGTCTGCGGCCGGTAAGTTGTTGACTTGTGCACTTGGATTTGGAACTCATCCAATACTTCTCGAGCTCGCCCTTTGAAATGAACCCCATTATCGAACACAAAAGCCTGAGGAACCCCATACCGATAAATGACATGTTGCTTGATGAAATGTGCAACTTGAACTGCAGTCAAAGTGGTGTAAGAGGCAGCTTCTACCCATTTCGTGAAATAATCGATGGCTACCAAAATGAACTTGTGGCCATTGGAAGCTGCTGGCACAATTCTCCCAATGACGTCAATTCCCCATGTTGAGAAAGGCCACGGCGAGGTCATTTGTTGTAGCTCGTGCGGCGGAACATGCGTGAGATTGGCATGAATTTGGCATTTTTGGCACCTTCGCACGTACTCTACACATTCTGTTTCCATAGTGGTCCAAAAGTATCCTTGCCTGAGGATCTTCTTGGCGAGCATTATTCCATTCATGTGGGGACCGCATACACCTTCGTGAACTTCTTCCATTACCCTTTTTGCATCTTCTCCATAGATGTACAGCTTGTGTGTGCACAGTGCGATCTTCGGTATAGGTTTCCCCCGGAGATAATATATTGAGCAGCCATCCTTTGAAGAGCGATTCGATCCTTCTCGTTTGCTCCCATAGGGTATTCTCCTCTTTCCACATATCTCCAAATGTCATAATACCATGGGTGGCCATCGTTGGGCTCGTCGATCATCATGATGTGTCGGTATACGGGTGTGTCCCTTTGTTCTATCACAATCGGTCTTAACTTTATGCCAACAGGAATCTCCACCATAGATGCTAGTGTTGCCAAAGTGTCTGCGAATTGATTTCTGAGCCTCAGGACGTGAGTGAATGTCACCTTGCTGAAGTGGGGGATAAGATCTTCGAGATCCTGATGATACGGTTTCAGCTTTTCTTCCTTGACCTTCCAGTCGCCATTTGCCTGGGATACAACCAAGTTCGAATCTCCACAACTTCCAGCTTTTCTATGCCAATCTCGATGGCTACTTCCAAGCCTCGTATTCTGCCTGATTATTGGTGACTTCAAAGTTGAGCTTGAATGCCAACGGGATGTGCGACCCATCGGGTGAAATTAGCAACACACCGATTCCGAACCCTTTCTGGTTGGCTACTCCGTCAAAGTACAACTGCCAAACATCCTCGGCCACTGTCATCATGTCTTCGTCAGGGAAATTGAACTCGGCATCTTCCCCTCCCTCGACTGGGCAATCGGCTAGGAATTCTGCGACTGCTCTTCCTTTTACTGACTTTCGGGTGACATATTTTAACTCAAATTCAGCCAGCATTAGCAACCATCGCGCCATTCTACCTGTGAGAGCCGGTTTCTCGAATAGATATTTTAGGGGATCCATCCGAGATATCAGCTTTACCGGCTAGGCCAGCATATAATGCCTCAACTTCTTGGAAGCACATACTAGTGCCCAGCATGTCTTTTCCAAAGGGGTATAACGCTCTTCGGGTCCAACCATCTTCTTACTGAGGTAGTAAACAGCCCTTTCGACCCCATCATCTCCTTCCTACGCTAACATACACCCCATCGAAGATGGAGTGACTGACAGGTATAGGATCAAAGGTTTTCCTGTTACGAGCGGTGTCAATACCAGCGGCTTGTGCAGGTAGGCCTTAATGGCTTCGAAAGCTTTCTGGCACCTATCATCCCAAGTGAACGGCACTCCTTTCTTGAGCAAGCGGAATAGGGATTCGCAAGTCGAAGTCAGCTTTGCAATAAACCTACTAATGAATTGCACCTTGCCAAGGAAACTCCTTACATCCTTCTCAGATCGCAGCGGCTCCATTTCTAGGATGGCCTTGATCTTTGATGGATCAACTTCGATGCCGCGGGTGGTGATCATGAACCCAATCATTTTCCCTGCAGTGACTCCAAACATGCATTTGGCTGGATTAAGGCGCATTTTTGTACTTCCTGATTCTTTCGAAGAACTTCCTGAGTGCGATAAGATGTCCTTCTCGCTCTTTAGCTTTGACAATCATGTCATCAACGTAGACTTCCACCGCTTTGTGAATCATGTCGTATAGCAGTGCCGTGGTGGCCCGCTGGTACGTAGATCCTGCATTCTTCAGCCCAAAGGGCATGACTCGATAGCAGTATGTTCTCCATTCGGTGATGAACGTAGTCTTTTCTTGATCTTCTGGGGCCATGAGGATTTGGTTGTACCCTGAAAAACCATCCATGAAAGAGAGTAGGGCATGGCTAGCGGTGTTGTCAACCAGTACATCGATGTGCGGTAACGGGAAGTCATCTTTAGGGCTAGCTTTGTTGAGGTCCCTGAAATCGACACAGACCCTTATTTGACCATCCTTCTTTGGCACAGGGACGATGTTTGTGACCCACTGAGGGTATTCGGTTACCATTAAGAATCCAGCATTGATCTGTTTGGTGACTTCCTCTTTTATCTTAAGCACCCAGTCTGGTCTCATGCGTCTTAGTTTCTGTTTTACTGGCTTTGCATCGGGATAAAGGGGGATCCGGTGCTCCACGATTTCAGGATCGATTCCGGGCATATCCGCGTATGACCATGCAAACACATCTTCGAATTCTTTGAGCAAGTTTACAAGGGCTTCGCGTTCTTCAGCAGATAGCACGAAACTGATCTGGGTCATCCGGGGATTCCCTTCATCTATCAAATTTACTAAAACAATTTCTTCTTTTACAGGTTGAGCATGTCCTTCATCTTCCCTTTCGATTAGGGATTGAATTTCTTTGGGGATGTCCCATCGAAATCGATCTCTTCATCATCAGGGTCGACACAATTTATTTCAAAGTCAGTGAAGTAAGCAGAATCGGATTCATTCATTTCATTGTTAACGGAGGCCTCAAGGGCACCATACACACGGGTGGACTCGAACTCGAAATACAGACTCTGAGAGTTTGGGCTGAGAGGCACCAACTCGGACTTGATGGACTCAGAAGACTTAGAGGACTCACTAGACTCAGACTCAGACTTAGATCCACAGTGAGTTGCACTCGGTATGAAGGTCCAGTTCTTGTACACCCCAGCGGCATCCATGATGAGCAAAGTTGGATCCTCAAGAGTATCTTGTTCCATCATCAGCACTTTTGCTTCCACAGCTGTACCCATTGGTTCGTCCTCCCTGAACAGAGTTGCGAGACTACCCATAGCAAAAATCTCAATCCAGTCGGCTGGTTTCTTCTATTCTTTCACAACTTCGACTTCTTCATCACTCTCCGGCCAAACATCGTTTGCAAATATCTCAAATCCCGGTAAAAAGGCGTTGGTTTCCTCATCCCAAAACGGCTCTGGCTGACCCTGGTAAACCTGCTTCTCTTTCTCCTTGACAAAGTAGTCTTCTAGCCTGTTTCCCTTTTTCATCTTGCTGTCACTCAAGGGTGAATAACATAGGCTAGTTGTGCGCATCAGAGTGTCATGGGCTTCAAACTTTGCAGGGCCTTGGAGATTCTTTCCCAGTCCCAATCCTGGCATGTAAGACATCTTCTTCATTATTTTGATGGTGACATTGCTAATGACGAAGTCGTCATCAATTCTAACCGAATAGACAGATTGGGAGATATCCAGAGTGAAGCCTCCCAAGGCGATATCTTCTTTTTCGTATTGAATTTCCAGGAGAGGGGCATTATCTTCAACAGGGGCATGGATCCCGGAGTCTCTGTGAATAGTAAGCATTCTCGTTTCCAGTCCTAGCCGAATTTTCTGATGGAGTGTGGAGGGCACAGCCATGATATCTGGCCGGTGGAGTCAAGGCCTTCCCAGTAGCAAGTTAAAAGAGGCAGGAATATTCACCACGTGAAATTCTACTTCTGTCTGATATGGTCCGAAAGTCATGAAAGCATGAGAGTCCCAACTACGTCTCTCCGAGTGTTGCCATATGCTCGGACTTTGACTTCTGATGGAGAGAAGTCCTTATTTTTGTACCCTAAGCAATAAGCAAAGCGGAGTGGACAGACATTAATTGCCGAACCGATGTCAACTAGGATCATTGGAACCGACTTGCCATGGCATTTCAGGGTGATGTGCAACAACCGATTATGATCAATTCCTTCGGCAGGTAGGTCTCGATCAGTAAAAGTAATGGCATGCTTGATAGGTATGGTTTTGATCAGTGCCACAAGCTCATCAGGGGTTATGGCGGAGGGAACTTTTAGTTGAGAGAGTGCTTGAATGAGCCCTTCACGATGGCGTGTGGAATGAACCAGCACATCCCAAATAGACATCTTGGCCTGAGTTTGCTCAAGTTGGCGCTTAACCATTCCTTTGGGGTTCTTCTCTGGTCGGGAAGGTTCCTTGGCTGGTGGGTCAAAGGGCCGAAAGATGTTTTTAACTGGGGTGGTAAAGGGATCAGAGGGCCCCGGGGCTCTAGGGTTGGAAGATTCTCCGACTTGAAGGTTCGGAGGTTGGTAAACACGGCCGCTCCTGGTCAAATGATCAATCTGACGGTACTTTGATTCCTCGCTCCATAGGTCGGCTGGGGCTTTACGCTTGTTTCCGATGCTCGTATCTTGCAGATTGGCGGCCAAATCAGCAATGACCAAGTCATCCCACAGATCTTCGGGTCTCCACTTTTCAGCCTCCATCACTGTCTTGTTGACGGTCCATTCCTCGTTTCCCACTTTCATGTTGACCACCTCGGTGTTTGCCCACAAGTTTGTCCCAGCACCTGGTTCATCTTCCCACAAGTTCATCATGGCAACATCGGCGTCTTTTGGAAAGGTAGCAGTGGGTTCGGATTCAGCCCCGTCGACAAGGTAGTCCATTGGATCACACTCATTACTGGCGACCTCTTCTTCGAATCCAAAAAGGTTCGGGTACGGGGTGAGGTTCACGTTGCCATAGAAGTTGTTGATGACAAGATCATTAAAATGAGAGAAATCAGGGCGGAGGGGAGCGAGCTCTGGCCAGTCATACGTCATCATCTCAGGTTGATACCCTGGCTGATATTCTTCGGCGAACAGTGCCGGCAAGGAGAAGGTGTCCAAAGGGTCATTCCAAGTCAAAAGCTGGTACTCATCCGGCACTGGGTCCCATCCCCACTCAGGCATGTCTTGGAAAACTTGGTATTCTTCCTTTTGATTTCAAACAGCGCATGCAAAGAGAATCCATCAAGAGGATCTGCATGGATGTTTTGCCAGTCAACCTCCCATCCGACCTCGAACAAGGGTTCATCATTCCTTTGGAAATCGGCGGCTTCGAACTCTTCCCAATCAGCAATCAGTTCTCCCCACGTGTCTTCTCATTCCCATATAGAACGAAGGGCAGTCTCTTTGGGAATTTCGCCAACAGGCCTTAGTTCGTTATCAGGGAGAATGAACAGGGTAGGGTCAAATTCTGGGAGATTTTGATTTTTGGCTAGGGTGATTTGGTTAATACAGAAGGGAGCGTTGTGTTGTGGTAGAGGATTTGAAACAGTGTTTGGTTTATCTAAGGGTGGAGCATCGACAATTTTGTTATCAATGAGGTTTTGAATTTCATGGCGGAGGCGGATACAGTTGTCGGTGACATGGCCAGACATTTGGTGGAAATCGCAATAGACATTTTGGTTTAGGTTTGGTGGAATGGTTTGTGGTGGCGGAAGAGGTTTCAACACTCTGATTTCTGTGAGTTTCTTAAGGAAAGTGGATCTTGGAGTGCTGAATTGGGTGAAGGTTCGGCTTTGGAATTTTGGTTTTTCAAAAATTTGGTTGACTTCTATAGGTTTGGTGGATGAGGTTCCTGCTTGGTTAGTATTCCCGAAGAGAAAATTGCTGTTTTCCGAATATGCCCTTTTGGATTTTGACCCCAATCCTGATTCTTTCTTTTCCAAAGTTCCATCCTGTAAAGCCTCCTCTACAGCCAGTCCAGAATCATAAAAGGTTTCGAAATTTGGGGCAGCCTGAGAGAGAACCATGTAAGGAGCAAAGGAGTTTGGCAGGTTCTTGGTTATTATCTATATCTGTTCTTTTAAATCAGGCTTATTCTGCATCAGGGCATCCTTAGCCCTCCAACGTTTCACAAAGTCGACAAAGCTTTCCTTCTCACTCATCTTAGTACTTTCCAATTCCCTCGTGGTCATTTCCAGGTCAACATTGAAGTCGTACTGGGCCACGAAGGCAGTCCCAATGTCTTCCCAAGTCCTTTTCTTGGACGGTTCGAGAATGAGGAACCACTGCAAGGCTGGACCATACAAGGACTCGTGGAATAGTTGGGCCATAGCTTCTTTCTCGATGCCACGCATAGTGAGAGATCCAACATATCCTTGGAGATGGGCCCTTGGATCGCCAGTACCATCGAATTTTGCAAAGTCCATTCCTTTGAACTTTTCCGGCAACTTGGCATTTGGAAAAAGGCACAGCTTGCTCATATCAATTTCTCCTTTCCCAAGTCGCTTAGTCTCTTGGACAGATTCCTCCAATTTTTCCAATCTTAGCAATAAGGGCGGCCAGGTTGGGATCAACTACTGGTGTTTCTTCTTTGAGTCGTTCGAGCTGCGGGGGAGTCTTAGTCAGGAGCTTGTCACTGATTTCCTGCATACTTTCCATTATCATGTTCATATCGTTTTTCATAGAGACTACGGTGGCCTTGAGTAGTGCATGGACACCAGCGAGGGACTGCTTAAACTGAATATCCATGTTAGCCATGTTCTGCCTGAGGTCTTCTATTCCGCCTCCTTGATCAGCCATGGGTAAAGGATTTTCGGGCGGGATTGAGACTATGGGTTCTTCTATCAACTGTTGTTCCTCTCGCTCAACTTGGACTTCAAACAGTGGAGTTTCTTCTAGGGTGTCTACGCGAACTAGTCTTTGGGACGGACGAAACCAATTGGGTACAGCCTCTTTTCTTTGCAGGCAATCAATGTTGGCAGCACTGGTAACAAGTCAAAAGGGAGCAACTCATAACTGATCCGAATGCTCGCCCTACCTTCTACGCACCTCCTAGAAACAAGGCCTAGGACCTACTGTGGTTTGCATCTCACTTAAGACGTTCGTACAGAAGATTTCCAATAGTCCGGGTAGGTGCTGTCAGGCAGGTTGAATTCCGAACGGGTCGGAATCAGAGCCAATCTCCTTACCGTGACCATCCGAGACAGAGCAATGTGACCATTGGAATCTAGATACGCATGCACTTAAGGCTAGACTTAAACCAAGGGAGCCGTTCGGGCACGGCAAACACCGGAAGTATCGCAAACTCCATGGATTTAAGGTCTCCTAGACCGACCGGAGGGCCCTAAAGAATTCTAAGGGAGCCTAATCCTCTAGCCCGCAAGATGCAATGATGCATGAATGATGTGTGTGCACAAGAATAAAATGCACGTAAACAGGATACAACACATAAGTCCTAGCCATGGGTTCCTGTCCTAGTTGGGATGATTCTACGGCTATGTACAAGTGCAAAGGCTGGTTTTGGTCTCAAAAGGGTTCTCCGAACTAGAGCCAAAGATGTACTACCCCATGTCAAGTGTATTGCAAGACAATGGTCGAACAGCACAATGGCTCATCATAGTCGAGGGTTGCTAGGCGTTTCGGGAGAGCTTGTCACCGATAAACTGGCAAGGTAGCCGAAACACGCTAGCGAGGCTTGTGTGGTGCAAAGTGTACGGGATAAAAGAGCTTAATCTTCCGAAATTTTTTTTTCAAAATTCCCCTTTTGAAAACACCTTTCGAGCTTGGCCCTCTTGATTATTCAATACTTTTGTGCATTTAAAAAAAAAAGTATTGAATAAAGTTCGACTTCCCCAACAGAGTCACCACTGTAGGCTCTCGCGCCCTTTTCGGTTTGAAGAGTCGCCACCCGGATTTTTGAGATAGATCATCCGAGAAATCGAGAACTCGCTTGTAAAAAGCTTTTGGTCTAGCGAAAACGTTGAGATTTTGGGTTCGGGGGTCACGTTACGAATGGGGAAGGTTTTTCTTTAAAAAGCACCCAACTCGCCCGGTAAAACCAGTCTCTACTTATGCTGTGTTTGGTTTGGTTTTGAAAAGTTTTTTGAAAAATAGTAGGGGTAATAAGTGAAGAGAGATAGAGAGAGAAATATTGGAAGTAGGGAGAATTTAGGAGGAATCTAGGGGGAATATTTTGAAAAATTCTTTTTGAGTTGGGAAGAGAACAAAGCATTAATGTTTTCAAAATGGGAAATCTTGAATATCATTTGGAATATCAAGCTCTTCAATAAAATCAAATAGCGGGGAAGGGACATGGTGAATATATCACATTGACGTGCATGTGGTGCTGTTAGTACAGTGGGGATAAGATGGTATGAGCAGATAAAATAAACAGCATTCAGCAAACGGTCTGGACCTCGGTCACACTGTTCACGGCGAACTGGGGTGCCGCGCGCTGCACCTTACCCTGCCGTGCGTGATGGCTTTCCTGCTATCAGACTGTTACAGGCTTTTAAAACATCATCCAGCTTGTTACTTGCTCCTCACATCTTTTGAAAAACTCATCAGAAACCTCACGACAGTCAGATCATCCCGAGCATACCGTTATTTTCTCAAAACATGACTTTAAAACAATTTTCAACGTGTTTGATCATTCAGGATGATCTAGAAAACCTTTTTAAAGAGCCAAAACATGGCTTGTAGATATGGTCTTGTTTCAAAAGCAACAGAAGCAGTAAACAGCAGATGCAGACAACCACAACAAAGGAAAGCTCAGATCCAGACAGCCTGCCTATGATAATACCAGCATGTAAAGGTGTCGTGCGCTGATGGTCAAGGTGCCGTGCGCCTGGTCATCCAATCGCGCGGTTCCCCAACCTCAGCACAGTGCTGGCTTTATTTTATGAAAATGAGTTTTAGGTCAGGATCTAACCAAAAGGGATTAGATCTGACGACAGAAAAGTCCCCTCAAGACCAGAGCTGAGTCTAGTCCAAAGAAACTTATTTTTACCTTTGGTGTTGAGCTCGATCAAGGGTTGTTGATGTAAAAATGAGGATGGATCGTCACGGATGTGGGTGAAAGAGGTTGAGTGAGACAAAAGGGGTGTGGGTGTGAGAGGAGGTTAGGTATTTTGGGGGATGGAGTTTTGAAGTTAATGAGAGATCAATTTCAATGATGAGAAGGGAGTGAGTGAAAGTATTTAAAGAATGTCTTTTGGGAATGACATTCTTTAAGACTTAGAGATGAAAATGGAAAGTGGATATATAAAAAAAAAAAAACTAGAGAGAGAATGACCAAAAGCAAAGAAGAGAGCCAAAAGGAGAGCTCAAAAGAAGAAGGCCCATTTCCCTTGAGTGGAGGGGTCAATTTATAGGCAAATGGCCAAGGATTTTGGATTTCAAATAGTGGAGGTATTTTCTGGGCGGGCCAGAAGTGCACTTTCGACTGAGCCATTTATCAACTGTGGCTCAAACTGGCGTGCCCGACAGCTTTTTGAGCCAGTCAGAACTTTTCTTAGGGTGCCGTGCAGTGCATGTTGGTCGCGCATGGCTACTTGAATTTCAAGGTGCCATGCGCTCCAGTGCCATTCCGCACGGTGCATCCTTCTTCAGTCCAAGGTCTTTTGGGCTTTTGTCTGGGCTTATCTAGACTTTTGGGTTTTTTTGGTTAGTTTGGCTTTCATGGGCTTAGAGGAAATCCTTTTTCAAGCTCACAAAAGTATTATTTCCTTTATTTCATCATCGAGGCGGACAAATACTCTCCGAGGTTCGGATTGGAGTGTCTACACCCATCCAGCTGTATTAGAGGAATTACGTAGGGTGCGTTGTCACTAAACTAAATGGACTATAGGATAATAACAATACTCAAGTTGTTTCCACCAAATGGTATTTTAGTTGATGTATGTGAAAACATGGACTTTAACCCACTTAGTCCATTTACGCCCTATTTGGTACACCCCGCATTTGACGGTAAATATAGACAGAGTTACTCTCAGGGACTGTTTAAACGTGCATTGTAAATATAAGGGACACAATAGATACGATCTGTATATGGGGGACCAAATTGACATTTCCAAAATACTTTTGGAATCATCTATTCAAGTAAACCGAAAAGAAAGGAAATGAAAAAGAGAAGTAAAGTTTGAAGAAAATTTACTGTTCATAAGGTTTTGTTTGATTATTTTCTTCTCTTTTTCCTCCTAAACCAAACAAAGAAAGAGGAAATTATTTTATTTTATTTTTCTTTTTTATCCATAGGTACCAAACAAACCGTTTAGTGGAAACGCAACCTTACCCATCATGACGATGATAGCACCTTGAACAAGCAAATCTGATCGATACTCTTTTGTTCGGAAACACTTGTCAGCATCGTACTGTTCTGAAACTTATGCAAAAAGTGTACAAAATAATTGCAGCTTCTCTGTAGATTTGACAACATTGCTTCATCCCGACCCCTCTTCTCTTTGTCCTAAAATTTACCAGACGTTATTATGTGTTACCAAGAGGGATACCATTGGGCCATCGCTAATATCGTGTCATATTCAGGTTTGGACTCATCCATTTGTTTTTTTGCGTTTAAAATGTATTGGTCCAGTTTATACTTCTATTTGGACAAATTCTATACTAAAGCATTTTATAGCCCTGGTTCGGTTTGGAATTCCAAATCCAGAGTTTTGGATAAAGTAACTTTTCTACTTTTTTTCTATCTAACTTTTCAATTATTACTTTCATTTTTCACTCTATCTCTCTCTACTTTTTATCTCTCTCCACAATCATTACTTTCATTTTTCTCTCTACCTTTATTCAAAAAAACAACTCAAAACCCACAACCGAATAATTTAAGTTGTTCAATTTTCAGCCCATGCCAACGTACATACATCTTAACAGATCGTAGAAAAATCAATCCCGCAGCCTGTTGATTCTCTATTGGAAGGCATTACACCTAGCCACCAAAACAGGCATTACATCTAGCCACCAAAACAGACCGATAATCCTCTGTCGGAAGGCATTACACCTAGCCACCAAAACAGACCAATATTCTATCATACATCTTAACTAATGGTTGAAAAACCAATCCCGCAACCGGGTCAATTCTCTATCGGAAGGCATTACACCCGCCAAAGCAGTTTCATGACTGTTGTGGTGTCTATATCTGGAGTTCATGACCATAGGGCTATCAAGTTGTGAATATTATCTATATATCAAACTAACATTCACTTGATAAGTTAGTGTAGTGGCCTCGGTTACTGAGCTCGGTAACTTGGCCATATGATATGAACCGAAGTCATAAGAAGGTTCAACCCGCAGCTTGGTAAGAGTCTTCCCCTCGGTATATTGCTCGGTTATACGCTCGAGATTAGGCCACTGGATGCTACGGTACTATCAACAGCTCTGTATCTGTTCCAGATATTTCCAAAGATACCTAAGAGAAGCAGTTACGCCATGTGGGTCTGTTTACTACTTTTCTGGTTTGAGCCGATCGACGGGTGATCGACGGGAATTGGTTTTGTGATTTGCTGGAATGTGGGTGTGGTAAGGTGGAGTTTGGTTCCTTGCCGTGTTTCAGGACTTCTCTGGAAGCAAACGATGAAGTGAATGGTATATGGAAGAAGTAAAATAAATGGACTTTATTAAACTTCAGAGTAGAAGAACAATCAACCGAGAAAGTTGAGTGAACAATTACAAGTTATAGCTACTCCTAGAAAGAAAAGATAAAAGGCCCGATTGGCGTTGTTTGTGTCCCTCAATCTGTCACGATCTCAAGCATAAATAGAGGCCTTCTCTAATTTGAATTTGAATCTCCCTCCAAGGTGGCAGTTAAGCCCATTCTGACTGATCTTTTTCATGAGCAGTTGAGTTTTCCCTGGCTGATGAATTGAATTTGTAAACTGCCCACGTCGGAAAATTGCTTCCATGTCTATGAATAATTGTCTCTGGTCCGCGGGAATAACTGCACACTTCTCTTTTCAACACCTGTACATGAGTTGTCACGAGTAGCAAGTCCAAATAACACTTAGTAAATAACTGAATATGTCCCATGCATTGGCCACTCGACGGGTCAATCCTGTAACTAACGCTTTATAAATGTCCCCCATGTATTGGCCACTTGACGGGCCAGTCAATTTTACTTAATTGGGTTTGCCCGTGATATTAATTACCTTTCGAATATCTAATTATCTTTTCCTACTATGCCACGTGTCGTTCATTCGACGGGTCTAAGGAAAATCACAGTAATGGAGCAAACAATGCCCCCCTTATTTATTTGAGTTAAAACATTTAACTCAAGTAATTAAATCCCTATGAAGTCGTGAACACCACACTAGTTTTTTCAAACGCTCACATATTCATTGTAAAAAATTACGGCACGGTTACTTTTGCTTTCATCTTCCTTTTGAAATCTCCCTCTCATACAGTAATGGCACCTAAGAAAGCTTCGTCAATGGCACCCAAGCCCTCGAAATCTTCATCCAAGTCTTCAACTAACAAGTCGAGTGAAACACCAGTGCTAAGTTCTTCAACACCCAAAGCTTCTATCGAGTCACAACCGAGGTTTCCCCAATGCCTTAGAGAGGCACCATAGGTGAACCAATTTTTCATCCCTTCATCAAAAAGCTCTACAAATTTCATTCTTGGGCCAATTTATCACCCAACTGCTCCCGCTGCATTACCGACTTACTATCCAGTCAATGATGAGGAACCATTGATGCTTTCTTTACCGGGCCTTCAACGGACTGGTTGGTCTGCAAGAGGGACAATTAGATCATGGCCCTTTCTCTCTCCTTCTTGGTCAGCATGGGTGGCCAGAATGAAAAGGTATTACTATTCTGAATGGTTAGACATGGACCTATCTGAAGCAATAGACCTTTCTACCCAAACCATAGTGTTGAACCCTAATCTCATTGCTGCAGCCTCCTGTTTTTGGTCTACTTCCTCAAACGCTTTCATTTTTCCAAATGGCCCAATGTCTCCCACCGTTTTAGACATTTGCCATCTTACTGGTTTTTCAGCCGTTGGGACGGAAGTTAATGCTACCCTTGATCATGAACCCTATGAACCCTCATTCGATTTCAAAGGTTCAAGTAGTTATACCAATTTTTTACGAAGCTATATTGGGCCTGAAAACGTGAGGCCTACATTTTGGGAAAAGATAGCCTTTTATTTATACTGGCTGAATAAATTTGTTATCTGTGTTTCGGGTGTGAAAATTACCCAGGAATACGTTAGATTGGCCATCTGTTTGGCTCAGGGTAAGAAACTTGCATTGGCCCCTTTTGTCTTGGGCACTCTTTATAAAGGCTTATGGACGTTTGTCCATAGTAAAATAACCAGCAATTGTGGTGGCCCCTTTTGGATACTTCAGGCCTGGCTATATGCCTATTTCCCATCCATTAGGCCTATAGGTTATTTTCCAAAACGAGTTGATGGTGGGGAATGTTTGAGTTATGCAGAACATCTCTTATCTTACGAACCAAGACAAGAGAATGCCTCCTTCAAGTTCTATTTCAGAGTTCTGTATCATCCCAAAATTGGAGAACAACCCGATTGGCTTCCTTTTAAGGAATGCCAGTATTCTGCCTCCAATAAGATTCAACCCATTCTTAACCTCCTGGTGCCAGTTGGAACCGTAAATGAATTCTGGGGAAGCATCTTGATTCCAAGATTCCTTTCCATAGGGTTTTCTCCCTCAACATCACATTTTGTCAATTGTAGCTTTGAGATATACATGCCTAACCAATGTGCCAGACAATTTGGGTTAACACAGGGCATTCCTGTTCCCTACACTCATCCTCGGATCAAGGACTTAATTAACACTCGACCCATTGTTTCTCAAACTTCCCTCATTAGAGAATTAAATGGGCAGTTTAGTGGAACCAGGGCTGGTTATGAATTCAAGGGCTTTGTAGCTGATCCTTCTTCATCCTCAAGTTTTGAGACATTCTGGGCATATATAACCCCTTTACTCTTCAACAAGGATTTGAACAATTGCCTTTTTAGGCTTGATCCAGATAGCTATGAGCCAGGTAACTCATTATTCTTATTTTAACTACTTCAGTATCATTCCCCAGTTATTCTTTCATGTTACTAATTCTGTACTATCATGTTTCTTAGTATCAATTCCCAAAGAAATTCCTATCCCCAAGTCTTCCAGTTCTAATAAAGGGAAGAAAGCTATGACAGCTGAGGAATTGTACAACTTGAAGAAAAGAACTCGTAGTTCTCAAGTTGTGGGAACTAAACAAGATCCCCCATTAATGGCGGATGCAATGAAGCCTTCGAGTCAGCCAGATCAATTGGCTGATGATTCAGAAATCTTAGTGCAATTTCAAAGGGTAAAACATTTTGATCCCAATGTTGACTTGACCAATGGTTCATTCCTATTTGGTTGTTTTTATTTAATTGACTTTATTTCTATTTCTTCTCCTTTTCAGAAAGTTAAGAGGAAACTAAAGTTACCCACAACATCAGATGATGAGACTGGTCAAGACAAAAGCTTTACTGCTGACCTCTCAAGTTTTGATGAGCCTCCAGCCTCAATGGATGTTCCTGCTCCTGTTCCAAAAGCTCAAACCTCAACAATTATTGAAACGGTACAACCAGAACAACCAGGTTTGGCAAGCGTAGCTAAATCAGCATCAACGATAGATGCTACCAGGGAATTGGTTAATGCCTCAGTCGACAGCCAATTGATAGCTGATGGTCAACTGATGGATACATCAGCTGTCAATCCTTTGTCAGATACTCCTATTCAAGAAGGAGAATCTCTTGGAGGTGATGGAATACCTTTCGATCTTAACTTTGATCTCATCCCTCATGGTCACTCTGAGTCCATACCTCACATAATCCAACCAGATGCTGGATCAACTTCCCCACATGGGCAAGAAACCACAGATAAGAGAAATACAGAACCCCCTGCAAAAGAGACTATTGTGCTGTCAATTGCTGTATCTGCTCAACTTGAGACTCCACCAATGATAGATGTAACACCACTGATGGAAACCACCAAGTCTCAAGATCAACCACAGCCAACAGAGGTTCTTAATCAAGGACCAGTTTTGACCAATACTCCCATGGCCTCACCTTCCTCTGTCAATAAGGAAGAGAGTCGTAATATAGCAGACCATGCATCGGTTCACACACCTACTTCAGATCTTGATCTCATGCTTAACCAAGCCAAGACTTATTTTGAGTCTTATGTTAGATCAGTGTCTGAATTTTCAAAATCTATCACTCCATCCTCATTCTATCAGTTAAGTGAAGAGACTAAAGATGAGGTGAAATCATTTTTCAAAATGTTAGAGCTTCCTTTGGCTGAGGTTGCTACAGATCACATCCCAGCTTTCACCAGCTGTGTCAATCACTTGATCAGTAAGAGGGTTCTTCCATACCTAGAACACATTGAACTTGAAGAGTTCTGGGCTAATTTGAGCAAGAATTTGCCTGTTGCAGCTTACTGTCAAAAGGAAATGAAAGAGAAATTAGACATCATGAATCAATTCTCTAACACTTCTGGGCAACTTGACACAATGGGGAACTCCATTTCTCAGTTAAAAGACAAACTGCATCAGCTGGACACAGAGGAAGCTGCATTACTCGCCCGTTTGGGCCAGATCAAGGAAGAAAGGATATCGTTGCTGGCTCAGAAGGAACTCATTAACCATGACTTGGCTGCCATTCCTCATGATGAACAAGGGCTTAAGGCAATGATATCTGTGACTCGAGATGATTACTTGAAGAACCAGTCGAGGTTCAAAATCATAGATAATCAATGGAGCTATTTTGTAACTTACTTTATGGAATTCAAATCCAGAATTCAGTAGTTGTATGAATTTGGCCTATCTTTTGTCAGGCCTTCTAACTGATTGTATTTAGAATATTTTATAATAGGGGTTGTAGCCTGTTTTTAGGCTTGTTTTACAACTTTTGACTCGTGATCGTACTAATACTAGCCTCAAGAGACTCTGTTCGATGCAAAAAAAATTTATTACAGAACTCGTACTTGATTCTCATTCCCCACTCGACGGGGCTTTAATCTGTATCCAGCTTTTATGAGTTGTTTATTATGTGATAATAATAATACCCTTAAACATATAGGTTTAATTATTATGCATGTGTTCAACCTGTCAAGTAACCATCCCACTTCTCGATAATAGTGGGGATCATGGCCATGACGCTTCAAAAACTGAATCGTTAGTTCCCCACTCCTTTCGAAACTGAACATGGCAGTTTTCAAAAAACTCTCAGAAAACTGAATCGCCACTACATTGGCAGTTACTACAATGTCTTTAAATCAGTCATTGATCATTTTCCTTTTGCTCATAACAAATCAAACTTTTTTCCTTCCGACCATGATGGCAAACCAAGATCAACATCCCACAGATATGAAAATCGATAGTGAGATTAATCGTCCAGTTTTCGACGGAGCCAGTTCGTCTGCCCATGACCCATACTCTCCTATCGTTGCTACTGGATGGGATGATCCACTTCCGTCCAATCCTCCCGTTGCCTGGAATGCTCCACCTACTGAAAGGGTGGTGGTAAGAATGGAAGAGCCACCACTCTTTCCTAACTCCTGTGTTCGACGCTCTCATGTTAAAGTAAGTTACCAATTTGCTTGGGCTAGAGACGAACCAAGGGCACTGCTGCTGGATGCGTTGCTTTCCTCCACATTCAAGCCTATACCATTCCAACTGGCAGAGGCAGGTGGTAAGCCACATTTGGAAAATTACGAATCCCTCTTTGAAAGGGCCAAAAATCAACAGTGCTACTGGAGAGAAGTAGTACGAAGGCCTCACTACCCTGTTGGCTTCTCTGATGATGAGCCCAATCTTACTCCCCTGCCTGAAGATCCTGATTGGTTTCAAGAACTAGAGAGGCTGAGGTTTGATCCTCCACTAGCTCATGCTGCTCAACCGGGATACCTACCTTATAGGGATTCTGACGAAACAACAGCCAAAGAACTACTGGCTGCCTTTGCTTTTCTAGATGTCCATATTTTGGAAGAACATGTCCCTTACTTAAATTTTTTGTGGGCATGTGAAACCCTCCAATTTCATGAGAGCATTATGATCACTACCCATCTAAATGGGTTCAGAGCATCCTTGCCTCTCATAAGGCTTTGGATGAGGGCAAGCACGGCTGCCCATTATGATCCCTTTTGGACTGATTATCAAGTACAGCAAGACAAGATAACTAGTCTCCACAACAAAATTATGGAGCTTGACAACTCTCATTGGGAGCTGCCTCCCAATCCATCTAATGCTCTCCTCAAGAAACATCAAAATTGGCAGTTGACAAGGGCACGCAAAAGGGCTGAGCTACAAGTTCATGCTCAACGGAAAGTGATGGCCATGAGGCCAATGATAGAAAAGAAAATAAAAATGGATGCAGAGGAAGCTGCTCGAGACAGAGAACACGACTTCCTGACGTATGCTTGGGCACAATTTCATGGTTTTGTGACTTGGGGCTTTCCCAATTATTTTGAAATTGTGCAACTCGACGCTGATGGCAATCCCGTCCCTGCTACTGTAGCTTAGACTTTATAGAGTCTAGTTTCGTTTTGTTTGTAATTTTCTTACCTTTTATGTAGGTGTTTTTTCTTTTGCTTTGCCTTTTAAGCAGGCTCTGAGTCTTTATTATATGATGAATGAGAAAATATGCCTCAATTACATAGGCAATTATATTGATGTCTGTTTTTAATCCAGGTGTTGATTGTACATCATAATGAGACCTGTTATGAGGTATTTCCAAATTACTTATGCGACTAACTTTCATTAGTAATCTCATGAATCGACTGAATCCCATAGAGATGGAAAATATTCCTTCAAATATTTCCCATTTATTGTCCTCTCATGAGTCACTCCAAGTACTGATTCTAGCTGATAGGCTCCTCCTCTCAGAATTTTTAACACACGAAATGGTCCTTCCCAATTTGGAGACCATTTACCAAATTTTCTTTTCTTTTTCTTGTCTAAAGGTAGAATTGCTTTCCAAACCAAGTCTCCTTCTGCAAATGATTTCTCATGAACTCTTTTATTATATGCTCTTTCTAATTTCTTTTTCTGAGCCTGGATGTTATTTAAAGCATCAATTCTGGACTCTTCTAGTCCGTCGATCTCTTCGTACATTACTTCCTCGAAATCAAAGTTACCTGGATCATAATGCCTTGCCACCCTGTGAGAAGTAATGTTGATTTCAACAGGCAACACTGCAGCTTGTCCATACACCAATTCATATGGTGTTGCTTTGGTACTATCCCTTTTTGACGTTCTATATGCCCATAACACTTTAGGCAATAATTCATGCCATTCTCTAGGGTTATCTGTGATCATTTTTGACAAAGTATTTTTTTTAATTTTATTTGTTGATTCTACTTGCCCATTTGCTTGGGCATAGTAAGGTGAAGAATTCAAGATTTTTACTCCAAATGACTTAGCATAAGCCATAACTTCTTGACCATTAAATACTGATGCTTGGTCAACAGTGATTGTTTCAGGAATACCAAATCGGCAGAAAATGTATTCCTCCAGAAAGTCAATCACTTGTTTTTGAGCTACACTTTTTAAAGGGATTGCTTCTGTCCATTTTGTGAAATAATCTGTAGCTACCATAATATACTCATGTTGTAGAGAAGAATGTGGTATAATTTCCCCAATCATATCAATTGCCCAACCCCTGAAAGGCCATGGTTTCACAATTGATTGTAAAGGGAAAGCTGGAAGCCTTTGTATTGGTCCATACTGTTGACATTTTTGACACCCCTTTGCATAAGTAATGCAATCTTTTCTTATATCTGGCCAATAATAGCCATATCTTTTAATTAGACATTTCATTTTTTCTCCAGATTGATGAGAACCACAAATCCCTTCATGGACTTCTCCCATGACTATCATGGTTTGAGGCTTTGCAATACATAGCAATAACACTCCGTCTGATGACTTTCTGAACAGATCATCACCTAACAAAATGTAATTAATAGCTCTTTGCTTCACATTTCTATCTGTTTTCTCATTTGGATTTTCCAAGAACCTTTTGATTGGATCTCTCCAATCATCAATTAACCTTATTTCCATGACATCTATATCACCTATACTTCTCTCGACGGAGAAAGGCAAAAATCTCTTCTGTACTCTTATTAATTTTTCATATTGTCCTTCTGGAATCTTTACTCCAGAAGCAATTTGTGCCATCTGATTGGTTTCACCATTTTCTAATCTATAAATATGTTCCAATTTCACATCATCAAAATAAGACATGAAAGTTTTGACCTTCTGCAATTGTAATTCCAACAATGGATGGTTACATTTATACTCACCTGTCACCTGTCGGATCACTAGTTGTGAGTCACCTGTGATATTTAAATGTCTTATATTCAATTCTTTGGCCATTTCTAATCCAATAATCAAAGCTTCATATTCAGCTTGATTATTAGACAGAATTCTACTTTCATCCAACTGAAAAGAGAACTGCAATAGCTCTCCTTTTGGGGAAGTAAAAACTACTCCAGCCCCAACACCTCTATCGGTCTTGGATCCGTCGAATGACATTTTCCAAGGTTTTATTTCCACTAAATGAATCTCAAATTCATCCTTTTCCAACATCATGTTAGGATGATCAGCCAAAAAATCAGCCAGTGCTTGACCCTTAACTGCCTTCTGAGGCATGTATTGTAAACAATATTCTACTAGAGCCAAAAGCCATTTACCCTGTTTTCCTCTTAGAATCGGCCTCGTTAGTATGTATTTGATAATATCCGTCTGTGCAATCACCTGTACCGTCGATGGCAACATGTAATACCTTAATTTGATTGCAGAGAAATATAGTGCTAGACATATTTTTTCAACTGGTTTATACTTTATTTCACATTCATTTAACCTTCTACTGAGGTAATATATTGCTTGCTCATGACCATTCTCGTTATCTTGAGCCAAAAGACTGCCAATTGATTGGTGACTAGCTGAAATATATAATTTCAGAGGTTTACCAAATATGGGTGGCATTAACACAGGAGGTTTAACTAATGATTGTTTTAAAAACTCAAAAGCTTTTTGATGTTCTTCTTCCCATTTAAAATCTTTTTGAGATTTTAATTTTAATAGTGGTGAAAAAGCAAGAGTTTTTCCAGATAAATTAGAAATAAACCTTCTCAAGAAATTGACTTGTCCCAAGAACTGCTAAAGCTCTTGTTTATTTGTAGGTGGCTGGGCCTCTAAGATTGCTTTTGTTTTATCTTTATCAACTTTAATTCCTTTCTTGTGAACCAGGAATCCAAGAAAATTTCCAGCAGTCACCCCAAAAGCACACTTAGTTGCATTCATTTTCAAATTATATTGCCTCATTCTCTGTAAGACCTGTTTTAAATGGTCAATATGTTCATCAAAAGTATGAGATTTTACAACCACATCGTCAATATAAACTTCCATGAATCTTCCAATTAGATCATGAAAGATTACATTCATAGTTCTTTGATACGTAGCACCAGCATTCTTTAATCCAAATGCCATCACAACCCATTCAAATAACCCAATATATCCTGGGCATCTAAATGCAGTTTTATGGGTATCTTCTTTGGCAATAAATATCTGATTGTAACCAGAATATCCATCCATGAAAGACAGAAATTGATGGCCTGCAGTTGCGTCCACTAGATGATCCACAACAGGCATATGATATTCATCTTTAGGAGATGTTGTGTTCAGATTTCTCAAATTCTAATTTTTCCATTTTTCTTAATTACAGGAACAACATTAGAAATCCATTCTACATATCTGACAGGCCTTATGTACTTGGCTTGGAATAATCTTTCCATCTCTTTCTTTACCCCTTTTTGCACTTCAGGAGTCATTTGTCTAGAAGTTTGTTGATATGGGACAAAATTCCCTTTGATAGGAATTTTATGTTCTACCAATGATCTATCTAAACCAGGCATATCATCATAATCCCAAGCAAAACAATCTTTAAACTCAGACAACAAATACTTCAAACGATCCTTCATTTCATCAGGCAAAGAAGCACATACATGAAGAATTCTAGGATCTTCTTATGTCCCTACATTAAAATCCTCCAAAGGATCTTTAACTTCTACTGTAAGATCATCAAGCTTGGCAGGAGCAGCCTTGAGATCTTCCATAGCTAACTCTTTCAAAGTTAAGGGACTATCATCTATCACATACTCTGCCCAATTACAAGAAATAGGCTCATCAGCCTCTAATCTTCTGGACACAATAAAAGAAAACAGTCTTTTAAAAGTGGCTCTCAAAGTAGCCAACTCTTTATCTACCAAACTCAATATTTCACTAGACATGGGAAACTTTAGACTCAGTGCCACTAGACCTCAATATTATGTTAGGTCTAACAAAATCCTCACTCAATTCTTGCAAGCCATCTTTGATATACTTGAGAAACTGGCTTTCAGTCAGACTTGTATTTACTGATTTCACTTCTGACTCCTCAATCTTGACTGGCCACAAGTCTTCATCATATAGACCTGCTTCCACATTGTTAGTATCCGCTTTGAATGGATGCTTATCTGCCCAATGGATCTCCATGTCTGCACCTTCCTTACTTTGCCCTTGTTTGAGAAATATCAATGCTTGATGTAAGGAAGAAGGAACACATCCATTTATATGAATCCAATCTCTGCCTAACAAGGCATTGTAATTGGACGAAGAGTCAATTACAAAGAAAGTGGTATTCATTTTCCTATTTCCGATTTGTAACTGCAAAGAAATTACACCTTTAGCAGGTGAACACCCCCCTGCAAAGTTTCCAACTGTGACCTCTGTTGAAATCAGGTCAGCATCACTCTTATTTAATACCTTCATCATCCTTGAAGGCAGAATATTGACAATAGCCCCATTATCAATTAGAACCTTATTGATAGGTTGACCATTGATATGTAACATGATATATAAAGGCTTTAGATGCCTGACTAAAGCATCATTAGGAGACCTAAGAACAACCACATCTTTTCCAATTGCATCTTTTTCCACTCTTATGGATTCTTGTTGGAAATCCTTCTCTTGTTGATCATTTATCTTCACTATTGCATCTGTTTTATCTTCCACATCTCCTTCCAAACTAGTCGGTTGATTAGGCTTTGCCTGAAAAGTTTTTGGCAGAACCAAAACCATATTACATGATAATTTAGTAGGAGAAACTGACCCGAATTGAATGGTATTCAAAGCTTGACCAAATGAAACAGAATCAGGATTCTCTTCATTTCTGACATCTTTAGGGTCTTCCTTCATGATATCTGAACTGTCAACAGATAGTAAATCATCATCTTCATCATCCTCTAGCAATACCTGTTGAAATTCTGCTATCTTCTTTTTCAAACTTTTCTTAAATATTGCTTTCTGTTCTTTGATCGACAGAGCTGAAGTATCTGAAGGACTTGGACATTGCCCCCCAGGTCTATGGGCTAGACCTGGTTTACTGTCTTGCCCCCCAAGCTTCTCTATTTCTTTTGCCTTCTGCTTAGGCACTGCTGGTTCCCTATTCCAAACTAATGGAATTGGTTGATTAAGAACTGTTCTGGCCTTCAATTCTAGCCATTGCGTCGATTCTGCTTCCACATATGAATCCCTCCTTTCCCTTTCTGAAATCTTTCTCTACAACCTTCTTTTCTGAGTATTAGTGATGGGAGTAAACTCCCCTTCAGTTGGGAACTTTGGATGCCTCACTGTATCCCACATATGGTGTTCCATATTTGGTGGCACAACCATTCTCCCTTGATATCCACCTCTAACAAAGGGGACTCTACCTCTAGATCTCATACCCCTTTGGTACATACCTCTACCTCTAAACACAGGTGGGTAAATCAAACTTGGGTCTGGCTTCCCTGGCATGGCAGGGATTACTGGATATCCTTTAAATAGAAATGGCCCATCATCTTCCCCATACCACTTGATAGACTCGGATGGTATAAACACCCCTGGATCTTCACCTTCAAATATCAACTTTGGACCAACGTAAATCTGTAAATCATTACAACCCATTGTGTTAAACCTTATGGAACCTTTAGCATAGGTTCCATTATATTCTTTCTCTGCAATCACTTCCTCTCTAGATTTAATTTCCCTGTCACATCTTAAACAGAAGTAATTTTCAAATTTCTGTTTGACATATACTTCCTCTTCAGTTTCCATGATGTCATTTTCTTCTTGAATTCTCTTCTCAATCTGGGATGCCATCTTTCCTTTCTTTAGTCTGGCAGTCACCACATTGACATCCACTAATGGAAATGGATCAATATCAATTCCCATAACTTATTTGTTTCCTTTGGCATATTGCAACAAACCTTTCTGAATTAGGTCCTGCACACAATTTCGAAAAGTAATACAATTATTGGTGTTGTGTCTAAAAGAATTGTGCCATTTACAGTAATCTTTTCCTTTTCTATCCTTTTCTTGAGGAATAACATGCCCTGGTGATAAAGTTAAGAACTTTTGCTTTATTAGTTCATCAAACAACTGATCCGCTTTAGACAAATCAAATGAATATTGTCTAAAATTTGCCTGATTTCTCTTATTCGGATGAGAAGAAGGCATATTCACAGGTTTCTCAGTTTTTGTTAAAGTGTCACACACAATTGGAGCTTTTCCAATTACTTGGGCAACATCAATCTCTACATCTCCTTCTACATCCTGATAATATGTGCCAAGTGACTTGTTTCTCCTAATTTCACCTTCCATAAGAATAGCCTCATAACCAATGGCTTTTGAAGTGAAATCAAACAAATCTCTAAATTCAGTGCCAGTGAAGTGTTTCTTAAAGTCATAATCAAGCCTCTCTTGGGCAATTTTCACTATTTCAGATTCCGGAATATAGAAATGACACTGATTTCTAATCTTTTTGAATCTATTCATGTATTGTTCAACAGACTCTGAAGAGTTTTGTTTTATCTTAGCCAAGTCCGCTACAGAAATTTCTGGTGCATGTCTAAAGAATTGAGTGTGGAATTGTTCCTCCATTACCCTCCAAGAATGAACAGAATTTGGAGGTAAACTAATAAACCATGAAAATGCAGTTCTAGTAAGAGAATGAGGAAACAATTTTAATTTTAGAGCTTCATCTAAATCTGTTTCACCTATTTGTAGGCAAAATCTCCCTATATGCTCAACAGTTGATTGGTTCTCCTCTCCGTTGAAAAGAACCAAGTCTGGAATTCTATAATGCCTGGGAAAAGACACATTATCAACCCAACTTGGATACGGTTTTCTGAACATGGGTTTCTCGATCCTCCTAAGTCCAGGACCATACATATCTTGCATAATATTTATGAGTTGAGCCCTCAAGTTGGGCTCTTGCATTCTTACTACTTGGTTAGTTAAGTCAGGCCTAGTTTCATATCCATACGGATGATCTGGCCTCCTCCCATTTTGATTAAGAATTGGTGGATCAAATCCATACATATTGGGGTCATTATTAGCCATATTTGGTACGTTTCGGTTATCATTCCTGTTTAAATTAAATTGCTGTCCCCCAACTTCAACATTATATGAATTTGGGTTTTGGTTTCCAACATTTTCAATTCCCATACTTATCGGAATTGCAGTTGGAACACTTTGATAAAAACTCTGATTCTGTCTAGGATTTTGATTTCCCAGTGGAATTCTATTGACTCCAGTAAAGATGGCATCAAAAGTTGGATTATCATATACCTGAGAAGAAGGTACTTCAATCACAGGGTTTAATTGCCCACTGCTTTGTCCTGGATTAACATTCACATTAACTGGCACTTCAACTGTTGGTGGAGTTATTTGATTATGTGCTATTGCAATTTTGAATGCAGCCACCAACATTTTAGCCATCTCATCTTCTGGATTGCTCAATGTTCTTATAACTTGTTGAACCAAATTCTCTGGCTCTACCTCTGGGCCATTTGACTGGCCAATCTCTGGAATCCTCTGATTTGGACTCACTGCATTTCCTTCATTCACATCGTTTCTACCATTAACGTTGGTAGAATTGTTGTTTTCATTGTTACCATCGGCTGGTAGTTGATTCCTAGTCTTTGGTGCCATGTCTCACTTCCAAATTAGTAAGAGCCCTCCTTCTAGCGCCAAAAATTGTTTACTACTTTTCTGGTTTGAGCCGATCGACGGGTGATCGACGGGAATTGGTTTCGTGATTTGCTGGAATGTGGGTGTGGTAAGGTGGAGTTTGGTTCCTTGCCGTGTTTCAGGACTTCTCTGGAAGCAAACGATGAAGTGAATGGTATATGGAAGAAGTAAAATAAATGGACTTTATTAAACTTCAGAGTAGAAGAACAATCAACCGAGAAAGTTGAGTGAACAATTACAAGTTATAGCTACTCCTAGAAAGAAAAGATAAAAGGCCCGATTGGCGTTGTTTGTGTCCCTCAATCTGTCACGATCTCAAGCATAAATAGAGGCCTTCTCTAATTTAAATTTGAATCTCCCTCCAAGGTGGCAGTTAAGCCCATTCTGACTGATCTTTTTCATGAGCAGCAGCTGAGTTTTCCCTGGCTGATGAATTGAATTTGTAAACTGCCCACGTCAGAAAATTGCTTCCATGTCTATGAATAATTGTCTCTGGTCCGCGGGAATAACTGCACACTTCTCTTTTCAACACCTGTACATGAGTTGTCACGAGTAGCAAGTCCAAATAACACTTAGTAAATAACTGAATATGTCCAATGCATTGGCCACTCGACGGGCCACTCGACGGGTCAATCCTGTAACTAACGCTTTATAAATGTCCCCCATGTATTGGCCACTCGACGGGCCAGTCAATTTTACTTAATTGGGTTTGCCCGTGATATTAATTACCTTTCGAATATCTAATTATCTTTTCCTACTATGCCACGTGTCGTTCATTCGACGGGTCTAAGGAAAATCACAGTAATGGAGCAAACAGGGTCCCATGAGACTCGTGCAGCAAGCGTAATCATTGGGATCATTCCTGCCCATGTGCTCTGTAACCGTTTCGTTCCTTTTGTCACATATGACGTCACCCAAGGCAATTACCAAAGCGTACTCTTCACGCGCTAGCTTGGAGGAGAAATAAACCTAGGTCTATAAATACAAAGGAATACTCGCCTAGAAGAGGTATGTCATTGTACCCTAACCTTATACTTACGCTTCTTTCCTTGACGTCTAACTTGACCGTCGGAGGGTCACTGGGCTGCCTAAACCCTAGTGCTTGTCGCAGGTCCAGCGGCGGAAGTACGAAGCCACGGAGGGAGGAACTTAACCAGAGCCACGGTCTAGATCCCGATAAATCGAACCCTCACAGCTAGTAATAGAATAAAGTAAGAGAATCCGGAGGGTTCAACCAAGCATAGCAATCCTCTTCTGGGTGTGACTATAAAAACACCAAATCCGAGCCCCGGAGGAAACCAGAAATCCATAGTTGCACACTCCTTTCCACCCTTTTGATTAGAAAAAAAAAAAAAGGAAAAAGAAATGAGAACCCATCAAACGAGCAATGACACCCCACTTCACAAACTGTTTGCTTTAGCTGCACATCGTGATTTTCAGTTTACATTGCAATCATATAATCTCAAATCATCCTGTCCACTGATAATAATGTATTCAACAAGATAAGTTCTACTAAACAGACTGACCCCACTGGCAATTGAATCATCATATTGTGGGATATCTAAAAACTAATCCATCCCCAAAAAATAATTGATCGTATGCCGTAGTCACTTCTTTATCAAATCAAAATCTAATAATAAATCATGGCCCCTGGTGAAAGGGACCACCTAACTGTTGCACAAATTATGAGGTTCTCAAAAAGATTCCGAACCAAAAAAATCAGAGTCTAGAACCCCAGAGAGTGGCTATGGGCAAGTAGTTCTGCGAAAATAATAAGTACTCTTCTATGAAATCACAAGTTTCATTCCAACGAAGGTCAAGCATTTTAAAATATTGGGGTCATTAGAGCATTTCCAAAATTTTATCCAAATTTGGATAAAAACTCATTAGGTTAGGTTCACCCCAATAGCAAAATGATCCCTTAACCAAATATATATATATATATATATATATTTTATGTTTTCAAGACTATTTCCCTCCGTTTCTGTTTCCCCTAACGATTTCGGCCAAAAGGGCAACACACATCTCTCCTCAACGACACGGTTCTTATTTCGCAGCCAGCTTTAGGATTCTTCCAAAAAGAATAGGGAGAGATTGTTGAGACTCCATCACCAGATATCCAAGGAGAGAGAGAGAGAGAGTTGGATACAGGTATCCAAGCTTGGAAAAGCCATCATGTTGTAGACGCCATGCTCTTGGAATGACATGAAAGAAGCTGTTGAAAAGAAAAAAGAGCCGTTGGAATATTGGGGAAAAAAATGAGGAGAGACATAGGTTGTCTCAAATTTGAAGAAAGAAATGGATAAAACTCACAAGGGAAAGGATTTGGGTCAAAGATTGGAGAAGATTTTTTTTGTGGGTTTTGCCCAAATTTTAAATTTGGGTCGTAAAATGGGTTTAGGTTGGAGATAGTCTAAGTTAAAGGCTTCAGAATTAGTCAAGATGTGCGCAAGCTAATCCGAATATCCAGTTATCAGAAAACCAGAGTCCACTGGCACGATCATCAGAAGCAAACTTATGATGGTTAATAGATCTTGCAAAACCACCAGTATTTCTGAGCACATTAGACTAACAAAAACAATAAAATAATCGTACACGTTGTGCAGTACCCACTCTCTCATCAACTTACGTAAAGATTTAAATTCCAATAAAAATATATTGTACTCCTATAACACATCTACACCAGAAAATATTCTCAAAATCTACCTTGTCAATTCATTGAAGTTGTTTTTGTCCCAGAAGCTTAAAGCGGAAGATTGAACTAACCTCTGTTACAACAGAACACGATTCATGAATGAAACTGTAGTTTATGCATTGAACTAGTAAGATCAACTCAAAACACTTGAATTGATTAACGAGTCAACCTAACATAAACCACATGCAGCAAGAAACTTATAGGAATGGGATAATTCGGTAACAATTCGATTACAAAAAGTCTACGAACACAACTCCCGGGCACACATTATGTGAGCGCAAGTGCATCAAACGACTTTGCTAGATGCAGTTGTGTTCCAAAATTGAGTTCCAAGCATTGCTCATTCCATTAATTGCAATACCCAATCCAGACAAATCATAAGAATTGGAAACACTGTTTTTTCATCGGTGTGACTATTATACCCACTAAACTAGTCAAAATAGATGATGCAAAAAAAAAAAAAAAAATTCAAAATAGTTGGTTTTTATTTAGATGTTATGTATTCAAGCTGTTGAGTTTCTAGATTTGAGCACAAAATTGAATCAACCTCTGTACAAAGGGGATCGCTCGTGAACGACTTTGGACTTGGAGTGCCGGAAAACACCCATCGGGCTCGGAAAATGCCAACCCCTGATCCCTTTCCTCGACGCCGACGATCTAACACCTCCGATGCCCGACGCCACCGACCTCGATCTCCTCATCATCCTCCTTAAGTAATTATTATCCTCCACCTCCGCCTCCCCGTTCCTTTTCAATTCTCCGTCTTCTCCCTCGTATTCGCACTTCCTCCCCCTGTGCGTCTTGAACACCGACCAGAACGACGACTTCCTCGGATTCTCCGACTCGCTGCGGTCAGGGAACCGGGAGCGGAGGAACGGGATCGCGACGGACCTCGAGCGGCGGAAGGCCGGCTCGCTGTCGATGAGGTTCGACACGCGTCCCACCGAGCCGAGCGCCCCGGTCGAGGACTCGCGCCGGCTACCGAAGGCTGAGAAGAGAGAGAAGGAAGAGGAGGAGGAGGAGGAGGAAGACGAGGCCGTGGCGGCGGCGGGGCAGCAGGAGCAGGGGCGCACGGTGGCGCAGTCGGGGCAGAGGGTACCGAGACGGTCCTTGAGGCAGGTCGGGCAGATTCCGGTCCGGCGACGCTTCGAAGGGTGCTTTGGACATTTCCAGACCTCTTCTTCGTCCGCGTAGAACGCCATTTTACGGTGCTGAAAGATCTCGCAGTGGAGTTGAATATTTCTCTATGATAGCTTGTTGGATGGATTGGATACACTGCTGAAGACGTGAAGAGGTTGCTTATAAAAGGGGCGGGGTTGTGTGGGGGCCATGTTAATCGTGGTTAAGTAATTCTGGGTGTAACCGTGGTTAAGTAATTCTGGGCTTGGTGAATGTTTCTTTATTATTTTTATGACATTGATCAAAGAATGTGATTTTCATTCATGAAAAATAGAGTGACGGAAAATGGAGTAAAACAAACCCAAAAACCAAATGATAAATACATAGCAGTAGCAAAATAATAAAGAGATTTCTACCTTTGTCGTACAAACACATGAGCCCTGTTTTCTTAATTCACAAACTGAAATGACATAGTCGAAACAAGTTCGATAATACTCAGAGTCAATTATAAAAGAGAATAAGGCTCTAGAGACTGTTTTAAATTCAAATCAAAGCAAACTAGGAAGCATGCAACATGAAAGTCGTTCCAAAAAAATAAAATAAAATAAAGTAAAATACAAAAAGATTCATGAGATCTTGACTCTAAAAAGGCATCACTGTAATCACTGATTTGTGAACAACGATACACGTCTACATGGTTTGAACACTTGGCCTCATAGTTCCAAAGTATTCTTATATTCAAAACTTCACGTATTCTATTATTCACGAAGAAGGGCGGGGATAAAATGCGTGATGGTCGGTGAGATAGAGGGAAAGGAGAAGATGTGAAGGAAGCAGTGTGGAAGGTGGGCAGAGAAGAAAACAATGTTAGTAAATGTTAGTAGACCGAAAATTAGGAAGTGGATACAGAAAGTGGTAATTAATTGCCAGAAATTTACGGGAATAAGATCAAATGTTGTTGCTTATGTTTTGTCACTTTCAAATATTATGTTGTTACATCATGTGAAACGTGAATTTCTATACAAAGTCGCAAAAAACAAGAATTCGACACATTGTATCCGTGGAGTTTATCAAGGTCACTAAATAACATGAGTTGAAGTAAAAAAAGTACCAAAAATAAAGTGTCAAAACAACAATGCCATACACATCTCTTTCTTTTTTTTTATGTGAATATTATATTTAGGGAATTAATTGGACTAACTCAATTTGTCAACCATGTATATTGTGGATTATGATATCGGGAGTCCAATTCTTGCATAAATCGATGGAATTTATACCCATCATGGTCTATATTCAGTATTGTATGGTTCTTTCTTTTATGTATAGATATAAATACGTACGTCGTGATCGGTATTTTCTTACATGATTTCTTATGAAGTTTAATGCAATTTATGTTATTTGTAACAGGTTCTTCTTTACTTTTTGACTTGAACATGCAACCAAATCTTGGTTTGCAAAGGTCAAATATAGACACCAGAATGTGGAGAATAAAGAAAGAAAATAGAGCAGGGGCCTTTTGGTTTGACTCATATTCTCAGTTTTCACACAGATCCATCCCATGGAGTGTAAATGCTCTTTCATGAGCCGAGTAGGGGTTTGGTTGAAAGTCAATGGTTGTGAAAAACGAGCACTACTATGTTCCAATGTCAAGATAGGCAAACTTGACTGTGTCTTACCAACACTTTGTTTCTAGATGAACACATGCAAGAGTCGAATTAAAAAAAAAGAAATGCCAAAGATAAATTACTCCAGAAAATTTTTATTTAGTTTGAACCAATAGTACACCACACGTGTAATTTTTATATCTCTAATATATGTGTTTGCCCTCCCTCCTTCATGAGGTGTTTTTTTTTTTTTTTTTTTAACGAAAGAACAAATTAAGCTGTTACTAAATGACCGATCACAAGTAAACCTCCAGGGGAGCTAGTGCGGCCACACTAGTCAGGACCCCTCACTTACTTCAGAGTATTCACTCGGCCCTATGGAAGATTGAACCACATACCTTGAGAAGTACTCCCAAAATTTGGACATCCACCCGAACCACTGGGGCAACCCCTGAATGTGTCTTCATGAGGTGTTTGGGGTTGGGTTTAATGTCTATCAGTCTTTTCTAGTTTTGAGTTCAAATTTTTTTTTATCCCTCTTCTCGCTCTTTTTCTTTTTTTGATCCGTTTTACCTTTCTCAGTCTTGTAAACCTGAGCAATAAAAGATCATAAAAGTATTGACTATATCCAAACAAAGTTCACTAACAAAAAATATAAGCGAAGCTACTGATTTACATCGGGTTTTTTTCGGGAAATAATTTTGTCACTTCCTTTTTTTGTTAACGTCACTTCCCTACAAGTGCAGGGGAGTGGCGTTAACAAAAAAGAAAATGACAAAATCAGCAGCTTTTTGTTTAATATATAGTTTATACATATTAACCAGCACTTTAAACAAGTTATTAACTATAAACACACAAAAAAGGTCTTGAAAAGTCAAAAAAGCCATATAACGAACGCGCGTTGCACTCTATATAAAGTACTCCATGGAAGACTTGAAAGGGGGACTTTTTTGGTTTGAAAAATTCAATTCCAAAGTGGAGTGATGGGCAAAGCCCCTTGATTATTGTTCTACTCTATAGTCGTACTTCTCTAGGCCCATCTAATAGCCAAAGCCCATCAAACCCAACATCCCCTGCCTTAAAATCGGGGGGAAGTGATGACTCAGGACGTGTTTTGATAATTAATATTCGTTAACGATAAGCTAAGAACATTTGTTACTGAAAATGTCCTTTGAGGGAATTAATCATCAAAACACGTCCTTGGCCGTCATTTTCCCTAAAATCGGAGAGCTGGACTCCAACATTAGCTCGGGCTCGTGGCCTGATAACTACTGCACTAGAAATCTATGGGCCGGGGCGGGCTTTCTGGGACGCTGCACACTACACTAAACTATTTTGCTGGCTATCTTCATTTGGCTAAAATTTGGGAAAATGACGGTTCAACACGTATTTTGATAATTAATACCCGTCAAGAATATACTGAGAACATTTGTTAATGCAGAAAATATCCTTGGCGGATATTAATTATCAAAATACGTTATTAGCTGTCATTTTTCCCTAAAATTTCCTCTCTTCCGTCACATTTTCATTTTTTTCTAGCTTACCAGTATGATCAGAAACAATAAATTTGTCGTCCAAACACACGCGCGCCAAGAGAGAGAGAGGGGTTATAGTTCTAAAAGTATATCACGAAATGCTAAATATATGTACTATTTTAAACCCGCAAACCAATGGTAGTTGGTTGGTAAACACACTGTTGTATATTCTACTGTAATTACTTTTTCCTTTTTTTACGTCTTTGAAACTCATTGAGAAAGTCTAGGGGTACATATACTCATGTACATACATGTGTACATATACACTTTAAACCCGTATCAAGTCTTACAAAAAGGATCCGAGCCGCTCATTGTCCGAATTCTAAAGCAAAGTTGGATGTATTGTAAATGCCTTTACCCATTTTGGGTTGAGTTAATTTTTTACAGAGATCATAAACAAATTATTTTGAACAAAATGAGCGGCTCGGATCTTTTTTGTAGGACTTGATACGGGTTTAAAGTGCGTATGTATACATGTATGTACATGAAGTGTAACTCATTTTATCAAACATTTATAGTGCCAAAAGTCCAAAAACTAAGACGAAGGTAGTTTAAATGCAGTGCACACCACGAGTTTTAAAAGCAAGTTCTAATACAGGGCAACCGAAATATGAAAGCAATCTTACAAACAATAGAAAATTTTGTTCGTTATCAACTCAAAGGAAACATCCTAATCACTCTAAAAATCTTTATAATCCATTTTATTTGCTGCCTTAAATTCTTATTTTCGTATTCTCCACTACTGTTTCGGTAAATTGCCATGCATCGCATGAGTTTGCCGCTTGCATATAGGATGTCAAAGGTGACGTACATGTTTCACTTTCCAGTAGTTTTATTGTGATTTTATAGGATATCTAAGAGTCCTATTTCCTTTATAGAATATACTTTTAGTGTTCTATCCATCTCAATTTTTCTATTCACAATACGATTGACATTAACTCCAATCACAACCCTCTAAATTTCTATATTCATCTCTATTTCAAAAACTTCCTCATTTTTCCTCCAATAATTATTCAATCTCAATGCAAATGTAATAGTTTTTTATTTTATATTCAAAAAGTGGTTTTTGAGAATCATCTGTTTCTTTTTCACATACTCTATATATGAAATATCAAATTTTATCCTCCAAAATAGAGGATGGGTTGGAGTGGAGATTTCCTCCAAAATGTAGGAAGAAATGAAGGAATGGAGGATGGGTTGGAGTGAAAATTTCCTCCAAAATAGAGAAAGAAATGAAGGAATAGAGGAGAAAATAGAGGATGGGTTGAAATGGAAATTTGCTCCAAAATAAAAAAATAGATAAAGAAATTAAAGAATAGAAGATGGGTTGAAGATGCTCTTAGATAAGCACAAAGGAACCAAAAGAAAAGGAAAAGAAGCAAAGCAAATAGTCCTGATTCGTGGTGGGTAATAATTGTGAGATATTTGGGCCTCTGTGATGGGTAGTTTCATTCATAAAAGGAGATTGCTAGTGAACAGTTTAACATTCTGGATTGGTGGGTGCAGTTTGACAGGGGGTGATCCGAGTATCGATTGGCCCACCTCGATGGTTTTGTTCATCTTTCAGGGCCAGTTGGGTTGGGTAGGTCATGCATATATAAGGAGAATGGAAAATAACGGCCAATGACGTGTTTTGATAATTAATATTTGTCAAGGATATTTTCAGCATTAATAAATTTTCTTAGCTTGTCCATAGCGGGTATTAATTATCAAAACACGTCCTAGGCCGTCATTTTCCCTAAGGAGAATCCTACTTACGCCCCGTTCCGCTGTGCTTCGTAGCAGCACTATAGTCTATAACCAATAAGGAGATCTAGCTTTTCAAATACGAACACCAGAAATTATTTACAAACCCAAAGTTGTCAAAGTATATGCAACTATATTCGTCGACCTACGACTAAAACGAAAATCATATATCCTAACCGATCAACTTTGCAGCAAATAATCAACTAATGGTTCAGATTAAAAACAAACTTTTTCCGGAAAGAGTTTTTTCCAATCCAAATAGGATCCCAAGGTGCTGTAATGCGGTCCACAACCATCGATCTCATCAACTAACAGTTCAGATTAAAAACAAACTTTTTCCAGGGAAGAGTTTGTTTTTAGTCTAAATCGTTGAAAACACTTTTGGACGGCTATAATGTTGCACTACACACAACGCACCGCAGCGGATCTGGGGGTGCTGTAGTGCACCCCTGTGTAGTGCGGCTGTAGGGCGGTCCACAGCCGTCGATCTTATCAATTAACGGTTCAAATTAAAAATATACTTTTCCAGAGAAGAGTTTGTTTTTAATCTAAACCTTTGAAAACACTTTTGGACGCTATAATAATGCACTACACATAGCGCTTTATACACATTGCACTACAGCGTTTCCCAATCCAAATATCTTCGATCACATCTTCAACTTCTATAGGGCAAGACCACGCACTGATGGTTTCAATCCAATTGTTTTGATTGAATTGTCATTCAGTGACGGAACTACACATGGGCATATGGGGGCCACGGCCCTCGCGTTGTTTCGGGAATTTTTTTCTTTTTAAATTTTAATGTTAATAGTAGTTGTTTTTTGTTTGTTAAGAACACTTAGATGTTGTATTTTGTATTGGATGTCATTTAAACATTTAGATGCTTTAAGAATGTGTTCATTTTGGATCCCAAAATCCAATCCCTCTCTCCGCACACGGTCTCTCATAAGCTTTTCTTTCAATTATTAATCTAATCTCTCTTTTTATCATTCTCCTCTCATTATCCAAAAAACCTCCTTTAAAACCTAAACCAGACAAACTATTAAATTTTCGAACCTTGAAATTTCAAAATCTTGTTGTTTATAGTTCGGCTCCCGCGTTTAGAAAATCCTGGTTCCGTCTCTGTTGTCATTGCCTTTGCCTTGCTTCATCAAAGGACCATCACTATCTCCTTTTTATCGTAACATGAAACAACATCTTGATGATAAATGAGAAGATAAGAGAAATAGAAAAAGGAAAAAACATGTTAGAACACTTGCACAAAATTCTGTGATTTTCTAATTATTAAACCAAATAACATGAAGCATGAATAAAACAGAGCATGCATAGAGTAATCGACAGAGCAATTTAAAGTTGAGAGCATAAACTAACAGTTAAATATTGAGGAAAAGAGTAAAAGAAAAGCTAGCCTGAGATACAATCGGGAGGCGTGATGCACTGTCTTAAAGCCACTAATCCTCCCCTACGTGAAGGTGTTGACGGATTATATTGACTCCAAGATTCAACCCAAAATGCTCTCAAACTTCCTCTTCCAATGGTCACGTCCACTAGGAGGATATAAACAAAGCCACGAACCGGAGTTGCCCAAATATAATAAGTATAAAAGTAGTATTTTGTAGTAGAGAGTTTTTGAACAAAAAAGGTTGGAAAAGATGTAAGCTGAGAATAAGAGTGTAACGCCCCGATTTTCCAAGGAAATTTCGGAAGCATTAATATATTATACTTAGCATTAATAATATCTTTTTATTACAAACCACGGAACAGTGTCTCCTTATTACAACTTGAAATGACACTAATATGCTTTACCCCACATGTACAGAGGCCCTTGGGTGACATGACGTCACAAAGCAATGACTGAAAGCGACACTAGTTCTGATATGGATCCCAAGCGAACTCTTGCTCGGTCTCCATCCCTGGAATCTCTCCGGTGATACACTGCTCCAAACTGGGGTCCAGTTCTGCTATGTCATCATTACCTGTAGCTTCTGACAAATTGATCGCCGAAGCAACCGATTTACCAGGATACAAACGTACCCGTGAGTGATAAATCACCCAGTAGATATCACTAACTCCACAACCCATAAGATACAAAAAATAATATAATAATGCACATAAAGAATAAAGTTACAGCAATGAGGAGCGTATTAAGAATTATCTAGTCTTTTAGTGATTTCTAGATTTCTCTACCATGAGAAATAATCCTCCCGAACAACCTCTGAACTATGGCGACTCTGTCGATTTACCCTCTCCTTGCTTGCCCAGCCTGGGGTCCCAGACGAATAAGACCAAACTATATGTCAGGTCAAACTCGGCTGTACCATCACAAGGAGCGAATGATAACCAACCAACTGCGAGAAATGATACACATACTCCGGTTTCATCCAATAAATCCACCCCCGGAAATCCGAAAGATAAATCCAATAGTGCCATGTTCAGGGTTCGCAAGATGATAATCCACCGGTCTTTAACCACAAGTGCCGATACTGACGACCATTCTTTCAGGAAACCCACGGTCCTCAACCACTTTGGTTATCTCCTGACCATAACAAAGTTTCACTTTCCCTAGGGATTTATCGTCTAATCAATTTATTTCAACATACGAATACCACCCGGGGTATCTATTGTCCCATTTCTATGTTCACGTCACAACAACAAAGCAATAACAACCTATTGAAATTCATGATACATGTTTCCACAATTTTTATTATCTTTAATGACGAATTAGTAATTTTTATGATTTTATAAAATAGTCCACGTATTACTAAATAGTTTAAAATCAATTACTTAATAATAATTTATCACAAGGATAGCTCTTTCTTTTCTTTCTTTTGAAGATCCTTTCATTCGTTAACAAAGTTTGTTAATCTTTTCCCCTTATCGAAAGAAATATTTTATTACATCTTATAATATTAATTTAATATTACAAACACACATTCATTAACATTTTCCATATTTCTCGTTTCTCGTGTCCCGTAAACATGCATCATTTTCTCGCTTTCACATTATTCTTTCAAAACTTGCTACAATCATGTGATAATAAATCACGAATTTCATGCATTTCTATTTTTGACAACTTTGAAAATTATAACATCACTACTTATCAACAAACATGCAATTAATTAAGCTTTACAATAATAAAATCAACATTTCAACTTCAACAATTTAATCATGTGATACCATGAACATAATAAATAGATAGTTAAACATATAGCACATCAACATTATACTTAGGTGAGTAGATAGGAGGTTTCTACCGTTCTTCTTGGCGGTAGAGCGGCTACGGAGTACGTCGGGTGAAAAGGTGGGTGAGGTAACGTCGTTTCAGCTCAACCGAAGAAAATAAAAATGTAGTTTCTCTTTTCTTTTCTTTCCTTTTCTTTTTTCTTTTTCCTTCTTTCCCTCTTTTCTTTCTTCCTCTCCTTAGTTGTGTCGTGTGTGAAGTGTGTGTGGTGTGTTGTAGGTGGAGGGAAGTGGGGAGGATTGGGGTATTTATAGGAGAAGGGTTAAGAGAATAATCCAAGCATATTCCTTCCGTAATTAATACCAAATGGAATAATTCTAAGTATATTCCTTTCTTAATTAATATCAAACGGAATAATTCCAAGTATAGTCTTTTGTGCCAAAGCATATTCCTAGAATAATAAAAATCTCAGGATTTGATGCCGAGAATATTCTTACCGTAATAAAATCTAGGATTTGATGCCAAGAATATTCCTAGAATAAAATCTAGGGAAATCTAGTAAATCAAATCACATCTTATAATATCTAAACAAAATCTTATAAAATCTTAACAAAATCTGGTGGATTCTAAAGGATAAGATCAAATCTAATAAAATCTAACCAAATCTTATCCAATCTAATCTTATCCGCACCATATCTAATAAAATCCTATATAATCTAATAAAATCTAAACATAATTAATAGAATCTAGGTCATATCTAGGAGATCAAATCAAATCTAGAAAATCTAAATCCTATCCTATAGAATCTAACAATATCTAGCAAAATCTTCATAAAATCCCATCAAATCTTAAATTGTAGATCATGCTAATATTACGGAATTTTTATTTTATTAAAAATTTCAGAATATTACAAAGAGAGAGTGGTCTGTGATGAATTTCTTGGGTGTGTTGGATGTGGAGACAAAATGGTGCTTATACAGAATTTGGGAGAATACCCCAACAGTCAAAATCATAAATACAATTATGAGAATTAAAGCCATATAAAATGGTTTGTTTACCTTTAAGTTTGTTGAATAATGTGCTTCTCTAGGAAGCAATTTGTGTCACAGAGTTAAAAGGGGATTTGACTGCTTTAATTCCACAAATAAGGAGTTGCAAAATCTTGTGCAATCAATTCCATTGCAATCATTTTCTTACCTGAAAATAAAATATTGAATTCATATGATCAGTTTTGAAACTTACAAACATAATTATATTTCAACAAAACACAGAGAAGCTCTTAGATCCGTGATCGAGAGAGAAAAACCCTTATTGAAAATGGGGAAAAAATCATCACCAAAGAGGAAGGAAAACATCCATCAAGGATAAAGTCTCTCCTCCCGCCGCCGCATTAGGGTGATGGAAATTTCCAAAGGGGAGGGAGGGGAAAAAGAGAAGGTGACCCAGGTTTTTTTTTAGATGGAGAGATTCCCTCTTATTTGTTCAAATGGCCAACATATACAGTTACTACCCTTTTTGCAAAGAAAAAATGTTTAAATCAGAAGTTAAACACTGTCCGATTAAACTTTCTTTCAATTTTCTCTTTGGGAAAATTTCAAAATGGCACTTGAACTTTCATTCCAATGTTACCGAAACACCTGAACTTCATTTTATTTCAATTAAACACCTTGACTTTTAAAATCTCCAAATTGAGGCACCTGTCGTTAGCCTCCATCCATTTCCTTCAGAAATCGGCTGATGTGGCTCATTTTTAGCATTAAAGAGCCCCACTAGATATGTTACGAAGTGAACTCAATGCACAAATTTAGGAAGTGAACTCATTTCTAGTTGTGATTGTGTGCATTGAGTTCATTTTCTAACATGTCTAGTGGGGCTCTTTAACGCCAGAAATGAGCCATATCAGCCGATTTGTGAAGGAAATGGATGGAGGCTAATGACATGTGCTTCAATTTGGGGATTTTGAAAGTTCAGGTGTTTAATTGAAATAAAGTGAAGTTCAGATGTTTCGGTGACATTTAAGTAAAAGTTTAGATGCCATTTTGAAATTCTCTCATTCTCTTTTGCATGATCCTTGTAAAAAAATGGACATGCAAGCTAGGAAGTTACCGAAAAGAAGTTTTAAAGGAAAAATTTAAACTAAACAGTGAAAATTGATGAGAATCATGAGATCCATAACCAATTACATATAAATCTTACTCCCTCTGTCCCAAAATATTTGTTTGGTCCGTAAAACGGATTGTTAAAAATAATGCAATTTTTTCAAGAAAAAATTCAAAATTTTTGCACAAATTAAAAATACTCATTGATATCTAGTAAGTTGTTAAAAAACTTTTGATTTTTTCTTGCAAAAATTGTACTTTAACACTCCGTTTTGCGGACCGAACAAGCATTTTTGGGACGGAGGGAGTATCTGAGATTTCTTAATAGGCCTCCAAGCACTGGAGTAGCAGGGAATTGGTGTCCAGCCGATGGCAATCTGACCCGCTCTGCCTCGAATAGTGCAGGTTTTCCATCACCTTTTCGGGTATCAGGTCAGGGTAAAAATACTATAATCTGGCCGGGTTTGGGTAGGGTTCAGGGTGATAGTACCCCGCCTCGATATTACCTGCCCCGAAATGTATTTATTTATAAAATTATACTTTTATCCTAAATTATCATTGATACTTCAATTTTTTTATTTTTACCCTAATATTATTATCATTATACTAAAAAATCCTTATATACTTACCTTTATATTTTCACCATTACACTAAACTTACACTTTATTTATACTTGTTTTCTTTTATTTTGCTTTTAGATTAGCAATTTTTTTAATTTTTTACGAAGCGGGGCGGGGCAAGTAAACCCGTTCCCCGATCGGGGTGGGAACGGGTATCCAAAAAATACCGGCCGGGGTCAGATCAGGGCCAGGGTCGTGTAATAATTTTCGGGTCGGGTATACAAAAATCTACCCCGCCCCATTGCCATTCCTATGTCCAAGGGTACCAGCTAAACATATTACATTTAAATGAGGAACATTTATCTCTTTTTTAATGAATTTTTCACATATAATTTGATAATTTTGACATATTTTTTCATGAATATTAAGAAAATAATTGCTTAACTGCCTCACTTACTTTAGTTACACTTTTATCAAGTAGCTTCGAAGAAAAATGTTTCAGAAATAATATATATGCATGTTTCAAATAAATCTAATAATTTTCATATACAATTCTTCTCAACCAAAATAATTAAGTTTTAATTAATTTAAAAAATTTAGTTTATTATTGGGATTTATCTTAAAATGGTGCAATAGGGCTGGCTTTTTTTAATGGCATGCAAAAGAAAATTTTGATAATCTCATAAAAGAAAAGCATAGATTAAAAGGGTGGCAAGACGCCAACCACAAAGCCAGACACCTAAGCCCTAAGGCCAACCAAGCCAAACAAACTTAAAAATAAATAATAAATAATCCCTAAAAAATCATTGAAAAATCCCCAACTCTACGAGGACACCATCCACATAAAGTACCCAAAACTTATCCAATCAAAATATAAGACCTTAATCCGCATCCAACATGGCTCTATAACGCTCCTCATCGATTTCCAACATCTGAGCAATCCTACTAATCACTTGCCCCTCATCACCATCATAACCAATACCTAGCGTCTTATCAATTCTGCATACTGCTTGAGCCTTGTCGAGAAAAATTCTAATGTGGCTAGCTTGACATAAATTTAATGGTGAGAACAATTTGAACATGTTGTATTTGGAGACTAATGCTTGATAGAGTCCATGCATGTGTTGAGCTAAGAGATCAACATATGACAGGTTATTTCCCCAAAAAAGAAAGAGGGAAAAAAAAAAAAGCCTGAAATTCGAGTTGGGTCCCGCACTACAAGAATCTAGGCTATTGACAACCACAAAATTTGCTTCGGTGGTTTTGCTGTTGCAAAAGGTCAATTTTATTAACTGGGTATTATATTTGCTACGGCTAAAATTCCTGTTGCAATTAGTAATGAAAAAAATATCCATTTGCCACGGCAAAAAAGATCCGTGGCATTCTAAACAAGTAAAAGCAACGGGTCGGTCCCCGTGGCAAATATAGGAAGAAAAAAAAAAAAAAATTTAGTTTCGCGGGTTTTTCCCCTCACCACATGGCATAAAGATCACGGTTCAAAAACTAAGATCTCATTTTTTGTAAAAGCGTAATAAAATATTATGGACTATAGTTTTTGAATTTCAGTTATATTAAAAAATTGAAATGAAAAGATATTTTAATCTCTATAATTTAAAAAAATGATATTGTAACTTAATCTCAGTTTCAAAAACACATTGAAAAAGATAATGCTATGCCCAAGACTCAAACTCGCACAAACTGCACATGCTTGCACGAACTGTACAAATGAGTTGCCACTAGTACGCACAAGAGACAGCAGAGACATTTTGCAGAGATTCACATAGAGACAATCATGTTTGGCCCTATTTCGGATTCAAAAAAAATTTAAAAAAATGTCCATAAATTTTTAAATATTATTTTATGGGGCCCTGTAAAAAATCAGCTCATGCGGATATCGATATCCAAAAGTAATACTTATCGATATCCGCAGGAGCTGATTTTTTACATGGCCCCATAAACTAATATTCAAAAATTTATGGATATTTTTCTAAATTTTTTTGGGACCCGAAATAAGGCCAAACACGATTGTCTCTGCGTGAGTCTCTGTGAAATGTCTCTGCTGATATCTTTTTCGAACCACATACGCTCATGATTTTTCGCACGATAATTAAGCGTCCTCATATCGCGCACACTACGAATGAGTTCTAAACTTAATCAGTTGGTTTTATTTTAATAATGATCAATCTGAACCATTAGGATTTCATATCTCACTAATTCCATCAGTATCACCAAAATAGAAGATCATCGAATATCGGTGATCGCCTAATTGAAGCACATTTGATGCATCCCGATACATTAAAGTATTAGATTGGAATACCCGACCCCACCTAAGTCTTTTTCTTCAATATGAACCGTCTCTCTTTTACATATTATGGAGTACATCATTTCCACCAAAAACGAATTTAATCGGTAGGTAGGTACACACTCGATCGGATAGAAAAATCCACTTTGTCAGTGACATTGTTCTCGATAAAGATGCTTTCTAAACCTGATCGAGATAAGTTTTTTCGAGAAGGACATGATCAACAAGGAAAAAAAAAAAAGCAACAGTCTGGATCACCGTAATTGTGTCACGGTCGAATGACTACCGTACGTTCAAATACAACACAAAACTTAGTTTGCTAACAATTATATTGAACGAATAGAATTTAAAAGTCATTATCAACTAAATATTTACAGTTGTCGATCGGAACCATTAGGTTTTCACGTCTCACTAATTCCATCATTGACACCAAAATCGGAGATCATCGAATATCGGCAACCGCTTGATCAAACAACATTTGATGCATTTCAAGGCATTAAAGCATTAGATTGCAAGACCCGACTCCCACCAGAGTCTTCATTTTTCGATCCGAACTTTCTACATTTTACATATTACGGATTTCGTCATCCATACCAAGAATGAATTTGATCGGATATCACTACACATTTGATCGGGCGATAACTATTATCCAAAAGTAAATTGTGTCACAATCAAGGAGCTTTCTAAATCCGATTGAGGCAATTTTTTTTTATGATAATGATTTAATCAATTAGCACAACGAAATCAACGGTTTCGATTGTTAAAATAGTTTTGTCTTATTGATGTCCGCAAAATAATCATATCGCCATATTATTAGAAAATGCATATATATATATTAGTATGATATTATACTAATATTATGCTCGGAAAATGCTGTCAAAATTCTGCATCTCCTCCCTAAACCCTTTTTAGTTCGACAAATTGCCCAAACGGCAAAAGCTGCTCACATGGTCATGCTTTCTAAACCCAAAAGCTAGGCACGTCCAATAGTATTTCCCCCAATTTTTTCCCCGCGCAATTTCCCCGCAATTTTTTGCACGTCTAACAAAGACCCATCTCCGATCCTTCAGCTCTCACTCTCAACCGCCCTAGAAACTATTTATACGTTGAACTCTCGCAGGCGGCGACTCGTTCTCCACTCGCTCTCATCTTTTCATTACTTTGCCTTCATCGTGTGACAGCGCCTTCAACACTAAGCCCTTCAATTACCTTCGGTGAGTACTCCTCTTCCTCTTTAGAAATTAGATCGGTTTCGCTGGAGTTCTAGGGTTTTTAGGAGTTGCAATTGCACTCTCTGTTTTGGAAAATAGTTATGTTTGTTGGTTTTTCTGCTTCTTTTTGATGAATCATGTTGTCAGTAACTTGTACTAGACTGGTTTCTCTCAACGACATAGTAACTTTTGTATATGGAAAACTAATTTACTTCAGAAAATCGCAAATCGAACATATGCATGTGCGTATTATTGAGAGTATAGATTTTTGTTTTGTTTTGTTTTAAACATATGCTATCGATTTGTTTGTTCCAACAGGGGAGATGGGGACTGAGGGGAACCCTTGATTAATGGGGATGTTTGATCCAAGGGTTGAGGTGCTATTCCTCGTATTCGAGCGAAGTGCCCAATATCACCACGTGTTTGATAAAAGGCCACACTGGAACATTAATGTTCAAAATAAAAAATCAGACTGTCAAAAACTGAATATTCGTCTATAAAAGAAAGTTGGATTTTTTTTCCCACTCTACACTACTATGGACAGATTTCCTTGATACGGATATATAATTTTTTTGTAGTAGATGTTCTTTGAATTTAGTGTTTCATTTATGCGTTTGTCATGATGAAGTTTTTGTTGTACTTATTAGTCGCTAATCAAACTGAGTGTTCAATACGTTTCTATCGAATAAGACAAGGCCCTTATCGAGGAAAAAAGGTTTGGGGGTGGATAATCCTTTCAAATTTGAGTCTGTGAAATGTTTTTCATAGGGGGCATCTATAGAATAAAAGGAAAAGAGATGTTAATATAATCAACGTGGAATGGTCTCGTTCAAATGAGAGGTGGCCACCTAGTGAGCTACTCTATTAGAATTTCTATTGGACCAAAAGAAGGAAATACAAAAACCGTTAGCCAAATGATAGATAGCCCCAAAGAAAGATAGAAGCATAGTCACAGGGAGGCACCTTCTGTGAAATGGTAGTGATATATGGGTGTGACCATTGATTTTGTGGGTGTCATTTGAAAATTTTGGTTTTGTAACGACCGATTTTTGGTAAATAAAAATTTCATTAAATATTTGAATTTTATTTTAATTGCTTGGATTGCTTTAAAAATTTCTTTTAAATTTTAATAATCCGTCATAATTAGATTTGAAACTTGTAAAATTGAATCATTTTACCCCGGACAATCTAGTCCTTCTCCCATGACTAGTATATTTGTAACGACCCTGATTTTTGGTAAATAAAAATTTCGTTAAATATTTGAATTTTATTTTAATTGCTTGGATTGCTTTAAAAATTTCTTTTAAATCATAATAATCCGTCATAATTAGATTTGAAACATGTAAAATTGAATCATTTTACTCCGGACAATCTAGTCCTTCTCCCATGACCAGTATATTTGCAAACGTACTCGTAAATTTTTCCTAGTAAGTAAATAATATCTTTAAATTATATTTATCGGCTGGAAATCCTACATGGCAAGTATAGTTAATTTTACCCGATTAGTTAGCAAACCCTAACTACCGTTTGGCTTAATTACATTTCCCTAACCTGAAGTGATGCATCGATGCCGAAGTGGTTAGTAGAAAATTTTTGGTCTTTGCCTTGACCGTTGACTTGACTGCCTTGCCTTGGCATCGGGTCGCTGTCGCGCCTTGCTTTCGCCTTGGCGTCGGGCCTGCCTTGCCTTGGCATCGGGTCGCTGTCGCGCCTTGCTTTCGCCTTGGCGTCGAGCTTGCCTTGCCTTGGCATCGGGTCGCTGTCGCGCCTTGCTTTCGCCTTGGCGTCGGGCCTGCCTCGCCTTAGCATCGGGTCGCTGACGGGCCTGCCTTGCCTTGGCGTCGGGTCGCTGTTGGGCCGACCTCGCCTAGGCATCGGGTCGCTGTCAGGCCTGCCTCGCCTAGGCGTCGGGTTGCTCTGCCTTGGCTGCCATCGGGTTCTGCCTTGGCGTAGGGTCGCGCCTTGCTTTTGCCTTAGCGTTGCTGGGCTGCTTTGCTCTGGGCTTGCCTTGGCTATGCCTTGGCCACTGCTTTACTAGCGGGCCGTCTTGGCCACTGCTTTGGTAGTGGGCCACCTTGGCCACTGCTTTGGTAGCGGGCTGCCTTGGCCACGCTCACGCCATGCCTTGGCGTTTGGCACCGTCGGGCTTTAATATTCCGTTATTAGGCGATTTCCTACTAAATAAAACCAAAATACCACTCGAGCAATGAAAGCCTAGATTAAGTATCGTTAGTCTTAACCAATTAGTTAGAATAGCCTAATGCCCATTTAGCCTAATCACTTCTTCCTAACCCTAGTTGGACCACTTGAACCTATTTTGTCTTTGTCCATTGGACAGTAAGTGCTAGGGTAATCTTTACTCATTGGTTATTACATGCTAGGGAAATTCTTATCCATTGGTTAATGGATATAAGACTTGCCAAATAGGATGACAAGACAAGTCCAAAAACACTTCATAATGACCTAATGCATTAGCCTTAAGCCTAAAGAGTTGAAAGTTGGCATGTTTGGAAGACTTGATTGGACAATTCAATGGATCAACAAAGGAGAGAGAAAGAGAGAGAGAGAGGGCTGGCCGGATGGTGAAGGAGAAAGGTGTGCATGTGCTTGACTACTTACACAAGCTAACAAAAAATAGCCTTAGGCCTAAACCTTATCTTACAACCATTTCTAGTCTTCCAAAGTACTACCTAGCCTATGATTCTTGTGCTTTCATCCAAGCAAAACCCTTTCTAGGATGAGACCAGCCAAGAACCCTTCATTATGACCTAGGATGCCCTAAAATGGAGGTGACAAGTGAAGGAAGGCTATGTCATGATAAAAGGTGTGATATGACAATATAATGGAGCAAATCCATGGGAAAGAGAGAGAGGGCCAGGTTTTTGCCTATAAATAGCACCCATAGCTTCTCATTCAACTCACACCTCAAAGCATTGCTCCAACTTCTCTCTAGAAACCATTTTCTGTTTTCCTGGCAGCTTACTGCCCTTCATAAATCCCCATTTTTCTCCTGCTTCAAATAGTTTTTAGAGTCCACTCCTCTGGACAAAAGTTGTAGAGCACTTCGAAACCTTCAAATTAGACCCAAGAATCACCCCAATCGGTCAAGAAATGACCAAGATATTGCCATCCGAAGTTCAGTAAAATCTCAGATTCCAGATTTCCAGACAGCAAACTGTCACTCCTTTATCACCATTTTTCTCCGGGCGAAAGTCGTTTCTAGGAACAACGTCCTTCACAAAAGTTGTAGAAAACTTCGAGATCTTCATTTTAGACTCAAGAACAATCCTATTCGGCCAAGTATTGACCGAGTTACTGCCATCCAAAGTTTGGTCCAGATTTGGGAGTTTCGACGCCCGTAGCACCTTCCGACTAGCTTATTCGGCCCCGACTAGTTTCGGATCAAGGTAGAATATTCTTATACCTCTAACTCTAAGTCGTTTATCCCTTACTCTTCAATCTTAAGCATATGAAGCTTTCTACTTACTTTAAAGGTGTGAAATGCACGAAAGAAAAACGATGTTTGTTTTCATAAAGTACCAACTTAGTTTGAAAGGAGTATACTTTGATCTTTGAATTGATTACAAGCTTTAAGGCATGTTTTGAGTATTTGTGAATGTTTGAAAGCATAAGTAAAGATTTCTTCGAGAGCATCTTTACATGTAGCTTATTCGTTAGTAATAATTTGAGTACGATTAGGTGATATAGAGTTGAATGATCTTGCTAGATAGATTACAATGAATGATTTAAGTCGATTATGGGTGAAAGTCCTACCGCGGAGTCTATGCATGAAAACGAGACACGAAAATCGAGAAAATAGAAACATGACACCTAGGGTGTGGTTGATATGGATAAAAAGGGTTAAAGACAAGGTGTGTTTTGAAAACGCAATGTGGCCGGACTTGCCTATTGTGGGAATGCGTGTTACAAATGATGAAATATTTTCGAAACTACATAATGACCAAATGTGGGGTGCATTATGTGAGTGTGTGTGTGTGTTGTGTGCCAATGGGAACCCGGCGCGGCGGAACCATTGTGAGGATACTCGGGAACCCGGCGCGGCGGAACCGAGGTTGGGTGTGTGGCTTGGTTATCCGCGGAGAGGAGCCAATGGAAATGTGTGCCAATGGGAACCCGGCGCGGCGGAACCATTGTGAGGATACTCGGGAACTCGGCGCGGCGGAACCGAGGTTGGGTGTGATAAAAATGATTTTTGAAATGTAAATGTGTGCCAATGGGAACCCGGCGTTATGTTGTAATAATGAGCCAGAATCCATTTGATTTTATCAATGAAATGTTTATTTAACGTACCCAAAAATCAGAGGCGTTACAATATTTGTAAACGTACTCGTAAATTTTTCCTAGTAAGTAAATAATATCTTTAAATTATATTTCTTGGCTAGAAATCCTACATGGCAAGTATAGTTAGCTTGAACCGATTAGTTAGCAAACCCTAACTACAGTTTGGCTTAGTTACATTTCCCTAACCTGAAGTGATGCATCGATGCCGAAGTGGTTAGGAGAAAATTTTTGGTCTTTGCCTTGACCGTTGACTTGACTGCCTTGCCTTGGCATCGGGTCGCTGTCGCGCCTTGCTTTTGCCTTGGCGTCGGGGCTGCCTTGCCTTGGCATCGGGTCGCTGTCGCGCCTTGCTTTCGCCTTGGCATCGGGGCTGCCTTGCCTTGGCATCGGGTCGCTGTCGCGCCTTGCTTTCGCCTTGGCGTCGGGCCTGCCTCGTCTTAGCGTTGGGTCGCTGACGGGCCTGCCTTGCCTTGGTGTCGGGTCGTTGTTGGGCCTGCCTCGCCTGGGCGTCAGGTCACCGTCGAGCCTGCCTCGCCTAGGCGTCGGGTCACTGTCGGGTTGCTCTGCCTTGGCTGCCATCGGGTTCTGCCTTGGCGTCGGGTCACGCCTTGCTTTTGCCTTGGCGTTGCTGGGCAGCCTTGCTCTGGCCTTGCCTTGGCTACGCCTTGGCCACTGCTTTGCTAGTGGGCTGCCTTGGCCATGCTCACACCTTGCTTTTGCCTTGGCGTTCTTTGGTGCCTTGCTGCAGCCTTGCCTTGCCAGCTACGCCTTAGCCCGCCTTTGCTGCTACGGGCGCCTTAGCCCCTTTGCTGCGAGCGGGCTGCCTTGGCCACCGCTTTGCTAGCGGGCTGCCTTGGCCACGCTCACGCCTTGCTTTGGCGTTTGGCACCGTCAGGCTTTAATATTCCGTTGTTAGGCGATTTCCTACTAAATAAAACCAAAATACTACTCGAGCAATGAAAGTCTAGATTAAGCATCGTTAGTCTTAACCAATTAGTTAGAATAGCTTAGTGCCCATTTAGCGTAATCACTTCTTCCTAACCCTAGTTGGACCACTTGAACCTTTTTGTCTTTATCCATTGGACGATAGATGCTAGGGAAATCTTTCCCCCTTGGTCAATAAAAGTTAGGAAAACTTTTATCCATTGGACAATAACCGCTAGGGGGGGGCCAACCATGAGAGAGTAATACTTGGAGCAAGAAGAGAGAGGAAGGGGGGCCGACCATGGGAGAGCGAGGGAGAGCGACACAGGGAGCAAGAAGGGGAGAGGAAGGGGGGCCGACCATGAGAGAGGGAGGGAGACCAACACATGGAGCAAATCCATGGGAGATAGAGAGAGGGGGGCCGGCCACCTGAGGGAAGGAGAGGGCTCAAGGGTTGCTATAAATAGCCTCCTCACTTCTCATTCAACTCACACTTCAAGCATTGCTCCATCTTCTCTCTAAAAACCAGTCCAGTTTTTTTCAGACAGCCTACTGTCCTCCGAAAATCCTCATTTTTCTCCTGCTTAAAGTAGTTTTTAGAACAAACTTCCTTCGGGAAAGTCGTAGAGCACTTTGAAACCTTCAAGTTAGACCCAAGAACCACCCCAAACGGTCAAGAAGTGACCAAGATATTGCCATTCGAAGTTCAGTGAAATTCTCGGATTTCCAGTCCAGACAGCTTACTGTCACCTCTTTATCACCATTTTTCTCCAGGCGAAAGTCGTTTTTAGGAATAACGTCCTTCACGAAAGTCGTAGAGAACTTCGAGATCTTCGTTTTAGACTCAAGAACGATCCTATTCGGCCAAGTATTGACCGAGTTACTGCCATCCAAAGTCTGGTCCAGGTTTGAGAGTTTCAACGTCCGTAGAAGTTTCCAACTAGCTTATTCGGCCCCGACTAGTTTCGGATCAAGGTAGATTTTTCCTATACTTCCTAACCTTAAGTATACGTAGATTTTCCTATCAACTTTTCCCTAGTATAACTCTAGTTATGTTGTTAAACTAAACGTAGACTTGTCGTAAACTTTCTAAACGTTAAGTATATTGTTTGTTGCTTGAACGTCGAATGCATGTTAAAAATAAACCTATCTTGCTTTTGAAAGTATGACATGTTGAACAAAATGATTTCTACGTCAATAAACATATGTGGTCTTTTTGAACTTTCCACAAAGAAAGAAAGAACGGATTTCAAAACAAGAGAAATCAGAAGCTTTATTCGAAGTATTCGTATTTTGATCTTTTAGAAAGTTATGAGTTGTTTACATATTGTTGCATTACTTGTGGTTGTATAAGGATGGTGATGAGCTTGTTTATAAGCTTGCTTGCATGATCTTGCTAGTTAGATTACAATGAATGATTCAAGTGAAGAGTCCAACCGCGGAGTCTATGCATGAGAACGAGACACGGAAATCGAGAAATAGAAACATGACACCTAGGGTGTGGTTATTGAAAAGGAGAAAAAGTTTTGAAATCACAATGTGGCCAGACGTGGTAGCTCATTGTGTAAAGAGATGTTAAAAACCGCAATGTGGCCGAACTTGGTAGCCCATTGTGCGGTGTGTGTTGCCAATGGGACCGGACGTGGTAGTCTCATTGGAGGTGATTTAAATGTTGTGAAAACCACGATGTGGCCGGACGTGGTAGCGCATCGTGAAGATTGCCAATGTGGCCGGACGTGGTAGCCTCATTGGTAATGTGGCTTGGTTATCCGCGGAGAGGAGCCAATGCAAGGTTTTGTGTGCCAATGGGAACCCGGCGCGGCGGAACCATTGTGAGGATACTCGGGAACCCGGCGCGGCGGAACCGAGGTTGGGTGTGTTAAATGTGATTTTCAAAATGTTAATTTGGTTTTTTATGTCTGCATGTCACAATAAAAACCATTTCATGCAAAGATGCACTTCATTCCTACCCCATATTCACCAAGATGCAATGAACAGGGCTGGAGACAGTCTCGAGCGCTTGGGACTACTCTTGAGCGCTTGGGAGTGGCTCCAGTAAGTTTCAAAAAAAGGAAGTTTTGTAGTCCTCTTGCACTTGGTGCTGGACTAAGATCAAATGAACTCACGACTTGTATGAGGAACTAGCATGAGCCCTTGATCCCCCTCAGAAGTAGAAAAACATTGGCTTTGAAGCATAAAATGAGATTTTATACCTTTGCTTGACTTTGAACTTGGCTTCTTGGACTGAATTTGGAGCTTGAAAATGGTTAGAAAACAGTAGGAAAAGAGGGAATTTAGGCCTCCATTTCTCTTAGAGACTCTGCTTGAGAATTGGTAATTTCTCTTAGAGATGGAGATTGTTTTGAAAGAGTTTGGGAGAGAATTTTGGGGATTGGTTTTTGACAGCAAAAGGGGGAGGGAGAGACTGAAATTTTGTGGTCCTTTGCATGTAGAAGATGGGGGTATATATAGGGGAGGGGAGAAAATGTTTGAATTTTGAAAAGAAAATCAAAATAAAATGGGAAAATGTTTTGGGGGGAGAAAATGCATCATGAGATGCTCTGCTGGCTCAGGCATGCTTGATATATGCAGGTTTGAGCGTTGAATGAGTTGAAAAGCCTGAAAAGCCAAGGTCAAAGCCAAGCTCAACATGCATTGGTCTGTCAGCACTCCCAAGCGCTCCAGAGTGGTCTCAAGCGCTTGGGAGTGGCACTCCCGAGCGCTCTAGAGTGGTCTCGAGCGCTGGGGACCACTGACTTCAGAAGGGTGCCACGGACACTCCCAAACTCGATTTTGGGTGTTTTTCGAAGCGTTGGAAAGCTCATTAAGTCCTCTTTCTAACCCAATTGGTTTCATTCAAAGTTATTTTATATGCTAAAATGTGTGCCAATTTTACCCTCAGGGTGTCGGAAAAAGAAGAGTTTTGGTTTTGAAAAAGTCCAAGAAGCATTGTCCAAGTTCGTCCAAGGCCTGTTTTGATTCATTTTCATCATCGAGGAGCCTCGAGGGCACAAATTAAGGATAATTAATAGGTCCAAATTGGGGTGTCTACAGTTGCCCCTCTTCGGACGGCGCTCGGTATCATGTCTGGATACGAGTGACGCCCAAAGATTGAGACAGCCCAATTCGAGCCCTACTAGATCCTTAATTCAAAATCAAATGCAAGTAAAGATGCACAAGCATTCGAAGCATGAGGTCATGCTCTTTCGAGCTGCCTACGTACCCTTTTCTGTAGGGATCAGACCAGCGTATTTCTTCAGGGCCAATGCAAGCATGCATGCTGTAGAAGGCATGAAAATATGCAAGCAAATAATCGACCAGATGCCAAATCTATGGCAGAAGTTGATTGAAAGACGTCCCTCATGACGGTGCCAAATCTATGGCAGAAAATGATTGAAAGATGTCCCTCAGGACGGTGCCAAATCTATGGCGGAAGACAATTGAAAGGTGTCCCTCAGGACAATGCCAAATCTATGGCGGAAGACGATTGAAAGGTGTCCCTCAGGACAATGCCAAATCTATGGCGGAAGACGATTGAAAGGTGTCCCTCAGGACAATGCCAAGTCTATGGCAAAAGATAATTCAAAGATGCCCCTTAGGACAATGCCAAATCTATGGCAAAAGATGATGGAAAACTGTCCCTCCGGACAATGCCAAATCTATGGCAAAAGATGATCGAAAGATGTCTCTAAAGACAATGCCAAATCTAAGGCAGAAGTCGAGAGAATGATGTCCCTCAGGACAATGCCAAATCTATGGCAGAAGTCGAGAGAATGATGTCCTTCAGGATAGCGTCAAATCTATGGCAGAAAATGATTGAAAGGGTGTCCCTCAGGACAATACCAAATCTATGGCGGAAGTCGAGTAGTCGTGTTGACAAATATGACAGATGAATGCAACCATAAGAGGTCGAGGCTGGAAAGTGAGACCCTTGTTTCGACATTTGACAACGATGATGATTTCTTTTTATTTTATGAAAAACAAAGGACATGTCCGAGTACCCTTTCTGCTTTACTGTTTTTGGCCAGCAGGACAGTATTTTCAGGACCTTGGGATTTGGGATGGAGTTTGTCTTTTGATGGAAATTGGGTTTGAGCAGGAGTTGGTTTGAGTTGGACTTTGATCAGGGCTTGAGTTTTGAGCATTCAGGCCCCAGTCTTGATGTGCTTGCTATGATCGATGACGTTGGCCTGATGTGAATGCCCCAGTGAGTGACGGACCTTAGCTTTGATTCTTTTCCTTGATTCCACTGATAGTTTCGGCAACCAGTTTTATCATGAATACAAGTGCGGGTCCTTCCATGATTTGGAATTTTTCTCACGAGTTGGGACTTCAAGATCAAAGTGACTTGACTCGATGAGGACCTTGTGTGAATTTGGACAAGGCTTAGATGACTCAAAAGACAAGAAAGACCATTTATTAGAGGACTGACTCTCCATGATGACTTTGACTGGACGAGGAGTTTGATTTGACTCGACGAGAAACTTGATTATTTGAGGGTTCGAAAAAATGGCAAGCATGCCCCACAATTGACATTTGAAATTGTCATGATAAAATCAAGTTTTGGTGATTCTCCCAATTGGGGTTTTGAAATTGCTTTAGCTCCATCAAGTGATGCTCATTCAGGATTTTCTTTGATCTTGTTTCGTGAAAACGCGAGGGTTTTTACCATAAACCATGCCCCAGATTGCTGATGGCAACCCATGGATTTCGAAAGATGTCCCAGCTTGGATTTTGCAGGATTCACAAAATGTCTTGCCTTGCCGCTCCTTCTTGTTTTCTCCCAGTGCCTAGGATTTTTGTTATCAAGTTTGTGTTTTCCAATCTGAAAGGACTTTATCTGGGTTGTAACGTGGCCGAGGTTTGGCTTAACAAAGAAAGGATAATAGGCTCAAACATTTTCATTTTCTTTGGGTTTCGAGAGCTAGCAGCCATCTTGAACATTTTTGCGCCCTTTTTGCTTTTGATGGGCGCCTTCTTTCCTTCGCCTTTGCTGTGCCGATGCGTTTGGCACTTTCGTTGATTTTGAGCTTTCTCTGTTTTCCTTCAAAATTTTGCATCATATTGTGCGCCATGTATATTGCATTTTCACGCTTTGAATTCTGATGTGCTGATGATAATCATGTGTTTGGCACATTTGTCCTCCTCATTTCATCTCGGTGTGGGGGATAGCTGCCTAGCTGGGTTCTTTCAAAGAAATCAAATTAAGCTCAAAGGGGTTATCAATGGATATATATCTTCAAGCGTTTGATAAAAGAAAAGAATGCCTTTCTTCATTTTGAATTGCACAACTTGATAACTGGATCCTAGATGCAAGTTAAGAGACTTGTGTACTCTAACTTTTGCCTAGATCTCATTTTGAAATTTTGATCTTGCGATCTTTTTCTCAGGCCAAGGCATTGCTTCTCGACGGCGTCAGGGAGTGGTCCCATGAAATTCTTCTTCTTGCAAGGGCAAAGTATCTCGTGCTTTGATTCCTTAATTGATAGTGAAAAACAATTCCAAGTTAAGGGATTATCACAAAATGCGAGTTTATCATCACAATTTTGACCCAAGAAGCTTGAGATTGATTTCAAAAGACGGGACAGACCAACAACGGATTGACTTGGAAGATTGTGACTGAATTTTGGGATCGACTCGAATGAACATGACCGGGCCACAGGATGAGGCTGCCTACGTATCCTTCTTACGAAGGAATCAGGTCATAACGTAGTTCGGGACTACGAAACTGACTCTCTTTTTGGTTTTTCTTCTTTGACCACAAACTTGAATTTGAAAACACACAGACACGAAAAGCATAAAAGACTCGAGATACAAACTGACTCGAAATTGAAAAAGACTCGACTTGAAACTTAAAAGTTTTCCAACTCGTGACAGATACCACTCATGGACTGGCTTCATTGCATTCACCATTCTTCTCCAGATCTGAAGTATGGCATTGGGATGGTTTTTGTCCTTTCTCACTATCTCGGGCATCATTTGGATTTTGATCCACCCTCGGATTCTGTGTCGGCTTGGAGCTTATTATTGAGGCATCGAGCTTAGTAGGGGTTGAAACAATGGATTCTGGTGGCCAATTGTCGATAATGCACTAGTGGGGATGGATTTTTATGCCATTGAAGATCCCGTTGATGGTTTGGTTGCTCAGAAGTTGTCCAAACGAACCATGTCCCATCGATTCATTAGCCGGTCCAACCTTGAACTCCTTAAAGATCAGAGGATAGTTTTCCCTAAGCAATCGACACCCATCAGGTGTTGATTCCCATACCAGGTCTATGTTCTCAAGCATGCAAATCTCGACTTCCTCAGGTATATTGGCAGTGGGTTTTGGCTCGGTTGTGGGAATGATGTATTGGCTAGGGTCGAATGAGATTGGGTTGAGATTGATGAGGTTGACACGGGGGTTTTGCGGGTGCTTTGAGAGAGGGTTTATGATAGTGTTTGGCTTTGAAAGTGAAGGTGAGATGGTTCCATTATCGATGAGATCTTGGATTTTGTGGCGGAGACGGAAGCAGTTATTGGTGGAATGGCCGGTATATTGGTGGAAAGCACAGTAGACATTTGGGTTGTGGGATGCCGGGAGCTTTCGAGGTGGAGGAGTCAGAGGGAGTGGCTCGATGAGGCCAGCTTCGAGGAGCTCCTCATAAACTGAGGACAAAGGTACAGGGAAGCGGGAGAAGATCCTTGGTTGGATTTTGCAGCTGGGTTGAGGGTTCTTGGTGGTGCCGAGTGGACCTCTGGCGAAAGCTTTGCTTGCTTTGCAACTGCATATTTGCCTTTGGGGTTAATCTCATCAATGTGCACATCTTGCCATTCAGTACTAGTTTCAGGCAAGGATCCAACATTTTCATTTGAGTGAGTTCTGGCATCATGGAATTCAACCAAGTCTTTGAACATGTCAGAGAGCTTCACTTTTGAGCATGGTTTGATTCTGACTGTAGGAGGGTGGTAGATTTGTGGAGTTTCTTTGATCCTGCCATCATCAGCATTTAGTCCCAGATCTGGACTCGACATGGCGGAAGTGAAAAGGTCAACCAGCCCTTGGACCAGAGTCATATGCTCGTCAATTTTCTGATTCAATTCCTCTATGGCCTTTTTCAACTCAACCAACTCTGTTTGCCCTGCCATTTTGAGGTGGTCGAAGAAGGTGGTATGGCTTTGTGTAGGATGGGTAGCCCAGTGCTGACAGTAAAGTAAAAAAAAAAAGCAAACTCAGAATGTGCCCCTGTTGTGATTTATTGAAAAAAAAACGTGTATGAATAAAAGAATTGTTATTGACATGTTGTCGTCGTCGACTCAAGGGATCAAACTTTACGGATAGTTCCAACAGCCATGGGTAGGTCGATGTCAGGCAGATTAAATTCCTCACGTTGGGAATCAGAGCCAATCCGAGACAGAGCAATAAGACTGCTGGAAGATGCACTTAAGGCTAGACCGAATTAGAGGGAGCCGTTCGGGCACGGCGAACACCGGAGTTATCCCAAAGTCCGCGGATTTATGGTCTCCTAGACCCAAGAAATGACAACCTATGAAGGATTGCCGTAGTCCTCAGAGATTCTTTTGAATGTGTATCCTTTGATTAGGAGTAACAAGACTTGGGAGATATCAAGACAAATTAAGTCTTCAACATTTTTCACCAGAAATTTCCGTTTTGGTTTCAAAAACCGTTTGGCGTAAATGACATGATACCGTAACCGGGGTGGCATAGGTGGCATGGCGCCATTAGCCTAAGCGTTGTAAGTGACTTCGCACTATAACCTGGGTGGTGTGGGTATCATGACATTGTAGCCTAATTGTTTCATTAATCTTTATTGAATCCATGATTGAAAAATGTATTGAAGCCTTAATGAATTTCGATATCCCTAAAACCTCATCGTTCTAAGGACTAATTAATTCCAACAACGTGCCTTTAAAAAGCACGACTCTTCATTGGTCCAGGCAATCCTAAACAAGCCGCGCGAGCGAGTCTAAGAGTTCTACCTGAAAGCAAATGGACAGGATAAGATGCAAGGTGCGATGTGCAAGCGGGATAAGATTACGGTCTTTCGAAGGTTGCCTCATTCCTCAGAATTTCTTTTAAGGTGTATCCTTTGTTTAGAACGACAAGTTCTAAGAGATGTGAAAATAAACTAAGTATTCAACTAGTGCTCATTCAAAATTTCAATTTCGAACTTGGAATAGCTTAGTATAGACGACGTGAAACCACAACCAGAGTGGTGTCAGTGGCATGGTGCCATTAGCCAAAGTGGTGTAAGTAAAGTGACATCACGGCGTCATTTCAACGTTATTCCTTATTCTCTGTTGAATTTTCGATTAGGCATTAGTCAAGGACTTAGCATATTTTGATTTCCCAAAGTCTCATTGTTCTAAGGACTTATGTAGTTTAGACAACGTACACTGGGGTGCACGACTCTTCATCGGGTCTCAGATTTCTTTCTAGACCGTGCGAGCGAGATTAAGAGCACATGACTTGAAACAGACAGCATGATGGCATGGCATGGATGAGATGAACGGTGAGATGCAGAAAGCAGTAACATGTAGGCAGGATATAGCACATAATTCCTACCCCGCGGGTCCCTGTCCTAGTTTGGAAGGTTCTATGGCTTGCTAAACATGTATAATGGCCGGTTTTGGCTTAGAAAGGGTTCCCCGGACTAGAGTCAAAGTATACCTCCCATTATTGAGTTTACACCCAACAACGGTACAAATGGTAGGGATGACTCATCGCGGTCGAGGGTTGCTGAGCATTCCGGGATTCCCCATCACCGGCAAGCCGAGTAGGATTGCCGAAACGCAACAGCAAGGTTGAACAGAATATATGTACAAAAGATAGACAATGAAGCAAGATATTTGAAAATCCAACAAACATTTTTCAAGCTTGGCTCACAAGTTTAATTGATATTCAAGAAAAGCGGACCGTTTTATCAACAAACCAACTTTTTCTCAAGTATCAATTAAACGTCCCCAGCAGAGTCGCCACTGTGGGCTACCACAATCCCGGGTGGTCTCGGGGCGGCCCATTAGGAAACGCAACGCCTTTTAGAATCGATTCGAAAAATTTTGAAGAGTCACCACCCGGATTTGTGGTTCGCCACCCGAGAAATCGTTTTGATTGAAAATGATGGATTGAATTGAAAACCAGAGATCATTTAAGGTCCAGAAGCCACGTTACGAAGGGGGAAGGGTTTTACGGCACCCCCCTCGCCCGATACGAGATCGGTCTCTACTAAACGTTTGTGGGATTTTTTGAAAGGATTTTGTTTCATTAAGCAAATAGCAGGTGTCCAGAGATATATCAAGTACAGGGGTGCATGCATGTGCATATGTACAGGAGATGATAAAAATGGTACAAAAATACAAAATAACAAAAGGCTAAAGTCCTATTTTTGACTTCACTCTCGAGCGCTCGGAAATGGAGTCGAGCGCTTGGGACCTCCCTCCCGAGCGCTTGGTAGTGTTACATGCTCAACCTGTAAACTTTGTTAGGCATGCACAGAATACAATACTAAAACTGTGAACTGAAATAAACTTAAATATGCCACAGGCTCAGCAATGGACTCGGCAGGCTGAAGTCAAGCCGTAGCCTTCCAACTCATGCCTCCTTGCCTCTACAAATTAGATCCACATTATTTCGAGAACAAATGGACACATCCCTACACATTAAATATCAGGAACCTGACAAAATAGGGGAGTAATGAACTGCAATGGCATGCATGCACTCCCGAGCGCTCAGGAACAGTTCCAAGCGCTTGGGAGTGAATTGCATGTCAGCTTGCTATTAGGAAATGGTTTCCTAAAGGCAAACCTTGTTTTTAACTTTGGAAAGAGCTTTTGTTTTTACTTGGATCTTGGTGAGAAACATGCCTAACTTGGGAAAATAGGTTTTTTATGTCTGCATGTCAGAATAAAAACCATTTCATGCAAAGATGCACTTCATTCCTACCCCATATTCACCAAGATGCAATGAACAGGGCTGGAGACAGTCTCGAGCGCTTGGGACTACTATCGAGCGCTTGGGAGTGGCTCCAATAAGTTTCAAAAAAAGGAAGTTTTGTAGTCCTCTTGCACTTGGTGCTAGACTAAGATCAAATGAACTCACGACAAGTATGAGGAACTAGCATGAGCCCTTGATCCCCCTCAGAAGTAGAAAAACATTGGCTTTGAAGCATAAAATGAGATTTTATACCTTTGCTTGACTTTGAACTTGGCTTCTTGGACTGAATTTGGAGCTTGAAAATGGTTAGAAAACAGTAGGAAAAGAGGGAATTTAGGCCTCCATTTCTCTTAGAGACTTTGCTTGAGAATTGGTAATTTCTCTTAGAGATGGAGATTGTTTTAAAAGAGTTTGGGAGAGAATTTTGGGGACTGGTTTTTGGCAACAAAAGGGGGAGGGAGAGACTGAAATTTTGTGGTCCTTTGCATGTAGAAGATGGGGGTATATATAGGGGAGGGGAGAAAATGTTTGAATTTTGAAAATAAAATCAAAATAAAATGGGAAAATGTTTTGGGGGGAGAAAATGCATCATGAGATGCTCTGCTGGCTCAGGCATGCTTGATATATGCAGGTTTGAATGTTGAATGAGTTGAAAAGCCTGAAAAGCCAAGGTCAAAGCCAAGCTCAACATGCATTGGTCTGTCAGCACTCCCAAGTGCTCCAGAGTGGTCTCAAGCGCTTGGGAGTGGCACTCCCGAGCGCTCTAGAGTGGTCTCGAGCACTTGAGAGTGTCTGCCCAACTTCAGGAGGGTGCCACGGACACTCCCGAACTCGGTTTTGGGTGTTTTTCGAAGCGTTGGAAAGTTCATTAAGTCCTCTTTCTAACCCAATTGGTTTCATTCAAAGTTATTTTATATGCTGAAATGTGTGCCAATTTTACCCTCAGGGTGTCGGAAAAAGAAGAGTTTTGGTTTTGAAAAAGTCCAAGAAGCATTGTCCAAGTTCGTCCAAGGCCTGTTTTGATTCATTTTCATCATCGGGGAGCCTCGAGGGCACAAATTAAGGATAATTAATAGGTCCAAATTGGGGTGTCTACAGTTGCCCCTCTTTGGACGGCGCTCGGTATCATGTCTGGATACGAGTGACGCCCAAAGATTGAGACAGCCCAATTCGAGCCCTACTAGATCCTTAATTCAAAATCAAATGCAAGTAATGATGCACAAGCATTCGAAGCATGAGGTCGTGCTCTTTCAAGCTGCCTACGTACCCTTTTCTACAGGGATCAGACCAGCGTAGTTCTTCAGGGCAAATGCAAACATGCATGCTGTAGAAGGCATGAAAATATGCAAGCAAATAATCGACCAGATGCCAAATCTATGGCAGAAGTTGATTGAAAGACGTCCCTCATGACGGTGCCAAATCTATGGCAGAAAATGATTGAAAGATGTCCCTCAGGACGGTGCCAAATCTATGGCGGAAGATGATTGAAAGGTGTCCTTCAGGACAATGCCAAATCTATGGCGGAAGACGATTGAAAGGTGTCCCTCAAGACAATGCCAAATCTATGGCGGAAGACGATTGAAAGGTGTCCCTCAGGACAATGCCAAATCTATTGCAAAAGATAATTAAAAGATGCCCCTTAGGACAATGCCAAATCTATGGCAAAAGATGATGGAAAACTGTCCCTCAGGACAATGCCAAATCTATGGCAAAAGATGATCGAAAGATGTCTCTCAAGACAATGCCAAATCTATGGCAGAAGTCGAGAGAATGATGTCCCTCAGGACAATGCCAAATCTATGGCAGAAGTCGAGAGAATGATGTCCCTCAGGACAGCGCCAAATCTATGGCAGAAAATGATTGAAAGGGTGTCCCTCAGGACAATGCCAAATCTATGGCGGAAGTCGAGCAGTCGTGTTGACAAATATGACAGATGAATGCAACCATAAGAGGTCGAGGCTGGAAAGTGAGACCCTTGTTTCGACATTTGACAAAGATGATGATTTCTTTTTATTTTATGAAAAACAAAGGACATATCCGAGTACCCTTTCTGCTTTACTGTTTTTGGCCAGCGGGACAATATTTTCAGGACCTTGGGATTTGGGATGGAGTTTGTCTTTTGATGGAAATTGGGTTTGAGCAGGAGTTGGTTTGAGTTGGACTTTGATCAGGGCTTGAGTTTTGAGCATTCAGGCCCCAGTCTTGATGTGCTTGCTATGATCGATGACGTTGGCCCGATGCGCATGTCCCAGTGACAGATCTCAGTTCTGATTCTTTTCCTTGATTCCACTGATAGTTTCGGCAACTAGTTTTATCATGAATGCAAGTGCGGGTCCTTCCATGTATTGGAATTTTTCTCACGAGTTGGGACTTCAAGATCAAAGTGACTTGACTCGATGACGACCTTGTGTGAATTTGGACAAGGCTTAGATGACTCAAAAGACAAGAAAGACCATTTATTAGAGGACTGACTCTCCGTGATGACTTTGACTGGACGAGGAGTTTGATTTGACTCGACGAGAAACTTGATTATTTGAGGGTTCGAAAAAATGGCAAGCATGCCCCACAATTGACATTTGAAATTGTCATGATAAAATCAAGTTTTGGTGATTCTCCCAATTGGGGTTTTGAAATTGCTTTAGCTCCATCAAGTGATGCTCATTCAGGATTTTCTTTGATCTTGTTTCGTGAAAACGCGAGGGTTTTTACCATAAACCATGCCCTAGATTGTTGATGACAACCTATGGATTTCGAAAATGCCCCAGCTTGGATCTTACGGGATCCACGAAATGTCTTGCCTTGCCGCTCCTTCTTGTTTTCTCCCAGTGCCTAGGATTTTTGTTATCAAGTTTGTGTTTTCCAATCTGAAAGGACTTTATCTGGGTTGTAACGTGGCCGAGGTTTGGCTTAACAAAGAAAGGATAATAGGCTCAAACATTTTCATTTTCTTTGGGTTTCGAGAGCTAGCAGCCATCTTGAACATTTTTGCACCCTTTTTGCTTTGATGGGCGTCTTCTTTCCTTCGCCTTTGTTGTGCCATTGCGTTTGGCACTTTGATTGATTTTGAGCTTTCTCTGTTTTCCTTCGAAATTTTGCATCATATGGTGCGCCATGTATATTGCATTTTCACGCTTTGAATTCTGATGTGCTGATGATAATCATGTGTTTGGCACATTTGTCCTCCTCATTTCATCCCGGTGTGGGGGATAGCTGCCTAGCTGGGTTCTTTCAAAGAAATCAAATTAAGCTCAAAGGGGTTATCAATGGATATATATCTTCAAGCGTTTGATAAAAGAAAAGAATGCCTTTCTTCATTTTGAATTGCACAACTTGATAACTGGATCCTAGATGCAAGTTAAGAGACTTGTGTACTCTAACTTTTGCCTAGATCTCATTTTGACATTTTGATCTAGCGATCTTTTTCTCGGGCCAAGGCATTGCTTCTCGACGGCGTCAGGGAGTGGTCCCATGAAATTCTTCTTCTTGCAAGGGCAAAGTATCTCGTGCTTTGATTCCTTAATTGATGGTGAAAAACAATTCCAAGTTAAGGGATTATCACAAAATGCGAGTTTATCATCACAATTTTGACCCAAGAAGCTTGAGATTGATTTCAAAAGACGGGACAGACCGACAACGGATTGACTTGAAAGATCGTGACTAAATTTTGGGATCGACTCAAATGAACATGACCGGGCCACAGGATGAGGCTGCCTACGTATCCTTCTTACGAAGGAATCAGGTCATAACGTAGTTCGGGACTACGAAACTGACTCGCTTTTTGGTTTTTCTTCTTTGACCAGAAACTTGAATTTGAAAACACACAGACACGAAAAGCATAAAAGACTCGAGGTACAAACTGACTCGAAATTGAAAAAGACTCGACTTGAAACTTAAAAATTTCCCAACTCGTGACAGATTCCACTCATGGATTGGCTTCATTACATTCACCATTCTTCTCCAGATCTGAAGTATGGCATTGGGATGGTTTTTGTCCTTTCTCACTATCTCAGGCATCATTTGGATTTTGATCCACCCTCGGATTCTGTGTCGGCTTGGAGCTTATTATTGAGGCATCGAGATTAGTAGGGGTTGAAACAATGGATTCTGGTTGCCAATTGTCGATAATGCACCGGTGGGGATGGATTTTTATGCCATTGAAGATCCCGTTGATGGTTTGGTTGCTCTGAAGTTGTCCAAACGAACCATGTCCCATCGATTCATTAGCCGGTCCAACCTTGAACTCCTTAAAGATCAGAGGATAGTTTTCCCCAAGCAATCGACACCCATCAGGTGTTGATTCCCATACCAGGTCTATGTTCTCAAGCATGCAAATCTCGACTTCCTCAGGTATATTGGCAGTGGGTTTTGGCTCGGTTATGGGAATGATGTATTGGCTAGGGTCGAATGAGATTGGGTTGAGATTGATGAGGTTGACACGGGGGTTTTGCGGGTGCTTTGAGAGAGGGTTTATGATAGTGTTTGGCTTTGAAAGTGGAGGTGAGATGGTTTCATTATCGATGAGATCTTGGATTTTGTGGCGGAGACGGAAGCAGTTATTGGTGGAATGGCCGGTATATTGGTGGAAAGCACAGTAGACATTTGGGTTGTGGGATGCCGGGAGCTTTCGAGGTGGAGGAGTCAGAGGGAGTGGCTCGATGAGGCCAGCTTCGAGGAGCTCCTCATAAACTAAGGACAAAGGTACAGGGAAGCGGGAGAAGATCCTTGGTTGGATTTTGCAGCTGGGTTGAGGGTTCTTGGTGGTGCCGAGTGGACCTCTGGCGAAAGCTTTGCTTGCTTTGCAACTGCATATTTGCCTTTGGGGTTAATCTCATCAATGTGCACATCTTGCCTTTCAGTACTAGTTTCAGGCAAGGATCCAACATTTTCATTTGAGTGAGTTCTGGCATCATGGAATTCAACCAAGTCTTTGAACATGTCAGAGAGCTTCACTTTTGAGCATGGTTTGATTCTGACTGTAGGAGGGTGGTAGATTTGTGGAGTTTCTTTGATCCTGCCATCATCAGCATTTAGTCCCAGATCTGGACTCGACATGGCGGAAGTGAAAAGGTCAACCAGCCCTTGGACCAGAGTCATATGCTTGTCAATTTTCTGATTCAATTCCTCTATGGCCTTTTTCAGCTCAACCAACTCTGTTTGCCCTGCCATTTTGAGGTGGTCGAAGAAGGTGGTATGGCTTTGTGTAGGATGGGTAGCCCAGTGCTGACAGTAAAGTAAAAAAAAAGCAAACTCAGAATGTGCCCCTGTTGTGATTTATTGAAAAAAAACGTGTATGAATAAAAGAATTGTTATTGACGTGTTGTCGTCGTCGACTCAAGGGATCAAACTTTACGGATAGTTCCAACAGCCATGGGTAGGTCGATGTCAGGCAGATTAAATTCCTCACGTTGGGAATCAGAGCCAATCTCCTTATCTAAGACCATCCGAGACAGAGCAATGAGACTGCTGGAAGATGAACTGAATTAGAGGGAGCCGTTCGGGCACGGCGAACACCGGAGTTATCCCAAAGTCCGCGGATTTATGGTCTCCTAGACCCAAGAAATGACAACCTATGAAGGATTGCCGTAGTCCTCAGAGATTCTTTTGAATGTGTATCCTTTGATTAGGAGTAACAAGACTTGGGAGATATCAAGACAAATTAAGTCTTCAACATTTTTCACCAGAAATTTCCGTTTTGGTTTCAAAAACCGTTTGGCGTAAATGACATGATACCGTAACCGGGGTGGCGTAGGTGGCATGGCGCCATTAGCCTAAGTGGTGTAAGTGACTTCGCACTATAACCTGGGTGGTGTGGGTATCACGACACTGTAGCCTAATTGTTTCGTTATTCTTTATTGAATCCATGATTGAAAAATGTATTGAAGACTTAATAAATTTCGATATCCCTATAACCTCATCGTTCCAGGGACTAATTAATTCCAACAACGTGCCTTTAAAAAGCACGACTCTTCATCGGTCCAGGCAATCCTAAACAAGCCGCGCGAGCGAGTCTAAGAGTTCTACTCGAAAGCAAATGGACATGATAAGATGCAAGGTGCGATGTGCAAGCGGGATAAGATTACGGTCTTTCGAAGGTTGCCTCATTCCTCAGAATTTCTTTTAAGGTGTATCCTTTGTTTAGAACGACAAGTTCTAAGAGATGTCAAAATAAACTAAGTATTCAACTAGTGCTCATTCAAAATTTCAATTTTGAACTTGGAATAGCTTAGTATAGACGACGTGAAACCACAACCAGAGTGGTGTCAGTGGCGTGGTGCCAATAGCCAAAGTGGTGTAAGTAAAGTGACATCACGGCGTCGTTTCAACGTTATTCCTTATTCTCTGTTGAATTTTCGATTAGGCATTAGTCAATGACTTAGCATATTTTGATTTCCCAAAGTCTCATTGTTCTAAGGACTTATGTAGTTTACACAACGTACACTGGGGTGCACGACTCTTCATCGGGTCTCAGCAACCTTCTACAGACCGTGCGAGTGAGATTAAGAGCACATGACTTGAAACAGACAGCATGATGGCATGGCATGGATGAGATGCACGGTGAGATGCAGAAAGCAGTAACATGTAGGCAGGATATAGCACATAATTCCTACCCCGCGGGTCCCTGTCCTAGTTTGGAAGGTTCTATGGCTTGCTAAACATGTATAATGGCCGGTTTTGGCTTAGAAAGGGTTCCCCGGACTAGAGTCAAAGTATACCTCCCATTATTGAGCGTACACCCAACAACGGTACAAATGGTAGGGATGACTCATCACGGTCGAGGGTTGCTGAGCATTCCGGGACTCCCCATCACCGGCAAGCCGGGTAGGATTGCCGAAATGCAACAGCGAGGTTGAACAGAATATATGTACAAAAGATAGACAATGAAACAAGGTATTTGAAAATCCCACAAACATTTTTCAAGCTTGGCTCACAAGTTTAATTGATATTCAAGAAAAGCGGGCCGTTTTATCAACAAACCAACTTTTTCTCAAGTATCAATTAAACGTCCCCAGCAGAGTCGCCACTGTGGGCTACCACAGCCCCGGGTGGTCTCGGGGCGGCCCATTAGGAAACGCCACGCCTTTTAGAATCGATTCGAAAAATTTTGAAGAGTCGCCACCCGGATTTGTGGTTCGCCACCCGAGAAACCGTTTTGATTGAAAATGATGGATTGAATTGAAAACCAGAGATCATTTGAGGTCCGGAAGCCACGTTACGAAGGGGGAAGGGTTTTACGGCACCCCTCTCGCCCGATACGAGATCGGTCTCTACTAAACGTTTGTGGGATTTTTCGAAAGGATTTTGTTTCATTAAGCAAATAGCTGGTGTCCAGAGATATATCAAGTACAGGGGTGCATGCATGTGCATATGTACAGGTAGGCCTGTCAATGGACCGGATCCGATCCGGATCCGATCCGAAAAATCCGATCCGGATCCGGATCTGAACCCGATAACGTCGATCCGATAATCCGATAATCCGAATCTGGTAACGTTATCGGATCCGGATCGGATCGGATTAAATCCGTTATCAATCCGAATCCGAACTTTATTTTTTTTTACTTTTTATAATTTTTTGAATTTTTTTTAAAAATACAAAGAATTTTATTTTGAAAAAATGTTTAAGAAGTTGTATTTTTATTTTCAATTTTATTTTAATTTTTACGGACAATATATTTTTTTGGCTAAAATTTTTGGAGTAAAAGTTTTGGATCAGGATTGATTTTCGGATCGGATCTAAATTTTTCGGATCGGATCCGGATTTCCGCTATCGGATTTGAGTCTTATCGGATTCGGATCGGATCCAAATCTTATCGGATTCGGATCTATCGGATCCGGACCGGATCCGGATCCGATCCGGCCCGTTGACAGGCCTATGTACAGGAGATGATAAAAATGGTACAAAAATACAAAATAACAAAAGGCTGAAGTCCTGTTTTTGACTTCACTCTCGAGCGCTCGGAAATGGAGTCGAGCGCTTGGTAGTGTTACATGCTCAACCTGTAAACTTTGTTAGGCATGCATAGAATACAATACTAAAACTGTGAACTGAAATAAACTTAAATATGCCACAGGCTCAGGAATGGACTCGGCAGGCTGAAGTCAAGCCGTAGCCTTTCAACTCATGCGTCCTTGCCTCTACAAAATCAGATCTACATTATTTAGAAAACAAATGGACACATCCCTACACATTAAATATCAGGAACCTGGCAAAATAGGGGAGTAATGAACTGCAATGGCATGCATGCACTCCCGAGCGCTCAGGAACAGTTCCAAGCGCTTGGGAGTGAATTGCAAGTCAGCTTGCTTTTAGGAAATGGTTTCATCTTGACATGCAATCACTCCAAACCAGGTTTCCTAAAGGCAAACCTTGTTTTTAACTTTGGAAAGAGCTTTTGTTTTTACTTGAATCTTGGTGAGAAACATGCCTAACTTGGGAAAATAGGTTTTTTATGTCTGCATGTCACAATAAAAACCATTTCATGCAAAGATGCACTTCATTCCTACCCCATATTCACCAAGATGCAATGAACAGGGCTGGAGACAGTCTCGAGCGCTTGGGACTACTATCAAGCGCTTGGGAGTGGCTCCAATAAGTTTCAAAAAAAGGAAGTTTTGTAGTCCTCTTGCACTTGGTGCTAGACTAAGATCAAATGAACTCACGACTAGTATGAGGAACTAGCATGAGCCCTTGATCCCCCTCAGAAGTAGAAAAACATTGGCTTTGAAGCATAAAATGAGATTTTATACCTTTGCTTGACTTTGAACTTGGCTTCTTGGACTGAATTTGGAGCTTGAAAATGGTTAGAAAACAGTAGGAAAAGAGGGAATTTAGGCCTCCATTTCTCTTAGAGACTTTGCTTGAGAATTGGTAATTTTTCTTAGAGATGGAGATTGTTTTGAAAGAGTTTGGGAGAGAATTTTGGGGACTGGTTTTTGGCAGCAAAAGGGGGAGGGAGAGACTAAAATTTCGTGGTCCTTTGCATGTAGAAGATGGGGGTATATATAGGGGAGGGGAGAAAATGTTTGAATTTTGAAAATAAAATCAAAATAAAATGGGAAAATGTTTTGGGGGGAGAAAATGCATCATGAGATGCTCTCCTGGCTCAGGCATGCTTGATATATGCAGGTTTGAACGTTGAATGAGTTGAAAAGCCTGAAAAGCCATGGTCAAAGCCAAGCTCAACATGCATTGGTTGGTCAAAAGCCAAGCTCAACATGCATTGGTTTGTCAGCACTCCCAAGCGCTCTAGAGTGGTCTCGAGCGCTTGGGAGTGTCTGCCCAACTTCAGAAGGGTGCCACGGACACTCCCGAACTCGGTTTTGGGTGTTTTTCGAAGCGTTGGAAAGCTCATTAAATCCTGTTTCTAACCCAATTGGTTTCATTCAAAGTTATTTTATATGCTGAAATGTGTGCCAATTTTACCCTCAGGGTGTCGAAAAAAGAAGAGTTTTGGTTTGGAAAAAGTCCAAGAAGCATTGTCCAAGTTCGTCCAAGGCCTGTTTTGATTCATTTTGATCATCGGGGAGCCTCGAGGGCACAAATTAAGGATAATTAATAGGTCTAAATTGGGGTGTCTACACATATTATATCGGTGGCGACGCTGGTATAATGTGTTAGATTTTGTAGATGATCAAGATAAACAGTATACTTTGGAGGCTTTTGGAGCTGAGGAGCTGGCTAGGATGAAGCCGCAGGCGGAGCTGTAGTTAGGAACCCTAGAACCATTCATTTGTATAAATATTGAACCCTAGTGGGAGTTATGTTGTAGTAATGAGCCAGACTCCATTTGATTTTATCAATGAAATGTCTATTTAACGTACCCAAAAATCAAGGGCGTTACAGAGTGGTATCAGAGCTCTAGGCTCAACACTCGGCCATGGGTAGAATGGGTAGCCTTTAAGATAAGTTTGACCATTGCACGAACGTGAATTGAGTTTAAGTTTACCGTCCCAAATTGGGTGGAATTCTGACAAAACAATCTTCGGATTGAAGCAAGGTGTGGAAATTGGCAGTACCACCGAGCTGGGAATTTCTGAACAATTGGATGATGACTTAAATCAAGAATCGAATGTGGAATAAAGAAATTTCAACGATACCTTAGCAATAGCAAACTTGCCTTAAAAGTTACTCATTGAGGTTAACACTTCTCCCTTGTAGATGGATCACCTAACCAACTGATAATTGAAGCTCACCAACTCGAGGTCACCCTAGAAACTATGACCATCCAACGATAGAAATTTCAATGATTCCTAAGCATTAGCAAACTTGCCTTGTAGTAGAACTCTATGTTTATGTTTGTAATCCTTTGCTTATCTATGAAAATTTTCTTTGTTACGGGTACTGTAGCACACTACCATTAGACATTTTATTTTAGTTCGATGAGAGCGCCAAGTGTCGGCCATAACCCAAAAGGGGGTCCGGTAAACCGCCACCCTCAACCTCCCCCCAAAATTCAAATTCAAAATTTTCCCTCCACACACCCCTCACCTGGCCCTATTTATACCCCATTACTCTTCCCATTTTCTTCACCCCATTTCATCATCTCTTCATCTCTCTCACCATCTTAACCCCTCCAAACCACTATCCAATCAAACCATGGCGATCTACCGACGAGGATTCCCGGAGGACGCCGAGTTCCGAGAGATCGAGCGAATCGAGCTCACCTCGACGATCCGAGCACTACAGTTGCTACCCTTCACCTTCATCCTGTTCTATGTCGTGCTGACTTTGGGCATGTCACGGTGGTTCGATAGGAATAACCGCCTCACCACCTTCTGGTACTGGGTTCCCGTCGTGGCCGTCGCACTCGCGGCGTTCGCAACGGAATACTAACGCGGTGCGCTCCAAGCCTTCAACGATCGATGGCGGCTCGAGGCGTAGCAATGGCACCATAGCCATTATTATCCGCTTTTACTTTCATTTTCTTGTATCTGATGATGCCATTAGGCGTGTAATATAATGGTCTTATTTTATCTCAAAAATTATTTGCTTGTTTGCAACAAACTGTTGGGTTCATTTGATACTTGCACCAGTAACAAAACCCCTAAGGTCGAGTAAGACAGTATCATCACCATTTCGGGAAAGTATAACCGTTAGTCTAAGTGTGTAGTGAGTGCGGACTAGAAATAGCCAACCTACGCCTAACCGCAACCTTAGAGTGATCAACGTGGTAGATTTCAACGAAATCCGAAAAGGGACTGACTATCAGCACACCGAACGGTATTAGACTGTCATCAACTCGTCTCCAATTTAAGGGGGATAGGCAAATGGAAAATCAACGATGAATATTTGGTAGCCGATAGAATAGAAGTGGGATTATCACGCATCGAGCGCGAGTACGTCGATATGTTCCGGAAGAACTTCCTAGCTGACCACCCCAAAGAGATACTATATAGCCCCCTGCAGAGCTAAATGAGATCAAGACCCAATTGAAGGAACAGTTGGATAAAGGGATTATCAAACCAAGTACGGGGAGTACCTGCATTATTCGTATAGACGGGACGCTTCGACTATTCTTCGACTATAGGACACTGACTCTGCCAACGATTATTTTTCCCGGATAGTATAGGTTCTTTCGGTGCCTTTGCGCAAATCATTTGAGCTTTTAGGACATCGTAGGGCATGCGGATGTTCGATTTTCCCCGGATGAATATAGAATACTTACACTCTACGATTAAGAAGTGATTCTGCTTAAGTTGGACCGTTGTTACCTAGTTTGGTAAGGAAGCATGCTGATTCAATAAGGACGTGTCTACAGGTTACGGGCCCGCATGAGGATTTGATAGAAGTTTTGCATTTGGCGTTGGTATTTACGATGGAAACTTCATCAGAGGTCGACAACAAGGCAAGATGTTCTACGGCTGAAGCAACTTTAACCCCTTCTTGTTAAGCAATGATGAGGCTTAATTCGATTAACAAAACATGTAGAAGATTGCGATGGATGCATGAAACGCCAGCGTACTACATCCAAATAATTCTAGGACCTGCCGGAGCCTTAGGACTGAAGTCAAGTAGTACCAAACCGTTTTGTAGGTTGCCAAGTGTTGAACCTCGTTTAGATCGCTGGTAATCGGGGGTGACCTGCTTCTATTTTTGAGAAGGATAGACGATGAGTCAAGAACTAGTATAGCAACTAAGCCTAATCCGTAGCCACCCACCAATTTCGAGGACGAAATTATTTTTAAGGGGGATAGATTGTAACGACCCTGATTTTTGGTAAATAAAAATTTCGTTAAATATTTGAATTTTATTTTAATTGCTTGGATTGCTTTAAAAATTTCTTTTAAATTTTAATAATCCGTCATAATTAGATTTGAAACTTGTAAAATTGAATCATTTTACTCCGGACAATCTAGTCCTTCTCCCATGACTAGTATATTTGTAAACGTACTCGTAAATTTTTCCTAGTAATTAAATAATATCTTTAAATTATATTTCTTGGCTGAAAATCTTACATGGCAAGTATAGTTAGTTTTAACCGATTAGTTAGCAAACCCTAACTACCGTTTGGCTTGGTTACATTTCCATAACCTGAAGTGATGCATCGATGCCGAAGTGGTTAGTAGAAAATTTTTGGTCTTTGTCTTGACCGTTGACTTGACTGCCTTGCCTTGGCATCGGGTCGCTGTCGCGCCTTGCTTTCGCCTTGGCGTCGGGCCTGCCTTGCCTTGGCATCGGGTTGCTGTCGCGCCTTGCTTTCGCCTTGGCGTCGGGCCTGCCTCGCCTTAGCGTCGGGTCGCTGACGGGCCTGCCTTGCCTTGCCATCGGGTCGCTGTTGGGCCTGCCTCGCCTGGGCGTCGGGTCGCCATCAAGCCTGCCTCGCCTAGGCATCGGGTCGCTGTTGGGTTGCTCTGCCTTGGCTGCCATCAGGTTTTGCCTTGGCGTCGGGTCACGCCTTGCTTTTGCCTTGGCGTTGCTGGGCTGCCTTGCTCTAGCCTTGCCTTGGCTACGCCTTGGCCACCGCTTTGCTAGCGGGCTGCCTTGGCCATGCTCACACCTTGCTTTTGCCTTGGCGTTGCTGGGCTGCCTTGCTCTGGCCTTGCCTTGGCTACGCCTTGGCCACTGCTTTGCTAGCGGGCCGCCTTGGCCACTGCTTTGCTAGCGGGCCGCCTTGGCCACCGCTTTGCTAGCGGGCTGCCTTGGCCACGCTCACGCCTTGCCTTGGCGTTTGGCACCGTCAGGCTTTAATATTCCGTTGTTAGGCGATTTCCTACTAAATAAAACCAAAATACCACTCGAGCAATGAAAGCCTAGATTAAGTATCGTTAGTCTTAACCAATTAGTTAGAATAGCCTAGTGCCCATTTAGCCTAATCACTTCTTCCTAACCCTAGTTGGACCACTTGAACCTTTTTGTCTTTATCCATTGGACGATAGATGCTAGGGAAATCTTTACCCCTTGGTCAATAAAAGTTAGGAAAACTTTTATCCATTGGACAATAACCGCTAAGGGGGCCAACCATGAGAGAGTAACACTTGGAGCAAGAAGAAGAGAGGAAGGGGGGCCGACCATGGGAGAGAGAGGGAGAGCGACACATGGAGCAAGAAGGGGAGAGGAAGGGGGGCCGACCATGAGAGAGGGAGGGAGACCAACACATGGAGTAAATCCACGGGAGATAGAGAGAGGGGGGCCGGCCATATGAGGGAAGGAGAGGGCTCAAGGGTTGCTATAAATAGCCTCCTCACTTCTCATTCAATTCTGATGTGAAATTTTAAAGTACTCGCAAGCGCACGAATCGTACCGAAGTATAGTAATGCAAGAGCGAGGTCGAACCCACAGGGGCTTGTGATTTTTCTAGGAAAAATAAATAACTTAAACCAATTAAACCCTAACCTAGTTGACAAAAGTTGTGATTGATTTTGAAACTAAAAACTTAATAAAAACAATGACAAAATAATAATGAAACTGGCACAGAAAAGTAGTGGAGATTACGGTTGAGAAAAGTAACTAAGGTTTTGGAATCCACACCCACAAATATTTATCTACTAATCTTATGCAATGATTTTTCCTATGATTTCTACACAATGATTTAGAAGCTAATCTTAATCACCGTGGATAATATATCGTTAAGCCCTTTTTATTTTCCGTCGAAAATATGTTTCTCCTCTGCTTCAAAAGTTTAAGACAAAATCATCAACTGTATCCGTATGAACAAATCACAGTAGATATTCTGAACTTAAATATTAACTTTGATAAACCAAGCAATTCGATTAATAAGGTGATATCAAATCATGAAAAAAATCCATTCCGATTGAATCCATATCCGAGTTTCAACCAAATTAATTAATGAGATTGGAACAATAAACAATGAAAGTACGTAGGAAAAATCATATGCATAAAACCATTCAATAAAATTCATGGGGTTTCATCCTCTACCCTAGTTGAAGAGTTTAGCCGCTCATGGAGTCAAAACACATAATCATATCATAAAAGAACTCCATGAAAGCTTACAAAATTAAAGTAGTTATTTTTCTTCCCTAGCCTTTCCTCTGCCGTTGCTCTGTACGTGCCGAGAAGTTGCTGCCCCGTGGTAGGCTGAATACTGCTAAGGCGTGATGCTCTGTTTCGTCCCCTCCCATGCAAAGCCGAATACCTTTTTTATATACACTGCCGAGAATGATTTTCTTAATGAGGAGAATCCTTGTTACTTGGTCCACTCAAAGATTTCTTCTAGAAATTGTCTTTCCTTTTTTTCTTGATTCTCAAACCCAATTCTGCCTTTTATGATAGCCTTTGATTTTTCGGAACAAACTCTTGGCTGAGTGTAGATTTCCAATTACCAATACATGCTCCCATATCATGAATCAATTACTTGCCTTAGCCGAGTCCTAATCACATGCAGAACATGATAGCCATGTGTTCCAAATCTTCTCTTGTATCAAAGCCAAATCCGTTGCGGCCTATTCTTGATTCCAAATCACAATTTAATTGAACCCCCCATTTGCTTTGAATGCAATTATCATCTTTTCTGCATAATCAAGTAATTTAATATAAATGATCAAAAAGATGATAACTATATTTAATTAGACACAATAAAGAACTAGAAAACATATGATATTGGGGCTTCAATATGTCAATATTTTACACTCATCAAACTCACACTTCAAGCATTGCTCCATCTTCTCTCTAAAAACCGATCCTGTTTTTTTCAGACAGCCTACTGTCCTCCAAAAATCCTCATTTTTCTCCTGCTTAAAGTAGTTTTTAGAACAAACTTCCTTCGGGAAAGTCGTAGAGCACTTCGAAACTTTCAAGTTAGACCCAAGAACCATCCCAAACGGTCAAGAAATGACCAAGATATTGCCATCCGAAGTTCAGTGAAATTCTCGGATTTCCAGTCCAGACAGCTTACTGTCACCTCTTTATCACCATTTTTCTCCAGGCGAAAGTCGTTTTTAGGAACAACGTCCTTCACAAAAGTCGTAGAGAACTTCGAGCTCTTCGTTTTAGACTTAAGAACGATCCTATTCGGCCAAGTATTGACTGAGTTACTGCCATCCAAAGTCTGGTCCAGATTTGCGAGTTTCAACGTCCGTAGAAGTTTCCAACTAGCTTATTTGGCCCCGACTAGTTTCGGATCAAGGTAGATTTTTCCTATACTTCCTAACCTTAAGTATACGTAGATTTTCCTATCTACTTTTCCCTAGTATAACTCTAGTTATGTTGTTAAACTAAACGTAGACTTGTCGTAAACTTTCTAAACGTTAAGTATATTGTTTGTTGCTTGAACGTCGAATGCATGTTAAAAATAAACCTATCTTGCTTTTGAAAGTATGACATGTTGAACAAAATGATTTCTACGTCAATAAACATATGTGGTCTTTTTGAACTTTCCACAAAGAAAGAAAGAACGGATTTCAAAACAAGAGAAATCAGAAGCTTTATTCGAAGTATTCGTATTTTGATCTTTTAGAAAGTTAAGAGTTGTTTACATATTGTTGCATTACTTGTGGTTGTATGAGGATGGTGATGAGCTTGTTTATAAGATTACTTGCATGATCTTCTTAGTTAGATTACAATGAATGATTCAAGTGAAGAGTCCAACTGCAGAGTCTATGCATGAGAAAGAGACACGGAAATCCAGAAATAGAAACATGACACCTAGGGTGTGGTTATTGAAAATGAGAAAAAGTTTTGAAATCACAATGTGGCCGGACGTGGTAGCTCATTGTGTAAAGAGATGTTAAAAACCGCAATGTGGCCGAACTTGGTAGCCCATTGTGCGGTGTGTGTTGCCAATGGGACCGGACGTGGTAGTCTCATTGGAGGTGATTAAATGTTGTGAAAACCACGATGTGGCCGGACGTGGTAGCTCATCGTGAAGATTGCCAATGTGGCCGGACGTGGTAGCCTCATCGGTAATGTGGCTTGGTTATCCGCGGAGAGCAGCCAATGCAAGGTTTTGTGTGCCAATGGGAACCCGGCGCGGCGGAACCATTGTGAGGATACTCGGGAACCCGGCGCGGCGGAACCGAGGTTGGGTGTGTTAAATGTGATTTTCAAAATGTTGATTTGGAAATGAAAATAAGACACGTTCTACGATGAGTCGCGTAGGAGAAACACATACAATGCAGACACCAACGTTAGACTAAGGAATGAGAATGTGTCATTGTTAATGCCTTGTTAAATATGTATGTGTTATTCCATTTGCTTGTTCAAAGAGTTAGTATGCTGCTCTCATACTTCGATATTGGTAAGTTATGGGTTAGTGGGTATAGGATTATCTGTTGAGCTCTTGTAGCTCACGGTGTTACCTTTGGTGACCACGACATATTATATCGGTGGCGGCGCGCTGGTATAATGTGTCGGATTTTGTAGATGATCAAGATAAGCAGTATACCTTGGAGGCTTTTGGGTGAGGAGGCTGGTTAGAGGAGCAGTCGGAGCTGGAGTTAGGAACCCTAGAACCCTTCATTTGTATAAATATTGAACCCTAGTGGGAGTTATGTTGTAGTAATGAGCCAGACTCTATTTGATTTTATCAATGAAATGTCTATTTAACATACCCAAAAATTAGGGGCGTTACAAGTTTGGCTCCTAAAAAATGCCATAACCATTGGAGATGCTCTTAGCCGCCCAATTTGGAACCCATATGCTTTTTTCCCTACCTAAAATTTTTGATGCAACCTTTTTATTTGGTGTCTATTGTACTTGCTATTTTCACTAAATTCTTTGAGTTGTGTTAGTAGTATCACTACAAGAAAAATGCGAATAAGTGACGAAATGGTGGTGACGAAAGTAGTTTTTGTCTCCAAATATACCTATTTTGTGAGGAAAATATTTTTTCGTCACCAATTAAGAGGGCAAAAAGATTTAAGGTGAGGAAATTTTATTTTGTCACCAAAAATAGTTAATCAGTGACAAAAAAAATATAAGGTGACGAAAAAATAAATTTCGTCACCAATCCGTTTCGTCACTAAACAATATTGTGTAATTATATTATACGTTACACTTTTTCTAATATTCTTCAATACAATTATTTAGCTAATCTCAATAAGACAAAACTATATTAACAATCGAAGTTGTTGATTTTGTTGTGCTTATTGATTAAGTCATTATCGTAAAAATTTGACTCGAACGGATTTAGAAAGCTCCTTGATTGGGACGCAATTTATTTTTTGGACTATAGTTATCGTTCGATCAAATGTGTAGTGATACCCTATCAACTTCATATTCTTGATAGGATTGATAAATTGCGTAATATGTAAAAGATAGACGGTTCGGATCGAAAAATAAACACTCCGGTGGGGTTGGGTCTTGCAATCTAATACTTTAAAAACTAGGGATGCATCAAATGTTGCCCGATTAGACAGTTGCCAATATCCGATGATCTCCGATTTTGGTGACATCGATGAAATAAGTGAAGCGTGAAATCCTAACGGTTCGGATCGATCACTGTACAAATTGAGTTGGTAACGACCTTTAAATTCTATACATTCAATGTAATTGTTAACAAACTAAGTTTCGTGCTTTACTTGAACGTATGATAGCCATTCGATCGTGACACAATTACAACGATCCAGACTGTTGATTTTGTTTTCCTTGTTGATTATATCATTATCGTAAAAATCTATCTCTATCGCGTTTCGAAAGCTTCTTTATTGAGACACAATTTCATTAAGTTAATGTGTTTTTTTGTTAAATCAAGTGTGTAGCAATGCTCGATTTACTTCATTTTGGGTATGAATGATGCACTCCATGATATGTAAAAGATGGACGGTTCTAATCGGAAAAAAAACTCAAGTAGGGTCGGGTATTGCAATCTAATACTATAATGTCTCGGGATGAATTAAATGTGGTCCGATCAGGCGATCGCCGATATCAGATGATCTTCAATTTTGATGATAATTATGGTATCAGTGAGACATGAAATTCTAATTGTTCAGATTGATCATTATCAAAATATAATTGACTTATTAATTTTAGAATTTGTTCGTAGTGCGCGATACGAGGATGCTTAATTATTTTGACTAATTCCCAAAATAATTTAAATCCCAAACTCTCACGAAACAAATGGCGCTGAAACGAAAATCTCAAAACCCTCGCGCTGAAACGAAATCCCCAAAATAAAATCTCAAAACCCGCTGAAACGAAATCCTCCAAAATGAAATTCTGATATCCCTAGCAAATAGTCGGCTCTCTCTCTTTCTCACGCCGACGCAAGGGTTAGGGTTTGCTGCTGTTCGAGCTGAGACAGCTTCTCTCTCTCTTCTCTATCTCGACGCACCACCGGTTCACCACCGACGACCACCCCAAAACTGCCCCACCACCGCCGCCGCACTACCACCACGATCTCCTCTCTTCTCTCTTCTCTCTCCTCCATCTCACACACTGTCCACTCGTCGCATCACCAAAGACGAGCAACGCCAAACCCGTCCCTACCACTGGCGGGCAACCCCAAACCAGACCCTACCACCACCGACGCACCCCACCATCTCATCTCTCTCACAGGTATCTCTCTCACTTCCCTCTCCACTAATCTACATTTATTTCTTTCACTGCTGCGCACAAACAAGAATATTAGGGGTTTTTTTTTCAGATTTCATAAAATTGGGATTTTTAATTTGGGTTTTTTATTATGATAGTAGTGGTTGTGAACCTATTGAATAACTTTTGCTCGTCGATTCTATTGATTGAAAATATTTCGATTCTTGTGGCTGTCGATTTGCTGATGGTAGTTTTTTTTTTTTTTGGGTAAATTAGCTTGAAATTAAAAGAGGTTAAGCGAATGTACAGCCTACAAGGGGCATACCCCAGGAGGAAAAAAAAGAAGAAAAAAACAAGAATGATAAAAGAGCGGTAAGCCATGCACAACCCGCATGGAGAGTAAGGTAAATGACATATGGGTAGAGATAATAGCCCCGTTGTACTAATGATAGCACAACGGGGTATGATATGGATGGATAAGAATACAAACATATGGTGAAATGAAATGGAAATGAAATTGAACTACTTCCTGGCACAACCCGCCAGGTTAGGAAATAAAGTAAATAGTTATGGTCAGTGATGACCACAAGATAACCAGCACTTAGACGGCTTCCAGGTCGTCTGAACGGCTACTACAGAGGAACAGGCATCAAGAGGCTCGAACCAGAGTTGACGGCATCCGACAAGGTCCCCTGCTAAGAACCCTGTACACCACGCCCAATCCTTCCAGCCTAACACTCCCTCATCCTAACCAAAGGCTCACCAAAACCACCCACTGAAACCAACTACCCAGAAACCTCCTCCTCCAAGTCTGGGCTAAGAAAACCAAGAACCTAGATCTTCCAGCCTCAAGCCTAGTATAATACCCACTCAAAGAGATCAGTTACTACAGAGGGACTCGGACCGAGAGAGGCACGACTAGGAAATGTCGGACAAGGCTACCCTGCTAAGCACCCTGCACACCACGACTACTCCCCCCTGACCCTAATCCCCTAGGCTCGCCAACGACTAAAAGCGAAAAGTAAGAGGAACCCCAGAAGAGGCCACTCAAACCCCAAGCGGTCCAAGCTGCCCCTCGCTCAATCAGAAACCATCCACAAATCTAGTCAGAGCACCCGCAGCTGCTACTACTGCAAGACTACCCCTTTCAACCAAAACAGAATCTAATCAAAGACAGCTCAGGCAGCTACCCTGCTCAACCAGAACCATCCACAGATCTAATCAGAGCACCCGGAGCTGCTGCTACTGCAAGACTACCCCTTTCAACCAAAACAGAATCTAATCTAATCAAAGATAGTCACGACCACAAGAAACTACACAAAACCGCAGGCTAAAGGAACAGGAACTAGGGATATGAGGCTCGACCAAGAGCCTAACCCCCGATTTCAGTCCAACAGATGACCGCCTATCGGGGATCGCCGAACAAATAGTAAACTGGCCCGTTCGTCCAGCAACAGATTGACAATAAACAAATAAGTGCAAAGCGCATATTGAATAACGATAGGCCCAATGGATATGAGATTTTCAGCCTATCCGGGGTACCGGGATGACTGCTTGGAGCGTGCTCCTTGCTGCCCGGGCTGAAGGCAGGCTGTGCCCGACGGCTTGCCTGCTCGGGCTAGCCTGCCAACGGGCTGGCTGCTACCAGCTGGCTGGCCCCTGTTGATGGCCTAGCCCCGAACTGGCCCACGGCTGTCGAGGCCCACGGCGGCTGTTGAACTGGTTTGTACATCCAAAAATTGCAATTGCCAGAACTGGTATCTGCTTTGAACTGGTCTGTGATTATCCAGCCGCTCGCGGTTGATTCAGACCAGCAGCTCGAGATCCGGCTAGGTAACAGCAACCCAAGGTCGCCGTCGCCGAACTGAACAGCTACCCAAGGTCGCCGTCGCCGTTGCTGGCCCCTACCGCCGCTCGGAGTTGAAACCCTCTAATACAGTTGAGACCCACCGATCAATCAGAGGAGGTTATGAGTAGAACAGCTGGTTGAACCAAAGACAACCAGAAATAGTAGATTTCGGTCAAAACTGACCGGATAAAGGAGTAGGTCTGGACCAAGTAAATGGCCGGCTGGGATAATGGTGAGAGGCGATGGAGGAGAGCATCTCTAGAGAGAGATGTTCCCTTGCCTGATGTTTCAGAAGTTGTACCGGAGATGGAGTGAACGGCCGGAGGGGGCTTTCTCTCTCTAGGTTAGAGAGAGAAGCTCCCCCCTGATGGTAGTTGTTGTAGATGTTATCGTTTCTTTTGGTTGGAGACATGTCATCTTAACGAGTTAACCTTCTGTTTCTTACTCTCTCACTCTCTCAACTGGAAAGGCATTTACACAGCTTGTTACTTTTTTTTTTGGTAAATTAGCTTGTTACTTGTGAAGCAATTGAATAGAATAGTCTGAGAATAAATGAACTAAATGCTCTAACCAAATTTTATAGGCCATCAAGTGATATTTATGATGCTAGGCGTGCATCCTCAGCAGCAGCAAGAAATATTGTAAAAGCATTGGGTTTCTGCACAAGGGAAGCTACTTTTGATGAAATGCATTGCTAGCTCTTTGAAATTGGGTGTTGTGTTTATAGTGCATATTAAAAAATCTCTCTGCTTATTGTAGCTTTGTTTGAAATTGTTATGATTTTTGGCAATGGAGTCCTGACACCCATAGGTGTGGTATGGAAATTCTCTACAATCAGTGCTAGAGCTTTACATACTGAAATAGCGAGCACCAATGTTAGGCACTTACCTATTAGCTTTTTTTTTTTAAATGTTTGGAAAAAGCATTCAATTTTGTATTTCGATGAAGATATAACCTTCAATTTATAGCCTCTTTTTTGAAAGAAACTAAGAAATTTTGTTAATTTGTGTTAGTCTCCCTATGAAGTTTGGTATTATTTTCTTATTGTTTGATATACATCTCTCTTCCTTATCTATTGTACTTGATTCTCTTCAGTTAGTCTATTGTGTTCCTTTCTTTTGTGTTGAATGCACGTGGTCTCTTTTTTTCCCCCTAATACAACAATATAATTGCTCGCACGTTTTTGGCTTGTTGCTCTTCAATTGGAATGCGTCGTTTTACTTTGCAAGGCTTTTTTGTAGCAGTATGATCTAGAAGAGCTTCCGAGTACGTTGGTTGAGAAGGAAGCAAGTTATGGTCATTAGTCCCATACACTAGCTGTATACATAGTTTTTCTCTAGACTCTTCTTCTACATGGCTGTACAGTCCATTGAAAGAACAAACATAGATAGTTAAAATCTTGAAGGAAAAAAAGATTAATTAAAAAACAAGAAAAATACCATCAGCATTTCTTTTAGGCTAGATATGTTTAACACCACCCACTTAAAAGTCAAATTTCTTGCACTCCATTAGCACCACATCACAACCAAAGGCACCACCTCCTTAAACCCAACAAAAATAAGAAGGGTTTTAGATATTTTCCCCCTATAAGTTGGAAAATGAGGAAAGTTTTGGAAGTTTAGGTCCTATGGTTTCACGTTGCGCACAAAGTCACCAGCTTCTTAAGCCCAACATAAAGGGTCAAACAAAGAGGATTTTGTTTTCTGCACTCTAGCTTTTGTAGTTTCACATTCTATATTTGGCTACATTACGACAACATATTTTGAGGAACTTGTGCTGTCCTAGAGACAAAAAAGATTATAGACTACTATTTATACCAATGGTTAAATCAACATTCACAAAAACTCAATGCTATGATGCTCATGTAAGTTCTAAAAGCAGAGAATAAGAGAGATTTTTTTGTTGATGAATAGGAAAAGATAACTCGTGGTAAGAGACAGTTGTAATGGCCCCTTTGATCAAGCTTCTCCACACGCACATCAAAGATCATCGCACGCAAGTCATGAGATTCATGACATCGAATGTTCTAATGGAGGTACATTCTTACATTGTACATGAACTAAATTTACTTAGTTGGAAATGTGTGCTACTATCTATAAACTTCTTATGTCATTTTCATATAACTTAGTTGGAAATAACTTTTTGGGTCTTATTGTCATTTAGTGTTTGTATGAAAAGAATGGCAGTCATGTCTCTGAAAATTTTGAGCAGTCTGGATCTATGTAGGCTGTAGCACGGACACGGATACGAATATAGACACGGATATGGGACACGACAATTCTAAAAAAATAGGAATACAGACATAGCAGGGGACACGCCACGTGTTCCCGGCGTGTCCCCAGCCATGTCCCCTATCGAAAATATAAAACTTATCCGACACGCCACGTGGCGTGTCCAATACGTATTTGGGCGTGTCCCCGTCGTAACCATTCGGCATGCATACTGATATGACGATGAGAGCATACCTATTTCCAATGTCTTAAGGTGGGGAAAATGCCAAGACTACTTGATTTTTCCGGGTGAAACTGCCCTTGGGGATGGATTCTGGGTCTTTCTGTATTTTCTTGGTCTAGCTTATTGTTTCGTCAGATTATCAGCTATAATTGCGCGGTTCTTCCGGTCTATGGAAACTGTTGTTAAGCATAGCTGGACTGATCCTTTGACAAATAGTGAGGTTGTTAGACTAGAAAAGGTGTGGAATTACACAATTGCCAACATCACTCTGTTGGCATTTGGGACGAGCTTCCCCCAAATCTCTTCGGCTACCATTGACGCCATACGAAACCTTGGGAACTTGTATGCTGGTGGTTTGTTATTTCATTCTTGCTCTCGCTTTATTGATTTGATATTCAAGCATAGAGATGAATTTTGCTTATCTGCTTGGTGTAAAATTGGAAACAGGTGCTTGTGTTGTACTACTTGTGATTGCCATTTTTAGTGCTGGTAAAAGTTTATGAAAACATAAATAAATAAGAGCTACACCAACGTTTTTGGCGTTGGTAAAAGTGTGTCTATACATTGTGTAAAAGAGCAATGATGTAGGCCCTATTTCCTCTTCTGTTGGTTTACTAATTCTTTCATAATTTCTAAAACGTTCAAAGGTGTTTATGATAAAGTGGTGCAATCCTAAGAATCTTATTGGTGAATGGTTGTTTGATTCAAATGCCATTTTCCAATACTTATGAGTTCACCAGTTTCTATTTTCTGAAATTGTTGGAAGTAAGCTGTGCCCATAACAGTTTAGATGTGTTTTGTAAGCGCTCCGGCCTTGTTTGATTATCCAAACCCCTACATATGGGCATGGGGGAAGTGGGGAATATGCTTTCCTCCCGGAGTCCCCTGCCCCTTATCCTATGAAACCACCATGGTCAATTGAGAAAATGAGAAAGGAGCTACATGTTTGAAGAATAAATTCTCTGATGCCAACTCTTATGGCCAGACACACTTATCATTATCGAATGCTGTTTACTATGATGTTTAAAGAATATGCTTAAACCAGCTGCATTGGCCTCGTTATGTCATCATGCTATACAACGGCAAATCAAGGACAAAGCATCTATCTTTCTTTTTTTTTTGGATAAACCAGCTTGAAATAGAAAAAAAAAGATATATACAACCTACAAGGGGCATACCCCAGGAGGAACACAACAAAATAAATTTACATGGTAAAATGAATGTTTCAATCCCCTCTAGAAAGAGGGAAAGGAAACATACAGCAAAAGGCTAATTGCAGCCGTGACATACATGAGAACATACAGCAAAAGGCTAGTTGCAGCCGTGACTTACATTAATCATTAACAGCTAAAAGCCTAAAAGCCTAACTAACGACCACATTACAAGATGATCTTCAGAATTTGCACGTTGTGGAGACAAAATCCCATGATAGCAAGCTTCAAAACGTCCTGGACACCTGCATCTTCAACCTTTATCAGTACAGCAGCAGGACACAACAATACATCAAATGGCGTCTTCAGCAGATTGCAGCAAGTTCGAATCAGTTCAAAAGCAGACTAGACATAGCAGATTTCAGCCATTTTGAGACAGCAGCCACTCCCATGAAACAGCAGCTACACAACAACTATACACCATGGACTAGCAGAATGCAAAACAGAACACTAGCAGAATGCAACAAAACAGATACCAGCAAATATACAATGCAGAGGACGTCCCCCTCTGCAAAGGGAGATCCCAACGACAGCCCCAGTTGGTTAGGCCTATACTACATATTGAACTTCCAAAAATCTAAACGAATTTGCCATTAGATGAGCTGTAGCAGACTGGAACAGCCATATTATGCATGTACAAAATAGGAAACAGCAGCCCACTCATTGCAAAGGAGGTGGCAGTGAGTGCTAGTCACAAGTAACTAAATAAAGCCTCTCGAACATAACGACAGCCCCTGAAGGTTAGGCATACATTACAATTCCCATTGACTACAAAACAGTACCAGAAAAGGGTGTCATAACAGACCAAAAGAGATAGGCCAAACTGAATACAAGGCATCAGCTGGACTACACCAAAACCAAAAACACTACTAATCTGTACAGCCATAACAGATTACCATTGACTACAAAAACAGTACCAGAAAAGTGCTGTCATAACTGTACAGACATGTAGCTGGCAGAAGCATAACTGTACAGACATGTTGTTAAAGTGAATAAAGGCAGCCAGCTATCTGACTGGACCAGTTACGCAAACAGCCAACAAACTGTGATCAAAACCCGAAATTATCAAGAGACTCCTAAAGGCAGCTATGATTGCTCACAACTACAACTCCCTTGGAACCTCACCCCTCCTATTTCACTCTCACGGCTGCCAAAGGTTGAATAACTCCTTCCTCCCTCGACTATCCCTCCCATAATACCTCCCTCTACATATTACCTCCACTCCCAAAGAAATGAAGAAGCTCAACCACTCACTCACAGGTTACACTCAATATGGTAGGAGATATTGGCGAAACTCCTGCATACAACCTGATAGTATACCTGCAAAGTAAAACCAGCATAATAGCCACTAATCACCACTGATAACAAGTAGATAGAGTCTAGGAAAACTGTAGCAATTGTAACAAAATGATCAACAAGCCCAATCACAGATAAAAACCAAAAGGTAACATATATGCTTATCCCAAAGTTATGCCCCATTCTCTAACAAACCTAGTATCATTTGAGCCTTTAGGCAATTTGGGCAATGACAGTAGTCTTCCCTTGACCATGTTATAGATTTTGTGAACCACTACTTCCCAGGTGCTAATTTTAGTTTGAAACTTCCTCAAGTTTCTCTCAATCCAAAGCTGATACACAGTCACAGTGAATATCAGTTTCATAACAACATGCTTAAGGGATTTGCCCCTAAAATTGGAGAGGTGGGTAATCCATGCTGCCCAAGACTTGGGTGGCCACCTCTCATCAATTTTGTCCAGCATAGCATTCCAAACCCGTGTCGAAAACACACAGTTAAAGAACAAATGGTCATGGCTCTCACTACAATGGCAGAAGCTGCACTGAGAATTAGCCTTAATCCCAAAAAGAACTAATCTATCCTCAGTGGAAAGCCTGCCCTGGATGGCTATCCAAGTAATGAAGCTGCATTTTGGGATATGGCCAGGAAACCAAACAATTTTATGCCATGTAACTTTGGGAAATGGCTCTCTCAATTCCTCCCATAAGGAGGCAATGCTAAATTGTCCATTTGAATTAAGAGACCATCTAACTTGGTCTCTTGTACCTCTCAACTGGGGAAGTTGATCTCTCACCTCATTCAACTCCCATGTTTGTGTGATTGGGAATGACCATACCGAATTGTGAATTATTTGAGACACTGTGGCATTCAAGGGAAGGCCCGAGTCATAAACAATCCTGGAACCAAACTTATTCAACAACGGGCCTAACGGATGCCAATGGTCATGCCACAGGGAAGTGCTCTCCCCATTGCCAATAATATGAAGTATGAAGGGTTGAACCAAGTTTCTTAGGTTAAGTAACTTTCTCCAAACCCATGAGGGATCACTTGGCATCTTAAGACTCCAAAAGTTCCTTCCTTTTAATAAATAGGATTTAACCCATTGGCACCACATCGATTGTTCTCCCCCTGAAATCAAGAACCATATATGCTTGGCAACCGCGGCCTTATTCCAAACTTCCATAGATTTGAAACCAAGGCCCCCCTCATCTTTGGGAGCGCATAAATGCTCCCAAGATACCTTAGCCCCTGATCTTTTAAGGTCAGGACCAGACCACAAAAAAGCCCTAAGAATAGATTCAACTTCCTTGATGACCTTTTTTGGTAAGATGAACAGGGAAGACCAATACGTTTGCATGGAGAACAAAATGTTTTTGATTAGCTGGACCCTCCCAGCATAAGTAAGGTCCCTATTAGTCCAACTTCTAGTTTTTGCAGTGATACTATCTACCAGTCTCTGACAGTCAACAGCTTTGAGCTTAGTAGATAGAAGAGGGACTCCCAGATATCTCACTGGAAGGGAACCCTCCTGAAATCGAAGCTCTTGCAAAACAGCCTCCTTTACTCCCACACTAACACCTGAGAAGAAAGCATCCATCTTTTTGTAGACCGTTAATCTTTCTATACGTCTTTCTTTCCCTCTTCCTTCCCCCTTCAAGCAATGAAACAGAGGTTTTTATTTCAACCTAAACTGACTTGCATTGCTTCTTAATAACTTTGATTTTGCAAAGAAAAGGCTGTCCTGAATCTTTAGTTTTCATTTGTTCTAGTTGTTAATCAGACTTAAATTGAATCATTAAGAGGCTGAGTAATACTAGTATGTTTTAATCGGAATGAAGGTTGGAGATAAAGCAAGCAAAGGAGGGCACCAAGGAAGTCCCGGGACTTGTTGAAGTTCATGTTTGTGATACTGATGCAGTATGGAAGTTGCTCAAGCATGGGAGCAGAGCCAGATCTACTAATGCTAATCAGCTTAGCAGTCCTTCTCATTGGTAGTTCTAGTTCTAATTCCTTATCTGTACCGAGCTAATTGTAGAGTAACAATACGAACAGATTTAAGCACCTCTAAAGCTTGCCATGAATACTTGATCCAATCCATTGTTCATAAAACGAACTATGTTCCCTTAATTTTCCTTTGTCACAGTGAATCTCTCACTGTCTCTTCTCTCTCACTTTCTTTTTTAGTGCCGCCACTAAACCACCACACGACCACCACCTCGATCCAAAAGTAGTAGTAGTGTAGGTTACGATCTAGTTTCGAGAGAAACCTTTCTCTTTTTTTTTTTTTTTTTTTTTTTTTTTTTTTTTTTTTTTTTTTTTGGGTAATTTAGCTTGAAATAAAAAAGAGATTAAGCGAATATACAGCCTACAAGGGGCATACCCCAGGAGGAAAGAAAAAGAAAAAACAAAGATTAAGAAAATTGAGGGATGCCAAGTGGCTACATCAAATCCACATGTAATTTAGCTTGAGCTATGCACCGTTGGTGCAGCATCTTCGACTTGGGCACAAAATCAGAATTAACAACTTGTACAGCAACTTTGTATCAGTGCGACACAAGAAAGTAACCATGCCTCACACTAATTCAGCAACAAAACAGCAGCAGCAGGTAGCCACATAACTGGTCAGCAGCAATGCAACTCTAATTGAAACGTGATTACACCAACAGGAGCAGAAGAATGCAAGTCCAGCAGAGCAGACATAAACTATAGCAGCCCCTGTTGGTTAGGCCTATACTACACATTGAAAGTGTCAAAAGCAGCTGCTACCCTATAAAATGCAGCCTACTCATTACAATGGAGTGGGCAGAGAGTGATAGTGACCAGTAGCAGATTGCAGTCATCAGATACACCATCAGATACACCAACTACAGTTAGCATAGCAGAGAACAGGAGCATGAACAATGAAGAGGAAGCAGCAGATAGCTGGTAGTAAAATGTGCAAGGTGTGCTAGGACTTTGGCCAACTGCAGTAGCAGCTAGGACTTTGGCCATACAACAGCCATGGAGATAACAACACATTCTTCCCTGAGCAGTAGCAATACGTAACCATAACAGAATCAGTAGCACTACAGAACCATAACAGATCCAGCAGTGGTGGACGATCCATATAATTCTAAACAAAATGATGCTACCACAATAAGCTACAACTAATAAGAATAAGAGAGATGCACAAGTTGAGCTTTATTTAGATAATTGTGGACAAAAAGAGGGAAGGAAAGTTAGTTCCTTCGTTTATGTGAGGAGCCTTTGGAGTGACTCCTGTTTTTGCCATTGTTACCTGCTTTACTGGACCCTCCCAACATCAACTTAATATCAGAGATGGCATGAGGCATTAAGTCAGGTGGTTCCTCCTTTTTATCAGCACCAACTGGATTTTTGCCATTGTGACCAGCCTTATTTGCAGCCATATTGGACTGCTCATGAACTGTGTTCTCTGTCAGCTTGCTATCAATGTTGGAAGGTGTAGTGGTAATCTTATGGGAGTTAGAGGGCCCTTGAAACACAGATCTTACCACACCCTCCAGCACTTCCAAAAGAGCAATTTCAGAATCTTCCGCATCCTCCTTCTGGCTAGAAGGATAAGGGAGTGAGGTTAGTGACAGGATAGGAGAGGGAATGTTCTGAGGAGTAAGGGTATGCTCGAGGGGAGGAGACAGACCAACCCCCTGCTGTTTACCATGATGCACAATCTTCCATTCCTGCTCTTTGGGAGGAGGAGGAGGAGGAGGAACAATAACCTTGTGCATGACACACTTGGAAGTAGAATGTCCAAAGACATGACAATATGAACACATGGGAGGCAGAACTTGATATTCAATGGGCACCACAACTGTCTCCCCCTCTACACTTACAGTTACTTCATCAGGTAGTTCTTGATCAGCACTTATCTCAATACAAATCCGAGCTATGGTGGATTTGGTTTGCAGCAGCCCAGGTTGTTTGGATGTTCTAGCAGTTGCTTGATCTACATGGATGGGTCTACCCACTGTGCTGGCAACTCTACTAAAACATTCTTGGTTCCACAGCTCAAGAGGCAGATCATGAAATTTAACCCATGCCGGAATTTTGGAAGGTTGATCTTGAAGTGGTTTCATCATTCTGTGCCAGTCTTTAAGAACCAAGTACTTTTGGGAAAAGAAATAGGGACCTCCCTCTAAAACCTGTAACTTGGCTTGTTCATCCTTGAATTCAAATAAGTAAAATCCAGAGACATCTGGTTTGACAGCTACAAAAAGATCTTTCCATTTATATCTAGTTGTGGAAACAAGGAGGGGATAAGCCATAATCCCATCCAAGAAATGACCTACCAGATATCGATTCCATTTCCCTACCTCAGTCAATTCCAAGTCTATTTCAACTTGAGCTTCCTTGCCTCTCTGTAGGTCTGGGAAATACCCAAGTTTCATATCCGATGACGGACTCTGGGATTGCAGGAGAGAAGCCCAGTTTTTAGGTTTAGGCTTGAATTGTCCAGGATTAGGTTGATGAGGCATGGTATGGACATTAGAGTTAGAATGGTATTGCGGGTTATAAGCACCCTGTGGCTGAGCAAGGGAAGAGTTCTGTCGAGGTTTAGTGTCCAGTAAAGGGTACCCCAGGTTTGGATCCCCTTCAACAAAATGGTATCCACGGGCATTGGAAGGTAAATCAGGAGTAGGGGTGGAGCTGAGTACCTTTTCACTCTGCCGTTCAAGCTGGTAAACGTTGCCATGAGAACTTGCTGGGGCTTCCGCTTCAAGTTTCAACCTTTCCTCCATGAGAACATGCTGGAGCTTCCGAGATGAGCTGGGATTTTGGGACGATTTAGGGCTGTAAGGCCCGAACCCATATGTTGTTGAAGTTGACGTTGATGTGGGATCTAAACCCCCGCTGTTGAGTCGTAGGTTGAAGTCATTAGAGACGGGTGTGTTCGGATTGTCGATCTCGAGTCGTAGGTTGAAGTCATTTGACAACTGAGGGAGCTGTTCGTGAGATGAGTTCCCAGATTGGAGATGATTTTGCTTACGCCTGACTTCAATCGAATCGAGGGCTTTGAGGCCCAAACCATCCTCCATTGAAATAGATCCGTCAGCCATGGAACTTACAGATTCTCCATGGCCTCTGAAACCTTTCTCTTTCGAAGCTATCGGAAGCTTACCGTAAGCCGTTACTCCGTCCAACCGCCAACTTTCTTTCCGCCGTACTTCCGTAGTCTTTTCTACCGCCAAGAAGAACGGTAGTGTACCCTTACACTCTAATCCTAAGTATAGATAAGTATCGTGTTAAGTTTTTCGAACTATTTTCTCTAAAAGTAAAGTTAGTTGTGATAATTAGCTTGTCGAACTTTCCTATCAAAAGTACGTAGTTTACTTTGATCTTATGGCTACTTGATTGCTTGATCGCCTAATTGCTACGTGATTGTATGAACTCGTCCATAAACATGTGTTGTTTTATTGAACTTCTCGAAGGAATGCGTTTTAAAGATAAAGCGTTGTTTTGAAACGAAGTAATTGTATTTTGACCTTTTAACGAGCATGATAGTATAGAGTTGGATGATCTTGCTATTCGATATCGCATGAGTTATGTGAATAGTCCCACCGCGGAGTCGATGCATGTTACGAGACACATGGAATTGGAAAAGTAAAGATATGACACCTAAGATGTGGTTGATATGGATAAAAAGTGTTTTGGAAATGCATAATGGCCGGACTTGGTACCCACTATGGCCATGAGTCAGATTTGGTAGCCTTTGTGGCAATGAGCCGGACTTGGTAGCTCATTGTTGTGCGACACAAGGTGCCGGTCTTAGATGCTCATGGTTGTGTGTGTGTGTGACACAATGTGCCGGACTTGGTAGCCATTGTGGCCATGCGTTGGTAGCCTTGTGGCAATGAGCCGGACTTGGTAGCTCATTGTTGTGCGACACAAGGTACTTGTAACCCATGGTTGTGTGCGTGCGTGTTTTCGGAATTGATGATAAAAGATGAGACACAAAACGATGAGTCGCGTAGAAGAGACACACGGAAATTATGACACCTACGATAGTTAGGAATGCGCATGTGTGATTGCATGAGTTTATTTGAAAGCATGTTAAGTTTGAAAATTCGTATACTATCTTTGATGTGTATGTCAAGGGTTAGTGGGTTTGGATTACTCTATTGAGCTTTCAAGCTCACGGTGTTGCTTTATGTGACCCTGACATATTATACTGGTGGCGACGCTGGTATAATGTGTCAGACTTTCTAGATGAACAAGGAGAGCTGTATACCTTGGAGGCTTTCGGAGCTGAGGAACTTGCTAGGATGGAGGAAGAGAAGGAGCTGTAGTTAGCCTTAGTAACCCTCCCTTTTGTATAATATAAACCTCTCTGAGGAGATTGGATGTAATAATGAGCTAGACTCTGCCTTGTTTGTCTAATGAAACCTTTATTTAACGAACCCGATTTTGGGGGCGTTACAACATGGTATCAGAGCTTTAGGTTCAAAACCTCGGCCATGGGTAGAATGGGTAGCCTTTAAGACTAGCTTTAAGATGAGCCTTGAGATAAATTTAAGATAAGTTGACCGTTGCACAAACGTGACTTGAGTTTAAGTTTACCGTCCCAAATTGGGTGAAATTCTGACAAAACAATCTTCGGATTGAAGTAAGGTGTGGAAATTGGCAGTACCACCGAACTGGGAATTCCCGAACAATTGGATGATGACTTAGATCAAGGATCGAATGTGGAACTTAGAACTCAAAGTTTCTTAGAGTTAAGAAAACCCTTGTTTTATGCGCTACTACTTGAGGTTAAAATCTTTCCGTATAAGCTAGTCAACCTGTTAGTTAGAACTGCATAAAGTGATTTGTAGGAACTGTTTACCCTAGAATGGAGTACTAGCGGTGTAGGACCTGATAACCTATAGAACCTCATAATAAGAGTACATAGGATCGTTTCAACTTATAAGAATCTTAGGTCTCTAATTGCCGTTATAGTAGAACTCTATGCTCTGCTTATATGTGAAAAGCTTGCTTTGTTTAAAAGAGTATTGTTGCGTACTATTTGATATTTTGCTTTAGTAGTTAAGACCCTAATTGCAATAGACAATCGTTTAAAGTAGACTAAACGATTCCAACTCGTAGATGGTAAACCGACGAAGCGGATTAGGTCACGATAATGGAGAATCCTCTAACTCTAACCCCGACCTGACCCAAATCATGCAAGCGTTAGTGGCTGCTTTGAATGCCAACCACCGAAACCTTAATCGCGACGATGAACCTATGACCCGAACCCGTGCAATGAATGAATTCTGTAAACGTCGACCCCCAACCTTTAATGGAGACCCTAACCCCACTGTAGCTGATACCTGGCTGAAGGAAGTCAAGGTAATCCTGGACACCTTAGGAATTAACCTAGACGGAGATCGGGTAGCCTTAGCCACCTACCAACTGAAGGGAGAAGCCCGCTATTGGTGGGACTTGATGGAAGCAACCCATGCCATAGCCACCATGACATTTGCTGAATTCGAGACCCTATTTCTCGATAAGTACTTTCCCACACCCCTTCGCCTGGCCAAGGAGCAGGAATTCACAACCCTAAAACAAGGAACCATGACCGTTACCCAGTATGCGGCTAGGTTCGAAGAACTATCTCGTTATGCCCCAGAGGCCGTGGCCACTGAGGACAAGAAAGCGAGGAGATTCGAGTGGGGACTGACTACCGCTCGTAGGGCCGTTGTAGCTCAAGCATTCACCACCTATGCTGGAGTGGTGCAATGTGCGCTCCGGCTAGAGAGTGAGGAGGCTGACTTTAAAACCCGCTATATATTACTGCCCACTTCGATGGAATCCCACTTAATAGAATCTTGGTGGATAATGGGGCTGCAGTGAATATTTTGCCTTTTCAAACCCTAAAGAAGTTGGGGAAGGGAAAAGCAAAATTAATTCCAACCAGCAAGTCCATTGCAGGATTCACAGGGGAGAGCCAGCATGCTAGGGGCATAATTTCCATTAGATTGGCAGTAGGTGGAATAGAAACAGACACTGCTTTCTTTGTGGTGGATACATATGCTAAATATAATGCTCTATTAGGAAGAGATTGGATTCATGTTAATGGATGTATCCCTTCTTCCTTGCATCAGGAATTGATGATGTCAAGTATGATAAAGGCAAAGAAGTGGGTGTTGAGGAGTCAAAGCTGATCCACACCCATTTAGTGCCACAGCAAATTTTGCTGAAGCAGAAATGTACAAGTCAGATGTAATTCCTTTGAGTGAACTACTTCAGGCAGCCACCTGCCCAACCAACGAGATGGAATTGGGGGAATTGGCAGAGCTGAAATCAAAGCTGAAACAGGCTGTTGATTATGAATCAGACACCCCAAAAGATGATGCTGCTTGGATGTAAATCCAAGAGAGAGGTGGAAAAAGAGGCCAACTCATTGGCTTTAGTAAGATATGTTGCTTTGGGGATCCTCTGAATTTGAGTTGTATATAAAATCCAAAGTTATCGTATCTCGAAGCGTCATTTGGATTTTTTTTTCGGAACTGTTTATGATGGGAATGCCAACAGGTACATCAGAATGAACATAACAGTGGAAAGAGTACTTTTTAGGAAGATTTCCGTGTTACAACCAATCATAAACTCATTTGATTAATTGGTTTTATAACACATACAGGTTTCGAAACCAGTAAATAAATCCATATTAGACCTAGTGGTCATGCCATGAAGTTAGATGGGATTACAGTAATAAGAATTTTTCTCTGATCATTGCGTTCATGAGGAAAATTACATTCATGGTATCCATCTAGGAAATAAGCAGAAAAAACCTAATTAAGCATAGAAGTATCCCAGAAGTCCCAGAGGGGGTCTCCACCAACTGAGATACAAAAATTTGATCAAAGCTCCATTGGTAGGTAGACGAGCTCCGAGACCATCTCGTTAGAGTCTTTGGTCTTCGAAGCCACGGCTTTGACTTAAATACGTCATGAGAGCTGATGTGTCTATACCTAGGAGCCGTAGCCCAAGAGGAAGGCATCATGAGAACTGATGTGGCTATATTTTGAAGTCATGCTTCACTGACTCTGGTGGCGTATCATGATTCCCACTGTTTGTGTTTAGTTTTGAGATCTCAACCAGATGACTCAAGCTGGGAGAGAGGCACCAGAAGTCGAGAGGTTTTGTGAAGTTCCTCTGAATAAAGGCCCATATTTATAATGGTAGAAGGGGAGTTGGCCATTTAATGTTCTCAGGGGAGGTAGATAAGGAGTCTTATCAAGTTATCCCGAGGTAAATAGGAGTAATAGTAGTCAAGATAATAGGTATTATCTTACAATCTTCTCTTAGTCTGTTACAGCCTGGATACAGCTTTGGAAACCTCTTTCCCTTTGGCTTGTGTGTGTGAACCTGTGAGCTGTGTGCTTGAGCCCACTGATTTTTGAGAGTGGAGGTAAGAGTTAGTGGGAGTCCTTTTGTAAGGGAGAGTTGAGGGTGTAAGGGTCCCTCCTATTGCTTTTAGAATTATGGTGAGTTAGGCTTCGAGGGGGTAAGTGGGAGAGCAGATAAAGCAATAGGTTCCTGATGTTACTTTGGATCTGTTTCTAACTTGGCTATATTCCCAAGCATGGTTGCTGCATTCTGCTTCTGTTTGGATCTATTCTTTGGATCTGTGAAGTGGATTGGAACTACCTTGTGTGTAAATCTGTTGGGCAATCATGCTCTTATACTTGTTGTCTAGATTCTGCTCTTGTATCTCTGATATATATGGTTCTGATCAGCTGCTAATTCAGCTAGCTATACTTATTTTTGTTAACACTTTTGCTACTAATCTGGCCTATCCCTCCAAATCCTTGGACCGTTTATGCTTTTTAGGGGGCATGTCCCAAGATACCTCTTGTTACCATTATAATACCTTTTGCAGCCGATTACAGGTACTGATCAGGTAGGAAGATGCCTTTCTGCTGTTCTGCTGTTCATATGCCTTTCGGTTGTTCTGCTGTTCTATCAAGGGTTGGTTTTCATGTGTTATGCCTGTCATGGCGGTAGTTAGATGATATTGCAGCTGTTGTTGTTCCTTCATAGAGCAGATTTCTGTTAGATGCTGCTGCTGTAATGGTAGCTTCAGTTGGATGCTGAACTGAAGATGCTTTGCAATTTCGGAACCCGTGGTGTTTGGAATCTACAAACATGGTGTTTGTCATGTATCTATTATATTTTGGCGTTGTTTCCATTCCCTCTTACTAGATGGATTGGAAACAATTCATTACTTAGTTCATGTAGCCATTTGGCGTTAGCTATATTCTTTTCTCTTGTTTTCTTTTTCCTTTTCCTCCTGGGGTATGCCCCTTGTAGGCTGTATATTCGGTTAGCCTCTTTTTCAATTTCAAGCTGATTTAACCAAAAAAAAAAAGTTATCCCGAGGTAATGCATCTTGATACTTATCCGGTAATGCATTGATAACTATCCAGTAATTGGATTGACATGGTACTATGCAAAGTTTAAGCATAAATATATTACAAATGTGGAGTAACTACAAGACTCATATTGGACATTATTTCTCGAAGGGAATGAACATTAGTGTCTAATAGTGAGGCTTGGACAGCTTTTTTCTGCTGAACGGCTCGAAGCGAGGGAATGAGCTGCGGCAACGTTTGTTCACCCTTCGAAGTCTCATCTTCTTGGGAGTGGAATTTAGCAATCATCTTATGGAGCTCACCTATGACCCTTTGCAGTTCTTCTTCTAGCCATGTTTTTTTCCTGTTAAGTTATGCAAACTTGTTCCTTCGAGCCTGATGTAAAGAAAGCTGGGAGGTAAGCTTTGAGGCTGTGGCTTCCAATTGTTCCACTTCCACAGAGGTTGCTTTAAAACCTTCGGATAGAAATTGATTGTGAGCAATCAATTTGCCGAATTGATCAAGGTTTTCTTGGAGAATGGAGCTAGTAGTTGAAAGAAGCTCATTCGAATACAGCAGAGCTCGGTAGCACACTTCGAAGTAATAAATCAAACCATGTTCAAGGAGAGCAGGGAGCCCTATGCAATGTAGAGCTTTTAGGTGATGTTTTAACGTCCGAACCTCGTCTCCTATGGGAACATGTCTAATTCTGAAGGAGGGAGAACTGGGAAGTGTGGATGAATTCAGGAGTTGCCTAAGGCTTTCCAATGGGTCAGAAGAAATGGGAGGAATGGGGTCAGCAATGCTGTCGCATAGTAGTCCCAACTGATGTCTGTACAATGATACATCGAAGGCCACTATGGGAAGGTCAATTGAAGGAGAAATAGGTTCATCAGGGAGGGTAAATGAGTTAAGCTCCAAAGATGGAGTTGTTTGCATGTTAATAGCAATATTATCCACCTGAATCACAATATGAAAAGGATAAATAAGTCAAGAAGTTGAAACACTCAAAGGGGTGTTTAGATTCGAAAATACCTGATCCTTCGAAGACATGGAAGTGTCAGAGTCTTGCTTCTCGAAGCAGATTGGCAAAACAGGAGTGAAGGGAAGTGAAGAAGAACCCTGCTCCAAAACTGGTAAGGGATGTGGAAAGGGACCTTGAACTTTCAGTGGCTCAGCAATCTTCAACTGGCTGGCCACAACACTTCTAAATGAAGGCATTTCAACAGAAATTGGAAATTCCTGTGAGAATCAAACGCAGTGTTAGGCTTAAATCTAGCCATTAATGCATGATAGCAAGGGAAAAATCCATTCTTACCTGGAAAGGAGTGGGTGGGATGGATTCAGCAAAGGACAACAGCAAAGTTGGTATATCAAAACTCACTTTGGCAGAGTCTTGATAAGTATGGACCTCTCGAGCAGGCATGTTGTTTGAGGCCTCTTGATGAGGAGTGACATGCATGGTGTCTGAGGTCTCTTGGTGAGGGATGATAGACAACTTGGATGGTGACCCCTGGAGCTGTAAGAAATGTTAGTAGTCATACATGTATAAAATTGAGATAAGCAAGGAACACAGGTAATGTACCTGATCAGGAAAGGTAAGCTCGCCCAGAGTTTTGCTCTTCTTAGCAATTTTTTCCTTTCTTTCATAAACGAGAGCTTTCGAAGAGTCTTTTCCTTGACCTGAGGAAATTACATATAGGTCAGTAAAAACCTTCTTGGAAGTTTATTGCAAGACTGAAAGAACAGACTGTACCCCTGAGAATCAAAGCCTCTGTAGCATCTTCAGTCTCCTCCTCACTTAGGGAAGGCGTGGGCTCGAGCTGACTGGTGGCTCTAGTTCTTTTTGGGGCTACAAAATAAGAAAGACAATACATTGTTTCTGTAAGCAAGGAAACGAAGATAAAAGACAGCTGCTTGGGAGAAACAAACCTGGTGGTGTGCTCGAAGGCTCAAGGTAATGCTTAGTGGGAATGACTTTCCCAGGCTGAGAAATTATTTTGCTCCTCTTCGAAGCCGTCGAGGGGGAGGAAGCAATACCTGCATGTGTTGGATTACCATCAGAAGTGTTTCCTAAAAGCAGGAACAAATATAGCCAAGGAGATTACCTCTTTTTTAGGGTACTCTTGAGGACTGTCTCCTTGGAGGAAGGGGAGGAATGATCATGGATATGGGGGAGGCTTCGATGGGGGTTACCTTCTGTTCCACCTCACCTTCGGTAGTATCTTCGATCCCTCCAATCTTTCCAAACCCATCCGAGGAGAAGGAAGACGAATCATCATGAGTTGCAGGCCCAAAGTCAGATTTCGAAAACCCAATGTGTGCAAGGAATTTCTTGAAAGGGAGGCACCCATAAGGAAAGAGCAGTTGGTATGCCACCAACTGTCAAATTCAGGAGTAGTATGCGCCACTGGTTCATGGAAATTTTGAGCAATGGTTCATCTTATAAGATCCCTGGATTTAGTAAACCATGTTCTGAAATGCCCAATGGAGATGCTTGAGCGTTCAAACATGGAGATGTTGACAAAGCCACAGTAAGGGATGGGTATACCTTGAACCAGGCCAAGCTGCCTAGCAAATTGAGCAGGGCAGTACACTTCTGCATGTGCCACTAACTTGGCAGTGTTTGATGAGGATATGAAAATCTCTCTGCCTGTGAGTATATTACTCCAGGCTTGAAGGGCTCGAGAGGATTTCCCTTGTTTGTCCGCCAAGATGTCAAAGAGCCATGACGGTCCAATTGGAGTCGAGAATGGGCTGTACCATTCTCTGTCTGAAGCAAGCCTAGAAAAGAAGCAGAGGTAGAATACCAAAGTTTGAGTGTCGCTAGCCTCTGGCTAAACATAATTGTCTCCATGGACATTGGGTGCTTCTGAGACGTTAGCTGTTGACATAGGCGTCTTAAAGGGACCTAGCTCAGGAAAGTAAGCATGGAGCCATAGTTGTATGAACCATTGAGGGCCCCCTTGGGAGTGGTTTGGACCCTTTTGGTGAAAGTCAGAGCCAACTTTATACACATGGCCAAGGAAATAGGAGGCAAAGTCAAGATCCTCACCCCTGGATAATGCCAAGGCCAGTGGTATAAACTCACTCATCACTCGTTTTCCAGAGTGACAAAGGATGTGTTTGCATAGGTGTAAAGTATGTAGGAAAAATATTTTGTCTCAGACACCTCTCCTGTTAACTTCCCTTCTCTGGAGTAGAATTGGGAAAAGGCTCCATTGGAAGCGTTTAAATGAGTGAAACCCTCAAGAGGATTATATTCTTTAGAAGGGTCGAATTGGGAGCCATAAGGATGGAGTCCCAGCATTTGGGATACATCTAAAACTGTAAGGGCCATCATACCATAGTTGAATTTGAAGAAACTAAAAGAAGAATCCCAAAAGGCTAGGGCAGCCTAGATTAGAGGTGGATTCTGGGGAATCCCCCTTCGAAGAAGAACGATAATATTCCTCAAACCTACTCTTTCAAGATCATCCGACTTCGTTGCCAGCATTCGAGTAGTCCAAATTTTCCAATCTCAATCTAAGGTCGGCCAGCAGGGGAATGATTTCTTTGGAAAATGGTGCCAGTTTATGGCCGAACAGGCTTTGATGTCAGTGCCCCCTAGTCGAGGGTAATAGAGAGATAGAGAAGTAGGAATTTCCCCTACGAATTGAGGGCCCAAAATAAATGTACCTTCTTCCTTAGGGTTTGGGATGAAAACTCGATTGTCGAAATAGGAATCTTCAGTTGATTCCTGATTTTTCTTTTCGACGAACCGTCTTAGAGCAAGTGAAGGGGTTGGATGTTCCACGACTGGTCGACTGGATGAGGCCATGGATTCAGTCTGGTTCGACGGTTTCTCGGAGAGATGAGATGAGAGAAGGAGCAGTTTTAAAAGAATTCGAGTGTGTTAGGCGTAGGGGGTGATTTTGAATCATTTTTTCTCTTATACCCCCGTAATTGGGCCAGGGCCTTATTGAGCCCAAGTCATGGAATGGCTTGTTTTGGTTTAGTGTTATTATGGCCCATGATTGGAAAATAACTCGAAGTCAAATACACATGGATATGAAAAGAAATTTAATTTCAACTGCTAGGATTACATAAATGAAATTTGCATATTTATAAGAGAAAAAACAACAAAAGGGAAATACTAATTCCTACTGGCAGTGAATTGCGAGAACTGATTAGGCCTTCGAAGGGCCTGAGTGCTGGGCAGCAGCCTTCTTGTTCTCAAAATAGTGTGGGAAGGACCAAGTGACAAGGCTGTGGAACTTGTTCCAAGCAAATTGGAGAAATTTCAGCTCCATTTTCCCCATGTCCTCCTTTGCGTCTGACTCCAATTTCTTCTCCAGAAGTGGCCTAAAGCTGAGCACCAGGGCTTTGGCTTTCCTTTGGACTTTAGCCTCTTTAGCTGGACGCTTCATTTGTTTTCGTTTAAAGCACTTTCGAAGCTTCTTGTCAGCATGGGCAGGCACCACTTCGAATGACTTAGATTGCAAGCTGTGGATTTGATTGTTGAGTTTCTCAATTCTATCTTTGACCAGGGCACAGTCTTGGAGGTCTTGGTCGAAGCAGTAAGCTGCTGCATTTGCTTCGAGCCATGTCTTGGTCACTGGCAAGAAGTCCAGGAAGCAGTGGATCTGGTAGGAAACCGTGGAGGGAATGGTGCACTGAAGGATTGTTTCACAAGCCTATTTAAAGTTGGTCAATGGGATTTGTTTGTAACGACCCTGATTTTTGGTAAATAAAATTTTCGTTAAATATTTGAATTTTATATTTAATACTTGGATTGCTTTAAAAACTTCTTTTAAATTCTAATAATCCGTCATAATTAGATTTGAAACTTGTAAAATTGAATTCTTTCACTCCGAACAATTTAGTCCTTCTCCCATGATTAGTATACTTGTAAACGTACTCGTATATTTTTCCAAGTAAATAATATCTTTAAATTATATTTCTCGGCTGAAAATCCTACATGGCAAGCGTGGTTAGTTTTTAACCGATTAGTTAACAAACCTAAGTACCTATTTAACCTAGTTACATCCTCCTAACCTAGTTGAACCTTTCCAAACCCTAATGGAACCCTTTGGACCTTTGACTTTACCCATTGGTCAATAAAAGTTAGGAAAACTTTTATCCATTGGACAATAACCGCTAGGGGGGGCCGACCATGGGAGAGAGGGGGAGAGTGACACATGGAGCAAGAAGGAGAGAGGAAGGGGGGCCGACCATGAGAGACCGACACAGGGAGCAAATCCAAGAGATAGAGAGAGGGGGGCCGGCCATATGAGGGAAGGAGAGGGCTCAAGGTTTGTTATAAATAGCCTCTCACACTTGCCACTTAACTCACACCTCACTCCTTTAATCCCACTTCTCTCTAGAAACCATATTCATTTCCAGACAGCCTACTGCCCTTCACAAATCTCCAGTTTTCTCCTGCTTAAAGTAGTTCTTAGAACAAACTTCCTTTGGGAAAGTCGTAGAGCACTTCGAAACCTTCAAGTAGACCCAAGAACCACCCCAAACAGTCAAGAAATGACCAAGATATTGCCATCCGAAGTTCAGTGAAATTCTCGGATTTCCAGTCCAGACAGCTTACTGTCACCTCTTTATCACGATTTTTCTCCGGGCGAAAGTCGTTTTTAGGAACAACGTCCTTCACGAAAGTCGTAGAGAACTTCGAGATCTTCGTTTTAGACTCAAGAACGATCCTATTCGGCAAGGTATTGACCGAGTTACTGCCATCCAAAATTCGGTCCAGATTTGGAAGTTTTACCGCCCGTAGAATTTTCAACTAGCTTATTCGGCTCCGACTAGTTTCGGATCAAGGTAGATTCTCGTTTACTCGTTAATCCTAAGTATACGTAGATTATGATGTCAAGTATGATAAAGGCAAAGAAGTGGGTGTTGAGGAGTCAAAGCTGATCCACACCCATTTAGTGCCACAGCAAATTTTGCTGAAGCAGAAATGTACAAGTCAGATGTAATTCCTTTGAGTGAACTACTTCAGGCAGCCACCTGCCCAACCAACGAGATGGAATTGGGGGAATTGGCAGAGCTGAAATCAAAGCTGAAACAGGCTGTTGATTATGAATCAGACACCCCAAAAGATGATGCTGCTTGGATGTAAATCCAAGAGAGAGGTGGAAAAAGAGGCCAACTCATTGGCTTTAGTAAGATATGTTGCTTTGGGGATCCTCTGAATTTGAGTTGTATATAAAATCCAAAGTTATCGTATCTCGAAGCGTCATTTGGATTTTTTTTTCGGAACTGTTTATGATGGGAATGCCAACAGGTACATCAGAATGAACATAACAGTGGAAAGAGTACTTTTTAGGAAGATTTCCGTGTTACAACCAATCATAAACTCATTTGATTAATTGGTTTTATAACACATACAGGTTTCGAAACCAGTAAATAAATCCATATTAGACCTAGTGGTCATGCCATGAAGTTAGATGGGATTACAGTAATAAGAATTTTTCTCTGATCATTGCGTTCATGAGGAAAATTACATTCATGGTATCCATCTAGGAAATAAGCAGAAAAAACCTAATTAAGCATAGAAGTATCCCAGAAGTCCCAGAGGGGGTCTCCACCAACTGAGATACAAAAATTTGATCAAAGCTCCATTGGTAGGTAGACGAGCTCCGAGACCATCTCGTTAGAGTCTTTGGTCTTCGAAGCCACGGCTTTGACTTAAATACGTCATGAGAGCTGATGTGTCTATACCTAGGAGCCGTAGCCCAAGAGGAAGGCATCATGAGAACTGATGTGGCTATATTTTGAAGTCATGCTTCACTGACTCTGGTGGCGTATCATGATTCCCACTGTTTGTGTTTAGTTTTGAGATCTCAACCAGATGACTCAAGCTGGGAGAGAGGCACCAGAAGTCGAGAGGTTTTGTGAAGTTCCTCTGAATAAAGGCCCCTATTTATAATGGTAGAAGGGGAGTTGGCCATTTAATGTTCTCAGGGGAGGTAGATAAGGAGTCTTATCAAGTTATCCCGAGGTAAATAGGAGTAATAGTAGTCAAGATAATAGGTATTATCTTACAATCTTCTCTTAGTCTGTTACAGCCTGGATACAGCTTTGGAAACCTCTTTCCCTTTGGCTTGTGTGTGTGAACCTGTGAGCTGTGTGCTTGAGCCCACTGATTTTTGAGAGTGGAGGTAAGAGTTAGTGGGAGTCCTTTTGTATGGGAGAGTTGAGGGTGTAAGGGTCCCTCCTATTGCTTTTAGAATTATGGTGAGTTAGGCTTCGAGGGGGTAAGTGGGAGAGCAGATAAAGCAATAGGTTCCTGATGTTACTTTGGATCTGTTTCTAACTTGGCTATATTCCCAAGCATGGTTGCTGCATTCTGCTTCTGTTTGGATCTATTCTTTGGATCTGTGAAGTGGATTGGAACTACCTTGTGTGTAAATCTGTTGGGCAATCATGCTCTTATACTTGTTGTCTAGATTCTGCTCTTGTATCTCTGATATATATGGTTCTGATCAGCTGCTAATTCAGCTAGCTATACTTATTTTTGTTAACACTTTTGCTACTAATCTGGCCTATCCTTGGGGGGATGTCCTTGGACCGTTTATGCTTTTTAGGGGGCATGTCCCTAGATACCTCTTGTTACCTTTTGCATACCTTTTGCTGCCGTTTACTGGTACTGATCAGTTAGGAAGATGCGTTCTGCAGTTCTGCTGTTCTGATGCCTTTCGGTTGTTCTGCTGTTCTATCAAGGGTTGGTTTTCATGTGTTATGCCTGTCATGGCGGTAGTTAGATGATATTGCAGCTGTTGTTGTTCCTTCATAGAGCAGATTTCTGTTAGATGCTGCTGCTGTAATGGTAGCTTCAGTTGGATGCTGAACTGAAGATGCTTTGCAATTTCGGAACCCGTGGTGTTTGGAATCTACAAACATGGTGTTTGTCATGTATCTATTATATTTTGGCGTTGTTTCCATTCCCTCTTACTAGATGGATTGGAAACAATTCATTACTTAGTTCATGTAGCCATTTGGCGTTAGCTATATTCTTTTCTCTTGTTTTCTTTTTCCTTTTCCTCCTGGGGTATGCCCCTTGTAGGCTGTATATTCGGTTAGCCTCTTTTCAATTTCAAGCTGATTTAACCAAAAAAAGTTATCCCGAGGTAATGCATCTTGATACTTATCCGGTAATGCATTGATAACTATCCAGTAATTGGATTGACATGGTACTATGCAAAGTTTAAGCATAAATATATTACAAATGTGGAGTAACTACAAGACTCATATTGGACATTATTTCTCGAAGGGAATGAACATTAGTGTCTAATAGTGAGGCTTGGACAGCTTTTTTCTGCTGAACGGCTCGAAGCGAGGGAATGAGCTGCGGCAACGTTTGTTCACCCTTCGAAGTCTCATCTTCTTGGGAGTGGAATTTAGCAATCATCTTATGGAGCTCACCTATGACCCTTTGCAGTTCTTCTTCTAGCCATGTTTTTTTCCTGTTAAGTTATGCAAACTTGTTCCTTCGAGCCTGATGTAAAGAAAGCTGGGAGGTAAGCTTTGAGGCTGTGGCTTCCAATTGTTCCACTTCCACAGAGGTTGCTTTAAAACCTTCGGATAGAAATTGATTGTGAGCAATCAATTTGCCGAATTGATCAAGGTTTTCTTGGAGAATGGAGCTAGTAGTTGAAAGAAGCTCATTCGAATACAGCAGAGCTCGGTAGCACACTTCGAAGTAATAAATCAAACCATGTTCAAGGAGAGCAGGGAGCCCTATGCAATGTAGAGCTTTTAGGTGATGTTTTAACGTCCGAACCTCGTCTCCTATGGGAACATGTCTAATTCTGAAGGAGGGAGAACTGGGAAGTGTGGATGAATTCAGGAGTTGCCTAAGGCTTTCCAATGGGTCAGAAGAAATGGGAGGAATGGGGTCAGCAATGCTGTCGCATAGTAGTCCCAACTGATGTCTGTACAATGATACATCGAAGGCCACTATGGGAAGGTCAATTGAAGGAGAAATAGGTTCATCAGGGAGGGTAAATGAGTTAAGCTCCAAAGATGGAGTTGTTTGCATGTTAATAGCAATATTATCCACCTGAATCACAATATGAAAAGGATAAATAAGTCAAGAAGTTGAAACACTCAAAGGGGTGTTTAGATTCGAAAATACCTGATCCTTCGAAGACATGGAAGTGTCAGAGTCTTGCTTCTCGAAGCAGATTGGCAAAACAGGAGTGAAGGGAAGTGAAGAAGAACCCTGTTCCAAAACTGGTAAGGGATGTGGAAAGGGACCTTGAACTTTCAGTGGCTCAGCAATCTTCAACTGGCTGGCCACAACACTTCTAAATGAAGGCATTTCAACAGAAATTGGAAATTCCTGTGAGAATCAAACGCAGTGTTAGGCTTAAATCTAGCCATTAATGCATGATAGCAAGGGAAAAATCCATTCTTACCTGGAAAGGAGTGGGTGGGATGGATTCAGCAAAGGACAACAGCAAAGTTGGTATATCAAAACTCACTTTGGCAGAGTCTTGATAAGTATGGACCTCTCGAGCAGGCATGTTGTTTGAGGCCTCTTGATGAGGAGTGACATGCATGGTGTCTGAGGTCTCTTGGTGAGGGATGATAGACAACTTGGATGGTGACCCTTGGAGCTGTAAGAAATGTTAGTAGTCATACATGTATAAAATTGAGATAAGCAAGGAACACAGGTAATGTACCTGATCAGGAAAGGTAAGCTCGCCCAGAGTTTTGCTCTTCTTAGCAATTTTTTCCTTTCTTTCATAAACGAGAGCTTTCGAAGAGTCTTTTCCTTGACCTGAGGAAATTACATATAGGTCAGTAAAAACCTTCTTGGAAGTTTATTGCAAGACTGAAAGAACAGACTGTACCCCTGAGAATCAAAGCCTCTGTAGCATCTTCAGTCTCCTCCTCACTTAGGGAAGGCGTGGGCTCGAGCTGACTGGTGGCTCTAGTTCTTTTTGGGGCTACAAAATAAGAAAGACAATACATTGTTTCTGTAAGCAAGGAAACGAAGATAAAAGACAGCTGTTTGGGAGAAACAAACCTGGTGGTGTGCTCGAAGGCTCAAGGTAATGCTTAGTGGGAATGACTTTCCCAGGCTGAGAAATTGTTTTGCTCCTCTTCGAAGCCGTCGAGGGGGAGGAAGCAATACCTGCATGTGTTGGATTACCATCAGAAGTGTTTCCTAAAAGCAGGAACAAATATAGCCAAGGAGATTACCTCTTTTTTGGGGTACTCTTGAGGACTGTCTCCTTGGAGGAAGGGGAGGAATGATCATGGATATGGGGGAGGCTTCGATGGGGGTTACTTTCTGTTCCACCTCACCTTCGGTAGTATCTTCGATCCCTCCAATCTTTCCAAACCCATCCGAGGAGAAGGAAGACGAATCATCATGAGTTGCAGGCCCAAAGTCAGATTTCGAAAACCCAATGTGTGCAAGGAATTTCTTGAAAGGGAGGCACCCATAAGGAAAGAGCAGTTGGTATGCCACCAACTGTCAAATTCAGGAGTAGTATGCGCCACTGGTTCATGGAAATTTTGAGCAATGGTTCATCTTATAAGATCCCTGGATTTAGTAAACCATGTTCTGAAATGCCCAATGGAGATGCTTGAGCGTTCAAACATGGAGATGTTGACAAAGCCACAGTAAGGGATGGGTATACCTTGAACCAGGCCAAGCTGCCTAGCAAATTGAGCAGGGCAGTACACTTCTGCATGTGCCACTAACTTGGCAGTGTTTGATGAGGATATGAAAATCTCTCTGCCTGTGAGTATATTACTCCAGGCTTGAAGGGCTCGAGAGGATTTCCCTTGTTTGTCCGCCAAGATGTCAAAGAGCCATGACGGTCCAATTGGAGTCGAGAATGGGCTGTACCATTCTCTGTCTGAAGCAAGCCTAGAAAAGAAGCAGAGGTAGAATACCAAAGTTTGAGTGTCGCTAGCCTCTGGCTAAACATAATTGTCTCCATGGACATTGGGTGCTTCTGAGACGTTAGCTGTTGACATAGGCGTCTTAAAGGGACCTAGCTCAGGAAAGTAAGCATGGAGCCATAGTTGTATGAACCATTGAGGGCCCCCTTGGGAGTGGTTTGGACCCTTTTGGTGAAAGTCAGAGCCAACTTTATACACATGGCCAAGGAAATAGGAGGCAAAGTCAAGATCCTCACCCCTGGATAATGCCAAGGCCAGTGGTATAAACTCACTCATCACTCGTTTTCCAGAGTGACAAAGGATGTGTTTGCATAGGTGTAAAGTATGTAGGAAAAATATTTTGTCTCAGACACCTCTCCTGTTAACTTCCCTTCTCTGGAGTAGAATTGGGAAAAGGCTCCATTGGAAGCGTTTAAATGAGTGAAACCCTCAAGAGGATTATATTCTTTAGAAGGGTCGAATTGGGAGCCATAAGGATGGAGTCCCAGCATTTGGGATACATCTAAAACTGTAAGGGCCATCATACCATAGTTGAATTTGAAGAAACTAAAAGAAGAATCCCAAAAGGCTAGGGCAGCCTAGATTAGAGGTGGATTCTGGGGAATCCCCCTTCGAAGAAGAACGATAATATTCCTCAAACCTACTCTTTCAAGATCATCCGACTTCGTTGCCAGCATTCGAGTAGTCCAAATTTTCCAATCTCAATCTAAGGTCGGCCAGCAGGGGAATGATTTCTTTGGAAAATGGTGCCAGTTTATGGCCGAACAGGCTTTGATGTCAGTGCCCCCTAGTCGAGGGTAATAGAGAGATAGAGAAGTAGGAATTTCCCCTACGAATTGAGGGCCCAAAATAAATGTACCTTCTTCCTTAGGGTTTGGGATGAAAACTCGATTGTCGAAATAGGAATCTTCAGTTGATTCCTGATTTTTCTTTTCGACGAACCGTCTTAGAGCAAGTGAAGGGGTTGGATGTTCCACGACTGGTCGACTGGATGAGGCCATGGATTCAGTCTGGTTCGACGGTTTCTCGGAGAGATGAGATGAGAGAAGGAGCAGTTTTAAAAGAATTCGAGTGTGTTAGGCGTAGGGGGTGATTTTGAATCATTTTTTCTCTTATACCCCCGTAATTGGGCCAGGGCCTTATTGAGCCCAAGTCATGGAATGGCTTGTTTTGGTTTAGTGTTATTATGGCCCATGATTGGAAAATAACTCGAAGTCAAATACACATGGATATGAAAAGAAATTTAATTTCAACTGCTAGGATTACATAAATGAAATTTGCATATTTATAAGAGAAAAAACAACAAAAGGGAAATACTAATTCCTACTGGCCTTCGAAGTGCCTGGGTGCTAAGCAGCAGCCTTCTTGTTCTCAAAATAGTGTGGGAAGGACCAAGTGACAAGGCTGTGGAACTTGTTCCAAGCAAATTGGAGAAATTTCAGCTCCATTTTCCCCATGTCCTCCTTTGCGTCTGACTCAATTTCTTCTCCAGAAGTGGCCTAAAGCTGAGCACCAGGGCTTTGGCTTTCCTTTGGACTTTAGCCTCTTTAGCTGGACGCTTCATTTGTTTTCGTTTAAAGCACTTTCGAAGCTTCTTGTCAGCATGGGCAGGCACCACTTCGAATGACTTAGATTGCAAGCTGTGGATTTGATTGTTGAGTTTCTCAATTCTATCTTTGACCAGGGCACAGTCTTGGAGGTCTTGGTCGAAGCAGTAAGCTGCTGCATTTGCTTCGAGCCATGTCTTGGTCACTGGCAAGAAGTCCAGGAAGCAGTGGATCTGGTAGGAAACCGTGGAGGGAATGGTGCACTGTCACAAGCCTATTTAAAGTTGGTCAATGGGATTTGTTTGTAACGACCTTGATTTTTGGTAAATAAAATTTTCGTTAAATATTTGAATTTTATATTTAATACTTGGATTGCTTTAAAAACTTCTTTTAAATTCTAATAATCCGTCATAATTAGATTTGAAACTTGTAAAATTGAATTCTTTCACTCCGGACAATTTAGTCCTTCTCCCATGATTAGTATACTTGTAAACGTACTCGTATATTTTTCCAAGTAAATAATATCTTTAAATTATATTTCTCGGCTGGAAATCCTACATGGCAAGCGTGGTTAGTTTTTAACCGATTAGTTAACAAACCTAAGTACCTATTTAACCTAGTTACATCCTCCTAACCTAGTTGAACCTTTCCAAACCCTAATGGAACCCTTTGGACCTTTGACTTTACCCATTGGTCAATAAAAATTAGGAAAACTTTTATCCATTGGACAATAACCGCTAGGGGGGCCAACCATGGAAGAGGGGGGGAGCGACACATGGAGCAAGAAGGAGAGAGGAAGGGGGCCCGACCATGAGAGACCGACACATGGAGCAAATCCAAGAGATAGAGAGAGGGGGGCCGGCCATATGAGGGAAGGAGAGGGCTCAAGGTTTGTTATAAATAGCCTCTCACACTTGCCACTTAACTCACACCTCACTCCTTTAATCCCACTTCTCTCTAGAAACCATATTCATTTCCAGACAGCCTACTGCCCTTCACAAATCTCCAGTTTTCTCCTGCTTAAAGTAGTTCTTAGAACAAACTTCCTTTGGGAAAGTCGTAGAGCACTTCGAAACCTTCAAGTAGACCCAAGAACCACCCCAAACAGTCAAGAAATGACCAAGATATTGCCATCCGAAGTTCAGTGAAATTCTCGGATTTCCAGTCCAGCAGCTTACTGTCACCCCCTTTACCACCATTTTTCTCCGGGCGAAAGTCGTTTTTAGGAACAACGTCCTTCACGAAAGTCGTAGAGAACTTCGAGATCTTCGTTTTAGACTCAAGAACGATCCTATTCGGCAAGGTATTGACCGAGTTACTGCCATCCAAAATTCGGTCCAGATTTGGAAGTTTTACCGCCCGTAGAATTTTCAACTAGCTTATTCGGCTCCGACTAGTTTCGGATCAAGGTAGATTCTCGTTTACTCGTTAATCCTAAGTATACGTAGATTAATCTCAACTCATTTTCTCTAGTTATGTTGTTAAACTAAACGTAGATTGTGTTGAACTTTAAAAATATGGTACGAAGCTTGACGTCGAATGAATGTTAAAAATAAACCTATCTTGCTTTTGAAAGTATGACATGTTGAACAATTGATTTCAACGTCAATAAACATATGTGGTCTTTTTGAACTTTCCACAAAGAAAGAAAGAACGGATTTCAAAACAAGAGAAATCAGAAGCTTTATTCGAAGTATTCGTGTTTTGATCTTTTAGAAAGTTATGAGTTTGTTTACATGTTGTTGCATTACTTGTGGTTGTATAAGGATGGTGATGAGCTTGTTTATAATATTGCTTGCATGATCTTGCTAGTTTAGATTACAATGAATGATTTAAATGGTTTATGATGAGAAAGTCCTACCGCGGAGTCTATGCATGATAATGAGACACAACAATCGAGAAAGTAGAAACATGACACCTAGGGTGTGGTTATTGAAAAGGAGAAAAAGTTTTGAAATCACAATGTGGCCGGACGTGGTAGCTCATTGTGTAAAGAGATGTTAAAAACCGCAATGTGACCGAACTTGGTAGCCCATTGTGCGGTGTGTGTTGCCAATGGGACCGGACGTGGTAGTCTCATTGGAGGTGATTTAAATGTTGTGGAAACCACGATGTGGCCGGACGTGGTAGCTCATCGTGAAGATTGCCAATGTGGCCGGACGTGGTAGTCTCATTGGAGGTGAGTTAAATGTTGTGAAAACCTTGATGTGGCCGGACGTGGTAGCTCATCGTCAAGATTGCCAATGTGGCCGGACGTGGTAGCCTCATTGGTAATGTGGCTTGGTTATCCGCAGAGAGGAGCCAATGCAAGGTTTTGTGTGCCAATGGGTATAATAGACAATCTCAAATAATGCGAGGCTACTCTGAACCCGTGCGGCGGAACCAAGGTTGGGTGTGTTAAAGGTGATTTTCAAAATGTTGATTTGGAAATTTCAGAAATGTTGATGAATATGAGACACGTTCTACGATGAGTCGCGTAGGAGAAACACATACAATGCAGACACCAACGTTAGACTAAGGAATGCGGATGTGTCATTGTTAATGCCATGTTAAACATGTATGTATTCCGTTGCTTGTGCAAGAGTTTGGTATGCTACTCTTATACTCTGATATTGGTAAGTTATGGGTTAGTGGGTATAGGATTATTCTACTGAGCTCTTGTAACTCATGGTGTTACCTTTGGTGACCCCGACATATTATACTAGTGTGGTGGCGCTGGTATAATGTGTCGATTTTGTAGATAATCCAGATGAACAATGTGGCCTTAAAGGCCTATGGAGTTGAAAAGTTGGCTAGGATGGAGAAGCGCTGTAGTTAGAAACCCTAGATCCTTCCTTGTGTAAGTATTGGTATCCAGTGGCAGTTATGATGTAATAAAGAGCCAGACTCTCTTTTGATATTCAATAAAATGTTTATTTAACGTACCCAAAAATCAGGGGCGTTACATTGTTCCTCCAGGATAGAGACATCCAGGAAGGAGAAGCAGCAAAGAGCTGTAGGGCTTTACTTTTATCATACGGATAAATGGAAAAGCCATAATACCATTGGAAAAGAGGAGGGTTGAAGTTGGTGGAACCTGGCCCATTTGCACTTGAGTGAAAAGAAGAGTGGGAGATGTGAGTCTTTCAAGGGTGTTGAGGTGTGAGCACCAAAATGCAAAAGGGTATTCATATTGTCGTCTTTTGTTCTGTTACATGACATTGCTTTCCGTTAATGCCTACTACTGCTGTTCTGTTTCTACTGTGCACCACAAAGGAAATTGGAAGTTCTGCTATGATATTTAGATTGGTGGTGTCCAGATTGGTGTCCATATCGGCTGTCCATACCATGCTGTCTGTTACTTTTCCTGATCTGTATTCTGCTTTTCTGCTACTGTTTTGTACAGTTCTGTTCTATGCCTAACCAACAGGGGATGTCGTTGGGATCTCCCTTCGCAGAGGGGGACGTCCTCTGCATGATGATGTATAGTTGTTGGAATTCTGTATAGTGCCTACTTGCTGTTTGTTATGGCTACTTTTGTTCTGCTTTGGAACCTTCGCCAATCAACCAATCAAGTGGAGTACAAAGTTCAAGCTGAATGTACAAAGTTCAAGCTGCTGCTACGGTGATGCAGCTGCTGTTTTGTTGTTTTGCTGCTCCTGACCAGCTGCTGCTCTGTCATTTTGAAGCTGCTGGTTGTACCAACAACCTGCATTCCGCTGCTCCTGTGTCGCTGTGTTTCTGCAGCTGCTATTCTGAATCTGTTCTGCAGCTATTGTTCTGAATATGTTGCTGCTAGTTGTGGCTGTCTTGTCCATACCTGCTTCTGTTATAAGTCAATTCGGTCCAGGTGCACCTATGCATTGATACAAAGTTGTTGTACAAGATGGTAATTCTGATTTTGTGCAGCAAGGAAGGAGGGCTGAAGTCCTACTGATTTGTTATGTTGCTGATTTGTAGTGCTACTGTAATGGTAGTTTGTTATTTATAGTCAGGTTGGTTGCTCATATGCACATTGTGTAATCTCTTGCCATCTGTTTCTTATCCCTCTTTAAGATGGATAATAAACAGGTGTTCTCTTTGCTTCTAGTCCTATGTTGCCATTTGGCCTAGGCTCTCTCTTTTTATTTTGTTTTCTTTTGTTTTCCTCCTGGGGTATGCCCCTTGTAGGCTGTATATTCGGTTAGCCTAAATGGAATAACCATAATGTCACTAGAAATGAGGAGGGTTGACAGCAAGGTGAGACACCTCACTAAACCAGTCGGTTTCTTCTGGAAGGGGAGCCAATTTGTTTGACTCTTCGAAGCCAACAGGAAAGCGAGGGGTTTTTACCTCATTAAGCCAGAAGGCTCTCTGGGATTGGGCCATGCGTTTGAAGTCGCAATAAGGGGCTAGCCCAAGGTAGTTTTCCTCTTGTTTTAGGTAAGGAGCAAACTTGAGGGAAGAGTAAATGGACTCTATCATGCCCATATGGATGGTGTCATTGCTAGTCAGAGGCAAGAATTGACTCGCAAACAGGATTCGAAAGTGGTGAAACCTATTAGGAGTCAGGTCGGGTTGGTCAAACTTGACCAGAATAGTGTCCATATGGGTATGAACAGGTTTGTCTTCCCATGCACTCCAGTTGGAACTATTAGCCGAGTTCAAACGGGTCAGGGCAGACTCCCAACCCGTAGGCGAAGGGACAGGAGTGTAGAAGGTTAGATCAGAAAGAATTTTTCCTGCCAACAATTGAGGAGAGTTTGGAGGAGATGTGTGAGACAAATGGGATTGGTGGTTAAGATTATCAAGAAAGAGATTGATTTCTGGGAGAGAGTCCATGACTGGAAGGTTTCTTAGCAGAAAGAGATTATACTTCGAAAAGGTTTAAGGAGTTATGTGATCCGTTAAACCCTAACTTTAATCACCATTTATAGAGGAATTAATGCAGCTTTCTTTGAGGAGTTCAAAGGACGTGCATGAAAACAGACTCCTCCCCCATGCATCCGTGTTCTTAGGGGACGTGAGCAAATACATGCACCATTAACACTTATTTAATTACCTTAAATAAGATGTTAATGCGGGGGGTGTGTTTACATTCTAAAATACGCCACCCAATGAAAAAATTACACGTGGCATCAAACAATGTTTTGGCCTATCAGAACATATCCCATTTTGGCCCGAAATACAGGGGATCATAGGGTTAATGGCGATATTATTTTAGTACTAAACGGTATCGTTTTGATGGGAAACGGCAGCGTTTGGGCCTCAATTGAGGGTAATTAAGACGGTAATCAAATTTGGCCGTCGATTACTTATTAAGACTTATCCAATGGTGATTAGTGCCTCGTCTTATGGGAAATTGAGCAGGGAATCATTCAGGAGAGACGATCGTGTTGCACTAACCCACGTTGCATAAAAACAGGAAGCCCACAATCCAGGAAACAGCCATGATCAATACCAGCAAACGTGGAGAGAGAGGAACTCTGAAGAAACCAGTCCAAGCAACCGTTCGAAGGCTCCACTCACCCGGTTTTAAGGGATCATGGGCAGTTCGAATGAGAATGTGAGAAGCAGTTGAGGATGTGAAGTTCGAAGGCAGGCTCGACGTCTATAAAAAGAAGAAGAAGTTGAAGAGAGCACCCCCAAACAAAATCTTACCATCTGACAACTCATACTCAATATGATTGCTCAAAGGTTTATCATAGTTTAGGACGTAGTTTAGTTTAGTCGAAGGCTTGTTTGCATGTAAGACTACTTTTGATTAAATTCAAGTTTCTTATTTCTTTCAGTCTTCCTCTTACCAAAGATTAATCGTTTATAAGCTCTCTTTGATTAAATTCAGTGTGCTTGTATTTTTACATTGGTTTTGGTAAAGTCTCAAGAGTGTTTGCATACAAATTTACCTTCGATTAGATTCAGGTTTGTTTGTGTTCAATCATCTCGATTGGTTATAAGCTCTCTTTGATTAAATTCAGTGTGCTTGTATTTTTACATTGGTTTTGGTAAAGTCTCAAAAGTGTTTGCATACAAACTTACCTTCGATTAGATTCAGGTTTGTTGTGTTCAATCATCTTTTTTGATTTGAGGAAAGCCCGTTCTTTGTTTTGGTTGACACTTTAAGGAAAAATCCTCTTAGTTGAGGTAATTGAACAGATAACACAGTTGCCTGATATAAATTAGTTGTTTTAAATCAAATTGAAAAGAATAATTTCTTTTGTGAAGTTAATTCTTTTCTGGCACGCCCGCACACAAATATTTGCTATTTGATTGAGTAATTCAGCCTCAAACACGCGCGTGAAGCTACCAACTGGGCTAGCCACCATATTGGGTCACCTTGTATAATGAAAAATATTTTTATTATACGGAGATTTTTCCTGGCATTTTTTTCGACAAATGCCGGTAATAGTATGGCAATATTATTTTGGCGGAAAATTTGACTTTTGCCGGCATTTTTTTTAACAAACGCCAGTACTAATTATTTTTTTCCGGCATTTCAAGAAATGCGGGTAATAGTGGCTTTTCTGGCATTAATTAAAATGCCGGGAATAAAAATGCCGGGAATGACCATTTTTCTTGTAGTGAGAGAGAGAGAGAGAAAGAGAGAGGTGTGTGTGTGCATGTGCCTATTTTCTCCTTGAAAGCCATGCTTTCCTACACCTTGTTTAGCCCTTAAGCCTAATTACCACATGACAACCTAATCTTAGACTACTTTAGACACCAAATCTAGCCTTTAATTATCCTAGAGCCTAGCACTTAATCACTATAGATTTTGACTATAACCTCCACCTAGAATTGACTAAACATGGAAGGCTAATCCTTAGACTTGTAAGTCTTGCATCCTAGACTATAATTACCTAAGATTTACCTAAAAAGTTTAAGATCCTACTTGCCTTATATAGCCTTAAGTCTGAAAAATAGAAAGGAAAATTTTCAAAATAGCACCTGATCTTTGCACCAAATGTCACAGAAACACTTGAACTTAAGTTTATTTTAATTACACACCTGTACTAACAAAATTCCCAAATTTAGACACCTGAACTTAAGTTTATTTCAATTAAACACCTGTACTAACAAAATTCCCAAATTTAGACCAACGTCGTTCTGTCCCAAAAATTGCTAACATGGCATCTCCAACCTGTTTAAGTTGCCCCATTGCACATGTTTCCAACAGGGGACGATGCACCCAAGCAAAACCCATCATTAGAAATCTGGAGGGAAAATGACCTTAACCTAATTGATTTCCCTTCATTTCTCTCTCCAGAAGTCTGCCTATTGTTCCACCATCTTCATCACTTCAACCCTAGACCTGAAGCCTGCCTATGGGTTTCGCTTGGGTCCATCGTCCCTTGTTGGAATCATGTGCAATGGGGTAACTTAAACGGGTTGGAGACGTCATGTCTGTAATTTTTGGGACGAAGTATAACGGCGGTGGTCTAAATTTAGGGATTTTGTTAGTACAAGTGTTTAATTGAAATAAACTTAAGTTCAGGTGTCTAAATATGGGGATTTTGTTAGTACATGTGTTTAATTGAAATAAACTTAAGTTCAGGTGTCTCTGTGACATTTGGTGCAAAGTTCAGGTGTCATTTTGAAATTTTCCCAAATGGAAAAGACAAGTTATGGCATGCTTGAAAGGCTTGATTAGACAAGACCATGGAGCAAACAAATGAGAGAAAGAGAGAGAGAAGGAGGCCGGCCAAGAGAGAGGGAGAGAGCCCAAGATTTTTGCTATAAAAAACACCACATTCTTGCCATTCAACTCATACCTTCATCCTTCAACTTCTCTCTCTAGAAATTCCTGTGTTCTTGCTTTGTTCTTCATTGTTCTTGAGTTCTTCAAGAAACCCATCCTAGACCGCCACTCGACCACCATCTCGATCCAAAAAATTTAGTAGTTAAGTCAAGATTTAGTTTCGAGAGAAACTTTTCTCTTTCGAAGCTACCATACATAAGCTTTTCGTAGGAAGTTATTCCGTTCAATCGCCGATGTACTTCCATAGTCGCCCTACCGCCAAGAAAAACAGTAGAATATTCTTACTCACTACCCTAAGTATAAAAGTAAAATTGTATATTACTTGAAATGCATGAAGTAGATTTTCTCTATCCATTAACACTAAATATAAGAGAATTGTATAATCATGTAGAATGTCCTTATTCTCTAACTCTAAGTATAAGTAGATTTTTCCCGTACTCACTATATCTAAGTAAATAGAAACTTGTATATTGCTTGTATGTTTGATATGCATGGAAGACCAAATAACTAGTAGACTTGTTTTTCGAAATTAAGGAAATATGTTCATGTTGAATATCTCGACCTTTATTACCGAAAACACATATGTTGTTTTGAACTTCCCAAAAAGAAAGAAAGAACGGATTTCAAAACGTAAGAAATAATAACTTGATTGAAAGTATTCGTATTTTGATCTTGAGATGGTTATGTATATGTGATTACTTGAAAGTACTTGTTTGATGTGTCATAAGTAGGGGTATCCACGGTCCGGATTGGATCGGATTCTTATGAATCCGATCCTAATCCGTATCTTACGGTTTTTAGAAAATACAATCCAATCCTAATCCAAAAGTCTTACGGTTCGGTTTGGATTTCGAACCGTGAGTCACGGTTCGGTTCCGGTTTTATCCACGGATTTCCTTACATAAACATTAAACACTAAAAAACGCAAAATTACTTCAACTACTGTATTACATATCATTCCAAATTTCTAGTTCAAAATTCAGTCCAGGTTTCATCAACCATTGTTACATCCATGGAGCAGCAGGTTCTATTTACACAGTGATAATAGCTGACTACAAGATATAAATCAGAGGGGGAAGGCATGTGAAGTAAAAGTAAGGAATTTCAGATAAGGAGCAGATTTCCTTCAGTCATTGTTATTAACTTAAAATTGTTAAAAAAAATTAATAACAAGTAGTAGAATTATAATTATTTATAAATATTACACACACACACACACATATATATATATTTAATTTTTTAAATTTTTTAAATATCTCACGGTTCGGTTCGGTTAATCCACGGATTTGAAATAAAAATCCAATCCTAATCCGTATCTCACGGTTTTTTAATTTTCAAATCCGTGTCCGGACCATTAATCCACGGAAAAAATCCAAAAAGCACGGATCGGTTCGGTCCGAACCGGTTTCACGGTTCTCGGTTTTTCTTGGACAGCCCTAGTCATAAGCATATGTGGTTTCTACTCTAAAGGTGTCTGTCCATGTGACACTATGCTTTACGTTGTGTGATAAATGTGATTTCATGAACTTAGGGATAAAATAAGCATGGAGCTGGCTAGGATAGAGGAGTAGGCGGAACAGTAGTTAGGGACCCTAGTTTTCCCTCCTTTTGTTTAATGAATATACTTTTGAGAGAATTATGATGTAATAATGAGTCAGACTCTATTCAGATTTTCAATGAAAATGTTTATTTAACATTCCCAAAATTCGGGATGTTACATTATCAATCCGATCCGAAATTTAATTTAAAAGACCCTTTTTTTTAAAAATATTTATACAAAAGAAATTGTATTTTTTATTTTGGAAAAAATTTGTATTTTAAAAATGTACATTTTTTTGAATTTTTTTTTTTTTGCTAATATTTTTGAATTAAAATTTTATTTGGATCCGATCTTATGGATCCAGATTGGGATTACTACTACCAAATTTATACAGTTCAGATTCGAGCAATTTTTTATTTGAATTCAATCTGATCTATTGACAAGCCTACTCCGAACAACATAAGCAACCTTACTGTTTATATATCTAATTCCATAGTTGACATGATAAGAATGGAAATGAATTAAGTGTAAGAGTTTTACCTATATATTATTTGAATCATAGGCATGTTAGGCTACCTGAAGTCATGATTGTGATAAAAGATGTGAGCAAAGATTATTGAGTACCCATTTTACATTTTTACCCTCAATTGAATAGTACAAAGATGTTATTATGGGATAATTTTCGTAAGGGCAAAATTTTAGATAGCGCCAAAAAAGGTAGGCAAAAATTTACTCTCTTTTTCTATCATTTCTGCTACGTTCGGCAATTTGATAATTTCACATGGGTAAAGAAAAAATAGAGTGCAAATTGATATATAAAAAAAAAAAGAAGTGAAAAAAGCATTTCCAAAATGCAACTAGAAGCTGTGTTAATAAAAAAACGTAGAGAGTATTTCGTTGTGCCTAATCAAATTTACGATTAACGCTCATTGGACGCATCAACTGTTAGCTATGAGGTGAGGCTGCAAAACATTGAAACACATTACTTATTAATTTATTTATTTTGGTAAGTAACACAATTCTTATATTATTCTTTTACCTGTAAAATTTTGTTGTCATTTACGGAATACTACCTTCAACAACTTGTATAACACTAGAAAAAAATGGGGAGGTCAAACGTCATGAGAAGGATATATAGGCGGCCTTTGGTCAGCCGAGTGAAACGCATCTTCGTGACAGTTGCGGAGAATAATATTGTTGGTGGTGAAAAAAGAGGGAGGGTCCCCCGTGCAATAATACAAAGTGAGAACTCAGACCCCGTTAAGTGCCATAGCTTTTATACACGCTCGTGTATAAGGAGGAGATAAGAGAGAGGGAATCAAGACCTAAGTTACATAATTTACGTAAACGTAAAAGTGTCTTTTAAGAATATCTTTAAGTATATAAGTTGCGAGAGTGAGAATTATGAGCACAAAATAAAATTTGAGAGCACAATTGGAGATCAACTTTTACGTGAGTCGTGACTAAGGTCAAGAGCGTGTGAGAAGAACAAAACGCACAAAACAGCATTAGAGAGGCGGGGGGGTCCATTAAAGTCCACCTCAAGAGTCGTAGGTGGTGTGCCGTGACCGTAGTGTTGAAGAAGCCCCCTGTTTTGTCTCCACTCATCACTTTCTAAAGCAGTTGCAGTCAAACCCATACGACACGCCATTCTGAACTTACATTTTGTTGAGATTTAAGACAAGGATAAAACATAATAAAGGGTCCCTAAATTATACTGCTTAAATTACTTTGGTCCCTAAATAACAATTTCATCATTAATGCAGGGTCTGTGTGGTTTTACGAATAAGTACAGAGCTACTTCGTAAGTTTTAAATTCAAAAGTCTTCTTTAGGAAGGATATTATTGGAGGGAAAGAGATTTTAAATTTGTGTATTCATTGTAGCTGAATTTGAGCCAAAAAAAAAAATTTCTCCTATCTATAATGCACCTTTTGAAAAGTTAGAGGCTTTTTAAAATTTTGAGTTACTTTTAACCTATAAATGCTGAAATACAGAAATTGAAAGAAAAAAGTACCACGAGGTTGTTCGAGTGAGAGAACGACAGTAAGAAATCTACTTCCTGAGCTCGCATTTTCAAGTACTGACAACAAAAATTTCTTTCGACCGCTAGATGTTTGCACGATTATAATTGACTTTACAGCTACAGGATTGTCAATCTAAGAAGGCATAAATTGATTTGAACAATGAAACTAAATGATATTGTAACAAACAAGATGAAGTTTTAAGAATAAAAAAAGCAATAAGCTTAACATACAACTTCACCCAATTCTTAGATGGAAATTAAGAGTTATCGCCTTCAACAAACTAATTAACTTAAACCGCAACATATAATTCATGTCGTCACTTTATCACTGCATAGATAAATTGGGGAAGAAACAACCGCGCGCAGTGACTCCCGTCTTTTTTCATATAGAGGTTTCTTGGAAAGAAATCCACAATCTTTACTTTTAGACTATAGCCGCCATGCCTCCATTCAATAGCAATGGATTGTATATATTTTTTGCCTGGTTCGAATTGGCCAAGTCAATATGTCTCTCTTTTTTTATCGGTTAGTCAATATGTCTCTTCATGAGAAGTCAAGTCCATAAATCGTGACTTTACCTGTCATCACAAAATTTAGACTCTGATAAGTATTTGATATGTTATGCGAGAAGAAGAAATTACAAGAAATAATCTTTGCACTTTCCTTTCTTGTAAATGTCATAGTATATTTAAAAAAAATTATCTTCTTGTGTAGTACGTTCCAGAATTGTATTCATTGTGTGTAATGAATTTTGAGCATTAGTATGCTTTTAGATCTAGTGTTGCCTGTAATTTTGAGCACTAAGGCAACTTTTGTAATGCATTTGTTTTATGAAAAAAGTGAAGGACAAAAATTCTTTATCTAAGTCAATGATATATAAATATCTATATGAGCATGTGTACCAAAAATAAAATACATCTATGTTAGAATTGTGACTCATATGTTCAATATGAAGAGATACTAAGAAGTTCTAGAAAGAAGGCTAGATGCCAGAGTGGAGCGGAGCGACAGCATCTGGCCCATCGCTAATGATCCAGTGAAAGAAGATTGGGCCGAAGGCCCAGGCGTTACGTAATTGGGGGGTGCGGGGGGCAACGCCCCCACGTTACGGCTCGGTTCGTACAGGGGTATTTTTGGGATACAGACCAAATACCATGTTAGGGTTAGAATAGAGTCGCTATAAATACTCTATGTTGTAAACCCTAGTTGATAACTGTGATAATAAAAGAACAGCCGCTCTCGCTCCCGTGGCCGTATCTGATTTTGGGGAACCACGTATATTGCTGTGTTGATTTCTTTACTGTTTTTATACTCGTAAATCATGTACGTGTGTGTGACGATCCTAACAATCTACATATGTACACAAGTGTATATGTAAAGGGTTGTAAATGAAACAAGCAACTTGTGAGCTCGATTCGGCTCGTTAATGTTCGAGCTTGATTCGTTTAGTAAACGAACTGAGCTCGCTCGAGTTTTCGGCTCATGAAGCTCGGCTCGTTCGACAAAAACTTGGCTTGTTAAGAAAGGCTCGACTCTATTAAAGATGCTCATTTAATAAATAACTAAGCTCGACTCGTTAAGACTCGAGTTCAACTCGAACTCAACAAAGTTCGACTCTACTCGATTTATTTGCAACCCTAATTTAGGGTGCTCTGACCTAATGATATCTTCCAGTAAAGTTGATGTTCCATTGGCATTGATGGTTTAGTGCCCCAGCTCCAATTTGTTGAAACTGTTCTCTCTTCAATTATTGAGGTTCCATTTTCTTGTTGGACAAGTGGCATATCCAACAAAAATAATATCCTTATCACTAAATTATTAATATCTGATCTTATGTATGATGTTGAGATGCCGTATTGCTCTCATCTTCAACAACTTCTCTCTTGTCATGTCTTACCTCTTTTAATCTAATTTGACAAAATTATTGACTAGTTAGGTTCTACTTTTATAATCAATTAGACCAATAATAAAACCCAGAGAAGGGATCTGTAATTTGCAATAAACAATTTTTTAGATAGACCATATTCCGAAAATAAAGGATTACTAGGGACACGAGTACTCATCTATCTTTTGTTAATATTCTAATGTCTAATTATGTCATGGCTAATGGCATGATCTTTGAAGTCAATAACTTTCTCTCTCTTTTTTTTTTTTTTCTATTTCTTTATGGCATTTAAAACCATATTTGAATTGGTCCATTATTTGTCCCTTTAGTTGATCTATTATATTAGAAGGGTTTTGGACCACTCCACTGACCTTTCTGAAAATTAAATTATGTCTGATTCAGAATTACCATACTAACCCACTTAAATTACACTATTTGCTACATTATGATAGGACTAAGATGTGTGTTCAATTAACAGATAATTAAGAAAGTGACAATTTAAATGAAAATTCACGTCTGGACCTAATGCCAATCAAGGCCCAGCTCACAAAACCCAACCCACCAAACCTACCTTCGACCAACCTTTCCTGGCTCTATAAGCAGAAAAATAAGCAATTAATCAACAATCATTAATTATTCCTGGGAACTTGTCTCCTAGTAATTTTTCTGTTAAAAATCTAATTGTCAATGTTATTGTCTCATGGCTTTCATGAAGTCACTAATGAACACGACAATGGCTGTTGTACTTTTCACTAATTGCAATGAGTATTGATTGCAAGGTTTTCCCATTAATCTTATAAATTTGGTTTCTCCCAAACCCTCAAAGCACAATCAATAGTTAATATAATAAACATAGTTCACATGTTTGTTTATGACAAAATTTTATATCCATCTTAAAGCCAATTAACAATGAGTAGAGAGATCTCAAATATTATTAAGTGATCATTCATTCCACTCTCAAGCAATGTGAGACTCTATTTTCTTAACATCCCCTTTATGTGCAGTACGTCGTGTTTGAGGTCTATAATATGTGGCCACTTTTTGGGTCCTATCATCATGCAAACATTTTGTTGGTTTGTCATCGTAGGGTGTGGATTGCGAATTTTTAAAATGTGAGGTGGAATGGGCTCCGCTTTGATACAATGTGAAAACTTTATATCCATCGATCTCAAAGCCAATTGACAATGAGTGGAGAGGTCCCAAATGTTATGAAGTGATCACCTATTCTACTCTCAAGAATGTGTTCCTTAACGGATTATTTTTAAAGGGCATATATGTTTGGTTCACATCACTTTCGTATTACTATTTGTTTTCTTAGATGTGGAATGATAAAATTGAACACTGCAAATCAAATTGAAAGTTGGAAAATCAAATGTTAAAAGTTGAATGCTGTAATTTTTAAATTGAAAAGATATTTGTTGAAAAAATAAGCATTGAATAAAGAAAAACAGTTTTATACAAAGATCAATGGACATGATTATGTTATTTTTAAAAATTCTCAAGTTAATATTATTAATGCTCGGTGGTAGTAGTAGTACAGTGGTGGTGGTGGTAGAAAGGTGGTAACTGCATGTGATACTATGGTGAAGAGATGGTGGTGGTCATGGTGGCTGATGGTGGTGAACAGGTTCTGGTGGTAGAGAGGTGGTGATTCCATATGATATTGCAGTGGAGAGATAGTGGTCATGGTGGCTAGTGAAAGAAAGGTGGTGGTGGTAGTTGCAATGACGGTGAAGATGGTAGTTGTAATAGAGGAGGTTGTAGGGACCCGTAAAATTTTAATTATTGAAATGTATATTAAAGAACTAATTGGAAGAATATGGTTTAATTGGTGATTATTTGAATTGAGGATTGAAGTGGTGGAATAGAAACTAGAGGGGGGTGAAACTGTGATATACTTGTATGGGAGTATATATAGTGGGTGTATTTTTCATCTCCCATTCTCTCTCTCATCCGAATCTCTCTCTCTGTTCTCCTCTCATTCAAAAATCTCTCTCAATCTCACAAAACCTTGAAGAATTAACCTCCTTCCGGCCTTTCATTCGCGATCTTGAGCTCAGAGATCCTTGGGTCGAGCTTGAATCGAAGTTTTGGAGTTCAAAGAGGCTAGGGCTCGACCAAATCGCTTGAATCTCGGCCATTGTTGCGAGGTAGGGACTTCTTTACCTGTTTTATGTGTTTATGTGTTGATTTGGTGTAAGAATCATGTCTTGAAATCGTAGGGTTTTGCTGTCAGGTTTGCCTTCGAAATTTTGCAGAATCGCTGCTCAAAACTCCGTGGTATCAATACAACATAAGTATTGTATCGATACTACAAAGTTATCTTTCTGGATAGTTAATGTTGTATCGATACAACATAAGTACTATATCGATACTACAAAGTTATCTTTTTGGACAGTTAATGTTGTATCGATACAACTTTAAGGTGTATCGATACCAAGACCCTTAAGTCCAGTTTTGCTCCTGCTGCCCCACCTTCAATTGTTTTGACTCCCGATCACTTTTAAATCCTTTTGGACACCTTTTAAACTATCTCAATTCAATTGACTTTCTATGATTAATTGATGTTATCCATGCTCCGTTGGCCTCCTGTTAGTAAGGAATGAATAAGAGATTATTTAGTTAAAACCGTACCTTATCGATTGTTTAATTTACTTGGAAATGTTAGTGACATAAATGTGATATTGTTGGCATACCGCATGGAGTCTCTTGAATGAATGTGATCATAGGAGGGTCTATTCTTGCATATTGACTAGGAATGTAGTTGTGCGGGTCGGAAGTTGGTATATGGAGTCTCGTGATGCAAGGGGTGGTAATACGGAGACTCAAGTGGATCTCGTAACTCAAGGAATGGTAATACGATAGTCCGAGTTGTTGGGTTCACCGTAATGCAAGGAGTGGCAATACGGTAACCCTTGAAAGGTTGTGTTGTAACTCAAGGGGTGAAAATGCAGTCTGTGGGGATTAGTGAAGTGTGTCGTGTCGGGATTGTTAGGGATGTTTGTGTCCTATGAATTAAATGGCATAATGCGATGATACTACAACTTGGAATGATCATACTGAATGATTGACATACCCATAATTGGTTGCATTTCTTCGATTGAGCCGTATCTTCTTGTCTTCTTCCTTGCACCTATCATCATGTTTGCATATAAGATTGGTAAAGATTTTCCTACTGGGCTAGTATAGCTTAACCTAATCTTTCATTTCAGGGCAAAGTGCCGGTCAATAGATTGCATGCAATCGTGTGCTTGGATAGAAGGTTTTGGGAGCTAACTTCATTTTAGTTACTTAAATATCTTGTAATGGCTTTCTTTTGACAAAAATGGGTTTGTAACTAATTGTTCTAGAATTCCATTTGACTAAAAAGTTCGTAATATTTTAAACAAGTTTGTACTTGTATTTAAGTTGATTTGGGCCGTGGTGCCAAGGTTGTAATTATCTAAACTTGAAAACTTATTTGTAAAGTTATCAATGGGAAACTCTTTTTTGGGGACTAATCATGCTATGCGAGGATCTTTTATCTGAAAAGAAATTATTTATTTATGTTGAAAATCGAGGCCGTGACAGAGGTGGTGGTGTTGGTTGTAACGCATGAGGTGGTGGTGGAAGGATGACAATGACGGAGAGGAGTGTTGATGATGACAATGACAATGACAATGATCATGAGTGGTGGTGTGTAATCCTAATTTGTGGAGATATGTAGTGGTTGTGATGGTGGAATGTGATAGAAAGATGGTGGTCATGGTGTCTGGTGCTGGTGTGGTGGAGAGATGGGGGTGATCGTAGTGGAGGTGGTGGTGAAGAGATAGTGACTACATGTGGTGGAAATGAGGTGGTGATAGTGGCAGGTGGTGGTGGTGGTGGTTATAGCAGAGGCGATAGTGGTAAAAGGATGGTGACACGGGGAGTGGCTCTGATGATGATGGTGAGTCGTGGTGATAGCGGTGGTGGAGTTGTAGTGGTGGCAACGGTGGTGGTGGTGATGGAGGAGAGATAGGGTAACAATTGTGGCAGTGATAATGTATGGTGGTAGAAAAAAGGATTGGTTTGGAAGTATAGATAATTTCAAAGATCTCAATTAGTTACTCCAACTTGTGTGAAAAACGATCAACAAAAATACTAGTTTTTTATTTAAAAAAATTACATGACATTTTGCCGTGTACCAAAATTTTTGGTCAATGAAAGTAACTATTGGAAATGATGTTTACAGTAAATCTCATTTTGAGCAATACTACTAGTACAACTCTGGATGTAGTTATGTTCACGACCTAATACATATGAGTTTGCATGCATCAAACAATATATAGGACAAAGTTGTTTTGTGGTTGGCACCTTCCTACCCTTTTCCCACAAGATTTTTAGATTAGCTTTTATTTGCTTGTTGAGGGCTTGCCTCTAGCTTTGGCTGTCTCCTCTCTTGGGATGTCTCTAATTCGCTAATTCACTTTTAGGCTTATTACAAAATTCTACAATATAGTTATAACATTCTCACACATTAGCATTGGGGCCCAGGAACTCAGGGGTGCGTAAGGATATTCTTGGGCTCCGGTGCTGGCATGTAACGACTATGTTACTATATTATAGGATTTTGTTGTAAGTCTAACATTTCTTATTAGTTCATTATATTTCGTGTTTTCGAGTTAATTCAATTTCTAAGTTTCAAATGACGACCTCTAAAAATGCGGACTCCTCTTTCCCATCGAATTGATGATCCGAGCCGCTCAATATATTTAGAACGTGATTTTAAGAGTACTTGCGAGAAATCGGCAAAAAAATGATCGGAAAGGGCTTGATTTGACCAATTTTTTATTGAACCGTTCAATAAAAAACTATTTGGATGAAGTCTTTCCCAGTCATTGTTTTTGCTGATTTCTCGTGAGTACCCTTAAAATCACGTTCTGATCACATTGAGTGGCTCAGATCATTAAAATTCAATTCCGAAATAGGAGAAATGAGAAGATCAACATTATAACTAAAATGAGGACGTCCTCGTTTGAAACGGAGTGATTTCTTCATAAGAAAACTTACTTTTTTTTTTTTTGAAACTGTCAATTTCATTTCAAAACCGAAGGCAATACAGATTTCATCAAATGGTACAGGAAAGAACCAAAACTACCAAGACTTCGTGTAATAGCCCGAATTTTTTTTCTCCTATTATTAATTTTACTAATAGCGTGCCTTATTAATAAAAACAGAATTAATTTCTTAAATATTTTTTACATGCAATTGTATACAATGCATGCAATTTTTTTTCCTACACACTCATGCATGCATGCACACACTCTCTATCTCCCTCACCTCATTTTCTACTGCAGTCTCTCTCCTTCCCATAGCTCTCTCTCTCTCTCTCTCTCTCTCTCTCTCTCTCTCTCTCTCTCTCTCTCTCTCTCTCTCCAGCCATTACTCTCCCTAATCCTTTCCCTCCAAGAAAAATCAAGTTCATCCCCCCTTGCCCAAACCAAAAGTTTCCTTCACCATCAAGCAAAACCCGAATTTAATTCATTCCTATCCTCCTCATACTCTCTCTTTGACCTTAAACTCAATCCAAATTCGTCCATTCCAAATTCAAAGAATCCAACTTCCATTAATGTGATCCTATCCTTTCTATCCAAAATTTGCCTGTAAAAACTCCTTTCCATTGACCATGAACATATCACCATTCCCTCCACGCTCCTCTGAGTCAGAAATGAGAGAAAAACGTGGGCAATTCAAGCTTCAAGCCATGGAGTTCTAGAGAGAGAAAGTGAGAGAGAGAAAAGTGGGTTTTGTATCTACACCCAACCAAAACCTAATTCAACCGTTCCAATCACTTCCCTCAACCCCAAGAATCCCCAAACCTCATCCAATTCGGTCCCAAGGACCCCCGATTGCTGAAACCAAAGTTTTATTCTCCAAAAGTTCAAGATTCGTTTTTGATTCAATTCGATCCAATTCAAGGTATAATAATCCCATCCAACGTCTCCTCCGTGTATATTTATGCATTTTTAGGCCTTAGATAAGCCCATGCATCGAAACCAAAACAAAAGAACCAAAAAAAAAAGAATTCTAGACGTTACCTTGCGGCCGCGAGGTGCGGGTCGCAAGAACTAGACGCGAGGTCGCGGTAGACTGATCTGCCACAAGGTTGACCGGGTCAAACCTTGCGGCCATGACTCCTACACGCCAACTCCTCTCGGTTTTGGTTGGAATTGATTCGAAAACACTTTTCGACATCGCAAACACCATTTTTGACACCCGAGCTATTTTCTAGACCTTTCACACTTCAAAAATCATACCTTGTTAATATCATATTTTTTTTAGTCATTCATCTATTTATTAATTATTTATTCGATATCTTTCAAGATTTTACAAACGAAAAATTTTTGTGACCTTCCGAGCAATATTTTCAACACACAAAACTATTTTTCCTAGACTCCTCGCATCTCAAAGATGATATCTTGTTAATTTCACATTTTTTTATGTAATTATCTTTTTATTTATTTTTCTTACAAAGTTTCAAACTAAATTACCTTGCGACCTTATAAAATATGTTATTAATGCTCGAATAATTTTCTTAGACTCTTTTCGTTCCTAAGATGAAACGTTGTTAACCTCAACATATTTTAGTAATTAAATTATTTATTATCTATTTATTTGACTTCCATGAACTTTTCTTAATATCTTTATTTTAAAATGATTCCATTACGCTCTGGACCCACTTTTTGGTACCCAAAGTAGATATGTTGGACCTTTAGGACTCCTATTAAGGTCATGATAATTATTCTAATATTGTTACCTATTAAATGTATGTAATTAATTATTAATCACTCTAATTTCTTAAGAATAACTAATGCAAGTCTATTATTATTATTATTTTTGTATTATTAAAATTTTGTTTTACTAAATCAAGGTTTCTTGCTTCATTAATAACTCGTTGGTCATACAAGATGAAGGGCAACGGCCCTCTATAAAAGGTTACGTGATTTGCCTCATCCATTATTTATTGTAAATATTATCCTTGATTGCTTGTTTATTTTTCTAACCCTTGATTGATATGCTAGATTGGACCATAGAGACATGGGATGGTATTCGAATAGAATTCACCTAAACGATACTAGGTAATGGATGAATTGGAAAGTTTTATTTTTTAGTTGCCTGCAGGCGTGATTTTGAGATGTGATGAGTTGAAACTGGCAAAGTAAGCCCAGTGACGAATGTGATGATTTGAAACTGGCAAAGTAAGCCCAGCGATAATTGTGAAAATGGTGCATAAGATAGGCGAACCGTAGTTATGATTCAGGCATGATAAGCTTACCCTTTGTTGTAGTTATTGGGATGCACACTCGGTATATAATTTAGGTATATCTGCAAAAGCAAAAGGAAGTGATCTCATGGGACAGAGCATAGCTAGCGGTTGGGGAGGAAATATCTCGTGGATGAGATCTTAGATTTCACATAGGGTTAACGGATAGTAATAAACGAGTTTATGTGAAAAATCTCCGTTTTACTTTTTCGCTTCATTATTATATTATTTGCTTGCTCGTTGTAAAGTAAGAAGGATAGTGGGGTTGGATTATTCTACTGAGTGATTTATCACTCACGGATACGTCTGTATCTTGGTAAATCGATTACTTCGGTGATCAATTTGCCAGAAGGCGCATGATTCAATGATAGTGCAGTTCGACACGGAATGAATATCAGGAACGAAGATCGAGTATGCTTGGAATCCGTATCAAGCTTAGAGTCGGCTCTGAAGTTAATGTATCTTGAATTAGTAAATCTATCTTGAGATTGTATTAGCTAAACTTTTATTTTGAAAAATTATATTTATTTAGCAAAGATTTCTTAAGAAATTATTTTATTTTGCTTCCGAAAAATCGTGCAGTTACACTTTGACACAGGCACCCCATTCAAGTGGGACTGACAAAACGCCTGGATTAGGAACTAATGTCCAGGTAGTAGAGAATCCTAGCGGACCCCCAGCTCAAACCCGCAGAAAACATAAGCACAACTGAAATTTGAAAAAGCAACAACAACTAAGAAACAACAAAAGGAGAAATACAGCTCTCCTGCCGGAGCAAAACCAACTGTTGATTCACCCATGGCACCCAAAGATCTGCACGCTTCTCTGTCGGATTGACCCACTGAAGCTGAACACACCACAAACTTATTCCACCGCCGCACGCCGGCGGAACTGAGGAAGCCTCAGACCAACAGTGCTTCGAGGTGACCGAACCCTGGGAATTTTATTCACCCACCTCCTCTAACCTCCAGATTCGGGGAAAACCCGAACCCCTTATTATCAACCCACAACCTCCGCCCGCTAAACCCATAGCCCGCCAGCCACTGCTACCAGATCAAAGAACCAAGGAGGGAGTCGGAACAGACTGAGTACATAGGCTACTGGCCGGAGACTCATTTGCCGGAGCACAAGAAAACGGAGAGGGGTGGCGGCGGGGGAGAGCCGTGAGGGGGAGGAGGGGAGTAAGAAAACTTACTCAATCTCCTGCATTCGACAAATTATTTTATTCAGGCAGGGTCTGCAATTTTTGCGAATGGAAAAGAAATGCAATGTGCGAATTTGTTGAAAACAGAAAATCCCACCTTTTCAAATGATCGGGTTATAAGTCTAGCAAAAATATTTTACAAATTACATGGTGACTTTACATTTTCAGAGGTCATGTTCGAATTCAGATACCATTAGTTGATGTTAACTTGACTTCTTATTTTTTTTACTTGGTAGCCTACTCCTAAGAGGATGTGAAAGGTGTATCGCTAAGCGACATACGAGTGTGACAATTCCAAAGGCCATCGATCAACTACAATATAAAGCACTCGCACTTTAGGCAAGACTTGCCCTTTGAAACGTTACTTCATAGAACTATATTGATCTTTCCAAAAAAAAAAAAAAACAAAGAACATACATTGAACAAAGCTGAGACAATACATCATTAGATTGAACCACAAGGGTTTGGCCAAGTACGTATGGCAAAAATAGTGTTTGTTTACCATGAAGTCGCTTTGTTAAAATTCTTGTTGGTTTAATATGCTTAACCTTGGGGTCACTAATTGGTTTTGTTCAATCGTTAGCTTCATGACTTTGAAACAAGATGTATATAAGATGAACCGGACATCAAATTATAAAAAAATTAAAAATGAAATATATCATTCAACTGCATTCATGACCTAAAATGCATAAACATCTGGACAAACGCATTCATAATACTAATAATTGAACAAAACACCACATGTGAAAGAGGACAACATTGTGGAGGCAAAGAAAAAGAATTGGAACAAGTATTCAAACAAAATTTTTACTAATAGAATCTGCAAAAAAGAGTAAGAATAAAAGTTGGAAAAAACAAAAATAGAAAAGAAAAACATGAAAGGGCAAATCAAAAGCCATAATCCTTTTATATCAACATAAAGGATTGGTGCCGAATATGCCATGGAATAATGCACCAACTCAGAGTTGGTTTAACAAATGGAATCAAACTAGATAATTCCTATTAATGAAGGCTAGTGATATTACCACACCATTTTTTTGTTATTGTCACACTTATGCGAATGTATTTTTTGGTGCAAAAATACACTTACAAAGTGTGGTAATAACAAAAAAGGTGTGGCAATATCATTTCCCTTAATGAATGAGAATATAAGCTTTAAATACATGTAGAAAAGGACACCAAAAAAAAAAAAGAAGAAGAAGAAGAAGGGCAAGCGGTTCTTTGCACCCGAACGTATATCTTGGTTTGGGTTCGGACTCAGGCTCGGATTAGACTTTGTGCGGATAAGAACGACCCACTCTTCCCTCCTTCCCTCTCACAATACCCTCTCTTCCTCGCCGCCTCAACTTTCTCTCTCTAGACACCTACAAACTATTGGAAAAGTCTCCCTCTGAATGAAAGCTCACGAGGAAGAGGAAAAAGAAAAATAACACCAACTCTTTCAAACTGGCGATCGACAATCAAGAAACCGCCGTCCGTGAAATCAAGCCCAAGAATAGGCGTATCATGGTAGGCTTACTTTACTGTTTTATTTCACATTTCTTTTCTCCCCTCACTTTTCTCTGTTCTGGGTTTGAGTTTGTTCATCTGTTTTTCTTTTTTTTTTTCTTGTTGAAATGTTTATTTGCATTTTCTCAGATTCCTTGTTCTGGGTTTTGGCTTATTGATTGCTCTGTGATTTTTTGGTGAAGTTTTTTCTTGCATTTTCCATCAAGTTTTCTCATTTCCCCTCATAATCTCAGATTCTATTTTCTGGGTTTAAGCTTGTTCTTCTACCTTTTCGGGTGAACTGTTTAATTGCATTTTCTTAGATTCTGTGTTCTTGGTTTTTTTTTCTTATTGATTGCTCTGTGTTTTTTGGGTGAAGTGTGTTGTTCTATTTTAGATAATATCCCTCATTTTTTGACTTTTCTGAATGTATTCTGTTTTGGGTGTAGGGTGCTGGAGGACCTGATGAAGAAGACAACAGGTGGCCGCCATGGTTGAAGCCTCTGCTGCAAGAAAACTTCTTTGTTCAATGCAAATTACACGCAGATTCACACAAGAGCGAATGCAATATGTACTGCTTGGATTGTATGGACGGTGCTCTCTGTTCTCTCTGCCTCGCCTACCACAAGGACCACCGGGCCATTCAGGTTTGATAGTCCATTCCTCTGCTTTTTTTTTTTTTCTTCTACTTTTAGCGTCGGGGTTTGTACTTTTTTTTTCAAATGACAGCTTCTCTAATCAGTTTCTTTCCCCTTCTTGCAATGGAATCACAAAAATGCCTTTTTTCTTTCATCCTTTCTAGCAATTGGATCTCTGATGCCACTGTTGGCTCTCTTTTTCCCTAAGAAATCTCATTTTCCTCAAGACTTTGTTTAACTTTCTGTGACTTTGTTTTATTCTTTTGTTGGTCAATGCTCTTGTTCTGTTTCACATTGGTAATGCAAATGAAGTTCATTTTGAATTTGCTGTTTTTTTTAACAGATAAGGAGGTCATCATACCATGATGTGATTAGAGTTTCTGAGATTCACAAGTATTTGGACATTGGATCAGTTCAGACTTACGTTATCAACAGTGCAAAGGTCGTCTTCCTGAATGAACGGCCACAACCGAGGCCTGGCAAAGGCGTCACCAACACCTGCGACGTATGCGAGCGTAGCCTCCTCGATTCCTTCCGATTCTGCTCTCTGGGTTGCAAGGTACACAATGTCCTTAATCTCTGTTATTCTCGTTTTCTGTCGCAATTGTTTTCATCCAATTCTTCATTAATACTTTATTGAATTGGGTTTTTTGCCGAATAACCCTTACCTTTGTGACTTTCAATCAAATGGGTATCTTTTTTACGCAGTGAAGTCCACATTTCATAATACACCACATCATGAATTACAAAATGCAGTTATGAATACTAAATTGATTATGAATACTAGATTAATGAATTTGTTCAATAGGATCATCAATTCCTGACAAGGAATGCTATGGTAACTACATTTGGTGATCATATTTTGGATAACCGTATGTATAATGTGTTGCTAAGTCTAGGATGTGGTGCACTGTATCATTCTAACCAATTCATTGGTGGCACATTACATTGTATGCAGAACGCAGAAACACGGTTATTATTGATTTCATTGTGAGACAAGTTTTTGGGATGTTTTGTTCGATTTTGACTTGGTTTGGTGGTTAATCTCGGCTAATTGTTGGTTACAGATTGTGGGGATGTCCAAGAATTTCCAGGCAAAGAAGCATTTTCCGGAGCAGAAACATTTGACGGTGGCATCGGATTCTGAGGATTCACGCAGCAGTAGCAGCCATGGCAGGCAGAGGAAGAGCGACGCTAACAAGGTCCAGAGCTTCAGTCCGTCAACGCCACCCCCGACTTCCGTTAATTACAGAGTGGCCAAGAGAAGAAAGGGAATTCCACATAGAGCTCCTATGGGAGGACTCATAATAGAGTACTACTAGTCTACTAAACCTCACTTCTTTCTACTTAATTACTCGCAAACCCAATATGTACACATTAGTTTTCAGAATACTCCTCATCCCCAGAGGAAGAAAAAAAAAAAACAAACAAACGGTGTTTAAAGGGATTCCCAGCTCAACCTCTCCTCTATTGTATATAGATGCAGTGCCGCCAATAGGATGTGGTGAAAATAGAGTGGCAATAGTGAGAATAAAGCAATGCGAAATGCTGGAAGGGTGGAGGTGAAATAAGCTGGAGAATTATAGGGTGCTTTATTAGTAAAGTTTGCTTATACATGAGTTTTTTGTCACTTGGTTGTTTGTTTGGGTTGAAATGTAAATACTGTTTTTGTGATGCTGGTATAAATGTAGAACTTTGGAAATTGGAGGCGGTGTATGCATATATGGAGGAAGCATATATGCAAATCTAGCGGCAGTGGAATTTTCTATTTGTGGGGAGATTTCTGACGGACTCTTGTGTGTGTGTGTGTGTGTGTGTGTGTGTGTGTGGGGGGGGGGTGGTTGGGTGGGGGTGTTGGGTGTTTTGGTGGGGTCCACGGAGGCCGGCATCGTGGGAATACGTTAAAAACGTTTGTAGATATCTAGTCGAGGACGTGTCGGGTTATGATTGGGCGGTGGAAAGCAAGGTGTCTGGAGTCTTTGATTCTTGGAATCATCAATTAGATCAGCCGATCCCTCGGAATTAAAACTTAAAAATTAAAGGGGGTGTTTGGCCGGTGGATTTTCCTATTTTCTCATTCCCATTTCTGCATTATGGGTGTTTGGCACCTCATTCCCGGAATGGATTTTGGCAAAATAGATTTTCGGATTATGAATTTAGGAGCCAAAAATCAAAATCTGGGTTGGAGGAGTTTTTTGGATTCTCATTTTCGAATTATGAGATTGTATTACCAAAATACCCATAATACTCCCTTCATTTTACTAGATTTGCCCCTCCCTTACCAGATTTGTTTTTTTCGCATCATTTTTTTTTCATTCTGTTTTGTAGGCGTGGTTTGCATGTTTTTTTTTTTTTTGCTTCGGATTGTACTTTAATTTGTTTTGTAATATTTAAGTGTTTGTGTTTGTTTTATTGTTCTAAATTATATTTATGTTATGTGTTTGTAGTTAAATTAAATTGTTACTTGTAACATTGGTCTTATTATTTTAATTCTAAATTACCAAAAGCAAAAATACCGAATGTCTTCCTTAAATTTAAAAAAAGATAAAAAATTACAAATGAAAAATAAACCCAATAATACAATGTCCAAAGGCAAATAGGAAATCTGGAAAACAAAAACAAAAAAAAAAACAAAAACGAAATAGTACTTTACAATAATAAAAGAACTATTGAATAATAAAAGTAAAAAAATAAAAGAACAAAAAAACGGAACTGACACATGTTATAAGAAGACAAAGGGCAATATGGTAAAAATGCAACTCATAATTCATTCTCAACAATCATCTACCAAAAACTACTACAATTTCAAAATACATTCTGCACAAATCTCCCAAACACTCTACCATATCCAAAATACATTTTGGTCATAATCCAAAAAGCCAATAAGTCAAAAAGCTGAAAATAAAAAGCTAAAAAGTAGGTTCCCAAACACCCCCTTTGGAGTGGAGTAATTTGGTGGGCGATTTCTTGGTGGAGGGTTCATCTGGTACGTGTGCTGACTCCGCAACTCTGGTTTTAGTAGTACTTTCTGGAACTTGGACGACTTTGACGAGAAATTATTCGGTGCCCTTGGGGCAACACGTGGCGCTGCCCCAGCACATCCGAGCCGTCCATTTGGCCCTTGGACGGCTCGGATTTAGTGAGAGAAGCAGAGAGAAAAAGGGGAGAGAGAAAGGAGGAGAGAGAGTGTTTTAATCTCGTCCATTCGGTACCCGAACGGACGGCTCGGAGCGTGCCGAGGGGCACCACGTGTCCCTGCCCTTGGGGCAAGGAATAATTTCTCCGACTTTAACATTGATTGTTGCATCCATGTGTACGTGTCGCATTTGTATTGATGGGTTGACGCTGACAGAGCCCATTGATTTCGGACTTACGTGGGTTCTTTGCCCATACAGCATCTCCAGCCTAGTATTTTGGCAAGGAAAAAAAATGCAATTTTCCATTATGGGTAGCCACCTAAAACCCCATTCTCTCTCTTCCTCTCACACACACATACATGCACACAACCGAATTGGGTGGCTCGATGATAAACTGGAATCCACAAATCGTCTTCTCCCAAATTGAAAACCCACAAATCCTTTTTCTATGCAATCCTCTCCACCTAAAAACTAGATGAAAGCTCCGGCTTTGAAGTTGGTTCCGCCGATTTTGTAATTAAAGGTCCAACAAGATGAGTTCCACCCCAATGAAAGCACTTTGACAGTTTGGCTCTGAAGTTTTTTGTTTTTGGGGATAAATTAATCACTTTTATAAAGCAAACAACCTCAAACAAATGGAAAATACAATACAGACTTTAAAAGAGTGGTCAGCAGGGGATACCTTTAGAAAGAAGACCACCCAAAACTATGACCTAGACTTGCAAATGACAATAGGAAATCAAACTAGGATCTAAAAATCCTACAACATAAACCCCATACATCAATCAACAATCAGACTTCATCAGTACGACTAACCTCTCCGAGCAGAGACATGCTCTAACATCTGCAATGATGTGACACTACAACAAAATACACAATTCCCGACTAACTTTCCCGACTAAAAAATGTTTAGTCGGCAAATATAAGACAATCACCGACTAAATAATTTGTAGTCGGTAAAATATAAAACATTTGCCGACTAAATTATTTTGGTCGGCCAAAACATATATTTTACCGACTAAATTTAAATTTAGTCGTGAAATATGATTTTTCGAATTTAATAAAATAGAAAATTAATTCTTAATTTACAATTTTGCCGACTAAATGTACAATTAGTCGTAAAATATGATTTTTTGAATTTAATAAAATAGAAAATTAATTCGAACTTTACTATTTTGCCGACTAAATGTATATTTAGTCGTGAAATATCATTTTCTGAATTTAATAAAATAGAAAATTAATTCCTAATTTACAATTTTGCCGACTAAATGTACATTTAGTCGTGCAATATGATTTTTTGAATTTAATAAAATAGAAAATTAATTCGTACTTTACTATTTTGCCGACTAAATGTATATTTAGTCGTGAAATATCATTTTCTGAATTTAATAAAATAGAAAATTAATTCCTAATTTACAATTTTGCCGACTAAATGTATATTTAGTCGTGAAATATGATTTTTTGAATTTAATAAAATAGAAAATTAATTCATACTTTACTATTTTGCCGACTAAATGTATATTTAGTCGTGAAAGATTATTTTTTGAATTTAATAAAATAGAAAATTAATTCATAATTTACAATTTTGCCGACTAAATTTAAATTTAGTCGGGAAAAATCATTTTATTCAAATTTAATAAAATAAAAAACGAAATTACATTTTTTGACCAAATATATTTTAGGCGGGTGATATCATTTTATCCGAATTAAAAAATAAAATAAATTTCCCAACTAATAGATTTAGTCATGGAATATCAATTTTTTCCCCTTTTTAAAAATTTCAAAGAAAGGAAATATTTGTTCCAACGACATTGATCACGATGCAACCGTTCCGATCACTACCGCTCATTTTTTTTTCCTTCTTGATCATAAGATTCTCGTAAGATTTTGGCTCAATCAGGCCAAGGAAGCCCCTTTATCGGCACAAAAATTCTTCAATGTAAAGAATTTTGTCGTCCGATTAAGTGCTTACCCATATGCGGTTAACTTCATTCTTGGTATGAATGTTCAAATTCGTATTACGTCAAAGATAGATGATTTCGATCGTGAAAAAATATCTCAGACGGGGCTCGGTTAGTTCACTATAACACTTAAACGTCTCCGAACGCATTAAACGTCTTTCGATAATGTGGTCACCAATACCAAATGATCTCCGATTTTAGTGACAATGCTATAATAAGTAAGACGTGAAATCCTAACGGTTCAGATCAATCATTATAAAAAATGACTCAATAGTTACCTTAACTATATATATGTTTAATGTTTTTGATAGTTAACTAATTCTTATGTTGTACTTGTCATTATAGTAGCCACAAGATTGCGAGACATTCTTGACAATCAAGTTCGTTGATTTTCTTGCAATTGTTGAATTATTCATTCCAGTAAAATTGCGGCTCGATCAGATTTAGAATATCCCTTTATCGAGACGGAAATTCATTAGAAAAATATTATGTTGTACTTGTCATTATAGTAGCCACAAGATCGTGAGACATTCTTGACGATCAAGTTCGTTGATTTTCTTGCAATTGTTGAATTATTCATTCCAATAAATTTACAGCTCGATCAGATTTAGAATATCTCTTTATCGAGACGTGAATTCATTAGAAAAATAGCATTTTTTGTTCGATGAATTGTCTAACGGATGATTTAACTGATAATATTAGTAACAATGATCTAACTGATAATATTAGAGAAGATAAATGGTTCTGATCGCGCAAAAAAATCTCAAGTGGGGCTCGGATGGTGTGTTATAAGACTTTAATATTTTTGGACACAGTAAAAGCCCTTTTGACTCAAAGAATTATTGTAGACTAAATATTTAGTCGGCCAAGACAAAAAATCACCGACTAATTAGTATTTGGTCGGGAATGACAATTTTTTTGCGCCAATCCGAAATTTTCGTGGAAAAAAATGGCGGGGTTTGGGTAATTTCCGACTAATTAGTTAGTCGGCAAATTTTTTATAATACGAAACGACGCCGTTACACCATATCCAAACCCATCCGGTTATACACTTTCCCCATCTCCCTCACGCATCGTCTATCTGTCCATACCCTCCCAATCGACCCTCTGACCCTTGCTCCAGCCATGGTCGTCCTACCCCTCTCTCCAGCCGCTGTCTCCACCGTTCAGCACCGCTGCCGCTGCCGCTGCCACCCCCGACGAAAATCCCTCTCTCCTCTGACTGTGGTCTCAGATCCTCTTGCTCCTCTCAATCAAACCCCTGACGAAAACCCCTTTCCTCCGACATCTCCAGCCGTGGTCGAGCCGCTGTGTCTCTCTCACTCTCGCTCCTGCTAGGTACTCTCTCTCTCTCTCTCTCCCCCCGCCACAATCTGGGTTTTCAGTGCTCCAAATGAACAAATCGATTTGGGCTTTTAGTGCTCCAAACGAAAAAATCAATTTGGGTTTACTGGGTTGTCTCTGCACCTTTGTCTTTTGCGCATAAAGAAACACAAGGCCCCCTTCTCTCTCTCCTCATTCTGATCGAACTTTTTGAAATCGCACTCCCACAGTTGCAATCTCTCTCTTCAGTTTCTTGCAGGTGAGTTCATCCTCCATGGCCCCCTTCACTGCGATATTTTATTTCCCTTTTCTTTCAGAACTTCAAGATTTGTTAGATACATCTTTCTTCTCTTACGCCTTTCCTAAATTGTTATTTTTTAGTTTGTTAATTTTGTGGAACGATCTTGCAGTAAGTGGTGGGTGAAGTTTCATGATTCAAAACCCAAGTCATAAAGCAGGAAATTTAAGCTGTTGAGTTGTGATTTTACTCGTATTTTCTTGGGAACCAAACGGGTTTCTTCGGAAACTTTGAGTTTCGTGATAGTGGAAAGGCTAAAAGTATTGTTGTATTTTGTGTACATAGATTATATAGTCTGGGTTTATAGATCTTGTCTTCATGTGATGAAGGCCTCACCTTGGAGAGTTTAGTTTTATGTTATATGACCGTGCCTGCATTCTTGGTCTGCGTACTTGCAATTTCGGTGCCATTTCGACATTCTGGCTGCATTTGAGGTTGATACTAATGCTCAACTTGTCCCGAATATATGGTTCGATTGAAGTCCATTGAAATTGTTTGTATTATGCCCAATTGGATTTGTCTAGAATGGGTAGTACTTTCTTTACTTTTTAATTTTTTAGCTGTTCTTTTCCCCTTCCCTCCCTTCTCCTAGATTACTTTTCCTGTGGCACCCTGTACAATTTTTTAAACTTAAATGCACCGATCTCCAAACACAATCAACAAAAGCTAACGCGTGGGTTTCTGCAGAGGGATCGACCAGATTGATTTCCCTCATTTGATTTCCTCACAATAGTCAAAATGAAATATATTTATTTTATTTGAGAATTTCCATCTTGAGCGCTTATCCTAATTATTTGTGAGAACCTTATTCGAAGGTATTTTCTTGCCACAACAAAGTGAAAGGAAGAAGAAAAAAAATTGAAGAGTGAAGCCCTATTGTACGAGTGAAACTTGTAATTGAGAACCCCCCCTTTTTTTTTTCTCTCTCCACAAACTTGAACAAGGTCTGAAAATGAAGAGATGGGGCTTGGTTGCCAGTGTGGGTAAGCATATGCAAGCACATTTTGCAGCTCACTAAGTGTTCACGGGTTGCAAGACGTGCCCCATATTGTCAGCAGAATAATGTCCAGAAATGGTGCTTGTTTTACTTTGAAATGAATCTTATGACTCTCTTGGTACTTCCTTCCCTAATTTCTACTGACCTTTGTAAACAATATCTACTTAGTATTGACCTGTTGTTACCGATATCAAAGCTGCTGACTTGGTACACTTTTTTTCTCTACTTTCTTTAGCGTTGCTGTAAACTAGTGGAGTGCTAATAGACACACAAAGATAGATGAGTATTAGATACTTCTTAACAATTCCTAGGACCATACATTAGTTATCTACCTCTCTCTTACTTACTCAGCTTTCCCCCCTTCCCCCGTTTCTCTTTTTGTCCACACTCCTAGGTCAAGGATGAAGCACTTAAAATTCTTATTTGCCTTTTATTTTTCTGTTTTCTTTCTTGATTTCATTTGGTTCTCTTATGTTTTTCTGTTTGTGTAGGTAATTGGTGTTATCGATGTAAGTAGAAGCATAGAAAAGGGTTACATGACAATGGGGAAAGAAGGTTTCTGTGATGAGGTAATATATCCGTCTTATTGGTGCTTTTCTTTCACAAATTAAACCCTTGATTCTTTCGAATTGGTTATCCGGGTGCCTCCTCTTTTTTCTTGTGAGTTATGCAATAGAAAATCATAAACTTAGTTAGTTGCCATCGAATGTATCCACTGCTTTCTTTTTCAAACTTTCATATAAACAGTTCAGTAGTGGATAGACTTTGTTCTTGTCATATGAAGTTAAAGATTCATGCTACACTTAGTATTCTTGTTACTGCTGGTTTTCTTATTGCGTCTTCTCCTTCGTTTTCTTTTTCCACTTCTAACAAATCATTCCATCATCTTGAATTGTAGTTAGATGAGTTGAGGTAAATTTACGAGGAATTGCCAGAATTTCTGGAAGAGGTGCCTCTTGTTAGTTCCTTTTACATACGAAGTTTGGGGATGAAATGACATTGAAGTCCCACATCGGTATGCTTTCATAGAAGAAATGTTTTACAGGTGTAATCATTGGAACTTGCAAGACTTCCTATTGTGTCCGGAGAAAAGTTTCTTCCTTGCATTGTTTATATACATCAAGTCATCAAATAGGTTGGTCTCCTGCGTAAATAGAAAAGCACAAAATTTTGCATTTTAGAAGTGCATAAAAATCACCTCCACAGAGCTTACTTGTAATTTTTCTTTTTTTGCCATTCGAGACAGGACTTTTCATAATGTCTTTTTGTTTTCCTATTCTTTTCTTTTCTTTCTTGTCTCTAAATAATATATACCATTCAGGATTGCTATGTCAGGTATTGAGTGAAACAAGTTTTAGTCCACTTGATTGATGCTCTGGATATGGTTGCTTATATGTAGGATACTTTCTGTGCATTTTTGAACAAAAGCTTGATGAAACCACGCTAGAAACGCTTCCAGATTTTGAACTTGCAGTAAGTGGCTGATTACCTTAATTGGAATATGATGTTTTTCTATCGCACTTCAAAGACACGGGAGTTGGACAACCTTCTTGGGGATATATACCAAAAAATCCTAGGTCTGTAGTCTAATTCACTCTTCTGTTTAGAGATATTCCAGATGACAATTCCTCAGCTTCTTGGAGTTCCCAAATGAATTGGCATGCTAAGTGTTAATGAATTCCCAAATGGAGTTCCCAGTTGATGTGTCACAAGATCTAAGTGTTAATGAACTTAACGTACCCCAGTAGCTTAGTTGTGAGACTAATGGTTTGAAGATGCAAATTTATTTAACAAAATATGGCAAGGTCTTTAACTAAGATTCCTTTTGAAGGCATAGAGTGGGCAACTACCAGTATCTTAGATGTCAGGGTGACGGTTTGATGAATTTTTTTTTTTTTGTTACAAGAAAAAATGGCTATGCCTTTAACTTCCATTTCTTTTTGAAGACATGGAAAGGGCAATTACTAGGGACTTGGTATCACACATTATTCCATTCTCAGTACATCTTCTGAAGGCTGTGAATTTTGCAGCTGAACTTGATTGGTATTTTTTTTTATCTATCTTATTTCCATTGCCATTTCATGTTAAGTTTTTAAGTTTTCCGGCCTTGCTTTACTTTACTTATTCTCCCTATCTTTGTCTTTGTTGTCACTCAGCTTTTTATCACTTGCATTGGTTGCTCGCCAAAATAACTATGTGAAGCCGACTCTGACATTGGAAGAGTTGCTTGATATACGGAATGGAAGGTTAGGCTGTCTTGTACAAGCAAAATGTCTCATTGATTTTATCCGAATGTAATTGTATAATAGGTTATAGAAGAAATAGTGCACTGTGCATTCAAGAAAAGAATCCCAACAAGTGGTTTTATCCAGACATGTTTTACTGGAAATGACAGTACACTTTCATTCCCAACGATAAAAAGATTCATTATGAAGGTACATGTGGTTAAACATTTATTATTTAATGGGCTTTTGACTCATCCCAACAAAGCCTAATCTCGTTCTATTATACTAGTTATTCTCGTTAAACTAACAAAGTCACATGTCTTCAGGGAGGATAAATATCATTACTGGCCCCAATTATTCAGGAAAAAGTATCTACGTAAAACAGGTCAATAGTTACTATAGTCTTTTTTGGAACCAGCATGCTCTGCTTCCCTTCCTCCCTCCCTGCATCTCCCCGTGCTTTGAATTACACACATTTATCTGCAGAATGTTGTCACATTTCTGAATCGCAACTCTAAGAAATCCATACTATGGATGTGTACTGCCTACAGCGCTCAAGTGAAACTCAATTTGAGTTCATGTTGAAATCTGCTTTAAGTTTGCTCGAACAATATATCTGAAGACTAAGAACAGAGTTCTATTAGTGTTTCCTTTTTGTGACACTGTTGCAGACCAAGAACAGAGTTCTATTATCTGCAGAATGTTGTCACGAAATCCATACTATGGATGTGTATTGCCTACAGAGCTCAAGTGAAACTCAATTTTCAGAACCTTTCGTAGCCTTGACATGTTACATAATTAACTTTTTTTTTTTGGCAATTTTTTATAGGTAAGTAAGGAGATGGAGTTGCTTTTTGGCAGTTAACCAAGATGGAGTTGAAGACTTTTTGGTAGTTAAATAGAGCACTTGTTTTGAGTTCTTTTTTGTCATTGGACACGTCTTAATGACTAAAGCAGTAGCCTCGTTTACCTCTTTTAGTTTTGGACACGTGTCCTGACAACCACTCGATCTTACGTATATAGTGTGGGTCTCACGTGCATCGAATAGTTCTCAACGCATTTATGTCCGTAGCATTACTCTTTTCCTCTTTTTTTAAAGGAACTTTGCATCCTCGTTGACAGGGAATTTCCCACATTTTCTTGTCTTTTCCTCTTTTTTTAAAGGAACTTTGCATCCACAAAAACATGCTTTTTGCTGTATATTTTTCATTCTTAGGACAGGGCGCTCAGTATCAAGTTTGTTGGATAAAGCCCGTATTATGAGAACTTTGTGGTGTGATGCTGAGATCTCAAGGCATTCAGTATATTCAAGAAACATTCAATAGAAGTAAATTTAAATGAGTAGAATGACTCCGTGTAGTGTTTCAACTTTGAAACAAAGACCATAAAATGTTAAACAAAGACCATGAAACTACGCAACACGGGGAACTCCAGTAATCTAGTTTATGTATTGTGGCCGTAGGGGTTCACCAATAATCCTTTGTTGGTCTACAATGGTGTGTAGCGTTCTACACTTGTAGTGTGTGCTTATAGCTCTCTTGTAGTGTGTTTTTCCTGATATGCCAAAACCACCAGACAAATCTGTGTTTTTTGGCAAATTAAAAGATATCTCCCTTGTTGAGGCTAAACTCAATAACTCAAATGCATCCATTCCTTTGGTCGGGTCGGGATCACACCTATCAGTCATACTTACAGTTGCTCTCGACTTGAATTTGCAGTCCATTTTGTAAACCTTAATATGGATTTAATACGATATGGATTCTGCTTTTGTGTATACTGTTTGGAGGTTGGTTTGGTGAATGAGTCGACTTACCACTTCACTTTGAGCCATTTTTTTTTTCTATTCTGTATTTCTGAACCATCTACGGAACTAGCATTTTGGGTTTGGCATGTCTGCATTATGGATTCTGCATTCTACGTTATGGATTCTGCTTTGCTAGAGTCGTAGTATGATGTCTAAACATAACCACCGATCACAGCCATAGTTTTGTTGTTTGAACATGTGCTATGGAACCACTGCATTTGGCATTGATCACAGCCATGTAGTGCTGTACATGGCTGTTTTTTTTGGCCTTTCAAGTGTTGTACCTTGCTATTTTTTGTGTCTTTTCAAGTGCGTAACATGGCTGTTTTTTTGTTGGGAGTTATAGGAATGACCTCATAGCCACGTCTATAACTACTTCTTTAGTCTATGGAATTGGTACCTTATTGGCCCTTTGGTTTAATTAGCATTTAAAGGAACTTCAATGATCAATAGTATCTTGTTTTTCTATATAGCCCTTCGACAGTCATATTGTTTGATATTGTGGCAATGCTTTGAGAACAATGAAGAATGGGTAGTATTCTGTTTGTAGTCGTAGTAGTTGTAGTTGACGTGCATATGTATTTGGTCAAACACTTCCATTTGCCGTTCATGCTTTGAGTAATGGGATACGCTAGTTCATAAATACTAATGGTGGATTGTTCTTTTTTCTACAGATTGACGCTTTAATGGAGTATCCCGTAGTTCTACTTCTGGTTATTAACTATGAAGATCAAAGTTATTGTGGACGTGCTTGGATGTTTCAAGGTTATTCGTTTGTCGAAGTTGAACTTTTTAGTATTTTGTGGTCTAGGAGTTTGGATACATTTTGTTACCGATCTTAGATTTTTTTTTTAAATTTTCCCCTTGTTGTATAGTTAGTTGGGGACGTGTCGTTATTTTGTGCTCTAGGAATTCGGATACAAGTTGTTATCACCGTATTTGGTGGACACATCTATTTATGAAATTTTGCATTTGTTTCTTGGAATTTGGATTTTGTATTAATTGCATTAGGTTGGTAATTTTATGGATGTAATGATCGTTGGCTCAAATTTATAGGTTTTGTAGAATGGGACAAAAATTTGTAGGAAATTCTAGAATGAATTGCGGATAAAAAAAAAAAATTTTTGGAATGGTATTATACAATTACCGACTAAACTCTTTGTTGGTGAAAATAAGACATTCCCCGACTAAAGTCTTGGTCGGCAATAGATTTCACATTTCCCGACTAAACTTTAGTCGGCAATAGGCCACACATTCCCCGACTAAAGTCTTGGTCGGCAGTAGGTTTTATATTCCCAGACTAAAGTTTAGTCGGCAATATCCTACACATTCCCCGACTAAAGTCTTAGTCGGCAATAGATTTCACATTGCCCGACTAAAGTTTAGTCGGCAATAGGCCATACCTTAGCCGACTAAATAATTTTTAGTCGGCAAAACCCTTTGCCGACTCTCATTCCCCGACAAAGTTGCCGACTAATTTATTTAGTCGGGAAAACCATTTGCTGACTAAAAAGTGGACATTAGGCGACTAAAGCGTTAGTCGGGAATTGTGTTTTTTCTTGTAGTGTGAGAACCCAGATAAGGAGGAGGAAGAGTTTTACCATGGAACAATCTGTTATTTCTTTCACGCAAAATCTAATAGATCGAAGCTGCCATTGAGAGCTTGTAAACTTTGCAACGAATTGAGGCTCCATTTATCCGAAGAACAAACCCAGTCAACAACGAGCCCTCTACTAAAATGTTTGTAGCCACATATTGGTCAGGATATATTGAAGTTCGATTTGAAGCCTCCTAATATTATGTCAACAACGATAAAGTTTGTCAGAGAGCTAGGCTGAGATCCCACAAGTTAGGAATGTATCAAGTCCGAAAAGATTGTACTCTAATTTTGTTATCTAAAACACCAAAAAGCTCAAATGTCCTAAAAGTTTCATTAACTCCATCTTTATTTGCAAAACATGATACAGTAGTTTAACAAATAGAACACGGAACACCGTTTCCATTTGGAAAATTTGGCATAATGGTCATGTCCCGTGCATGCTCAAATCCAACAAATCTATGGACAATTTAACCTCCAATTTGCAGGAGCTGGAGCTTCCTTCCATTTGTGTGAATGTGGAAACTATTTGATAAGTGCCAAAATACACATATTTTGGCCCTCCAAACTACATTTATTAGTCATTTATTCTTGTTTCTTTATAATTATTTTGTTCGTTTTCTGTTTATAGGTTGCTCAAGCTCGGTTTCCAATAACTTGGATTAAAAGAAGAATTTATAAAAGTTTCGGGTCAAATTGCAAAGTCCTTCGAAGTTGAATGGCTAATGTCTTATTATGTGAAGTCCAAGGGCCTTTATGTGATTATTGCATTAAAACCCTATGACTATATAGAGAATGCAACACTACTTCGGCAGCAGCTTTTTGCCGTGGGGAAAAGACAAAAACGAAAAAGAAAGCAGTAGCTTTTGGCCGTGCGACGAAGGCAGTGGACGGCAAGGAAGTTGTTGCTGTTCGCTGATCGTGGATTCAAGATGCTGTTCTACATGGAGATCAACCCAACGTCTCTTGATTCCTCCATTCTTATGGGCAACTAATCCTCTTTCTTAGGGTGTAGATGAAACCCTAACCAAGTAACTATATTTTTATGTTGATTTTGGATTTCGATTGCCGAAACGATGGTTGTATAACATTGAGACTTGTTCTGTGATTCGAACTTATTTTTCCAATCTAGTTATATGTATTTGTTTTATGTGATTGCAATTACATAGTTATGCAACGATATTCTTTGTGCATGAAATTGAGAATTAGAATAATTTATGCCTAGGAAAGACGAATCGTGCCTAGATTAATTAGTTATAGAATCGAAGACGATTCGTGCTAACCGAAGATAGATTATGTCCGGTTTTCAATCACATGCAATTTTCTTGGCGATATCACTAGAACTTGTAGTTTTTAGTGAATCAATATCGTTTGGGTAGTCGGTTTCTTAAATTAACATAATCGCGTGGTTACGAAGTTAGGGTGGATTCGAAACCCTAAGACATTTTCCATATTTGAACTCAACTTCTCTCTTGCTTTTAATTACTTAGATAATTTTAGTTAATCAAAATCCAATCGCTATTTCTTGAATTGAATTAGGAATTAATTTTAGAAATACAACAACTTAGCCTTTTGATCTCCGTGGTACGATACCTGAACTTAAACCACTATTCTATTTGAATTAAGGTTTTCACTCAGTTTTAATTATTGATTTTTGGTGTGAAAAACGACCTACCACTATTTTTATTGGAAGAGTCGTTTTACTTGAAAAAGAATTGCAATTCAAGGTTGTTACTATAAGCATTTCTTAGTGGGATGAAGCCAAATCAGAATAGTCCTCTGTGGGTGATTATCTTTGGAGGCAAATCGCCATTCATGGATTTGAGGACACCCGATTATTGTCCTTTCATGCAAAAAGGGAAAATAATTAGACATTTGGATCGAATGAGTTTCTGATAATTTCATGGGTTTCTAATGGAAAGAGCCTAAGCAATAGTATCACTTTAAATTTGTAACGCCCCCATTTTTGGATACGTTAAATAAATATTTTTATTGATTAACAAGTAGAGTCTGACTCATTATCATATCACAATTCCCACAGAGTTCAATATTTACACAAATGAGGGGTTCTAGGGTTCCTAACTACAGATCTGCCTACTCCTCCATCCTAGCCAGCTCCTCATCTTCATAAGCCTCCAAGGTGTACAGCTCACCTTGATCATCTACAAAGTCTGACACATTATACCAACGTCCCCACCGATATAATATGTCAGGGTTACAACAGTAACACCATGAGCTATGAAAACTCAGCAGAGTAATCCCATACCCGCTAACCCGTAAATTACCAATATCAGAGTAAAAGAGCAGCATACCAGCTCTGGCACAAGTAGCGGAATTTAAATAACACATACATGTTTAACAAGGCATTAATAATGACACATCCACGTTCACTATTCTATCATTGGTGTCGGTGAGATCTGAGTTTCTCCTACGCGACTCGTCGTAGACCGTGTCACCATATTCATCAACATTTTCGAAATCGTTTTCACTTCCAAATCAACATTTCGAAAATCACCTTTTAACACACCCAACCTCGGTTCCGCCGTTCTGGTCTCCCGAATATCCTCACAATGGTTCCACTGCACTGGGTTCCCATTGGCACACACTAGCATTGGCTCCTCTCCGCGGATAACAAAGCCATACCTCACCATGATTCCGCTGCTCTGAGTTCTCATGGGAACGCACACAACCTCACAATAGTTCCGCTGCTCCGGTTTCCCATTGGCACACACACACATATACCACTCTCATTGGTATATGTAGTTTCAAAAATATTTTAATCACTCGCACACACACACGCACACACAATGGGTAAGTTCGGCCACATTGCGATTTTCCAAAATACACATTGTCATTAACACACCCTAGGTGTCATGTTTCTATTTTCCTTGATTTCTGTGTCTCGTTTTCATGCAAAGACTCCGCGGTAGGACTTCCTATGCAAGTATAAATCATTCATGGTAATCTTGAAACAAACTAACAAGATCATCCAACTCTTTATTACTTATCATGCTCAACTAATCACTTAAAGCATAACGCCACATGTACGGACGCCTTTGGAGTGGTAATCACTTATGCTTTCACATACTACCACAAGTACTGCAAGCAACATGTAAACAAGTTCATGACTATCTTAAAGATCAAAATACGAATACTTCTAATTAAGTTAGTACTTATCGAAAACCGTTCTTTCTTTCTTTGTAAGAAGTTCAAACTAACATATGTTTATTGAATTAAAGGTTATCTATTCAACATATTAATACCACCATTAGCAAAATAAGATTACTCACTATCATGCATCCCAAACTTCATAAGCAATAAACTAACTTCTACTTGTACTTAAAGAAGGTAAGTAGAGATATTCTACATGATCATACAATACACACTTCAATTTATACTTAGAGTTAATGGATGGGGAGAATTTACCGTTCTTCTTGGCGGTAGTGACGACTATGGAGTAAAGAAGGTACGTCGGCTATCGAACGGAGTAACTTTCTACGGTAAGCTTCCGGTAGCTTCGAAAGAGAAAGGTTTCTTTCGAAACTAGATCTTGACTATTACTACTAGAACTTTTGGATCGTAAGGGTGGTTGAGTGGTGGTTTAATGACGGCTTAGGATGAGTTTCTTGAAGAACACAAGAAGAACTCAAGAACAAGGGAAGAATAAGCAAGAACAAGGCAAGAACACTAGATTTCTAGAGAGAGAAGTTGAAGGATGAAGGTGTGAGTTGAATGGGGTGCTATTTATAGCAAAACTCTTGCCTCCTCCTCTCCCCTCTTGGTCAGCCCCCCTCTCCCTCTTTATCCCATGGATTTTGCTCTATTGACTTGTCATTTCATGCCTAAAAGCATGCCATAATTTGTCATGTCCAACTCTTTAGACTTAAGGCTAATGAACTAGATTATCTGAAGGGTTTTTAGTCTAGTCTTATCCTAGGAAAGGTTGCTTGCAAGAAATAACAAAAAATAAGGCTAGATTTATGCTTAAAGTTGACTAAAATGGGTTGTCAAGTCATAAATTGGCTTGAGGGCTAAAGGGTGACTTCGAGTCCACAACACTCAAGCACACACCCCACTCTCTCCCCCCCTCACTCTCGGCCTCTCCCTCTCTCTCTCTCCTCTCGGCCTTTCTCTCTCTCTCTCTCTCTCCTCACGGCTCTCTCTCTCTCTCACTTGTACTATATATACTTACATATATATATATATATATACACACACACTCCCCATCAGGTGAGGTCGACCGCACCTGGAGAAAAATGCGGACCAAAATCCAATGGCTGGGATTAGAAGAAGCAACTTCAGGCTCAACGGCTGTGATTTGATGTTCGGCTCAAACAAAAACACTCCCTTTTCTCATTTCCCCTGTACGCCCCCTTCTCATTTCAAACAAACGAAGATAGAGAGAGAGAGACGCAGCAACCGATCGACGACGAACAGCAACCCGCAAGAGAGAAGAGAGAGAGAATAACAACGAGGAAAGGGGAACGTTGGAACGATGAAGGCAGGTGGAGATCGACAAGGACCGACCACCAACCAAAACGGATCCTTCTCTCGCGCGCGTTCCAGATCGTGATTTCGTTCGTTCCAGATCCACGATTTCGTTTGTTCCACGAAATGAAGAAATCGACGAAGAAGAAGAAGATTGAAGCCCACTAACAAGGTATCTCTCTTTCTCGAGATCTGTATCTCTCTCTCTCTCTCTCTCTCTCTCTCGTTAGGGTTTGTTCTGTATCTGTAAAAAGAGTTTCTCTCTCTCTCGTTAGGGTTTGTTTCTGTAAAAAAAGGGTTTTTTCGAGTTAGGGTTTGAAATTGAAAACAAATCTGTGTATTTTTTTTCCGATTGTGGCTTCGTTTCACCAGAAAATGGCACATAAATTAGTTCGAGTTAGACAAAATGTATAGTTAGGGTTTCTTCGAGTTAGGACTTGTTCTGTATCTGTAAAAAAAAAAAAGGCTTTTTTTTTTTGAGTTAGTGAATAATGCAGTCCAAAAGTCCAAAGTCCGAAATTTTTGAAATATGTAATCTCTGGTTCGATGAACATAGAAACTAGGGTTATGATCTCTCTTCGAATCTTGTTTTGTTCGAGTTAGGGCTAAGACCATTCCGGATCTGTAATTGATTACCTAAACATTCTCTAAATTATATTGTTAGTGCCCAGAATGTTAGCTTGGTTGATTCCAATAGTTCAAGAAAAGAGGGTGCATAAGTAGCATTCTTTTACTCACTGTTTGTATTTATGGATTCCAATAATTCAAGAAAAGAGGGTGCATAAGTAGCATTCTTTTACTCACTGTTTGTATTTGTGGTTGAAGTTAGTTTCTATCTTTGGCAGATACATAAGTAGCATTCTTTTACATTTGAGATGAGAGAAAATGGAAACTGTGAACCATCTGTTTGTGGAAATCTCAGTTGATTCTTAAACAAACATGTTAGCAACTCTAGGAAGTAATAGGTTTCCCAAGATTCCCCAACATAGTAGTAAACATGTTTGTCATTTGATGGTGAACAATTTTTCAGGGAACATGGGTCCTGCACCATTTTGTGAATTATTTCTAGCGGTTTGTGGAAGGTCCATTCTGTTTGGGTGCAATGATTTAATTTGGGAGCTTTAGTGACAATGCATCTTTTTGGTAATTTAAGGTGGAAACTCTAAGCCACGAAACAGAATGCACAACGGGAAGCTCTCAAAATGTCTTCAAGCACGACGGGAAGCTCTTCTAATGGCCATGGCAGCTATAATGAAGTCTTAAGATGCGGATCATAATAGCTCTTCCTCGGTGTTGTATTATTTTTGTTGATTTGGCAAGTTCAAGCAGACCTTTTTCAAACTATGCAAGCAGACTTGGTTCTGCAAACAGTGCACAGGGGAAGTGAAAATCAGCTATGGTTCTGCAAACAGTTTTTTTTTTTTTGTGTAAAGCTGAAGTGGTCCAAATGTTAATGTAGTAATCTGTGTTCTTAATGCTACTATTTGGAAAACATTTGGTGAAAATTTAAGACATATTTGGTAGTTGGAATTTGTTCACTAGAAGTGAATTGCACATTTTGGCAGTTTGTAATGGCAGTTGGACTATGTAATGGCATGACAATGGGTTCTTGTTAATGATAGTAATGGTTAATGACAGATTATGCATGTGTTCAATGGTTGGTAATGGCCTCTTTTTCTGATTTGCATGCGTTCTTTTTGGTTGATGATGGAACAGATTCTATTGACGTTGGCTTTTGATTTATTTGCCACTTTGTTTTCTGTTTTGCTTTGTTTTGTTAGTGGAAGCTGTTGGCTTTTGATTTATTTGCCACTTTGTTTTCTGTTTTGCTTTGTTTTGTTAGTGGAAGCTGTGCACGTAGCAAAACTCAACGAGACTTGAGCACATAGCTGTGCACGTAGGATCAAAAAAGGAAGAAGCTGCGCACGTAGCAAAACTCAACGAGAAAAATGTTGCAAAACCCAGATGTACGAGAAAACAACGGTATAATCAAATATAAAATCAGCTCATCCTTTTCCCTCAAACTAAAAATATAGGCCAAACACAAGTATTAATTACAATCAATCAGTGTCCATTGTTCCAAAACTGAAAAAAAAAAGGCAACCATTGTTCCAAAACTTTAAAAGAAAAGGCAACCATTGTTCGAAAACTGAAAACAAAAGCAACCATTCTCCAAATTATGTTACAGTCAAAAACCATTCTCAAATTACAGTCAAAACAAAATAAGTTACATTGATCAAGTATTAGTCAAACATCTTCTCACGAGTCGTTGAAACATTACAAACATCCCAAACATAATTGAAGCATTACAAACATTCCAAACATAGGTACTTTCCAGATTGTACTCCACAAACATCTCCAAGCGTTATCTTTGACATCTCATCCCCATCTCCTAGGGATGATTTCGGTTCGATTCGGTCGGTTTTTTGGTACTTTTTGAACCGAACCGATTAAATCGGTTTACAAATATTAAGAACCGACTGCCAATTTTTTTTTTTATGAAAACCGTTCGGTTCGGTTTGTTTTGATTCGGTTCGGTTCGGTCGGTTTGGTCGGTTTTTACTTAACTGGGCCAAAAACATATTATGGGCCCAAGCAAAAACCTTTGTCCAAAAAAGCCCAAAAAATAAATTATGCTCTACACAATACAAAGGCCCAAACTTCAGTCATAAACCACATAATATTAGGACTCTAAAGCCCATTGTCACATTAGACCATTACATAAATAAATAAAAAAAGGAAGCACAAATTCAGAAATTAGAGATCACCACCAGTACATATCTTTGTTCCACCATTAGTACATTCCCATTTGAATCAAAATACTCCAATACAGAGCCCAACAAAAGAACTAAAAATGCCACCAAGTCCTCTCTGGAACCTAACAGGAACAACTAGAACATTCCAGCAGCACCAGTGCACCACATCAATGGGTACACGTTAAAAATTTATGATACAAAAACCAAATTTCGCATACAAAACAAAGGGATGGTAAATAAACCTATTGGAGAGAGTGTATTGACAAACCTTTCGAGTATTTTGAATTTCGAACTTGGTATCTTTGATCTATTCTTCGTACGAGGAGAGAAACGGACGATCTGTTCTCCTTCGTGAGAGAGAGAGAGAGAGAGAGAGAGAGATCAGGCCATGGCTGGATGAGCGGATGGCTGTGTCGAGTTGAGAGAGAGAGAGAGAGAGAGAGAGAGTGAGAGTTAGGGTTTCATCTTTAGCGTGGAGTAGGTAGTGAGAGGTCGGCGATGGGAAAAAAGTGGAGTACCAGATGTATAAGGGATTTTAGGGTCTATATATATGATACATCCAACGGCTAGGATTAAAAGTATAAATCCTTTAGTATTATCGGTTCAGTTGATTTTTCAAAAAAACCGAAACCGAACCGACGGAGCACCATCGGAGCAGCCACCTTTCCTGTTTTGTAGCTGCTGTAGCTGCTGCTCTGTTCTGGGCTGTTTTAGCTGTCATTTATTCCTGTCTTGTAGGATTTAGCAACTCTTATAGCTACTCTTTTACTGCTGTCAAGCAATGGTTCTTGTCAACCAATGGTTGCTACTATTCTGTTCGGCTACTACTGTTCTGTACAGTTATGTTATGTTGTTGCTTTGTAGTATATGCCTAACCAACTGGGGATGTCGTTGGGATCTCCCTTCGCAGAGGGGGACGTCCTCTGCATGATGATTGCTGCTGTTCTGTTTAGTTGAGGTGTGGTTAACACGCCATAGAAGCTGATGTTCTGCTATTGTGCTCTTTTGCTACTACCATGTTGCTGCCATGCCTTACTGCTATGGTCTGCTGATGCTGTTATGATGGCTGTCCAGCTTATGGGACTGCCCAGGTTCAGTTTTATGGTTGCTGTTTTCTGCTATGGTTGCTGTTTTGGCTACTTTGCTATCACAAATGTAAAGTTTAGTAGTGGAGCAACCCAATCTTCTCCATTTTGTTATATCCATGTTCCGCTCAAACTAGTGTTGACAATTGGTTGCAAGGAATGTTTAAGCTTTTCTAGGGGCTGTCCAAGGCTGGTCAATCTGCTAGATCAATCTGGTCAATCTTCTAGACCAACTGGTCAATCAATCTGCTGCGGCTGCTGATGTGCTCCCTGTTATGGCAGTCCGGATTCTGCTATGTCCTCCAAGTGATGGCTGTTCTACGGCTTCATTATTAGATGATTTGTTGGTGCCATTATGGCATTGTTTTCCCTCCCTCTTTCTAGATGGACTGGAAACAATGCATATCTTTTAGTCCATGTAGCCTCTTGGCATAAGATTTTTTCTTTAATTTTATTTTTTCCTCTTTTTCCTCCTGGGGTATGCCCCTTGTAGGCTGTATATTCGGTTAGCCTCTTTTTCAATTTCAAGCTGATTTACCCAAAAAAAAAAAAAAAAAGAAACCGAACCGACTCATTCGGTTTTCAAAAACTTAAAACCGAACTGAACAGAGGTAAAAATAAAACCGACCGAATTAGGGAAAAAGTTTTCGGTTCGGTCGGTCGGTTCGGTTTTCCGGTTAAAATGATCATCCCTACCATCTCCGGACGTCACCATCTTCTCACGAGTTGTTTCCCCATCCTAAAACATGAATAGGAAATAATATAAATGGAAGAAACAAAGGCATTTGAAAATGGCCCTGGTAATCTGGTTGTCCTGTTAACCGTAATTTCAAAAAACAAATCCCCAAGTCATATAACAAAAGACTTTGACAACAATAATCCAAATCCAGAGAGTTTTCATCTTTGGTGAACTTTTCAAATTTCTTGGTCATAGTTGTGTTCCAGAATTTTATGTGCACAGTCTTAGTCACGCCTTGGTACTTTGGTATATTTCTAACAGTGGTATATTTCTAACAGGGGAATTTAAAGAACGGCCACTCTTCTGGTGCACTATAATAAGAGGTCACAGAGAGAGAGAGAGAAATTGACCTTGGTGCGTCGTCGTCTATGTTACACGGATCCACGTTTTGGGCGAAGTACCCGTGTCGACACGACACGACACGGGTACGGGTACTCATGCCGGATTCGTGGGAAATAATCGGACACGTTCAAAGATTATGGTGATAGTGAAGACTGAAGAGTGAGAGATTTGGAGGTAGAGTGAGAGAGAGAGAGAGCAGAAAGAAAGACGAGAGAGGGAGAGAGATGCGAGAGAGAGACGAGAGAGAGAGAGTAGAAAGACAGAGACGAAAGAGGGAGAGAGATGCGAGAGAGACATACCGGCAGGCGACCGGCAGGCGACCGGCGACGGCGGCTGGCGACCGGCGACGATCGGCGTGAAGCAAGCAAACTCCAAGGCGACGATCGGCGAAGGTCTCATCAGATCTGGAAATGTTATACAGTACTGTATATAGCAGTATATATATGTGTGCAGCTATGGTAAATTACATAAGAAGTCCTTTTAGTATATGTTAATACCATAATATACACTAAAAGTATAAAAAATATCAAAAAAATACCAAAAAAAAGAGAGGCCAAACTCCTTTCTTTAGTATTGTATAAAGAAAAGGATATTTTTATGAGATAATTTTACATATACTTATATATATTTTCTATATATAAATATTTAATCAGCGGATCCCCGCACCCGTATATATATTTTGAGGTGTCCGACCCTTAGATATGTACCCGCACCCAATTCGCGTACCAGTGTCCGTGTAACATAGGTCGTCGTCGTCATATTGTACCCACGTTCGATTTGTTCTTTGTTCTTCGTTCTTCAGAAAAATAAAATAAATCAGAAAAAAAAAAGAATTTCAAAAGAAATTCAGATTTTGGAAAAAATTAAATCAGATTTTCGGATGCAAGGGGAAAGGGGTGTTCTTCTTCTTGTCAAAATAAAAAATAAAAAAAACACCCAGATTTTCGGAAAAAAAAAACCTAAAAAAATCCATTTCAGTCGAAATTAGGAAAGAGAGAGAGAGAGAGAGAGAGAGAGAGAGAGAAGGAGATACCTGGGTTAGGGCTTCGTCGTTCGTCGTCTTCGTCTTCGATCGGAACCCGATTTTCAAAAATCCGAAAAAACCCAAAAAAACTCCATCAGTTGAAATTAGGAAAGAGAGATCGAGAGAGAGAGAGAGAGAGAGAGAGAGAAAGAGAGGAGGAGATACTTGGGTTAGGGCTTCGTCGTCTTCTTCGTCTTCGATTCTTAGCTGCTGCTGCTTCTCTCTCTCTCTCTCTCTTCGTTTCTTTTGGAAGCGTACAGTGGAAGGGTGGAAAGGGTCTTTTGTTTGGTCCAGAAAGTGAGTTGGCCAGATCAAATCACAGCCGTTGGATTTTTGGTCCGCATTTTATCCCAGGTGCGGTCGACCTTACCTGATGGGGAGTGTATATATACTAGAAATTGCCCGTGCCTGAAGGCGCGGCGCGACATAATGGCGAGTTTGTAACTATCCAGAATTACGATTGGGCTGGAGACAAAGACAGAAAAAAACAGAGTAAAAAAACCGACACGCCGCCTTAGATATGAACATCAAGAAAAAGAAACTAAAAACATAATCAGGGACACGACCCTACTGACTAAAAACAGAAAAAATAGAAACTAAAAACCTTTCCTATCACTTCCAATTCACCTCATGTTCGCATAGAAACTAAAAACAGTCTATAAAAAATAGATAGGAACTATAGCCGAAGAGCTTTGGAAATAATGTTATAGTGATATGTAACTCGTATTTCTCGAAGACTTTACTCCAACACCAGCTTTTAAAATTTATAATTCGCATTGTCGTGTCCCCGGCTCGTCCCACCATTAATCATATTAAAATCTAATGGACACGTACATGTTCCCGGTGTGTTTAGTGTATTTGGAGTGTCCAAAACGGATATGGCAATCTCTAAGAGTGTTGGTGACTCACCTTACCAAATTAGGTTAAGTATTTCAAGAAAATCTCATAACTTCCCACAACCTATTCCACTAAGCTTTACCCGACAGCTATATAGTACTTGGTTTTAAGCAATGTGGTTGTTATATGAATATCCCTTTGCAATGGAGCATCAATTCTCTAGAGTTAAAGCATGTGTTCTATGAATTGCCCGTGCCCAAAATAGATGAGCCTGAAAATACGTAATCTTTTTCCATCTCTCTGTGTGCATAGTTATGAGCTTAACATATGATCCCCTAGCTTCCCCTTCCCTCTCTTAAAATCCGTAACAGTTTTTCTCTCCCCAACAAAATGCATAAGACTTGATAAAACGAAAAACACCATCCATCCAACATTTAAAGATGCACACCAGCCAGTGCTCTGCATTAACTAAATCAGGCTTAAGATCTAAACACACCGGTCAATGGTTTGCATGTAACAACATAAGAGCAAATCTAAGTACACCAGCCAGTGCTTTGCATTTAACAACATAAGTACATCTAAGTACACCAGCCAAATGCCTAATAAGGTAGTTTAATACTTACGGATCGGAAGCCTCGCAGTTCACGTACTTGAGTTGTATTTCTGTACAAATGTAAAATTAAATAGAAAACTAATAAGCATAAGTAAAGTCAATACTTCCAATTCAAATAAAAACACTAAAAAATGCAGAAAATAGAATGTTGATTCTCCATTTAAAATGACCACAGTGTTGGATTTCTATGAAGGAGAAGTAACCATAAGAAGGGAAACTAAACAAAGGAAGCACCAACACTCAAAGACGTAACTATATCCGTATCTGTGTCTGACACATTGGGGACACCATGTGGTGTGTCAATAAATCAATATAACAAAAGTCCTCAATAAATCAATGTAAAGTAAAATGTGTTTACTTTACCAAGTCAAAAGTCTTCAACATGCCTCTAAAAAAGTCCTCAAATGCTTCTCGCTACGGCTATCCAAAATACGCCTCAATATGCCTCTCAAAAGTCTTGATCTAATGCCTCCATATAGGAGAATGCATGACAACCTAAGCATATTGATCAATGAACTAAGAATCCCCAAAGCAGCCATGGTTTTGAAATCGCATTATACTATGTTGTTACTCCTATGAGAAATATAGTAGTAAAGTTCGTAAAAAGTAAAATCATTACCGAAAGAGTGAAGCGAATTGTTCTCTTGCGATATCTCCTTCAATAGAAAAGAAACCCTAAAACTTCGACGGGAGATTAGTTAGCGATGGTCGAACAGACTGAGCACAGGCAGTAAAAAAATACAGCCCATTTAGACTGCATTGCGCTGTAATACAACCCAAAACACAACAGGGGAAAATAATAAAGCATCACAATCGACTAAGCAAAAACCATTTTATGCATGATCAAGAGACATAAAAGACGAACAGAGAAATGATATGAATAAGTAAATGTGGAAAAGAAGCCCAAAAATATTACGTGAAGTTGGCAAAGATCGGAACATCAGCATCTCATCATCCCCGCTAAACGCGGATGCCTCATTTAATTCTCATGTATAAAAAAAAAAAAAACCCAATGATATTCATATGCAGAGAGAAATAAAGTCTCCTGTAATCCTGCTCAAGTCTCCTTTCATGTAATAAATACAATTTCTTCATCGTGTGCGCGCGAAGGAAAAATGGAGGTAGGAATAGATGGAAAAAATGAGTAACTTGTAACATATTTTGCAACCTATAACTGAATTCCATTGCTAATGTTAAAAAACGTGTTAATTTATAGTGAATAAACATGCCCACTGATGTCCATAAGGATATTAGTATGTTGGAATAGAAATACCAAGCACGAAGTGAAACTCATCCATGAGGATATTATATCAGACATCTAATGTGCATATAATGATACAGCACAAAAGAAAATTTTCCATACACCCAATTCATACATCCAATTAATTCCAAATCCCAAAATCTGTAAAACGAACTCAACATTCAATGTTGAAGTTTGGGCAGTGTAGGTATGGTGGTGTCCGTAAAAGAATAGGAGAAGAAGTAGATATGGAGGAAAAGAGGAGAGAGAAGAGTGTTCTGCTAGTCCTTCCTTGACCTTGCTCCCATGCCAGACGATAGAGAAGGGGAAATGGACCAGATGCACTCAAAGTTTAAAAAAACTGAAGTAATGATTGATTGTATATGAAAGTCAATGTGGCACTCGATTTTCCATGGTGTCAATCTATACTTTTGAGTAATAAGGCCAATGGTAAAAGAAACCAAAGCAAACTACCAAAAATTAAAAGTAAACTTCACATCTAAAACCTCTCAAACAAATGAACCAACTGACTTACCTATTCAATGGTGTCCACACCATTTCTTTCTCCATTTCCTAAAGCGTGAGGATTCCAATTCCCATTGTCCTTGCTAAGAGAAGAAAACAGTTTGCACAAACTGGTTAGAATAACGTAACCAAAGTACACAAACGAACAAACTTGTAGCCAACGAACTAACATTAATACTGAGGATAATACTCTAGTTTACAACTTACTAATATTGTAGAAAGCAATATAGAATGACTATGCTTCTCACAACCAGTTCTGCTTAGGTCCAAGTAACATTCTACCCTGCTTGTGCCTGCATGAGTATTGGTACAGTTATGGATTTTCTATGGATTTTCTAAGAAACTTTTTTTTATCGGTAGTTATCAATCCAACAGCTCCAATTAGATACTGCCTATTACGATAATAATAAGAACCCCCATTGCTTAACAGGCGACACATATTGATAGGAGATACAAATGTAGTATTAGGAATCCAGTATACAAAAGGAAACAAAAGATCTCTTTTATCTGTGACAATTACCTTTGAACTCCACAGATCGATGACAAAACCAAACGTATAACGCCAAAATTCACCCCTTCGTTTGGGAGTATTTTGCAGAAATACGCAAGTCATGTTTCTGAAAAGTTTGGTTCAGAATCGGCTACCCGTCTTTTTAAATCCTTACCCCTCGATCCCTAGATTTCAATTATCAATCGTTTCTAGGTTAATAATTGCGTATCAAGCCAAAATGAGTCGAATCTAACCAACGCAATTTATGGTCGGCAAAGTACCAGTGGCCATCAGTGGGCACCGCCGTGTTTCACAAAGCTTGAGAAAATAATTTCGTAGAACTTACCAAGAGTGATTTCTGGAGTCGCCGGAGGTGGCGAACGGGATGAGCTTGGAGTCAAGCAGCTTGCAGATCAAGGAGAGCTGGAGGCGGCAACATGGACGGCGTTGCCGCGGGACTCCTCCTTCTGATCGATGGAGGAAATGATGCGCCAGGAGGCGCGGTGGTCGCCGATGACGTTCTTGTAGGCGACGGAGAGGAGGTTGCGCTCCACCACGGTGAGCTCTCTCCATGAACTCAACAGATCCTCAAAGAGAGAGAGAGAGAAGGTAGGAAGGGGAAAGTAAAGCAATTTTAGGGATATTTACGTGGGTTTCAAAATTTGAAAATAAAATCATAGTTTTACCAAAATGCCATTTGCCACTTTTACAGAATTGCCCTAAATCAGATTGATATTTACTGAAATGCCATCTTTGTTCTCAGCCCTAGTATGACACAGTATGACAAAAGTTAGACCGTTGGATTTGTAAATGGAGGGTTGAGATTTGTTTGGGGAGCAAATATATATATTGGACTTAACCAATCATCAAATGAGACATACACATTTTTTCAAAAAAGATGAGCTCCCTTATCAGATAGATATATATATATACATAAATACATAAAGAAAGTCTTGGAAAGTGCTCTTTGGAAGGAAAATAGGGTTAGGGCTATTAGTCTTAGGGTTGGAAAGGTTCACAAGATTCAAAGGTGGGTGAAATGGCTCACCTAGGAATTAGGTTGGTTCATAAGGTTCAACAATGGCTAGGAAGGTCTAACTAGCCTTGGAATCCAATTCGTTTGGTTAGTCAACGAGTTGGAATCTAATTTTACTTGCCAAGTAGGATTTCTAGCCAAAAAATATAATTTACGGATATTATTTACTCACTAGGACAACATACTTGCCTTGGAAAGGACTAACTTGTCCGATGTTGAAAAGATATAATTTTAAAAGTCCCAAATCAAATTATGACGGATTATTAAGAACTAAAAAGTAATTTTAAAAGCAAATCTAAGTAATTAAAATAAAATTCAAATATTTAACGAAATTTTAATTGACCAAAAATCAGGGTTACAAAATTCATGTAAATCATGTGGCTTTTGTACATGGCCAACCCGGCTAGATGTCTGGCATTTTTTAGGTAGTGTCTTGTGTGTTTTGTTTGTTTTTTTAATAATTCAGGTGTCCGGGCCTTTTGTGTCTTATAATCAGCATGTGTTTCTTCCGTTTGAGTTCGGTATTGCAGTTCAATAGTTTAAACACATTGAAATCAATGCAAGTTGTTTTAAGTTTTAAGTAGAAACGCTTGGGAATTATATGCGTTGTTCATTTTACGCGCATAAACTTAGAATAAGATCAAAAAATGCAAGTCTTTGTGCGAGAAAAGGTTTTTCTTACCCAAATCAAAACTCCTTAGTTAATTACGTTCAAGTTTCAACTAGTACTGGAAATATTGCTACAACTATACAACCTTTCATTGGAGAGTTCGATTTCCTCGATCTCAGGTAAAATATTGATCAAGGTCGAGCATGCCGAAAGTACTGTTTGGCTGACCGGCAAGGAGTTAGGAAATGAATCGCTTTGAAGTTTGAACTGCACCGCAATCGAATTGAATACACTGGTGCACTTGAAGCTGAAAGATCAAACCGTCAATCTACACTAACGACGATGAATGATTATTCTCTTTCTACTGAGAATATTGCTGATATAAGTTTGATATACTTTCATCGTACTTTAATTTCTTCTCTAGCTGAATTGTGTGAAAACCACGAAGGAAATCATTATCACCGTCGTTCTTTTGTCAACCAAGGTAAACAAAAATAGGTAGCGGAAAATGTTTATTTGCCAACTTACGTAGGAGCTTTATCCGTCTCCATTTATATGATTGTTAATTTTTGGGATATGGTTGCTGCTGATGGTGGTAGCAGCACTAAAGACTCGGAAAGAAGGTGGAATGGGGGTGTGGATCTCACTCTCTATCTTCCTACTCTGTGATACGCCCATTTGTAACTTTTTCGTCGACGCAATATTGCCCATCTCCTCTATTATCTCACCTCAAAAATGTGTCAAAGAACATAGTAGTAAAAAAATAATATGACGAGTTCCTAAAGAAATGTTTATTTTTATAATCGGATGTCTGGACCAACTCAAAAAAATAATATGACTAATTCTGAAATCTTAAAGTTAAGAACATGGCAAATCCTAGTAAAGTGTTGTGGTCCTTTTTTTTTTTTTTTTTTTTTTTTTTTTACCTCAGAAACAATTATTAGCTTTCCCATGCATCTAGACCCCAGGGGTTCACGAAAATATGTTCTTTCACCATTCCATGCTTTTAAATATGCACCCTCCACTTGTCAAATGAGTCAAAAGAGACCTCCCTCCCTCTCTCTGTCTCTGTCTCTGTGGGACCCTGAATCCATTAGCCAATGTTGATTGGTTACTCTTGTTTCAGGTCACCAACATTACCTACTTGGGTAGATCAAATGGAATGTTGTCCCAATTCCCATTGAGTTCTTCTAGGGTTCCTTATTTCTTCTACTATTGTTTTCAGGACACAGGACTTTCCCCTCAAATGGGAAGAATGTTCTCCTTTCTCAGAATCAGTGCTCCCACCTGCTCTTTCCCTAGAAAAGTCTCTTTTTCAATCATTAGGAATGTCAGGGGTATTTATAGGGCACTTGAGCCTAGGACAGGCCCAGGACGGCGCTCCTATAGGACCCCAACACGTGTCCCTCCTGTAACTCAAGGCCTTGGGGAAACTAGTACTTCCGCGGGAGCCGCTCCGCGGGAGAGCTCGATTCTCCGCGGCGTCACCTCCATCCTCAGCCACCAAGCCACAAGAAATTTCCCAATTCCTGCTGGAGCGAGGACGAGACACGCAGCGATCATGTATTTTCTGCGGGACCCCTTCCGGACCCTGCCTTTGGGTCCAGGTGGAGTTTCGGGATCTATCTACGGCTTTCTGCCGCCATGCTCATCTTGGTACATCTTTAATCCTCCCGCGGGGACAGTGAAGGTCCCGCGATGGTTGCCCGTTCCGCAGACCGTCTCCGCGGACGTCGTTCTTTACGCAGTACACGTGTTCTTTTCCCATTGGGCGGTCAACTTTCTTCTCTGGAATGGATTTTTGACCAAGGGTCCCTTTCCGCGTGGGCCCTGTTGCCACGTGTCTGCGACCGATTGGAGGGTCAATAAGTCTTCCCAAAACGCATTGATGAATGTGACCGCACCTACACTATGTTTTAATATCAATCAACGATTCACCAAGCGATAAACAAAATCAATCTCACAAACGGAAAGCAAACAAATAACGAACACCAAGATATACGTGGAAAACCCAAAACGGGAAAAAACCACGGGAATGAATCAAACACTACTAAACAAGAGGTTAAAAGAACTCTTACGATAAGTTTGAACTCCACAAACCTAAACCTAGACGCTCTTGCCGAATCCACGTACACCTCTCTGAATGCTTGACTGCCGTTGCCTTGAATCCACAAGCCTTCCGCAATCCTTCGGAAAAATCCACCGAAGGACTTGAACTTGCCTAGGAATCCTCTTTAGGGCTTTTCTCAAATAAGTTGAAGATAATGTTGAAACCTCTTGAAGATGTGTTGTACACTCAATGATCCATCGATCCCATTGTACTCCAAGATTCAAAAGAATAAAAACCCTCCGTTTCAATATTCCTCTGAAAATGATATGAAGTTGCTGAGTATATGTATATGTATATACTGTCCAACCCCCTCGAAAAAAAAATCCTCACAGACTTGGATAAATATATAGTACAAGAGGTTGCTGAAGATGTCATACCGAGAAATCAACTTCCTTGATTTTTCTTTCCTTTCAAAAAACGCTAATTGTCAAAACCCTTGATTGCCTTGATCTTCTCCGATTTTTCTTCCACCTAAAACTTAATCTCTCAATTACATAATATTGATTTCCTTCCACTCCTAAAACAGACACTCTAAAAAATAAATAAAATACAATACAACTCGATAGATGGAGATAAATGCCAATGTGTGTTTTGTCGTGAAATTGCCAAATAAGAGAGACCACAAAATATAAACCTTACAATCTCCCCCTTTGGCACTTACATGACAAAACACACTTACATATAAAAATAATCCCCTAACAGAAAGTGAGCACAACCTGTAAAGCAGCAAACACACTAAAACACACAATCTGTTATCATCAACAAAGTTCTCCCCCTTTTTGTCATGGAAGGACAAAGGTAAAATAGTCAATAGGAGCCCAAAATAAGCCATGAAGAAGAAGGCTAATGAACTAATAGAATAATTAAGCACAATCTAGCGAGTATAAACCAATATCAAATGTAAGCTGACGAATCAGCAAGTCGAAAAAACAGATGAGACAATAATCTATATTACAAATCGCGACGGTATGGGGTCCACACATTTTCCCTGCATAAATCTTGGCCGTTAAATTTGGTACACATTTCTCTGCATAAATCTCCACTCTTTGTTCATTTCCATTCTAAGACCCCATTAATTAATTGGCTCCCGCAACAATAATTTACGGTGAGGCAAATCAAAGGCTATTACTATTGCTATTCCTAATCCCACGGCGATAAAATGCACTTTATTTATGGAATGTTCAAATGGCAAAATGGCAACTCAATATACAAAATCAATATACAGCAATCAATATACACGGCCCTCAATATACAGCAATCAATTACACGGCAATAAATGCACTCATTTTGGCAAAATCAATATACACGGTTTTGTATTTTATTGTTTTACTCTCTCCCTCACTCCTCCTCCATCTCCTCTGCTTCCGATCTACCATAACTTGAGGTGAGTGTATTTCATTATTTTTTTTCGGTTTACCTCCAACGCACAGTATTGTCTTGCTTCCCTTTTATCAGATTTTTTTTTTTTTGCTTAATACGGCCGTTAGTTTGGTTTTGTATTTCATTCTTCTTCTTCTATTTTGTATTTCTTTTTGTCTTTCACGGTTCCTTTTTTTTTTGTATCAGATTTTTTGTCGAATACGTATTGCGCATATATACGGTTTTGTATTTCACTCTGCTTCCGAAATAATTGAGGTGAATGTATTTCATTATTTTCTTTCAGTATACCTCCAATGTTTACGTTTTACCGATTTTTGTTTTCTGTTTGTCTTAGTTTTTTTTTCCAGTCATTATAATGAAACACAGATCTAACTTTCAAATACACAAAGAAGCTTTGGTGATTTAGACACCGATATGAAAAAATGAGGAGTACTCATTTTGGTAGTTTTCGGGCTCAAAATATTTAAAGTTTGAGTCAAGACAAGTACTTTACATTGGGGAGTACTCATTTTGTGTTCCCACATTGGCGATGGGCGTGCGGATGAGCAACTAATTTTGTGTTATGGTACACATTTTTGGTACACATTTTTTTGGTACACATTTTTTTGCATAAATTCTACCCGTTGATCAGTTGCTCAATATGGTCTTGATTGCTCTAATAATTACTATAATTACCGTGCCTTCAATTGCTCAATATTGTCTTCATTGCCGTGAATATAACTGACTATAATGAGTGAAGTTGCTGATTCTATAAATTGCCGGTTATTTTCCATTGATTGGAACTATGATTTCTATAAATTGATTTCCACTGATTCTATAATGACTATAATTGCTTTGATTGGGTAATTGGGTAACACAAATTGCTACATATTGGGTAAGACGATTTTTTGGTAACTATATTTGGTAATAAAATATTCTCATATCAGCGAATGAATTTCTCCCTCTTTCCCTCCCTAATCGTTTTGGTGAACAAATTACTTTATCTCTCTTACACCCTCCCTAATCATTTTCTGAACAAGTTCTCTTTCCAGTTCTCCCTGACTCTCGCCCTCTCTCCAGTTCTCTCTCTAGAGGTATGTATCTTTGTTCGTTTTTTTAAAAAAACGATTGTGACAACTGTGAATCGAAAAATTGGTTGTTTAGAAAAATTAGTTCTTTGTTCTTTGATGTGTCGTGCAAAGTCATGAGAGAAGTATGTTACTCCACTATAATAACTGTAGTTGCTGATTCTATAAATTCCCGGTGATTTCCATTGATTAGAATACAATATGTTTGTATACTCTGTAATGTCAAATTCGTTGAGATTCTGACCTCCGATGTTGTGTTCATATAATGTTAGGCATGATTAGTCTGTTGACGCCTAACTAAGGTCACTTGAAATTAAATTAATTAACAAATTTTTCGATCCGTGCAAGCGCCCTGGGAATTGGTAAGCATTCTAAATACCAAGACTAGATTTATATCATGCAGTTCGATTGTTCTAGATCCATCTGCTCCATTTTCAATTTGGTTTTCAGTTTTTCATGAAATTCCATCTTTGAAACCGAAAGGCTTTACTTGGAATTTTATTTATTTATTTCAAATGTTTCGTGCTTCAACTTTTGCAAATTGGTTGATGAATGTTGATTGTCCATAACGTCTTTCGATTTTTTGGGGTCCGGTGTGACACTATTGATTTGTGTTATTTTTAGTTAGAGATGTACATAAGTTCTAAAATTGCATAGCTCAAGTCACTCTCAAATGGAATCAAGTTAGTAATTCAGTCTTTATTCCTTTCAGCTATAAGGATTACAAATTGAAATGAGTAGTTTAGTCTTTTTTTTTTTTGGGTAAAATAGCTTGAAATTAAAAGAGGTTAACCGAATGTACAGCCTGCAAGGGACATACCCCAGGAGGAAAAAAAAAAAGAAAAAAAGAAAAGTGATAAAAGTGCGATAAACCATGCACAACCCGCATGGAGAGTAAGGTAGTTTGAAGTAGATAACAAATTGCAACAATAATAACTGCCTGGCACAACCCGCCCGACTAGGCTGAAATCAAACTTGAGCTGAATTTTGAGAGTTGGACCGAAAGCCAACTGTTGCGTAAGGGTCCAACAAAGGACCATTGAACCATGCCCAGTAGCTGCACCCACTCCAACATATGTGTGTATTGCCAAAATATGGATAGATGTATTGTGCACAACTGGCACATGGACAGCCGTGTATGATGAGTTCGCCTAGAGAGGAACATGCTTGATGTGGACTAGCCACATGAAATATCATATACTAGTGCATAGGCCCCTCATTGAAAGCTTAGGAGAGATGAGGACCACCTCATTGAGTTCACTTTGAATGAAAACTCCCATGGTGAACATGATAACTTCTGCCTCACGGCCTATTGAATGGAAGGGGATAATCCCCTTTGGTTGAGACCCGGATGGTCAATGTTGAACAAAGCCATGACAGTAGATGAGCCCAAAGATGGGCGTGAAAAGAGCCCGACTATGAGCTTGATATTGAGCTCTACAACAAGTTGCTGAGCATTTAAACCCCAAATTGGGGGGGTGAGTCCAATAACTAAACTGGACAAGAATCTCAGTGTCAAACAACACTACATCTGATATTGGTGGTTGCAGCACCTGGATTGTAACCCCAACAGTACACTGGCCCACAAGTCCAGCAACATATATGACAGTAAATAAGCAATTGCAAACTCCAAATGAACAATGTAATAACCCTGCTCTTTGAACACCCACAACTGTGATTTCGAGCGCAACATGAATCGACAGATTTCTCAATCGTTCATACCTTCAATCTGGGAATGAGGAACAGCCCCTGTGTAGTTCCAACCTGGGAACTAGGGCCGGCCCGAAGAACACCTCCATTTCTGGTAGCAACCAGAGGCTGCAGCAGCCGCAGAACGTCGGGGTTTGTGGGCGTAAGGCCCACCAGATCTTGCCCCTCCGCTCCATTAGTTCAGCATGTCCGGCGAGCCACCGCCGTGGCTGACCCTGTGCAGCTCCTACTTGGAAATGATAGCTCAACCTGCAAGTCCAGCAAGCCACCATCCTCCGCCGTGTACCCCTACCGAGTAGCCTTGGACCAGAACTGTTGAGTAAGAGGACCCACCGCCGGTAGCAATGGGTACTCAATTGCAAGTCGGTAATGACAGCCGTGGACAATCAGATGACACCCCACCCGGCTGGGTGTAGACAGGTTCCGTACCTTCGATCGGTTCTACCGATTAGAGTCTTGAGTGAGCCACCAGAAGAATCGGTGGGATTTTGATAGGTGCTGGAAAGCACCCGTTTATTCCCATTAACTTAGGCTTTGTCGGTTCTACCTAGTGTTATTTAACGAGATTTAATTGGTTTGTGGTGTTTTAGGGTTTACGGAGCATTCAGAAGGGATTTGGAGTAATAATCGTGAGTTAAGGATGTTTCGGAGCGATCCGCGATGAGAAGAGGAGCGAAAACGTGAAAGCTGAAAATCTGGTCCGGACCAAGGGATTTCTGGTCCGGACTACCAAGGCTCGCACTGAATCTAAACATTCTGTTTTTTTAGTCCGGACAGAGGAGCTGCTGGTCCGGACCAGCGGACACCACTACATGTCAATTTTTAGTTCATGTACACGTGTGTTTTGGGGCCACCTATAAAAGGAGGCTTTGGTTTATCATTTAGGTTACACTTTATATTCTTTCCAGAGGACGTTCTTTTTCCACCAGCCATTAGAAAAAGACGTGACAGGGATATTTGTTCGAGTCTTCCATGTCTTCTTCGATTTCAATTGCATCGTTCTTCTCCATGGCCGGCTAAACCCCTTATCTAGGGGGAGGATGAAACTCCGTATCAAGTAACTTTAATTTTTGTGTAGGGTTTTGGTTTTGTTATTCGAATCGATTGTGAGACTAAGAACCCTTTTCGTTTCAATTGAACGGATTGATTTTACTTTTTCTTATCTATTGAGTATTTGTATTCCGGATTTCAAATACCTAGTCTTGCAATGGTTTTCATTGATTGTGGTTGGAGTTCTGAGATAGATTATGCTCGTACGACGGATCGTGCCGTTAGGTGGCCAAACCGTGCTACTGAGAGACGGTCCGTGCTATGGGATAATCTATGCCTTTTAATAACCCAATTGTTTTCTTGACGATTATTGTTAGGATTTGCAAGTCCTAGCGATAATCCCTTTTGATTCGAATAAATAAACCTAGCCTATGCATATTGTTGTTACGCGGTCGGAGTGGATTCCAAACCCTAGATATTTTCCTCCATCGTTTTCGAACCTTTTAATTCATTGTTTTAATTTAATTAGATTATTCCAAACAAACCAAATCAATCAACTCTTTTCTTTTCGAACTAATCAGCAAACTAATTGAATTTGTCGTAACTTAGCCATTCAGTCCCCGTTGGAACGATACTCGGTCTTAACCATTATTCTACGGAGTAATAGTTAATTCTCGATTTTATAAATTTATTTTTGACACGGAACGACGCGGTCAGATTTGCTACAAAATCGGTGGGTTTCCATGAACCCGAAGAGAACACCACCATTTCCGTCGAGTAGCTGCCTTCCCGTGAAAAATACCCACGAGCAAGGAGCTTGGACTGTTGAACACCCATTTGAGATGCCTGATGTGGGAATCGGACATCCCCCTTTTTTTTTTTTTTTTGACAACTCTAAACCCACGAGCTTGGAGTTTTGGGATCCCAGCAGCTCCGGGACAACTCTGTGAAGATGGATAAAACCCACGGCTGGCGTGAGAGTGTAGATATAGCTGAAGAGAGCATAAATTACCTCTGGATCAGCCGAAAGTGAGGAATCTATGGTGGATTTTGACAGGGGAGTGCATTCTCTCTCTAGTTTTAGAGAGAGAAGCTCTCAACCCCTTAGGGCTAGTAGTTTAGTCTTAGCTGAGCATTGTTGCATCTATTTGGCTTTGCAAATTAAAGTTGTTTTTTTTTTAGTCGAGTTAGGTTAACATGGGTAGTCATAGTAGGGCAAGGTCATTGGTTAGGACGAACAATTTGCTAGATAAATGGTTTCTGCTTTGTTGATTTCTTTAAAAAGATTCATGTTCGGTTTAAGAAAGATGTTTAATACAGAGTACTTGGTTTTTTAGTGTTTGCAAGTAGTCTTTAATGTACAAGTGAAAAGATTACTGAAATACACTAGACATTTATAGTTTTCTCTACCTGTGTGTTTTCCGTTGAGTTAATGAACAATGATGATATGTATTTTCTTTCTTCTAAATGATATGTTTTTTATTTTCTAATATGTGGTTGAGTTGTCTTTATTCTCCTTATCTTTGGTTGTTGGGCGAATTATATTGTACATAGGTGTGATATAAATAATTGTTTGATTGATTATTTGGTGGTATTTGTTACTCCAATGATTATTTTTATCTTAATTAAATAGTATCAAGATCAATTTCCACACAGGGCTAAAAGGGGAAATTCGGCCTTAGTCCGATAGGAAAAATTAGTTTTAGGTTTTTTTTTCCCCGGAGAAGTCGGGTTCATTGGTAGAGATGATTAATAATAGAAAATGGTAGTCATTTAGGTTGCGCTCAGAATTCGTTGTGCCGTGCCTTCAGGCACGGGCAATTTCTAGTAAGTTATAAAATAGAAGAACTAGGATATTTGCAAACCAATAGAGATTGGTCCATAAAAACCAATAGCAATGCAACATCAGCCATGTACCCCAAAAAAAAATTAATTCTATCCACACTCCAACTAGCCCTTATAGAAAACCAAAAAATTAAAGGGCAACCTCTCAAACCTATCAGGCAACAATTTGAAAACCCACGGAAATTTAAACCAAGAGAAAATATGACTTCAAGACGCAAAATACCAACTGAATGATAGCAAAACCAACCCAAAAAAAATGACAAGTGGATACAAATTGAACATTTTTACGCATCATTTTATCAGGTGTACGTGAAAGACAAGGCATATGCAATTTCGTGCAATGTGGTCTTATATGTCCAATCACTCCACAATTATGACAAGTAGGCTTAGATTTAAAACAACTTACCTCACCACGCTTCGTGGTGGCAATTTTAACCACTGGACATTGCTTATTTACCTTCAGAAGCTTTTTTTTTTTTTTGGGGTAAATCAGCTTGAAATTGAAAAAAGAGGCTAACCGAATATACAGCCTACAAGGGGCATACCCCAGGAGGAAAAAAAGAAAACAAAACAAGATTAAAGAAAATTGCTTACGCCAAATGGCTACATGGACTAAATGATATGCATTGTTTCCCGTCCATCTAGGAAGAGGGAGGGAAAACAACGCCTTCACGGTTCCAACAAAAGATACAACTACATGGACATCTTGATACATCTAAACATGAAAACAGCCTGATAGACCGTAACACATCTGGAGACAATCTGCATCTTTTTGCCGGCATTACAGCAGCAATTGGAGTAGCAGCAGCTGAAAATGGTAGTAACTTTACAATTACTATGGTATAGACTGTTGGTTGCTAAGAGCAGTTTGGACAGCCCTTCTTCAAATGGATAGACCATCAACAGTAGCACTGAGTACTGCTATTACAGCCACTACACAAGCAGCAGCAGCCACAAAACAGCCAGTAATACCATGCAGAGGACGTCCCCCTCTGCGAAGGGAGATCCCAACGACAGCCCCAGTTGGTTAGGCGTATACTACATATTGAAACTTCCAGCTATGCAATCAAAACTGTACAATCAGCTATGCAATGCAGCCAACTCATAACAGTAGCAGTAGCAGAATAGCTCATACGTGAGCCATTTGGGTCATGAACTTCTCCCAAACAGCCAAACCCAATATGACTTCAAACGAGCAACAAAAGCTGCATCTAACAGTAACATAACAGTAGCAACATATATCCTTAACCATACCACAGTAGCAGCCACATCAACATATATCCAACAGACAAAGCATATATCTCCTCACTCTACTCCTCCCTCGGAGCCTAAGTCACCAACACTCTATAAGTAAGAGGATAGCTACTACTCCCTCGCCTCTCCCTCACAAAATGCCTCCCTCTATTTATTACCTCCTCTCACAAAAAGATAAGGCTCAAACCCATAGCTCACAGGTTCACACAAATAGAGGGAAACTCAAACAACCATAACCATACCTAGACCTTTCAGATTCGTAGCTGTCATAGAATCAGCTTGAGATTAAGATAGTTACCTCATAATTAGGAGTACTAGCAGCCAAGACCTCTCAAATCTTGAACCTTGCAGATCCCAATTGTATCACCAAGAGTTAATAGCTGTTAATAGAATCACCCTCAAGACCAAGCTTAAGGAGCTGCCAATCAAAATCTGCCAAGCAAAACAATACAAGATAGGATATGGAAACAATGTAAGTCATACGAATAAGACAATTGCAACTCAAGCCAAATTCCACTCATTCACAATCCACGCAGCTTGAGATAGAGGCGTTCTGTAAAGTGATAGTGATAAAAGTCTGGCCCTAACCATAGAGCAGATTTTGTGAACAACTGCCTCCCAGGTGCAAGAGAGATTTTGAAACTTCCTAACATTTCTCTCAATCCAGATGTGATAAACAGCTACTGTAAAGACCAGTTTTGTGAGCACAGCCTTAAGTGTTTTACCTTTGACCCCTGACAGAAAAGTAATCCAGTCAATCCATGATCTAGGAGACCAGGATACATGAAGCTTAGTTTGGATGGCACCCCAAACTTTATGAGAGTAAGGGCAATTAAAGAAAAGGTGATCATGACTTTCCCTCCCTTGACAAAAACTACATTGAGGAGAGACATTAAGGCCAAACAACACAAGTCTATCCGCAGTGGAGAGCCTGCTCTGAATAGCTATCCAAGTGACAAAGCTACATTTCGGAATGTGGCCAGAAAACCAAACTAACTTATGCCACATGACTTTAGGAAAAGGAGTTCTCAACTTATCCCATAAAGAGGCAATTGAGAACTGACCATTGGATGTGAGAGTCCATCTAACATGATCAGCCCCATTCAATCTGGACTGAACTAGAGGAGGCAAAGAACTTCTTACCTCATTAAGTTCCCAAGTTTGAGTAATGGGGAATGCCCAATTTGAATTATGAATAATGTGGGACACAGTAGCATCCTTCGAGATACCAGAATCATAAGCTATTCTGGTACCAAATTTGTTCATCAAGGGACCAAGAGGATGCCAATTGTCATACCACAAGGAGGTGGAATGACCATTACCTAGTATGCTTAGAATGTATGGCTGTACCACCGGTCTGAGGGTCAAGAGTTTCCTCCAGACCCAAGTGCAATCACCCGGAATTTTCAAATTCCAGAAATTCCTATCTTTGATTAAGTAAGATTTGACCCACTGACACCACATTGACTGCTCCCCCCCGGAAATTAAAAACCAGATGTGCTTAGCAATGGCTGCTTTATTCCAAACTTGCATGGATTTGAAACCAAGTCCACCCTCTTGCTTAGGAGAGCATAAATGTTCCCAAGAAACTTTGGCACCTGTTTTCCTAAGATCAGGACCAGTCCAAAGAAATGCCCGAAGGACTGATTCAACTTCTCTAATGACCTTTTTAGGAATGATAAACAATGAGGACCAATAGGTTTGGATAGAGAAGAGAACATTTCTAATCAACTGGACCCTACCAGCATAAGTAAGGTCTCTGTTGGTCCAGGACTTGGTTTTTGCAACAATGTTAGCCACTAAACGCTGACAGTCAGTAGCTTTGAGTTTAGAGGAGAGAAGGGGAACACCAAGATATCTAACTGGCAAAGTACCCTCTTGAAACCTTAAGATATCCAAGATGGCCAATCTAGTACTAGTGTTGACCCCAGAAAAGTAGATGCTACTCTTCCCAGGGCTAGGTGAAAGACCTGACAAGGATTGAAATTCAGTGAGAGCATCCTGAATATGGTTAATTGAAGCCAGCTCACCCTTACAAAATATCATAAGATCATCAGCAAAACAAAGATTGACAATCTTAGTAGCTCCACATCTCCAATGAAAATGGAAATTAGGAAGACGGGATTTCTCCTTTAGAAGGCAAGTGAGAATCTCCATCACAATAACAAAGAGGTATGAAGACAGAGGATCACCTTGTCTAAGCCCTTTTTTTTCCGAAAATATAACCAGTGACTTCACCATTGATGCTAATAGAGTAATTAGCAGTAGTGACACAGGCTTGAATCCATTTGATCATGATGGGATGGAAATTCATAGAGGTCAGGACATCCCACAAGAAGTCCCATCTAACATTGTCATATGCTTTCATGATGTCTACCTTCATAGCACATCTGGGAGAGGAAGAAGATTTGTGATAACGTCTCATGAGCTCCTGGGTAAGGAAAATATTGTCCGCAATCCTCCGACCTTTAACGAAACCTGATTGAACAGGATCAATTAAAGTGGGAAGAACAACCTGCAACCTTCTAGCGAGAATTCTAGATATGCATTTATATATAGTGTTACAACAAGAGATGGGTCTGAAGTCCCCCACTTTGGATGGATTAGGGACCTTAGGAACAAGCGCAATAATGGTTGAATTTGCTTTTTTAAGCAGCTGACCAGACCTAAAGAAGGTTTTGACAGCAGCAGTGACTTCATGGCCAATGATAGGCCAAGCCTTTTTGAAGAAACCAACATTATAACCATCAGGGCCAGGGGCTTTACTAGAGGGAAGAGACCAAAAGGTCTCCTTAATTTCAAGATCAAAAACATCAGCAACCATGGCTAACTTTTGGCTATCAGATAATCGACTACCTAATACCTATTGGATCCTGGGTAGCCCATGATAAGCAGTAGGATGAGCTGTGCCAAGCAAATTGGTGTAGAAATTAACAAAACTGGATTTGATATCCCTAATGTCATTAATGAGGGACCCGTCATCCAACACCAAACTGGTAATCTTACTCCTATTTCTGGAGCTGCTCACAGCTTTAAAGAAATAAGAAGTGCACTGATCCCCAAGTTTCAACCATTGAATTCTAGACTTTTGTTTAGCCAGACTTTCCTCGGCCCTAAGCAAGGTGAGAAGCTGCCTGTGGACCTCTTGCTCCTGGCTAATAACAGAAAGATTAGAAGATTGACTACCCAAATCTTTCTGCAAAGACTCAAGAAGCTGCCTAGTGTCCACAACTCTCTTAGAGACATCACTAAAGTCTCTCTTATTGATAAGCTTAAACTCCCCTTGTAAAAGTCTGAGTTTTTCACAGACACAGAACATTGGATTTCCAATGATCACTTTCCTCCAGACTTTTTGGACCACAGTTAAAAACTGAGGAAGATCAGCTAAAAAGTCAAAAAACTTGAAAGGTTTGGAGGATTTCCTAGGACTAGGAGTGATGCACACAATACCTGGAGAGTGATCAGAAATCCCCGGGCTGGGAAAATGAGCTGAAGAACAGGGATAGTCTTTCATCCATTGTTCATTAACCAGAACCCTATCCAATTTGGTGGTGACATGATGAGCGGGGTCCTGTTTATTGGCCCAGGTGAAAAAAACAACCCGAAAACCTAAGATCATCAAGCTCAAGAGCATAAAGGCAATCATTAAACTCATCCATATAAGGGGGCCAGAAGGGAGACCCCCCAGCTTTTTCATTGCGGAACCTAATGGCATTAAAATCACCAAGCACAACCCAAGGATGTGAAGTACTAGACTGGTGGAGACTAGACCAAAGAGCTTGCCTAGATAAATAGTTATTAGCCCCATACACAAACGTTGCATAGAAAGGGGCTCCTCCACACCTAGGTAACACCTCACAGTGAATAAATTGATCAGAATGATCCAAAACTTGGACAGACAAAAGGGTAGTATCCCAACAAACTAAAATTCTACCAATGGGAGCATGAGAATAGTTGTTCACAAAATTCCACTGTGGACAAATATATTTTATAACACGAACAGCTAGATTCTCCTTTATTTTATGCTTTAGCAAACCCAAAAGAGAGAGCTTATTGTTATTAACAAAACTTTTAGCCTCATTTTGCTTAATAGGATCATTGAGACCCCGAACGTTCCAAAAACCAAGTTTAATAGGTTGCATAGACATAAAACAAAGTCTCAAACAAAAGTAGATATGTAATGGCAGAAAGTGGAAGTATAAGCAAACTGCCTTGCCAAAAAAAGGATACGGATGCATCAAGTCCCTCCACTGCTCAAGGAACATAGTGACTGTTCCTTAGCTAGCTTCCTCAACCTTTTCTGAGCAGACTTGGTGAGAGTTTTGTCGGTAGCCAAGCCACCAGTAGGAACTTGCTCTGTAGCTCTCCCTTTGTCTCCTGGACCTAAGAGATCAGGAGGTTCAGGAGGCTTAATCCCAGCTTCGGGTTGGACTCCTTTTATTCTCAATGTCTCTGACAACTGATTGGTACTGATTGGTACTGACCAATCAGTACCAATCAGCTAATTGGTACTGACCAATTAGCTGTCTCTGACAGCTAATTTACCCAAAAAAAACTGATTGGTACTGACCACCCTTTCCAAAACCTCCAACAATTCATCTTCAGAATCACTAAGCTCATCACCAGGAGTGTGAATTACAGATGTATCAACTGAGGTGCTTGATGAGCGAGGTTCTGCTGCAACCACTGGACCCTTCACCACAATACCCTTATCCACAGAATCCATAACAACAGTTTCGGATACTACAATAGGCAAAGATTCAGAGGTTGTAGTTGGCTGCAACTCATCCGAATTAGGAAGATCAGCTACCACACTTGGAATGCCATTAGAGTCTTCAATTGCAGATTGTTTGGAAGAGGATTCACCTGTTACCATGGCAGCAGAGTTGGCATCCCTTTTACCCTTACCTTTACTAACCACTTGCCATATATCCTTTTGGCTTGAGACTTTAGTACCCAATTGCTTAGTACACGTACCTGTAGGATGCCCAAATACCTTGCAATCTGTACAGATTGGAGGTAGCCATTGATATTGTAAAGCTACTATAACTGCCTCCCCATTGATGGTAATTTAGACGTCATCCGGCAAATCGGTTCCAGCATCAATTTCCACACATATACGAGCATAATCCAGCCGAAGCTTTTTTGCTGTTGCTTGATCCACGTGAAGAGGTTTGCCAATTGTACTAGCTATCTTGCTAAAGCACTCTGCTGTCCAAAACTCTAATGGAAGTTTCAAAATCTTGATCCAAGCAGGGATTTTAGAAGGTTGGTCCTTGGTTGGTAGCAACATCCGTTTCCAATTTTGCAACACAAGAAATCTTCTAGAAAAGAAATGGGGGCCATCCTCTAACGCTTTCAGCTTAGCGGCCTCATCCTTGAACTCAAATAAGAATCTCGAGCCAATTTCCTTAACTGATAAAAGATCATCCTTCCACACAGTCCGGGCTGTAGCCTTGAGTAAAGGTAATTCCATCTTGCCATCAAGGAAATGCCCAATAAGGCAGTGATTCCACCTGTCTTCATCTATGTCCGTTTCAACTAACTCCACCACGGCACGCTTACCTTGTTGAAGTTGAGGATAGTGTTCCAACTTCATCATTTTAGAAGGGCCTTGGGCTGCGAAGAGGGAAGCCCAGTTCTTTGAATTACCTTGGGGGCGAATAGGATTATGGAATCGATTGGTACGGGGTTCGATGGGGTTTGGGAGAATCCCATCTTTCAAATCAGATTCTAGATTGATTAATTCCCCCTGACCATTTTTTGACCCAGAAGGAGTTTTGAAATTGACATTAAGGGTTTGAGGATTACCACATGCATCAGAACCTGAAGATTGATACCTGGATATTTCGTGATGCTCCTTGAGTAGATTCAATTGAGATTTCAACTCTGAGCAGTCGACAAGCACTCCTGAGCTCTTCATTTCGGCCTCCAAAGCCGTAACTAGACTGGATAGGCGTGCCTCTGAGTCCAGCCGTTCACCTGCTCCCTGAAACACCTCCTGTAAATTCGAAGCTGGACTAGGATTTTTGGGGCTATGAGCTCCAAACGTAGATGATGGGTTGTGGAGATGGCTAGAGCTATCAGGCGAGATCAGAGATGGATTTGGATTAGTAGATGAAACAAGAGGTGGTGGAACCCCAGGGCATAGATCGAATGGTTTGAGGATGGGGTGGGAAGGAGTAGATCTATTGGGGATAGAATCGGATGGAGTAGATGCATCGAGGGAGAACGGATTTGGGGAGAAAATTTGTGGATTGAACCCTCTTTGCTTCCTACGAACGTCATTTGAGTCAACAGCCTTGATCCCTAGACCTTCACACATGGAAATCGAACCGTCAGCCATGGAGAATCGAAGCTCCTCCACGACCTTGTCAGTAAATCGCCCAAATCGTCTACATGTCAGAAGTTAAACCGTTTTGGTGTGTGAGCATATTTGACATTTTTTTCTTTGACGGGCGACTTAGCTTTGTTGGCCAGAAGAGAAGCCGGTGCACTGCTATTCAGCTTGCAGAATATCATTTTTTCTCTTGCCTTTGACTTTAAAGATTCTTCTGCATTATACCCAAGTCCACCTTTATCCGATGCCACCTTTTGAGATGACAAAACTTCATCTAAAATTTGTGAACCTGCATCCAATTTCTTAAAAGTAGCATTGGCCTTGTCAAGTTCAACTTCCAATTTTGCTACCTTCGATTCAAGAAGCTCATTAGTCTCAAAAAGGCTATGCATATCATTTTCAAGATTCATATGTTTGCGCTTAAGCACATCAAGTTCATGCAACGCATCAATTTTTTCTTTTTCACATTGTTTTAGCTTTGTGGCTAAACTTGTATTAGTATCTTTTTTAAAAGAACGTTTAAATTTTTTTGTAAATAAAGTCAGAGCTTCCATATCGTATTTGTCCCCTCCATCACTAGTTTGGTTAGTCTCAACCTCACGAAAAATATTACTTGTACTGTAACGACCCTGATTTTTGGTAACTAAAAATTTCGTTAAAAATTTAAATTTTATTTTAATTACTTGGATTTTTTATTTTCATAACCAAAAATCCGTCGTTAATGACTAATAAAAATTTCATTGGTAATGTTTAAAAAAATTCGTAATTAAGTTTTAATCGTCGTTTAATCACCGATTCTTCCGTCGTTCTAGGGTTAAGTCTTAAGATTTCATATCTCGGCTGGAAATCCTATCTAGCAACCCTAGTTATCGTTTAACCAACTAGCTTACCTATTGATCGTTAACCTAATCATCGTTTGCTTCCTACCCTCGGTGAACCTTGTGAACCTTTGATCATCGAACCTTTTGAATCCCTTGAGCTTCGTAACCCTGGATGAACCTTTTGAACCCTTTGAACCTTTTAGCTATTAACTGTTGGACAATAAAGTTAGAGTTATCTTTACCCATTGGATAATAGGAGAACCTTGATTAACTCATTAGATTAGTACTTAAGTATAGTATTTAATCAAGTATTATACTTTTTGGTATTATCCATTGGTTAATAACCGTTAGGAGATTCTTTACCCATTGGACAATCGGTCAAAGCTCATGCCACCATTATCCATTGGTTATTACCCGCTAGGAAAATCATTATCCATTGGACAATAGCTTACTTGCCAACCAAGTACTAGTATAGAATAAAATACTAGATTTGCCATGTGTGTTATTTGATTAAAATAGGATTAGTACATTAGGTTAATATTTTAGTACTTAGTATTTTGAAAGTAGTAGATTAGTATAATAGATATTAGATTTTGGCAATCTAGGTTAGATTGTGAAGTACATGGCTATATATGTACTTGTATATATATATATATATATATATATATATATATATATATATATATATATATATATTGTAATACACATGTGTGTATTTGTATATTTTAATTGGAAAATCAATTTTGTTTAAAAACCCTAGATTTCAAAGTACCCAAAGTACCCATTGTAGACACCCTATTCTGAACTGTTCAGATTAGTTTATATAGGGTCTTTGATTCCCCGATGATGATTAATGGTCGAGAACATCCGAAGTTGATGGTGTGTTTGAGCTTTGCTACCTTAATTTCGTCGAATCACTGACTGGCGGTTCTGCCACGCTGGCACATTATCCAATAACATGATTGGCTGAACCTTTAGACGGTGCATTGCCACGTGTCCCATCTCATACTATTTGATGGGTAATATCCGCCAATTATACCCTTTGACCGAAAATTCCTCGAAATACTTTATTGGGACCACTTGCCCGGGACTTTTGAGCCACCCTGACGCATGCAATAGTTCTCCTGATGATTATTTCGTCCAGGGCCGTCCCCCCCTCTCTCCTACAAGATCCATTACCTTGTCCCATGCATTTAATGCATGGAAGGCTTGCTCCCTTTCTTGCAACCCAAACAAGCCTTAAGGGCTCAGCAGATCAGTCCTCCCTCCCATTCTATAAATACCCCCTTGCATTTATTTGCAAGGGGTTCAACTCCATCAATACTCCCAAGTTCTCTCTCTCTAGTTTCTTCTTGTTGCTTCTTCTTTCATGTGTTGAAAGATCAAGCAACATACATCCCCCTCTCTATTGATCACAGTACACAGTCCATCTCTCACCCATCCCTTCCATTCCAAGTTCAAGCTCCAATATCACATCAACTTCACTCTAAAGGTATACCACCTTTTTGTTCTGGAAACTGTTTCGACCCCTAAGGGGAGTTAGCAGAGCCCAGGCTGGTAATCAATACCAAGCCTGAGCTCATAGCTAACAAACAAGCAATATCGTAGGAGGACCAGTGGCGCACGCCAGTCAAGTATAGCCGTGCGCTAGTCATGGCTGGATGGCAGGACTGGTGTGAGGATCACTGGTTGACCCATTTTACTTTCTTTCCTCTCTGATCACTTGATAGCATGCTAAAAACCAGTTTACTGCTTTCCATATTTTAGAACTGTGTAGTTAGTTATCTGTTTTAACTATTTAGTAAGGCCCCTGAGATCTTTCTGGTCATGTTCCAGAACCCAGATGAAGCAAAACCAAACATTGGGCTAAAAGGACAACTGGCGCGCATGGTCACTCCTGACCTGCGTGCGCCACTGATCCAAGTTCCAGTGGCTGGCCCTTACTTCTCAGCTTAGTTTTGGCCTTTGCTTGATTCCTCACTCTGTTTATGGGGTTCTTAGTCTATTTATTTCTGTTTGGTTTGTTGCTGTACTCTGTAACTGTATATAAGCTGTGGTATTAACTGCGTGGTTTGCCCTGGGTGTGCACTGATCCATTCCAGAGCCCAGAGGGTTGGGTTCAGAAGCTGTGAGTTTTGGGCCTACCGGCGCACGCCAATCCTAGGCTGGCGCACACAGGTGATCTTTGTATGCAGTGGCATGGCCATTGCATATGAGTTTACTCCTGCGTGCATCATTCAGGGTCACCATGTCCTAGTTTGTTCAAAATGCTCACAGAAGCGCTTGTTCTCAATCTATTATCGTTGCTCATAGCTCATACATCACATTTAGCCATATAAATACAACTTGCCATTTGTTAATCCCTATTAACTGTCCCCCCGCCCTAACTGGCTGAAAATGATTAAAAGAGAGAAAAATGCAAATGTTTTACAAAATGCCTGAGTAGAGACCGATCTCCGGATTGGGCGAGAGGGGTGCCATAAAACCCTTCCCCTCTCGTAACTTGGCTCCCGAACCTCAGATATCGAAGGTGACGACGGTCTAGTCTACAAGCCTTTTTCAAAATCAAGCAAACGTGGCCAAAAATGTTTTCAAATTGGTTTCTTGGGTGTTTTCCGCAAAACCTGGGTGGCGACTCTCTCAAAACAGCATTTCGTCATGCTTTCAAACAAAAGGGTGCAATTCGAACTTTTCGCAAACTAAAAATGCGGGATTTTTAGGGGCGTGTGCCCACACCCATATCTATGTTATTATATATGTAGTCTTTCTAATGTGTGTGTGTGTGTGTATATATATATATATATATATATATATAGTACATGAGGGAGAGAGAGAGAGAGAGACCCGAGAGAGAGAGGAGAGAGAACCCGAGAGAGAGGGAGGGAGAGAGAGAGAGAAGGAAAGAGAGGAGAGAGATGGTACCTTGTTAGTCTTGCCTTGATCTTCCATTGTACCTAGTGATCTCATCCTTGTCCTAGTTTGATATGCTTTCAAGTGAAAGCACAATCCTTGCAAGCAAAATCTTGTACAACATGTACAATTCCCATTTAAAAACTTGATCAAATCTCCCTTGCCTTGCTCAATCCTCCATAATCCAATCAAAAGGACTAAATCTAGCCTTGGAAGCCTAGGAATAGACCTTGATCTTGCAAGCAAACTTGATTTGGTGGAATAAAAAAAATGAGATATAGAGAGAGAGGGAGGCCTTGCCTATAAATAGCAAAGCCCATTGTGCTTTGAACTCACACCTTCTTTCCATTCTTCAACTTCTCTCTCTAGAAAGTTAGTGTTCTTACTTGTTCTTGCTTAGTTCTTCCTTATTCTTGGAGTTTCTCTCTAGTTCTTCAAGAAATACTTCCATCGGCGCCACTAAACCACCACCTCGATCCAAAAGTAGTAGTAGTTGTAGTTAGGATCTAGTTTCGAAAGAAACCATTCTCTTTCAAAGCTTCCGGAAGCTTACCATAAGCCATTACTCTGTTCGACCACCGACTTTCTTTCCGTCGTACCTTCCGTAGCTTACTACCGCCAAGAAGAATGGCAAGTTGTATTTCTTTCCGTCGTACCTTCCGTAGCATGATTGAAAAATATGTAGTATTCTTGGATAAGTTGATCGTATGCTTACGTAGTTTGCCTTGATCTTGAGAATGATTGCTTGCATGACTTTAGGATCTTTCTAACTTGATTTCCTCGTCAATAAACATATGTTGTTTTAAATTTCCAAAAAGAAGGATATGCGATTTCGTTTTAAAGATAAAGTGTTGTTTCAAAACGAAGTATTCGTATTTTGACATTTTTCAAAGATTGTAAGCTTGATAGCATGTTGCTTGCTTTACTTGTGGTTATGAACGAGCATGATAGAATAGAGTTGAATGATCTTGCTATCTTAGTTTCAAGATTTCTATGAATGAGTTGTACTTACCTGTGAAAGTCCTACCGCAGAGACTAGGCATGAATATGAGACACGGAAACCGAAACACGACTTCTAGGGTATATTAATAACAAGGTGTGTTTTGAAACCCGCAATGTGGCCGAACTTGCCCATTGTGGAGATGTGTTTGCAAAGGATAAAATATTTTTGAAACTACATAATGACCATGTGTGAAGATCATTATGTGGTGTGTGCGTGTGTTCCAATGGGAATCCATGGTGGTGGAACCATTGTGAGGCTGCGTGTGTTCCAATGGGAATTCATGGTGGCGGAACCATTGTGAGGCTGCGTGTGTTCCAATGGGAATCCGTGGTGGCGGAACCGTTGTGAGGCTGCGTGTGTTCCAATGGGAATCCGTGGTGGCCAGCTGTGATCCAAGTAGCGATCATTCTCCCACTATCATTATTCTGGGAACAAATAGTGCTATACATCAACATTTGATGTACTACTCCGAAAATTTGATATTCAGTCCATCTATGTTCCATTCATAAATGGTTCGACCACTGTAGGACATTTGTGGATTCTTTTGAGCTAGATGACTCAATTTGTTTATTCTTTTTACTAGGTTTCTTTTTGGTATACTTCCTAGTAGCCTTATCAGTCTTGCTAGTCTTTCTAGCAGGAAGAGGAGACTAAACCTCGAATTCTGAATGAAACCTATAGTCTAAAAACTGTTTTAGATAGGTTAGAACAGGCTGATAGTTATAAACCTGTCACTATTCCCGATCTCAAAGGTGAGATCAATACTCTGAAAACAGAGATTAGATTGTTAAAATCTTTTCAGACTGGTATCAGAGGATGCTGTGTACACTCTTGTACAGGCCATTATCCTCCACTTTATAGGTCACTGGGATAACCAACGTGAGCGAAGCAGGGAACTTTTACAGAATTTGAAATGTCCAACGTTGACTCATTTTCGTTGGTACAAAGATGTTTTCCTTGCTAAGGTAATGCAGAGAACCGATGCAAATAGTGAGCATTGGAAATCCAAATTTGTGGATGGTCTTCCTCATTTCTTTGCTGAGAAAATTAGGAAGAAATTAAGAGATCAAAATAATGGTACTACCATTATTTATGATAACTACACTTATGGACAATTAGTTTCCATTATTATTCAAGAAGGATTAACTTTATGTAATGACATAAAGTTACATAATCAGTTAAAAAAGCAGAATTAACTGGTAAACAAGAATTAGGTCAATTCTGTGACCAATTTGGTTATGACTTGACTCAATACCCAAAACCTGCTAGAAAGACTAGCAAGACTGATAAGGCTACTAGGAAGTATACCAAAAAGAAACCTAGTAAAAAGAATAAACAAATTGAGTCATCTAGCTCAAAAGAATCCACTCCTAAGAAGCATAAGAAGTCCAAAAAGACTTCTGATGAGTCTAAGAAGGCCACTGCTAAATGCTTCAAATGTGGAAAAATAGGTCATTACGCCAATAAGTGTAAGACTAAGAAGAAGCTAAATGAGCTTCAAATGGATGAAGGGTCATTTCTTGAATTTTTTTATCTTTTTCTATTATGAATTTAAGCCTGGATTGGACAATTGAAGGACAGGCTTTCTTGATAAAGGATTCTTCCATATTGCTAAAAGAAGCATGTATTTCTTCAGCCCTTTCCTGGCTGAGGGTTGGCATAGAGGACATCAGCCCTGTAAGAATTCACGAGTGAGAAAATCAGGGAGAGAATTATTTTCTCCTTTTATATAATCTATATCAAAGTCAAAGGCAGATAATTCTGACTGCCACATAGCAAAAATTTGCTTAGAAGCAAGATTCTTTATGTCTTGTTTCAAAACTTGTTTTGCAGCACTGCAATCAATTTTTAAAAGAAATTGCTGATTTAACAAGTCATCCTGAAATTTATTAATACATTTAATAATAGAAAGAATTTCTTTCTTAATAGTGCTGTAATTAGCCTAAGCATTTTTGAAGAGTCCAGAAGTAAAGCGAACTAACTCTTCCTTAGAAGTATTAGGATTATATTGCTTCAAAATGCCACCATAACCAATATTTGAGGCATCCGTCTCTACTATTTTCTTCCAATCAGGGTTGGCAATTGCCAAGCAAGGTAATTCTTTTGCTTTTAATTTGATTTTTTAACTGCCATAGTATGGCGTTCAGTCCAAGGAGGAGGATTCTTTTTGAGTCTCTCATAGAGAGGAGCAGAATCCTGCGCTAATTCCTTGTAGTAGTCACCAATGTATTTGAGGCTGCCAAGGAATCTCTGCAATTGGGTTTTTTCCCTTAATTCATCAGGGAATTTGGAAGCAAATTCTATACTTCTGTCAATCAGGATAATTCTCCCTTGGTGAATATTATGACCTAAGAACCTGACCTTAGTCTGAAATAATTTCATCTTAGGTGCCGAAACAACAAGACCATTTCTTTTAATAACATCTTTAAAAATTCTAAGATGTTTAATATGTTGGTCAATGTTTTGTGAAAAGATTAAAACATCATCAATATAACAAATAGCAAATTCAGCATGAGGATAAAAAATATCATTCATAATATTCTGAAATTCTGAAGGTGCATTCTTCAGACCAAAAGGCATTACATTCCATTCATAATGTCCAAATGGAACAGTAAAAGCAGTCTTATAACGATCAGATTCATTAATTTGAATCTGCCAGTATCCTGATTTCAAATCAAATTTAGAAAATATGACTGCTTTATTCAGTCGGTCAAGTAAATCTTTTTTATTGGGGATTGGATATCTTATCCACATTACAACTTCATTAAGAGGTTTGTAATTGATAACCAATCTAGGTACACCTCTTTCAATTTCAGCATTTTTATTGACATAAAAAGCAGTACAACTCCAAGGAGAGTAACTCTTTCTAATTAACTGCTTATTAAGAAGACCATAAATTTCTTCCTGACAAAGCTTTAAATATTCTTGTTTCATTTGAGAGGGTCTGGCTTTAGTAGGAATTTTCCTCTCATCAAAGTCCTTTTCATAAGGGAGCGAAACAATATATTTCTTTCTATCCCAAAAAGCATTAGGGATACTACTACAAATTTCATTATTGAAATCTTCTTGTATTTGAGAAATTTTCTCTTTCATATTAGGCTTTTGAAGAGTTTCTTCAATACCCATAATTCTAATTTCTCTTTGGAGAAAATTAATCTGTTTATCTTTATGAGATATTCTTCTCATGATATCATTTATCTCCTTGAAAATAGGTGGAGAAACAAAATCAAACGATATATTATGCCCATCAATCTTGGCAGTAATACCAGTCGTACTGGTTTGCATTGGCATCAACATGGCTAAGAAAGGAGTTCCTAAAATCAGCTCCTGTTGAAGATTCTTAATGCAAAGAAACGTTGTTTCTAGACAAATACCTTTGTTACAGATATGAACATTATTAAGCTTATATGTGATCAACATTTTTGATCCACTAGCATTAGTGAGACTCTGAGTAGTCTTTTCAAAATATTGAGTAGGAACTATGCCTTCCTGGATACAATTCATATCCGCACCACTATCAACCAAAGCCACAATATTGTTGATAGTATATTCCTTGTGAATAACTAAGTTTACCTTGACATGCCATTTCTGGTAAACCACATTATTAATAAGATTCAGATATTTCGAATCGTCCTCTAGAACTATGCTACCTTTCTTTTCCAAAGAATTCATTCTCTGGTTCATATCTTGAATTTCCTGGGTAGCCCTAGTCTGAAAAGATTTTAACAATCTAATCTCAGTTTTCAGAGTATTGATCTCACCTTTGAGATCGGGAATAGTGACAGGTTTATAACTATCAGCCTGTTCTAACCTATCTAAAACAGTTTTTAGACTATAGGTTTCATTCAGAATTCGAGGTTTAGTCTCCTCTTCCTCTTTTACATTAGAGGCTATACAAGTCTCTATAATTTTAATTCTTAATTGAGGGTCCTTAATTTGGTCTATTATGTCTAATAAACCCTGTTGTTTATCAGTAAGAACAATGATACTGAGACCATTCATCTCAACAATAGCCTTCCAATAATTGTCGGAAGTTTTCAGTGATTTGAAAACTTCTTCATTTTGAATTATTTCCGCCATTGAAAGTGATGAGGATGATGAAGAACCAGCCTCCTGGAAGCCTACTTAAAGGCCCACAAGAGGCTGCGTGTGTTCCAATGGGAATCCGTGGTGGCGGAACCATTGTGAGGTTGTGTGCGTTCCCATGGAGCCGGACGTGGTAGTTCCATGGTGAGGTATGGCTTGGTTATCCGCGGAGAGGAGCCAATGCAAATTGTGTTCCCATGGGAATCCGGAGCGACGGAACCATGGTGAGGTATGGCTTGGTTATCCGCAGAGAGGAGCCAATGCAAAATTGTGTGCCAATGGGAACCCGGAGCGGCGGAACCGAGGTTGTGTGTGTTAAAACTGATTTTTGAAATGTTTTGGTAAAAAGAAAACGAGAAACATTCTACGAAACGCTGCGTAGGGAAAACTCTGATGATATGGACACCAATGATAGATAGCGAATGTGGATGTGTCATTGTTGTTATCTATATCATGTATTGTTCGTGCTGTACATGACCTTTTATGATATATGCATGACTTGCTATGTGTAAGTTAAGGGTTAGTGGGTTTGAATTATTCTATTGAGCTTTGTAGCTCACGGTGTTACCTTTGGTGACCCTGACATATTATGCTGGTGGTGACGCTGGTATAATGTGTCAGACTTTTTAGATGAACAAGGAGAGCTGTATACCTTGGAGGCATTCAAAGCTGTGGAGCTTGCTAGGATGGAAGAAGAAAAGGAGCTATAGATAACCTTAGATGTCCATCCCTTTTGTGTAATATAAGTACTCTCTGAGGAGTTGATGTAATAATGAGCTAGACTCTACCTTATTTATCTAATAAAACGTCCAATTAACGAACCCGATTTTGGGGGCGTTACATGTACTCCCACTATCAGATTTAACGCTATTCGCATCGAAAAACATAAAAGAAGCACATGCTACGTATTTAGAGTTATCAAAAATTGGAGGTTTGATTTTAAAATTTTGTTCTCTTGGTAAATCCACAATAGCAAAGTAAAATAAATAAGGATCCACTCTAGGAATAAACCCTAATAACATGAGCGACCCGCTCTGATACCAATTGAAAAATCCTAGCTCGCCTAGGAATATAAAGATTTGCTATGTTTTAATATCAATCAACGATTCACCAAGCGATAAACGAAATCAATCTCACAAACGGAAAGCAAACAAATAACGAACACCAAGATATACGTGGAAAACCCAAAACGGGAAAAAACCATAGGAATGAATCAAACACTACTAAACATGTAACGCCCCGAATTTCGGAACATAAAAAAAACATTTAAAAGAATTTTTCCAAATAAAAATTTATTGATTTAATACATCACTATTTCAAAAGCATATGTCATTATATTACAACCATATCGAATTAAGTTTGAGTAGCCGAATTTGACCAAATATTACAATTCCCCAAATAAACTTTGAAGCTTCCAAAATAAAGTTAACTTAAATTAAATCAGAGCGACTACGCGTACGGAAACCAAGGTTCTTCGGCTCCCTCCTCAGTAGCGTTGACTCCGGTCGGATTGTACGACACTTTTATTCTGTCTTCGGAACCCGGCGTTCGAGTTATCAGGGCAACATAGTATCGTGAGCGATGACACTCAGTAGCCAAAACCCACCCAAACCCATAACTTACAAACAAGGGCATGTACGATACTGTTAAAGTAAGAACAATTTAAGTAACAAGCGATCAATTTCAATTACTAGTCTTTAACTTAGTGAAATCTAGAATCTCAACCTTTGAGAAACATCCTCCCTTGCTAACCACTAGGACTATGGCCATTCGTGATACCGCTCCCCCTTGCGTGCCCTAACCAGGAGCCCCGATGAAACGGCCTAAGTTATTTACTTAGTCAGAGTCATCGACCGCCTCGCAAGGACGAATTCCCCAGGGAACTAACCGTAACCACTGAGCCCACATGGATGAAGGGTGGGTTTTAAATTGGGTTTTGGATTGCATGAGGGCTAAAATCCAATCGGTAAAAATGTGGTGTTGCATGGAGAGGGTTTTAGGGAGGAAAATGGCAGAGATATGGTGAGAGTTTCGGTTGGAAATAAGGGGAAAGGTGATGTGAGGTGATGGTGATGGTGATGGTGGAGTATTGGTTTGGTATTAGTTTGGATAGGATTCTAGTTTAGGATTTAGTCAGGTTAAGGTTTGGGCGAAATGATCTAGTGCACACACATGTACACAATAAGGAATTAACTTGCCGGACATGCGCACACACAATCGATTACGGAAATAAAATTGGTGTGATGACATAAATAATTTTTTGCATTGAATGAACTAACGAGGAAAAATAATTTTTTTTTTGTTTTGATAATAATTATTTTTTATTAAAAATACTGGGTCTTTACAACCTATCCCCCTTAAAACAATTTCGTCCTCGAAATTAAGATGTATCTTCGATTTGAAACAGCTGCAGATAGTTGGTTTTCATCGTGTCCTAGCGTTTTCAAGTTGATTCCTCCAGTCCTCAGTGTCTCCATAGGACCCTACTAATTTGACTGTTCGTCCATGTGTAACTTTTTCTGCACGATCAAGAATTTACACTGATTGCTCTTCAAAAGTCGTATCCTCATTCAGTGTGACTTCCTCCCAATTGAACACGTGTGTAGGATGAGCTATGTATTTTCAAAGCATAGAAACGTGAAAGACGTGAACTTTGGTGATCTGCGGCGGAAAAGCAGGCGATAGGCTAATTCCCCAATTTGCTCCAAGATTTCGAAACGACCAATGTAGCGAGGCGATAACTTTCCTTTCTTGACAAATCGAGTGATCCCACGATGCGGCTCGAACAAAAATCATATTGAAAGTCTATGGTCCCGTCCTTTTGTCGGCATAACTCTTGTACAAGCTTTGAGTGATCGTATGTCGTCAGCATATCTCCATCCTCGACCAGTTCTTGAAAGTTTGGTTCTTGTCTCTTACTTGATGGATTGTACTTTTCTCCGAAGGAAACAAGAAGGTGAGAATTTCAAGAGATTTCAAACATGACTCAAATGCTCGAAGGTCATAGAACCTAATAGAAAGTACGAACAGATCCTCCTCCACAAGTCAAAGGTATGAGTAGTTTTGAGTTGAGTTAGAACACGAGAACAACGAGAATCGAGTTAGCCGAAGTCAAACTCAATAGTTTGGATTTGAAGAATTTCATCATTGGAATAGTGCTGATAAAAAAAAAAAGTTTAACATGTGAATGAAATACACAAGTACCTGGGCTTCTAAATATTGCTCTGAAATCTACAAGGATTCTCATACCAAAATATAGGTCTACTACGATAGGTTCTGAAAGGATTACAAGGTCCAACGATGAAATTGAACTAGATATTTATTTTGCACCACGTCGGCCATACGCGTTTCAAAACAAGCATCTAACTCTGGTTATCTAGAAGAAAAGAAGAATACTAATGGCACAAGTGAAAAATAAGCAATGACTTTCGAGTCTAAAAAGTCATTGATAGAATGATATTTGGATCTTACTAGCTCAACGTAGGATACAAAGCTTGAAGGAAGTGAAGCATAACAACAATATGTGCGTTCAAGGACTTCACGACTCTAACAAATCGAACAAGGTTTACAAAACAAGAGTTTTGAAAGGTTGGAAAATGCTCGGATGTGATATCAAAAGAATCTGAAGCTTATAAGTGATCCCTATACCGAACAAAGAAAGAAAGAAAAAATGTAGCGAGAATTAGGTGCTAAGAGTTTACGAGGAGATCAGTCTTAAATTCTAGTTGAATTCTTAGCTCTAAAAATGAAGAATCAAAGCGAAGGTGATTTTAAAAAGAGTCGAGAGGTATTGAAAATAGTGGATAGTTAGAATAGAATCAATTAACTGAGATGTGGAGTTTAGATGAATATTTGTCAATAGCTCTTCTATCCCCCTTAAAACAGCAAGACCTCCCTTCGAAACTAAATCTCTACTACTCTTATAATAGTTGATAATGGTGTGACTAGTGCATAGCCGATCCATGATCAGGGTATCGTCAAGGTCAACTATTGGTATATACCAGAGGATACGTGTCGATGTAGAACTTACAGCCCACTGAAATTTTCCTCTTAGCAATAAAGTGACACTCATCGTTGATCCTCGATGTACAATTTCTAATGACAAAGTATGTACACACGTAGTAGATTTGAACAATTGCGATGCTCCAGAATTAAATAAAACTTCAACATATGCGCTCAAAAGTACGGGGTTACCTTGTGTCACTGAAGGATTATACTCCTCCTCTGTTCCCTGTAGTGCGAACACTCTGCCCGCATTTGGCTGATTCTGTCCATTTGACCAATTATTTTGAAACGGGTGGGGTTGTTGATGCGGATTCCAGTTTGACCTTTGCTGGTCTGACCTTTCTGCGGTGGACTTCCGAATCCAATCGGCCTTGTTTGGATTTGCTGATTCCCATTTCCATGGTTCCCATTCTTCTTCAGATGAGGACAATTATTCTTGTAGTGACCTTCTTCGTTGCAGTTAAAGCACCTGACGGGACCGTTGCAGTTCTGTCCATGAATTCGGCCTTGGGTCTGGTTCATGTAAGGATTTGGGTTAGGGTTCCTCCATGGTTGGTTGTTCCGATTATTATTTTGATTGTACGGCTTGGGTGTGACATGCCCCTGATTGTTATTACGGATCGGCCCTCTAGATGTCGGTGCCGCTTTCCTCTGGTTCGAAATCCTGATCGAGTCATTAATCTCCCTTTCATTGATCAATGTGGTCTCTACCACCTCAGCGTAAGTCTGCAGTCACATCCCAACTCCTTGGATTCTGAGAGCGTGCTCCAATCCCCATTCAAATCTCTTTGCTCTAGCGGCATCATTGGGAAGGTATTCTGTCGCATAATGGGATAACTCCTCAAAACGTGCCATGTACTGAGTCACGGATGTTTCCTTGTTTTAGTGCCAGAAATTGCTGCGCCATCTCATCCTTCATCGGGGTTGGGAAGTACTTGTTCAGAAAAACAGTCTCAAACTGCGTCCAAGTAATAGTTGTGAGGTTCAGACTGGGCTTGATGGCCTCCCACCAATAGTCAGCCTCTCCTTCTAGTTGATACGCAGCCAGAGCAACTTGATCAGCTTCTCGCAGAACTCCCATCGTGTCTAACATCTTCTTGACTTGTCGGATCCATGCGTTAGCGACAAGTGGGTCAGGTGCTCCATGGAAGCTTGGAGGTCTCTGCTTCCTAAACTCAGTGAACAGATGGGTACGATCCGGGGCTGCACGAGGTTGGGGTCCTCGTGGATTAGCGGCAAGATTCTGGAGTATCTGGGCCCCGTTCTCTAGGGCGGCCGCGATGTTCTGATTTGAGTCCCCATTATTGTTGTTCCCGCCTGAGTTGTTATTATGATTGTTGTTGCTACCGCCGTTACCATTTCGCATTCCCACCATCTACATTAGTCGGATTCGAAAGTCAAAAGGGGGTTTTTATTTTTCGAAATGATTTTTTTTTAAAAACATGTTCTTTTACTTATAGTACAAGTAGTTAAGATTCTACGAGTATTTAACTACAAAAAATGCCACCTCAACAGATAACATGCTATATACAAGTCAAACACGTAAGGCTTATGTTTTCTCACGGTACATTTTCGAGTCGAAGTCAGACGACAACTATTAAGTACTTATAGACTAGACTTTAAACGTATACTAGGTAATATGTATGATTAACCACTTAGAGATACGCACTCGGAAAGTGATCTACCCCAATCTACCCAAGGCTGAGGGTTTGAACCTAGAGCTCTGATACCATGTTGTAACGCCCCGAATTTTGGAACATAAAAAAAACATTTAAAAGAATTTTTCCAAATTAAAATTTATAAATTTAATACATCACTATTTCAAAAGCAGATGTCATTACATTACAACCATATCGAATTAAATTTGAGTAGCCGAATTTGACCAAATATTACAATTCCCCATATAAACTTTGAAGCTTCCAAAATAAAGTTAACTTAAATTAAAAAAAAAGAGCGACTACGCGTACGGAAACCAAGGTTCTTCGGCTCCCTCCTCAGTAGCGTTGACTCCGGTTGGATTGTACGACACTTCTATTCTGTCTTCGGAACCCGGCGTTCAAGTTATCAGGGCAACATAGTACCGTGAGCGATGACACTCAGTAGCCAAAACCCACCCGAACCCATAACTTACAAACAAGGGCATGTACAATACTGTTAAAGTAAGAACAATTTAAGTAACAAGCGATCAATTTCAATTACTAGTCTTTAACTCAGTGAAATTTAGAATCTCATCCTTTGAGAAACATCCTCCCATGTTAACCACTAAGATTACGGCCATTCGTGATTCCCTCCCCCCTTGCTTGCCCTAACCCGGAGCCCGGATGAAACGACCTAAGTTATCTACTTAGTTGGATTCATCAACCGCCTCACAAGGACGAATTCCCCAGGGAACTAACCGTAACTACTGGGCCCACAAGGAACTAACCGTAACATTGGGAGTATATAGACCATAACCTGGTACTATAATACATATCACCCTTTTATCTCTTATTCAAAAAGAGCGATCACGCAATGCCATATCCTAAGGTTTCGAATCGACAATCAACTGCCATACCCTGGCTTCATTTCTCTTCTTCCAAACTGGACCCTATGGATAACCTCCAACAGATCCGGATTGACTGGATAACCTCCAAGAATCTCTTCGGCTAACCGCCAATCACATCATCTTCTACCTTTTTCAATTTCCTTTAACTTAAAATCGTCTATGTGATCTTCTCTACATGTACACCAAACCCCAATGAACCTAATGTCTGATCTAAGTTCTCGTGCAACAAGGTGGATAACTATTGGTCACAATAAATCACGCAATGGAAATCATGTCGTTTCTACAATTTATTTAACACATGAAGCATGTAACAATAAGAGGCATAATAATCATGGTACAATTCGTTAAATATCTTAACTAGGCAAACATTTTATTAGGAAACTGTAATAGCAATAGTTACCAAATTCTAAGAAATTTGTTAATCATGTTAAAAGGATCAAGTTCGGAACATAAATACCACATAGAACGGCACAAAAAAATATATCTAGTTACAAGTATTTTTAGTACTCTATATAGATTACTCATCCAATTCATTTGGTACGTTAACATGCAACAAACATGGATCTACTTAATTTATCCAACTTCAAGTTTTCCGATTAACCCAATATAAACTTTCCAAATAAATTATACCACATGTAGATCAATATCCAAGTTCACGTTTTAACCAGGAGCTACAACATAATCACCATATTCAATCATAATGCTAGTCAAACTTATGCTATTAATATTTCCCTTATCATGTTTAGCACAGTCAACTTCTTTTTCAAGTTTGAGTAGCTTAATCAAATATCACTTATTCACTTGTCTAATCTACAACAAAATGAACACATTAATAACGTTATATATTTAGGGAGGTAAGTTTCAACTACCTCTCCTCCCGTAGAGCAAGCAGTAATTTGAAGAAAAGAACGGAGTGAATCGGCAGTTCGGTAGTGACTCGGTTGTGACGGCGTGGACTGATTTTGGTAGGTTGTTATGGAGCTAAAATGGGGCGGGAAAGGGCTATTTTTGCAGCTGTTTGGGACTGGCTTTGGGAGCAGATTTTCCGGGCTGTTTCGGAGCCGATCTTAGGTGGCCACGGGGTTGCTTCGGAGCTGATTTCTGGACTGAAATGGGGCTGGTTTTGTGACTGGTTTGGTGGTGGTTAATGGGTGTTTGAATGGTGGAATGATGGATGAAGGTGGTGGCTCCGGCGGTGGGGTGACCAGAAGAGGTAGTGACTGCCGGCGGTAGGAGGATGAGCGGTGGCCGGAGGTGATGGTGTTCGGCTGCCTTCTCTCTCTCTCTTTTCTGCCGAAATGGGATGAAGACTGAGAAAAAAATAAAATGGATGAAGGGTGGGTTTTAAATTGGGTTTTTTTTGGGTAAATCAGCTTGAAAATAAAAAAGGCTCACCGGATATACAGCCTACAAGGGGCATACCCCAGGAGGAAAGAAAAAGAAAAAAAATAAAGGAACTTAGATATAGAGAAAGCCTACGCCAAACGGCTACATAGGACTAGAATAAAATGAAACATCTGTTTCCCATCCATCTATTAGAGGGAAACGAAACAGATGGCAAAAGATTACAAATAGAGCAATCTAATTGAAAAGATGAGAGTCTTCATGACAATTTGAAACATCATTCCATGAAGCTTGGTATGATCTAAAGGAACCCTTGTCGCTTGTCACCTGTAACGACCCTGATTTTTGGTCAATAAAAATTTCGCTAAAAATTTGAATTTTATTTTAATACTTGGATTTTATTTTTAACATCCAAAAATCGGTCGTTATTGACTTCAAAAAATTTTATTGTTATATTTGAAAATTCTTTATTTGTTTTATAAATCCTTTTTAGCGATTAATAATCCGTCGTAATTAGGTTTAATGACTTAGGAGATTGGTATTTATCGCCCGGGCATTAAGGTCATTTTCTAAAGACGAGTATGCCTATTAAGACCTTGGTATAATTACTTGGCAATTGTAGTAAAATCCTAGAATTACATTTCTCGGCTGGAAAATCCTACATGGCAACCGATTAGTTAGCAAACCCTAACTACCGTTTGGCTTAGTTACATTTCCCTAACCTAGAGTGATGCATCGATGCCGAAGTGGATAGTAGAAATTTTTGGTCTTTGCCTTGACCGTTGGCTTGACTGCCTTGCTTTGGCTTGGCTAGGCTGCCTAGGCATCGGGTCATTATTAGGCTGCCTCGCCGCCAGCATCGGGTCTCGATAGGCTCGCCGCCTTGGCGTCGGCTCGCTTCTGCCTGCCTTGCCTTGGCGTCGACTCACTGTTGACTGCCTCGCCTTGGCGTCGGCTCTCTGATTAACTGCCTTGCCTTGGCGTCGGCTCAATAGGATCGCCTCGTCTAGGCGTCAGGTCGCTGTCGGGTTGCTCTGCCTTGGCTGCCATCAGGTTCTGCCTTAGCGTTTGGTCGCGCCTTGCTTTTACCTTGGCATTGCTGGGCTGCCATGCTTGCCACGTCTTTGGTAGCGGGCTGCCTTGGCCACTGCTTGTCCACCGGGCTGGCTTGGCCACCGCTTTGCTAGCGGGCTGCCTTGGCCACTGCTTGACCACCGGGCTGCCTTGGCCACCGCTTGGCCACCACTTTGCTAGCGGGCTGCCTTGGCCATGCTCACGCCTTGCCTTGGCCACCGCTTTGCTAGCGGGCTGCCTTGGCCACGCTCACGCCTTGCCTTGGCGTTTGACACCGTCGGGCTTTAATATTCCGTTATTAGGCGATTTCCTACAAAATACAACCAAAATACCACTCGAGCAATGGAAGCCTAGATTAAGTGTCGTTAATCTTTAACCAATTAGTTAGATTAACCTGATTGCCAATTGGCCTAATTCAATAGCCTTAAGCCTAAAGAGTGAAAGTGACATTACTTGGCATGCCACCAAGCATGTTTTGACAACACAAGGAGAGAGAGAGAGAGAGAGCCGAATAGGGAGAGAGAGGGGGGCCGGATGGGAGTGAGGGAGAGAGTGAGGTGTGTGTGTGTGTCTTGCCAACTCAATCAAGTACCTTGTGTACTTTACTTCATCCTACTTCACACTCAATCCAATTCTAGGCTCCTTTATACATAACCATAGCCTATCATTGTCTTCTTTCTTGCAAGACTAACCATTCTAGGCTTAAGACCTTCATGATGGCCTAGGATGTGGCCAAAAGTTGAAGTGACAAGGCTTACGTGCTTGAAAGGCTTGATTGGACTTGTCCTTGGAGCAAAGCAATGGAAGAAGAGGAGGGGGAGGGGGGCCGGCCTTTGAGGGAGGGAGAGGGAGCTCCATGTTTGGCTATAAATAGCCACCTCACTTCTCATTCAACTCACACCTTCAAGCATTGCTCCATCTCTCTCTAAAACCCATTCTGTTTTGCCCAGGCAGCCTACTGTCCTCTGAAAAACTCCATTTTTTCTCCGGGCGAAAGTCGTTTCTAGGAACAACGTCCTCCACGAAAGTCGTAGAACACTTCGAGAGCTTCAGTTTAGACCCAAGAACCACCCCAAACGGTCAAGAAATGACCAAGATATTGCCATCCGAAGTTCAGTGAAATTCTCGGATTTCCAGTCCAGACAGCTTACTGTCACCTCTTTATCACCATTTTTCTCCGGGCGAAAGTCGTTTTTAGGAACAACGTCCTTCACGAAAGTTGTAGAAAACTTTGAGATCTTCGTTTTAGACTCAAGAACGATCCTATTCGGCCAAGTATTGACCGAGTTACTGCCATCCAAAGTTCGGTCCAGATTTGGAAGTTTTACCGCCCGTAGAATTTTTCAACTAGCTTATTCGGCCCCGACTAGTTTCGGATCAAGCTAGATTCTCCTTTACTTGTTAATCCTAAGTATACGTAGAATGTCCTTACTCTTCAATCTTAAGTATATGAAGTTCTCTACTTACTTTAAAGGTTTGAAATGCATGAAAGAAAAACAATGTTTGTTTTCATAAAGTACCAACTTAGTTTGAAAGGATTATACTTTGATCTTGAATTGATTACGAGCTTTAAGGCATGTTTTGCTAACAATACTTGTGAATATTTGAAAGCATGAGTAAAGATTTCTTCGAGAGCATCCATACGTGTAACATTATGCTTTAGTAATAATTTGAGTACGATTAGGTAAGGTAGAGTTGGATGATGTTGCTAAGATTACAATGAATGATTTATGATTGTCTACATGAGAAATCCTACCGCGGAGTCTATGCATGATAACGAGACACAACAATCGAGAAAGCAAGAAACATGACACCTAGGGTGTGGTTGATATGGATAAAAAGGATTTAAAGACAAGGGTGTTTTGAAATCGCAATGTGGCCGGACTTGGTAGCCCATTGTGCGGTGTGTGTTGCCAATGGGACCGGACGTGGTAGTCTCATTGGAGGTGATTCAAATGTTGTGAAAACCACGATGTGGCCGGACGTGGTAGCTCATCGTGAAGATTGCCAATGTGGCCGGACGTGGTAGCCTCATTGGTAATGTGGCTTGGTTATCCGCGGAGAGGAGCCAATGCAAGGTTTTGTGTGCCAATGGGAACCCGGCGCGGCGGAACCATTGTGAGGATACTCGGGAACCCGGCGCGGCGGAACCGAGGTTGGGTGTGTTAAATGTGATTTTCAAAATGTTGATTTGGAAATGAAAATGAGACACGTTCTACGATGAGTCGCGTAGGAGAAATACATACAATACAGACACCAACATTAGGCTATGGAATGTGGATGTATCATTGTTAATGCTTTGTTAAACATGTATGCATTTTTCTGCTGCTTGTGCAATAGTTGGTATGTTGCTCTTTTACTCTAATATTGGTAATTTATGGTTTAGCGGGTATAGGATTACTCTGCTGAGTTTTCATAGCTCATGGTGTTACTGTTGTAACCCTGGCATATTATATCGGTGGCGACGCTGGTATAATGTGTCAGACTTTGTAGTTGATCAGGGTGAGCTGAACCTCTTGGACATGGAGCTAAGGAGCTGGCTAGGATGGAGGAGCAGGCAGAGCTGTAGATAGGAACCCTAGTTTTCCCTCCTTGTGTAATTATGAACTCCAGTGAGAGTTATGATGTAATAATGAGCTAGACTCCATTTGATTTTATCAATGAAATGTTTATTTAACGTACCCAAAAATCAGGGGCGTTACATCACCAACTGAAGTTGAAGCTTGTACCAACTTTGACGGCACCCTTGTACGACACCCTTGGGTTTTGGATTGCATGAGGGCTAATATCCAATGGGTAAAAATGTGGTGTTGCATGGAGAGGGTTTTAGGGAGGAAAATGGCAGAGATAGGGTGAGAGTTTCGGCTGGAAATAAGGGGAAAGGAGATGTGAGGAGATGGTGATGGTGGAGTATTGGTTTGGTATTAGTTTGGTTAGGATTCTAGTTTAGGATTTAGTCAGGTTAAGGTTTGGGTGAAATGATCTAGTGCACACACATGCACACAATAAGGATTTAACTTGCCGAACATGCGCACACACAATCGATTATGGAAATAAAATTGGTGTGATGACATAAATAATTTTTCGCATTAAATGAACTAACGAGGAATAATAATATTTTTTTTTTGTTTTGATAATAATTATTTTTTATTAAAAATACTGGGTCTTTACAAAACACGAGGTTAAAAGAACTCTTACGATAAGTTTGAACTCCACAAACCTAAATCTAAACGCTCTTGCCAAATCCATGTACACCTCTCTGAATGCTTGACCGCCGCTGCCTTGGATCCACAAGCCTTCCGTTTGCCTTCCGAAAATCCACCGAAGGACTTGAACTTGCCTAGGAAACCTCCTTAGGGCTTTTCTCAAATAAGTTGAAGAAAATGTTGAAACCTTTTGAAGATGTCTTGTACACTCAATGATCCATCGATCCCATTGTACTCCAAGATTCAAAAGAATAAAAACCCTCTGTTTCAATATTCCTCTGAAAATGATATGAAGTTGCTGAGTATATGTATATGTATATGTATATGCCGTCCAACCCCCTCGAAAAAAAAATCCTCACAGACTTGGATAAATATATAGTACAAGAGGTTGCTGAAGATGTCATACCGAGAAATCAACTTCCTTGATTTTTCTTTCCTTTCAGAAAACGCTAATTGTCAAAACCTTGATTGCCTTGATCTTCTCTAATTTTCTTCCACCTAAAACTCTATCTCTCAATTACATAATAGTGATTTCCTTCCACTTCCTAAACAGACATTCTAGAAACAAAAAAATAAATAAAATACAACTCGATAAAAAGAGATAAACGCCAATGTGTGTTTTGTCGTGAAATTGCCAAATAAGAGAGACCACAGAATATGGACCTTACAAACAAAATCATCCTCTGCAAATAAGAAGAATTTGGGTTCATATTACCGGAAGGGAGCATTGGCTGGGATGAGCAAATGACATTGATCGGATAGAGTCGAAAGCAAACAAGCTTAGAATATCAATTGCGTAAGCACCTTTATCTAGCATCATAGCGTGGTTCTTCAAGAACATACCATAGAGGTCTTGGCACCATAGAGGTCATTTTGCTGAGCTCATGGTAGCACAGTGGTCAAATTGTTTGAAGTAATTTTTTTTAACCCCTTATGACTTTGTCTAGATCTATGTAACACAGACACAGACACAGACATTAGATAGGACATTGACACTTCGGCATGCATATTTCAAAAAATTGGAGGACACACCTTGGGAATGTGAAAGCTATGTATTGAGTTCTATTGTTACTTATAGGGCAAATTTCACTGACCTCCCTTGAGGTTTCTGACACAATCAGAAACCTCCCTTGAAATTTCTGAAATATCACTGCCCTCCCCTACTTTTTCTGACATTACTAAGACTCCCTCTTCTGTTAACTTGTTCACAAACGGTGTTAGCTTTTGTGGAAAAATGACAGATAACCTTGCCATTCCATCTCTCTGTCGTGTAAACCAAGCAAGAATTCTAATACCATTATACCAAATTACCAATGTGCATCACAATTCCAACTTGGATATGGCTTGGCTCGTGCCATTTTTTTTCCCCTTGCTGTGGGTCTGTTCTTCTAAGGATAAGAACAATAGAAAAATTTTGCTCAAGCACAGCAAATTCTAATGTTGTAATCGGTAATTTAAAGTCACTAATAACTAGCGAAAAAAATTCCAACTGCTAATGTTTGATTAACTTAAGCCTATTTTCCCAAAAAAAAGCCTGGGTTTTTTTTTTTGGCCTTATTCAAATTTTTATCGCATTTTTCAGTTTTGCATCAATTTTTATTTTCTTTTGTAGATTATTGGTTCATCTTGACGAAAGCAATCCAAAAACTAAAAATTGAGTATGACTTTTACCCAATTTATTTTAGAAATATCCAAGATTTACACTTTTAGAGCTAAAAGTAAGTGCTAAAATGTGTAAAAGTATAATTTTTCACTTTTTTGATTCCTCTTGTCAAGACAAACTAATATTTCACAAAAGTTTGACCCAAAACTAACAAACGTGAAAAAAAAAATTGAATAAAGATAAAATAAAACATGCTTTTTTTGGGAAATTAGGCCTTACAACAACGTTAGTAATACACAAGAATAATGTCTCTTATGTCTGCGATACACAACATGTGTTGTGCACTCAGGCCCGTCTTGTAACGACCCTGATTTTTGGTAAATAAAAATTCCGCTAAAAATTTGAATTTTATTTTAATACTTGGATTTCATTTTTAACATCCAAAAATCGGTCGTTATTGACTTATAAATTTTTTTTATTTTATTTGAAAATTCTTTATTTGTTTTATAAATCCCTTTTAGCGATTAATAATCTGTCGTAATTAGGTTTAATGACTTAGGAGATTGGTATTCATCGCCCGGGCATTAAGGTCATTTTCTAAAGACGAGTATGCCTATTAAGACCTTGGTATAGTTACTTGGTAATTGTAGTAAAATCCTAGAATTTTATTTCTCGGCTGGAAATCCTACATGGCTACCGATTAGTTAGCAAACCCTAAATACCGTTTGGCTTAGTTACATTTCCCTAACCTAGAGCGTTGCATCGATGCCAAAGTGGTTAATTTTTGGTCTTTTCCTTGAACGTTGACTTGACTGCTTTTGCTTTGGCTTAGCTAGGCTGCCTTGGCATCGGGTCGCTGTCGCGCCTTGCCTTGCCTTGGCGTCGGCTCACTGTCGACGACTCTTGCCTTAGCGTCGGCTTCATGACAGACTGCCTTGCCTTGGCCGGTCATCGTATCAACTGGCCTGCTAGGCGTCGAATTACATTTGTCGGGTTGCTACGCCGCCATTGGGTTACGCCTTGGCGTTTGGTCGCGCCTTGCTTTTACCTTGGCGTTCTTTGGTGCGCCTTACTCGGCCTTGCCTTGGCGTTCTTTGGTCGCCATGCTTTGGCCACTGCTTGGCCACCGCTTGGCCACCACTTTGCTAGCGGTCGCCTTGGCCTTTGCTGACCACCGATCGCTTGGCCACCGCTTTGCTAATGGGCTTGGCCACCGCTTTGCTAGCGGGCCGCCTTGGCCACTGCTTTGCTAGCGGGCCACCTTGGCCACTGCTTTGCCTTGGCGTTTGGCACCGTCGGGCTTTAATATTCCGTTATTAGGCGATTTTCTGCAAAATAATATGTTACTTTCCTAGATTATCCTAACCCTTGTATGCTTTCTAGGAAATCATTGGTCTAGGCTTTTCATTGACAAGTCACTTGAAAGCTCATAATACTTGCTTCCTTCTTAGACCTTCCATGTAAGTGTACTTAGTACTTGAGAGAGAGAGAGAGAGAGAGAGAGAGAGAGAGAGAGAGAGGCCGAATGGGAGAGAGGGAGAGTGAGTGTGTGCTTGTGGTTGACAACTCAATCAAGTCATCTTCCTTGTCTTTACTCAACCAAAGTACAACCATTATTACTTCTTTCTTGTACTTTTGCAAGCAAAACCTTTCTAGGATTTGGACAACTCATAGAATCCCTCATGATAACCTAGAACTTGGCCAAAAATAGGAATGACAACCCTTGGCATGCTTGAAGTACATTGATTGACCCATGAAGGAGAAAGGTTGCATGCTTTCAAGCATGATGGGACAAAACAAAGAGAGGGGAAGAGAGGGAGAGGGGTGGCCGAATTTTAGAGGGAGGGAGAGTGTGCTAGTGTGTGGTACACTCCAACAAGGTACAATATAGCCCTTAAAGCCTAGACTTCACTTTACAACCATTTCTAGTCTTCCAAAGTACAATCTAGCCAATGATGTTTTGCTTTCCCCTTGCAAGCAAGCCTACCCTAGACAAGACCAGCCCAAAACCCTTCATGATAACCTAGGTTGTTAACCTTAAAGCCTAAAAAGTTTGAACAAGACAAGTCATGGAAGCATGCCATGCTTTCAAGCATGATTTGACAATACAATGGAGCTAACCAATGAGAGAGATGGAGGGAGAGGGGGGCCGGCCTTGAGATAGGAGAAGGGAGCTCAGTTTTGCCTATAAAAAGCATCCATCCCATGCCATTCAACTCACACCTTCAAGCATTGCTCCATCTCTCTCTAAAACCCATTCTGTTTTGCCCAGGCAGCCTACTGTCCTCCAAAAAACTCCATTTTTTCTCCGGGCGAAAGTCATTTATAGGAACAACGTCCTCCACAAAAGTCGTAGAACACTTCGAGAGCTTCAGTTTAGATCCAAGAACCACCCCAAACGGTCAAGAAATGACCAACATATTGCCATCCGAAGTTCAGTGAAATTCTCGGATTTCCAGTCCAGACAGGTTACTGTCACCTCTTTATCACCATTTTTCTCCGGGCGAAAGTCGTTTTTAGGAACAACGTCCTTCACGAAAGTTGTAGAAAACTTTGAGATCTTCGATTTAGACCCAAGAACGATCTTATTCGGCCAAGTATTGACCGAGTTACTGCCATCCAAAGTCCGGTCCAGATTTGGAAGTTTTACCGCCCGTAGAATTTTTCAACTAGCTTATTCGGCCCCGACTAGTTTCGGATCAAGCTAGATTCTCCTTTACTTGTTAATCCTAAGTATACGTAGAATGTCCTTACTCTTCAATCTTAAGTATATGAAGTTCTCTACTTACTTTAAAGGTTTGAAATGTATGAAAGAAAAACAATGTTTGTTTTCATAAAGTACCAACTTAGTTTGAAAGGATTATACTTTGATCTTGAATTGATTACGAGCTTTAAGGCATGTTTTGCTAAACAATACTTGTGAATATTTGAAAGCATGAGTAAAGATTTCTTCGAGAGCATCCGTACGTGTAACATTATGCTTTAGTAATAATTTGAGTACGATTAGGTAAGGTAGAGTTGGATGATCTTGCTAAGATTACAATGAATGATTTATGATTTGTCTACATGAGAAATCCTACCGCGGAGTCTATGCATGATAACGAGACACAACAATTGAGAAAGCTAGAAACATGACACCTAGGGTGTGGTTGATATGGATAAAAAGGATTTAAAGACAAGAGTGTTTTGAAATCGCAATGTGGCCGGACTTGGTAGCCCATTGTGCGGTGTGTGTTGCCAATGGGACCGGACGTGGTAGTCTCATTGGAGGTGATTTAAATGTTGTGAAAACCACGATGTGGCCGGACGTGGTAGCTCATCGTGAAGATTGCCAATGTGGCCGGACGTGGTAGCCTCATTGGTAATGTGGCTTGGTTATCCGCGGAGAGGAGCCAATGCAAGGTTTTGTGTGCCAATGGGAACCCGGAGCGGCGGAACCATTGTGAGGATACTCGGGAACCAGGCGCGGCGGAACCGAGGTTGGGTGTGTTAAATGTGATTTTCAAAATGTTGATTTGGAAATGAAAATGAGACACGTTCTGCGATAAGTCGCGTAGGAGAAACACATACAATACAGACACCAACATTAGACTATGGAATGTGGATGTATCATTGTTAATGCTTTGTTAAATATGTATGCATTTTTCTGCTGCTTGTGCAATAGTTGGTATGCTGCTCTTTTACTCTGATATTGGTAATTTATGGGTTAGTGGGTATAGGATTACTCTGCTGAGCTTTCATAGCTCATGGTGTTACTGTTGTAACCCTAGCATATTATATCGGTGGCGACGCTGGTATAATATGTCAGACTTTGTAGTTGATCAAGGTGAGCTGAACCTCTTGGAGGCTTATGGAGCTAAGGAGCTGGCTAGGATGGAGGAGCAGGCAGAGCTGTAGATAGGAACCTTAGTTTTCCCTCCTTGTGTAATTATGAACTCCAGTGAGAGTTATGATGTAATAATGAGCTAGACTCCATTAGAAGTGACAGGTTACATTAAAGGTAGGAAGGGGCTGAGGCAGGGGGATCCTTTGTCCCCATACCTCTTTGTTATTGTTATGGAAGTTCTTACAAATTTGCTTAAGGAGAAATCTCAGCTCCCTAACTTTCATTTCCACTGGAGATGTAAAACCAATCAGTTGATAAACCTTTGCTTTGCTGATGATCTGATGATATTCTGCAAAGGAGAGCTTCCATCGGTCAAACTCATCCAGGATGCATTGAATGAGTTTGAGGCTCTTTCTGGACTCTCACCTAGCCCGGGGAAGAGTAGCATATTCTTCTCAGGTGTTAGTGTGGGAGTAAAGGAGGCTGTTTTGCAAGAGCTTCGATTTCAGGAGGGTTCCCTTCCAGTGAGATATCTGGGAGTCCCTCTTCTATCTACTAAGCTCAAAGCTGTTGACTGTCAGAGACTGGTAGATAGTATCACTGCCAAAACTAGAAGTTGGACTAATAGGGACCTTACTTATGCTGGGAGGGTCCAGCTAATCAAAAACATTTTGTTCTCCATGCAAACGTATTGGTCTTCCCTGTTCATCTTACCAAAAAAGGTCATCAAGGAAGTTGAATCTATTCTTAGGGCTTTTTTGTGGTCTGGTCCTGACCTTAAAAGATCGGGGGCTAAGGTATCTTGGGAGCATTTATGCGCTCCCAAAGATGAGGGGGGCCTTGGTTTCAAATCTATGGAAGTTTGGAATAAGGCCGCGGTTGCCAAGCATATATGGTTCTTGATTTCAGGGGAGAACAATCAATGTGGTGCCAATGGGTTAAATCCTATTTATTAAAAGGAAGGAACTTTTGGAGTCTTAAGATGCCAAGTGATCCCTCATGGGTTTGGAGAAAGTTACTTAACCTAAGAAACTTGGTTCAACCCTTCATACTTCATATTATTGGCAATGGGGAGAGCACTTCCCTGTGGCATGACCATTGGCATCCGTTAGGCCCGTTGTTGAATAAGTTTGGTTCCAGGATTGTTTATGACTCGGGCCTTCCCTTGAATGCCACAGTGTCTCAAATAATTCACAATTCGGTATGGTCATTCCCAATCACACAAACATGGGAGTTGAATGAGGTGAGAGATCAACTTCCCCAGTTGAGAGGTACAAGAGACCAAGTTAGATGGTCTCTTAATTCAAATGGACAATTTAGCATTGCCTCCTTATGGGAGGAATTGAGAGAGCCATTTCCCAAAGTTACATGGCATAAAGTTGTTTGGTTTCCTGACCATATCCCAAAATGCAGCTTCATTACTTGGATAGCCATCCAGGGCAGGCTTTCCACTGAGGATAGATTAGTTCTTTTTGGGATTAAGGCTAATTCTCAGTGCAGCTTCTGCCATTGTAGTGAGAGCCATGACCATTTGTTCTTTAACTGTGTGTTTTCGACACGGGTTTGGAATGCTATGCTGGACAAAATTGATGAGAGGTGGCCACCCAAGTCTTGGGCAGCATGGATTACCCACCTCTCCAATTTTAGGGGCAAATCCCTTAAGCATGTTGTTATGAAACTGATATTCACTGTGACTGTGTATCAGCTTTGGATTGAGAGAAACTTGAGGAAGTTTCAAACTAAAATTAGCACCTGGGAAGTAGTGGTTCACAAAATCTATAACATGGTCAAGGGAAGACTACTGTCATTGCCCAAATTGCCTAAAGGCTCAAATGATACTAGGTTTGTTAGAGAATGGGGCATAACTTTGGGATAAGCATATATGTTACCTTTTGGTTTTTATCTGTGATTGGGCTTGTTGATCATTTCGTTACAATTGCTACAGTTTTCCTAGACTCTATCTACTTGTTATCAGTGGTGATTAGTGGCTATTATGCTGGTTTTACTTTGCAGGTATACTATCAGGTTGTATGCAGGAGTTTCGCCAATATCTCCTACCATATTGAGTGTAACCTGTGAGTGAGTGGTTGAGCTTCTTCATTTCTTTGGGAGTGGAGGTAATATGTAGAGGGAGGTATTATGGGAGGGATAGTCGAGGGAGGAAGGAGTTATTCAACCTTTGGCAGCCGTGAGAGTGAAATAGGAGGGGCGAGGTTCCGAAGGAGTTGTAGTTGTGAGCAATCATAGCTGCCTTTAGGAGTCTCTTGATAATTTTGGGTTTTGATCACAGTTTGTTGGCTGTTTGCGTAGCTGGTCCAGTCAGATAGCAGGCTGCCTTTATTCACTTTTACAACATGTCTGTACAGTTATGCTTCTGCCAGCTACATGTCTGTACAGTTATGACACCACTTTTCTGGTACTGTTTTGTAGTCAATGGTAATCTGTTATGGCTGTACAGATTAGTAGTGTTTTTGGTTTCGGTGTAGTCCAGCTGATGCCTTGTATTCAGTTTGGCCTATCTCTTTTGGTCTGTTATGACACCACTTGTGACTAGCACTCACTGCCACCTCCTTTGCAATGAGTGGGCTGCTGTTTCCTATTTTGTAAATGCATAATATGGCTGTTCCAGTCTGCTACAGCTCATCTAATGGCAAATTCGTTTAGATTTTGGACGTTCAATATGTAGTATAGGCCTAACCAACTGGGGCTGTCGTTGGGATCTCCCTTTGCAGAGGGGGACGTCCTCTGCATTGTATATTTGCTGGTATCTGTTTTGTTGCATTCTGCTAGTGTTCTGTTTTGTTTAGCACTTGAACTGTTCTCGGGCTGCTATGTGAGCCTCCAAAAGGAGAACCACTACCACGGCCATTTGTTTAGCTGCTGTTTAGCTTCAAGTTCAAGCCATGGTGTATAGTTGTTGTGTAGCTGCTGTTTCATGGGAGTGGCTGCTGTCTCAAAATGGCTGAAATCTACTCTGTCCAGTCTGCTTTTGAACTGATTCGAACTTGCTACAATCTGCTGAAGACGCCATTTGATGTATTGTTGTGTCCTGCTGCTGTACTGATAAAGGTTGAAGATGCAGGTGTCCAGGACGTTTTGAAGCTTGCTATCATGGGATTTTGTCTCCACAACGTGCAAATTCTGAAGATCATCTTGTAATGTGGTCGTTAGTTAGGCTTTTAGGCTTTTAGCTGTTAATGATTAATGTAAGTCACGGCTGCAACTAGCCTTTTGCTGTATGTTCTCATGTATGTCACGGCTGCAATTAGCCTTTTGCTGTATGTTTCCTTTCCCTCTTTCTAGAGGGGATTGAAACATTCATTTTACCATGTAAATTTATTTTGTTGTGTTCCTCCTGGGGTATGCCCCTTGTAGGTTGTATATATCTTTTTTTTCTATTTCAAGCTGGTTTATCCAAAAAAAAAATAGCTAGACTCCATTTGATTTTATCAATGAAATGTTTATTTAACGTACCCAAAAATCAGGGGTGTTACACGTCTCACGTTCAATTATTTGACCCCGCTTTTTTTTTTTGCAAATATTGTTTTCATAAGTGGGTGGGGGGTTAGTAAGTTATTCCACAAGGAGTTCAAATGTTGTCCATAACCCTAAACTCCCAAACTCCCACGACGAGACTTGAACCTTGGTCTCCCAAGGGAATCAGGAGATGTCAACTGAGCTACAAGCTTTAATCGTTTTGCCAACGTTTGATTATCTGTTAAACTTTTGATTATCGCTTTAATCCTTTATTCAATTTTTTTTCACATTTATTAGTTTTGTGTTAAACTTTTGTGGAATATTAGTTTGTCTTGACAAAAGGAATTAAAAAAGTGAAAAATTATGACTTTTACACATTTTAGCACTTACTTTTAGCTCTAAAAGTGTAAATCTTGGATATTTCTAAAAAAATTGGGTAAAAGTCATACTCAATTTTTAGTTTGTGGATTGCTTTCGTCAAGATGAACCAATAATCTACAAAAAGAAAATAAAAATTGATGCAAAACTGAAAAATGCAATAGAAATTTGAATAAGGCCAAAAAAAGAAGCCCAGGCTTTTTTTTTGGGAAAGTAGGCTTAAGTTAATCAAACATTAGCAGTTGGAATTTTTTCGCTAGTTATTAGTGACTTTAAATTACCGATTACAGCATAAGAATTTGATGTGCTTGAGCAAAATTTTTCTATTGTTCTTATCCTTAGAAGAACAGACCCACAGCAAGGGGAAAAAAAATGGCACGAGCCCAGCCATATCCAAGTTGGAACTGTGATGCACATTGGTAATTTGGTATAATGATATTAGGATTCTTGCTGGGTTTACACGACAGAAAGATGGAATGGCAAGTTTAATTATCTGTCATTTTTCCACAAAAGCTAACACCGTTTGTGAACAAGTTAACAGAAGGGGGAGTCTTGGTAATGTCAGAAAAAGTAGGGGAGGGTAGTGATATTTCAGAAATCTCAAGGGAGGTTTCTGATTGTGGCAGAAACCTCAGGGGAGGTCAGTGAAATTTGCCCTTACTTATAGTATCTTATTAGCCATGGGTAGTTTAGTCTTTGCATTATGTTCAGGGTTTTCTCCTATTGTTAACTTTTTTGAGTGATTTTCTCTTTTCAATATTATTGCAAATCCGATAACAGAGAAATTGTAATGATAAACTACATCGAATTCTAATTAAACTCTCAAAATAGAGAGAAAGGATCTTACTACAAGGAGGGAAAAGTAAATAAGTGTATGTTGTATGTTCGAATCTCACGGAGGTCAAGTAGGCCACTGCATTGTTTTCATGGTCGTTAACTTAAAGGTCCCAGGATTAGTCGAGATGCGTTCAAGATGGCCCGGGCATCCGGTTATTAAAAAAAAATGAGGGAAAAGCCTCTGAAATTATGCGGAAGCGTTCAATCTACTCCTAGAGGGGGGGGGTGAATAGGAGTTTTGATAAAAATTACCAATTTTCTGATTTAAAAATTAATAGATTAAAAATAATATAGATGAACGGGTTGATTATCGATTAATCCAAACCAAAAATAAAGTACTGCAGTAGAATAAAAATTGTAACAAGCGACGCACGATTTACGTGGAAAAACTTAGGGTCCTAAATAACCCTAAGCCAAAACCACGGCCTAACACTACTGCTTTATTCTATTAATCGAAAAGAAGTACAGATTGCAAAATAGTAAAAATCTTACCCAAGCCTTTACCTATTCTCGCCAATCTCCGATGCTCCCCGAGCTTCTTCAAGATCCAATAGATGCACCACGGACTTCACGCCCGATCTCCGGATTCAACCGGCTCCGAATCAATCTCCAAAAGATTCGGCCACAGCAGCAAACGGCACCAAAAACCACAAACAGTAAATGAATGAATGATATGATAAGAAGCGTGATCTAAACAACCCAACGGCATTTGAAGATGCAAGAGGCGAGAACAAAACTCTAGCCTCTGCCGAAATTAAAACCAAAACCCGTGCGACCCTTTCTTCCTTTTATCAAAGCAAACTTTCTCTCGCCGCCAAAAAACAAAACGTGCAACCCTTTCTTTATTTAATACTCCATATATATGTAAGCAAGAACTCTCTCCCTCTCTGTAAATATTTTATTCTTCGTCCTCGTCCGCTTATGACCTAATCGGTCTGTGTATATATGTAGGCAGATGCAAGATTAAAAGAATGTGATAAGAAAACAATGGTTGCTGCCCTAAACACTGGTGGCTGCATGCCCAACTTTTTAAAGTTCAAATGCCGTGTACCCCTTTCTTTCTTTTTCAGAAACTCTCCCAAAGAAAACAAAACAGGGTTGCAGAATACAGAATAGCAAAAGTAACAGACAGCATGGTATGGACAGCCGATATGTTCTGTATTTTGCTACTCTGCTACTGTTCCGTACAGTTCAGTTCTGTACTGTTATGTTATGTTGCTGCATTGTAGTATATGCCTAACCAACAGGGGATGTCGTTGGGATCTCCCTTTGCAGAGGGGGACGTCCTCTGCATGGTTTTGTTGGATTTCTGCTATAGCTTGGTTTTGTGGTAGGATATGGTTCAGATATAGCTTGGTCACAGGAGAGCAATGTCCAGCAGAGCACATATATGCTGCTGTGTGGAGTCCAGATTCAAAAGGAAGCAAGGGAGATGCTTCTGACCATGTTCAATACGTGATGCTGCACCTGTGATTGCTGCTGCCATCTGTGATGTGCCATCTCTGTTTTGCCAAGCTGCTCGCAACATTTTTTCTGAAGGTTGAACATTAACATGGCTGTTATGTTCAGTTTGAAAGCTCTTGTTAGTTATATTTCAGTAACATGTAAATTGGTTACTCCTATTGTTAGGTTGCACTATGTGTAATCTTTTTGCCATTTGATTCGTCTCCCTCTTTTAGATGGATAGGAATCAGATGTTATATTCACTCCTAGTCCTATGTAGCCATTTGGCGAAGGCATTTTCTTTTTCTTTTCCTTTCCTCCTGGGGTATGCCCCTTGTAGGCTGTATATTCGGTTAGCCCCTTTTTTATTTCATGCTGATTTACCCAAAAAAAACAAAACAGGGTTGCTACTAAACAAAAAAAACTTCTCGGCAGGCGAAACCCTAATGGTTGATAACCCTCTTTATATATATTCAAAAAGGAAATCGTTCTATGATCTCTACGTATGGAAAAAATATTTCCCTAGCCCCCGGCCAATAATATATTATGAAAAGGAAATCTGTTACATATACACAAATTTTTCAGAGATGTAATCTTGGTAACAAAATTCAATTATATGCATGATGTGCTATGCAATGCTTTTACCTTTCACGCAATTGGCTCGATTCTGTAGCGGTTAATTTGGCGCAGTTAATGGGAGGAGCATCGAGCGAGCAACTACCCCCTACGAACCTACCTATTACAATCAAATGGAGTCGATATAGCAAAGACACCAAAATGGAGGTTTTGGACAACCCCGGAAAGTGCCAAAATATCTAACAGCCTCCACTTCCTGATTGAAACCTTAAAATTGGAAAATGAAAAACTAACATAAGGCTTCAACCCGTTAACCAGTACATTTGCTAATCAAATGTTGGGGTGAAAGTTTGATAGGGTCTTAGTCAAATGTTGCTAATCAACCCATTAACCAGTACATTTACTAAGATTGATAGGGTCTTAGTCAATGAAAGTTGGATCAAAGATTTCTGTTGGTCCAATGCTCATTTTCTCAACCCTGGAGTATCTGATCACTCACCTGCTATTGTGTATTTGATAGCCACTACTCCCCCTAGGAAGAGGCCTTTTAGGTTCTTTAATTTTTTGGCGGATCATCCTAAATTCATTGAAACTGTCCAGCAAGTCTGGAGGAAGGTAATATTGGGTAATCCAATGTACTGTGTCTGTGAGAAACTGAAACACTTACAGGAGGGCCTTAAGCAGTTGAACACTAATGAGTTCAGTGATTTGTCGGCTAGGGTGGCATCTTTTCAACAACAATTGGAAGCCATTCAAAGAGAGCTTGGTTCTCACCTCAATGATCCCTCTAAACAGGCCACTGAAAGAGAGCTGTGTAGACAGTATCTTATTTTGGCTAGAGTAGAAGAAAGTTTTGCCAAACAAAAATCAAGAATTCAGTGGTTAAAATTGGGGGATCAATGTACTTCCTTTTTCTTCAAAACTATTAGTAACTCCAGGAATAGGAACAGAATCTCTAGCTTGGTCCTGGAGGATGGCTCTATCACACAGGACATTGAGTTGGTGAAGCAATCCTTCATCAGTTACTACACTAATTTGTTAGGTACCAAACATCTGTCCAATTATTCTGGATCTTCCAGAGTTGACCAACTTATTGCTAGGAGACTTTCACATTCTCAAAGTTTGGATATGGTGATTGAGGTTACTGATAAAGAGATCAAAGATACCTTCTGGTCTCTTAACCCTCAAAAAGCACCTGGTCCTGATGGCTATAATGCAGCCTTCTTCCAGAAGGCGTGGCCTGTGATTGGCCATGAAGTGACCTCAGCTGTTAAGCTCTTCTTTAGGTCGGGTCAACTTCTGAAGAAGGCTAATGCTACTTCAGTGGCTTTGGTGCCTAAAATTCCCAATCCCTCCAAGGTAGGGGATTACAGACCAATCTCATGCTGCAATGTAATATATAAGTGTATTGCTAAAATTCTGGCCAATAAAATTAAACCTGTCTTACCATATCTCATTGATCCTGCCCAATCTGGTTTTCTACAGGGTAGGAGGATTGCGGACAACATTTTCCTTACTCAGGAATTAATGAGGGGTTACCACAAACACTCCCCTTCCCCTAGATGTGCCATGAAAGTGGATATCATGAAGGCTTATGACAATGTCAGATGGGATTTCCTTTGGGATGTTCTTGCCTCCATGAATTTCCATCCTAAGATGATTCAATGGTTGAAAGCTTGTGTTTCCACAACTAATTACTCCTTGAGCTTCAATGGGGAAGCTATAGGTTACATTGCTGGACAAAAAGGTTTAAGACAAGGTGATCCCTTGTCTTCATTCTTGTTTGTGATCGTCATGGAGGTTTTAACCTGTATTCTTAGGGAGAAGTCTCTTCTCCCTGATTTTAAGTTCCATTGGAGATGTGGATCCACCAAGCTTGTCAATCTATGCTTTGCAGATGATCTTATGATCTTTTGCAAAGGTGAAGTAAGCTCTATTAATCACATTAAACAATCCTTGACTGAGTTTGAAGCCTTGTCTGGCCTTTCTCCAAGCCCTACTAAGAGTGACATCTTCTTTTCTGGTGTCAATCCTACCATCAAATCATCCATTCTCAATATTTTGGGTTTTCGGGAAGGGTCTTTACATGTTAGCTATTTGGGGGTACCTCTTCTATCCACCAAGCTCAAACACTCTGACTGTAAAAGCATGGTGGATAGGATTGTATCCAAAATCAAATCATGGACTCATAGGTACTTGTCCTATGCTGGAAGGATACAATTAATAAAGTCTATACTTTTCTCAATGCAAACTTATTGGTCATCCTCTTTATTATCCCTAAGAAGGTAATTAAGGAGCTTGAATCCATCCTTAGAGCATTTTTCTGGTCTGGTCCTGATCTTAGGAAGACTGGTGCCAAAGTCTCATGGGAACACCTTTGCTCCCCTGTCAAGGAAGGTGGGTTGGGTTTTAAATCTATGGAGATCTGGAATAAGGCTGCTGTGGCCAAACACATATGGTTCCTTGTCTCGGGGGGAGAACAATCTATGTGGTGCCAATGGGTCAAATCTTACTTACTTAAAGGTAAGAGTTTTTGGAGTGTTAAGATTCCCAGTGATCCCTCCTGGGTATGGAGAAAGCTTCTTAATCTTAGACCTCTCATTCAGCCTCACATAAAATACAAAATTGGTGATGGGCAATTAACTTCCTTATGGTTTGACAACTGGCATCCCCTAGGCCCCCTTTTGCCTAGGTTTGGTCCTAGAATTATATATGATTCAGGACTTCCTAAGGATGTCACGGTGCAGACTATTATTAGGAACAACCAGTGGGCTTTCCCAATTACTCAATCTCCCGATCTTAATGAGGTAAGATCTGATCTTCAGGATGTCCCCATTAACAATGCCACTGGGGATAGTTGTTCCTGGGCTCTCAATCCTTCTGGAAAGTTTACCATTTCCTCTCTTTGGGATCACCTAAGAGCACACTTCCCTGTTATCACCTGGCATAAAGTTGTATGGTTTCCAGGATACATCCCTAGGTGCAGTGTGATCTCTTGGATGGCCATTCTTAATAAGTTATCTACTGAGGATAGATTAGTCATGTTTGGCATGAAATCTTCCTCTATTTGTAGTTTGTGTATGGGTGTAGAATCACATACCCATCTATTTTTTGACTGTCCTGTAGCTACTCAGATTAGGGGCATTTTGTCCCCTAAGACCCCGCATATGGTAGGCATGATTACTTGGCATCAGTGGGTAAGTACACTATCCACTTTAAAGGGTAAATCTTTGGCTATCACAATCACTAAGCTTGTATTCACAGTCTATGTGCACCAATTGTGGCTTGAAAGAAATCATAGAAAGTTCCAGAATCTTAGTTGCCCCCCGGGAGTGGTTGCTAACAAGATCTCAAATGAAGTTAGATGTAGGTTGTTGTCCCTCTCCTTCAAGGGACCATCTCATTTACTTTCTATGTGGAACATTCATGTTTGAACTAAATATACTTGTGAGATTGCAGAGAACTGTTACTTATCTGTTTTCATTTGCAGGACATAGTTCGAGGGGAGAGCTTTCAAAGCCTCCCCTTTCACATTGCCATTCAGTCCAGTTACATTCAGAGAGCAGCCACATTCACAGTAGGGCAGGTAGTTTCACAGCTTCCCCTTGACTCTAATCACAACTACTGCAATTGCTGGCAAAGTAGTTAATTCTGCTATTACTTCTATATACACAGGTAGTTAACTTAACCTATAGTGGTCTTCTCTACTGGTGTGTTGAGAGTATAGTTGAGAGTATCTACTACAATCTGAGTTTCCCTGTGAGAGTGCGATTGGGCCTCATCTAATCTTTGAGAGTGGAGGTAATAATTAGTGGGGGCATTATGAGAGGCTTAGTTGAGGGAGTAGGGTGGATCCTTATCCCTTAGTTTCTGAAAAAAGAAGAGAGGGAGGAGTGAGTTTCCGAGGGAGTTGATGGTCAGGACCTCATATTTCTAGGCTTTTAACTCCAGTGTTGTGTCCTCTAATAATTATTCAGGTGGTAGTGGTGGTTTATTTTGCAGTCACCTTTAGGACTGACGATTTTTCTGTGTCCACTACTGCTGTCAAGATGTCTTCTGCCAAAGTATTACTCTGCTGCTGCTGTTTTGTGGTTGTTGCTGTTTTGGCTAGTTTGCGGTCACAATTACCCACTGTATGGTTGTTCTACACCAAGTTATAGTTATAGTTCTATCATATGCATGCTGATCTAATCCGAGCTGTAGTTGCTACTTCTAGGGTTGGTTTTCATGTGTTTGGGTGTTGTCCCATTGTTTATACCTACCCATGGGGGGTTGTCCCTTGGGCTGTTTATGCTTTCGCTAGGGGGCATGTCCCTAGCATGTTTTGTTCTACTGTTATGCTGGATCTCTGGTTCTCTAGTTGCCTTCAGTTCTGCTTCAGCAGATTTAAGTTGCTGCTGTCCAGAACATATGAGCTTCGTTGAGATTTATGAAGTGTTGTCCATTGTGAGCGGCTGTCCATCAGCAGCTCTAATTGCTGTGGTCCCAAGGTCAGAACTTCACTGAGCTTCCCAATCTTGCTGCGGTTCTGAACTTCACTGTCCATCATACGGTTGTTGGCTGTTTTGAAGCTCAATTATGTTGCTGTACTGCTGCTGTGCTGTGCTGTCCAGTATCCCTTTTGTCGAGTGTTTCTTTCCCATCTGCCTAGAGGGGCTAGAAACATTCGTTACTAGGCTTGTAGGCTTGTATCTAGTTGGCTTGGTGTTTTCAATGTTCTTATTGTAGCCACTTGGCATCCATCAATGTAGCCTCTTGGAATTTATGTTGCCACTTGGCATCCTTCAATTTTCTTAATCTTTGTTTTCTTTTTTCTTTCCTCCTGGGGTATGCCCCTTGTAGGCTGTACATCCGCTTATTCTTTTTTCTATTTCAAGCTAAATTACCCAAAAAAAAAAAATGTTGGGGTGAGATGAGAAGCTTTGGGCAGGGGGTGGATCCCATTTCTTGTGAAGAGCCCAACACAAGGGGATACGATTGGACCCCCCAACATGCTGGGCCTCCATACTCAGCTTTTATATCACAAATACAAAACTAGTAGGAGTTGTAATTTCGTGACGATGCAATCCCCATCCTTTTAAAGGCAGGCACTTCTCAAGTTGGGATCCCATTGCTTTCACCATGGAAGAAACAATAATGTTACTAGTTATGGAGTGAGGGACCCCTGCTTATCAAATTCAATTTTGGTATGTTCTGGAATATGATTGAAGATAATTCAAAGTGGTTTCGTCAGTTGGATGGCTTCATTCTTTATCCTTCAGCTCCAGAAAATTTAGCAATAGAATTTCGCATATATCGAGATGCGACTTATATAGCATATTACCCTAGAGGAAAATTCTCAAACAACTCAAAGGCCTGTCAATAGTAGCTTTTACACGCCATGATTTGAGTTTTGGCGCAAATTGACCTAGTCGACCTCGTCCTACTTTTATCCAAGTTTTTTTGTTTTTAATTTTTAGAACGTACTTTTATCCAAGTTTAGAGAGACCTTTTTCGCATTTTATATGTTAGATTTTCCCTACTTTGTTCAAAAATTCTAAGGGGGGAAAAAAAAAAATCCCCAATGCCCCCCTCTTTTCTCATCTTTAATCTTTCAATCGTCTATTTCGGACAATATGGAAGACCCTTCAAAATTGCTAGTGTGACTGTACTTTTCCCTATTTTAACTAGTCAATTTATTAGACACACTCCAACAATGCTAGTTACTTTCTTCGCCTTCCTTCAAAAACAATACATCTTACCTTATATTATATACTATCTTTTACAACTAAAGTGAAAGAGGGAATATTAGTAGGAAGATGCTAGAGTGTCCCCCTCTTGTCTGGGGAACACCATATCACCCATGTTCTCCACTGTTTGATTCATAACCGTCCAATTAAACAAAGGCAAAATACTTGCTGCAAAGTTAGCCGTTTATCCTTCTCGAAAAAAAGAAAGAAATAAAACACTTAATCATGGTTACTACATAGCCTTTTCTTTTCCTTCTCCATCTTCATCTCCATCTCTTGCTATTTTCCTCTCTCTCCTTTGAACGCTAGAGTTTCGTTTGTCTCTCCCCCTTCATGACGTCGCGGGTTTTCTACCTCCGACGACTATCGCTGTCTACCATTCTTGTTTCCCCTATCCTGCCCAGTTTGTCTACAAGAACTAGGGTTTCGTTTGTCTATTCCCTCCACGCAGCAACTTGCTTTGTCCAGCAACGATCAACAACATCAAATTAAATATTGCATATTGTCATTTGTAAGCTAGCATTGGCACCTCTCTCTACTCCCAACGTAAATTTGTCCCTTTTTATTTAATTATTTTTCCTCAATTCAGTTGGTTTTGATGGTGTAATGTATATTGTGTTTATATTTAACTATGGAGAATAGGAATCGTTAGGGCTAAGGATTATTGGTGGTTTTGTTGCAAATATCCCCAATTTGGCTTTTGATTCACTCAAGACTCAAGCAACAATTACGTCCCAGATTTTGTTATTGCATTTTTTAGATAGAGTTTTATTTGCCGAATTTTTTTTTTGGTTAAAACAGCTTGAAATTGAAAAGAGGCTAACCGAATATACAGCCTACAAGGGGCATACCCCAGGAGGAAAAGAAAAAAAGGAAACAAGAGAAAAGAATATAGCTAACGCCAAATGGCTACATGAACTAGGTAATGAATTGTTTCCAATCCATCTTGTAAGAGGGAATGGAAACAACGCCAAAATATAAAAGATACATGAAAAAAGCATCTTCATATAAACACCACTTTTAGCACATAATGGTAGCTTGGACGAGTTCAGAATGTGCACAGTCACGGAACATAACAGCAGCAGCAGATGCAGCCCATAGATAGCAGCCACAACACCCCACCTTGGCTTGAAACAACAGCCCTGACAGCAATAGTAGAATTGCAGCTACTTGCTTATACACAAATGTACAGAGGACGTCCCCCTCTGCGAAGGGAGATCCCAACGACATCCCCTGTTGGTTAGGCTTATACACAAATGTACAGAAAACAGAAGCTGTTCAGCAAATATATGATAGCTGAACAGAACTCAGAAGCTTAAAGAGTAGCTATAAGAGCTGCTAAATCCTACAAGACAGGAATAAATGATAGCCAAAACAGCCCAGAACAGAGCAGCAGCCACAGCAGCTACAAACATCAGTACAGAACAGCAGCAAGTCCACAACAGTAGCAGTGAACACAATAATCTGCTATAGAAGTAATAGCAGCTGGACTGGACTGGACTGGACAGCAGCCACAAAAATCAGTAGCCACATGAGAACACTTGGATCTTGAGAGCACAAAAGCGCACAACTTATAGCCACATGAGCCAGTTGTGTCCTGTTGGAAGTATTAACTATGCAATGCAGCCAGCTCATAACAAAGGAGATGGCAGCCAACTTATAACAAAATAAGGCCACTCCATTTTATAACAGTGGCAGAGCCGGTACAAAACTGACCATAGCAGCAGCTATATAGATATACTATCATGCAATTACAGGTTTGTTAATTGGCCTAAGCAACTGGACAGTAGCAAGAAGTGGGCTACTTCCAATCATCATTCCAATAACAGCCCAGAACAGATAAATACCATTGCAACACATATGATATGATATACCATTGTAACAAATGGCAGCCAAAACAGCCCAAAACAGATGATGCCCTGAGCACTATGTCCTCTCATGCAACTCCCTCGGAAAACTTACATCACCCCCTCTTCTTTTCACTCATGTGCTAGGGCACGGCTCCAGTTCTCCCTCCCTTTATCTCACAATATGCCCCCACTACATATTACCTCCTCTCTCAAAGAAAGGATGAGGCTCTAGCACACATCTCACCAGGTAGCACACAATATGAGGTAGGTTCACACAAAGTCTAGTCTCACTAAAGATTATGATATATACCTGATTCATTAGGAGTAGTAATATCTGGAATGATTGCCTCAACAAATGCAGCCATTGGAACAATTATCTCCCAAGAACAAGCAGACAACAACAAAAATTCAATATGCAACACTATTCCACTCATTTACAATCCACTGTGCTTGTGATTGAGGTAAATTAGTAAGTGATAAAATCCTTGCTCTCACCATGGTGCAGATTTTGTGAACAATTATCTCCCAAGAACAGCAGTGACTTTGAAACCTTCTCACATTTCTCTCAATCCATATATTGTACACTGCTATTGTGAAGCCCAGCCTAATGATAAGATTTTTAAGACCTTTTCCTTTTACATTTGATAGCAATGTTGTCCAGTCAGACCAAGTTCTACCAGACCACGACACATGAAGTTTGGTCTGAATAGCATTCCACACTTGCTTAGTGAAAGGGCAATTAAAGAAAAGATGATCATGGGTTTCACTCCCCCGACACAGACTACATTGAGGATTAGCATGCAGTCCAAATAAGACAAGCCAATCAGCAGTAGATAGCCTATGCTGTATAGCAAGCCAAGTGATGAAACTGCATTTTGGAATTTGGCCAGAGAACCATACCAGCTTGTGCCACAAAACCTTGGGAAAATGAGTTCTCAACTTGTTCCAAAGAGAGGCGACTGTGAACTGTCCATTAGAGGTTAGAGTCCATCTCTTTTGGTCATCCTCATGCAGTCTGGACTGGACAAGTGGGGGAAGAGTATTTCTCACCTCATTAAGCTCAAAGGTTTGGGTAATGGGGAAAGCCCAATTTGAGTCATGAATGATGTGTGACACAAAAGCATCTTTTGGGATACCAGAGTCATATGCAATTCTAGGGCCATATTTAGCCACTAAAGGGCCAAGTGGGTGCCAATTGTCATACCACAAGGATGTGGTGTTCCCATTTCCCAACACACTAATGATATAAGGGTGTACCAGGGATCTAAGCTTCAAAATTTTCCTCCATACCCAAGTGCAATCACCCGGAGTTTTTAAATTCCAAAACTTCTCCCTTTGATTAAATATGATTTGACCCATTGGCACCACATAGACTGTTCGCCCCCAGAGATAAGAAACCAAACATGCTTCGCAACGGCAGCCTTGTTCCATACTTGCATTGACTTGAAACCAAGTCCACCTTCCTCTCTTGGAGAGCATAAATGATCCCAAGAGACCTTAGCACCAGATTTCTTTAGATCAGGACCAGACCAAAGAAATGCTCTAAGGATTGACTCAACTTCCTTAATTATCTTTTTAGGAATGATAAACAAGGAGGACCAATAGGTTTGGATGGAGAAAAGAACATTCTTTATTAATTGAACCCTACCAGCGTAGGTAAGGTCTCTATTGGTCCAAGTCTTAGTTCTGGCAATCATACTTTCCACTAACCGCTGACAATCCGAGGCTTTGAGTCTAGTTGAGAGTAGGGGCACGCCCAAATACCTTACCGGAAGTGTGCCCTCCTTAAACCCTAGTACATTCAGAATGCTCAATCTAATGGTACTATTAACCCCAGAAAAGTAAATACTACTTTTCTCAGGGCTGGGGGATAGTCCTGACAACCTCTGAAACTCAGCGAGGGCATCCTGAATATGATTGATTGAAGACAGCTCACCCTTACAAAATATCATAAGATCATCTGCAAAACAGAGATTGATAATCTTATTATGCCCACACTTCCAATGAAAATGGAAGTCAGGGATCTGGGATTTTTCTCTCAGTACACAGGTTAGAATTTCCATCACAATGACAAAGAGGTACGAGGACAGAGGGTCACCTTGCCTTAGACCTTTCTGCCCAATGATATAACCAGTAGCTTCCCCATTGATGCTAAGGGAGTAGTTAGCAGTGGTAACCCAAGCTTGAAGCCATTTGATCATTGTTGGATGAAAATTCATAGACGTTAGAATATCCCATAGAAACTCCCATCTAACATTATCATAAGCTTTCTTGATGTCTACTTTCATAGCACAACGTGGGGTAGATGAAGATTTATGATACCCTCTCATGAGCTCTTGAGTAAGAAAGATGTTATCAACAATTCTTCTGCCCTTCACAAATCCTGATTGTACAGGATCAATTAGCAAAGGGAGGACATTTTGCAATCTGCTAGCAAGAATTCTAGCAATGCACTTGTAGACAGTATTACAACATGATATGGGTCTAAAGTCCCCAACTTTTGAAGGATTAGGGACCTTTGGGACCAGAGCTACCATGGTAGAATTGGCCTTCCTCAGTATCTTACCTAACCTAAAAAAGGTCTTGACGGCTACAATGATATCACGACCAACTATAGGCCAAGCTTTCTTGAAGAAACCTGCATTGTAATCGTCAGGTCCAAGGGCTTTACTGGGATTGAGAGACCAAAATGTATCCTTAATCTCTTGGTCAGTGACCTCAACAATCATTACCAATCTTTGAGTATCGGTTAACTTCCTATTTACTAACTGTTGAATCCTGCTAGCTCCTTGATAATCCTCAGGATGAGCTGTACCAAGCAAATTAGTGTAAAAGTTGACAAAGTTGGACTTAATGACCTCAATGTCATGTGTGAGAGACCCATCCTCTAAGACCAAACTAGTTATATCTTACTTCTATTTCTTGTGTTTGTCACAGATTTGAAGAAATACGAAGTACACTGATCACCCAACTTCATCCATTGGATTCTCGATTTTTGCTTAGCCAGACTTTCCTCAGCTCTAAGCATTGTGAGGAGTTGTTTATAAACCTCTCTTTCCTGAGTAATTAAGGAAGGGTCAGGACTATGAGTACTCAAAGCTTGCTGCAAAGTATCTAATAGTTGTCTAGATTCAGCAACCCGCGCAGAAACGTCACTGAATTCAGTATTATTAATTTGCTTAAACTCACCCTGCAACAACTTGAGTTTCTCACACACACAGTACATTGGATTCCCATTAATCACCCTCCTCCAAACTCTCTGAACAATAGCCATAAACTGAGGGTGGTCAGCTAGGAAATCAAAAAACTTAAATGGTTTATTTGATTTTCTAGGACATGGAAGGATAGTTGTAACAGCAGGGGAATGATCAGAGATACCAGAATTAAGGAAATGAGCATAGGAACGATTATACACCCTCATCCAATGCTCATTGACCAAAACACGATCCAGTTTTGTACTGACAAAATGTGTGGGATCCTGTTTGTTGGCCCATGTGAGAAAGCAACCAGTGTACCTAAGATCATCAAGCCCCAATGCATACAGACAGTTGTTGAATTCCTTCATATAGGGAGGCCCAGAAGTAGAACCCCCTACTTTCTCTCTAGGGAACCTAATGACATTAAAATCACCAAGTACTATCCAAGGGAATGCAGTGCTCAGGAGATGGAGCCTAGCCCACAATGCCTGTCTATCCAAATAATTATTCTCCCCATAAACAAAAGTTGCAAAAAAGGGAGGGTCTCCGCATATAGGCTGAATCTCACAATGCATGAATTGATTAGATTGGTCAAGAACCCGAATCTGGACAATACCAGGGTCCCAACACACAAAAATCCTACCAACGGAAGCTTGGGGATAATTGTTCACAAAACTCCAATGAGGACAGATATTTTTTTATCACTCTAGCAGCTTTATCCTCCTTTATTTTATGCTCTAATAAACCCACAAGTGAAAGCTTGTTCTTATTTACAAAACACTTAACCTCTTTTTGTTTGATTGGGTCATTAAGACCTCTGATGTTCCAAAAACCAAGACTAAGGGGTTGTATAGACATAAAACAAGCTTAAGCAAAATGGAAATGCAAAAGGCAGAAGATGAAAGAATTTGTAAACTGCCCTGACAAAAAAGGATACGGTTACTACTTTGATCTGTAAAATGAGCCTTGTTCTAAAAAAAAAATCAGCGATTGTTACTTGAGTGAATGTAGTTTGTATGCCAATGTAGTTTTGTTTGATATATATTTTGGCTTGTGGCTGTTTATTTTATCATGACACTGACAATTGGGGTTTTGTGATTAGGGATCTTATTTTTGATATAATTGTTGTTGCCAGAAAATTGGGGGTTTATTTATGTTGTGGGTTATGTGGTGGCCAAGGTCAAGTATGATAGTTTGCTAGGTTTACATGGATAACTTTTTTTTACAACATTGTAGTGGTGTAGAGATTTATGTTTGTTTGCAAGTGTGTTAAACTTGTGAAAATGTCAATGAACTAGTGAAGAGGTAGAAAGGCTCTTACTTATTATGATTAGTTATAGACTTGTTTTAATGTGTCTTCATCTACAACATAGGGTGGTAAGACAAGTGTTTAAGTAATGCACTTTACTTACGGCATATCTTTGCCTATGTTTACTATTTATTTAGGTGTGTCATGGGAACTCCCAATCCCAATTGCAATTATTTTTTCTTTAATTTTATTTTTTCCTCTTTTTCCTCCTGGGGTATGCCCCTTGTAGGCTGTATATTCGGTTAGCCTCTTTTTCAATTTCAAGCTGATTTACCCAAAAAAAAAAAACTCCCAATCCCAATTGCAATTTCAATTCAGACTCTTCCCCTACTAGGGAAGATCATACGATTACAATGGTAGGTAATGATGTTGATGGAAAAAGGGAAGGGGAAGGGTTAGTTTCTGGTGCAGATGATACTTTTCGTTCACTCACTGATACTGAAATTGCGGGGGTGAAATTTACTCACAAAGACTACTGGGAAAGAGCCGTCTGACATGTAGGCGATTTGGCGATTCTGACAAGGCCGTGGAGAAGCAGATCTCCATCTTCTGCCATGGCCGACGGCACCATTTCATTCGCGGACGGTCTAGGTTCTAAAGCCTTGGATTCAAATGAAATTCGTAGGAAGCACAGAGGTATTGACCCATTAACCACAAAATCAAGCGTGGTTACACCACATCTGGATTTCTTTCCAGTGAACCCTAATTTCAAAGGGCTGATGTCTGATTCTGGATCTCAACCTCAATCTCGGCCACCACTACCTGATCCTACGGGAGTGGCGATGGAAGATGGAGAGCAAGCTCAAGGTCCACAACATTTCTCCCCAAATCTGCCATTCCACGATTCATCTACACCATATGCATCTACCCCCAATCGATCTACTCCTTCCAACCCCATCCTCAAACCTTTCGATCTATGCCATGGGGCTACACCACCTCTGGTTTCATCTACTCATCCAAATCCTTCTCTGGTCTCGCTTGATAGCTCTAACCATTTCCACAACCCATCATCTTCGTTCGGTCCTCATAGCCCCAAAAATCCAAGACCTGCTGGGAATTTACAGGAGGTGTTTCAGGAAGCAGGTGAACGGCTGGACTCAGAGGAACGCCTATCCAGTCTAGTTAGGTCTTTGGAGGCCGAAATGAAGAGCTCAGGGGTGATTGTCGACTGCTCAGAGTTGAAAACTCAGTTGAATCGACTCAAGGAACATCACGAATTATCCAGGTATCAATCTTCAGGTTCTGATGCATGTGGTAACCCTCAATCCCTTAATGTCAATTTCAAAATTCCTTCTGGGTCAGAAATTGGTCAAAGGGAATTCATCAGTCTAAAATCTAATTCGGAAGCTGGGATTTTCCCAAACCCCATCGAACCCCGTACCAATCGATTCCATAATCCTATTCGCCCCCAAGGTAATTCAAAGAACTGGGCTTCCCTCTTCGCAGCCCAAGGTCCTTCTAAAATGATGAAGTTGGATCACTATCCTCAGCTTCAACAAGGTAAGCGTGCCGTGGTGGAGTTAGTGGATTCGGACATAGATGAAGACAGGTGGAATCACTGCCTTGTTGGCCATTTCCTTGATGGCAAGATGGAACTACCTTTACTCAAGGCAACAGCCCGGACTGTGTGGAAGGATGATCTTATATCAGTTAAGGAAATTGGCTCGAGATTCTTATTTGAGTTCAGGGATGAGGCTGCTAAGCTGAAAGCGTTAGAGAATGGTCCCCATTTCTTTTCAAGGAGATTTCTTGTGTTACAAAATTGGAAAAGGATGTTGATTCCAACCAAGGACCAACCGTCTAAAATTCCTGCTTGGATCAAGATTTTGAAACTTCCATTAGAGTTTTGGACAGCAGAGTGTTTTAGCAAGATAGCTAGTACAATTGGCAAACCTCTTCACGTGGATCAAGCAACAGTAAAAAAGCTTCGGCTGGATTATGCTCGTATTTGTGTGGAAATTGATGCGGGAACTGATCTGCCGGATGACGTCCAAATAACCATCAATGGGGAGGCAGTTATAGTAGCTTTACAATATCAATGGCTACCCCCAATATGTTCAGATTGCAAGGTATTTGGACATCCTACGTGTACTAAGCAATTGGGTACTAAAGTCCCAAACCAAAAGGATACATGGCAAGCGGTTAGTAAAGGTAAGGGTACACAGGATGCCAATTCTGCTGCTTTGGTATCAGGTGAATCCTCTACCTCTTCCCTTCCACAACAACCTGCAGCTCAAGAATGGACTAGAGTAGGTAATGGTAAACAACAGGTTGGCTGTGACCAATCTGATACGGAGCAGCTGAACTGTCCTGTAACTGTCCATGCATCAATTGTCCCTCAACAATCAAACAATCCAATTGTAACCCCTGTTTCTGAGGAAGGTATTACTGATTCTGAGGAGGAGTTAATTGAGGTTCTAGAAGGAGTAGTAAGTACCAGACAAAGGGTAGAGCCAATAGCCTCTCAAGAGGTTGGTTCCACATGTTTACACAGTGAAACAAGTCTACATGATTCTAAGGCTGAGAAAGAGACCAGTGTTGACAGTAAGATCAGTTCTCATGACCAGAAGCTGGATGGTAATGGAAAAGATAAACCTCCTGACTACACCATACCTAATGTCAAGCTTCAGCAGGGAGGATCATCCGAGGCTGGTCATAATGGCAAACAAAGGAGTCAATCCAAAGGCTCCCATAAAAAAAGGAAGTAACTCAACTTTCCTCATTTTTGCCCACAATTATCTAAATAATGCTCAACTTGTGCATCACTCTTACACTCATTAGTTGTAGCTCATTGTGGTAGTTTTGTGTAGAACTTTATGGATAGCACACCTATTACTTTTGGTTTTTGGAATTTGAGGGGTCTTAATGATCCTATCAAACAAAGGGAGGCTAAAACTTGGGTTTTTAAGAATAAGTTATCTCTAGTGGGACTCATTGAACATAAACTCAAAGAACCCAAAGTTTCTAGAATTGTCAATACTATGCTCCCTCATTGGAGTTTTGTTAGCAATCACTCCAGTTCTACTATGGGGAGACTCTTGATTTGTTGGAACCCTATGGTTTTCCAAGTTCAGGTCCTGTGCCAGTCCAGTCAGTATATCCATTGTAAAGTGACCACTTGTGATGGCCATTACTCTTTTGATGCCACATTTATTTATGGGGCTAATGGTTACCTTGAGAGACAACAGCTTTGGGCTGAGCTTCAACAGCTCTGTGTTGTTACCCCTTGGGTAGTTTTAGGTGATTTCAATGCCATAAAATCCCCTACTGAAAAAGTAGGTGGGGATAGGAATTGGGTGCCTTGGATGGAGGAGTTTAATGCCTGTCTCCATTCAACAGAATTAGTTGATCTTAGGTACTCCGGTTGTCACTACACCTGGTCCAATAAACAACTGGGAGATGCCCACATTAGCACTAAGATTGATCGGGTCTTAGTCAATGAAAGTTGGATCAAAGATTTCTGTTGGTCCTGTGCTCATTTTCTTAACCCTGGAGTATCTGATCACTCACCTGCACTTGTGTATTTGACAGCTATTACTCCACCTAGGAAAAGGCCTTTTAGGTTCTTTAATTTTTTGGCGGACCACCCTAAATTCCTTGAAACTGTCCAGCAAGTCTGGAGGAAGGTAATATTGGGTAATCCAATGTACTGTGTCTGTGAGAAACTGAAACAATTACAGGAGGGCCTTAAGCAGTTGAACACTAATGAGTTTAGTGATTTGTCAGCTAGGGTGGCCTCTCTTAAACAACAATTGGACGCCATCCAAAGAGAGCTTGGTTCTCACCCCAGTGATCCCTCTAAACAGGCCACTGAAAGAGAGCTGTGTAAACAGTATCTTATTTTTGCTCGGGCAGAAGAAAGTTTGGCCAAACAAAAATCAAGAATTCAGTGGTTAAAATTGGGGGATCAATGTACTTCCTTTTTCTTCAAAACTATTAGTAACTCCAGGAATAGAAACAGAATTTCTAGCTTGGTCCTAGAGGATGGCTCTGTCACACAGGACATTGAGGTGGTGAAGCAATCCTTCATCAATTATTACACTAACTTGTTGGGTACCAAACATTTGTCCAATTACTCAGGATCTTCCAGAGTTGACCAACTTATTGCTAGGAGACTTTCACCTTCTCAAAGTTTAGATATGGTGGTTGAAATTACCGATAAGGAGATCAAGGATACTTTCTGGTCTCTTAACCCTCAAAAAGCACCTGGTCCTGATGGCTATAATGCAGCCTTCTTCCAGAAGGCATGGCCTGTGATTGGTCATGAAGTGACCTCAGCTGTTAAGCTCTTCTTTAGGTCGGGTCAACTTTTGAAGAAGGCTAATGCTACTTCAGTGGCTTTGGTGCCTAAAATCCCCAATCCCTCCAAGGTTGGGGATTACAGACCAATCTCTTGCTGCAATGTAATATACAAGTGTATTGCTAAGCTCCTGGCAAATAAAATCAAACCTGTCCTACCATATCTTATTGATCCATCGCAATCAGGTTTTGTACAAGGTAGGAGGATTGCAGATAACATTTTCCTTACTCAGGAATTAATGTGGGGTTACCACAAACATTCCCCTTCCCCTAGATGTGCCATGAAAGTGGATATCATGAAGGCTTATGACAATGTCAGATGGGACTTCCTCTGGGATGTTCTAGCCTCCATGAATTTCCATCCTAAGATGATTCAATGGTTGAAAGCTTGTGTTTCCACAGCAAATTACTCCTTGTGCTTCAACGGGGAAGCCATAGGATACATTGCTGGACAAAAAGGTTTAAGACAAGGTGATCCCTTGTCTTCATACTTGTTTGTGATCGTCATGGAAGTTTTGACCTGCATTCTTAGGGAGAAGTCTCTTCTCCCTGATTTTAAATTCCATTGGAGATGTGGTTCCACCAAGCTTGTCAATCTCTGCTTTGCAGATGATCTTATGATCTTTTGCAAAGGTGAAGTTAGCTCTATTAATCACATTAAACAATCCTTGACTGAGTTTGAGGCCTTGTCTGGCCTTTCTCCGAGCCCTACTAAGAGCGACATCTTCTTTTCTGGTGTCAATCCTGCCATCAAATCTTCCATTCTCAATATTTTGGGGTTTCGGGAAGGGTCTTTACCTGTTAGGTATTTGGGGGTTCCCCTTCTATCCACCAAACTCAAACACTCGGACTGTAAAAGCATGGTGGATAGGATTGTATCCAAAACCAAATCATGGACTCATAGGTACTTGTCTTATGCTGGTAGGATACAATTAATAAAGCCCATACTTTTCTCAATGCAAACTTATTGGTCATCTCTTTTTATTATCCCTAAGAAGATAATTAAGGAGATTGAATCAATCCTTAGAGCATTTTTCTGGTCTGGTCCTGATCTTAGGAGGACTGGTGCCAAAGTCTCATGGGAACACCTTTGCTCCCCTGTCGAGGAAGGTGGCTTGGGTTTTAAATCGTTGGAGATCTGGAATAAGTCTGCTGTGGCCAAAAACATTTGGTTCCTTGTCTCGGGGGGAGAACAATCTATGTGGTGCCAATGGGTCAAATCGTACTTACTTAAGGGTAAGAGTTTTTGGAGTGTTAAGATTCCCAGTGATCCCTCTTGGGTATGGAGAAAGCTTCTTAATCTTAGACCTCTCATTCAACCTCATATAAAATACAAAATTGGTGATGGCCAATTAACTTCTTTATGGTTTGACAATTGGCATCCCCTAGGACCCCTTTTGCCTAGGTTTGGTCCTAGAATTATTTATGATTCTGGACTTCCTAAGGATGTCACGGTGCAGTCTATTATTAGGAACAACCAGTGGGCTTTCCCAATTACTCAATCTCCCGATCTTAATGAGGTAAGATCTGATCTTCAGGGTGTCCCCATTAACAATGCCATTGGGGATAGCTGTTCCTGGACTCTCAATCCTTCTGGAAAATTTACCATTTCCTCTCTTTGGGATCACATAAGAACACACTTCCCTGTTATCACTTGGCATAAAGTGGTATGGTTTTCAGGTCACATCCCTAGGTGCAGTGTGATCTCTTGGATGGCCATTCTTAATAAGTTATCTACTGAGGATAGATTAGTCATGTTTGGTATGAAATCTTCCTCTATTTGTAGTTTGTGTATGGGTGTCGAATCCCATACCCATCTATTTTTTGACTGTCCTGTGGCTACTCAGATTAGGGGCATTTTGTCCCCTAAGACCCCGCATATGGTTGGCATGCTTACTTGGCATCAGTGGGTAAGTACACTATCCACCTTAAAAGGTAAATCTTTGGCTATCACAATCGCTAAGCTTGTATTCACAGTCTATGTGCACCAATTGTGGCTTGAAAGGAATCATAGAAAGTTTCAGAATCTTAGTTGCCCTCCGGGAGTGGTTGCTAACAAAATCTCAAATGAAGTTAGATGTAGGTTGTTGTCCCTCTCCTTCAAGGGGCCATCTCATTTACTTTCTATGTGGAACATTCATGTTTGATCTAAATCTACTTGTGAGATACTTTGAAGGGAGCTGTTACTTATCTGTTTTCATTTGCAGGTCACAGTTCAAGGGGAGTGCTTTCAAAGTCTCCCCTTTCACATTGCCATTCAGTCCGGTTACATTCAGAGTCAAACTTTCAGAGCAGATACACGCACAGGTCATTGTTCAAGGGGGACTGGAGGGCCAGTCATCCCGCAGGTGCCTTCGCTAACATATTCAGTTCCACAATGGATTCCGGAGGGCTGGAGGTGAGGAGCTATAACAGACCAGCCTATTGACCATGTCACTCTGGATATCATCTAGCAAGAAAGAAGGTCTGAGTGATCCTCCTATTACTGCTATGTATTCAGGTAGTTACCTTACAACCTGTAAACTGGATTTACATTTCATAGCTTTTGAGTGATCTTACCATAATGTGTGACAACCTGGTGAGCTGTGTGCTAGAGCCCCATCTTTCTTTTAGAGCGGAGGTAATAAATAGCGGGGGAGTCATGAGAGGTACAGTGGAGGGAGAAATGGATCCCATTCTTTTGGTTGTGAATAAGAGCGGGAGTTGTGAGTTTTCAAGGGAGTAGAAGGGCGAGCCCTCTATATTCGTAGCTGATATCTTTTGTTGTCCATTGTGTGTGCAACACTTGCTTCACACTCAAAGAATCTGGAGCCTTTTCCCAATGAGGGGAGTCAATGCTTTGTGCTGACTTGTAGACTGCTGCTGCCTTTTTCTTCCTGTTGCATACCTGTTAGGTCTGTTCTCAGCAGTTAGCTGCATTCTCCAAGTGATTCAGGTCAATGCTCAAGCAGTATTCAGCCTCATAATGTGTGCAAAGCAATTGAGCGTTCTTACTATAATGTGTGCAATCCATGTGAGCTGAGTGTTAGAGCCTCATCCGTTCTTGCGAGAGGAGGTAATAATTAGCGGGGGCATCTTGTGAGGTTTAGTGGAGGGAGAAGAGGATTCCCATTTGCTTTTGTGAAAAAAGAAGAGTGGGAGGTCAGTTTTCAAGGGTGATAGTAGTCAGTGAGACCTTATATTGTTGCTTTTACTGTTCTGTTCTTTCACCGCTTTTGAATCATTTGCTAGTCTTCAGATTCTGCTATTGTTGGCTGCTGCTCTTACTGCTTTTCTGATCAGCTTGCGGTGTTTTGTGCTGCAAGGAACATGCTTTTGTTGCTATTTTGGGCTGTTGTACACGGGGTATATATTCTGTTATGGCTGCTATTTTCTGTCCTTTTCTGTTATAGCTACTGATATTGCTACTGTTATGCTCAGTTCAATAGTTGCTAGTGTCAATTCGTATGGAATTTTGAATGTTTCAATTCGGAGTATACGCCTAACCAACAGGGGCTGTCGTTGGGATCTCCCTTCGCAGAGGGGGACGTCCTCTGCATAATGTATAGTTGCTAGTGTCGTCCTACTCATTCATGATAGTTGTAGTCTGTTCTGCTATTGTGTCTGTTTTGCTGCTGTTTTGCTCCTCCAAAGGTTACGGGGCCTGTTCAAGCCAAGATGGTGAATTCTTCAATGAGACCCTCAAAGTTAATGCTTGTATTTGGGACTGTTCTAATGCTTAGTTAGCTGGCCACTCTGTTATGATGTTGAGAAAGCTTGTACTTGGTGCTGTTCTGTTATGGCCAGCTGCTCCCTGTTATGCTCCATGCTATGGCAGCAAATGCTGCTTCTGTTATGCTGTCTTCTGTTCTGCTATGGCTTTCAAGTCCAGTTGGTGACTTAAGCTTCAAAGTGGGTACAAGCTTCAAGTTCAGTTGGTGACTTATGCTCTGGATCCTCGTTCAAGTTTCATGGATTGCACTATTTGTAATCTTTTGCCATCTGTTTTGTTTCCCTCTAATAGATGGATAGGAAACGGATGTTTCATTTTATTCTAGACCTATGTAGCCGATTGGCGTAGGTTTTCTCTGTATCTAGGTTACGTTTTTTTTTTCCTTTTCTTTTTTTTCCTTTTTTTTCCTCCTGGGGTATGCCCCTTGTAGGCTGTATATCCGGTTAGTCTTTTTTATGTTCAAGCTGATTTACCCAAAAAAAAAGAAATTGCAGGGGTGAAATTTAATTCTGAAGATGAGGCAGGTAAATTCTACATGCATATGCTAAGGCGATGGGTATTAGCATATGCAAATCTAGAAGTAAACCCCAAAAGAACCATGATAGCTGTGTAAGATGTCGGACTTGGGTCTATTCTAGAGAAGGTAAAAGACAGAAGAAACATTTGCAATGGGTTGATCGGACAAGACGTCCCAGAGCTGAAACTAGAATTGGTTGTGGTGCAAAATTCCGGGTCCGTTACTTGTCAAAAACCCAAAAGTACATTGTTACACACTTTATTAGTGCGCACAACCATCCCTTACCTATAGTGCATTGTATTCCCTTCTTGTGGTCGCACCGATGCGTGAATGATGCGGACACAACTCAGGCAACGACCATGCAGATGGTAGGCATGAAGCCAGACCAAATTGTGGACTATATGACATGTCAGTCAGGAGGTTTCCAAAATTTGGGGTTCACTGCAAAAGATTAGGGCAATAAAATGGACAACTGTCGTAAAGATGAAATTAAAAATGGAGATACTGAGGGTGCACTGGGATACTTGTCTGCTCAGCTTAGCACTGATCCTTTGTTTTTTTCAAATACAAAGTTGATGAGAATGACCGGTTGGAGACACTCTTCTGGACAAATAGGAGGTCTACGATGGATTATGCTGCATTTGAAGATGTGTTAGTGTTCGACACGACTTATCGGACCAATGCTTATAAGAAGCCATTTGTCATACTGGCGGGTGTTAGTAATAACTTTATGACGACCATATTTGGTTGTGCCTTGTTGTCAAAGGAGACGGAGCAGATGTACAATTGGGTTCTTGAAACGTTTATGGAGACTATGGATGGTAAACACCCCATCTTGGTGGTCACAGATGGTGATTTGGCAATGCGAATGCAATTAGTAACATTTTTCTAGATGCAAGGCGTCTATGCACGTGGCATTTGGAGAGAAATGCTGCTAAAATTTTCACAAACCTGAATTCGTATCTGACTTTACAGCTCCGATGCTAGTGGAATGTGAGGTTGAAGAATTTGATAGCCTTTGGGCTGACATGGTATCGCACTATGGCGTAGAGATAAATGCTTGGGTATTGGAGATGTATAGTGACTGGGAAAGATCGACTGAGGCTTATCTTCTTGGGCATTTCTTGGAGATGTATAGTGATCGGGAAAGATGGACTGAGGCTTATCTCCTTGGGCATTTCTTTGTCAGGATGAGGAGCACCCAGTGATGTGAAGGTATGAATCGTTATTTGCATCGATTTTTAACAGTGAGGCTAAGGCTTTATTAATTTGTTAAACAGTACCACCGCGATTTGGCTAGGATACGAGTTCTGATGCAGAGGTTGAGATGGCAACGGAGCACAGTACCCCGGTCTCAATCACGGCATTGAAAAGTCTAATGCTTTGTTCTCTTTACAACTTAAAAAGAATTTTTCAAAAAATACCCCCTAGATTCCACCTAGATTCCACCTACTTCCAACATTTCTCTCTCTATCTCTCTCCACTTATTATCCGTACCATTTTTCAAAAAACTTTTCAAATATCAATCCAAACAAAGCGTAAAGCAGAATGGAGCTAAGGTGTACACACAATACATGTCCAGATTGTTTCAAGATGAAATACAACGCGTCTCCATTGATTGTGGCACGTTGTGTTGATGAGTTGACGCGTCGTTTGTACTTCATTGCGATGTACTCACATCCAGAATCCAAGTGGACGGTTGAGTATTATCCAATGGATAGTAGAATGAATGTTGTTGCATGATGTTTGAGTCTTTTGGTCTACCTTGTCGCCATACGATTGTGGTGATGAAATATGAGCACCTAGTGGTGATTCCCCGCAGTTTACTCATGCGAAGATGGACAAGGAGTGCTCGGCCTGCAGCCCAACGTTCAACTGTTGCCCAAATTTCTCGCACTTTAACCCACATGACACGGTATGGGATTTTGAGTTCAAGGTACAATTTGATGTCATTCTATGCATCGCATGCGCAGGACTCATTTGAAGATGCTAGGCAATTGGAGCACCAAATGACTTCCTGGATGAGAAAGAGTTGGGAGACGAGAAATAGTAAAGAGTGCAGGGCTATGGTTGGTAAAGCAAGTTGTGTCCAAAGTTTGTTTGGTGTGGCTGATCTACTTGTGGTGAAGACCAAAGGCAACCCGAGGAAGAATGCTAATGCCCCCAAATCTCACAAGCCTAGGAAATGTAGGCATTGCAAGTTAGTAGGCCACGATAAGCGGACATGTCAAAAGTTGTCATCAAACCATCCAACTTTGGGTGACTAAGTTGTTAATTCTTCAGTTCATGTTGATGTACTAAGTGTGAAAGATAAGTAATTTCTCGTATTGGGGGAATGTATGACTATTATCCTAAAAAATGGATCCTTTGAATTAATTATCTATTATATTAGTAAATTGAGTTTTGGGTCATCGATCGTAGGATATGTATCTTCCTCTTTTGATACTTCTCTCATAGTGAAATTTATTATGATGTTAATTTGTAGGTATGTGTCATTTTCATGTATTTTGGATATGAAGCATAGTAGTTTAATAGTACGTGATTGAGCATCAGTATCGTAGAAGAAGGGGTTTCTTTTTCTTTTGTCCTTCAATTCATACACATTGAAGTTCCAATATGAATTGACAGTAATTTTCTAGTAAACTGCTCTTTTGTCTGCCGATAAAGAGTAGGCAATGTGTATTTCATTGCAGGAATTTGTGGTTTATATTTCATTGAAATTTCAATGTGTAAGAGCATGTACACCAATGGTAGTCAAAATACCTATTACAAAAGGTACAAAATGTATTTTACCCAAAAAAAAAAAAAATGTATTTTACCTATCCACCCTACACCAACCTCTCTATTTTATTCTCTCTATTTATTAAATATGATAAATTATTAACAAGGAGAGAGAACAAGAGGTATAAAAGAGAGAGCAATGGAGGACACCTGGCCCAAAAAGTAATAAACTCTGTATTGCTTGTGAATAGTTAATCACTAGAAATACAGAGGTGCAGGAGCCGAAGCAATTCTGACGAAGTATTTACTGACTTTGGTGCATGCTGACTTTCTTGTTTTTTGTAGGTAAAATAACTTAAAGTGCATGTATACCTAGCTTGGTGTACATGCTCTAAGTGTCAGTGCTACATAGCTTCTTTTATGTGGTTTTCTTATCCCTTATAGTAGTGGTATTATTTGACTTAGTAGTTGAATTGTGCGGTCTTGACAATGAGCTTACATGTATATTGGTATATGAATTGGCTTATGACCAATGGAGTTTGCGTATCTAAAATGAAGACTGTACCATTTATTATGAATTAGCTGTGGTATTTCAAATTTGTGTGGATGTCTCTGGATTACTTTTGAGCATGCATTGCGTTTTTGTTCATATGTATACTTTTTTGAATGATATTATGTTTGGGTGTTTCAGCGGAGTAAGAAAGAATGGTATGTCTCTCTCCGGTGAACCTTCACCGTTCATCTCTCTCTCTCTCTTTCTTCACGCACACACCCACACACACAGAGAATCACGGACATATGAAATTGCTTAATCTCTTCAAACTTTTGCATGTCCATCTACGATTTGTAATCATTGAAGCAGTTGACTCTCTGCGTAATTACTTGTTTGAACATGTAATTCATATGTACGTGACTAAGTGTTATTTGAAAGGAAGATTTGATTGTATTGTTGCAAACTGTAATTGTATTGTCCTTGAAACTTTTGCATGTCCATCATCGTTGTAAACTATAATTTTTTTTTTTGGGTAAATTAGCTTGAAATTGAAAAAGAGGCTAACCGAATATACAGCCTACAAGGGGCATACCCCAGGAGGAAAAGAAAAGAAAAACAAAAAAGTAAAGAAAATTGCTAGCGCCCAAAGGCTACATGAGATGAATAAATGCGATGTTTCCAATCCATCTAGTAAGAGGGAAGGAAAACAACGCCATAATGAACGACAAACTCTTTAGCATACAAAAGAGACATGGAAGTAAGCATAGCAGCAACAGGGCTGTTATGGACAGCAGCTCGGAAAGCAGCAGCAGCCAATGGAGTTGAACGACAGCAGCCAATGGAGCCTCAACTTAGGACATCAAAACAACAACATGACAAGAGCTGGACTGCCCATGACTTTGGACACATGCAGCTGATCGGATTACAGCAGCTGATCTGAATACTTTGGACACCTCATGACTTTGGACACAACCAAAGAGAACACCAATACAGCAACTATCAATAGCAGAACTGCTCAAAAGCAGCAGATTACAAGCAGGTATCTGTACATGCACATGCAGAGGACGTCCCCCTCTGCGAAGGGAGATCCCAACGACAGCCCCAGTTGGTTAGGCCTATACTACATCTTGAAACTTCCAAAAAACTATAAGAATTGCACTAGCAGCTATTCTTCATAACAAAACAAGCTTAGTGAAGCACATACAGTAACAGTAGCACTAAGTAACAGTAGTACTTATCTTATTAGAAGGAAGATTTGATGCGGTAGTTAATAGTAATTGAAATGCTCCCTTTCGGGCAATAATTGACCCTACTGATCGTATGTTCTTATCTTATCATATTCTGCATGTTATTTTGCAAAGATGGCAGAAAAAGGAAAAGTGCCCCACGTTGTCCTCCTTTATGTAGATCTAAACGACTAGCTATTATGAATGTTATCACTACATCATCATCGGACCAATCCACTGATACTGTGATGTGAATGTACGCACTACTGGTGGCTCCAACAAAATGAGTAAGAGATCGACTCATGTTGAGATTGAGAATGATGGTCACTCTGAGGAAAGGGGCAAGAGATCGTCTCATGGTGATAATGATAGTGATGGTGATTGTGAGGAAAGGCGCAACAGATCGTCTAATGGTGAGAGTGAGAGTGATGGTGACTTTAAGGAAATGAGCAATGCTGAGAGTGAGCGATGGTGACTTGGACTCTGGACCAATCAAGCGTCCAGACCTTGGTGGGTTTGCAAAACGATCAGTCATTGAAGAGAAAAGTGTCGCTCTTGGGGAGTTGGAAAAAATGACGTGCATTCCCGAAGCTGTTAAAAAGTTGCGGTTAGCAGGGATTTGCACATATAAAAGCAACGCAAATTGGACCCTTGTTCGGGAGTTCTTTGCTGGAATAAATGCTTACAAGGTTGACATGACAGATAGGGTAATGGTCTCTACGGTACGAGGGAAGAAGATTAAGGAAACGCCAGACTTACTTGCAAAATTTAAACATATAAGACGACCTCTTCCCACTGAAAAGCAATACCCCTACCTGTCCGGTGTTGAAAGGCCAAGTTATCAGGACATTTGGATGACCCTTTGCCATGAAAGTTGGCCATCGGAGGGTGAACCCAAAATTCATTTGAACGGCTTGAAAAAGGACTTTGTTGTTCTCTACCATATTTTCTGGTGGAATGTGTACCCTAAGCCCCCACGACGTCCTCTGGATATTGACCAAGCTGCGTTGCTACATGCAGTATACAATGGATTAAAGCCGGATATTGATAGGATGTGGTGGGACAATCTGTTGGGGTTCGAATTATCAGGAACAGATCCAAGGCTCAGGTTGGCTCCCCCTCCTGCTGCTCCGTGCTTCCGCTGCCTGAGACCTGCACCAAGTCACTAGGGGTTGGATACCCCAGTGACCCTCCGATGATCAAGTTAGATCTCAGGAAGGGAAAATAGGTCTAGAGTTAGGGTTGTATTGCGTACCTCTTTAGGTTAGAGTCCCTTCGTACTTATAGACCTAGGGTTTGCTTGGGCTCCAAGCTAGCGCGTGAAGTATACGCTCAGGTAACCGCTTCGGGTGACGTCATAGGTGACGGGAGGGTCAAAACGGTTACGGAGCACATGGAGGAGATGAATCCCCATGATTACATTCGTTGCATGACCTTTGTGGGGACCGCCTGGCGCAACAACATTCTGTTGAGTGCCTCAGGAGAATCCTCAGGAGAGGCTGGACAGCTGTCATTATTGCAGGATGCGGGAAACCGACCCCGAAGGGGGCACCGAGGAATAAAACCGGAGTGAGGAACCCTTACAATGCTTCGGCTTAGGGCTCCTTGAATGCCGGAGTCACCTCATAAGGCCCGGTTACCGAGCTCGTAACCGAAGCCACCACAATAGCCCCTCAACTCCTTTGAACTCAACGCTTGCTTCAGTTCTGGGGAGTTAATCCTTCGCGTGAACCGGCCGAACCAGGATCTCGGATATCCTAAGCGCCAAGGAATGAACAGAATGACGGTAGCTGAGGCTAGCCAGCCTCAACTTTAGGTGCCACGTGTCGACGTCAGCCGAAGCATCGGAATCTAAAAAGCTGTCTCGGCACGTGAAACGTCAGATGATTTGTACGAACCGTCCTATCAGGGACACGTGTCATAGTATGAAAGGTCCGGGGAACGGCGCGTCTGTCTCGGTTCAGAGACCCGAACGCTGACCGTCCGATGGGGACGCGTGTCAGAAATCTGACGGCCCGAAGCACGGCATTTCGTTTCCCGCGCGCTCCTTCGTCCGCCCCATTATAAAAACGGAAGGAGGAGGAGAGAGAAGGGCACCAGAGCTCTGAAAAACGTTGAAGTGCTGCCGCCGTTTCATTCGAGCCTTTGATCGTGATTTCAAGCAGTTTGAGGGCAAATCTTCGAACGAAACTCAGGTATGTTGATCTCCAAATCATGGTCTTCAAGTTTTGGTGTTTTATACGAATTTTTACGTTGTTTCTGCCACCCCTTGGGGCGGAGACGCCGTTCGCAACCGCATGGCCTGCGATGTCAATGGCGTTCTCCGCCGTGATCCCTGAAACCGAAGCCCCAGTGTTCTTCCCGAGGCCTTAGATCTTTCCGAGGTCTGCCCTTACATTTCGACCCATAGGGATTAGTGCGAGACCTGAGGGAGCTTCTCCCGTGGAGGGATCTCCCTGAGACGACCGAGGCCTAAACCATCCGAAGAGCGATGACCATTCCGTCCCGATCGTTAGTAACCGTTGCCTTCCCCGAAGCACATAGCTGATGGGTTTCTGCACATTGTTGTCTTTTTAGGTAGGGGCGGATGGTCGTTGATCTTTCCTCGGACAGCTCCAGCAGTTCAGACTCTTCCACCCTCGAGGGCATCTTTCAACAAGCCCGGAACCGAAGATTATACCGGATCCCAATCGACGTCATCGAACCGGCTGACCCCAACCGAGATCTTCGTGAAGTGACGTCCTTTGACCCAGATATGACAGAACCCGAGACATCAAACCAAGCCCCGGGGACATACGCGGGTGCTCCAGAGGAGGTTCGAGGGCAGAGAAGGCCCATGAGACCGTGCCCCTTCCTCGGGCAATACTTCAGCGGCACGCCCGCGGCGTATGCTGAGTTTAAGAGGGTCTTCAGCATACCTCCGGATGTTGAGGTCCGGTTGCTCCGAGACACCGACCCCATGAATCTCCCGTATACCCAGGGGGAGCTGATCTTCCCCCTGATGGCAATCACCGAGGGGGGAGTCAGATTCCCCCTCCACCAGTTTGTCCGACGGGTGCTCCGAGCCCTCACCCTTACCTCCTCTCAACTCACGGTGAACTCATACCGAATTATTACCAGCATTATCGAGCTGAGGAGGCAGTACAACCTGACCTTCGGTCTGGAAGAACTCTTCGGAGTATATTCGCTCGGGATCAACCGAGAGTGCGGCCGACACTATTTGTCGTGCAGACCGGACTTCGACACCTTTTTGATCGACCGCCTACCGGACTCTGAGGAGTGGGCGGGGATATACGTGGCGGTCTCTGGGAACTTCATGTTTGGTCTCGGGGAGATAGCCGACACCTCTACCTCGGTACAATTTGAAGCCGGGAAACCTGGTCGGTAATTTTAAGCTTCGGTATAAATGCTGCACACTTCAATTCTTTCTTGGATATTCACTAACTTCTTCCTTTTGGTATTTTATTGCAGCTGAGGGTGTCGCAGCTGGCCTTCGGGAGAAAGCCATAAAAGCTCGGATTGAAGCTGCCTACGCCATCCCCCACTCCAGCCGATACGCTCCGGAGTTGCTCGGTTACAAGCCGACATACACGAGCTATCTGAAGAAGAGACCGAGGCAGCAGGGCGCTCCGAGGGCTGGCCGAGGACGAGGCCGAGGTCGGGGTGCAGGAAGAGGAGGCAGCAGGGGAGCCGGACCTGATACCGAGGGTAGTAGCTCCGGGCCCCGGGGGACTATACGAGAGGAGGTCGACAGAGAGACGCCAGAGAGAACGGGGCTGAGCGGAGAGATGGCCGGGCCTGGAACTCGCGAGGTGCTGAACCTTAGGCGCCAGAGACCTCGAGGCCAAGGGAGGGGTGCAGCCCCTGTCGGCGCGCCGGGCGCCGGGACTTCGGGGGTGTCCCCTGTCTCTCCTCAGGGGCCTCCGGAGAAGAGGGCTCGGAATGAGGAGGTGATCGGCGACCGGAGAAGGGAGAAGGAGCCGATAAACATTGTGGACGATCAGGAGGAGAGGAGGGAGGAGCAGGACACCGAAGGGGTGGAGGGGACCTGGGTCCACCCTCGGGAACTTCCTTGGGCGCCCGAGTTCCGACACTTTGCTGGTCGGCAGATCACGCATGCTGACAGCGTCAAGAACCTCGGCGTGGCCTATGGCATGCTTCAAGGCTGTATCCTTCCCAGGGATGCCCAAGCTGTCGATGGTCTCACCGAGGACCTAACTGCCGAGATCGCGCAAGCTCTTTTCACGGTAAACTTCTGCTGGTTCTGCCTTCCCTTCGGTTAAATTTTTGTACTTGTAAAAATTCTTACACACCCTGTTGCCAGGCTGGCGCTCGGGTTCTGTCGGTTAACCGCCAATGCAAAGCCCGAGAGGCCGAGAATGCGGAGCTGATGAAGGCCCTGGCCCAGAAGGAGGAGGACCTGAAGCTGGCTCGGGAGACATGCGATCTCTACTTGTCGGACTTCCAAAGGTGCGACAAGGAGAGGCTACTCGCCGAGGGCAGGGCCACCAAGGCTGAGGAAGACGCCAAGACTATGAGGGCCGCCCGAGCCAGGGAGCTGGAGGAGGCGATGCAGGAGGGTTACAACCGAGGCTGGGACGCGGCCGGGGTGGAGTACAAGAAGCAAGTACGAGAAATAGAGAACGAGCTGTACCGAAACCGCTTCTTGGACGGTCTTCGCTTCGGTCACAAAACCCTCCTTCAAAAGCTGAACCTTCCAGAGGACTCTGCACTCCGAGCCCTGCCTGAAGCACCACCTGAGGAGCTGGCGATGCCCGAGGAGGATGATGAACAGGCGCAGAATCCTGAGGCGGGGATTCCTTCCGAGGGCCAAACCACCGCTCCAGCTGACAACGAGACCCAAGCGCCTGTTCCTCAAGATAGTTAGGATTTTCCTTATTTTTGTTTTTGACTGGACGGCTCCGGACATTTGGAGTTTGCCGTTTCAGGAATTGTTTTGGTGATGGGCGCCGAACAGTTGGCCGAAGCCTGATCATCTGTAATAGCTAAGTAGGATTTTAACTTTAGCATTTCAACCTTATCGCTTGTTTTGGGTAATTTTCTTCTGTTGAATGAATGCTTCTTTTTTCTGAATTTGATTCTGTCATTTGAGATGCTTGAATGGTTTTCATAGTTACCACCGAGGGGTACCTCTGCTCCTGCTTTGGTTAACTTTTTGGAAGAAGCCAAATTGTAACCGAAGCATAGACCGAGGTGCACTCAAAGACATAGGGTCGTAGTTGGAAAACGAAGCGTTGGTTAGCCCCTGCGCCTGGTTAGCATGTTAGGCAGGGAAAGACCGACGCGAAGACAACGATCACTGAAGCGCCCCTGTCAAGGGAGATATAGGGACCTAACCCGAAGCAATGAGGAATCAAAATTTTGAATTGTGCGTGCCCCTACTTTGGGCTAGGTTCCTCGGTCGCTGGCTGGCTACAGAGTGATAGTGTCTTAGGGGAAATATGCTGCTAAGGGATTAGGGCTAGAGGCCCGAAGGGAAATGGCATAGGCCATAGCTTCGGGATTCTGCGAATCCGTAGCAGTAGATGACGTACAGGGAAGTCGGGATAAGGGGCTTGGGAAAAGGCCGAGTTTCCTTAAGACCAACAACCGAGAGTCCGAACGACCGAGAGGGCCGTGGTGACTTAGGAGGGATCTGCGTCCGAGGGGGAGTCCCATGGGAGGACGGTTTCCCGAAGTCAAGGTAAAACGATTCAAACAAAGTTGAACCGAGTAGCAAAAAGTAAATGATGAGAATAAAAACACATAGTAATAGATAGGAAAATTCTCATTGAAACGAAAATAGGGGATGCCATTACACAGGTATTCTCAGGATCATTTCTTGGAAAAATAAAAAACTAGGAAAGAGTTGGTGAGTCCTAGGAGGCCGAAGTCTGGCTAGCCATAGAATTTCTTGAGGTTGTTGGCATTCCAGGTCTTGGCTATTGGGGAACCATCCAACTTCTCCAGCTTGTAATTGCCCGAGCCTAGGTGCTTTAGGACTCGGAAGGGACCCTCCCAGTTGGGCATCAACTTCCGCTTCTTTGATTTCTCTATCACTTTTTTCCAGACGAGGTCGTCTGGTTTGAAAGACCGGAGACGGACGCTTCGGTTATACCCTTTGGCAACCTCCTGCTGGTACGAGGCTAGCTTGATCCGGGCATTTTCACGCTCTTCTTCGGCTAGGTCGAGGTCTGCAGCAATGTTTTCAGCGTTGACTTCGTAGTCGAAGTTCTCGGTACGGATCGTGGGAAGACCGACTTGGAGAGGGATAACAGCCTCCATCCCGAAGGCCAGAGAGAATGGGGTACGGCCAGTGGAGCGCCTTGGAGTGGTTCGGTAGCCCCAGAGGACTCTTGGCAGTTCTTCAGCCCACTTGCCCCGGCGGGATTCGAGTCGGCGTTTGAGGCCAGAGGAGATGGCCTTGTTGGCGGCCTCGGCCTGGCCGTTGCCCTGCGGATAGCCCGGCGTGGAGGTGTCCCACTTAATACCATACTCGTCCAGGAGAGCCCGGTATCGCTGCCCGGTAAACTGCTTGCCGTTGTCCGTGATGATGGCGAAGGGGACGCCGAAGCGGGAAATGATGTTGCGCCAGACGAAGCGGATGACATCTGTTTCTTCAATGGTGACCAGGGGCTCGGCCTCAACCCATTTGGAGAAATAATCGGTAGCGTGAGAAGGAACTTGAAGCCTCCTGGTGCGACAGGGAGCTTGCCAACTATGTCCATGCCCCATTGAGAGAAGGGCCAGGGGCTGGTGAGGGGGCTGAGGTCCCTAGCCGGCTGGTGGATGATAGGGGCAAACATCTGGCACTTCCGGCAACGCTTGACATAGTCGTCGGAGTCTTTCTTCATGGTGGGCCACCAGTACTTGGGTAATGGCTCGGTGAGCAAGTGAACGCCCACCAGAGTGGCAACCGTTTCGCCGGAGTGAAGCTCTTCAATGATGCCGGGGACCTGGTGGGGTGGGCTACCAACAAGTATGGACCAATGAACGGTCGGTACAACTTTCCATTGGGGTCATGCCAAAATAGAGCAGCCCTGTTGCGGAGTCGGTGCGCTTCCTTCTTATCGACAGGGAGGGTATCATCCTTTAGGTAACCGATGATCTCATCCATCCAGTTTGGACCGAGCTCGATGTTAAGGACCTCGTGGCTTAGGACTTCGAGTTCAAAGCTGGGTTTGTCGATGGAGCTGAAGGAGATGGAACGATGCTCAGAAGCGGCACAGGCAGAAGCGAGGCCGGCGAGGGCGTCGGCATGGGCGTTCTGTTCTCGGGGAATATGTTCGACGCGAATGGCCTTGAAGCTTTTGAGAAGCCGGACGGCGGAGCTTAGGTAGGTACGCATTCGGTCATCCCGAGCTTCATATTCTTCGGAGAGCTGGTTGACCACCAACTGGGAATCACTGTAGATGACAAGCTCCTCGATGCCAAGAGCTTCGGCGGTCTTGAGCCCAGAGAGGAGTGCCTCATACTCAGCCTCGTTGTTGGAGGCCGGGAAATTGATGGAGAGGGAACTTTCATGCAGGACACCGGAAGGGGAGAGGAGCACTATCCCAGCCCCGGCACCTCAGCTGTTAGATGCGCCGTCAACATACATTTTCCACACATCGCCGTGAAAGAGCTTCCAGCCCGTGCTTGGGTTGGCTTGGAGGACGGCCTCAGAACGGGAGGGAGGGGTTGAAGCAAGGACGTCGGCCGGAGTGAGTTCGGCGATGAAGTCGGCAAGAACCTGAGCTTTAATGGCTGTCCGGGGCTGGAAGTGGATTTCGTAATTGGCCAGCTCGACGGCCCACTGGGAGATTCGGTTGGAGAGGTCCGCCTTGCGGAGGAGCGATTTGAGTGGATACTCGGTAAGAACAATGATGCAGTGGGACTGGAAGTATGGGGCAAGCTTCCGAGATGCCAAGACGAGAGCGAGGACAAGTTTCTCCAAGGGAAGATAGCGTGTCTCGGCGGGGTCATCGTTTTGCTGGAATAGTAGATGGGTTGGTGGTCCCGGCCCTCCTGTCGTACAAGGACCGAACTGATTGCGTGTGAGGAGACGGCAAGATACAGGAACAGGTCCTCCTGATCCCGAGGCGTGACGAGAAGTGGTGCTTCGGAGAGATAAGTCTTCAACTGCTGCAGGGCTCGGTCGCAGTCCTCGGTCCACTGGAAGCTTCGGCGGCTGCCCTTTAGTAGTGCAAAGAAAGGCTGGCATTTGTCAGAAGAGCGGCTGATGAATCGGTTCAAGGCCGCAGCCATGCCCGTCAAGCGTTGTACGTCCCTCTTGTTGTGGGGAGCCGAGAGCTTCTCGATGGCTAATAGTTGAGCAGGGTCCGCTTCAATGCCGCGCCGGGACACGAGGTGCCCCAGGAATTTTCCGGAGCTGACACCGAAGGCACACTTCTCTGCGTTTAGGCGGAGTTTGTGCTGTTTGAGGATTGCGAAGGTTTCGGCGAGATGGGTGAGGTGATCACCAGCGAGCATGCTTTTGACCACCATATCGTCGATGTAAGCCATCATTGTGTCACCTAGGAGACGCTCGAACATCTTGGTTATCATCCTTTGAAAAGTTGCCCCGGCGTTCTTGAGACCGAAGGGCATGACGAGATAGCCGAAGATTCCGTGAGGGGTGATGAAGGCCGTATTTTCGACATCGCCTTCACTCATGGCAATCTGATGGTAGCCTCGGTAAGCGTCCATAAAACTGAGTCGGTCGTGGCCGGCCGTGGCGTCAACAAGTTGGTCGATCCTTGGAAGGGGGAAGAAGTCCTTCGGACAGGCATCGTTGAGGTTGGAATAATCGACGCAGACGCGCCACTTTCCATTCTTCTTCTTAACAACCACGGTATTTGCCAACCACTTGGGGTATTGGACCTCGCGGATGGCATTGGCGTTGAGGAGTCGGTTGACCTCTTCGATAACGGCTTCGGAATGGACCGGAGAGGAGCGCCGGGCCTTTTGGACGACAGGGCGCTTGGTCTTGTCAATGTTGAGCTCGTGGCAGATGAAAGAGGGATCGACTCCGGGCATCTCATAGGGAGTCCATGCGAATACTTCGATGTTCTTTTTGAGAAAATCCACCATGTCATTCCGCTCGGTGTCACGCAAGGAGGAACCGACAAGGAAAAAACGTGATCCGTCTTCGGTAATGGGGATGGTAACGAGTTCCTCTACGGCCTTCTCGTCGGCTGGCCGCCCGACGTCTTCTAGGACGGGTGCATCGGGGACTTCAATGAGGTTAACCCGGGAAGTCTTCTTATTGCTTCGGACCGCGTTAACATAGCATCTTTTTGCCGCTGTTTGGTCACCGTATAGATCCTCCTGTCGTCCGTTAGCACCTATGAAGCGGACTACCTGGTGATAAGTGGAGGCGATAGCCTTCAACCTATGGAGCCAGGTGCGGCCGACAATTGCGTTATAGGGACTTGGTACGTCAACGACCACGAACTCCATGTCAAGTACCACCGAGCCTGCACGGACGGGGAGAGTGATTAGCCCGAGGGGCCATACCGGGGCTCCGTTGAAACCGATGAGGGGAACCTCGGAGCGTCGGAGGTCAGTGTCTGAGAGTTTCAGGTCTTGGAACAAGGAGTAGTACATGACTTCGGCCGAGCTGCCTTGGTCAACGAGGACGCGGCGGACGTTGAAAGTGCCGATGCGGAGTGTGACAACGAGGGCGTCATTATGTGGCAGCTGGACACGGTCGAGATCTTTTTCGGTAAACGTGATGGTCCACTTTGAACCGTCATCGGTGCGGGCGCGCTTGTTGTTGGGACCGACGAGCATGACCTGTTTGGAGGCGGACGCGTTGCTTAACTCGGCATGGATGATACGAGCGGCTTCGGGGTGCAGAGGGCCGTGGATAACATGAATCGTCTGAATTTCCTCTTCGGTTCGGTGTTCGGCGCGCTCTGCCCGAGCCTTCGTTTTCTCCTGATCGATGAGGTGATCGAGGTGACCCCCGGCAACAAGCTGCTCTAAGTAAGCCTTGAAGGGCTTGCAGGCGGTGGTGAAGTGGCCTTGCTCGTTATGATAGCTACATCGGACGATTGGATTTTTGATCTTCCCGTTCTCGGTGCCGAGCTTCTGATTCGGGAAGGAGAAGAAAGGCTGGTCCTTCACCTGATCAATGATCCGGTAAATAGGGACGGTGAAGACAGTTTTCTCAGCGTTGAAATCACTTGGCTTCGGTCCCTTCTTCGGTGATTGCTTGATGTTGTTGACCTGCTTCTTAGGTGTGGAGACAGGGGCGGGAACCGAGGAGTTCGTCGAGACAGAATGGATTTTGGAGCTCGGGGGCTTCCCGATGCCCCTTTCAGCTTTGGACTCGATGAGCTGGCACCAGCCTTCGATGCGGGTCATGAGGTCTTTCATGGAGTCCGGCTTGTTGCGGGCGAGGTCGTCGTAGACTTGCTCGTCCTGGGCGGTGAGACCGAGCTTGAATCCGCGGGCCGAGATGACACCGTCGCAGCCTTCGATTTCGTTGAATAGCTCCCAATAACGACCGGCGTACTGGTGGAGCGATTCGTCGGGGCGTTTCCGGAGAGAGAGGAGGGAATCAATCTCCTTCTCGTGCTTGTTGCTTGTGACGAACCGAGCCATGAAGGCATCGCACAGGGAGTCAAATGATGAAATTGATTTGGCAGGAAGCTGGTTAAACCATGTAAGGCCTAGGTTCCCGAGGCTGGCAGGGAAGACCTTATAGAGGAAGGCGTCGTCCGAAGGCTCATTTCTGAGGAAGAGAGACATGACGAGCTTGTACTGCACCAGGTGAGTGTACGCCTCGGTTTTGCCGTCGTATTTGGCAAATTTGGGCTGGGTGAATCCTTTTGGGGGGGTGACCGAGTCGATCTCTCGTGTGAAGGGGGAGGTCGTGAGTCTCCGGAGTCGGGCGTCGCGATGAGGTCGGATCGAACGGTCAAGACCGTCTGGACGATCACGCGCGGGACGCTTGTTTGGGACCGACTCGTCCAGCCTTTCGTACTCCTTCCTCTTCGGTGGGGTGCCTCCTGATCTCTGATGAGATCGCTCCTGTTGGCCCCTCTTGTAGCTATCTCGGGCATAGGGCCCGAGGCGCTCCGTGATGTGGCTTCCCGCCACCTTTTTCTCCTGGATGTGAGACGAATGGGCTTTTGGCCCGAGCATTCTTGAGGCGCTCGCGATACCCTTTTGTTTGGAACTCCAATAGAGCGCCGTCGTCGTTGGCAATTCTGGTGAAGCTTGGGGTGGGCTCACGAGTTTCCTTTCCAAACTTGACCGGATGCGTGGAGGAGGCGGAGTCGCTACCAGCTCCAAGCCTCTCGAGGACGGATCGCTTTCTTCGTGGATCTTTGGGATCAGGAGAACGGGAGCGCTCCTTACACCCAGCGCCGCCCTCGGGACGACCATCCTTTACAACAGAAGGATCGAGACAGTCTTTGACAGAGGGTCGAGGCTGGTGTTCAACCAAACGGCCTCCCCCGCGACTGCGGGAAGGACTTGAATGGCTCCGTCTACCTCCATGGCCTCCGGAGGAATGAGACGTGGATATCAGGAGGAGGTGCTTGATTTCAGCGAGCTCATCGCGGACGTGCTTGTCTCTTTCCACGACGGTTGACAAGTCGTCGATCTTCCGCTCCAGGTGACGGATGTAGGAGTGGAGTTCGGAGCCGGTCCCCGCGTCCTGGGTTGAAGTTCCAGCTCCGACTCCGATGGACATGTGAGCCTTCCCTGGGGCACCGGCCCCGCCAGGAGCCAGGATGGGCTTTCCGAACGGACCGAGGCCGAGGGTTGTTTCACTGGGGTGAGGATCTTCGACTTCCACCATTGCTGTGACGGGAGGTCCGGACGGAGCTCTTTGGATGGAGGGAGATGAATGGTGGTGAGAGTGGCTGTTCCAGCAGAGTCGCCAATTGTCGGGGTTCGAATTATCAGGAACAGATCCAAGGCTCAGGTTTGCTCCCCCTCCTGCCGCTCCGTGCTTCCGCCGCCTGAGACCTGCACTAAGTCACTAGGGGTTGGACACCCCAGTGACCCTCCGATGATCAAGTTAGATCTCAGGAAGGGAAAATAGGTCTAGAGTTAGGGTTGTATTGTGTACCTCTTTAGGTTAGAGTCCCTTCGTACTTATAGACCTAGGGTTTGCTTGGGCTCCAAGCTAGCGCGTGAAGTATACGCTCAGGTAACCGCTTCGGGTGACGTCATAGGTGACGGGAGGGTCGAAACGGTTACGGAGCACATGGAGGAGATGAATTCCCATGATTACATTCGTTGCATGACCTTTGTGGGGACCGCCTGGCGCAACAACATTCTGTTGAGTGCCTCAGGAGAATCCTCAGGAGAGGCTGGACAGCTGTCATTATTGCAGCATGCGGGAAACCGACCCCGAAGGGGGCACCGAGGAATAAAACCGGAGTGAGGAACCCTTACAATGCTTCGGCTTAGGGCTCCTTGAATGACGGAGTCACCTCATAAGGCCCGGTTACCGAGCTCGTAACCGAAGCCACCACACAATCTATATGCTGCTTTCACAAACAACCATCGTACCGCATCTCTCCCTCTTGGGATATTGCTCACACGTTTCATGTGTGCACACAAAATATCTATCCTAGCAGGAGACAAGTAGGCAGATAAGAAAACAGCACATATAGGTCGAGATAAATTAGGCAAATTTGAAGGCCAAAGCAAGATTCATCGGGTGGTCAACAACCTTGTTTCATTGGAAGGCATTCATGACATGATTTTAACGGTCCAAGAGAACCAAATAGCCTTTTATGAAATGCTGAAGAAGGTGGTGCGCATTGTGTGTCGCGATGATGATCCTTCAGATGCAGACACATTGGACGATGAATGATGGCGAGGGGCCTAGATGGATTTCGTAGTAATTTGATATGAAATTTGTATGTTGGCGATCCTAGTATGTGGTGTTCTTGGTTAGTAAGTGTTGATGCATATTATGTGGCTAGGTTGAACTTAGGGATGGCAATGGAGAGGGGGTGGATTCCACTATCCCCGTCCTCGATCCACGAACTTAAATCCCTCCCCATCCCCACCCCAATCCCCACCGAGGATTTATTTTTACCCTCCATCCTCGCCCCAAACAGGGAATGGGTTTCCCCGAGGGGAATCGGGGATCCAAAGATTCCAAAACTTTAAAAAAAAAAAGTCACCTGCCATTACAAAATACAAACCATGAAACCAATTTCAAAAAAAAAAAACACACACACACACACACACAATCTAGGTTGCCATTACAAACCAAATGCCAAAGAAAACAGCTAGTTGCTGCCATAGTACTATTACAAACCAAATCGAAATAAAAACAGTCACATATTTGCTGCCATAGTGCCATTACAAACCAAATTTAAATTAAAACAGTCACATAGCTACGGCCTTAGTGCATTACAAACCAAATTGGTGAAAACAGTTTCAAACAAGCAAGAGCAGTAGAGCATTGGGAACTCTAAAAAATAGAGCACAAACAGTCGATTCCCAACATATGCAGTTACCAAACTTGAAACTTGAAGTGCCTATACAGTAGAAACAAGAGCATCATTTGACTGGAACTTGTGTGCATCAGTGTGTGTGTGTGAGATTGTAACGCCCCGAATTTTGGGTACGTTAAATAAACATTTTTATTGAACAAACTTAAAGAGAGTCTAGCTCATTATTACAACATAATTCTCACAAGAGTACTTTTATTCAACAAAGGAGGGAATAAACTAAGGTTAACTACTGCTCCGCCTCTTCTTCCATCCTTGCAAGCTCCTCGGCTCCGAAAGCCTCCAAAGTGTACTGTTCATGTTGCTCATCTATAAAATCTGACACATTATACCAGCGTCGCCCCCAGTATAATATGTCAGGGTCACCATAAAGGTAACACCGTGAGCTACAAAAGCTCAATAGAATAATCCAACCCGCTAACCCATAACTTACAACAAATAGTCATATAAATAATTACATATACTCATTTAACAACATAATTAACAATGATACATTCGCATTCACTATCCTGCTTACGTTGGTGTCATGCCTTTCTTGGTTTCTCCTATGCGACTCATCGTATTGTGTCACCATTTCATTTTTAGAAAAATCATTTGTCATTCAACGGGCTACCAAGTCCGGCCACGTTACAAAATCTTGCATTGGCTCCTCTCCGCGGATAACCAAGCCCAATTACCAATGAAGCTACCACGTCCGCCTCCATTAGCAATCTACACAATGGGCTACCAAGTCCGACCTCATTGTGGTTTTCGCAAGTCCGCACAAAGGGCTACCAAGTCCGCCACCTTGCGGGTTTTCACAACTCACATAAGGCTACCAAGTCCGGCCATTATGTAGTCTCAAAATCCTTTTATCCATATCAACCACTCCTTAAGTGTCATGTTTCTACTTTCCGGTTTTCGTGTCTCGTAATCATGCATAGACTCCGCGGACGAATCACTTTAAAGAAATCTTGAAATTAAACTAGCAAGATCATCCAACTCTATATTACCTAATCGTACTCAAATTATTACTTAAAGCTACTTATGTTTTATCAGCAACAAGTAATGCAACAAATATACATACATGTTCATAATCATCCTCAAGACAATAATATATTACAAAAATCCGTTCTTTCTTCCTTTGTGGGAAAACAACATATGTTTATTGACGTAGAAATTCATTATTTGGCATGCTCATTCTTCTTTAGTACTTTAGTAAACAAGTTTTACTGACTAGCTTTGATACCTTAACCGTTTAACTCATGGTTGTATACTTAAGGTAAGTATAATACAAGCAAGTACATAGTAGATCCATAACCATTACTTAAAGCATAACGCCACATGTGCGGACGCCCTTGGGGTGGTAACCCACCATATGCTTTGTTACTTTACCACAAGTAATACAAGCAAGTACATAGTAGGTCCATAACCATTACTTAAAGCATAACGCCACATGTGCGGACGCCCTTGGGGTGGTAACCCACCATATGCTTTGTTATAATATCACAAGCAATGGAATATAAGCTTATAGTTAAGTTAAAAGATCAACATGCGATTACTTCTACACGAAGTTATATCTTAAGTTGATTCTAATCATGCTTAATCATCCAATAGCAATATTAAGTTCACATGCATCCAACGTTTTAAGAAAATAAACTATCATTATCATGCTTTCCTTATAACGACTTAGCTAGGTTAAAACTAAGACAAGAAGTAGTGTCTAACATATATTTAGAATTATGGATGATTACACTACATTCAATTCGACATGCATACAATTATAGTTAGGATAAGTAGGTTCGAAGAACTCTACCGTTCTTCTTGGCGGTAGGGTGGCTACGGGAATTTCGTCGGAGTAACGGCTTACGGTGGACTTCCGGTAGCTTCGAAAGAGAAAGGTTTCTCTCGAAACTAAATCTTGACTATACTACTAAACTCTTATGGATCGAAGGGTGGTGGAGTGGTGGTTTAGTGGCGGCTTAGGATGAGTTTCTTGAAGAACAAGGGAAGAACTTCAAGAACACTCAAGAACAAAGCAAGAACAAGCAAGAACACTAAGCTTTCTAGAGAGAGAAGTTGAATGGTGAAGGTGTGAGTTGAAAGGCATGGAATGGATGCTATTTATAGGCAAAATGGAGCTTCCCCCCTCACTCTACTTGGCCGGCCCTCACTCTCTCTCTCTCCCCCATAAATTTGCTCCATGGACTAGTCTTATCAAGCAATAGTACTCCATCCAAGTGTATTTAGGTCAAATAGTGTCAAGTACAACCCACATGTCTAAATTCAACCAACATACACCTCACTCTCCCTCTCTCCCTATTCGGCCTCTCTCTCTCTCTCCTCTCCCATGGATTTGTCTCATAGTCTAGTCTTGTCAAGCCAAAGTACAACACAAGTGCAACTTGGTCAAATAGTATCAAAGTACTACAACTTGCCAAGGTACAACACACATACACTTCACCTTTCCCTCTCCCTCTCATTCGGCCATGTCTCTCTCTCTCTTCCCCATGGATTTGTTCCATGGTCTTGTCTTGTCAAGCCAAAGTACAATACAAGTGCAACTTGGTCAAATAGTATCAAGGTACAATGCACATGTCCAAGTACAACACACATGCACTCACCTTCCCTCTCCCCTCATTCGGCCTTCTCTCTCTCTCTTGGTCAAAGTATTATCATGTATATATATATATATATATATATATATATATATATATATATATGTGTGTATATCTATATGTACATTTATGGAAAGAACAAGGAAGGTAAGGACAAAACTACTTAAATGTACACATGGCTTATGATTATTCTCTTTGCATGATAAAGTACACATGACTAGTCTTGTCATGCTATAGCACTCCAACCAAGTGTATCTAGGTCAAATAGTGTCAAAGTACAACACACATGTCAAAATACAACTCACATACACTCACTCTTCCTCTCTCCCAACCGGCCTCTCTCCTTTCCCATGGATTTATTCCATGGACTTGTCAAATCAATTCCATAATCATGGCAAGCAACCTAAGTCTAGTCACATCAAGTCCTTTCTCTTTCAAATCAAATCTAGGTAATGATGAGGGTCCAAACAATGATGGAGGTGGTCATGGTGTAGTCTTGTCCTAGGATGGTCTACTTGGAAGAAAGACTAGAATCATTGGCTAGGTTTTGACTAGAAATGGGTTGGTAGGTAGCAAATAGGCTTAAGGCTATCAGGTGGCTTGGACAAGTGGCCAAAAATACATACACATACCTCACTCTCTCTCTCCTCACATTCGGCCCCCCTCTTCTCTCTCTCTAGCCGATTCTCTATCTTGGTCGAAGTACTTATATGTATATATATATATATATATATACATATAAGTACTTATATGTATATATATATATATATATGTGTGTGTGTACATTTGTGGAAGAACAAGGAGGATAAGGACAAGGCTACTTAAATGCACACATGGTTAATGATTATTCTTTTTGTAGGAGAAGGTACTATCATAACTTTCACCAAGAATCCCATGGGAATATTGGACAATGCTATTATCCAAGGGATAATAATTTCCCTAATGGTTATTGTCCAAGGGTCTAACATTTCCCTAGCGGTTATTAACTAATGGGCGAAAGAAGTAATGATGAGGAAGCACATGACTTGTCTTGTCATCCTATTTGGCAAATCCTAACATCTATTATCCAATGGGTAAAGTTTTCCCTAGCGGTTATTAACCAATGGTCCAAGGAAAGTCATCATGGAGTACACTATTTGCTTTTGACTAGACTATTCCAACTACTAGTCAAACTTGGTCTTCTCCCTAACAACTATTGTCCAATGGTCAAAAGATCTTTCTAGCATGTAATAACCAATGGGTAAAGACTAGTCATCATGAAGTACACTATTTGCTTTTGACTAGACTATTCCAACTACTAGTCAAACTTGGTCTTCTCCCTAACAACTATTGTCCAATGGTCAAAGATCTTCCTAGCATGTAATAACCAATGGATAAAGATTTCCCTAGATCTTATCATCCAATGGATAAAAATTACCCTAGCCTTTATCGTCCAATGGATAAAGACAAAAAGGGTAAAATGGTCCATCTAGGGTTAGGGCAACCTAATTAGACTTGGAATCCAAGTGATTAGGTTAAAGGGGCATTAGGCTATTCTAACTAATTGGTTAAAGACTAACAATACTTAATCTAGGCTTTCATTGCTCGAGTGGTATTTTGGTTTTATTTAGTAGGAAATCGCCTAATAACGGAATATTACCCGACGGTGCCAAACGCCAAGGCAAGGCGTGAGCATGGCCAAGGCACCTGGTGGCAAAGCGGTGGCCAAACAAAATGGCACAAACAAAGGCCAAGGCAGCAGAGCTGCTAAAGGCTGTGGCGGTGGCCAAAGGCTGCCAAGGCTGGCGGTACAAGGCGTAGCCAAGGCAAGGCCAGCGCAACCCAGGAACGCCAAGGCAAAAGCAAGGCGCGCCCGATGTCAAGGCGTAACCCGATGGCGCCTGTGGCAGGAGCAAGGCGACCAAAGAACGCCAAGGCGAAAGCAAGGCGCGACCCGATGCCAAGGCAGACCCGATGGCAGCCAAGGCAGAAAGGCAGCCCAGGAACGCCAAGGCAAAAGCAAGCCGCGACCGATGCTGGCAGAACCCGATGGCGCCTGTGGCAGAGCAAGGCAGCCCAGCAATGCCAAGGCAAAAGCGAGGCGTGACCCGATGCCAAGGCAGAACCCAATGGCAGCCACGGCAGAGCAAGGCAGCCCAGCAACGCCAAGGCGAAAGCAAGGCGCAACCCGATGCCAAGGCAGGACCCAATGGCAGCCAAGGCAGAGCAACCCGACAGTGTCCCGACGCCTAGGCGAGGCAGATCCGACAGCGACCCGACGCCTGGGCGAGGCAGGCGCGACAGCGAGCCGACGCCAAGGCAAGGCAGGCGCGACAGCGAGCCGACACCGAGGCGAGGCAGGCGCGACAGCGAGCCGACGCCAAGGCAAGGCAGGCGCGACAGCGAGCCGACGCCAAGGCAAGGCAGGCGCGACAGCGAGCCGACGCCGAGGCGAGGCAGGCGCGACAGCGAGCCGACGCCAAGGCAAGGCAGGCGCGACAGCGAGCCGATGCCGAGGCGAGGCAGGCGCGACAGCGAGCCGACGCCGAGGCGCAGCCTAGCCAAGCCAAAGCAAGGCGGTCAAGCCGACGGTCAAGGCAAAGACCAAAATTTTCCTACTAACCACTCCGGCATCGATGCATCACTAAGCCAAACGGTAGTTAGGGTTTGCTAACTAATCGGTTAAAAGCTAACTATGCTTGCTAAGTAGGATTTCCAGCCGAGAAATATAATTTAAAGATATTATTTATTTAATAGGGAAAATATACGAGTACGTTTACAAGTATACTAGTCATGGGAGAAGGACTAAATTGTCCGGAGTAAAATGATTCAATTTTACAAGTTTGTAATCTAATTATGACGGATTATTAGAATTTAAAAGGAAATTTTAAAGCAATCCAAGCAATTAAAATAAAATTTAAATATTTATCAAAATTTTCATAAGTCAATAACGACCGATTTTTGGATGTTAAAAATGAAATCCAAGTATTAAAATAAAATTCAAAATTTTAACGAAATTTTTATTTACCAAAAATCAGGGTCGTTACAGAGATAGTGAGAGAGATAGTGTGAGAGACTCAGAGACTATGAGTCAAGATCGAGAGAGAGAGAGAGAGAGAGTTTACTAGAGTAGAGAGGAGTAGATTAGACCTGGATGAAGACGTAAGTCTCTGGGAACCCTAACTTATGTATATATATAGTAGACTAGTGGTAGTGGCGTAAATAAATGAAATCCTAACTTCTTAATTCCTATGTATATATATAATGGGGATTCGGGGCGGGGTTGGGACTAACTCATATCCACCCCCTACCCATTTTCCACTTTATTTTTTAAAATTATCCCCATACCTTACCCGATCCCTAAATAATCCCTGAATCCCCTACCCATTTGGGGTGGGGAACGAATCGGGTTAGGTCAGATCGACCGCCGAAATTGCCATCCCTAGTTGAACTAAAGCATTCACTGGATAGTTAGTTTTCTGCTGTCCATTTTGAAGATAATGGATATGTTTTTGCTGTGTTAGACTGTTGAACTCTTGAATTTTCAGCCTGTTAAACTCCTGAATTTTGGTGTTTGCTGATCTTGGTTTGTTAATATGTGTTGGTGGATCATCTGCCAACACATATTAACAAACCAAGATCAGCAAACACCAAAATTCAGATGACCTCATGATTTTTTGTAAGGGGGAGCTGTCGTCAATCAATCACATCCAGGATGCCCTCTCTGAGTTCCAAGAATTGTCTGGTCTCTCTCCTAGCCCGGAGAAAAGTAGCATATATTTCTCTGGGGTCAATAATACCACTAGAGGGGCCATACTGGGTGTTTTAAGATTCCAGGAGGGCACACTTCCTGTCAAATATCTTGGTGTGCCCCTCCTCTCTACTAAACTCAAAGCCTCTGATTGCCAGCGTTTAGTGGAGAGCATGACTGCTAGGACTAAGACGTGGACCAATAGAGACCTCACCTATGCAGGTCGGGTTCAATTAATTAAGAATGTTCTTTTTTCCATCCAAACGTATTGGTCCTCCTTGTTCATCCTTCCCAAAAAGGTGATCAAGGAGGTTGAGTCAATTCTAAGGGCCTTTCTGTGGTCTGGCCCCGATCTAAAGAGAACGGGTGCTAAAGTTTCATGGGAGCATCTGTGTTCTCCTAAAGAGGAGGGAGGTCTTGGCTTCAAATCGCTGCAAATTTGGAATAAGGCAGCTATTGCAAAGCATATTTGGTTTCTGATCTCTGGGGGAGAACAGTCCATGTGGTGTCAATGGGTCAAGTCGTACTTGTTACGTGGGAGGAGTTTCTGGACTCTTAAAATTCCGGGTGATTGTACGTGGGTGTGGAGGAAACTTTTGAATCTCAGACCCTTGGTGAGACCATATGTTCTAAATATACTAGGGAATGGGAATTCCACGTACTTGTGGCATGACAACTGGCACCCCCTCGGTCCTTTAATAGATAGATTTGGTCCACGAATTGCATATGACGCTGGTATACCACAGGATGCTTTTGTGACCCACATTATCCATAACTCATCTTGGGTGTTTCCCGTTACTCAGACTTTTGACTTAAATGAAGTCAGAAATACTCTACCTCCACATGTTCAAGCCAGGTTGAATGGGCCAGATCAGACTCGGTGGACCCTTAATTCCAATGGCCAGTTCACAATTGCATCTCTATGGGACAAATTGAGAACTTCCTTTCCTAGGGTTTTGTGGCACAAGGTAGTATGGTTCTCTGCTCACATCCCTAAATGCAGCTTTGTCACTTGGCTTGCCATTCAGAACAGGCTATCCACTGCCGATAGACTTGTGTCATTCGGCCTAAACATTACATCACAGTGTGGTTTGTGTCCGGGGAGTGAAAGCCATGACCATCTTCTATTTAATTGCCCATTCACTAATCAAGTGTGGAATTCCATTCAGGAAAAACTCCAAGCTTCTTGGCCTGCTAGATCTTGGGCAGATTGGGTGATCTTGTTATCAGGTGTTAAGGGCAAATCCCTTAAGAGTGTGATCACTCGGTTGGCCTTTACCGTAACTGTATATCATATTTGGATTGAGAGAAATTTGAGGAAGTTCCAAAATCAATCCTGTACTTGGGAGATAGTTGTTCACAAAATTTGCATGATGGTAAGATCTAGGATTGTATCACTTTCTAATTTGCCGCATTCTCAAGCAGATTGGATTGTAGATGCGTGGAACACCGTTTAAGCTCATTTCATATCAGTTTCTTTATCATTATTGTATCTATTTTATCTGGATTTAATTGTTACAGAATATGCTGCAATTTGGTTCAGTTGTTAATGCACAGTTGGGTACTTCAGCTGCTATTACTTCTATATAGCAGGTATATATCTTACTCTCATGTGTGGAAATGGTTATTCTGGAATCCAAAGCTATTGAGCGCTCTTACTATAATGTGTGCTATCCATGTGAGCTGAGTGCTAGAGCCTCATCCGTTCTTCTGAGAGGAGGTAATAATTAGCGGGGGCATCTTGTGAGGTTTAGTGGAGGGAGAAGAGGAATCCCATTTGCTTGTGAGAAAAAAGAAGAGTGGGAGGTCAGTTTTCAAGGGTGATAGTAGTCAGTGAGACCTTATATTGCTGCTGTTCTGTTGTTAACTACTGCTGTTACTGTTGTTATGCTTGTTTTCAGATTCTGCTATGATTGTGTAGTGGCTATTTTGCAAGTCTTAATGTTAATGCTTTTCACATTTGCGCTGTTATGGCTGTTTGCGCTTTTCACCAGTTACTGCTGTCTAGCTGTTAGTGCACCTGTACTAATGCTCTTGTCGTTCAGTCCAAGTGGGTTAAGTAGTGGTTTTGCTTTTCGTGGTCTGTTGTAGTGCTGAGGTTAATCTGGTATTAGCTTTGTGCTAGCTGTTTACTCCATCCAAGTTGCTGTTCTATCTGCCTAACCAACAAGGGCTGTTGTTGGGATCTCCCTTTGCGGAGGGGGACGTCCTCTGCATGTACAAAAAAATTAGTTGTCTGTTTGCTTTATTACCTACCTGGTTGTGTCCAAAGTCAAGATGTGTCCAAAGTAATCAGATCAGCTGCTGCCATGATGTGTCCAAAGTCATGGTTGTGTCCAAAGTCATGACATCAGTTCTGTTCGGCTGCTGTTATCGGATCAGCCTACTCCAGTTTCCAGAATTCAGTCATAGCATGGTGCTATGTTCATTTTGTAGCTGATATGACTCAATGTTTATGTACTGTGCTGCGGCTGCACATGCTTTAATGGTTCAAGGTTGCTGCTGTTCTAAGTAGGCAACTTACAGTTGTGCATGGCTGCTGTATTTGCTGTTTTGCTGCCATTTGGCTGCTGTCCAGTCCGTACGCATAGGGCTACTGGTTGAGCAGTTAGTTGATATGGTGTTTTATCCCCTTTTGTAGATGGTTAGGAAACAATTATTTCTTGGGGTCTCTCTTGATGTTAGTTGTTTAGTTTCCATCTAGATTACAATATTTCCTCTCTTTGTAGCCACTTGGCATAGGTTTCAATTTTCTCATCTTTGTTTCTTTTATTTTCCTCCTGGGGTTTGCCCCTTGTAGGCTGTATATTCGGTTAGCCTTTTTATTTTAATTTCAAGCTAATTTACCCAAAAAAAATATGTGTTGGTGGATTGTTCGAATAGATCCATTATATGAACCATGTTTTGTTAATATGTGTTGTCAAATTGTTCGAACAAATCTGGTATATGAACCTTATTTTGTGGGTTGTTGGATTGTTCTATTGAAGTAATTAATTATGTTATTTCCATAATTAATAACAAAGTAATTTGCACATAGGAGATGAACCTTCAATGTCGTTTACAGACCATTTAGAGCCACCTCCCTGATGACTGATTGGGTGATCGATTGATAGTTGGGACCACCTCCCCAATGACTGATTGGCTGATCGATTGATATATGGGACACTACCTCCACAATGAGCGATTGGCTAATCAATTGATATATGGGGATTGTTTTCCTAAAATTGTATTTGGGATAAGGATCGATTTAGGGGTTGTTCAGCTTAATAAGCCAAATGGCCTATTTTTTCTGTCTAAACTTTCAAACTTGCGCTTCAAACTTTATTCATCATTTGTTAGTTTTTCGTCATGTTTTTTTGGATTATTGCTTTGTAATGACAAGCAGAATCTACAAAGTATAAAATTATGAGCGAAACCCAATTTTGTTCAATATTTCAAAATTAGGTTTTGATCGTAATTTTGTATGTTTTAGATCCCTCTCGTCATGAAGAAGCAATAATCCACAAAAATTGACCAAAAACTAACGAATACAAAAAAAAAAAATTGATAGTTATTAAGAAGAAAACAAAAGGCAGTTGGCTTAGTTAAGCCAACAACCCTTAGTCTCACAAATTTTTAAAATTTCCTTCGCTATATTGTAAATGGCTAAAAAACAAAATCGCGCCTTCCAAATGTGCGTATTAATTTACTATAGCGCATGTGCTATGGGTTGATCGACCCTTTCTTCTCTTATCGCGCCTCCCCATTTCCCAATCGACTCTATATTGCGCATCCCCTTTCTCCTCCACCTCTATCACGAACTCCTACTCTGCGCGATCTGATCAAACTCCAACAGCTCCTTTGCCAACCTCTCATCTCCACAACGGACGTGCTCCCCTCCACCCTTCTCCTCGTCGTCATTCTTACTGCCCTCCCTGTATGTAGTGTTTCAAATTGAGAATGGAAATAGTACTCCAAATCAGGAAATGAGGGAAAATACAATGGAGAAGATCAAAGTAGGGTTTGTGTAGTATCCTTTGAAATAAATGTTGAATTTTTTTGTTCCCATGGTACTTCAAGTGATTTGCTAGTAACAATTCAAGTGATTTGGAGTTTTAAAACTCAATTCAGTCCCTTGTTTGAACTAACATTTGGATATCCCATGGTTGTGTACTAGTGGATATCCCATGGTTGTGGTGTTACAACTGATGTCTCGTTCAAATAAGTTGGGTCGTGAATAATAGTTTGACTTAATATTATTTTAGTTATTTCCTTTACATGTTGGCCTGGCATGAGTATAATCAATTCAATATTGGAATGGTGTCGAATAGAGATAGATAAGTTTTCAATTTCATTTAATTGTATTTGTATTTGTAGTAGCAAACAATCAAGGACTTTAATATAGCACGCTGCTCGTGAATAATATGCCATGTTAGCGGGAAACGTTGATGGTAGGAATAATCTGTATTCCTTTTATGTTTTTTATGCACCCAAGGTTAATTATGGCACAAGAAAATGTTATTCGCGAGGGGCCCATTGACGGCAGTGTGTTGGGTGCCCATCAGGAATACCATTGCTCTCATTCGATATGGCAAAATAGTGTAAGTTGATATTTTAAGTTTTCGTGAAATACTTGGATATGAATAATATACAATATGTCAAAGTAACAAGTCCCTGCATAACAATGTTTTTGTTTTTGCAGGGAGAGCCCTTAGTTGATTGCGAACCGGTTGTTATCCGACGAAATGAAGCAACTTTGAAAAGGTTGGACCCCCTGGCACCACCGGTTTTAGCATTGATTAGGTAGGCTGGTTTTGGTGGTCTTATTGACCTTTCGTTTATATCTCTTGACCTTGACTTGATGACAGCGCTAATGGAGCATTGGCGGCCGGAGACTCACTTGTTCCACTTGGGCACAGGCGAGTGGACTATTACTTTGTAGGACGTGGAGGTTTTGCTGGGGGTACCTGTTGACGGTGAACTTGTCATCGGAAAAGTTCTAAAAATAGAGGAGTGGGGTCCATTGTGTCATCGGTTGTTGGGGATTGTACTGCAAGAGAAGGTGCATATAACTGGTGGCAAGGTATTGATGACGTGGTTACGAGAACATTACTGGACAGTTGCCGGCAGGGTACACGAATGAAGATATTCAACAACAAGCCCAGGGTTATATTCTCCGGCTGATAGGTGGAATTCTCATGCCCGACCACTCAGGGTCCCAAGTCCACTTGGCTTTTTTTTTTGGGTAATTTAGCTTGAAATAGAAAAAAGAATAAGCGAATTTACAGCCTACAAGGGGCATACACCAGGAGGAAAGAAAGAAAAAAAAAAAAAACAAAAAAAAAAACAAAGATTAAAAAAAATTGAAGGATGCCAAATGGCTACATTAAATCCACTTGTTTCAGAACCATCTAAAGATGGGAGAGAAACACATGCCAAAAGAGTGTATTCAGATTCATAGCCGTTGCAATTTCTGTAGGTGCACCAATAGCAGCAGTAGCTTGCATGCAACTGGGGCAACCATTAGCACTTAAACATACCGTACGAGCAATCAGCAAACATCTTAACAGTAAAAGATCCCAACGACAGCAGTTAGGCAGCTATAGGAAGTATGAATACCAGCCATGACAGCAACTAAACGGTAGCAGCAGTTTGCTGGACTGCTGGACAGCGAGACACACCACGGACACAGCGGCCAAAAAGAAACTGCACCCCACAGACACACCATATGAACAGTAGCAGTAAACGCTCCAAGGGACATCCCCCCAAGGATAGGCCAAATTGAGATAGAAATTTAGAACTTCGTTTAGTTATTAGAAAGTAAGACCAAAGCATTTACCCAAAAAAGTAAGACCATAGCAGCAGCTACAAAGCTAAAACCATGCAGAGGACATCCCCCTCTGCGAAGGGAGATCCCAACGACAGCCCCAGTTGGTTAGGCCTATACTACATATGAAACTTCCAAAAACTAAGAATTGCCATTGCATTTACAAAAAAAAGAATCTGGACAATCAAAATGCAGCCAACTCATAACAGTAGCAGTAGCATAAGCAGAAGCAGAAGCAGAACAATTGTAGCAGATTACAGATTGCAGTAGCATTTAACAATTGTAGCAGATTGCAGTTAGCTCATAACAGTAGCATTTAACAAGAGCTCACGAAGCCTCGTTCAACTACTGAACTGAACAGAACAGTAGCAGTAGCAGATCAGTAAGCAATAGCCCAAACAGAGAATGTTGTAGCAGCAACAGGTATGGCAAATAGGCATGTAGAAATCCTCAACCTCTACTTTCTTGAATCCACTTACTCCCTCCACTGGACCTCACATGACTCCCCCACTAATTATTACCTCCTCTCTCAAGGAATGTTGGGGCTCTAGCACACAACTCACAAGGTCAACACACAACATAGTAAAGACACTCATAAGCTGAATTTCACCACATCAACCAACAAGGATTAAGGTAACTACCTGAATAATAGAAGTAATTAATAGCTCAATGTAGTGTTCTGAACCTCACAACTGAACAGCTTAGTGGAGCTTCCAATCCCAACCTGAGTATTTAGAAGTGATTGCTATAACAAATGGCCGTCGGGTGCTTTCATGCTCCTGCTCTTGATGCTCCTGCCCAGAAGACCACATACCAACAAAACATTAGCATAGACAACAATAAATCAACATGTGACAATGTTCCATTCATTTGCAATCCACTGTGCTTGTGATTGAGGCAGAGTAGGAAGTGATAAAAGCCTAGCTCTCACCATTGTGCAAATTTTATGAACAACTATCTCCCAAGAACAACAGTGATTTTGAAACTTTCTCACATTTCTCTCAATCCAAATATTGTACACAGCTACTGTAAAGCCCAGTTTAGTGATAAGACTCTTAAGACTTCTACCTTTTACAGTTGATAACAGTGTGACCCAATTAGCCAAAGATCTAGCAGGCCACAGCACATGAAGTTTGGCCTGTATTGCATTCCACACTTGCTTAGTGAATGGGCAATTAAAGAAAAGATGATCATGGGTTTCAATCCCCTGACAGAAACCACATTGAGGATTATGATTAAGTCCAAATAAGACAAGTCTATCAGTTGTGGATAGTCTATTTTGAACAGCGAGCCATGTGATGAAACTACATTTTGGAATGTGGCCAGAGAACCATACCAGCTTGTGCCACAAAATTTTGGGGAAGGGTGTTCTCAATTTGTCCCAAAGAGAGGCAACCGTGAACTGTCCATTAGAAGTAAGGGTCCACCTCTTTTGATCATCTCCATTCAATCTGGACTGGACAAGTGGGGGAAGAGTATTTCTCACCTCATTAAGCTCAAAGGTTTGGGAAATGGGGAAAGCCCAATTGGAGTCATGAATGATATGTGATACAAAGGCATCTTTTGGGATACCAGAGTCATACACAATTCTAGGGCCATATTTAGCCACTAAAGGGCCAAGGGGGTGCCAATTGTCATACCACAAGAATGTGGAGTTCCCATTTCCCAAAATACTAAGAATATAAGGCTGCACCAGAGGTCTAAGATTCAAAATTTTCCTCCAGACCCAAGTGCAGTCACCAGGAGTTTTTAAAGTCCAAAAACTCCTCCCTTTGATTAAATATGATTTGACCCATTGACACCACATAGATTGTTCACCCCCCGAGATAAGAAACCAAATATGCTTCGCAATGGCAGCCTTGTTCCATACTTGCATTGATTTGAATCCAAGACCCCCTTCCTCTCTAGGAGAGCATAAATGATCCCAAGAGACCTTAGCACCAGATTTCTTTAGATCAGGACCAGACCAAAGAAATGCACGAAGGATTGACTCGACTTCCTTGATTATCTTTTTAGGGATGATAAACAAGGAAGACCAATAGGTTTGGATGGAGAAAAGAACATTCTTTATTAATTGAACCCTACCAGCATAGGTTAGGTCTCTATTGGTCCAAGTCTTAGTTCTTGCAGTCATGCTCTCCACAAGACGCTGACAATCAAAGGCTTTGAGTTTAGTTGAGAGGAGGGGCACGGCCAGATACTTTACAGGAAGAGTGCCCTCCTTAAACCCTAATACATTAAGGATGCTCAGTCTAATGGTACTATTTACCCCAGAAAAATAGATACTACTTTTCTCAGGGCTGGGGGATAGACCAGATAAGGCTTGAAACTCAGTGAGAGCATCCTGAATATGATTGATTGAGGACAGTTCACCCTTACAAAAAATCATCAGATCATCAGCAAAACAGAGATTGATGATGTTATTGGTGCCACATTTCCATTGAAAATGGAAATCAGGTAGCTGGGATTTCTCTCTAAGTAGACAGGTTAGAATTTCCATCACAATTACAAAGAGGTACGAGGACAGAGGATCACCTTGCCTTAAACCTTTCTGCCCAATGATATAACCAGTGGTTTCCCCATTGATGCTAAGAGAGTAGTTAGCAGTGGTAACACATGCTTGAAGCCATTTGATCATTGTTGGATGAAAATTCATTGAGGATAGAATATCCCAAAGAAAGTCCCATCTAACATTATCATAAGCTTTCTTGATGTCAACTTTCATAGCACATCTTGGGGTAGATGTAGATTTATGGTACCCTCTCATGAGCTCTTGAGTAAGGAAGATGTTATCAGCAATTCTCCTACCCTTAACAAATCCTGATTGAACAGGATCAATAAGCATAGGGAGGACATTTTGCAGTCTGCTAGCAAGAATTCTGGCAATGCACTTGTAAATAGTATTACAACACGATATGGGTCGAAAGTCCCCAACTTTGGAAGGGTTAGGGACCTTAGGGACCAGAGCTACCATGGTAGAGTTGGCCTTTCTAAGCAACTTACCAGACCTAAAGAACGTCTTAACAGCTACAAGGACCTCTTGACCAACAATAGGCCAGGCTTTCTTAAAGAAACCTGCATTGTAACCATCAGGTCCAGGAGCTTTACTAGGATTGAGAGACCGAAGTGTGTCCTTAATCTCTTGATCAGTGACATCAACAATCATTGCCAATTTTTGAGTATCAGTCAATCTCTTATTTACTAACTGTTTTTTTTTTTTTTTTGGGTAAATTAGCTTGAAATTAAAAAAGGTTAAGCGAATGTACAGCCTACATGGGGCATACCCCAGGAGGAAAAGAAAAAGAAAAAACAAGAATGAAAAAAGTACGGTAACCATGCACAACCCGCATGGAGAGTGAGATAAAGTGACAAATGAAATACAACTGGATCTAAATAGAACCATGACATAAATGAGGTGAAATACAACTGGATCTAACTGTTGAATCCTACTACTTCCTTGATAAGCCTCAGGATGGGCTGTACCAAGCAAGTTAGTGTAAAACTTGACAAAAGTGGACTTAATGACTTCAATGTCATGGGTCAGGGACCCATCCTCCAAGACCAGACTAGTTAACTTACTTCTATTTCTTGTGTTAGTCACGGATTTGAAGAAATAAGACGTACACTGATCACCCAACTTCAACCATTGGATTCTCGATTTTTGCTTAGCAAGACTTTCCTCTGCCCTGAGCATTGTGAGGAGCTGCTTATAAGCCTCTCTTTCCTGAGTAATCAAGGAAGGATCAGGATTGTGAGTACTCAAGGATCGCTGCAAGGTTTCAAGTAGGTGTCTGGATTCACCAACCCGATTAGAGACATCACTAAAATCTCTATTATTAATTTGTTTAAACTCGCCTTGCAACAACTTTAGTTTCTCACAAACACAATACATTGGATTCCCAATAATCACTCTCCTCCAAACTCTCTGAACTAAGTCCAGAAACTGAGGGTGGTCAGCGAGGAAATCAAAAAACTTAAAAGGTTTATTTGATTTCTTAGGGTGAGGAAGGATAGTTGTAAAGGCAGGAGAATGATCAGAAATCCCAGGATTAGGAAAATGAGCATAGGAACAGTTATACACCCTCATCCAGTGCTCATTGACTAAAACTCGATCCAGTTTTGTGCTGACAAAATGTGCTGGGTCCTGTTTGTTGGCCCAAGTGAGAAAGCAACCAGTGTATCTAAGATCATCAAGCCCCAAAGCATAGAGACAGTTATTGAAGTCATCCATAAAGGGAGGCCAGGAAGCAGCTCCCCCCACCTTCTCTCTAGGGAACCTGATGACATTAAAATCTCCAAGCACTATCCAAGGGGATGCAGTACTCAAGAGGTGAAGTCTAGACCACCGTACCTGCCTATTCAAATAATTGTTCTCCCCATAAACAAAAGTCGCAAAAAATGGGGGGTCACCACATTTAGGTTGTACTTCACAGTGTATAAATTGATCAGATTGGTCAAGAACCTGAATGTGGACAATATTTGGATCCCAGCACACAAAAATCCTACCTATAGATGCTTGGGGATAATTGTTCACAAAACTCCAGTGAGGACAGATAAATTTTATCACTCTAGAAGCTTTATCCTCCTTTATTTTATGCTCTAATAAACCCACAAGAGAAAGTTTGTTCTTATTTACAAAACACTTAACCTCTTTTTGTTTGATAGGATCATTAAGACCCCTGATGTTCCAAAAACCTAGATTAAGGGGTTGTATAGACATAAAATAATTAAAGCAAATGGCAGAAAAACACTGACAAAAAGGTTAAGATTACTTCCCTTATCTAAAGAAGGAGCCTTTTGAAGAGCTCCTCTGCTTCTCTATCTGCCCTGCCTTAGACGAACCTCCCATCAGTTTGAAATCAGAAATGTTACAAGGATCAGGAGGTTCCTTGTCCTTGAACTTAGCAGCTATTTTGGCAGCTTTCTTCACTGCTGATTTGGATAATGGAGCTGCTGGAGCAGAAGTTTCTACTACAGTTTGTTGGCTGACTGAACTACCCCCCTTGATATGTTCATCCACTTCTACTAGGGAGCCATGGTGCACAGAATTAGTATATTGCATTGGCTGAGACAATGATTCAAGTTTCTTACGATTGGCAATTTCTTCCGGGGAATCCTCTTGCTCGACAGGAATAGCAGATTCCGGAGCAGATACCTGATGATTGGACTCCTTATTTTGTGGTAGAATCAAAGTGGCTTGAGAAGAGCTCACAACACTTACCAGAACCTGTTCCAATTCATCTTCTGAGTCAACAAGACCTGATTGAGGGTTATCAGCAGCATGCTTGGTAGATTCACTTTCCTGTTTTCCATTACCCACTAGAGTCCATTCCTGATTTGGGTGACTGGAGGTTGAGGGTAATTTCTTAGAGCATTGGGTACTAGAATGTCCAAAAACTTTGCATTGCTTGCACATTGGAGGTAATACCTGATAGTCAATAGGCACCACAACTGAATTGCCCTCTACGGTTATTTTCACATCATCAGGAAGGTCATGCTCAGCACTAATTTCAATGCATACTCTTGCACTGGTTGACTTAGTCTGGAGAAGGCCTGGTTGTCTTGAAGTTTTGGCTGTGGCTTGGTCTACATGCATAGGTTTACCAATAGTACTGGCCACCCTGCTCAAACAATCCTGGTTCCATAATTCTAAGGGTAAGTTACGCAATCTCACCCAAGCTGGAATATGAGAGGGTTGGTCTTTCACTGGCTTCATCATTCTATGCCAGTCTTTGAGGACAAGATATTTTTGGGAAAAGAAATAAGGACCACCATCCAAAACTTGTTGCTTAGCTTGTTCATCTCGAAATTCAAAGAGATAACACCCTGCTACATCTGGCTTAACAGCCACAAACAACTCTTTCCATTGATACCTGGCAGTGGAGAGTACCAAAGCGTAAGGCATTTTCCCATCCAGAAAATGGCCTACTAAGTTCCACATACCAACATCAGTAAGCTCGATATCAATTTCTACCTCAGCTTCTTTTCCTCTAAATAAATCAGGATGGAATTCAAGTTTCATATCCAATGAGGGTTTTTGGGATTGCAGTAAGGATGCCCAATTTTTAGGTTTGGGTTTAGGACCATTTGGGAACTGACGAGATTGATTGAGCGGTTGAGGAGGAAGGGTGCGCGGTGGGTGAGTAGATGCAGTACCATTGGGCAGATTTTGGGGAGACCAAAGCCGCGTTGGTTTAGTATCAGCTTCGGGGTATCCCAAATTGGGATCCCCTTCCACGTACGAGATGCCTCTAGTATTGACTAGGATATTCGAGTTAGAGTTTGGAAGTACCTTCTGTGATTGTTGTTGCAGATGTTCATGGAGTGCACGTTCCTCCGCCTCCAAGATTAAGCGCTCCTCAAAGAATGCTTGTTGTAGTTTTCGGGAGGGACTAGGGTTTTTGCTGGAAGTAGGACTGAGAAACCCCACCCCAGTTGAAGAGGATGGTTGATTGATCTCACATGATGGTTGGTTGAACTCACTTGGGTTGTTTGATCGTGGATTTCCCAGCTCGCAAGGGATGGAGGTAATAGGGTTTCCCGATTGAGTGGATCTGGCTAGATCCGAGATATTCTTCTGTTTTCTCCTCATTTCATTTGAGTCGATAGCTTTGAATCCAAGCCCTTCTCCCATAGACACCGTACCATCAGCCATGGAGAATCGAAGCTCCTCCACGACCTTGTCAGTAAATCGCCCAAATCGCCTACATGTCAGAGAATTGATTCAACCGTATCGTAAGTCCACTTGGCTTACTTTTTTTTTTGGGTAATTTAGCTTGAAATAGAAAAAAGAATAAGCGAATGTACAGCCTACAAGGGGCATACCCCAGGAGGAAAGAAAAAAGAAAACAAAGATCAAGAGAATTGAAGGATGCCAAGTGGCTACATAAATTCCAAGTGGCTACATTGATGGATGCCAAGTGGCTACAATAAGAACATTGAAAACACCAAGCCAACTGGATACAAGCCTACAAGCCTAGTAAACGAATGTTTCTAGCCCCTCTAGGTAGATGGGAAAGAAACACTCGACAAAAGGGATACTGGACAGCACAAAGCAACAGAATTGAGCTTCAAAACAGCCCACATTCTTCTCTGAATACAACCATCTTTGCAAAAACCGTAGGATGCACTAGTCAAAACAGCAACAAGGACAGCAGCAGTAGCACAGTACAGCAGCCACATGAAGTTCAGTTGTTCTCTGTTCTACCTCTGAAGTTCTACCACAAAAATTCAGCATGGACACTTGGAGTTGTGTCCTGTTGGAAGTATCAATAACAGCCGTGGCAGAAACAAAACGTACTACCAAAACACTACTCACTATGCAGAGGACGTCCCCCTCTGCGAAGGGAGATCCCACGACAGCCCCTGATGGTTAGGCATATACTACAATATAAAACTCTGACAATGATGTCTATTATGTTCAAACAGCATGAAAAGAACCAACATGACAAGAGCTGGACTGCCCAGCTTGAACTTCCAATTTCGTATGTGCATATAGCAGTTACAGGCATTAACAGAAAGCAAAACAGCAGCAGCTGGTTGCTTGAACAGGAGCAACTTATCAGCTGCTGGACTGAAGCAAAAGGACGTGTAGAAGATTGAACCAACAACACTACTAATCTGGACAGCCATGCAAGAACCACACAGCATAGCTACAACTAATGAGTGTAAGAGTGATGCACAAGTTGAGCATTATTTAAATAATTGTGGACAAAAGGTAGGAAAGTAAAGTTACTTCCTTTTTTTTTGGGAGCCCTTGGAGTGACTCCTTTGTTTGCCATTATGACCAGCCTTAGAGGAGCCTCCCAATAGCAGCTTAACATCAGAAAGTAAGTCCGGAGGTTCTTTTTCATCACCATCTGGGTTTGGAACCTGAGGACTGATCCTGTTGTCAGACCATGCTGCTTTTGAAGCCTTTTTTTCTGCTTTAGTGGGCTGCTTAGAGGGTGTATTCACAGTTGGGTTGTTAGCAATGCTGGTAGGTGAAGCGGTGGCCTTTTGGGAATTAGAAGGATCATTGATCACGGAGCTCACAACACCCTCCAGAACTTCCAATAAATCAGCTTCTGAATCATCAGAATTCTCCTGTAGGACTTGTTGTAAGATAGGAGAGGGAGGAGCCTGAAGGCCTTGGACATTCTTTTGAGAAGATGACAGCTCCCCTACCTTCAGTTTCCCATTAGTCACAACCTTCCATTCCAAATCCTTAGCTACAGGCAGGACAGGGGAAGGAGTAACAAAGTGTTTAACACATTTGGTTGTGCTATGCCCAAAAACATGGCAGTGAGAACACATAGGGGGGAGGACTTGGTATTCAATGGGCACCACAACTGTCTCCCCTTGAACCGTCACTGCAACCTCATCAGGAAAGTCCTGCTCTGCACTAATTTCAATACAAACCCTTGCTTTAGTGGACTTGGTTTGCAGAAGCCCTGGTTGCTTGGATGTCCTAGCAGTAGCTTGATCCACATGAATAGGTCTACCCACTGTGCTAGCAACCCTACTGAGGCACTCTTGGTTCCACAGCTCAAAAGGCAAGTCATGGAACTTCACCCAAACAGGTATTTTGGTTGGTTGTTCTTGGAGAGGTTTCATCATTCTGTGCCACTCCTTAAGAACTAGATATCTCTGAGAGAAAAAGTAGGGACCTCCCTCTAGAACCTGCATCTTAGCTTGCTCATCTTTAAATTCAAATAAATAGAACCCTGAGACATCAGGTTTAACAGCCACAAATAAATCTTTCCATTTGTTCCTAGCAGTGGTGACCAAAAGGGGATAAGCCATCTTTCCGTCTAGAAAATGGCCTATTAGATACTTATTCCACTTCCCCACCTCAGTCAGTTCCACATCAATTTCAACTGTAGCTGCCTTCCCTTTCTGAAGGTCGGGGAAGTAGTCAAGCTTCATGTCCAGAGATGGACTTTGGGATTGAAGGAGTGCAGCCCAGTTTCTAGGTTTAGGCCTGTTCTGTCCAGTGTTGGGTTTGGGGTTGGTCTGGTAATTTTGAGGAGGCTTGGTATGGGTATTAGAGGTCTCGGCACTTGGATTTGAAAAGAAATGAGAAGGGGGTTGTCTGGGTTTAGCGTCCTCAACCAGATACCCCATATTTGGGTCACCCTGTTCGTATGGAAACCGACAAGCATTGATCAACATCGTAGGGTCAGGGTTACAGTTATGTACCTCATCGCAATGGTTAAGTGACTGGGACAGACTACCATTGTTGTGAGAATTGCGTTCCTCAGCTTCAAGCATCCGAGGATTAGGGTTAGAAAGTTGTACCTTTTCTTTTCCGGTATGGACAAGGAAATGAGCCGCTCTCTCTTCTGCTTCCTGTTGCAGAGCTTCCTCAAAGACTTGCTGTAGTGTCGTAGAAGAGCTAGGGTTCTTTGATGATTTAGGGCTGAACGGCCCAAAATCTTCTGTAGCCGAAGAAGGAGCGACACTTCTGAGAATGGTACCGAGATTGGGATTTGGAGTTTTGGACGATTTAGGGCTGTGAGCCCCAAACCGATTTGGAGATGATGATGGAGCCGACCTGCTATCAGTGCCATGCAGATCGATTTCACCTGAGATGATCGGACCAGAAGGTTCTCGAGTAATCGGGATCGAGGTTTTAGGGCAATCAATGTGTGTAATCTGCTTTCTTCGTAGTTCATTGGAATCCAGAGCCTTGAATCCAAGCCCTTCCGCCATTGCAATCGTACCGTCAGCCATGGAAATCACAGTTTTTCCATGGCCCTGTCAGAATCTCTTAAATCGCCTTACATGTCAGAGCCCTCCCGTATATCTTCATAGCAGTTAAACAATCAGTATACAGAAATGCGACATTCACTTGGCTTACTTGACCCTCCTTGAAGACTTGACGGTTGTGAGGAGTTGGGGTAGCGGTTGCCTAGCAAATCTTTACAACTACCTATGCTACGGTTGTAAAAGTGGTATGAAAAATGTTGGAGGGGCATTCATTCTTTTTTTTTGGGTAATTTAGCTTGAAATAGAAAAAAGAATAAGCGAATGTACAGCCTACAAGGGGCATACCCCAGGAGGAAAGAAAAAAGAAAACAAAGATTAAGAAAATTGAAGGATGCCAAGTGGCTACATAAATTCCAAGTGGCTACATTGATGGATGCCAAGTGGCTACAATAAGAACATTGAAAACACCAAGCCAACTGGATACAAGCCTACAAGCCTAGTAAACGAATGTTTCTAGCCCCTCTAGGTAGATGGGAAAGAAACACTCGACAAAAGGGATAACTGGACAGCACAAAGCAACAGAATTGAGCTTCAAAACAGCCCACATTCTTCTCTGAATACAACCATCTTTGCAAAAACCGTAGGATGCACTAGTCAAAACAGCAACAAGGACAGCAGCAGTAGCACAGTACAGCAGCCACATGAAGTTCAGTTGTTCTCTGTTCTACCTCTGAAGTTCTACCACAAAAATTCAGCATGGACACTTGGAGTTGTGTCCTGTTGGAAGTATCAATAACAGCCGTGGCAGAAACAAAACGTACTACCAAAACACTACTCACTATGCAGAGGACGTCCCCCTCTGCGAAGGGAGATCCCACGACAGCCCCTGATGGTTAGGCATATACTACAATATAAAACTCTGACAATGATGTCTATTATGTTCAAACAGCATGAAAAGAACCAACATGACAAGAGCTGGACTGCCCAGCTTGAACTTCCAATTTCGTATGTGCATATAGCAGTTACAGGCATTAACAGAAACCAAAACAGCAGCAGCTGGTTGCTTGAACAGGAGCAACTTATCAGCTGCTGGACTGAAGCAAAAGGACGTGTAGAAGATTGAACCAACAACACTACTAATCTGGACAGCCATGCAAGAACCACACAGCATAATACAAAAACAGATCAGCAGACACATCTGAGCTGGAGAACAACAGCCATAATAGAAGCTGTAACGTAACAGCAGCCATATACATAGCAATCCTCAACTTCAGTTAATGTAACATTTAAGTATTAAATATGCTTACGATAAAATGGACTAGAATCAACACATAACAGGACAAAACAAAACAAAACAAAGCTCTTGGTATGTATAGGACTCACTCCTCTACTCCCTTGGATTCTCACAACTCCCACTCTCTTTTTCAATACCATGAGCTAGGGTCCCTTTTCTCCCTCCACTGTTTCTCTCATGATTCCCCCACTAATTATTACCTCCTCTCACAAAGATGGATGGGGCTCTAGCACACAGCAGACAAGGATTACCCACAGTATAGTAAGATCACTCAGGAGTTAAGAAATAGCAGTTCAATGAACAGGGAGTAAGTTAACTACCTGGATACATAGAAGTAATAGAAGGCCAACAAGGATGAACCTATGATTGTAATCTGGCTGAACCATGTTTGGAGCTTGCTCTCCTGATCATGGGACGTGTGTGAGACCAAATCTCCTGTGATTGTGACCTGGAAATCTAGAAGTATTAGAAGCCCAATTGCAGCTGCTGGATGATTGGCCTTCCAGTCAAGGGGGAAAACATGGATCTGAACCCCCCTTGGGCAGTGACCTGCCCTTGAACCATGGCCTTGCTTGAACCTTGTGAACAGCAGTTGAGTGTTTTGGTCTGAAGTGGCTGCTTTGAAGGAATTGGTAGACTTCCAAGCTTGAACATTGACCTGCAAACCAAACAAGACATTGAAATTAAGCATGAATGTTCCACATAGCAAGTAAGTGAGAATGTCCCTTGAATTCTAAGGACAACAACCTATATCTAACTTCATCTGAAATTTTGTTAGCAACCACTCCAGGAGGGCAGCTAAGATTCTGGAACTTTCTATAGTTCCTCTCAAGCCACAGTTGATGCACATAGACTGTGAAGACAAGCTTAGCAATTGTGATAGGTAAGGTTTTGCCCTGTAAAGTGGACAGTTTACTTACCCACTGTTGCCAAGAGGTCAACCCAACCATATGAGGGGTCTTTGGGGTCAAAATACCTCTAATTTGTGTAGCCATGGTGCACTCAAAGAACAGGTGGTCATGGGTTTCTACACCCATACACAGACTACAGGTGGAGGAAGATTTCATGCCAAACATCACCAATCTATCCTCGGTGGATAACCTATGAAGGATGGCCATCCATGAGATCACACTGCACCTAGGAATATGCCCTGAAAACCAAACTACTCTATGCCAAGTGATGGCTGGAAAGTGGGTTCTCAAGTGATCCCAAAGGGATGAAATTGTAAATTTTCCAGAGGCTGTGAGAGTCCATATACACCTATCTCCAATGGAATCATTGATGGAAACAACATGAAGATCAGATCTCACCTCATTAAGGTCAGGTGCTTGAGTAATCGGGAAGGCCCATTGATTGTCTCTAATGATGGCCTTCACAGTGACATCCTTAGGAAGTCCTGAATCATAGACTATTCTAGGTCCAAACCTTGGCAAGAGGGGGCCGAGAGGATGCCAATTGTCAAACCACAAAGAGGTTAATTGACCATCCCCAATATTGTACTTAATGTGAGGCTGAACAAGTGGTCTAAGGTTAAGTATTTTCCTCCAAGCCCAGGAGGGGTCACTTGGAAGTTTAACACTCCAAAAACTCTTACCCTTAAGTAAGTAAGACTTAACCCATTGGCACCACATAGATTGCTCCCCACCAGAGACAAGGAACCAAATGTGTTTGGCAACAGCTGCCTTGTTCCAAACCTCCAAAGATTTAAATCCTAATCCACCTTCCTTGACAGGAGAGCAGAGGTGTTCCCATGAGACTTTGGCACCTGTCTTTTTAAGGTCAGGACCTGACCAGAAAAAGGCTCTAAGAATAGATTCAATCTCTTTAATTACCTTTTTAGGGATAATAAAGAGAGATGACCAGTAAGTTTGCATTGAAAATAGAATTGATTTAATCAATTGTATTCTGCCAGCATAAGAGAGGTACCTATGGGTCCATGATTTAGTTTTTGCTACAATTCTGTCAACCATGACTTTACAGTCATTGTGCTTAAGCTTGGTGGATAGAAGGGGTACCCCCAAATACCTAACAGGTAGGGACCCTTCCTGGAATCCTAAAATATTCAAAATGGAAGCCTTGGTGGAGGAATTAACACCAGAGAAGAAGATGTTACTCTTGGTATGGCTGGGAGATAGTCCGGACAAAGCCTTAAACTCAGTCAAGGAGTTTTTAATATGAGTAATGGAACTCTCCTCACCTTTGCAGAAGATCATAAGATCATCCGCAAAGCAAAGGTTGACAAGTTTGGTGGAACCACATTTCCAGTGAAACTTAAAATCAGGGAGTATAGACTTTTCCTTAAGGATGCAAGTCAATACCTCCATAACTATGACGAACAAGTAGGAAGACAATGGGTCACCTTGTCGTAAACCTTTCTGTCCAGGAATGTATCCTATTGCCTCCCCATTGAAACATAGGGAGTAATTAGCTGTAGAGACACAAGCTTTCAACCATTGGATCATCTTAGGGTGGAAATTCATGGAATCCAGGACATCCCACAGGAAGTCCCATCTGACATTATCATAAGCCTTCATGATATCCACCTTCATGGCACACCTAGGAGAAGAGGAGTGTTTGTGGTAACCCCTCATCAATTCCTAAGTAAGGAATATGTTATCAGCAATCCTCCTTCCCTGTACAAATCCAGATTGAGCCGGATCAATAAGTGATGGCAGGATAGGCTTGATTTTGTTGGCTAGGATTTTGGCAATGCACTTGTAAATCACATTGCAACATGAAATAGGTCTGTAATCCCCTACCTTAGAAGGGTTGGGGACCTTGGGCACTAAAGCAACTAGAGTAGCATTAGCTTTCTTCAAAAGCTGACCAGATTTAAAGAAAAGTTTAACAGCAGAGGTCACCTCATGACCTATCACAGGCCAAGCTTTATGGTAGAAAGCTGCATTGTAACCATCTGGACCAGGTGCTTTTTGAGGATTAAGAGACCAGAAAGTGTCCTTAATCTCTTTATCAGTTACCTCCATCACCATTTCCAAACTTTGGACAGGAGTGAGTTTTCTAGTGATGAGTTGATGCACTCTAGAGGAACCCATGTAATGATTCAGATGTTTAGTGCCTAACAAATTAGTGTAGTAGTTGATGAAGGTCTGCTTAACCAACTCAATGTTCTGGGTAACAGTCCCATCCTCCAAAACCAAACTAGAAATTCTGTTCCTATTCCTGGAATTACTAATGGTTTTGAAGAAGAATGAGGAGCATTGATCCCCCAACTTTAGCCACTGAACCCTAGACTTTTGCTTGGCAAAACTCTCTTCAGCCCTAGCATAAACAAGGTACTGCTTGCACAATTCCCTTTCGGTGGCCTGTTTTGAAGGATCACTAGGATTTGATCCTAGCTCTCTCTGGATGGCCTCCAATTGGGCTCTATATGAGACCACTCTTGATGACAAATCACTAAAGTCATTGGTATTTAGGTTTTTAAGGTCTACCTGCAAATGCTTAAGCTTCTCACAGACACAGAACATTGGGTTCCCAATAATTACTTTCCTCCAAACCTGCTGAACAGTTTCAAGGAATCTAGGGTGTTCAGCCAGAAAATTAAAGAACCTGAAAGGCCTCCTCTTTGGAGGTGAAGGAGCTGTCAAATAGACTACAGCAGGGGAGTGGTCAGACACCCCAGGGTTGAGAAAATGAGCATTGGACCAACTAAAATCTTTGATCCAACATTCATTGACTAAAACCCTATCAATCTTGGTGCTAATGCGAGCATCTCCCAATTGCTTATTTGACCAAGTGTAGTGACAACCAGAGAATCTAAGGTCAACGAGTTCAGTTGATTGGAGGCAAGAGTTGAACTCCTCCATCCAAGGCATCCAAGTCCTATCCCCACCTACTTTTTCAAGAGGAGATTTTATAGCATTGAAATCACCAAGGACCACCCAAGGGGTGACAACACAGAGATGCCGTAAGTCAGCCCAAAGCTGTTGTCTCTCCAGATAGCAGTTAGCCCCATAAATAAACGTAGCAACAAAAGAGTATTGGCCATCGCAAGTGAGGACCTTACAATGGACATACTGACTGGACTGACATATGACTTGAACATGGCAAACCAAAGGGTTCCAACAGATCAAAAGTCTCCCCATCGTAGAGCTGGGGTAATTGCTAACAAAATTCCACAGAGGGAGCATAGAACTGACAATGTTAGAGACTTTGGGTTCTTTGACTTTATGCTCAATAAGACCTACTAGAGATAATTTATTCTTGAAAACCCAATTTTTTGCCTCCCTCTGTTTAAGAGGATCATTAAGACCTCTTATGTTCCAACAACCAAAATGCAATGGTGTACTATCCATTTAGTCCTGCACACAAAATAACTACCACAATGAGCTACAACTAATGAGTGTAAGAGTGATGCACAAGTTGAGCATTATTTAAATAATTGTGGACAAAAGGTAGGAAAGTAAAGTTACTTCCTTTTTTTTTGGGAGCCCTTGGAGTGACTCCTTTGTTTGCCATTATGACCAGCCTTAGAGGAGCCTCCCAATAGCAGCTTAACATCAGAAAGTAAGTCCGGAGGTTCTTTTTCATCACCATCTGGGTTTGGAACCTGAGGACTGATCCTGTTGTCAGACCATGCTGCTTTTGAAGCCTTTTTTTCTGCTTTAGTGGGCTGCTTAGAGGGTGTATTCACAGTTGGGTTGTTAGCAATGCTGGTAGGTGAAGCGGTGGCCTTTTGGGAATTAGAAGGATCATTGATCACGGAGCTCACAACACCCTCCAGAACTTCCAATAAATCAGCTTCTGAATCATCAGAATTCTCCTGTAGGACTTGTTGTAAGATAGGAGAGGGAGGAGCCTGAAGGCCTTGGACATTCTTTTGAGAAGATGACAGCTCCCCTACCTTCAGTTTCCCATTAGTCACAACCTTCCATTCCAAATCCTTAGCTACAGGCAGGACAGGGGAAGGAGTAACAAAGTGTTTAACACATTTGGTTGTGCTATGCCCAAAAACATGGCAGTGAGAACACATAGGGGGGAGGACTTGGTATTCAATGGGCACCACAACTGTCTCCCCTTGAACCGTCACTGCAACCTCATCAGGAAAGTCCTGCTCTGCACTAATTTCAATACAAACCCTTGCTTTAGTGGACTTGGTTTGCAGAAGCCCTGGTTGCTTGGATGTCCTAGCAGTAGCTTGATCCACATGAATAGGTCTACCCACTGTGCTAGCAACCCTACTGAGGCACTCTTGGTTCCACAGCTCAAAAGGCAAGTCATGGAACTTCACCCAAACAGGTATTTTGGTTGGTTGTTCTTGGAGAGGTTTCATCATTCTGTGCCACTCCTTAAGAACTAGATATCTCTGAGAGAAAAAGTAGGGACCTCCCTCTAGAACCTGCATCTTAGCTTGCTCATCTTTAAATTCAAATAAATAGAACCCTGAGACATCAGGTTTAACAGCCACAAATAAATCTTTCCATTTGTTCCTAGCAGTGGTGACCAAAAGGGGATAAGCCATCTTTCCGTCTAGAAAATGGCCTATTAGATACTTATTCCACTTCCCCACCTCAGTCAGTTCCACATCAATTTCAACTGTAGCTGCCTTCCCTTTCTGAAGGTCGGGGAAGTAGTCAAGCTTCATGTCCAGAGATGGACTTTGGGATTGAAGGAGTGCAGCCCAGTTTCTAGGTTTAGGCCTGTTCTGTCCAGTGTTGGGTTTGGGGTTGGTCTGGTAATTTTGAGGAGGCTTGGTATGGGTATTAGAGGTCTCGGCACTTGGATTTGAAAAGAAATGAGAAGGGGGTTGTCTGGGTTTAGCGTCCTCAACCAGATACCCCATATTTGGGTCACCCTGTTCGTATGGAAACCGACAAGCATTGATCAACATCGTAGGGTCAGGGTTACAGTTATGTACCTCATCGCAATGGTTAAGTGACTGGGACAGACTACCATTGTTGTGAGAATTGCGTTCCTCAGCTTCAAGCATCCGAGGATTAGGGTTAGAAAGTTGTACCTTTTCTTTTCCGGTATGGACAAGGAAATGAGCCGCTCTCTCTTCTGCTTCCTGTTGCAGAGCTTCCTCAAAGACTTGCTGTAGTGTCGTAGAAGAGCTAGGATTCTTTGATGATTTAGGGCTGAACGGCCCAAAATCTTCTGTAGCCGAAGAAGGAGCGACACTTCTGAGAATGGTACCGAGATTGGGATTTGGAGTTTTGGACGATTTAGGGCTGTGAGCCCCAAACCGATTTGGAGATGATGATGGAGCCGACCTGCTATCAGTGCCATGCAGATCGATTTCACCTGAGATGATCGGACCAGAAGGTTCTCGAGGAATCGGGATCGAGGTTTTAGGGCAATCAATGTGTGTAATCTGCTTCCTTCGTAGTTCATTGGAATCTAGAGCCTTGAATCCAAGCCCTTCCGCCATTGCAATCGTACCGTCAGCCATGGAAATCACAGTTTTTCCATGGCCCTGTCAGAATCTCTTAAATCGCCTTACATGTCAGAGCGCTAATCCCTTGTCTAATAGTGCTGCGGGGCATTCATTCTTGTACAATTATGGACTTGGGAGCGGTTTCCTTTCGTTGCTACAAGACGTAAGGGTTGGCGTTTCCGTCCGGCCAGTTCTCCTCTAGGTGCACAGTAGGTTAATTTAATAGTGATTTCAAATATCAATTTTACATTATCTTGCCTTGTTACATGTTGCCATGTGTTATAATTATGTATAGGTGGCATAGTCATTTTCATTTGCCAGATTTGGCAACCCACGTGCTTGGAGCATATAGGCACTATTTTTATATGCAAAAAGCAGATGAGGTATGTGTTTAATATATTATTCAATTTGCAGATAACAAAGTAATCTTTCAAAATTATAAGAAACCATATGCAATATTGGCTCACATTAAGGCTGCTGATTTTGCCACTCCCTTTTTGTTTACGCCACTTCCCTACAAGTGTATTTTTGGTGCAAAAATACACTTGCGGGGTAGTGGCGTTAACAAAAAAGAGAGTGGCAAAATCATTTCCCCACATTAATTGCAATGGTGAATATTGATTGGGTCATAATGGTGTGCAAGTTGTATGGAGACCATACAGTGAGGAGTTGATTGCTAGTCTGCCTCATAATTGTTGTGTTGGAAGGGCAATTTGGATGGCCGAAGTCCCATTGTTGAATTTCCCGATGGCACAGATGCATATGCCTAATAGAGTGAAGCAACAATTTGGTTTTCGACAGACGATTCCCAATCCTTGTAATAGTAGACAGCTGCCACATGGAAAGGATTGGAAGGTCGGACGGAAGGATTTCAGTCTTGAGCACCATGCCCAATTATAGATTTGAAATAATAGATTGGACCATGTGCTACCTGATGGCGAGGTGGATCCTCGTGTGTATGCGTACCTGCCCGACGATCCTTATGTACTTTGGTACGAGATGATTATGCTGTGATATGTTAGTTGACTAGGTGGAGCCACAGACATGGCGGTATGATATTTCCTTGTTTCTTTATTGTATTTATTTGAAGAAATGCCAATTACCTTATTTTAATTTGATTTATATCATGTTATTCTTATATATGCCGCGATGAAATTGTTTGAGAGGCTGAGGATGATGGAAGCTGTTGAGTTGGATGTGATTCAGAACATTGTGGCTGTAGGGAGGTAATTCCGAACAGGTACAAAAGTGGACCGAACAGATGGTACGTGGGGCCAAAAGTAAATATAATCAGAGCGTTTACCGTGCAATACGGTGAACGGCGATAAGGACCAGAGGCATGAGAAGTCCCAGGTCCAGGATACCCGAGCAGGAGTATGGCCCAATAAAAGAGGAGCTGTTGGACCAGATGCCTGGTAAATGATCCAGTGACATGAGAAGTCACTGGTCCAGGCAGTTTGTTCGGCAATGAGAAGGCCGAACAGGAGCAGCATTCTGGACGCAGCAGAAGACACTCTAGAGGGATCCAGAAATGGTAATACCCAGTAAGGAAACAAGATTTGGAGAAGATACCCAACGGGAATGGGGTGAACGGCCAATTAAGGGAAGAATTCCTAAATGGTCTATAAGGTAATATACAGTTAAGGGAACGAGAATCCATGATATTCTGGGTTTCCAACACGAGAAAGGAAACTTAGGGCATCGAGATAGCTTGGACAGCAAGCATGTGTGGATCTATAAATATAAGCTAAACCGAGAGGTTGAGGTACGCAATTCTGGGCTGTACGCTTTATACCTACTGAGAATTAGGGTTTTACCACTAGTACGTGATACTAACTTTGGCATCGGAGGGCCTTTGCCACGAGAGGCAAAAGTGCGCTCACCCTTTGTTTGTTTTACAGGTTTATCTCCGGCAGCGTATTAGGTTTCCGGCGAGGAGTCTGAAGTAGCTGTTAGGCCCTTGTGCTGCTCGAAGGCCTTTTCGTTTTCCCGCACATACAATTGGCGCCGTCTGTGGGAAACGAAAGAGATCCCTTTGAAAAAGCGACCATGGTGGAAGAAGATCCAAAAACCCCACTTGCCCAAATAATCAGCTGGGTTGGGGAGGTGACAACTCCCCACCGGATCCTCCGAGAAAACCCGATGGCGGGCATGCAAGGAGAACCACGAGTAAGGACCGCCCATTGGCTGTCCATGGCAATCCCAGAAACAACGATGGAACGACGGCCACGGAGTCCACGAGAAGGAGTAAGTCCTGCTGTGGGAGAGAGTCTGTTGCGCATTCGAAAAGTGTGCACAGCAAAGAAGATATTTTGAACAAGAAGAGACAGGAAATAGAGGAGTACGCTCGCCTGATTAGGAGACGAGAATACGAGATTCAGCAACTGCAACGGATACAAGAACATCCAGAGGATTCTGGACTTTCACGAAGAAAGTCCAGAGGAGAAAAGCTGGCTGTGGTGAAATACAAGAGAGCTTCTTCACGAAAAAGAAGAAGCAGGAGTCTCACCCCAAGGAGACTGAGGACTTCTTCACGAAAAAGGAGAAGCAGGAGCGAAAGTTCCACCCCTAAGGAAGGAGGGACTAGGAAGCACCACAGGGACAGGTATGAGAGACCTGATTCCGACTGGGAAAGGAACAATGCCAGGGATGCAAAGGGACAAGAGGAGGGAACCATGTCTGCACGAGAAGCAGCACGGAGAGCCCTTAGCAACATAGCAACCTCTCCTTTTGCAAAGAGATTGCAGGAGGCAAGGTTGCCGAGCAGGGTGAAACATGGGACGTTTATCCTGTACGAGACCAGTGCAGACTCGGTGGCGCACATACAGCATTACCAGCAGGCGATGTTTATGCATGACGGCGATGACGCGATCATGTGCAAGATGTTCCCATCCAGTTTGGGAAAGGTGGCCCTGTCCTGGTTCCATAAGTTGGGGCCGAACACCATACAAGGATGGAGACAGTTAGCCGAGGAATTCACTGCTCAGTTCCTGACGAGCAGGAAACCATCCAAAACTTTCGAGAGTCTCTCAGTTATGAAACAAGGAGAGAATGAACCGATCAGGGACTACGCCAAAAAGTATTGGGAGACTTTCAACGAGATTAAAATTGCAGTGAGGAGTACGCTATAGCTACGTTCAAGAGTGGGTTGCCTGTTCGAGGGGAGCTACGAAAGTCCCTGAACATGAGTCTAGTGAGCACACTGGCAAAGCTAATGGAACGAATTGAGCAGCATGCCTAGAATGAGGACGACATACTACGGGAAGATGGCAAGTTGGGTGCCGAGCAAGCCAAGGGCTCTACAAAGAAGGCGGACAAACCAGAGCCCAAGACATACAAAGAGAAGAAGGAACATGGGCGAGGTAAGAAGGAATCCTATAGGGAGAAACACGCCCCGGATCCCAAATCTTTCTTCTCGATAACAACGGTTTGGAAAGAGCCAGTTTATCGGATTCTTTATCGAATAAAGAATTGCCCATATTTCAAGTGGCCTCCAAGACTGGAAGGTGATAAAGATGCAAGGAGAGCTACGAGTCAGCACTGCAGCTACCACAAGGACTGGGGTCACATGACGGAGGATTGCGAGATGTTCAAGCAACACCTTGATCACCTGGTCTCATGTGGGTATTTGAAGGAGTTCATCCAAGAAGAACATAAGGCCGCCGAGAAAGCAATGGAGCTGGATTACGAGTAGAATCCAAGGGGCGTGATCCATATGATACATGAGTTGGCCACACCTTATACGAGAAATGAGGTGAGGTTGCACCAAAGGCAGGTAAAACATGACCAGCATGTGATGCGGTTGGGAAAGAAACGAGGACGTGAAGCGGAAGGATGCGACGAGGGCATAGTCTTCACGGATGAGGATCTGGGGGGAGTCCAGGTGCCGCACAATGATGCTTTGGTCATAACCCTGTAACACACAAATTCGTGTCCTGCAATAAAGACCGCGAAAAAAGATGCACAAAATAATAATCTTATTGATTTAAAGAAATGGATATAAATGTTCTTTTAACAAAGAAAAGAACAAAATCCTCTGATTCGATCTCCGGAGTTGATAACGTTCCAACGGCTTGAATGCTTGTTGTTGAATCGCATCAATGGTAACTTTCTTCAAATCTTCAAGTTGAGAGAACTGAAGAACAAAGTTTAAAGAAAGCTTGATCTTGAGAGAACTGCGAAGAAATCCTTCAAACAAGAAGAGATTGAACTTGAAGTCCTCTAAGGGTTTTGATTTGTTGAATGATTTAAGTTGTGGAGTGATTTGATTTGATGGACTTGCGGGCAAATCGGCACGATGTTTTGGTGCTTGGTGATTTTCTGCAAGGTATTGATGAATGCTTGAGTTCTTCAGTAGTGCTTGAGAGCTCTGGTTGAATGTCAAGCAAAAGTTGTGTTTTTCTCCCTCTTATGAGCCTCTATTTATAGGCTCTAGGAGAGAAGAGCCAAGTATGGCAAGATCGTGTAATAAGATCTTTGATTGGCTTGATTTGACTTGATTGGCTTGTTTGATTTGATCTGATTGGCTTAATTGATTGGCTTGATTTGATTTGATTGGCTTGATTGGATCTTGATTTCATTTCATTTCCTATGTAAAAAGATTTTATACTTCTTTTCAGGGAATGATTTTAATTTAAAAGAGAAATAATATATTTATTATTTGACTCTTTTTTTAGGATTTATTTGAAATGGGCCTGCACTTTTGGGCTTGTATACCTTAACCCATTTGGCCAATCAAGCCAGCCCAACTTTTTAATCCGTTAGGCTAATTAAGTTAGCCCAATTTATTGATCCGCTAGACCAATTAAATTAGCCCAACTTATTTTGGTCTTCACTGCATCTCAAATGGATTGAGCCGTAGAAATCTGTCCGGCCTAATATTTATTCGAGCGCTTTGACCAATTTTTTGACTCTAATTAATTAGGACAATTTATCCCAATTGATCAAACAGCGATTAAGTCATGCCGAAATTTTAGTGTCTACAAATTTGCCCCCACTTCAAGACTCAGGCGGATGCTTGCTTGCTAGCATTGAGCGCGAGACTTGAAGTTCCTTTGGCGTCCTTGTAACTTGAGGTGTTTGCTTAACTTCGTCGTTCCATACACTTGAACAAATTGTGGTCCAAATTTTTTTTTAATTGGCAGGGCCTTATGATAAGTTCAAGCGTCGGGTCCTAAAGGTCCACCAGAATGAACTTTGATTTACCGTTGCCCTGAGGGGTTTTGTGAAATGAATGACTCATCTTCTGACTACTTGAATGATCTTTATATAAATTGTGTCGACCCAAATGATGAAGGGATAGATTTCGATGGGGACATTCCCAAGGAAATCCGTACCCTCATTGAGTGGAGTTTTGGAAGCGTATGGACGTTTTGGGGTGTTTTTGAACCATATGGTATTGTATCATTTTGGTGTGTTTTGGAACCGTATGGATGATTTGGTATGGTGATGTTCCATTTTGGTGTGTTTTGAAAGCGTACGGACGTTTTGGGGTATTTTTGAACCATTTTGTATTGTATCGTTTTTGTGCGTTTTGAAACCGTACGAAAGTTTTGGTAAGGTGTTGTGCCATTTTGGTGTATTTTGGAAGCGTATGGACGTTTTGGGGTGTTTTTGAACCGTTTGGTATTTTTATCGTTTTGGTGTGTTTTGGAACCGTATGGATGTTTTGGTAAGGTGTTGTACCATTTAGGTGTATTTTGGAAGCGTATGGACGTTTTAGGGTGTTTTTAAACCGTTTGGTCATGTATCGTTTTGGTGTGTTTTGAAACTGTATGGATGTTTTGGAAAGATAATGTACAGTTTTGGTGTGTTTTGGAAACGTATGGACGTTTTGTCGTGTTTTTGAACCATTTGGTATTGTATCGTTTGGGTTTGTTTTGGAACCGTATCGATGATTTGGTAAGCTGTTGTTCCATTTTGGTGTGTTTTGAAAGCGTATAGACGTTTTGGGGTATTTTTGAACCGTTTTGTATTGTATCGTTTTTGTTTGTTTTGGAACCGTATGCAAGTTTTGTAAGATGTTGTACCATTTTGGTGTATTTTGGAAGCGTATATATGTTTTGGGGTGTTTTTGAAACATTTGGTATTGTATCGTTTTGGTGTGTTTTGGAACCGTATTAATGTTTTGGTAAAGTGTTGTACCATTTTGGTGTATTTTGGAAGCGTATGGACGTTTTGGGGTGTTTTTGAACCGTTTGGTCTTGTATCGTTTTGGTGTGTTTTGAAACCGTATGGATGTTTTGGTAAGATAATGTACCGTTTTGGGGTGTTTTGGAAAGTATGGACGTTTTGGGGTGTTTTTGAACCGTTTGGCATTGTATTGTTTTCATGTGTGTTGGAACCGTATGAATCTTTGGGTAAGGTATTGTACCATTTTGGCGTATTTTTGAAGTGTGAGGATGTTTTGGGGTGTTTTTGAACTGTTTGGTATTGTATCGTTTTGGTGTGTATTGGAACCGTATGGATGTTTTGTGAGATGTTGTACCATTTTGGTGCGTTTTGGAACCGTATGGACGTTTTGGGGTGTTTTTGAACCGTTTGGTATTGTATCGTTTTGGTGTGTTCTGAAACCGTATGTATGATTTGGTAAGGTGTTTTTTTTTTTTTTTTTTTGGGTAAATCTGCATGAAATAAAAAAGGGGCTAACCGAATATACAGCCTACAAGGGGCATACCCCAGGAGGAAAGGAAAAGAAAAAGAAAATGCCTACGCCAAATGGCTACATAGGACTAGGAGTGTATATAACATCTGATTCCTATCCATCTAAAAGAGGGAGACGAATCAAATGGCAAAAAGATTACACATAGTGCAACCTAACAATAGGAGTAACCAATTTACATGTTACTGAAATATAACTAACAAGAGCTTTCAAACTGAACATAACAGCCATGTTAATGTTCAACCTTCAGAAAAAAAGTTGCGAGCTGCTTGGCAAAACAGAGATGGCACATCACAGATGGGAGCAGCAATCACAGGTGCAGCATCACGTATTGAACATGGTTAGAAGCATCACCCTTTTTTTTTTGGGTAATTTAGCTTGAAATTAAAAGAGGTTAAGCGAATGTACAGCCTACAAGGGGCATACCCCAGGAGGAAAAGAAAAGGAAAAAAAAACAAGAATGATAAAAGTGCTGTAAACCATGCACAACCCGCATGGAGAGTAAGATGAAATGACATATGTAACCATGCACACCCCGCATGGGGAGTGATATAAAGTGAATACATAACAAAATGCCATGGGTACTGAGATATATAAAAGTGAACTACTACTACCTGGCACAACCCGCCAGGCTAGGAATTGAGGTAAATAAGGTAAATAGTCATGGCCAACGTTGACCACATGATAACCAACGCTGAGGAGAGCAGCTACGAGGTAAGACGGCTCCAGGTAATCTGAACGGCTACTACAGAGGAACAAGGCATCAAGAGGTTCGAACCAGAGATGACGGCATCCGACAAGGCCCCGCTGCAAGAGCCCTGCGCACCACGCCCAATCCTTCCGGCCTAACCCTCCCTCATCCTAACCTAAGGCTCGCCAAAACTACCCACTGAACCAACTACCCAGTACCCTCCTCCTCCAAAGCTGGGATAAGAAAACCAAGAACCTAGACTTCCAAACCCAAGGCTAGCAAAATACCCACTCAACAGAGATCAGCTACTACAGAGGGACATGGACCGAGAGAGGCACGACCTGGAAATGTCGGACAAGGCTACCCTGCTAAGTACCCTGCACACCGCGACTACTCCCCTTCAACCTAATCCCCTAGGCTCGCCAACGACTAAAAGCGGAACAGAAAGAGGAACCACCAGAAGTGGCCACTCAAACCACAAGTGGACCAAGCTGCTCCTTTCGATGAGTGCAAACCACCCATCTAATCGGCAACAGACTGCGAAGCTACCTCTTTCGAACAGTGAACAACCACCAATCTAATCACTGACAGCTCCGGCAGCTACCTCGCTCAATCAGAATCCATCCACAGATCTAATCAGAGCAGCCGCAGTTGCTGCTACTGCCAACTACCCCTTTCAATCAGAACAGAACCTAATCTAATAAATGATAGCCACGACCACAAGAATACTTCACCCAACCTCAGAGCTAAAAGCACAGGAACTAGGGATATGAAAAGGCTCGACCAAGAGCCCGAACCCCCGATTTCAGTCCAACAGATGACTGTCTATCGGGGGCGATCCGAAATCAAGTTGCTGATCATAAGAAACCAGCCAATAAAATGAACCACCCGGGTTCCTCAAATGAATCATCAGGTCTTGAGAATGATACCTGACGTTGGATTGGTCCGGCGAGTGGCAGAACCACCACCTCACAGCCGAACGGAGTTGAAACCACCGTGTAACCAGTGGAGCTTGTGGGTTGTTCCCTGCACGAGCGGAACAGTGAGATTCCGACAGACCAAAGAGCACAGCCGAGCTCCCACTACAGCCGAGAAGGACCTTATCGTCCGTTGAGAACTAAATCTGGAGAGATTGACAAGCTCCGATCAAACCTGGAATGGAGCTGCGACTGGAACCCACACCGAGCTGCGACTGGAACCCACACCGAGAACCCAGTTCAGCCCATCAGCCGATCGACTTGTGTGGAAGATCCCCTTTACCTGATCGGGGGATCCCCTTTTGGTTTAAATCAGTCCAACCCAGACGGTTGGATCTCCAGTCGGTAGACCAGGTGTAAGAAACCTCCGAAGCAGAGATTAGAGATAAGAGAGGTGGCTCTCAATCGGTTACCGGAGAAGAAAAGAGAGCCCACCTTCGAGTGATGATAAATGATAATGCTACCGAATGGAGTCCAGATCCCATTCAGCTAAGATGAGTAAGATTTCCGATGCTGGTTTGAGGATTTCCGCTGCGAGATTGATGACCCACGGCTGGAATCTTCTTACAGAGCATAAATTACCTCTGTAATTTGTAGAATCGGAGGTTGATTTCCAAGGGGAGTGCATTCTCTCTCTAGAATATAGAGAGAGAAGCTCTCAACCGCTTGCTCCAACTCTTCTAACACATGAGATCCGTAGAAGCATCACCCTTGCTTCCTTTTGAATCTGGACTCCACACGGCAGCATATATGTGCTCTGCTGGACATTGCTCTCCTGTGACCAAGCTATATCTGAACCATATCCTACCACAAAACCAAGCTATAGCAGAAATCCAACAAAACCATGCAGAGGACGTCCCCCTCTGCGAAGGGAGATCCCAACGACATCCCCTGTTGGTTAGGCATATACTACAATGCAGCAACATAACATAATAGTACAGAACTGAACTGTACGGAATAGTAGCAGAGTAGCAGAATACAGAACAGCAAAAGTAACAGACAGCATGGTATGGACAGCCGATATGGACGCCAATCAGGACACCAAAGCATAGTACCAGAATAGGATAAAAAATCATCACAGGTGAGCCAACTCATGGCAGATAGCAGCAGCTTCCAACTCATCACAGTCAAGATCAAAATGGTCCATGAATATGGACATCACATGAGCATTATCCAAGAGGCAAATGTACATAGCAGTCCTCAATAATAACAGCCTCAATAATAGTAGCAGTAGTAGTAATGAAATCACTTGGTAACGAAAATTCAGAGGCTAATCCAGCCATAACAGTCCTAAATTTGGGAAACCCCCAAGGTTTATATCTCCTCACTCTACTCCACCCTCGAGGCCTAATTCACCAACATTCTAAAAGCAAAAGGGTGAGCTGCTACTCCCTCGTCTCGCCCTCACAAAATGCCTCCCTCTATTTATTACCTCTGCTCACAAGAAGAAAAGGCTCAAACCCACAACTCACAGGTTCACACAAAGGAGGCCTACTCAAACTTCAAACAAAGCAAAACCTAACAGATTCCATGAAGGAACCAAATGCAGTAGCTGCCCCAAAAACCATCTTGAGTTTTAAGATATTTACCTCATAAATAGAAGTACTAGCAGCCAATAACCCCTCAGATCTTGAACCTTGTAGAGTGAAACCACCACCTACTGAGTAACCCTCAACAACTCTTTGGAATCTGCAAAACAACATGAAATATGGAAGAGGTGAATGAAATGATACAATACTATGGGTTGTTTTGGGAACATTTGTAAACATTTCTAAACAATGTTCCATTGTACTTTTAATTGACCAGCATGTAGACCACTAGGCAGATTTGTAATGGACAAAAGTCTATTCCTGATTTCATTGGAAATTTTATGAGCAACTACAGTGGGAGGGGAACAAGAGTTCTGGAACTTTCTATAGTTCCTTTCAAGCCAGATATGGTGGATATACACTGTGAATGCCAGTTTTGCAATGGTGATGGCCAAAGACTTACCTCTCAGGTTAGAGAGGCAATCCACCCAAGGCTGCCAACCCTGATGTCCACTCATGTAGGGTGCCTTAGTGGATAGGATATTTCTGATTTGGGAGGCCATAGGGCAGTCAAAGAAGAGATAGGAATGGTTCTCAACTGCTATGCAAAATGTGCAGTGTGATGAGGATTTGAGGCCAAAAAGGACTAACCTATCCTCAGTGTTTAACCTATTCCAGAGGGCCATCCAAGTAATAAGGCTGCATCTTGGAATATGACCAGGGAACCACACAACTTTATGCCAAGCAACAATGGGGAAGTGGGTTCTAAGTAGAGGTGTCAAACGTGCCGTGCCGACACGGCACGACACGGACACGACACGGTTAAATGTGGCACGGCACGGGCACGGACACGGTCTTGGCCGGGCACGGCACGACACGACACTGTTTTAGTAGGCACGCGGACTGGGACGGGGCACGGAAGTGGGCGGGCACAGCACGGGCACGGCACGGAAGTTGGCCGGGCACGGCACGACACGACACGGTTTAGCCGGGCACGGGCACGGGAACGACACGATAGTTGAACGGGCACGGCACGGCATGACACGGGTTTAACGAGCACGGCACGGCACGACACGGGTTTGATGGGCACGGGCACGGGCACGACACGAAAGTTGGCCTGGCACGGCACAACACGACACAGGCACGAAATGTGGACGGGAACGGCACGACACGGGGAACGGCACGACACGGGCACGGTTCTAGTCGGGCACGACACGGGCACGGAAAAAAAATAAATAAATAAATAAGCCAAATTTTTTAGTTTATGAAAAAATAACTAAACAATTTCTATTCGGTAAAAAATATTTGATTACCTTTACAACTAAGATATTTAGTTTTAAAAAAAACTATTTCTTAAAAAAATCATGTTTTTAAAAAATCATTTTTTTAGCTTTGAAAAATTATCAATTTTTATTCGGTAAAAAATATTTGTTTTGTTTTTGTTAGTGAATAGGCTTTGGACAATTAGTTTGTAAATTTAACATTACAAGATAACAAGTAAAATTAAAAAACTTATGAAAATATTTATGGTGCAAGAGTAATTTAATACGAAAGAAAATGTGCAAGAGTCGTATATCCCTAAATAAGAAAAAAAATCTCAAACTAAAAATAAGAAAGAAATACATAGTAAAAATAAGGGGAAAAAAAACTAAAAAAAAAACCAAAAAGGAATTACCGAATTGGTTATACTAGGACTTGAACCCAAGTCCCTTGGTTCTATTATACACAATCAAACCACTATGCCACCAATTAACTTGTGTTATGAATTTGAAACATTAATATATAATATATAGCTCTATTATATAAAAATAAGACCATCAAGCAGTAGCCACACAATCGCAAGGCAATCACGACGATCAATACTATTCAATGCGTTCATTTTATTGTGCTTAGTGTTTTAATCGTGAGATCTAATTTTTTCCTGCGTTGGATTTTGAAAGCTCTTTCATCGGCACGCTGTTTCATTGTTTGATTGAATTCCTTTTACGTCCAATCAAGTATGTAACGATAAGCATTTTACTTGATTATTAGCATGAATGATCTAATCCCTCCCACATAAAAGTTAGATGTTTCCGATTTTTAAAAAATAACTTAGGCGGCTCTTAAGTAGTGTATTATAGGACTTTAATGCATGTAGAAGCACCGAATGTGTTCCGATCATGTGGTTTCCGACATTCGATTATCATTTATTCAGGTGAGAATGATAAATTTGATAAGACGTTAAATTGTAACGGTTTAGATCGAACATTCGGGAAAAAGAGAATGCAGCTACCTTTTAAATCTATACATTGAATTTAGTTGATTATGAACTAAGGTATTCTGCTATAGTCTAATGTACGTTAGCCACACGATTACAAAACAAATATGACAATCCATTCCGTTCATTTTGTTATTCTCTATGTTTGAATGACTCTCACCAATTTTTGAGTCTATCGGGTTTTAAAAACTCCTTCATCGGGACATATATTCATTAATAGAAAAATGAACGTTATGAACAATCAAGTATATAACGATAACAAAATTACTTCATTTTTTGCAAGAATGATATAATCGCTCCCACATAAAAGATAGACGGTTCCGATTTTCAAAAAACAGCTCGGGCGGCCCTCGAGTGATGCATTATAGGACTTTACGAGAATTTTCCGCTATTCGTGCATCCGTGCATATGGATTATTGGCGTCTCGTACGCACATGATCATACCGTTCATATAAAAGGGTAAGAGATGTTGCCCTAGCAGCCATTCCCTTCTCTGATTCTCTCTCTGTCTCTCACAATCTCACTCTCTCACAGTCTCACTCAAAGCTCAGAGTCTCAACGTTCGGAAATCCAACGTTCGGAATTCTCAACAGATAAATCCCATCTCTCTCACTCTCAAAGTCTGAATCTCACTCTCGTCTCTCTCACTCTCAACGTTCTGAATCTTCTGATTCTCAACATCTCTTTCTCACTCTCGTCTCTCTCACTCTCTCGACTCTCTCCACCGTCCACTCTCAACGGTGACCGGTAGTGGTCCGGCGGTGAGTCAAACCGTAGACCGACTGCTGTTTCCGTTTCCGTTCAGGTGGTGAGTCGATTGACGGATTGAGGTGGTTTGTTTGCCCGACTGAAAGTCTAAGACCCTAGATCTGAGTTTGTTTGCCCGACTGAAACCCTTTGTCACGTTCAGCGACGACTGAGGTCGTTTCCGGTGACAGACGTGTACGGCGAGTTTCCATTTCCGGTGACCGACGTCAACAGATCTGGCCCTTCCCTTTCCAGACGTGAACAGGTACCTCTCTCACTTCCCTCTCTAGACGTGAACAGATCTGGGTTTAGGGTTTCTATTTGTTGCGATTTGTCGCTATGGTTTTTCTTTTTTTGCAACACATGATTTGCGATTTGTGTTACTGCCGTTGGTTACCTGGTGGTACTCGTTCGATTAATATGCTTATACATTGAATGAGTACCGTTGGTTTATGAGTAGCAACAGACTGGTAAGTATTTTGACAGATGGATTTCTTTGTGTTTTTTACAGATGGATCCTGACCAAATACATTTAGGGGGACGTGATCACGCTGACTCTGAGCCATTTCATGAAGAACATGGAGCAACTCCTTCAATTTCATCCCCGCAAATGGGTTCCGTAGGTGTAGCTGCTTCAAACACTGTTGCAGCAGGTTCTACTTCTACAGGTACTCGTGGGGCAAAAAGGAGTCGCCTCACTTCATATATATGGGAGCATTTCCATAAAGTTGAAAACTTCATAGATAAAAATGGTATTAACATAGGATGGAGAGCTGTATGCAATTATTGTGGTAGTGATTTTAGTTGCAATAGTAACCATGGCACAGGGTCTACTGATAGACATTTTCAAAACAAGCATAAAAAAGATCTAGAAGAAGGCAGACTAGGCAGTAGTAGTGGACCTAGTGGTGGTTTGTCAAAATTTCAATATTCGAAACCTAAAATGAGAGAGGGATTGGCCCGTTACGTAGCTGCAGCAGAACAACCATTTACTTTTGGTGATGATATTAGATTTGAATATTTTGTGAAGAATTATCTTAATCCTGAATTTTCTAAAGTTTCTAGAAATACAACTAGAAGTGATTGTTTGGTAGCTTTTGGAAAAACTAGAAAAGAAATGATAACTGAAATTAAGAAGTTTGATAGTACAATCTCTTTTACTTCTGATATGTGGTCTGGTATAAATGATCTTGGTTATATTTGTGTGACTGCTCATTATATAGACTCTAGTTGGATTTTGAACAAAAGAATTATTGCTTTTCGTTTAATGGAGCACCCTCACAATGCTAATCAGATTTTTCAAAGTATAAGTGGTGTTTTTAGGGAGTTTGAAATTGTTGATAAAGTTTTCAGTATTACGTTTGATAATCATACTGCTAATACCGCTGCAATTGAATTGTTCAAGGTAAATATGCCAAACTTGCGTTCTAGTCAATTTTTTCATATGCGATGTGTATGCCATATCATTAACTTGGTTGTGCAAGATGGTTTGGAATCTATAGCACCACAGCTAAAAAAAATTAGAAGTGCTCTTCTTTTTATTGCTACTTCCGGAGTTAGGCGACAAGATTTTGAGGCATTGTGTAAGATTTACAACGTCAAACCAAAAAGAATAAAACTTGATATGAAAATTCGTTGGAATTCAACCTATATTATGTTAAAATCTTGTAGGAAACACACTGCTGTGATTACTGCTTTTGTTAACGCCAGGTCTGATTGTGGTTTAACTGATTCTGATTGGATAATTGCTTTTGAGTTCATGAAATTTTTGAAAGTATTTTATGTTGCTACCTGTGCTCTTTCGGGTGTTCGTTATCCTACTTCTTGTCTTGTGCTTAATCACTTGTATAATATCAGTTTCACTTTTAATTCTTATAGAACAGAAACAAATTTCATAGCTGCTTGTATTGAAATGGAATCAAAATTCAGGAAATATTTTGAGAACATGCCAAAAATATTTATTGTAGCTGCAGTAATGGACCCAAGGATTAAGTTAGAAGCTGTTCATATGCTCTTAGAAGGAATTTCTGATAACTTAATGATTAGATTACCTTCTCGTCTTGAAGTGGAATCGCTATTGACTGATTTATATGCTTCTTATGAGTCTAAGTTTGCAAGCACTACTACGACTACGAGTACTACTACTGTTCCTTTACCATCTGCAAATAGTAATGACCCATCCTGGTCTCTCATTTCCAAGAAAGGTAAAAGTGCAAGTTCACGCTCTGAACTTGTTAAATATTTAGAGATAGAGCATCTTACCGAAAATGACGACTTAGAAAATTTTGATATCTTACAATGGTGGAGAAAAAATGATAGGACATTTCCCATTCTTTCCATCATGGCACGTGATGTACTAACAGCTCCTGTCTCTTCAGTTGCATCTGAATCTGCTTTTAGTGCAGGTAAGAGAGTGTTGGATGAAAAGAGGAGTAGACTAGCTCCAGACATTTTGGATTGTCTCCTATGCTTAAAAGATTGGGAGGATGCACGTCTTGAAATTCAAAAAAGATCAGCCAAAGATGAATTCAGAGATTATTTCTCGGACTCTGATATAGATGGTGATGATTAGGGGAGATGCATTACTAATGTGATGCTGCTGGTAACTTATGACGGCCTTAATGGCAACTTAACGTTGCTGCAGCTTCCATGTGGTGCTATTCTTTGGCTATGATGTGTGATAAGCTGAGCCAAAATATGAGTTCATTCCGTAGTGGTATTGTTATGAACTATGATTCTATGAAGTGGTGTTGCAACTTATGAAGGCCTTAATGGCAACTTAATGTTGCATCCATTTCAATTTTCTGCTATGATGATAAAAGGAACTAATATCTGAGCAGAATTCAATTTTCCTATTCATATACCTTGTTCATTTGGCTTTCATATACTTGTTTTCTGCTGCTACTGCTGCTGGTTCTTGTTTGTAGGACATTGTAGATGTCAAGGACCAAACCACGTGAAGGCTGAAGCAAATTAATGCCAGCAATCTGAGGTAGTTTGTGTTAGTAGCTCGTATTTAGCTTGGTGGATACCTCTAACCTGGTTTTATGCCAAACCTGAGGTGTAACGAAGCCAGGCTAAATATTGAGTTTGTTTTTTGTTTGTATAGTTAGTTTTATTTGATTGTATTGCTTAACCGAGGTGGTGGCATAACCCCTCGCATATGCTGTTTGCTGAGTTGAGGTGGCGGCCTAGCCCCTCCAGTCTGTTAGTTTGGGTTGCATTGATATTCAAAAATGTCATGCATGTTGTGTTGTCCAAGTTTTGGCTATTATCTTGTTGGCTTATTGTGCCTGTCATGCATGTTGTAGCTACTGTTTTCTGCTGCTGTTTTACTACTGCTGATTCAGTCAGAATGCAGTGTGTTTCTGGGTTCATATATGGATTGAGAGAAATTATCAGAAATTCCAAAATGCAGTGTGTTTCTGGGTTCATTTGACTGTTGTCATATTGTTCTTTTGGCTATGATGTGTGATAAAGCAAAGCATACTTTCCTTTGAGTTCCTTTGGCTTTGATGTTATTCTGAACCTGTTATTATGAGCCCACGTGTGTGTGAATGGCCTTGGCGGGGTAACTTTTATTGCAGCCAACCATGAATACTTTTGGGCCTTTGGCTATGATGTTAATCTGAGCCTGTTATTCTGAGACTAAGTGTGTGTTTATATTTTTTGCAGCCAGCCATGAATACTTTTAGGCTTTTGGCTATGATGTGTGATAAGCTGAGCCAAAATATTTGAGTTCCTTCCAGTTTTCAGCTTAAGGCCTTGGTGGGGTAACTTTTGTTGCAGCCAGCCATGAGTTCTTTTGGCTATGATGTGTGATAAAGCTGAGCCAAAATATATGAGTTCCTTCCAGTTTTAGCTTAAGGAAAATGGTGACTGTTTAGGTTGGTTTTGGTCTTGAAAGTACCTTGCTCATATATAGCCCAACATGAAGGTCAGACAATCAAGTAATGACTAGTGTAGACACAGCTCACGGGTTACACACGCAACAAGACCAACTTTTCAACTGAAACAAGAGGGGAAAAGATTCTCTTGACCAATTCAGGGCTCACCAGGAGAATTGTGAAACCCTTTTACATTTTAGTGCTCCCATTACAACTCCCTCACATCTCCCACTCAACTTCTCACACAGAAGCAAAAGAGCTTGGTTCCTCAACTCCCTCCGCTTTATCTCACATGATTCCCCCATCCCCCACTAAATATTATCTCCACTCCAAAAGAAAATCTGGGGAACAATCACACTACTCACAGGATGACACATTATGTGGGGGTGCACTCACTTGATAACAGTTGACCATAAAAAACACACCCACAGATTATGCACAAAGTACCCCAGAATGTTTAAGTTATATACCATATAAAGTAGTAGTACTAGAAGCTTCGCTTACATGTTCCACAAAGCTATGGCAGCCATTTCCCCAATGGTGTTCAAGAGATAGCTGAAAAGACCCACAGCTATATTGATCTCAATTTGTAAAGACCCAATCCAATCCAGTTCCAATCTTTGTGCAACCTGCAAAATGAAATAAATTAGCACTGTTCCCGCACAAGTAAGGGATGTTAAGATTGATTTTGTTGAAATATCCTTTGGGTTGTAAACCAGCTAGCTATTGGACCTTGGGGTAGTTTATCCAAGGACAACAATCTAAACCTTATAACCGAACAGATTTTGTGCATGACAACAGACACCAGACATGCTACATTTTCGAATTTCTGAGAATTTCTCTCAATCCATATATGATAAGCAGAGGTTGTGAAAGCAGTAGCTATTGGCTATGATGTGTGACTGAATCACACTGCATTCTGACTGAATCAGCAGTAGTAAAACAGCAGCAGAAAACAGTAGCTACAACATGCATGACAGTTGAGTGTGATTTGACTGCTGTCATATTGTTCTTTTGGCTATGATGTGTGATAAAGCAAAGCATACTTTGCTTTGAGTTCCTTTGGCTTTGATGTTATTCTGAACCTGTTATTATGAGCCCACGTGTGTGTGAATGGCCTTGGCGGGGTAACTTTTATTGCAGCCAGCCATGAATACTTTTGGGCCTTTGGCTATGATGTTAATCTGAGCCTGTTATTCTGAGACTAAGTGTGTGTTTATATTTTTTGCAGCCAGCCATGAATACTTTTAGGCTTTTGGCTATGATGTGTGATAAGCTGAGCCAACATATTTGAGTTCCTTCCAGTTTTCAGCTTAAGGCCTTGGCGGGGTAACTTTTGTTGCAGCCAGCCATGAGTTCTTTTGGCTATGATGTGTGATAAAGCTGAGCCAAAATATGAGTTCCTTCCAGTTTTAGCTTAAGGAAAATGGTGACTGTTTAGGTTGGTTTTGGTCTTGTATCCGATTGCTATTTACTGCTGTTACTCTTTTGTTTTTGCTTCAGTTGGAATGCTTTGCTATTTCTGATTTGAGCAACTAACAAATGAATGTACAGTAGTCATATGTATCTGCAGATTAAATGGTTGTGAAGTAGACATTTCTGTGTATACTGCTGCTGTCATATTGTTCTTTTGGCTATGATGTGTGATAAAGCTGAGCCAAAATATTCGAGTTCCTTCCAGTTTTCAGCTTAAGGAAAATGGTGACTGTTTAGGTTGGTTTTGGCATTGTATCCGATTGCTATTTACTGCTGCTGCTCTTTTGTTTTTGCTTCAGTTGGAATGCTTTGCTATTTCTGATTTGAGCAACTAACAAATGAATGTGCGGTAGTCATGTATCTGCAGATTAAATGGTTGTGAAGTGGACATTTCTGTGTATACTGCTGCTGTAATATTGATCTTTGGTACTATCTGTAGTCATTGGGATTTGTAATTTATGCCTAACCATCAGGGGCTGTCGTTGGGATCTCCCTTCACATTACTTGTATTACTCTTCATTGTAATCCTTGTTTTTAGTACATGTAGTCACTTGATAGAACATCTCTTGATTTTGTATTCTATACTAGTTCTTTTGTTGAAATTAGTTTGCGATGTACTATTGTTCTTAGGAAAATTTGCTTGTCAAAATGGATTGCTACAAGGTTGATGTCTTGATTTTGTATTCTGTTTTTGTGGTGAAATCCAGAGGGGATGGGACCAGTGAGATAATTAATAGAAAGATCAATCTTTGTCAAATTCCTCAAGCTACTAAGCTCGTTTGGTATAAAACTTGTGAGCTGGTTTTGGAGAAGGAAGAGTAATAGAAGCTGAATTTTTTGTATTTTTTATTTTTCCGATTCCTTTTATCAAGATAAGAAAAATTAATACTACCTAGCTCCTTTTGGTTTACATCTCTTGGAGTCTATTTGTGCTTGGTATTATGAAGCATTCCAATCATATGGCCAACGTTGCATAATTAATTAAGTAGTACTACTATATCAAGACACCAGGTAGAGGTAGCTAGATCCCTGCAACACCCATTTGCCATTTGGGTCTCCAAAAACCTGGAAAATTAGATCAAATGTCCTAATCATTACATGCATTAAAAGAAGCTTTCTCTAGATCTATGATGATTAGGGTCTTGTCTGAACTCATTTACTGGTAATTAAGTAATGTTTATCAAGCGGGTTAAGCGCCTCAGTCACTTTTCCAGCTTAAGGTCAATTGGCATCGGATTTTGTTGTGCGTACCATAGAAACGGGCACGGCACGGCACGATTGAAAAATGGCATGATACGACACGATCAAGTAAACGGGCCGGCATGGCACGACACGAGTAAAAAACGGGCCAACACGGCACGACACAATTTAAGTAAATGGGCCCAGCCAGGCACGACACGATTGAAAAACGGCACGACAAGACACGATTAAAAAATGGGCCGGCACGACACGACACGATTTAAGCAAATGGGCCCGGCACGATTGAAAAATGGCACGGCACAGTACGACACGATTTAAGCAAATGGGCACGGCACGGCACGACACGATTGGCTATGGCACGACACGGCACGGCACGGTACAAAGCACGGTTAGCACGGAAGTTGAATGACACGGCACGGCACGGCACGACACGTTTGACACCTCTAGTTCTAAGATTGTCCCAAAGGGAGGAGATAGTGAATTTCCCAGAAGTATTGAGTGTCCATTTGCACGAATCCTTGGTAATGGAGTTGAAAGCAACCTTATGCAATTAAGCCCTGATCTCATTAAGCTCCAAAGTTTGAGTGACAGGGAAAGCCCAATGGTTATGGTGAATTATATCCTGAACAGTGGCATCCTTAGGAAGCCCAGAGTCATAAACAACTCTATGACCAAACCTAGGGAGCAGGGGACCTAGGGGATGCCAATTATCATACCATAAAGATGTAGACATTCCATCACCCAACGTGTACCTAATAAGAGGCTGGACAAGGGGCCTCAAAGAAAGAATTTTTCTCCACACCCAAGATGGATCACAAGGAACCTTTACACACCAAAAGTTTCTACCCCTAAGTAAATAGGATTTTACCCATTGACACCACATGGATTGTTGTTCCATTTTGGTGTGTTTTTGAAGCGTATGGACGTTTTGAGGAATTTTGACCGATTTGTACTGTATCGTTTTGGCGTGTTTTGGAACCGTATGGATGTTTTGGGAAGATAATGTACCGTTTTGGTGTGTTTCGGAAACGTATGGACGTTTTGGGGTGTTTTTGAACCATTTGGTATTGTATTGTTTTGGTGTGTGTTGGAACCGTATGAATGTCTTGGTAAGGTATTGTACCATTTTGATGCATTTTGGAAGCGTGTGGACGTTTTGGGGTGTTTTTGAACTGTTTGGTATTGTTTCGTTTTGGTGTGTTTTGGAACCGTATGGATATTTTGGTAAGGTGTTGAACCATTTTGGTGCTTTTTGAAACGTATGGACGTTTTCGAGTGTTTTTGAACCGTTTGGTATTGTATCATTTCGGTTTTTTTTTGGAACCATATGGGTGATTTGGTAAGGTGTTGTTCCATTTTGGTGTGTTTTGAAAGCGTATGGACGTTTTGGGGTATTTTTGAACAGTTTTGTATTATTTCGTTTTGGTGTGTTTTGGAACCATATGGAAGTTTTGTACGGTGTTGTACAATTTTGGTGTATTTTGGAAGCGTATGGATGTTTTGGGGTGTTTTTGAACCGTTTGGTATTGCATCGTTTTGGTGTGTTTTGGAACCGTATGGATGCTTCGGTAAGGTCTTGTTCCTTTTGGTGTATTTTGGATGCGTATGAAAGTTTTGGGCTGTTTTTGAACCGTTTCGTATTGTATCGTTTTGGTGTGTTTTGGAACCGTAAGGAAGTTTTGGTAAGATGTACAATTTTGTTGTGTTTTGGAAGCGTATGTGCGATTTGGAGTGTTTTTGAACCGTTTGGTATTGTATCGTTTTGGTGTGTTTTGGAAGCGTATGGACGTTTTGGGGTGTTTTTGAACAGTTTGGTATTGTATCCTTTTGGGGTGTTTTTGAACCGTATGGATGTTTTGGAAAGATTGTGGAACATTTTGGTGAGTTTTGGAAACGAATGGATGTGTTAGGGTGTTTTTGAACCGTTTGGTATTGTATAATTTTCATGTGTTTTGGAACCGTATGGACGATTTGGGTCGTTTTTGAACCGATTGGTATTGTACCGTGTTGGTGTGTTTTGGAATTGTACCATTTTGGTGTATTTTTGAGGCGTATGGACGTTTTGGGGAATTTTTGAACCGATTGGTATTGAATCATTTTGGTGTGTTTTGGAAACGTATGGATGTTTTGGTAAGATGTTGTACCATTTTGGTGTGTTTTGGAAGTGTATGGACGTTTTGGGGTGTTTTGGAACTGTTTGGTATTGTATCGTTTTTGTGTGTTTTCGAACCGTATTGATGTTTTGGTAAGATTTTTTGTACTATTTTGGTGTGTTTTTGAAGCGTATGGACGTTTTGGGGTGTTACGGAAACGTTTGGTATTGTATCATTTTCGTGTGTTTTGTAACCGTTTGGAAGATTTGGGTCGTTTTTGAACCGTTTGGTAATGTATCGTTTTGGTGCGTTTTGGAACCGTATGGACGATTTGGGTCATTTTTCAACCGGTTGGTATTGTATCGTTTTGGTGTGTTTTGGAACCATACGGATGTGTTAATAAGGTGTTTTTCTGTTTTGGCGTGTTTTGAAAACGTATGGACGTTTTGAGGTATTTTTGAAACCGTTTGGTATTGTATTGTTCTGGTGAGTTTTGGAACTGTATGCATGTTTTGGAAAGATTGTGGACCATTTTGGTGAGTTTTGGAAACGTATGGATGTTTTGGGGTGTTTTTGAACCGTTTGGTATTGTATCATTTTGGTGTGCGTTGGAACCATATGAATGTTTTGGTAAGGTGTTGTACCATTTTGGAAGTGTATGGACGTGTTGTGGTGTTTTTGAACCGTTTGGTATTGTATCGTTTTGGTGTGTTTTCGAACCATATGGATGTCTTGGTAAGATTTTGTACTATTTTGGTGTGCTTTGGAAGCGTATGGACGTTTAGGGGTGTTTCGGAAACGTTTGGTATTCTATCATTTTCGTGTGTTTCCACGTTTGGACGATATGGGTCGTTTTTGAACCGTTTCGTATTGTATCGTTTTGGTGTGTTTTGGAACCGTATAGACGATTTGGGTCGTTTTTGAACCGGTTGGTATTGTATCGTTTAGGTGTGTTTTGGAACCGTACGGATGTTTTTAATAAGGTGTTGTACCATTTTGGTGTGTTTCGGAAACGTATGGATGTTTCGGTAAGGTATTGTTACATTTTGGTGTATTTTGGATGCGTATGAAAGTTTTGGGGTGTTTTTGAACCGTTTCGTACTGTATCGTTTTGGTGTGTTTTGGAACCGTAAGGAAGTTTTGGTAAGATGTTGTACAATTTTGTTGTGTTTTGGAAGCGTATGGGCGATTTGGAGTGTTTTTGAACCGTTTGGTATTGTGTCTTTTTGGTGTGTTTTCAAACCGTATGGACGATTTGGGTCGTTTTTGAACCGGTTGGTATTGTACCGTTTTGGTGTGTTTTGGAACCGTACAGATGTTTTAATAAGGTGGTGTACCATTTTGGCATGTTTTGAAAACGTATGAACGTTTTGAGGTATTTTTGAACCGTTTGGTATTGTATCGTTTTGGTGTGTTTTGGAATTGTATGGATGTTTTGGTAAGATATTGTACCATTTTGGTGTGTTTTGGAAACGTATGGACGTTTGGGGTGTTTTTGAACCGTTTGGTATTTTATCGTTCTGGTGTGTGTTGGAACCGTATTAAAGTTTTGGTAAGGTATTGTACCATTTTGGTGTGTTTTGGAAGTGTATGGACGTTTTGGGGTGTTTTTGAACCATTTGGTATTGTATCGTTTTGGTGTGTTTTCGAACCGTATGGATGTTTTGGTAAGATTTTGTACTATTTTGGTGTGTTTTAGAAGCGTATGGACGTTTTGGGGTGTTACGGAAACGTTTGGTATTGTATCATTTTCAGGTGTTTTGGAACCGTTTGGACGATTTGGGTCGTTTTTGAACCGATTGGTATTGTATCGTTTTGGTGTGTTTTGGAAGTGTGGACGATTTGGGTCATTTTTGAACCGGTTGGTATTGTATCATTTTGGTGTGTTTTGGAACCGTACGAATGTTTTAATAAGGTGTTGTTCCATTTTGGCGTGTTTTGAAAACGTATGGACGTTTTGGGGTATTTTTGAAACCGTTTGGTATGGTATCGTTCTGGTGTGTTTGGGAACCGTATGCATGTTTTGGAAAGATTCTGGACCTTTTTAGTGAGTTTTTGAAACGTATGGATGTTTTGGGGTGTTTTTGAACCCTTTGGTATTGTATCATTTTGGTGCGCGTTGGAACCGTATGAGTGTTTAGGTAAGGTGTTGTACCATTTTGGTGTGTTTTGGAAGTGTATGGACTTGTTGGGGTGCTTTAGAACCGTTTGGTATTGTATCGTTTTGGTGTGTTTTCGAACCATATGGATGTTTTGATAAGATTTTGTCCTATTTTGGTGTGCTTTGGAAGCGTATGGACGTTTTGGGTGTTTCGGAAACGTTTGCTATTGTATCATTTTCGTGTGTTTTGGAACCGTTTGGATGATTTGGGTCGTTTTTGAACCGTTTGGAATTGTATCGTTTTCGTGTGGTTTGGAACCGTATGGATGCTTTGGTAAGGTGTTGTACCTTTTTGGTGTATTTTTGAGTCGTATGGACGTTTTGGGGAGTTTTTGAACCATTTGGTATTGTATCATTTTGGTGTGTTTTGGACCGTATGGATGTTTTGGTAAGATGTTGTGCCATTTTGGAGTGTATTGGAAACGTTTGGACGTTTTGGGGTGTTTTTGAACCGTTTGGTATTTTATCGTTTTGGTGTGTGTTGGAACCGTATGAATGTTTTGGAAGGGTGTTGTACCATTTTGGTGTGTTTGTAAGTGTATTGATGTTTTGGGGTGTTTTTGAACCGTTTGGTATTGTATTGCCTTGGTGTGTTTTCGAACCGTATGGATGTTTTGGTAAGATTTTGTACTATTTTGGTTTGTTTTAGAAGCGTTTGGACGTTTTGGGGTGTTACGGAAACGTTTGGTATTGTATCATTTTCGTGTGTTTTGGAACCGTTTGGACAATTTGGGTCGTTTTGGAACCTTTTGGTATTGTATCGTTTTGGTGTGTTTTGGAAGCGTATGGACGATTTGGGTCGTTTTTGAACCGGTTGGTATTGTATCGTTTTGGTGTGTTTTGGAACCGTACGGATGTTTTAATAAGGTGTTGTTCCATTTTGGCGTGTTTTGAAAGCGTATGGACGTTTTGGTGTATTTTTGAAACCGTTTTGAATTGTATCGTTCTGGTGTGTTTTGGAACCGTATGCGTGTTTTGGAAAGATTGTGGATCATTTTGGTGAGTTTTTGAAACGTATGGATGTTTTTGGGTGTTTTTGAACCGTTTGGTATTATATCATTTTGGTGTGCGTTGGAGCCGTATGAATGTTTTGGTAAGGTGTTGTACCATTTCGGTGTGTTTTGGAAGTGTATGGATGTGTTGGGATGTTTTTGAAACGTTTGGTATTGTATCGTTTTGGTGTGTTTTCGAACCATACGGATGTGTTGGTATGATTTTGTACTATTTTGGTGTGTTTTGGAAGCGTATGGACGTTTTGGGGTGTTTCAGAAATGGTTGGTATTGTATCATTTTCGTGTGGTTTGGAACGGTTTGGACGATTTGGGTCGTTTTTGAACCGTTTGGTATTGTATAGTTATGGTGTGTTTTGGAACCGTATGGACGATTTGGGTCGTTTTTTAACCGGTTGGTATTGTAACGTTTTGGTGTGTTTTTGGAACCGTACGGATGTTTTAATAAGGTGTTGTACCATTTTGGCGTGTTTTGAAAACGTATGGACGTTTTGGGGTATTTTTTAACCGTTTGGTATTGTATCGTTTTGGTGTGTTTTGGAACCGTATGGATGCTTTGGTAAGGTGTTGTACCATTTTGGTGTATTTTTGAGGCGTATGGACGTTTTGGGGAGTTTTTGAACCGTTTGGTATTGAATCATTTAGGTGTGTTTTGGAACCGTATGGATGTTTTGGTAAGATGTTGTGCCATTTTGGAGTGTATTGGAAACGTATGGTCGTTTTGGGGTGTTTTTGAACCGTTTGGTATTTTATCATTTTTTTTGGTTAAGTCAGCTTGAAATTGAAAAAGAGGCTAACCGAATACACAGCCTACAAGGGGCATACCCCAGGAGGAAAAGGAAAAAGAAAACAAGAGAAAAGAATATAGCTAACGCCAAATGGCTACGTGAACTAAGTAATGAATTGTTTCCAATCCATCTAGTAAGAGGGAATGGAAACAACGCCAAAATATAATAGATACATGACAAACACCACGTTTGTAGATTCCAAACACCACGGGTTCCGAAAACCAACCCTTGATAGAACAGCAGAACAACCGAAAGGCATCAGAACAGCAGAACAGCAGAAAAGCATCTTCCTAACTGATCAGTACCGGTAAACGGCAGCAAAAGGTATGCAAAAGGTAACAAGAGGTATCTAGGGACATGCCCCCTAAAAAGCATAAACGGTCCAAGGGACATCCCACCAAGGATGGCCAGATTAGTAGCAAAAGTGTTAACAAAAACAAGTCTAGCTGGCTGAATTAGCAGCTGATCAGAACCATATATATTAGAGATACAAGAGCAGAATCTAGACAACAAGTATAAGAGCATGACTGCCCAACAGATTTACACACAAGGTAGTTCCAATCCACTTCACAGATCCAAAGAACAGATCCAAACAGAAGCAGAATGCAGCAACCATGCTTGGGAATATAGCCAAGTTAGAAACAGATCCAAAGTAACATCGGAGAGAAGAGGCTTCTCAAAGACCCAGACAGAATCGCTTGTATCGCCTACATGTCAGAACGATGTAGGGGTTTTTATCATTTTGGATTGTGTTGGAACCGTATGAATGTTTTGGTAAGGTGTTGTACCATTTTGGTGTGTTTTGGAAGTGTATGGACGTTTTGGGGTGTTTTTGAACCGTTTGATATTGTATGCTTTTGGTGTGTTTTGGAACGGTATGGATGTTTTTTTTTTGGGTAATTTAGCTTGAAATTAAAAGAGGTTAAGCGAATGTACAGCCTACAAGGGGCATACCCCAGAAGGAAAAGAAAAGGAAAAAAACAAGAATGATAAAAGTGCTGTAAACCATGCAACCCGCATGGAGAGTAAGATAAAATGACATATGTAACCATGCACACCCCGCATGGGGAGTGATATACAGTGAATACATAACAAAATGCCATGAGTACTGAGATATATAAAAGTGAACTACTACTACCTGGCACAACCCGCCAGGCTAGGAAATAAGGTAAATAAGGTAGATAGTCATGGCCAACGATGACCACATGATAACCAACGCTGAGGAGAGCAGCTACGAGGTAAGACGGCTCCAGGTAATCTGAACGGCTACTACAGAGGAACAAGGCATCAAGGGGTTCGAACCAGAGATGACGGCATCCGACAAGACCCCGCTGCAAGAGCCTTGCCCACCACGCCCAATCCTTCCGGCCTAACCCTCCCTCATCCTAACCTAAGGCTCACCAAAACTACCCACTGAACCAACTACCCAGTAACCTCCTCCTCCAATGCTGGGATAAGAAAACCAAGAACCTAGACTGCCATTCCCAAGGCTAGCAAAATACCCACTCATCAGAGATCAGCTACTACAGAGGGACACGGACCGAGGGAGGCACGACCTGGAAATGTCGGACAAGGCTACCCTGCTAAGTACCCTGCACACCACGACTACTCCCCCCTCAACCTAATCCCCTAGGCTCGCCAACGACTAAAAGCGGAACAGAAAGAGGAACCACCAGAAGTGGCCACTCAAACCTCAAGTGGACAAAGCTACCCCTTTCGATCAGAGAACAACCACCAATCTAATCAAAGACAGCTCCGGCAGCTACCTCGCTCAATCAGAAACCATCCAACAATCTAATCAGTGGCATCCACAGCTGCTGCTACTGCGAAAACCCTTTTCAATCAGAACAGAATCTAATCTAATCAACGATAGTTGCGCCACAAGAATACTTCACCCAACCTCACAGCTAACAAGAACAGTATCTAGGCATGTAAAGGCTCGACCAAGAGCCCGACCCCGATTTCAGTCCAACAGATGACCGCCTATTGGGATCGCAACAAATTGATAATAAGTGTGGGAGGCGATGGAGGAGAGCATCCCTAAGGAGGGTTGATCCCTTGCCGTCCCATAGCTTGAAATTACCACCTCTGTGAAGTTGAAAGAGACCCACAGGTGGTGGTGAGTGTTGGACCAGCCTAAACTGGGTGTGAATCATAGTGTCGAGCTACACTACATCAGATGTTGGTGTTTGCCGCACCTTAACTGAAACCTCAATTTCTAACAGTACACTGGCCCGAAAGTCCAGCAACAGATTTAATTGATACCACTGATACCACTGAAATTGATACCGAGCAAAAACAAGTGACTGCCTTTTGATTTTTCTAGATCAAGGCAAGTGTTTATACCTGCCATTGGGACAGTGACGACCACTGATGTAGCTGGGCTGCCCGTTTCTGAATTGAACAGGTCCCCTCCATTTCCGACGGCAACTGCTACATCGGAGCATCTCAGATCCCCTTTGTTAGTTTCTGAATCAAACCCAGAAACAGAAGCAGACCGAAACCCACTCCTGTTGACCATCTGTTTGGCCGTGTAAATGGACCCACAAGCAAAAGGCCCTGGATCGAATGTGCTGACCATCTGTTTGGCCGGCATCAAGTGGACTGAAATGAACCACCGGTGGCATGATGTCTCCGGTAGAGGTTGGTAGATCCAGCGAGGGACCGATTGCTTCCGTCGCCGTACCTCTCAAATTCGTCGTACCTTTACTCCAAGTGGTTTTGGAGTAACCCTGTTGTTGAGATGAACCCACGACTGTGGGGATCTTTGCCATACAGATGAACCTAACTTGGCCGTGGAAGATGAACCCACGGCTGACGCCTGGGATTAGAGAGACTCTAACCTGGCCGAAGCTTGACCGGCGAGCCACAGCCTTCCGCCGTGCACCTCAACCGAGCAGCTCCGACTCAGATCTGTTGGGTAAGTGTTCCATCGCCTGCAGCAATAGAACTCGAACCTGGGTGTACAGAACCTGGCCGAACCTGGGTGTACAGAACCTCCGAAGAAGATATTTGCGAGATTTAATAGTAGGGATATTGAGAAGGTGATTGACATAATTTACCATATAGAGCGTGGATTACCTCTAATCTGGTTTACACGGAGAGAAATTTCAGATGGAGGAGTGCATTCTCTCTCTATTTTAGAGAGAGAAGCTCTCAACTCACAACTTTTGCACTTGGTATGGATGTTTTGGTACGGTGTTGTACCATTTTGGTGTATTTTTGAGGCGTATGGACGTTTTGGGGAGTTTTTTGAACCGTTTGGTAATGAATCATTTTGGTGTGTTTGGAACCGTATGGATGTTTTCGTAAGATGTTGTACCATTTTTGTGTGTTTTGGGAACGTATGGATGTTTTGGGAAGTTTTTGAACCGTTTGGTATTTTATCGTTTTGGTGTGCGTTGGAACCGTATGAATGTTTTGGTAAGGTGTTGTACCATTTTGGTGTGTTTGGAAGTGTATGGACGTTTTGGGGTGTTTTTGAACCGTTTGGTATTGTATTGTTCTGGTGTGTTTTCGAACCGTTTGGATGTTTTGGTAAGATTTCGTACTATTTTGGTGTGTTTTAGAAGCGTATGGACGTTTTAGGGTGTTACGGAAACGTTTGGTATTGTATATTTTTCGTGTGTTTTGGAACCATTTCGAAGATTTGGGTCGTATTTGAACCGTTTGGTATTGTATCGTTTTGGTGTGTTTTGGAACCGTATGGACGATTTGGGTCGTTTTTGAACCGGTTGGTATTGTATCGTTTTGGTGTGTTTTGGAACCGTACGGATGTTTTAATAAAGTGTTGTTCCATTTTGGCGTGTTTTGAAAGCGTATGGACATTTTGGGGTACTTTTGAAACCGTTTGGTATTGTATCGTTCTGGTGTGTTTTGGAACCGTATGCATGTTTTGGAAATATTGTGGACCATTTTGGTGAGTTTTGGAAATGTATGGATGTTTTGGGGTGTTTTTGAACCGTTTGGTATTGTATCATTTTGGTGTGCGTTGGAACCGAATGAATGTCTTGGTAAGGTGTTGTACCATTTTGGTGTGTTTTGAAAGTGTATGGACGTGTTAGGGTGTTTTTTAACCGTTTGGTATTGTATCATTTTGGTGTGTTTTCGAACTATATGGATGTTTTGGTAAGATTTTTTTTTTTGGTAAGATTTTGTACTATTTTGGTGTGTTTTTGAAGCGTTTGGACGTTTTGGGGTGTTTCAGAAACATTTGGTATAGTATCGTTTTGGTGTGTTTTCGAACTATATGGATGTTTAGGTAAGATTTTGTAGCATTTTGGTGTGTTTAGGAAGCGTATGAACGTTTTGGGGTGTTTCGGAAACGTTTGGTATTGTATCATTTTCGTGTGTTTGGAACCCTTTGGACGTTTGGGTCGTTTTTGAACCATTTGGTATTGTATCATTTTGATGTGTTTTGGAACCGTATGGACGATTTGGGTCGTTTTTGAACCGGTTGGTATTGTAACGTTTTGGTGTGTTTTGGAACCGTACGGATGTTTTAATAAGGTGTTGTACCGTTTTGGCGTGTTTTGAAAACGTATGGACATTTTGGGGTATTTTTTAACCGTTTGGTATTATATCGTTTTGGTGTGTTTTGGAACCGTATGGATGCTTTGGTAAGGTGTTGTACCATTTGGTGTGTTTTTGAGGCGTATGGACGTTTTGGGGAGTTTTTGAACCGTTTGGTATTGAATCGTTTTGGTGTGTTTTGGAACCGTATGGATGTTTTGGTAAGATGTTGTACCATTTTGGAGTGTTTTGGAAACGTATGGACGTTTTGGGGTGTTTTTGAACCATTTGGTATTTTATCGTTTTGGTGTGTGTTGGAACCGTATGAATGTTTTGGTAAGGTGTTGTACCATTTTGGTGTGTTTTGAAAACGTATGGACGTTTTGGGGTATTTTTGAGCCGTTTGGTATTGTATCGTTTTGGTGTGTTTTGGAACCGTAAGGAAGTTTTGGTAAGATGTTGTACAAATAGGGTGTGTTTTGGAAGCGTATGGGTGTTTTAAAGTGTTTTTGAACCGTTTGCTATTGTATCGTTTGGGTGTGTTTTGGAACCGTATGGAAGATTTGGGTCATTTTTGAACCGGTTGGTTTTGTATCGTTTTGGTGTGTTTTGGAACCGTACGGATGTTTTAATAAGGTGTTGTACCATTTTGGCGTGTTTTGAAAACGAATTGACATTTTGGGGTATTTTTTAACCGTTTGGTATTGTATCGTTTTGATGTGTTTTGGAACCGTATGGATGTTTCGGTAAGGTCTCGTTTCATTTTGCTTTATTTTGGATGCGAATGAAAGTTTTGGGGTGTTTTTGAACAGTTTCGTATTGTATCGTTTTGGTGTGTTTTGAACCGTAAGCAAGTTTTTTTTTTTGGTTAAAACAGCTTGAGAATATAAAAAAGGCTGACGGTAAGGAAGTTTTGGTAAGATGTTGTACAATTTCGATGTGTTTTGGAAGCGTATGGGCGATTTGGAGTGGTTTTGAACCGTTTGGTATTGTATCATTTTGGTGTGTTTTGGAACCGTATGGACGATTTGGGTTGTTTGAGAACCGTTTGATATTATTTCGTTGTTGTGTGTTTTGGAACCATATGTATGTTTTAATAAGGTGTTGTACAATTTTGGTGTGTTTTGAAAACGTATGGACGTTTTGGGGTATTTTTGAACCGTTTGGTATTGTATCGTTTTGGTGTGTATTAGAACCGTATGGATACTTTGGTAAGGTGTAGTACCATTTTGGTGTATTTTTTAGCCGTATGGACGTTTTGGGGAGTTTTTGAATATTTTGGTATTGAATCGTTTTGGTGTGTTTGGAACCGTATGGATGTTTTGGTAAGATGTTGTGCAATTTTGGAGTGTATTGGAAACGTATGGACGTTTTGGGGTGTTTTTGAACCGTTTGGTATTTTTTCGTTTTGGTGTGTGTTGGAGCCGTATGAATGTTTTGGTAAGGTGTTCTACCATTTTGGTGTGTTTTGGAAGTGTATGGACAATTTGGGGTGTTTTTGAACCGTTTGGTATTGTATCGTTTTGGTGTGTTTTCGAACCGTATGGATGTTTTTGTAAGATTTTGTACTATTTTGGTGTGTTTTAGAAGCGTATGGACGTTTTGGGGTATTACGGAAAGTTTGGTATTGTATCATTTTCGTGTGTTTTCGAACCGTTTGGACGATTTGGGTTGTTTTTGAACCATATGGACGATTTGGGTCCTTTTTGAACCATTTTGTATTGTACCATTTTGGTGTGTTTTGGAACCGTATGGACGATTTGTATCGTTTTGGTGCGTTTTTGAATCGTACGGATGTTTTAATAAGGTTTTGTTCCATTTTGGCGTGTTTTCAAAACGTATGGACGTTTTGGGGTATTTATGAAACCGTTTGGTGTTGTATCGTTCTGGTGTGTTTTGGAACCGTATGTATGTTTTGGAAAGATTGTGGACCATTTTAGGGAGTTTTGGAAACGTATGGATGTTTTGGGGTGTTTTTGAACCGTTTGGTATTGTATCATTTTGGTTTGCGTTGGAACCGTACGAATGTTTTCGGAAGGTCTTGTATCGTTTTGCTGTGTTTTTGAACCGTTTGGTATTGTATCGTTTTGGAGTGTTTTCGAACCATATGGATGTTTTGGTATGATTTTGTACTGTTTTGGTGTAATTTGGAAGCGTATGGATGTTTTGGGGTGTTTCGGAAACGATTTGTATTGTATCATTTTTCGTTTGTTCTGGAACTGTACGGATGCTTTAGTAAGGTGTTGTTCCATTTTGGCGTGTTTTGAAAACTTATGGACGTTTTGGGGTATTTTTGAAACCGTTTGGTATTGTATCGTTCTGGTGTGTTTTGGAACCATATGCATGTTTTCGAAAGATTGTGGACCATTTTGGTGAGTTTTGGAACCGTATGGATGTTTTTTTTTTTTTTTTTGGGTAAATCAGCTTGAACATAAAAAAGACTAACCGGATATACAGCCTACAAGGGGCATACCCCAGGAGGAAAAAAAAGGAAAAAAAAGAAAAGGAAAAAAAAAACGTAACCTAGATACAGAGAAAACCTACGCCAATCGGCTACATAGGTCTAGAATAAAATGAAACATTCGTTTCCTATCCATCTATTAGAGGGAAACAAAACAGATGGCAAAAGATTACAAATAGTGCAATCCATGAAACTTGAACGAGGATCCAGAGCATAAGTCACCAACTGAACTTGAAGCTTGTACCCACTTTGAAGCTTAAGTCACCAACTGGACTTGAAAGCCATAGCAGAACAGAAGACAGCATAACAGAAGCAGCATTTGCTGCCATAGCATGGAGCATAACAGGGAGCAGCTGGCCATAACAGAACAGCACCAAGTACAAGCTTTCTCAACATCATAACAGAGTGGCCAGCTAACTAAGCATTAGAACAGTCCCAAATACAAGCATTAACTTTGAGGGTCTCATTGAAGAATTCACCATCTTGGCTTGAACAGGCCCCGTAACCTTTGGAGGAGCAAAACAGCAGCAAAACAGACACAATAGCAGAACAGACTACAACTATCATGAATGAGTAGGACGACACTAGCAACTATACATTATGCAGAGGACGTCCCCCTCTGCGAAGGGAGATCCCAACGACAGCCCCTGTTGGTTAGGCGTATACTCCGAATTGAAACATTCAAAATTCCATACGAATTGACACTAGCAACTATTGAACTGAGCATAACAGTAGCAATATCAGTAGCTATAACAGAAAAGGACAGAAAATAGCAGCCATAACAGAATATATACCCCGTGTACAACAGCCCAAAATAGCAACAAAAGCATGTTCCTTGCAGCACAAAACACCGCAAGCTGATCAGAAAAGCAGTAAGAGCAGCAGCCAACAATAGCAGAATCTGAAGACTAGCAAATGATTCAAAAGCGGTGAAAGAACAGAACAGTAAAAGCAACAATATAAGGTCTCACTGACTACTATCACCCTTGAAAACTGACCTCCCACTCTTCTTTTTTCACAAAAGCAAATGGGAATCCTCTTCTCCCTCCACTAAACCTCACAAGATGCCCCCGCTAATTATTACCTCCTCTCGCAAGAACGGATGAGGCTCTAACACTCAGCTCACATGGATTGCACACATTATAGTAAGAACGCTCAATTGCTTTGCACACATTATGAGGCTGAATACTGCTTGAGCATTGACCTGAATCACTTGGAGAATGCAGCTAACTGCTGAGAACAGACCTAACAGGTATGCAACAGGAAGAACCGTTAGGTCTGTTCCATACTGCTTGAGCATGGATGTTTTGGTAAGGTCTTGTTCCATTTTGGTGTATTTTTGAAGCGAGTGGAAGTTTTGGGGGGTTTTTGAACCGTTTCGTATTGTATCGTTTCGGTGTGTTTTGGAACCGTAAGGAACTTTTTGTAAGTTGTTTTACAATTTTGGTGTGTTTTGCAAGCGTATGGGTGTTTTAGAGTGTTTTTAAACCGTTTGGTATTGTATCGTTTTGGTGTGTTTTGGAACCGTATAGATGTTTCGGTAAGTTCTTGTTCCATTTTGGTGTATTTTGGATGCGTATGAAAGTTTTGGGGTGTTTTTGAACCGTTTCGTATTGTATCGTTTTAATGTGTTTTGGAACCGTATGGATGTTTTGGTAAAATGTTTCACCATTTTGGTGTGTTTTGGAAGCGTATGGACGTTTTGGGGTGTTTTTGAACAGTTTGGAATTGTATCGTTTTTGGGTGTTTTTGAACCGTATGGATGTTTTGGAAAGATTGTGGACCATTTTGGTGACTTTTGGAAACGTATGGATGTTTTAGGGTGTTTTTGAACCGTTTGGTATTGTATCATTTCTGTGTGCGTTGGAACCGTATGAATGTTTTGGTGAGGTGTTGTACCTTTTTTGTGTGTTTTGGCAGTGTATGAACGTTTTGGGGTGTTTTTGAACCGTTTGGTATCGTATCGTTCTGGTGTGTTTTCGAAACGTATGGATGTTTTGGTAAGATTTTGTACTATTTTGGTGTGTTTTGGAAGCGTATGGACGTTTTGGGGTGTTACGGAAATGTTTGGTATTGTTTCATTTTCGTGAGTTTTGGAACCGTTTGGACGATTTGGGTCGTTTTTGAACCGTTTGGTATTGTATCGTTTTGGAGTGTTTTGGAACCGTATCGACGATTTGGGTCGTTTTTGAACCGGTTGGTCTTGTACCGTTTTGGTGTGTTTTGGAACCGTACAGAATTTTTAATAAGGTGTTGCACCATTTTGGTCTATTTTTGAGGCGTATGGACGTTTTGGGGAGTTTTTGAACCGTTTGGTATTGAATCATTTTGGTGTGTTTTGGAACCGTATGGATGTTTTGGTAAGATGCTGTACCATTTTGGTGTGTTTTGGATGTGTATGGACGTTTTGGGGTGTTTTTGAACGGTTTGGTATTGTATCGTTTTGGTGTGTTTTCGAACCGTTTGGTATTGAATCATTTTGGTGTGTTTTGGAACCGTATGGATGTTTTGGTAAGATGTTGTATCATTTTTGTGTGTTTTGGATGTGTATGGACGTTTTGGGGTGTTTTTGAAGGGTTTGGTATTGTATCGTTTTGGTGTGTTTTCAAACCGTATGGATGTTTTGGTAAGATTTTTTGTACTATTTTGGTGTGTTTTAGAAGCGTATGGACGTTTTGGGGTGTTGCGGAAACGTTTGGTATTGTATCATTTTCGTGTATTTTGGGACCGTTTGGAAGATTTGGGTCGTTTTTGAACCGTTTGGTATTGTATCGTTTTGGTGTGTTTTGGAACCGTATGGACGATTTGGGTCATTTTTGAACCGGTTGGTATTGTATCGCTTTGGTGTGTTTTGGAACCATACGGATGTTTTAATAAGGTGTTGTTCCACCTTTTCTTTTCCTCCTGGGGTATGCCCCTTGTAGGCTGTACATTCGCTTAACCTCTTTTAATTTCAAGCTAAATTACCCAAAAAAAAAAAGGTGTTGTTCCATTTTGGCGTGTTTTGATAACGTATGGACGTTTTGAGGTATTTTTGAAACCGTTTGGTATTGAATCGTTCTGGTGAGTTTTGGAACTGTATGCATGTTTTGGGAAGATTGTGGACCATTTTGGTGAGTTTTGGAAACGTATGGATGTTTTGGGGTGTTTTGGAACCGTTTGGTATTGTATTATTTTGGTTTGCGTTGGAACCGTATGAATGTTTTGGTAAGGTGTTGTACCATTTTGGTGTGTTTTGGAAGTGTATGGACGTGTTGGGGTGTTTCTGAACCGTTTGGTATTGTATCGTTTTGGTGTGTTTTCGAACCATATGGATGTCTTGGTAATATTTTTTACTATTTTGGTGTGCTTTGGAAGTGTATGGACGTTTTGGGGTGTTTCGGAAACGTTTGGTATTCTATCATTTTCGTGTGTTTCCCCGTATGGACGATTTGGGTCGTTTTTGAACCGTTTGGTATTGTATCGTTTTGGTGTGTTTTGGAACCGTATGGACGATTTGGTTCGTTTTTGAACCGGTTGGTATTGTATCGTTTAGGTGTTTTTTGGAACCGTACGGAAGTTTTTTTTTTTTTTGGGTAAATTAGCATGACATGTAATGCTCTAAGTTGTTCTGCTGCTGATACTCTGCTGCTGCTATAGCTTGAGGTTTTCTGCATTTTATGGGCTGCATTTTACTTCGATTAGTGGCTGATGTATGCTGTGTTCAAGGCTCATTGTGGCTGATGCATGCTCTATCTAGATTGCTGTCCAGATATGTTCTGTTCCTGCTGCTGTTTTTTGTTAGCCCAGATTGGTGTATCCGTTGGTGTAGTCCAGCCGTGGCGTTTGATCTTTTGGCGTACATATTTTGGCTCCAGATTGATCTAGGCGTTAAGAGCCCTAGATTGAAGCATCCATAATGTAATCATGTTGCCATGTTAGTTAGTATCCTTGTAAATCGGTTAATCCCATTGTCATGTCAGTTAGTTTTACAATGCAGGTTGCACTATGTGTAATCATTTTGCCATCTGTTTCGTTTCCCTCTGTTAGATGGATGCGAAACAGATGTTCTATTTACTTATAGTCCTTTGTAGCCGTTTGGCATAGGCTTTCTCTATTGTCTTCTTTTTCTTTACTTTTTTCTTTTCCTCCTGGGGTATGCCCCTTGTAGGCTGTATATTTGGTTAGCCCCTTTTTATTTCAAGCTGATTTAACCAAAAAAAAGAATGTACAGCCTACAAGGGGCATACCCCAGGAGGAAAGAAAAAAGAAAACAAAGATTAAGAAAATTGAAGGATGCCAAGTGGCTACATAAATTCCAAGTGGCTACATTGATGGATGCCAAGTGGCTACAATAAGAACATTGAAAACACCAAGCCAACTGGATACAAGCCTACAAGCCTAGTAAACGAATGTTTCTAGCCCCTCTAGGTAGATGGGAAAGAAACACTCGACAAAAGGGATACTGGACAGCACAAAGCATCAGAATTGAGCTTCAAAACAGCCCACATTCTTCTCTGAATACAACCCTCTTTGCAAAAACCGTAGGATGCACTAGCCAAAACAGCAACAAGGACAACAGCAGTAGCACAGTACAGCAACCACATGAAGTTCAGTTGTTCTCTGTTCTACCTCTGAAGTTCTACCACAAAAATTCAGCATGGACACTTGGAGTTGTGTCCTGTTGGAAGTATCAATAACAGCCGTGGCAGAAATGAAACGTACTACCAAAACACTACTCACTATGCAGAGGACGTCCCCCTCTGCGAAGGGAGATCCCACGACAGCCCCTGATGGTTAGGCATATACTACAATATAAAACTCTGACAATGATGTCTATTATGTTCAAACAGCATGAAAAGGTGTTGTACCATTTTGGTGTGTTTTGGAAACGTATGGATGTTTCGGTAAGGTATTGTTACATTATGGTGTATTTTGGATGCGTATGAAAGTTTTGGGGTGTTTTTGAACCGTTTCGTATTGTATCGTTTTGGTGTGTTTTGGAACCGTAAGGAAGTTTTGGAAAGATGTTGTACAATTATGTTGTGTTTTGGAAGCGTATGGGCGATTTGGTGTGTTTTGGAACCGTACAGATGTTTTAAAAAGGTGTTGTACCATTTTGGCATGTTTTGAAAACATATGAACGTTTTGAGGTATTTTTGAACCGTTTGGTATTGTATCGTTTTGACGTGTTTTCGAACTGTATGGATGGTTTGGTAAGATTTTGTACTATTTTGGTGTGTTTTTGAAGCGTATGGACGTTTTGGGGTGTTTCAGAAACGTTTGGTATTGTATCATTTTCTTGTGTTTTGGAACCGTTTGGAAGATTTGGGTCGTTTTTGAACCGTTTGGTATTTTATCGTTTAGGTGTGTTTTGGAACCGTACGGATGTTTTAATAAGGTGTTGTACCATTTTGGCGTGTTTTGAAAACGTATGGACGTTTTTTGGTATTTTTGAACCGTTTGGTATTGTATCGTTTTGGTGTGTTTTGAAACCGTATGGATGTTTCGGTAAGGTCTTGTTCCATTTTTGTGTATTTCGGATGCATATGAAAGTTTTGGGGTGTTTTTGAACCGTTTCATATTGTATCGTTTTGGAGTGTTTTGGAACCGTATGGATGTTTTGGTAAGAAGTTGGACCATTTTGGTGTGTTTTGGAAGTGTATGGACGTTTTGGGGTGTTTTTGAACCGTTTGGTATTGTATCGTTTTGGTGTGTTTTCGAACCGTATGGATGTTTTGGTTAGATTTTGTACTATTTTGGTGTGCTTTAGAAGCGTATGGACGTTTTGGGCTGTTACGGAAACGTTTGGTATTGTATCATTTTCATGTGTTTTGGAACCATTTGGACGATTTTGGTCGTTTTTGAACCGGTTGGTATTGTATCATTTTGCTGTGTTTTGGAACCGTACGAATGTTTTAATAAGGTGTTGTTCCATTTTGGCGTGTTTTGAAAACGTATGGATGTTTTGGGGTATTTTTGAAACCGTTTGGTATTATATCGTTCTGGTGTGTTTTGGAACCATATGCATGTTTTGGAAAGATTCTGGACCTTTTTGGTGAGTTTTTGAAACGTATGGATGTTTTGGGGTGTTTTTGAACCGTTTGGTATTGTATCATTTTGGTGTGCGTTGGAACCGTATGAATGTTTAGGTAAGGTGTTGTACCATTTTGGTGTGTTTTGGAAGTGTGTGGACTTGTTGGGGTGTTTTTGAACCGTTTGGTATTGTATCATTTTGGTGTGTTTTCGAACCATATGGATGTTTTGGTAAGATTTTGTCCTATTTTGGTGTGCTTTGGAAGCGTATGCACGTTTTGGGGTGTTTCGGAAACGTTTGCTATTGTATCATTTTCGTGTGTTTTGGAACCGTTTGGACGATTTGGGTCGTTTTTGAACCGCTTGGTATTGTATCGTTTTAAAGTGTTTTGGAACCGTATGGACGATTTGGGTCGTTTTTGAAACGGTTGGTCTTGTACCGTTTTGGTGTGTTTTGGAACCGTACAGAATTTTTAATAAGGTGTTGCACCATTTTGGTGTATTTTTGAGGCGTATGGACGTTTTGGGGAGTTTTTGAACCGTTTGGTATTGAATCATTTTGGTGTGTTTTGGAACCGTATGGATGTTTTGGTAAGATGTTGTACCATTTTGGTGTGTTTTGGATGTGTATGGACGTTTTGGGGTGTTTTTGAACGGTTTGGTATTGTATCGTTTTGGTGTGTTTTCGAACCGTATGGATGTTTTGGTAAGATTTTTTGTACTATTTTGGTGTGTTTTAGAAGCGTATGGACGTTTTGGGGTGTTGCGGAAACGTTTGGTATTGTATCATTTTCTTGTGTTTTGGAACCGTTTGGAAGATTTGGGTCGTTTTTGAACCGTTTGGTATTGTATCGTTTTGGTGTGTTTTGGAACCGTATGGACGATTTGGGTCATTTTTGAACCGGTTGGTATTGTATCGCTTTGGTGTGTTTTGGAACCATACGGATGTTTTAATAAGGTGTTGTTCCATTTTGGCGTGTTTTGATAACGTATGGACGTTTTGAGGTATTTTTGAAACCGTTTGGTATTGTATCGTTCTGGTGAGTTTTGGAACAGTATACATGTTTTGGAAAGATTGTGGACCATTTTGGTGAGTTTTGGAAACGTATGGATGTTTTGGGGTGTTTTGGAACCGTTTGGTATTGTATTATTTTGGTTTGCGTTGGAACCGTATGAATGTTTTGGTATGGTGTTGTACCATTTTGGTGTGTTTTGGAAGTGTATGGACGTGTTGGGGTGTTTCTGAACCGTTTGGTATTGTATCGTTTTGTTGTGTTTTCAAACCATATGGATCTCTTGGTTATATTTTGTACTATTTTGGTGTGCTTTGGAAGTGTGTGGACGTTTTGGGATGTTTCGGAAACGTTTGGTATTCTGTCATTTTCGTGTGTTTCCCCGTTTGGATGATTTGGGTCGTTTTTGAACCGTTTGGTATTGTATCGTTTTGGTGTGTTTTGGAACCGTATGGACGATTTGGGTCGTTTTTGAACCGGTTGGTATTGTATCGTTTAGGTGTGTTTTGGAACCGTACGGAAGTTTTAATAAGGTGTTGTACAATTTTGGTGTGTTTTGGAAACGTATGGATGTTTCGGTAAGGTATTGTTACATTATGGTGTATTTTGCATGCGTATGAAAGTTTGGGGGTGTTTTTGAACCGTTTCGTATTGTATCGTTTTGGTGTGTTTTGGAACCGTAAGGAAGTTTTGGAAAGATGTTGTACAATTTTGTTGTGTTTTTGAAGCGTATGGGCGATTTGGTGTGTTTTGGAACCGTACAGATGTTTTAAAAAGGGGTTGTACCATTTTGGCATGTTTTGAAAACGTATGAACGTTTTGAGGTATTTTTGAACCGTTTGGTATTGTATCGTTTTGACGTGTTTTCGAACTGTATGGATGGTTTGGTAAGATTTTGTACTATTTTGGTGTGTTTTTGAAGCGTATGGACGTTTTGGGGTGTTTCAGAAACATTTGGTATTGTATCGTTTTGGTGTGTTTTGGAACCGTATGGACGAATTGGGTTGTTTGAGAACCATTTGGTATTGTATTGTTTTTGTGTGTTTTGGAAATATATGTATGTTTTAATAAGGTGTTGTACCATTTTGGTGTGTTTTGAAAACGTATGGACGTTTTGGGGTAATTTTGAACCGTTTGGTATTGTATAGTTTTGGTGTGTTTTTGAACTGTATGGATGTTTTGGTAAGATGTTGTACCAGTTTGGTGTGTTTTGGAAACGTATGGACGTTTTGGGTGTTTTTGAACCGTTTGGTATTTTATCGTTTTGGTGTGTGTTGGAACCGTATGAATGTTTTGGTCAGGTGTTGTACCATTTTGGTGTGTTTTGGATGTGTATGGATGTTTCGGTATGGTCTTGTTCGATTTTTGTGTATTTCGGAAACGTTTGGTATTGTATCATTTTTGTGTGTTTTGGAACCGTTTGGACGATTTGGGTCATTTTTGAACCGTTTGGTATTGTATCGTTTTGGTGTGTTTTGGAACCGTATGGACGATTTGGTTCGTTTTTGAACCGGTTGGTATTGTGTCGTTTAGGTGTGTTTTGGAACCGTACGGATGTTTTAATAAGGTGTTGTACTATTTTGGCGTGTTTTGAAAACGTATGGACGTTTTTGGGTATTTTTGAACCGTTTGGTATTGTTTCGTTTTGGTGTGTTTTGAAACCGTATGGATGTTTCGGTAAGGTCTTGTTCCATTTTTGTGAATTTCGGATGCATATGAAAGTTTTGGGGTGTTTTTGAACCGTTTCATATTGTATCGTTTTGGAGGGTTTTGGAACCGTATGGATTTTTTGGTAAGAAGTTGGACCATTTTGGTGTGTTTTGGAAGTGTATGGACGTTTTGGGGTGTTTTTGAGCCGTTTGGTATTGTATCGTTTTGGTGTGTTTTCGAACCGTATGGATGTTTTGGTTAGATTTTGTACTATTTTGGTGTGTTTTAGAAGCGTATGGACGTTTTGGGGTGTTACGGAAACGTTTGGTATTGTATCATTTTCATGTGTTTTGGAACCATTTGGACGATTTTGGTCGTTTTTGAACCGGTTGGTATTGTATCATTTTGGTGTGTTTTGGAACCGTACGAATGTTTTAATAAGGTGTTGTTCCATTTTGGCGTGTTTTGAAAACGTATGGATGTTTTGGGGTATTTTTGAAACCGTTTGGTATTGTATCGTTCTGGTGTGTTTTGGAACCATATGCATGTTTTGGAAAGATTCTGGACCTTTTTGGTGAGTTTTTGAAACGTATGGATGTTTTGGGGTGTTTTTGAACCGTTTGGTATTGTGTTATTTTGGTGTGCGTTGGAACCGTAAGAATGTTTAGGTAAGGTGTTGTACCATTTTTGTGTGTTTTGGAAGTGTGTGGACCTGTTGGGGTGTTTTTGAACCGTTTGGTATTGTATCATTTTGGTGTGTTTTCGAACCATATGGATGTTTTGGTAAGATTTTGTCCTATTTTGGTGTGCTTTGGAAGCGTATGCACGTTTTGGGGTGTTTTGGAAACGTTTGCTATTGTATCATTTTCGTGTGTTTTGGAACCGTTTGGACGATTTGGTTCATTTTTGAACCGTTTGGTTTTGTACCGTTTTGGTGTGTTTTGGAACCGTGTGGATGCTTTGGTAAGGTGTTGTACCATTTTGGTGTATTTTTGAGGCGTATGGACGTGTTGGGGAGTTTTTGAATCGTTTGGTATTGAATCATTTTGGTGTGTTTTGGAACCGTATAGATGCTTTGGTAAGATGTTGTGCCATTTTCGAGTGTACTGGAAACGTATGGACGTTTTGGGGTGTTTTTGAACCGTTTGGTATTTTATCGTTTTGTTGTGTGTTGGAACCGTATGAATGTTTTGGTATAAGGTGTTGTACCATTTTGGTGTGTTTTGTAAGTGTATGGATTTTTTGGGGTGTTTTTGAACCGTTTGGTATTGTATCGTTTTGGTGTGTTTTCAAATCGTATGGATGTTTTGGTAAGATTTTGTACTATTTTGGTGTGTTTTAGAAGCGTATGGACGTTTTGGGGTGTTACGGAAACGTTTGGTATTGTATCGTTTTCGTGTGTTTTGGAACCGTTTGGACAATTTGGGTCGTTTTTGAACCCTTTTGGTATTGTATCGTTTTGGTGTGTTTTGGAACCGTATGGACGATTTGGGTCGTTTTTGAACCGGTTGGTATTGTATCGTTTTGGTGTGTTTTGGAACCGTACGGATGTTATAATATGGTGTTGTTCCATTTTGGCGTGTTTTGAAAGCGTATTGACGTTTTGGTGTATTTTTGAAACCGTTTTGTATTGTATCGTTCTGGTGTGTTTTGGAACCGTATGCATGTTTTGGAAAGATTGGTATAAGGTGTTGTACCATTTTGGTGTGTTTTGTAAGTGTATGGATCTTTTGGGGTGTTTTTGAACCGTTTGGTATTGTATCATTTGGGTGTGCGTTGGAACCGTATGAATGTTTTGGTAAGGTGTTGTACCATTTCGGTGTGTTTTGGAAGTGTATGGACGTGTTGGGGTGTTTTTGAACCGTTTGGTATTGTATCGTTTTGGTGTGTTTTCGAACCATATGGATGTTTTTGTAAGATTTTGTACTATTTTGGCGTGTTTTGGAAGCGTATGGACGTTTTGGGGTGTTTCGGAAATGTTTGGTATTGTATCATTTTCTTGTCTTTTGGAACGGTTTGGACGATTTGGGTCGTTTTTGAACCGTTTGGTATTGTATCGTTTTGGTGTGTTTTGGAGCCTTATGGACGATTTGGGTCGTTTTTGAACCAGTTGGTATTGTAACGTTTTGATGTGTTTTGGAACCGTACAGATGTTTTTTTTTTTTGGGTAAATCAGCTTGAAATTGAAAAAGAGGCTAACCGTATATACAGCCTACAAGGGGCATACCCCAGGAGGAAAGAAAAGAAAAGAAAACAAGAGTAAACAAAAAAGCTTACGCCAACTGGCTACAAGAACTAAGTGATGTATTGTTTCTAATCCATCTAGCAAGAGGGAATGGAAACAACGCCAAAATGGCATATACAAAATAGAATAGATACATCGAAAAGGCCTCTTCACATCCATAAGCTACCATTAGCACATAACAGGCCATGAAACAACTTGGACAGCCCACTACCATTACAGTACCAGTAGAAGCAGAACAGAGCAGAACAGCATCAGCAGCAGTTTGCTGGACTGCTGGACAGCACAACAGCACCTACTAAACAGTAGCAGAACAGTAGCAGAACAGCAATAACAGCTGCTGGCTCAGCAATAAACAGACTAGCACACAGCAGCAGCATACAGAAGTGATACACAACAGTCACAACAGTAGAAACATAGCAGTTCTGGACAGCAGCAGATCATCTACATAGCAACAGTAGGAACATAGCAACAGCATGGGATTCACATCCCCATTCAGTATAGCAGCAGCAGATCAGACTGCTGCCACGTCTATACACAGCAGCAGGTTGCGGCTGGGACCAGATCAGAGTAGCAAAATGCTAGGATGACAGCTTCCAAACAGCATAACAGAAGCAGCAGTTGCAGGAGCAGTGAGGTAATGCAAACTGCAGTTGCAACCAGCCGGGACAGGACAACACAATAGCCCTTCAGAATCACAGAGCAGATGCATAGCAATCTGCCATAGTAGAAACATAATGAAATACCAGAACACTATTCACTATGCAGAGGACGTCCCCCTCTGCGAAGGGAGATCCCACGACAGCCCTAATGGTTAGGCATATACTACAATATAAAACTCAGACAATGATGTACATCGGACAGCAAGGCATAAACTATAATCCACAATTAAAAGCAGGAAACAGGCCATTATAAGAACTAATGATATGCCATAGGATAAACTTTGAAGAGAACATAGGGAAGTGATAGCTAACACATCATTTAAATTATCACAAAACAGAACAGATTCAGAAGCTGAACTGGACAGCCACATTGCAGCAGCCACAAGTGAACTTGGCAGCCAGGTATGAACAGCAGCAGCTTATTCTCAGTTCCAAACAGAGAACAGTAGCAGCAGTAACAACAGAGAACAGCAGCCATTAGAACCAAGATATCAGCCACAAAGTAGCTGCTTAACAGCATGGAGTAGCAGCTGACAGTATGACAACAACAGAACCCTATTGCTTTACCTGCTAAACTACTACACCCTCGAGGCCTAAACCACCAAAACTAGAAGCAACAGAGTGGATCCAAACTCCCTCACCTCTCCCCCACAATATGACTCCCACTAGATATTACCTCCTCTCACAAGAAAATTATGGCTCAAACGCACATCTCACGGTTACACACAGAAGGTGGACACACAAATATGGAACTGAGAATAAGATATATACCTGATACTAGAAGTAGTAGCAGTCCATTGCAACAAGCTAACCTGCTAGGCTAGAAATCAGTCCAGAACCAAATGCCAAATACCAATATCAATTCTAGAACCAAAAATCACATAGTAACAACAATATGAATGATTTACGAACCATTAAGATTCCACTCATGTGCAACCCAGTCAGCCCTAGATGGGGGTAATGTGTTGAATGATAAAAGCTTTGTCCTCACCATAGAGTAGATTTTGTGAGCAACCACCTCCAGAGTACAAGATTTACCTTGAAATTTCCTCACATTCTTTTCAATCCACACTTGGTAAACAGTTACGGTGAAGATCAATTTAGAAATTATAGCCTGAAAAGATTTTCCTTTTATATGGGAGAAAAAAGTGACCCACTCAGCACATGTTCTGGAGTGCCACGAAACATGGATTTTGGAAAGGATGTTGTTCCACACTTGCTGAGAGAATGGACAGTTAAAGAAAAGATGGTCATGGCTCTCACTACCCTGGCAAAAACTACACTGAGGGGAGTGGGTAAGGCCAAATAACATAAGCCTATCCATAGACCGTACGGATGTTTTAATAAGGAGTTGTACTATTTTGGCGTGTTTTGAAAACGTATGGACGTTTTTGGGGTATTTTTTAACCGTTTGGTATTGTATCGTTTTGGGGTGTTTTGGAACTGTATGGATGCTTTGGTACGGTATTGTATCGTTTTGGAGTGTTTTGGAACCGTATGGACGATTTAGGTCGTTTTTGAACCGGTTGGTCTTGTACCGTTTTGGTGTGTTTTGGAACCGTACAGAATTTTTAATAAGGTGTTGCACCATTTTCGTGTATTTCTGAGGCGTATGGACGTTTTGGGGAGTTTTTGAACCGTTTGGTATTGAATCATTTCGGTGTGTTTTGGAACAGTATGGACGTTTTGGGGTGTTTTTGAACCGTTTGGTATTTTATCGTTTTGGTGTGTGTTGGATCCGTATGAATGTTTTGGTAAGGTGTTGTACCGTTTTTGTGTGTTTTCGATGCATATGAAAGTTTTGGGGTGTTTTTGAACCGTTTCATATTTTTTTTTTGGGTAAATTAGCTTGAAATAGAAAAAAGAATAAGCGAATTTACAGCCTACAAGGGGCATACCCCAGGAGGAAAGAAAGAAAAAAAAAACAAAGATTAAAAAAAAATTGAAGGATGCCAAATGGCTACATTAAATCCACATGTTTCAGAACCATCTAAAAGATGGGAGAGAAACACATGCCAAAAGAGTGTATTCAGATTCATAGCCGTTGCAATTTCTGTAGGTGCACCAATAGCAGCAGTAGCTTGCATGCAACCATTAGCACTTAAACATACCGTACGGCAATCAGCAAACATCTTAACAGTAAACGGTAGCAGCAGTTTGCAGGACTGCTGGACAGTGAGACACACCACGGACACAGCGGCCAAAAGAAGCTGCACCCCACAGCTAGCAGCTACAAAGCTAAAACCATGCAGAGGACATCCCCCTCTGCGAAGGGAGATCCCAACGACAGCCCCAGTTGGTTAGGCCTATACTACAAATTGAAACTTCCAAAAACTAAGAATTGCCATTGCAAATACAAAACAAAAAGAATCTGGACAATCAAAATGCAGCCAACTCATAACAGTAGCAGTAGCATAAGCAGAAGCAGAACAATTGTAGCAGATTACAGATTGCAGTAGCATTTAACAATTGTAGCAGATTGCAGTTAGCTCGTAACAGTAGCATTTAACAAGAGCTCACGAAGCCTCGTTCAACTACTGAACTGAACTGAACAGTAGCAGTAGCAGATCAGTAAGCAATAGCCCAAACAGAGAATGTTGTAGCAGCAACAGGAATGGCAAATAGGCATGTAGAAATCCTCAACCTCTACTTTCTTGAATCCACTTACTCCCTCCACTGGACCTCACATGACTCCCCCACTAATTATTACCTCCTCTCTCAAGGAATGTTGGGGCTCTAGCACACAACTCACAAGGTCAACACACAATATAGTAAAGACACTCATAAGCTGAATTTCACCACATCAACCAACAAGGATTAAGGTAACTACCTGAATAATAGAAGTAATTAATAGCTCAATGTAGTGTTCTGAACCTCACAACTGAACAGCTTAGTGGAGCTTCCAATTCCCAACCTGAGTATTTAGAAGTGATTGCTATAACAAATGGCCGTCGGATGCTTTCATGCTCCTGCTCTTGATGCTCCTGCCCAGAAGACCACATACCAACAAAACATTAGCATAGACAACAGTAAATCAACATGTGACAATGTTCCATTCATTTGCAATCCACTGTGCTTGTGATTGAGGCAGAGTAGGAAGTGATAAAAGCCTAGCTCTCACCATTGTGCAAATTTTATGAACAACTATCTCCCAAGAACAGCAGTGATTTTGAAACTTTCTCACATTTCTCTCAATCCAAATATTGTACACAGCTACTGTAAAGCCCAGTTTAGTGATAAGACTCTTAAGACTTCTACCTTTTACAGTTGATAACAGTGTGACCCAATTAGCCAAAGATCTAGCAGGCCACAGCACATGAAGTTTGGCCTGTATTGCATTCCACACTTGCTTAGTGAATGGGCAATTAAAGAAAAGATGATCATGGGTTTCAATCCGCTGACAAAAACCACATTGAGGATTATGATTAAGTCCAAATAAGACAAGTCTATCAGCTGTGGATAGTCTATTTTGAACAGCGAGCCATGTGATGAAACTACATTTTGGAATGTGGCCAGAGAACCATACCAGCTTGTGCCACAAAATTTTGGGGAAGGGTGTTCTCAATTTGTCCCAAAGAGAGGCAACCGTGAACTGTCCATTAGAAGTAAGGGTCCACCTCTTTTGATCATCACCATTCAATCTGGACTGGACAAGTGGGGGAAGAGTATTTCTCACCTCATTAAGCTCAAAGGTTTGGGAAATGGGGAAAGCCCAATTGGAGTCATGAATGATATGTGATACAAAGGCATCTTTTGGGATACCAGAGTCATACACAATTCTAGGGCCATATTTAGCCACTAAAGGGCCAAGGGGGTGCCAATTGTCATACCACAAGAATGTGGAGTTCCCATTTCCCAAAATACTAAGAATATAAGGCTGCACCAGAGGTCTAAGATTCAAAATTTTCCTCCAGACCCAAGTGCAGTCACCAGGAGTTTTTAAAGTCCAAAAACTCCTCCCTTTGATTAAATATGATTTGACCCATTGACACCACATAGATTGTTCACCCCCCGAGATAAGAAACCAAATATGCTTCGCAATGGCAGCCTTGTTCCATACTTGCATTGATTTGAATCCAAGACCCCCTTCCTCTCTAGGAGAGCATAAATGATCCCAAGAGACCTTAGCACCAGATTTCTTTAGATCAGGACCAGACCAAAGAAATGCACGAAGGATTGACTCGACTTCCTTGATTATCTTTTTAGGGATGATAAACAAGGAAGACCAATAGGTTTGGATGGAGAAAAGAACATTCTTTATTAATTGAACCCTACCAGCATAGGTAAGGTCTCTATTGGTCCAAGTCTTAGTTCTTGCAGTCATGCTCTCCACAAGACGCTGACAATCAAAGGCTTTGAGTTTAGTTGAGAGGAGGGGCACGCCCAGATACTTTACAGGAAGAGTGCCCTCCTTAAACCCTAATACATTAAGGATGCTCAGTGTAATGGTACTATTAACCCCAGAAAAATAGATACTACTTTTCTCAGGGCTGGGGGATAGACCAGATAAGGCTTGAAACTCAGTGAGAGCATCCTGAATATGATTGATTGAGGACAGTTCACCCTTACAAAAAATCATCAGATCATCAGCAAAACAGAGATTGATGATGTTATTGGTGCCACATTTCCAATGAAAATGGAAATCAGGTAGCTGGGATTTCTCTCTAAGTAGACAGGTTAGAATTTCCATCACAATTACAAAGAGGTACGAGGACAGAGGATCACCTTGCCTTAAACCTTTCTGCCCAATGATATAACCAGTGGTTTCCCCATTGATGCTAAGAGAGTAGTTAGCAGTGGTAACACAAGCTTGAAGCCATTTGATCATTGTTGGATGAAAATTCATTGAGGATAGAATATCCCAAAGAAAGTCCCATCTAACATTATCATAAGCTTTCTTGATGTCAACTTTCATAGCACATCTTGGGGTAGATGTAGATTTATGGTACCCTCTCATGAGCTCTTGAGTAAGGAAGATGTTATCAGCAATTCTCCTACCCTTAACAAATCCTGATTGAACAGGATCAATAAGCATAGGGAGGACATTTTGCAGTCTGCTAGCAAGAATTCTGGCAATGCACTTGTAAATAGTATTACAACACGATATGGGTCGAAAGTCCCCAACTTTGGAAGGGTTAGGGACCTTAGGGACCAGAGCTACCATGGTAGAGTTGGCCTTTCTAAGCAACTTACCAGACCTAAAGAACGTCTTAACAGCTACAAGGACCTCTTGACCAACAATAGGCCAAGCTTTCTTAAAGAAACCTGCATTGTAACCATCAGGTCCAGGAGCTTTACTAGGATTGAGAGACCAAAGTGTGTCCTTAATCTCTTGATCAGTGACATCAACAATCATTGCCAATTTTTGAGTATCAGTCAATCTCCTATTTACTAACTGTTGAATCCTACTACTTCCTTGATAGGCCTCAGGATGGGCTGTACCAAGCAAGTTAGTGTAAAAATTGACAAAAGTGGACTTAATGACTTCAATGTCATGGGTGAGGGACCCATCCTCCAAGACCAGACTAGTTAACTTACTTCTATTTCTTGTGTTAGTCACGGATTTGAAGAAATAAGACGTACACTGATCACCCAACTTCAACCATTGGATTCTCGATTTTTGCTTAGCAAGACTTTCCTCTGCCCTGAGCATTGTGAGGAGCTGCTTATAAGCCTCTCTTTCCTGAGTAATCAAGAAAGGATCAGGATCGTGAGTACTCAAGGATCGCTGCAAGGTTTCAAGTAGGTGTCTGGATTCACCAACCCGATTAGAGACATCACTAAAATCTCTATTATTAATTTGTTTAAACTCGCCTTGCAACAACTTTAGTTTCTCACAAACACAATACATTGGATTCCCAATAATCACTCTCCTCCAAACTCTCTGAACTAAGTCCAGAAACTGAGGGTGGTCAGTGAGGAAATCAAAAAACTTAAAAGGTTTATTTGATTTCTTAGGGTGAGGAAGGATAGTTGTAAAGGCAGGAGAATGATCAGAAATCCCAGGATTAGGAAATGAGCATAGGAACAGTTATACACCCTCATCCAGTGCTCATTGACTAAAACTCGATCCAGTTTTGTGCTGACAAAATATGCTGGGTCCTGTTTGTTGGCCCAAGTGAGAAAGCAACCAGTGTACCTAAGATCATCAAGCCCCAAAGCATAGAGACAGTTATTGAAGTCATCCATAAAGGGAGGCCAGGAAGCAGCTCCCCCCACCTTCTCTCTAGGGAACCTGATGACATTAAAATCTCCAAGCACTATCCAAGGGGATGCAGTACTCAAGAGGTGAAGTCTAGACCACAGTACCTGCCTATTCAAATAATTGTTCTCCCCATAAACAAAAGTCGCAAAAAATGGGGGGTCACCACATTTAGGTTGTACTTCACAGTGTATAAATTGATCAGATTGGTCAAGAACCTGAATGTGGACAATATTTGGATCCCAGCACACAAAAATCCTACCTATAGATGCTTGGGGATAATTGTGCACAAAACTCCAGTGAGGACAGATAAATTTTATCACTCTAGAAGCTTTATCCTCCTTTATTTTATGCTCTAATAAACCCACAAGAGAAAGTTTGTTCTTATTCACAAAACACTTAACCTCTTTTTGTTTGATAGGATCATTAAGACCCCTGATGTTCCAAAAACCTAGATTAAGGGGTTGTATAGACATAAAATAATTAAAGCAAATGGCAGAAAAACACTGACAAAAAGGTTAAGATTACTTCCCTTATCTAAAGAAGGAGCCTTTTGAAGAGCTCCTCTGCTTCCCTATCTGCCCTGCCTTAGACGAACCTCCCATCAGTTTGAAATCAGAAATGTTACAAGGATCAGGAGGTTCCTTGTCCTTGAACTTAGCAGCTATTTTGGCAGCTTTCTTCACTGCTGATTTGGATAAAGGAGCTGCTGGAGCAGAAGTTTCTACTACAGTTTGTTGGCTGACTGAACTACCCCCCTTGATAAGTTCATCCACTTCTACTAGGGAGCCATGATGCACAGAATCAGTATATTGCATTGGCTGAGACAATGATTCAAGTTCCTTATGATTGGCAATTTCTTCCGGGGAATCCTCTTGCTCGACAGGAATAGCAGATTCCGGAGCAGATACCTGATGATTGGACTCCATATTCTGTGGTAGAATCAAAGTGGCTTGAGAAGAGCTCACAACACTTACCAGAACCTGTTCCAATTCATCTTCTGAGTCAACAAGACCTGATTGAGGGTTATCAGCAGCATGCTTGGTAGATTCACTTTCCTGTTTTCCATTACCCACTAGAGTCCATTCCTGATTTGGGTGACTGGAGGTTGAGGGTAATTTCTTAGAGCATTGGGCACTAGAATGTCCAAAAACTTTGCATTGCTTGCACATTGGAGGTAATACCTGATAGTCAATAGGCACCACAACTGGATTGCCCTCTACGGTTATTTTCACATCATCAGGAAGGTCATGCTCAGCACTAATTTCAATGCATACTCTTGCACTGGTTGACTTAGTCTGGAGAAGGCCTGGTTGTCTTGAAGTTTTGGCTGTGGCTTGGTCTACATGCATAGGTTTACCAATAGTACTGGCCACCCTGCTCAAACACTCCTGGTTCCATAATTATAAGGGTAAGTTACGCAATCTCACCCAAGCTGGAATATGAGAGGGTTGGTCTTTCACTGGCTTCATCATTCTATGCCAGTCTTTGAGGACAAGATATTTTTGGGAAAAGAAATAAGGACCACCATCCAAAACTTGTTGCTTAGCTTGTTCATCTCGAAATTCAAAGAGATAACACCCTGCTACATCTGGCTTAACAGCCACAAACAACTCTTTCCATTGATACCTGGCAGTGGAGAGTACCAAAGTGTAAGGCATTTTCCCATCCAGAAAATGGCCTACTAAGTACTTGTTCCACATACCAACATCAGTAAGCTCGATATCAATTTCTACCTCAGCTTCTTTTCCTCTAAATAAATCAGGATGGAATTCAAGTTTCATATCCAATGAGGGTTTTTGGGATTGCAGTAAGGATGCCCAATTTTTAGGTTTGGGTTTAGGACCATTTGGGAACTGACGAGATTGATTGAGTGGTTGAGGAGGAAGCGTGCGCGGTGGGTGAGTAGATGCAGTACCATTGGGCAGATTTTGGGGAGACCAAAGCTGCGTTGGTTTAGTATCAGCTTCGGGGTATCCCAAATTGGGATCCCCTTCCACGTACGAGATGCCTCTAGTATTGACTAGGATATTCGAGTTAGATTTTGGAAGTACCTTCTGTGATTGTTGTTGCAGATGTTCATGGAGTGCACGTTCCTCCGCCTCCAAGATTAAGCGCTCCTCAAAGAATGCTTGTTGTAGTTTTTGGGAGGGACTAGGGTTTTTGCTGGAAGTAGGACTGAGAAACCCCACCCCAGTTGAAGAGGATGGTTGATTGATCTCACTTGATGGTTGGTTGAACTCACTTGGGTTGTTTGATCGTGGATTTCCCAGCTCGCAAGGGATGGAGCTAATAGGGTTTCCCGATTGAGTGGATCTGGCTAGATCCAAGATATTCTGCTGTTTTCTCCTCATTTCATTTGAGTCGATAGCTTTGAATCCAAGCCCTTCTCCCATAGAAACCGTACCATCAGCCATGGAGAATCGAAGCTCCTCCACGACCTTGTCAGTAAAACGCCCAAATCGCCTACATGTCAGAGAAGGCCATCTTTCCTAGAGGACTCTTATTGAACCGTTTCATATTGTCTCGTTTTGGAGTGTTTTGGAACCGTATGAATGTTTTGGTAAGGTGTTGTACCATTTTGGTGTATTTTTGAGGCGTATGGACGTTTTGGGGAGTTTTTGAACCGTTTGGTATAGAATCATTTTGGTGTGTTTGGAACTGTATGGATGTTTTCGTAAGATGTTGCACCATTTTGGTGTGTTTTGGAAACGTATGGATGTTTTGGGATGTTTTTGAATCGTTTTGTATTTTATCGTTTTGGTGTGTGTTAGAACCGTATGAATGTTTTGGTAAGGTGTCGTACCATTTTGGTGTGTTTGGAAGTGTATGGACGTTTTGGGGTGTTTTTGAACCGTTTGGTATTGTATTGTTTTGGTGTGTTTTCGAACCCTATGGATGTTTTGGTAAGATTTTGTACTATTTTGGTGTGTTTTAGAAGCATATGGACGTTTTGGGGTGTTACGGAAACGTTTGGTATTGTATCATTTTCGTGTGTTTTGGAACCATTTGGACGATTTGGGTCGTTTTTGAACCGTTTGGTATTGTATCGTTTTGGTGTGTTTTGGAACCGTATGGAGGATTTGGGTCGTTTTTGAACCGGTTGGTATTGTATCATTTTGGTGTGTTTTGGAAGTGTATGGACGTGTTGTGCTGTTTTTGAACCGTTTGGTATTGTATCGTTTTGGTGTGTTTTCGAACCGTATGGAAGTTTTGTAAATATTTTGTACTATTTTGGTGTGTTTTGAAAGCGTATGCACGTTTTGGGGTGTTTCAGAAAAGATTGGTATTGTATCGTTTTGGTGGGTTTTGGAACCGTACGGACGATTTGGGTTGTTTGTGAACCGTTTGGTATTGTATCGTTGTTCTATGTTTTGGAACCGTATGTATGTTTCAATAAGGTGTTGTACCATTTTGGTGAGTTTTGAAAACGTATGGACATTTTGGGGTATTTTTGAACCGTTTGGTATTGTATCATTTTGGTGTGTTTTGGAACCGTAAGGAAGTTTTGGTAAGATGTTGTACAATTTTGGGGTGTTTTGGAAGTGTATGGGCGTTTTTTTTTTTTTGGGTAAATCAGCTTGAAATTGAAAAAGAGGCTAACCGAATATACAGCCTACAAGGGGCATACCCCAGGAGGAAAAGGAAAAAGAAAACAAGAGAAAAGAATATAGCTAACGCCAAATGGCTACATGAACTAAGTAATGAATTGTTTCCAATCCATCTAGTAAGAGGGAATGGAAACAACGCCAAAATATAATAGATACATGACAAAAGCATCTTCATATCCATAACACCAGGTGGTAGCTTCCAAACACCACGTTTAGCACATAATGGTAGCTTGGACGGGTTCCGAAATTGCAAAGCATCTTCAGTTCAGCATCCAACTGAAGCTACCATTACAGCAGCAGCATCTAACAGAAATCTGCTCTATGAAGGAACAACAACAGCTGCAATGTCATCTAACTACCGCCATGACAGGCATCCACAGAACAAAACAGCAGCAGGTAGTAGAAATCAGCAGGTACAAACAATGGAACAACACCCAAACACATGTAAACCAACCCTTGATAGAACAGCAGAACAACCGAAAGGCATCAGAACAGCAGAACTGCAGAAACGCATCTTCCTAACTGATCAGTACCAGTAAACGGCAGCAAAAGGTATGCAAAAGGTAACAAGAGGTATCTAGGGACATGCCCCCTAAAAAGCATAAACGGTCCAAGGGACATCCCCCCAAGGATAGGCCAGATTAGTAGCAAAAGTGTTAACAAAAACAAGTATAGCTGGCTGAATTGGCAGCTGATCAGAACCATATATATCAGAGATACAAGAGCAGAATCTAGACAACAAGTATAAGAGCATGACTGCCCAACAGATTTACACACAAGGTAGTTCCAATCCACTTCACAGATCCAAAGAACAGATCCAAACAGAAGCAGAATGCAACAACCATGCTTGGGAATATAGCCAAGTTAGAAACAGATCCAAAGTAACATCAGGAACCTATTGCTTTATCTGCTCTCCCACTTACCCCCTCGAAGCCTAACTCACCATAATTCTAAAAGCAATAGGAGGGACCCTTACACCCTCAACTCTCCCTTACAAAAGGACTCCCACTAACTCTTACCTCCACTCTCAAAAATCAGTGGGCTCAAGCACACAGCTCACAGGTTCACACACACAAGCCAAAGGGAAAGAGGTTTCCAAAGCTGTATCCAGGCTGTAACAGACTAAGAGAAGATTGTAAGATAATACCTTGTAAATAGGAGTAATAGTAGTCAAGTATTCTCCTTTGAAACATGAGTAGCCCTCAACAACTCTTTGGAACCTGGTAGGCCCTCAACAACTCTTTGGAATCAAACATCTATACAGCACAATTAGCAGCAGCTGGACAGTAGCAGTAAGCAGATATTAGAAGTAATAGCAGTCCATTGCAAGGTATTATCTTACAATCTTCTCATGCGCAACCCAGTCAGCCCTAGATGGAGGTAATGTGTTGAATGATAAAAGCTTTGTCCGCACCATAGAGTAGATTTTGTGAGCAACCACCTCCAGAGTACAAGATTTACCTTGAAATTTCCTCATATTCCTTTCAATCCAAACTTGGTAAACAGTTACAGTGAATATCAACTTAGAGATTATAGCCTGAAAAGATTTTCCCTTTATATGAGAGAAAAAAGTGATCCACTCAGCCCATGTTCTGGAGTGCCAAGAAACATGGATTTTGGAAAGGATGTTGTTCCACACCTGCTGAGAGAATGGACAGTTAAAGAAAAGATGATCATGGCTCTCACCACCCTGGCAAAAACTACACTGTGGGGAGTGGGTAAGGCCAAATAACATTAGCCTATCCATAGTGGACAGCCTCTTCTGGACAGCTAACCACGTGATAAAGCTACATTTGGGAATGTGGCCCGAGAACCACACCAGTTTATGCCACTCAACTTTAGGGAAGGGAGTTCTCAATTTATCCCAAAGAGATGAAATGGAGAACTTACCAGTAGGGGTGAGAGTCCATCTAACCTGATCAGCCCCACCCATTCTGCTAGGTATAAAAGGAGGTAACTTCCTTCTTATCTCATTGAGCTCAAAAGTTTGTGTGACAGGAAATGCCCAGTTTGAGTTATGGATAATATGAGACACAGCAGCCTCCCTGGGAATACCAGAATCATAAGCTATTCGGGGACCAAAAGTGGCCATCAATGGACCAAAGGGATGCCAATTGTCATACCACAAGGAAGTGGACTGACCATCACCTATCACATTCAGAATAAAGGGATGGACCAAAGGTCTGAGGTTCAGCAATTTCCTCCAAACCCATGTGCAATCCCCAGGAGTTCTCAAGTTCCAAAAGTTCCTCCCTTTTATTAAGTACGACTTGACCCATTGACACCACATTGACTGTTCCCCACCCGAGATAAGGAACCAAATGTGCTTGGCAATGGCAGCCTTGTTCCAAACCTGCATGGATTTGAAGCCAAGTCCCCCTTCCTCTTTTGGGGAGCAGAGGTGCTCCCAAGAAACCTTAGCACCATATTTCTTAAGGTCAGGGCCAGACCAGAGGAATGCCCGCAATATAGATTCAACTTCTTTAATCACTTTCTTGGGAATTATAAAAAGAGAGGACCAATAGGTTTGGATGGAGAATAGGACATTCCTTATCAACTGCACCCTACCAGCATATGTTAGGTCCCTATTAGTCCAAGACTTAGTTTTAGCAACAATACTATCCACTAGACGCTGGCAATCTGTAGCTTTAAGTTTAGTGGAGATCAGTGGCACCCCAAGGTATCTAACGGGTAGAGTGCCCTCTTGGAACCCTAAAACATTTAAAATGGCCAGTCTAGTATTAAGGTTAACCCCAGAGAAATAAATGCTACTTTTCCCAGGACTAGGGGATAAACTCGACAAGGCCTGAAACTCAGTGAGAGCATCCTGAATGTGAGTGACTAAAGTCAAATCCCCCTTGCAGAAAATCATGAGATCATCTGCAAAGCAGAGATTAATAAGCTTGGTATCACGACACCTCCAATGAAATTGGAAATCAGGAAGAAGGGATTTTTCCCGCAGGAGGCACGTGAGAACCTCCATCACAATGACAAATAGGTACGATGACAAGGGGTCACCTTGTCGAAGCCCCCTTTTCCCAAGAATAAAACCAGTGACATCCCCGTTAATACTAAGAGAGTAATTAGCCGTGGTGACGCAGGCTTGGAGCCATTTTATCATGGTGGGATGAAAGTTCATGGAAGATAGGACATCCCACAGAAATTCCCACCTGACATTGTCATAGGCTTTCATGATATCCACCTTCAAGGCACATCTTGGCGAAGAGGAGGACTTATGATAACCCCTCATTAGTTCCTGGGTAAGAAAGATATTGTCCGCAATCCTCCTCCCTTTAACAAAGCCTGATTGTACAGAATCAATTAAACAAGGGAGGGCAACCTGCAATCTCCTAGCAAGAATTCGAGAAATGCACTTATAGATAGTATTGCAACAAGAGATAGGTCTAAAGTCCCCAACCTTAGATGGATTGGGGATTTTAGGAACAAGGGCTACAATGGTAGAATTAGCCTTCCGGAGAAGCTGACCAGATCTAAAGAAAGCTTTGACAGCAGCAGTGACATCATGACCGACGATAGGCCAAGCCTTTTTAAAGAAACCAGCATTATAGCCGTCCGGACCAGGTGCTTTAGATGGATTAAGAGACCAAAGGGTTTCTTTTATTTCCAAGTCTGTAACCTCTGCAACCATGTCCATCATTTGACTATTTGTTAGTCTCTTCTGAATAACTTGTTGAATCCTATTTACCCAAAAAAAACTTGTTGAATCCTAGAGAGCCCTTGATAGGGAGTGGGGTGACTAGTACCCAGCAAATTGGTGTAGAAATTTACAAAACTGGATTTAATAACCTTAATGTCATGGGTCAGAGACCCATCCTCCAAAACCAAACTAGTGATCTTACTTTTATTCCTGGCATTTGTCACAGACTTAAAGAAGTAAGAAGTGCATTGATCACCAAGTTTGAGCCACTGAATTCTAGACTTCTGTTTAGCCAAACTTTCCTCAGCTCTCAATAAAGTGAGGAATTGCTTATGAACCACCTTCTCTTGGCTTATAAGAGAGGAATCAGGATGAGAACTCAACCGAAGCTGAAGGGACTCAAGGACCTGTCTAGTATCAACCACCCTGTTAGAGATATCACTAAAATCCCTATGGTTAAGCCTTTTGAACTCAGGTTGCAACAACTTGAGTTTCTCACAGATACAGAACATAGGATTCCCAATGACCACACCCCTCCAGACCTTCTGAACTACAGAAAGGAATTGGGGATGGTCAGCAAGGAAGTCAAAAAATTTAAATGGCTTATGAGATCGGTTAGGAGCAGGGAGAATGTGCACAATGGCAGGAGAGTGATCAGACACTCCAGGAGTGGGAAAATGAGCAGAAGAGCTGCAAAATGCAGACATCCAATGCTCATTAACTAATACTCTATCTAATTTGGTACTAACAAAATGAGAAGGATCTTGCATGTTGGCCCATGTGTAGAAACACCCAGAATACCTAAGATCCTCAAGTTCCAAATCATACAGACATTTATTAAACTCATCCATATGGGGGGGCCAGGAAGTAAGGCCACCAACCTTCTCATTAGGGAATCTAATAGCATTAAAATCCCCAAGAACAATCCAAGGGGAAGAGGAGCTAAAATGATGTAGTCTAGACCAAAGTGCTTGTCTTTCCAGGTAGTTATTAGCTCCATAAACAAAAGTAGCCCAAAATGGAGGCCCACCACACCTAGGTTGCACCTCACAATGGATAAATTGATCAGATTGATCAATAACCTGAAGATTGGCTACAGTAGGATCCCAACACACCAAAATTCTCCCTAAGGGAGCTTGGGGGTAATTGCTCACAAAATTCCAATGAGGGCAAACGTACTTTATTATTCTAGAAGCCAAAGCTTCTTTTATTTTATGTTCTAGCAACCCAAAAAGTGAGATTTCATTATGATTGACAAAATTTTTAGCCTCTTTTTGTTTGATTGGGTCATTAAGGCCCCTGATATTCCAAAATCCTATGTTAAGAGGTTGTAGAGACATAAAATAAATTAGCGCTGAACTGGAAATGCAATGGCAGAAAATGGAAGAATAGGAATACTGCCCTGACAAAAAGGATACAAGTGAGCTATTAAGCCCCTCCACTGCTCAAGGAACCAAGTGACTGTTCCTTAGCTAGCTTCCTCAATTTTTTCTGGGCAGACTTGGTGAGAGAATTGCTGTTATTACCAGAGCCACCAGAGGGAACAAGCTTAGCATCTCTCCCTTTAGCCCAAGGACTTAGAAGATCAGGAGGTTCAGGAGGCTTAATCCCAGCTTGGACTCTGATTTCTTCCACGTCCAATGGTTGAAGAACTGGGGTTCCATGGGGAGTAAGACAGTCTCCGGACCCCACGTCCAGAGAGGCTGATTGGTTAACATGGGCCAAAGTCTCTGGCACCTGGTTGCTACTGACCACCCTTTCCAAAACCTCCAACAATTCATCTTCAGAGTCACCAACTTCATCACCAGGAGCTTGCATTACAGATGCAGCAATTAAAGTGCTGGATAGATGAGAACATGCTGAAGCGTCCACCTGACCTTGAAAAGATTGTTCACAAGCTGCCCTTTGTTCCTCATTGGCTTGTATGGAAAGAGCATGATCCACTGGACCCCTTACCACAAATCCCTTATCCACAGAATCCTTAACAACAATTTCAGATGCTAGAATAGGCACAACTTCAGAGGTTGTAATTGGCTGCAACTCATCCAATTTAGGAAGATGAGCTAGCACACTTGGAATGCTATTAGAGTCTGCAATTGCAGATTGTGACGAAGAGGATTCGCCTGATACCATATCAGAAGAGTTGGCATCCCTTTTACCCTTACCTTTACTAACCACTTGCCATATATCCTGTTGACATGAAATTTTAGTACCCGATTGCTTAGAACACGTAGGATGGCCAAAGACCTTCCAATCTGTACAAATTGGAGGTAGCCATTGATATTGCAGAGCTACTATCACTGCCTCCCCATTGATGGTTATTTGAACGTCATCCGGCAAGTCATTTCCAGCATCAATTTCCACACATATACGAGCATAATCCAGCCGAAGTTTTTTTGCCGTAGCTTGATCCACGTGAAGAGGCCTGCCAATGGTACTAGCAATCTTGCTAAAACTCTCTGCTGTCCAAAACTCGAGAGGAAGTTTCAAAATTTTGATCCACGCCGGGATTTTAGAAGGTTGGTCCTTGCTTGGGAGCATCATACGCTTCCAATTTTGCAATACAAGAAATCTTCTAGAAAAGAAATGGGGGCCGTTCTCTAACGCTTTCAACTTAGCGGCCTCATCCTTGAACTCAAATAAGAATCTCGAGCCAAGTTCCTTAACTGATAACAGATCATCCTTCCACACTGTCCGGGCTGTAGCCTTTAGTAAAGGGAAGTCCATCTTGCCATCAAGGAAATGCCCTATTAGGCAGTGATTCCAACTGCCTTCGTCTATGTCCGATTCATCTAACTCCACCACTGCACACTTACCTTTTTGAAGTTGAGGATAGTATACCAACTTCATCATTTGAGAAGGGCCTTGGGCTGCGAAGAGGGAAGCCCAGTTCCTTGAATTACCTTTGGGACGGATAGGGTTCTGATGTCGATTGGCATGGAGTTTGATAGGAATGGGGAGAATCCCATCTTTCAAATCAGATTCAAAATTAAGGAATTCCTCCTGCCCTAATTTTGACCCAGAAGGAATTTTGAAATTGACATTTAGAGTTTGAAGCTTACCAGTAGCATCTGACCCTGAAGATTGAGAACCAGTTAAGGCGTGATGCTCCTTGAGACGATTTAGTTGAGTTTTCAACTCTGAGCAATCGACTAGTACTCCTGAGCTCTTCATTTCGGCCTCCAAAGACCTAACTAGGCTGGAAAGCCGTCCCTCTGATTCCAGTCGATTACCAGGTTGCTGACATTCCTCCTGAAGCTTCCTAGCCGGGCTAGGGTTTTTGGGGCTAAGAGCTCCAAAAGCAGAGACGTCCGGCGGTAGCAGAGATGAAGGGGTTGGATTAAGAGATGAAGCCAACAGCGGTGGAGCCCCAGGGCAAAGATCGAAGGATTTGGAGGTGGAAATGTTAGGGGAAGGCCGATTAGGGCTTGAGATAGAAGGAGAAGATGAGTCCAGGAAGAACGGGTTAGGGGTGAAGATATGGGGGTTGAATCCTCTCTGCTTCCTTCTGACTTCATTTGAGTCCAGAGCCGTGAGCCCCAGCCCATCCGCCATGGATAATGTACCATCTGCCATCAATGATCAACGAGGTTCACCAAAACACTTGCTTGAACACGGCAGATCTCGGAGAGAAGAGGCTTCTCCAAGACCCTGACAGAATCGCTTGTATCGCCTACATGTCAGAACCCGTTTTACCGTACAAGTGTCCACAATTTTGGCGACTAATATGGGCGTTTTTAAGTGTTTTTGAACCGTTTGCTATTGTATCGTTTTGGTGTGTTTTGGAACCGTATGGACGATTTGGGTCATTTTTGAACCGGTTGGTGTTGTATCATTTTGGTGTGTTTTGGAACCGTACGGATGTTTTAATAAGGTGTTGTACCATTTTGGTGTGTTTTGAAAACGTATGGACGTTTTGGGGTATTTTTGAACCGATTGGTATTGTATCGTTTTGGTGTGTTTTGGAACCGTATGGATGTTTCTGTAAGGTCTTGTTCCATTTTGCTGAATTTTGGATGCGAATGAAAGTTTTGGGGTGTTTTTGAACAGTTTCGTATTGTATCGTTTTGGTGTGTTTTCGAATCGTATGGATGTTTTGGTAAGATTTTGTACTATTTTGGTGTGTTTTAGAAGCGTATGGACGTTTTGAGGTGTTACGGAAACGTTTGGTATTGTATCATTTTCGTGTGTTTTGGAACCGTTTGGACAATTTGGGTCGTTTTTGAACCCTTTTGGTATTGTATCGTTTTGGTGTGTTTTGGAACCGTATGGACGGTTTGGGTCGTTTTTGAACCGGTTGGTATTGTATCATTTTGTTGTGTTTTGGAACCGTACGGATGTTTTAATAAGGTGTTGTTCCATTTTGGCGTGTTTTGAAAGCGTATTGATGTTTTGGTGTATTTTTGAAACCGTTTTGTATTGTATCGTTCTGGTGTGTTTGGGAACCGTATGCATGTTTTGGAAAGATTGGTATAAGGTGTTGCACCATTTTGGTGTGTTTTGTAAGTGTATGGATCTTTTGGGGTGTTTTTGAACCGTTTGGTATTGTATCATTTGGGTGTGCGTTGGAATCGTATGAATGTTTTGGTAAGGTGTTGTACCATTTCGGTGTGTTTTGGAAGTGTATGGACGTGTTGGGGTGTTTTTGAACCGTTTGGTATTGTATCGTTTTTGTGTGTTTTCGAACCATATGGATGTTTTTGTAAGATTTTGTACTATTTTGGTGTGTTTTGGAAGCGTATGGACGTTTTGGGTGTTTCGGAAATGTTTGGTATTGCATCATTTTCTTGTCTTTTGGAACGGTTTGGGCGATTTGGGTCGTTTTTGAACCGTTTGGTATTGTATCGTTTTGGTGTGTTTTGGAGCCTTACGGACGATTTGGGTCGTTTTTGAACCGGTTGGTATTGTAACGTTTTGATGTGTTTTGGAACCGTACGGATGTTTTAATAAGGTGTTTTACTATTTTGGCGTGTTTTGAAAACGTATGGACGTTTTGGGGTATATTTTAACCGTTTGGTATTGTATCGTTTTGGTGTGTTTTGGAACTGTATGGATGCTTTAGTAAGGTATTGTATCGTTTTGGAGTGTTTTGGAACCGTATGGACGATTTGGGTCGTTCTTGAACCGGTTGGTCTTGTACCGTTTTGGTGTGTTTTGGAACCGTACAGAATTTTTAATAAGGTGTTGCACCATTTTGGTGTATTTTTGAGGCGTATGGACGTTTTGGGGAGTTTTTGAACCGTTTGGTATTGAATCATTTTGGTGTGTTTTGGAACCGTATGGACGTTTTGGGGTGTTTTTGAACCGTTTGGTATTTTATCGTTTTGGTGTGTGTTGGATCCGTATGAATGTTTTGGTAAGGTGTTGTACCATTTTTGTGTGTTTTGGATGCATATGAAAGTTGTGGGGTGTTTTTGAACCGTTTCATATTGTATCGTTTTGGAGTGTTTTGGAACCGTATGAATGTTTTGGTAAGGTGTTGTACCATTTAGGTGTATTTTTGAGGCGTATGGACGTTTTGGGGAGTTTTTGAACCGTTTGGTATAGTATCATTTTTGTGTGTTTGGAACTGTATGGATGTTTTCGTAAGATGTTGTACCATTTTGGTGTGTTTTGGAAACTAATGGATGTTTTGGGATGTTTTTGAATCGTTTGGTATTTTATCGTTTTGGTGTGTGTTAGAACCGTATGAATGTTTTGGTAAGGTGTTGTACCATTTTGGTGTGTTTGGAAGTGTATGGACGTTTTGGGGTGTTTTTGAACCGTTTGGTATTGTATTGTTTTGGTGTGTTTTCGAGCCGTTTGGATGTTTTGGTAAGATTTTGTACTATTTTCGTGTGTTTTAGATGCGTATGAACGTTTTGGGGTGTTACGGAAACGTTTGGTATTGTATCATTTTCTTGTGTTTTGGAACCATTTGGACGATTTGGGTCGTTTTTGAACTGTTTGGTATTGTATCGTTTTGGTGTGTTTTGGAACCGTATGGAGGATTTGGGTCGTTTTTGAACCGGTTGGTATTGTATCATTTTGGTGTGTTTTGGAACCGTACGGATGTTTTAACAAGTTGTTGTTCCATTTTGGCGTGTTTTGAAAGCGTATGGACATTTTGGGGTATTTTTGAAACCATTTGGTATTGTATCGTTCTGGTGTGTTTTGGAACCGTATGCATGTTTTGGAAATATTGTGGACAATTTTGGTGAGTTTTGGAAACGTATGGATGTTTTGCGGTGTTTTTGAACCGTTTGGTGTTGTATCATTTTGGTGTGCGTTGGAACCGTATGAATGTCTTGGTAAGGTGTTGTACCATTTTGGTGTGTTTTGCAAGTGTATGGACGTGTTGTGGTGTTTTTGAACCGTTTGGTATTGTATCGTTTTGGTGTGTTTTCGAACCGTTTGGAAGTTTTGTAAAGATTTTGTACTATTTTGGTGTGTTTTGGAAGCGTATGGACGTTTTGGGTGTTTTAGAAACGTTTGGAATTGTATCGTTTTTGTGGGTTTTGGGACCGTATGGACGATTTGGAAGGTTTGTGAACCGTTTGGTATTGTATCGTTGTTCTGTGTTTTGGAACCGTATGTATGTTTTAATAAGGTGTTGCACCATTTTGGTGAGTTTTGAAAACGTATGGACATTTTGGGGTATTTTTGAACCGTTTGGTATTGTATCGTTTTGGTGTGTTTTGGAATCGCAAGGAAGTTTTGGTAAGATGTTGTACAATTTTTGGGTGTTTTGGAAGCGTATGGGCGTTTTAAAGTGTTTTTGAACCGTTTGCTATTGTATCGTTTTGGTGTGTTTTGGAACCGTATGGACGATTTGGGTCATTTTTGAACCGGTTGGTGTTGTATCATTTTGGTATGTTTTGGAACCGTACGGATGTTTTAATAAGGTGTTGTACCATTTTGGTGTGTTTTGAAAACGTATGGAGGTTTTGGGGTATTTTTGAACCGATTGGTATTGTATCGTTTTGGTGTGTTTTGGAACCGTTTGGATGTTTCGGTAAGGTCTTGTTCCATTTTGCTGTATTTTGGATGCAAATTAAAGTTTTGGGGTGTTTTTGAACAGTTTCGTATTGTGTCGTTTTGGTGTGTTTTGGAACCGTAAGCAAGTTTTTTTTTTGGTTAAAACAGCTGGAAAATATAAAAAAGGCTAACCGTAAGGAAGTTTTGGTAAGATGTTGTACAATTTTGTTGTGTTTTGGATGCGTATGGGCGATTTGGAGTGGTTTTAAACCGTTTGGTATTGTATCATTTTGGTGTGTTTTGGAACCGTTTGGACGATTTGGGTCGTTTTTGAACCGTTTGGTATTGTATTGTTTTGGAGTGTTTTCGAACTGTATGGATGATTTGGTAAGATTTTGTACTACTTTGGTGTGTTTTTGAAGCGTATGGACGTTTTGGGGTGTTTCAGAAACGTTTGGTATTGTATCGTTTTGGTGTGTTTTGGAACTGTATTAACGATTTGGCTTGTTTGCGAACCGTTTGGTACTGTTTCGTTGTTGTGTGTTTTGGAACCGTATGTATGTTTTAATAAGGTGTTGTACCATTTTGGTGTGTTTTGAAAACGTATGGACGTTTTGGGGTATTTTTGAACCGTTTGGTATTGTATCGTTTTGGTGTGTTTTGGAACCGTATGGAAACTTTGGTAGGGTGGTGTACCATTTTGGTGTATTTTTGAGGCGTATGGACGTTCTGGGGAGTTTTTGAATCTATTGGTATTAAATCATTTTGGTGTGTTTGGAACCATATGGATGTTTTCGTTAGATGTTGTAGCATTTTGGTGTGTTTTGGAAACGTATGGACGTTTTGGGATGTTTTTGAACCGTTTGGTATTTTATCGTTTTGGTGTGGGTTGGAACCGTACGAATGTTTTGGTATGGTGTCGTACCATTTTGGTGCGTTTTGGCAGTGTATGGACGTTTTGGGGTGTTTTTGAACCGTTTGGTATTGTATCGTTTTGGTGTGTTTTAGAACCGTATGGATGTTTTGGAAAGATTTTGTACGATTTTGGTGTGTTTTAGAAGCGTATGGACGTTTTGGGGTGATACGGAAACGTTTGGTGTTGTATCATTTTCATGTGTTTTGGAACCGTTTGGTATAGTATCGTTTTGGTGTGTTTTGGAACCGTATGGACGATTTGGGACGTTTTTGAACCGGTTGGTATTGTATCGTTTTGGTGTGTTTTGGAACCGTACGGATGTTTTAATAATGTGTTGTTCTTTTGGGTAATTTAGCTTGAAATAGAAAAAAGAATAAGCGAATGTACAGCCTACAAGGGGCATACCCCAGGAGGAAAGAAAAAAGAAAACAAAGATTAAGAAAATTGAAGGATGCCAAGTGGCTACATAAATTCCAAGTGGCTACATTGATGGATGCCAAGTGGCTACAATAAGAACATTGAAAACACCAAGCCAACTGGATACAAGCCTACAAGCCTAGTAAACGAATGTTTCTAGCCCCTCTAGGTAGATGGGAAAGAAACACTCGACAAAAGGGATAACTGGACAGCACAAAGCAACAGAATTGAGCTTCAAAACAGCCCACATTCTTCTCTGAATACAACCATCTTGCAAAAACCGTAGGATGCACTAGTCAAAACAGCAACAAGGACAGCAGCAGTAGCACAGTACAGCAGCCACATGAAGTTCAGTTGTTCTCTGTTCTACCTCTGAAGTTCTACCACAAAAATTCAGCATGGACACTTGGAGTTGTGTCCTGTTGGAAGTATCAATAACAGCCGTGGCAGAAACAAAACGTACTACCAAAACACTACTCACTATGCAGAGGATGTCCCCCTCTGCGAAGGGAGATCCCACGACAGCCCCTGATGGTTTGGCATATACTACAATATAAAACTCTGACAATGATGTCTATTATGTTCAAACAGCATGAAAAGAACCAACATGACAAGAGCTGGACTGCCCAGCTTGAACTTCCAATTTCGTATGAGCATATAGCAGTTACAACAAGACCTTACCAAAACATGCATACGGTTCCAAAACACACCAGAACGATACAATACCAAACGGCTTCAAAAATACCCCAAAACAACCCTACGTTTTCAAAACACGCCAAAATGGAACAACACCTTATTAAAACATCCGTACGGTTCCAAAACAAACGAAAATGAAACAATACCAAACGTTTCCGAAACACCCCAAAACGTCCACACGCATCCAAAACACACCCAAATAGTACAAAATCATACCAAAACATCCATATGGTTCGAAAACACCCCAAAACGATACAATACCAAACGGTTCAAAAACAACCCAACACGTTCATACACTTCAAAAACACACCAAAATGGTACAAGACCTTACGAAAACATTCATACGGTTCCAACGCACCCCAAAATGATACAATACCGAACGGTTCGAAAACACCCCAAAACATCCATACGTTTCCAAAACTCCCCAAAATGGTCCACAATCTTTCCAAAACATACATAAGTTTCCAAAACACACCAGAACGATACAATACCAAACGGTTTCAAGAATACCCCAAACGTATGGACAAGAGCTGGACTGCCCAGCTTGAACTTCCAATTTCGTATGTGCATATAGCAGTTACAGGCATTAACAGAAACCAAAACAGCAGCAGCTGGTTGCTTGAACAGGAGCAACTTATCAGCTGCTGGACTGAAGCAAAAGGACATGTAGAAGATTGAACCAACAACACTACTAATCTGGACAGCCATGCACGAACCACACAGCATAATACAAAACAGATCAACAGACACATCTGAGCTGGAGAACAACAGCCATAATAGAAGCTGTAACGTAACAGCAGCCATATACATAGCAATCCTCAACTTCAGTTAATGTAACATTTAAGTATTAAATATGCTTACGATAAAATGGACAAGAATCAACACATAACAGAACAAAACAAAACAAAGCTCTTGGTATGTATAGGACTCACTCCTCTACTCCCTTGGATTCTCACAACTCCCACTCTCTTTTTCAATACCATGAGCTAGGGTCCCTTTTCTCCCTCCACTGTTTCTCTCATGATTCCCCCACTAATTATTACCTCCTCTCACAAAGATGGATGGGGCTCTAGCACACAGCTGACAAGGATTACCCACAGTATAGTAAGATCACTCAGGAGTTAAGAAATAGCAGTTCAATGAACAGGGAGTAAGTTAACTACCTGGATACATAGAAGTAATAGAAGGCCAACAAGGATGAACCTGTGATTGTAATCTGGCTGAACCATGTTTGGAGCTTGCTCTCCTGATCATGGGACTTGTGTGAGACCAAATCTCCTGTGATTGTGACCTGGAAATCTAGAAGTATTAGAAGCCCAATTGCAGCTGCTGGATGACTGGCCTTCCAGTCAAGGGGGAAAACATGGATCTGAACCCCCCTTGGGCAGTGACCTGCCCTTGAACCATGGCCTTGCTTGAACCTTGTGAACAACAGTTGAGTGTTTTGGTCTGAAGTGGCTGCTTTGAAGGAATTGGTAGACTTCCAAGCTTGAACATTGACCTGCAAACCAAACAAGACATTGAAATTAAGCATGAATGTTCCACATAGCAAGTAAGTGAGAATGTCCCTTGAATTCTAAGGACAACAACCTATATCTAACTTCATCTGAAATTTTGTTAGCAACCACTCAAGGAGGGCAGCTAAGATTCTGGAACTTTCTATAGTTCCTCTCAAGCCACAGTTGATGCACATAGACTGTGAAGACAAGCTTAGCAATTGTGATAGGTAAGGTTTTGCCCTGTAAAGTGGACAGTTTACTTACCCACTGTTGCCAAGAGGTCAACCCAACCATATGAGGGGTCTTTGGGGTCAAAATACCTCTAATTTGTGTAGCCATGGTGCACTCAAAGAACAGGTGGTCATGGGTTTCTACACCCATACACAGACTACAGGTGGAGGAAGATTTCATGCCAAACATCACCAATCTACAGAACACCCTCCAGAACACCCATACCAGTGAGGGTAGCCTCGTCGGATGCCGTCATCTCCAGTTGCCTATTCTCAGTGCCTGTCCCTCTGTAGTAGCTCTTCTTTACAAGTGGGTATTATGCTTGTTTTTTGGGTTTGGCTGGAGTATTATTGTCTTGGTTTGCTTATCCCATCTCTGGAGTTTGTGGTCATCGGTAGTTGGTTGTGAATGGTTGTTTTGGCGAGCCTTAGGCTTGGTTGAGGGAGTTTTAGGCCGGATGGAATGGGCGTGGTGTGCAGGGTGGGGCCCCTTGTCGGATGCCGTCATCTCTGGTTCGAGACTCTTCATGGTGCCTTGTTCCTCTGTAGTAGCTGCTCAGCCTCTCTTGTTGCTGATCTGCCTGTTACTGCTTGTCCTCAGTGATGGTTCATTATTTGGTCGCTGTTCGATCGAGTTTACTTACTTTATTTCCTAGTCTGGCGGGATGTGCCAGGCAGTTGGCAGCTATCATTTCGTGTAATTGCTTACAATACATTTCATATTTTGTATCATCCCGTATCCCACCCCTGTTACGCTATCGTTCTTCACAGACGGACAATGCAACGGGAGTAGGATACCAATCCACATTGCATATTGTTATGCTCCATTACTCTACTTTACTCTCCATGCGGGTTGTGCATGGGTTATGACAATTTTTTCACTCTTCTTTTTCTTTCTTTTCTTTTCCTCCTGGGGTATGCCCCTTGTAGGCTGTACGTTCGGTTAACCTTGTTTTAATTTCAAGATAAATTACCCCCAAAAAAAAAAAAGATGTTCTACCATTTTGGAGTGGTTTGGAAGCGTATGGACGTTTTGGGGTGTTTTTGAAATGTTTGGTATTGTATCGTTTTGGTGTGTTTTGGAAACATATGGATGTTTTGGTAAGATTTTGTACTATTTTGGTGTGTTCTGGAAGCGTATGGACGTTTTAGGGTGTTTCGGAACCGTTTGGTATTTTATCGTTTCGGTGTGTTTTGGAACCGTATGGACGATTTGGGGTATTTTTGAATCGTTTGGTATTGTATCGTTTTGGTGTGTTTTGGAACCGTATGGATGTTTTTTTTTTGGATAAATCAGCTTGAAATAAAAAGAGGCTAACCGAATATACAGCCTACAAGGGGCATACCCCAGGTGGAAAACAAAATAAAAAAAATAAAAAGAGAGAGCCTAGGTCAAGTGGCAACACAGGACTAGAAGCAAATAGAACACCTGTTTATTCACCAAGGGTCTGAGATTCAAAAGTTTCCTCCACACCCACGTACAATCACCCGGAATTTTAAGAGTCCAGAAACTCCTCCCACGTAACAAGTACGACTTGACCCATTGACACCACATGGACTGTTCTCCCCCAGAGATCAGAAACCAAATATGCTTTGCAATAGCTGCCTTATTCCAAATTTGCAGCGATTTGAAGCCAAGACCTCCCTCCTCTTTAGGAGAACACAGATGCTCCCATGAAACTTTAGCACCCGTTCTCTTTAGATCGGGGCCAGACCACAGAAAGGCCCTTAGAATTGACTCAACCTCCTTGATCACCTTTTTGGGAAGGATGAACAAGGAGGACCAATACGTTTGGATGGAAAAAAGAACATTCTTAATTAATTGAACCCGACCTGCATAGGTGAGGTCTCTATTGGTCCACGTCTTAGTCCTAGCAGTCATGCTCTCCACTAAACGCTGGCAATCAGAGGCTTTGAGTTTAGTAGAGAGGAGGGGCACACCAAGATATTTGACAGGAAGTGTGCCCTCCTGGAATCTTAAAACACCCAGTATGGCCCCTCTAGTGGTATTATTGACCCCAGAGAAATATATGCTACTTTTCTCCGGGCTAGGAGAGAGACCAGACAATTCTTGGAACTCAGAGAGGGCATCCTGGATGTGATTGATTGACGACAGCTCCCCCTTACAAAAAATCATGAGGTCATCTGCAAAGCAAAGATTGATGACCTTAGTATTCCCACATCTCCAATGAAAGTGAAAGTCAGGTAACATGGATTTCTCTCTAAGTAAACAGGTGAGAACCTCCATTACAATGACAAAGAGGTAAGAGGACAGAGGGTCTCCTTGCCTAAGACCTTTTTGCCCAATAATGTAACCAGTGTTTTCCCCATTCAAGCTGATGGTGTAGTTAGCAGTGGTAACACAGGCTTGGAGCCATTTGATCATTGTTGGATGGAAATTCATAGAGGACAAGATATCCCAAAGAAAATCCCATCTCACATTATCATACGCTTTCCTTATATCTACCTTCAGTGCACATCTTGGAGATGACGAGGATTTATGATACCCTCTCATTAGCTCTTGGGTGAGGAAGATATTGTCAGCAATCCTCCTCCCCTTAACAAACCCTGATTGAACAGGATCGATTAGGTCAGGGAGGACATTCTGTAGTCTTTTGGAAAGAATTCTAGCAATGCACTTATAAATGGTATTACAACATGAGATAGGCCTAAAATCCCCAACCTTAGAAGGGTTAGGGACCTTTGGAACAAGAGCTACCACAGTAAAATTGGCCTTTCTGAGCAGCTTACCAGACCTAAAAAAGGTCTTGACAGCTGCAGTGACCTCATGGCCGATGATAGGCCAAGCTTTCCTAAAGAAACCAGCATTGTAGCCATCCGGACCAGGGGCTTTGCTAGGGTTGAGGGACCAAAATGTGTCCTTGATTTCTTGATCTGTGATCTGAGCAATCATTGCAAGCTTTTGATTGTCAGTAAGCTTTCTAGTAACTAGTTGCTGGATTCTGCTATGCCCATGATAAGCATCAGAATGGGCAGTACCTAGCAAGTCTGTGTAAAAGTTAATAAAACTTGACTTAATGACCCCAATGTCATGGGTGAGAGACCCATCGTCTAATACTAAACTGGTTAACTTACTTCTATTTCTTCTGTTGGTCACAGACTTGAAGAAATAAGAAGTACATTGATCACCCAACTTCAACCATTGAACCCTAGACTTTTGCTTAGCCAGGCTTTCCTCCGCTCTGAGCAAAGTTAGAAGTTGTTTATAAACCACTCGTTCCTGACCCATCAGAGAAGAATCAGGAGCATGAGAACTCAAGGCGTGCTGTATATTGTCTAGGCGTTGTCTAGTGTCCACAACCCTAGCAGAAACATCACTAAAATCTCTAGTATTCATTAACTTAAATTCACCTTGCAACATCTTGAGCTTTTCACATACAGAGAACATTGGATTCCCAATGACCACTCTCCGCCAAACCTTTTGCACCACAAGAGAAAACTGTGGGTGACCAGCTAGGAAATCAAAAAACTTAAAAGGTTTGCTAGATGTCCTATAGCCAGGAAGTATGGTTGCAATGGCTGGAGAATGGTCAGATATCCCAGGATTGGAGAAATGAGCAGAGGAACAATTGAACACCCTCATCCAATGCTCATTAACTAACACTCGATCCAGTTTTGTACTGACAAAATGATTGGAATCTTGCTTATTGGCCCAAGTGAGGAAGCAACCAGAGTACCTAAGATCATCAAGTTGCAACGCATATAAGCAGTTATTAAACTCATCCATATAAGAAGGCCAAGAAGCAGTGCCCCCTACTTTTTCTCTAGGGAATCTAATTACATTGAAATCGCCAAGCACTATCCAAGGGGAGGTAGAACCTAGATGATGGAGGCTAGACCAAAGGGCTTGCCTACTCAAGTAGTTGTGCTCACCATACACAAAAGTTGCAAAGAAGGATGGGTCTCCACTTTTAGGATGCACTTCACAGTGAATAAACTGATTAGATTGATCGATAACCTGAATTTGGAGAACATTTGGATCCCAACACACAAAAATCCTGCCTATTGAAGCGCGAGGATAGTTATTCACAAAATTCCATTGAGGGCAAACATACTGCATCACCCTAGTAGCCTTATCTTCCTTTATTTTTTGCTCTAATAATCCCAAAAGTGTGAGTTTGTTATTATTCACAAAACATTTAACCTCCTTTTGTTTAATTGGGTCGTTAAGACCCCTAATGTTCCAAAAGCCAATATTAAGAGGTTGTTGAGCCATAAAAGAAACTTAAAGCAAAATGTAAACTGTAGATGGCAGAATATGGAAGAATTGAGATACTGCCCTGACAAAAGGATACGGATGAGCTAATACCGTCTTCTGGATAGGGAACTTCGTGACTGCTCCCTAGCAAGCTTTTTCATTCTCTTTTGGGCTGATTTGGAGAGTACTTCTTGAAAATTCCCCTTGGTATCCTCCTTTGTTGCATTGACCTGAACTTCTGAAACTGATGGATCAGGTGGTTTAGGAGAGAGAGTGTGGTTCCACTTTGGACTGCTTGAAACTTCTGAAGCTTTTCCATTCTCTTTACCACTGCTTGGGATTTCCACTTTGGACTGTAGTTGTGAGTCAGCCCCTCGAGTACTGCTTACCACTCCTCCCAAAACTTCCAATAGATCTTCCTCAGAGTCCGACTCACTCAATGCGTCAACTAGGTTGCCAGCATGAGCCTTATTAGACTCCACCAGATTGGGAGTTGCAGATGACGTCAACAATGGCTCGAGATGAGTGAGGCCTACCAAATGCTGCTGAAAATTGTCCTTCTTTCCTATCCCAACTGGAATCGAACCCCGTTCTTCTTGCTTGATTGGCTGAGAGGATGAAGCAGTTTTCCTTGCACATGAATCTGTGGAGTGCCCAAATACATGGCATATTTTACACATGGGTGGCAGGACCTGATATTCAATGGGGACAATTACGGATTCCCCAGCTACGACCACCGTAACCTCCTCAGGGAGGTCTTGCTCGGCACTTATCTCAATACACACTCGTGCTTTTGTGGTTCTGGTTTGAAGTAGTCCAGATTGCTTGGCCGTTTTAGCAGTGGCTTGATCCGCATGAAGAGGCTTCCCTATTGAACTGGCCACTCTACTTAGACATTGTTGATTCCATAACTCAAACGGAAGATCATGAAATTTAACCCAAACTGGGATAATGGAGGGTTGCTCTTTAGCTGGCTTCATCATCCGATGCCAGTCCTTAAGCACAAGGTATTTCTGCGAGAAGAAATAAGGTCCCCCTTCAAGGACTTGCAATTTGGCTTGCTCATCCTTAAATTGAAACAGATAAAAGCCCGCCACATCTGATTTAACACCTACTAACAGATCCTTCCATTGTCTCCTAGCAGTAGCAACAAGGAGGGGATACGCCATTTGTCCATCAAGGAAATGACCTATCAAGTAGCTATTCCAACTTCCTATATCAGTAAGCTCCACATCTATTTCCACCAGTGCATCTTTCCCTTTCTGAAATTCTGGGAAATGTTCCAATTTCAAGTCTAAAGAGGGACTCTTAGACTGGAGGAGGGAGGCCCAATTTACAACTTTAGGCTTAGCCCTATGCTGTCCAGGACCCTGTCTGGGAGCATTGCGAGGTTTATAATCCTCAGCCCTATAACCTAGATTAGGATCTCCCTCGACAAATGGAGAACCCCGAGCATTGATCAATACCTTTGGGTTAGAGTTTGAGTTCTGTACCTCTGTCGGAGGACGATGCGCCTGAGATGAGCTCCCATGGACGGCCGTCCCTTTTGCTTCATAATCAAGTACCACTTGATGTTGTAGCCGAGCCCGTTCCTCTGCTTCCTGACTCAAGCCCTCCTCAACGAAGCCCTGATGAAACTTGCTAGGGTTCGGAGTGAAAGGCCCAGACCCAGAAGAAGAGGATGGAAGAGTGGATGAAACCTGTGGGTTTAGCGCTCCAGGGCAGAGATCGAACGGCTTGTGAGTCACAAACGCAGCAGATGAAGCTCGAATGGCCTCGAATGGCGCTCCAGGTGGAGATGAATGAATACCCGAGCTTCTAATAGCAGATCCCAACTCGAGTTCTCCTGAGAAGAGCGGACGAGGAGGATCTGTAACATGCGTAACTGAGCTGTCGATCTTGAGGTTGGCACCGTACGATTGCTGGAGCTGGAGGGAGCTCGTTACATCCGGGATGTGCTTTTGCTTCCTTCTAAGTTCATTGGAGTCTTGTGCTTTGTGTCCAAGTCCTTCCACCATTGAAATGGTACCATCAGCCATGGAGAATGAATTTCTCCACAACCTTGTCAGAGATATCCCTAAATCGCCTACATGTCAGAGCTCTGAGTCCAATATCGTCTTCCTGTTTTGTTCTGCCAAGGAAGGAGGGCTGAAGTCCTACTGAGTGTAGTGCGACTGTAATGGTAGCCTTAGTCCTTTGCCATCTGTTTCTACTGATTTGTAGTCCTACTGACTTGTAATGCTACTGATTTGTAGGTTGTCATTTGCACTTGCTCATATGCACAATGTGTAATCTTTTGCCATCTGTTTCTTATCCCTCTTTAAGATGAAAGAGGGATAATAAACAGGTGTTCTATTTGCTTCTAGTCCTGTGTTGCCACTTGACCTAGGCTCTCTCTTTTTATTTTTTTTATTTTGTTTTCCACCTGGGGTATGCCCCTTGTAGGCTGTATACTAGGGAATGGGAATTCCACGTACTTGTGGCATGACAACTGGCACCCCCTCGGTCCTTTAATAGATAGATTTGGTCCACGAATTGCATACGACGCTGGTATACCACAGGATGCTTTTGTGACCCACATTATCCATAACTCATCTTGGGTGTTTCCCGTTACTCGGACTTTTGACTTAAATGAAGTCAGGAATACTCTACCTCCACTTGTTCAAGCCAGGTTGAATGGGCCAGATCAGACTCGGTGGACCCTTAATTCCAATGGCCAGTTCACAATTGCATCTCTATGGGACAAATTGAGAACTTCCTTTCCTAGGGTTTTGTGGCACAAGGTAGTATGGTTCTCTGCTCACATCCCTAAATGCAGCTTTGTCACTTGGCTTGCCATTCAGAACAGGCTATCCACTGCCGATAGACTTGTGTCATTCGGCCTAAACATTACATCACAGTGTGGTTTGTGTCCGGGGAGTGAAAGCCATGACCATCTTCTATTTAATTGCCCATTCACTAATCAAGTGTGGAATTCCATTCAGGAAAAACTCCAAGCTTCTTGGCCTGCTAGATCTTGGGCAGATTGGGTGATCTTGTTATCAGGTGTTAAGGGCAAATCCCTTAAGAGTGTGATCACTCGGTTGGCCTTTACCGTAACTGTATATCATATTTGGATTGAGAGAAATTTGAGGAAGTTCCAAAATCAATCCTGTACTTGGGAGATAGTTGTTCACAAAATTTGCATGATGGTAAGATCTAGGATTGTATCACTTTCTAATTTGCCGCATTCTCAAGCAGATTGGATTGTAGATGCGTGGAACACCGTTTAAGCTCATTTCATATCAGTTTCTTTATCATTATTGTATCTATTTTATCTGGATTTAATTGTTACAGAATATGCTGCAATTTGGTTCGGTTGTTAATGCACAGTTGGGTACTTCAGCTGCTATTACTTCTATATAGCAGGTATATATCTTACTCTCATGTGTGGAAATGGTTATTCTGGAATCCAAAGCTATTGAGCGCTCTTACTATAATGTGTGCTATCCATGTGAGCTGAGTGCTAGAGCCTCATCCGTTCTTCTGAGAGGAGGTAATAATTAGCGGGGGCATCTTGTGAGGTTTAGTGGAGGGAGAAGAGGAATCCCATTTGCGTTTGAGAAAAAAGAAGAGTGGGAGGTCAGTTTTCAAGGGTGATAGTAGTCAGTGAGACCTTATATTGCTGCTGTTCTGTTGTTAACTACTGCTGTTACTGTTGTTATGCTTGTTTTCAGATTCTGCTATGATTGTGTAGTGGCTATTTTGCAATCCATAACTGACTGCTGCAGGTTCCGAGGCTTGGCAGGTTGAGAGCTTCTCTCTCTAGAATAGAGGGAGAATGCACTCCCTACCAGGGAATCCTTTTTTTTTGGGCTGTTCTAGAGGTAATTTTGCTCTGATCAGGCCAATACCAACCAATTAACCTGCATATATTTATAATTTCCGTTTTTCTACCTTTAATGGATCTTTTCAATCATCCACAAGGTTCGGTTGAACTGGTTCCTGTTTGGGTTTACTAGATCCAAGTTGCTGTTCTATCTGCCTAACCAACAAGGGCTGTTGTTGGGATCTCCCTTTGCGGAGGGGGACGTCCTCTGCATGTACAGAAAAATTAGTTGTCTGTTTGCTTTATTACCAACCTGGTTGTGTCCAAAGTCAAGATGTGTCCAAAGTAATCAGATCAGCTGCTGCCATGATGTGTCCAAAGTCATGGTTGTGTCCAAAGTCATGACATCAGTTCTGTTCGGCTGCTGTTATCGGATCAGCCTACTCCAGTTTCCAGAATTCAGTCATAGCATGGTGCTATGTTCATTTTGTAGCTGATATGACTCAATGTTTATGTACCTATACCTGTTGAGCTGCGGCTGCACATGCTTTAATGGTTCAAGGTTGCTGCTGTTCTAAGTAGGCAACTTACAGTTGTGCATGGCTGCTGTATTTGCTGTTTTGCTGCCATTTGGCTGCTGTCCAGTCCGTACGCATAGGGCTACTGGTTGAGCAGTTAGTTGATATGGTGTTTTATCCCCTTTTGTAGATGGTTAGGAAACAATTATTTCTTGGGGTCTCTCTTGATGTTAGTTGTTTAGTTTCCATCTAGATTACAATATTTCCTCTCTTTGTAGCCACTTGGCATAGGTTTTAATTTTCTCATCTTTGTTTCTTTTGTTTTCCTCCTGGGGTATGCCCCTTGTAGGCTGTATATTCGGTTAGCCTTTTTATTTTAATTTCAAGCTTTTACCCAAAAAGAACAAAACAGGAGCAGCAGCAGCTTAGCTCAGAACAGGAGCAGCTGCAATCAGAATACGATGCAGACTACAACAATCGGCTGTACTACACCAAAACAGCAGACCATACTAATCTGGACAGCCATAACAGATCATTATAACAGCGGCAGCAGACCATAGCAGACTACAAAGTAAGAACTACCAGCTAGCTGCATTGGACGTAACATAGATTTACAGCTAGCAGCGAAGAAAACAGAAGCAACAGCTACAAGAACTAACTGATACAGAGGACGTCCCCCTCTGTGAAGGGAGATCCCACCGACAACCCCTGATGGTTAGGCATAATCTAAACTCCAAATGAGCAAGGTGACTAAGAATAATCAAACAGGTCGAAAGCAAACAATGGCCACAAGATCTACACTAATAGAATGAAAAGTAAAAATCTGGTCCTTGCTAGATGCATCATAACGAGCAGTAGCAGCTGCAAGTAAGACAGCAGCATTCTCTCCCTTTAACAAACCCCGATTGAACAGGATCAATTAGAACAGGGAGGACATTCTGGAGTCTCTTGGCAAGTATTCTGGCAATGCATTTGTAAACAGTGTTACAACATGAGATAGGTCTGAAATCCCCAACTTTGGATGGGTTAGGGATCTTTGGAACAAGAGCTACCATGGTAGAATTGGCCTTCCTGAGTAGTTTACCAGACCTAAAAAAAGTCTTAACGGCTGCAGTGACCTCATGGCCTATGATAGGCCAGGCTTTTTTGAAAAAGCCAGCGTTGTAGCCATCCGGACCAGGGGCTTTACTGGGGTTTAAGGACCAAAAAGTGTCCTTAATCTCTTGATCAGAGACCTCCACAATCATTGCCAACTTTTGGGAATCAGTTAGTCTCTTATTTACTATCTGCTGAATTCTGCCATGTCCTTGATAGACATCAGGATGGGCAGAACCTAGCAAGTTGTTGTAAAAGTTGACAAAATTGTACTTTATGACCTCAATGTCATGAGTGAGGGACCCATCCTCCAAGACTAGACTGGTTATTTTATTTCTATTTCTTTCATTAGTCACAGATTTGAAGAAATAAGAAGTACACTGATCACCTAACTTCAGCCACTGAATTCTAGATTTTTGCTTAGCTAGACTTTCCTCAGCCCTAAGCATTGTGAGGAGCTGATTGTAAACTGCTCTTTCCTGGCTAACCAAGGAAGGATGAGGATTATGAGAGCTCAAGGCATGCTGCAAAGTATCTAGTTGGTGTCTGAAGTCAACAACCCTATAAGAGACATCACTAAAATCTCTATTATTAATAAGTTTAAACTCACCTTGCAACAGCTTGAGCTTCTCACAAACACAATACATGGGGTTCCCAACAATCACCCTCCTCCAAACTTTCTGAACTACATCCAAAAACTGAGGGTGATTAGCTAGGAAATCAAAAAACTTAAAAGGTTTATTTGATCTCCTAGGACATGGAAGAATAGTTGCAATGGCAGGAGAGTGATCAGATATCCCAGGAGTAGAGAAAAAAGCAAAGGAGCAATTATACACCTTCATCCAATTCTCATGTTTAATAAGGTGTTGTACCATTTTGGTGTGTTTTGAAAACGTATGGACGTTTTGGGGTATTTTTGAACCGTTTGATATTATATCGTTTTGGTTTGTTTTGGAACGGTATGGAAGTTTTGGGAAGGTGTTTTACCATTTTGGTGTGTTTTGGAAGTGTATGGACGTTTCGGGGTGTTTTTGAACCGTTTGGTGTTGTATTATTTTTGTGTGTTTTGGAACCGTATGGTTGTTTTGGTATGATTTTGTCCTATTTCTGTGTGTTTGGGAAGTGTATGGACGTTTTAGGGTGTTTTGGAAACGTTTGGTATTGAATCGTTTTGGTGTACGTTTGGTATTGGATCGTTTTGGGATATTTTTGAACCGTTTGGAATTTTATCGTTTTGGTGTGTTTTGGAACCGTATGGATGTTTTGGTAAGGTGTTGTACCGTTTTGGTGTATTTTTGAAGTGTATGGACGTTTTGGGTTGTTTTTTAACCGTGTGGTATTGTATCGTTTTGGTGTGTTTTGGAACGGTATGGATGCTTGGTAAGTTGTTGTACCATTTTGGGGTATTTTGGAAGCGTAAGGACGTTTTGGTGTGTTTTGGAACCGTATGGATGCTTTGGCAAGATGTTGTACCATTTTAATGTGTTTTGGAAACGTATGGTCGTTTTGGGGTGTATTTGAACCGTTTGGTATTGTATCGATTTGGTGTGTTTTGGAACCGCATGGATGTCTTGGTAAGATTTTGTTCTATTTTGGTGCGTTTAGGAAGCGTATGACGTTTTGGGGTGTTTCGGCAATGTTTGGTGTTGTATTGTTTTGGTGTGTTTTGGAACTGTATGGACGATTTGGGTTGATTTTGAACCGTTTGGTATTGTATCATTTTGGTGTGTTTTTAAATCGTATGGATGTTTTAATAAGCTGTTGTATCATTTTGGTGTGTTTTGAAAACGTATGGACGTTTTGGGGTAGTTTTGAACCGTTTGGTATTGTATCGTTTTGGTGAGTTTTAGAAGCGTATGGATGTTTTGGTAAGCTGTTGTACCATTTTGGTGTATTTTGGAAGCGTATGGACCTTTTGGGGTGTTTTTGAACCGTTTGGTATTGTATCGTTTTGCTGTGTTTTGGAACCGTATGGATTTTTTGGTAAGTTGTTGTACCATTTTGGTGTGTCTTAGTCCCGTATGTACGTTTTGGGGTGTTTTTGAACCGTTTGGTATTGTATCGTTTTGGTATGTTTGGGAAGCGTATGGACATTAGGGGTGTTTTTGTACCGTTTGGTATTGTATCGTTTTGGTGTGTTTTGGAACTGTATGGATGTCTTGGTAAGGTGTTGTACTATTTTGGCGTTTTTTGGAAGCGTATATATGTTTTGGGTTGTTTTTGAACCGTTTGGTATTGTATCGTTTTGGTTTGTTTTGGAACCGTATGGATGTTTTGCTAATGTGTTGTACCATTTGGTGTGTTTTGGAAAGCGCATGGACGTTTTAGGGTGTTTTTTCAAAGTTTGGTATTGTATCGCTTTGGTCTGTTTTGGAACCATTTGGATGTTTTGGAAAGATTGTGCACAATTTTTGTGTGTTTTGGAACCGTATGGACGATTTGGGTTGTTTTTGAACCGTTTGGTATTGTATCGTTTTGGTGTGTTTTGGAATCGTGTGGACGTCTTGTTAAGGTGTTGTACCATTTTGGCGTATTTTGGAAACGTATAGACATTTTTGGGTGTTTTTGAACCGTTTTAATATTGTATCGTTTTGGTATGTTTTGGAACCGTATGGATGTTTTGGTAAGATGTTGTGCCATTTTGGTGTATTTTGGAAGCGTATGGATGTTTTGGGGTATTTTTGAACCGTTTGGTATTGTATCGTTTTGGTGTGTTTTGGAACCGTATGAATGTTTTGGTAAGATTTTGTACTATTTTGGTGTGTTTTTGAAGCGTATAGACGTTTTGGTTTGTTTTTCAGCCGTTTGGTATTTTATCGTTTTGGTGTGTTTTGGAACCATTTGGATGTCTTGGTATGGATGTTTTTTTTTTTTTTTTTTGGTTAAAATAGCATGAAATAGAAAAAGAGGCTAACCGAAAATACAGCCTACAAGGGGCATACCCCAGGAGGAAAAGAAAAGAAAAGAAACAAGAGTAAATAAAATAGCTAACGCCAAGAGGCTACATGTGGTACCAACAAAATAACAGAACATCTAAAAGGCACCTACACATCAAATGGCGTCTTCAGCAGATTGCAGCAAGTTAGAATCAGTTCAAAAGCAGACTGGACAGAGCAGATTTCAGTCAATCAAGCTTGAAGAACAGGGTTTGATCCCAGATGAGTGGAGGTTGAAGAACAGGGTCCACTCCTGATTTGGGTGAGTGGAGGTTGAAGGTAATTTCTTAGAGCCCTGCAAGGAAGACTGATTCCTCCTCACAGTCAATCAAGCTTGAAGAAGTGACTGTTCCTTAGCTAGCTGCCTCATTTTTTTCTGGGCAGACTTGGAGAGGGATTTGTTAATATCAGAGCCACCAGTGGGAACTTGCTCAGCAGCTCTCCCTTTGGCCCCTGGACGTAATAGATTAGGAGGTTAACATTCGTGCCAAACTGGGAAAGAGCCGTCTGACATGTAGGCGATTTGGCGATTCTGACAAGGCCGTGGAGAAGCAGATCTCCATCTTCTGCCATGGCCGACGGCACCATTTCATTCGCGGACGGTCTAGGTTCTAAAGCCTTGGATTCAAATGAAATTCGTAGGAAGCACAGAGGTATTGACCCATTAACCACAAAATCAAGCGTGGTTACACCACATCTGGATTTCTTTCCAGTGAACCCTAATTTCAAAGGGCTGATGTCTGATTCTGGATCTCAACCTCAATCTCGGCCACCACTACCTGAGAAGATAGTAAAAGCATGGTGGATAGGATTGTATCCAAAACCAAATCATGGACTCATAGGTACTTGTCTTATGCTGGTAGGATACAATTAATAAAGTCCATACTTTTCTCAATGCAAACTTATTGGTCATCTCTTTTTATTATCCCTAAGAAGATAATTAAGGAGATTGAATCAATCCTTAGAGCATTTTTCTGGTCTGGTCCTGATCTTAGGAGGACTGGTGCCAAAGTCTCATGGGAACACCTTTGCTCCCCTGTCGAGGAAGGTGGCTTGGGTTTTAAATCGTTGGAGATCTGGAATAAGTCTGCTGTGGCCAAAAACATTTGGTTCCTTGTCTCGGGGGGAGAACAATCTATGTGGTGCCAATGGGTCAAATCGTACTTACTTAAGGGTAAGAGTTTTTGGAGTGTTAAGATTCCCAGTGATCCCTCTTGGGTATGGAGAAAGCTTCTTAATCTTAGACCTCTCATTCAGCCTCATATAAAATACAAAATTGGTGATGGCCAATTAACTTCTTTATGGTTTGACAATTGGCATCCCCTAGGACCCCTTTTGCCTAGGTTTGGTCCTAGAATTATTTATGATTCTGGACTTCCTAAGGATGTCACGGTGCAGTCTATTATTAGGAACAACCAGTGGGCTTTCCCAATTACTCAATCTCCCGATCTTAATGAGGTAAGATCTGATCTTCAGGGTGTCCCCATTAACAATGCCATTGGGGATAGCTGTTCCTGGACTCTCAATCCTTCTGGAAAATTTACCATTTCCTCTCTTTGGATCACATAAGAACACACTTCCCTGTTATCACTTGGCATAAAGTGGTATGGTTTTCAGGTCACATCCCTAGGTGCAGTGTGATCTCTTGGATGGCCATTCTTAATAAGTTATCTACTGAGGATAGATTAGTCATGTTTGGTATGAAATCTTCCTCTATTTGTAGTTTGTGTATGGGTGTCGAATCCCATACCCATCTATTTTTTGACTGTCCTGTGGCTACTCAGATTAGGGGCATTTTGTCCCCTAAGACCCCGCATATGGTTGGCATGCTTACTTGGCATCAGTGGGTAAGTACACTATCCACCTTAAAAGGTAAATCTTTGGCTATCACAATCGCTAAGCTTGTATTCACAGTCTATGTGCACCAATTGTGGCTTGAAAGGAATCATAGAAAGTTTCAAAATCTTAGTTGCCCTCCGGGAGTGGTTGCTAACAAAATCTCAAATGAAGTTAGATGTAGGTTGTTGTCCCTCTCCTTCAAGGGGCCATCTCATTTACTTTCTATGTGGAACATTCATGTTTGATCTAAATCTACTTGTGAGATACTTTGAAGGGAGCTGTTACTTATCTGTTTTCATTTGCAGGTCACAGTTCAAGGGGAGTGCTTTCAAAGTCTCCCCTTTCACATTGCCATTCAGTCCGGTTACATTCAGAGTCAAACTTTCAGAGCAGATACACGCACAGGTCATTGTTCAAGGGGGACTGGAGGGCCAGTCATCCCGCAGGTGCCTTCGCTAACATATTCAGTTCCACAATGGATTCCGGAGGGCTGGAGGTGAGGAGCTATAACAGACCAGCCTATTGACCATGTCACTCTGGATATCATCTAGCAAGAAAGAAGGTCTGAGTGATCCTCCTATTACTGCTATGTATTCAGGTAGTTACCTTACAACCTGTAAACTGGATTTACATTTCATAGCTTTTGAGTGATCTTACCATAATGTGTGACAACCTGGTGAGCTGTGTGCTAGAGCCCCATCTTTCTTTTAGAGCGGAGGTAATAAATAGCGGGGGAGTCATGAGAGGTACAGTGGAGGGAGAAATGGATCCCATTCTTTTGGTTGTGAATAAGAGCGGGAGTTGTGAGTTTTCAAGGGAGTAGAAGGGCGAGCCCTCTATATTCGTAGCTGATATCTTTTGTTGTCCATTGTGTGTGCAACAATTGCTTCACACTCAAAGAATCTGGAGCCTTTTCCCAATGAGGGGAGTCAATGCTTTGTGCTGACTTGTAGACTGCTGCTGCCTTTTTCTTCCTGTTGCATACCTGTTAGGTCTGTTCTCAGCAGTTAGCTGCATTCTCCAAGTGATTCAGGTCAATGCTCAAGCAGTATTCAGCCTCATAATGTGTGCAAAGCAATTGAGCGTTCTTACTATAATGTGTGCAATCCATGTGAGCTGAGTGTTAGAGCCTCATCCGTTCTTGCGAGAGGAGGTAATAATTAGCGGGGGCATCTTGTGAGGTTTAGTGGAGGGAGAAGAGGATTCCCATTTGCTTTTGTGAAAAAAGAAGAGTGGGAGGTCAGTTTTCAAGGGTGATAGTAGTCAGTGAGACCTTATATTGTTGCTTTTACTTCTGCAAGGAACATGCTTTTGTTGCTATTTTGGGCTGTTGTACACGGGGTATATATTCTGTTATGGCTGCTATTTTCTGTCCTTTTCTGTTATAGCTACTGATATTGCTACTGTTATGCTCAGTTCAATAGTTGCTAGTGTCAATTCGTATGGAATTTTGAATGTTTCAATTCGGAGTATACGCCTAACCAACAGGGGCTGTCGTTGGGATCTCCCTTCGCAGAGGGGGACGTCCTCTGCATAATGTATAGTTGCTAGTGTCGTCCTACTCATTCATGATAGTTGTAGTCTGTTCTGCTATTGTGTCTGTTTTGCTGCTGTTTTGCTCCTCCAAAGGTTACGGGGCCTGTTCAAGCCAAGATGGTGAATCCTTCAATGAGACCCTCAAAGTTAATGCTTGTATTTGGGACTGTTCTAATGCTTAGTTATGATGTTGAGAAAGCTTGTACTTGGTGCTGTTCTGTTATGGCCAGCTGCTCCCTGTTATGCTCCATGCTATGGCAGCAAATGCTGCTTCTGTTATGCTGTCTTCTGTTCTGCTATGGCTTTCAAGTCCAGTTGGTGACTTAAGCTTCAAAGTGGGTACAAGCTTCAAGTTCAGTTGGTGACTTATGCTCTGGATCCTCGTTCAAGTTTCATGGATTGCACTATTTGTAATCTTTTGCCATCTGTTTTGTTTCCCTCTAATAGATGGATAGGAAACGGATGTTTCATTTTATTCTAGACCTATGTAGCCGATTGGCGTAGGTTTTCTCTGTATCTAGGTTACGTTTTTTTTTCCTTTTCTTTTTTTCCTTTTTTTTCCTCCTGGGGTATGCCCCTTGTAGGCTGTATATCCGGTTAGTCTTTTTTATGTTCAAGCTGATTTACCAAAAAAAAAAAAAAAAAAAAAAAAAAAAAGCTTGAAGAACAGGGTTTGATCCCAGATGGGATTGGAAAGAAGGACACTTTTAAGCAGCATTTGGTAGGCCCCACCCAAATGGAGCCATTGTCGACGCCACCTACATCTACTAATCTGGTGGAGTCTAGTAAGGCTCAAGTTGGCAGCTTAGTTGACACCTTGAGTGAGTCAGAATCTGAGGACGAAGTATTGGAAGTTCTGGTAGGAGTGGTAAGAAGTACTCGTGGGGCTGACTCACATCCACAGTCCGAAGTGGCAATCCCAAGCAGTGGTAAAGAGTCTTCCTCCTCAGTTCCTAGAACTGGAATGGTTGCTGATCGAAACCACACCCTCTCCCCTAAACCACCTGATCCACCAGTTTTAGACGTTCAGGTCAATGCAACAAAGGAGGATACCAAGGGGAACTTTCAAAAAGTAATCTCCAAATCAGCCCAAAAGAGAATGAAAAAGCTTGCTAGGGAGCGGTCACAAAGTTCCCTATCCAGAAGACGGAATTAACTCATTCGTATCCTTTTGTCAGGGCAGTATCTCAATTCTTCCATATTCTGCCATTTACAATTTCCATTTTGCTTTAAGTTTATTTTATGGCTCAACAACCCCTTAATATTGGCTTTTGGAACATTAGGGGTCTTAACGACCCAATTAAACAAAAGGAGGTTAAATATTTTGTGAATAATAACAAGCTCTCACTTTTTGGTTTATTAGAGCATAAAATAAAAGAGGACTTGGCTACTAGAACAATGAAATATGTTTGTCCTCATTGGAATTTTGTGAGCAATTATCTTCTAGCTCCCATGGGTAGAATTTTTGTGTGTTGGGATCCTTCTGTTGTCCAGGTTCAGATTCTTAACCAATCTGACCAATTCATTCATTGTGAAGTGCATATCAAGGATGGAAGGGCTCCCTTTTTGGCAACTTTTGTTTATGGAGCTAACTGTTACCTTCAAAGACAAGCACTTTGGTCTAGTCTCCATCTTCTTAACTCCTCCCTTCCTTGGATTGTGCTTGGAGACTTTAATGCTATTAGATTTCCCAGAGAGAAGTTTGGGGGCACTACAAGCTGGCCCCCTCACATGAATGAGTTCAACAACTGCTTGTATGCCTTGGAACTAGATGACCTTACGTATTCCGGGTGTCTCTTCACGTGGGCCAACAAACAAGATCCGCCTAATTTTATAAGCACCAAACTAGACAGAGTACTTGTGAATGAGCCCTGGATGACAGCTTTTAGCTGTTCTCATGCTCATTTCCCCACTCCCGGGGTATCTGACCACTCTCCTGCTATTGTCTGCATCCTTCCAATTAATAAGAAATCTATTAAACCATTTAAGTTCTTTGACTTCCTAGCTGATCATCCACAGTTTCTAACTGTGGTTCAGAGGGTTTGGAGGAGAGTGGTCATTGGTAACCCAATGTTCAGTGTTTGTGAGAAACTCAGACTGTTACAAGATGAGTTCAAGCAAATCAATAAGAGGGACTTCAGTGATTTATCTAAAAGAGTGGTTGACTCTAGACACCATCTAGAGTCACTACAGAAGGAATTAGGCATCCTCCCTCCTGATCCCTCTGTTATAAGTCAGGAGAGATTGGTTCATAAGCAATTCCTCGCTTTGTTGAGAGCTGAGGAAAGTTTGGCTAAACAAAAGTCACGAATACAGTGGCTTAAATTGGGGGACCAGTGCACATCCTTCTTCTTTAAATCTGTGAATAATACTCGTAATAGAAGCAAGATTACCAGTTTGATCTTGGATGATGGATCTCTCATTCATGATGGTGATGACATTAAATCAAGATTTGTTAGATTTTACACTGATCTGCTTGGTTCTGCGCACCCTACTACTTACCATGGGATTGATAGGGTTCAGCAGGTTGTTAGGTAGAGATTAACTGATGATCAAAGGATGGCCATGGTTGCTGAGGTATCTGATTTAGAAATTAAAGACACCTTCTGGTCTCTTAATCCTTCTAAAGCACCTGGACCTGATGGTTATAATGCTGGGTTTTTCAAGAGAGCATGGCCTATCATTGGTCATGAAGTCACTGGAGCAGTTAAATCTTTTTTTAGGGCTGGTCAATTACTTAGGAAGGCAAATTCTACTATTGTAGCTCTGGTTCCTAAGGTCCCCAACCAATCCAAGGTGGGGGACTATAGACCCATTTCTTGCTGCAATACTATTTACAAGTGCATATCTAGAATTCTTGCTAAACGGATGCAATTAGCCCTACCTACTTTAATTGATCCAGTACAATCAGGTTTTGTTAAAGGAAGAAGGATTGCTGATAATATCTTCCTGACACAAGAACTCATGAGAGGATACCATAAGTCATCCTCCACTCCTAGGTGTGCCATGAAAGTGGACATTATGAAGGCCTATGATAATGTGAGGTGGGAATTCCTTTGGGATGTCTTAATTGCTATGAATTTTCATCCTACCATGATTAAGTGGCTACAAGCTTGTGTCACCACAGCTAACTACACTCTTAGCATTAATGGTGAAACCACTGGTTACATTATTGGAAAAAGAGGGCTAAGACAAGGTGATCCATTGTCTTCTTACCTATTTGTCATTGTGATGGAGATTCTCACTTGTCTCCTTCGGGAGAAATCCCTTCTTCCTGATTTCCATTTCCATTGGAGGTGTGGAAATTCTAAGCTCATTAATCTCTGTTTTGCTGATGATCTCATGATTTTTTGTAAAGGAGATCTCACTTCAGTCAATCACATACAGACTGCACTCACTGAGTTCCAAGCTTTATCTGGCCTTTCTCCTAGCCCTGGGAAGAGTACCATTTATTTCTCGGGGGTAAACACAAGCTCTAGGTTAGCTATTTTGAATGTTTTAGGATTCAAGGAAGGCATTCTTCCGGTTAGATATCTTGGAGTGCCCCTTATCTCTACTAAACTTAAAGCCTCTGATTGCCAACGTCTAGTTGATAGCATTACTGCTAAAACTCAGTCTTGGACAAACAGGGATTTAACATATGCAGGCAGAGTACAGTTGATCAAGAATGTACTTTTCTCCATGCAAACTTATTGGTCCTCTTTGTTTATCATCCCCAAAAAGGTGATTAAAGAGGTTGAGTCCATACTTAGGGCTTTTCTTTGGTCTGGCCCTGACCTTAAGAGAACTGGTGCTAAGGTCTCTTGGGAGCACCTTTGCTGTCCTAAACGGGAGGGGGGTCTTGGTTTCAAATCCTTACAAGTTTGGAACAAGGCTGCCATTGCCAAGCACATTTGGTTCCTGATTTCTGGGGGGGAGCAGTCTATGTGGTGTCAATGGGTCAAATCTTACTTAATAAAAGGGAGAAATTTTTGGAATCTTAAAATTCCTGGGGATTGCACATGGGTATGGAGGAAGTTATTGAATCTTAGGCATTTGGTGCATCCCTATTTTCTTAGTGTTCTCGGTGATGGACTTTCCACTTCCTTGTGGTATGATAATTGGCATCCACTAGGGCCTTTAATTGCTAAATTTGGCCCCAGAATTGCCCTTGATTCTGGTCTTCCTAAGGATGCCACTGTGTCCCGCATTTTGCAAAACTCAAACTGGACTTTTCCTATCACCCAAACCTTTGAGCTCAACGAGATAAGAAGAACTTTGCCTCCTCTTATCCCATCCAGATTGGAGGAAGCTGATCACATACGATGGACTCTCACTCCTAATGGTCAGTTCACAGTTGCTTCACTGTGGGATAAATTGAGAACACCCTTTCCATCAGTTGTGTGGCACAAATTGGTGTGGTTCTCAGCCCATATTCCAAAGAGCAGCTTTATCACTTGGTTGGCTATTCAGAATAGGCAATCCACTGCTGATAGACTTGTGATGTTTGGCATGAACCTCTCCCCTCAGTGTAGCTTTTGTCAAGAAAGTGAGAGTCATGACCACCTTTTCTTTAATTGTACCTTCTCACAGCAGGTGTGGTGCACAATGCTCTCCAAAATTCAAGTCTCTTGGCAAAGCTTTTCACGCTGTAGTTACAAAGCTGGTATTTACAACTACTGTGTATCATGTTTGGATGGAGAGGAATGTGAGGAAATTTCAAGGTAAATCTTCCTCCGGGGAGGTAATTGCTCACAAAATTTACTCTATGGTGAGGGCAAGACTGTTATCATTACAAGCCCTGCCTCCAAGTTGAGCAGAATGGGTGGCAAATGAATGGAACATCAATGGATCATAATTCTTTTATCGTTTGTTATCATTAGCTGTTACTTGGTAGGATGAAATAGCTTCTATTTACATTACATAACTGTCTTTTGCTGCTGACTCTGTTATTGCATCTGTACAGCTAAGCCAATTCAGCCAAGTCAGACCAGTCGCATTCAGAGATTCAGAGTGGAGGGCCAGGCTTCTATTACTTCTATACTATCAGGTAGATATCTTATCCTTGGTGGAGTTTGTGGAAGCTTTGTGAATCCCCTCTTTATATTGTGTGCTTACCCTGTGAGGTGTGTGCTTGTACCTCATCATTTCTTTTAGAGAGGAGGTAATACGTAGTGGGGGCATATTGTGAGGATTAGGGAGGGAGTTGGTGGAGCCCTGTCCTAGCACATGAGTGAAAAAAGTGAGTGGGAGGTGTGAGCTTTCCGAGGGAGTTGTATTGTGAGGATATAGTGCTATGGACTGCCTTCTTGAACTTGTACTTGTACTTGTTCATTCTTGCTTTCAAGTGTATTGTGGAGCTGTGCTATGGACTGGATTTTACAGCTCCTGCTAGGTGCATTGTGGAGCTAATAAACCTGTTTTCAAGTGTAATACTGTTGGGTATTACTGATGTGTATTACTCATGGTTCATTTTGAGCTGGCTTGTGTGTATCTCCTTGTATTGGTTTTCAAGTGTGAACCTGTATATTTTAAGTTCTGTTGTTTAACTAGAATGTTGTTCGATCTGTTCTAATCAGTTCTGTTCAACTTCTGAAGCATAGTAACTTATGATGTCCTGTTATTCTGTCAGTGGTATCAGTGGTCTTAGCTGTTCACGCTGTGCAGCAACATCACTCCCTTTATTGACCTATCCTTGGGGGGTTGTCCCATGGAATGTTTAGGCCTTGCTAGGGGGCATGTCCCTAGGTTTGTTCTGCACTATTATGTAGCAATTTGTTCTGTGGTTGCCTGTCATGGCAGTAGTTAGATGATGTTGCTCCTTCATAGAGCAGATTTACGTTATCATGCCTGTAAAGTTAGTTGCTGCTGCTGTAATGGTAGATTCAGTTAGATGCTGCTGCTGCTATTACCTCACTGCAACTGCTGCTTCTGTTATGTTATGCTGATGCTGCTGCTGTCCATTAGCTGCTGCTGCTAGTAGTTGTTGTGGTTCAATGTGTTCCATGTCTCCTTTTGTATGCTAAAGAGTACAAGCTCTGGCTTTGTCGCACTTTTTTGGCGTTGTTTTCCTTCCCTCTTACTCGATGGATTGGAAACAACGCATTTCAATTATCTCATGTAGCCACTGGGCGATGCCAATTTACTTTACATTTTTTGTTTTTCTTTTCTTTTCCTCCTGGGGTATGCCCCTTGTAGGCTGTATATTCGGTTAGCCATTTTTTTTCAATTTCAAGCTAATTTACCCAAAAAAAACTTCCTTAATTATCTTTTTAGGAATGATAAACAAGGAGGACCAATAGGTTTGGATGGAGAAAAGAACATTCTTTATTAATTGAACCCTACCAGCGTAGGTAAGGTCTCTATTGGTCCAAGTCTTAGTTCTGGCAATCATACTTTCCACTAACCGCTGACAATCCGAGGCTTTGAGTCTAGTTGAGAGTAGGGGCACTCCCAAATACCTTACCGGAAGTGTGCCCTCCTTAAACCCTAGTACATTCAGAATGCTCAATCTAATGGTACTATTAACCCCAGAAAAGTAAATACTACTTTTCTCAGGGCTGGGGGATAGTCCTGACAACATCTGAAACTCAGCGAGGGCATCCTGAATATGGTTGATTGAAGACAGCTCACCCTTACAAAATATCATAAGATCATCTGCAAAACAGAGATTGATAATCTTATTATGCCCACACTTCCAATGAAAATGGAAGTCAGGGATCTGGGATTTTTCTCTCAGTAGACAGGTTAAAATTTCCATCACAATGACAAAGAGGTACGAGGACAGAGGGTCACCTTGCCTTAGACCTTTCTGCCCAATGATATAACCAGTAGCTTCCCCATTGATGCTAAGGGAGTAGTTAGCAGTGGTAACACAAGCTTGAAGCCATTTGATCATTGTTGGATGAAAATTCATAGACGTTAGAATATCCCATAGAAACTCCCATCTAACATTATCATAAGCTTTCTTGATGTCTACTTTCATAGCACAACGTGGGGTAGATGAAGATTTATGATACCCTCTCATGAGCTCTTGAGTAAGAAAGATGTTATCAGCAATTCTTCTGCCCTTCACAAATCCTGATTGTACAGGATCAATTAGCAAAGGGAGGACATTTTGCAATCTGCTAGCAAGAATTCTAGCAATGCACTTGTAGACAGTATTACAACATGATATGGGTCTAAAGTCCCCAACTTTTGAAGGATTAGGGACCTTTGGGACCAGAGCTACCATGGTAGAATTGGCCTTCCTCAGTAACTTACCTGACCTAAAAAAGGTCTTGACGGCTACAATGATTTCACGACCAACTATAGGCCAAGCTTTCTTGAAGAAACCTGCATTGTAACCGTCAGGTCCAGGGGCTTTACTGGGATTGAGAGACCAAAATGTATCCTTAATCTCTTGGTCAGTGACCTCAACAATCATTGCCAATCTTTGAGTATCGGTTAACTTCCTATTTACTAACTGTTGAATCCTGCTAGCTCCTTGATAATCCTCAGGATGAGCTGTACCAAGCAAATTAGTGTAAAAGTTGACAAAGTTGGACTTAATGACCTCAATGTCATGTGTGAGAGACCCATCCTCTAAGACCAAACTAGTTATCTTACTTCTATTTCTTGTGTTTGTCACAGATTTGAAGAAATACGAAGTACACTGATCACCCAACTTCATCCATTGGATTCTCGATATTTGCTTAGCCAGACTTTCCTCAGCTCTAAGCATTGTGAGGAGTTGTTTATAAACCTCTCTTTCCTGAGTAATTAAGGAAGGGTCAGGATTATGAGTACTCAAAGCTTGCTGCAAAGTATCTAATAGTTGTCTAGATTCAGCAACCCGCGCAGAAACGTCACTGAATTCAGTATTATTAATTTGCTTAAACTCACCCTGCAACAACTTGAGTTTCTCACACACACAGTACATTGGATTCCCATTAATCACCCTCCTCCAACTCTCTGAACAATAGCCATAAACTGAGGGTGGTCAGCTAGGAAATCAAAAAACTTAAATGGTTTATTTGATTTTCTAGGACATGGAAGGATAGTTGTAACAGCAGGGGAATGATCAGAGATACCAGAATTAGGGAAATGAGCATAGGAACGATTATACACCCTCATCCAATGCTCATTGACCAAAACACGATCCAGTTTTGTACTGACAAAATGTGTGGGATCCTGTTTGTTGGCCCATGTGAGAAAGCAACTAGTGTACCTAAGATCATCAAGCCCCAATGCATACAGACAGTTGTTGAATTCCTCCATATAGGGAGGCCAAGAAGTAGAACCCCCTACTTTCTCTCTAGGGAACCTAATGACATTAAAATCACCAAGTACTATCCAAGGGAATGCAGTGCTCAGGAGATGGAGCCTAGCCCACAATGCCTGTCTATCCAAATAATTATTCTCCCCATAAACAAAAGTTGCAAAAAAGGGAGGGTCTCCGCATATAGGCTGAATCTCACAATGCATGAATTGATTAGATTGGTCAAGAACCCGAATCTGGACAATACCAGCGTCCCAACACACAAAAATCCTACCAACGGAAGCTTGGGGACAATTGTTCACAAAACTCCAATGAGGACAGATATTTTTTATCACTCTAGCAGCTTTATCCTCCTTTATTTTATGCTCTAATAAACCCACAAGTGAAAGCTTGTTCTTATTTACAAAACACTTAACCTCTTTTTGTTTGAATGGGTCATTAAGACCTCTGATGTTCCAAAAACCAAGACTAAGGGGTTGTATAGACATAAAACAAGCTTAAGCAAAATGGAAATGCAAAAGGCAGAAGATGAAAGAATTTGTAAACTGCCCTGACAAAAAAAACGATACGGTTACTACTTTGATCTGTAAAATGAGCTCTTTTTAGAGCTCTTCTGCTTCCCTATCTGCCCTGCTTTGGTAGAACCTCCAAACAGATTGAGGTCTGAAATGAAACTAGGATCAGGAGGTTCTTTGTCTTTGTGTTTCGCAGCTATTTTGGCAGCTTTCGTCGCTGGAGTGGAGGACATTTCTACAGCTTGCTGACTGACTGAACTGCCCCCCTTAATATGTTCCAATGATTCAATTTCCTTATGAGTGGCCATTTCTTCCAGAGAATCCTCTTGCTCATCAGGAATAGCAGAGTCCTGAGCAGATACCTGATGATTGGGCTCCGCACTCTGAGGCAGAATCAAAGTGGCTTGAGAAGAGCTCACAACACTTACCAGAACCTGTTCCAATTCACCTTCTGGGTCTACAAGTACTATTTGAGGGTTAAGGGCAGCATGCTTGGTGGATTCATTCTCCTGTTTTCCATTACCCACTAGGGTCCACTCCTGATTTGGGTGAGTGGAGGTTGAAGGTAATTTCTTAGGGCATTGGGTATTAGGATGTCCAAATACTTTGCAATGCCTGCACATTGGAGGTAACACCTGATATTCAATAGGTACCACAACTGATTTCCCCTCTACAGTAATTTTCACATCATCAGGAAGGTCATGCTCAGCACTAATCTCAATGCATACTCTTGCACTGGTTGACTTAGTCTGGAGAAGGCCTGGTTGTCTTGAAGTTTTGACTGTGGCTTGGTCTACATGCAGTGGTTTACCAATAGTACTAGCCACCCTGCTCAAACACACTTGGTTCCATAATTCTAAGGGTAAGGTACGCAATCTCACCCAAGCTGGAATATGAGAGGGTTGTTCTTTCACTGGCGTCATCATTCTATGCCAGTCCTTGAGTACCAAATATTTTTGGGAGAAGAAATAAGGTCCACCATCCAGAACTTGTTGCTTAGCCTGTTCATCTCGGAATTCAAAGAGATAGCACCCTGCAACATCTGGCTTAACAGCCACAAACAACTCTTTCCATTGATATCTGGCAGTGGAAAGTACCAGAGGGTAAGCCATTTACCCATCCAGAAAATGGCCTACTAAGTACTTGTTCCACATACCAACATCGGTAAGCTTGATATCAATTTCTACCTCAGCTTCTTTCCCTCTAAATAATTCAGGATGGTATTCAAGTTTCATATCCAATGAGGGACTTTGGGATTTCAGTAAAGATGCCCAATTTTTAGGTTTGGGTTTCGGACCATTTGGGAGCTGTCGAGGTAGGGTTCTCGAAGGATGGGTAGATGCAGTTCCATTGGGCTGATTTTGGGGAGACCAGGGCCGTGAAGGCTTAGTATCAGCTTCGGGGTATCCCATATTGGGATCCCCTTCCACGCACGAGATGCCTCTATCATTAACAAGGATTTTCGATTTAGAGTTTGAAATTACCTCCTGGGATTGTTGCTGCTGTTGTTCATGGAACGCACGTTTCTCCGCCTCCAAGAGTAAGCTTTCCTCAAAGAGTGCTTGTTGTAGTTTCCGTGATGAACTAGGGTTTTTGCTTGATGGAGGACTGATAATCCCCTCTCCAGTTGAAGAGGATGGTCGATTGAACTCACTTGGGTTGCTTGATCGTAGATCTCCCAGCTTGCAGGGGACCTCTATCTTGGTTGATTTGGGGCTGCGGATCCCTAACCCAGTTGAGGATGAAACGGGATCAACACCTTTGCTAGTGTTCGGTGGAGTTTGAAGCTCGGTGAAGATCGGGTCGCTAGGGTTCGCCAAGCATGCTTGCAGTTCGTGAGCTGATTTCCCAGAGGTGGAAAGATTTTGCTTACGCCGGACTTCATTCGAATCGAGAGCTTTGAGGCCCAGCCCATCCGCCATTGAAATAGAACCGTCAGCCATGGAATTTACTGATTCTCCATGGCCTCTGTCAGAAATCGCCTAATTCGCCCTACATGTCAGACAGGAAACCGTTTGGTATTGAAACACCACCGTATGGATGTTTTAGTAAGATGTAGTACCATTTTGGTGTATTTTGGAAGCATATGGACGTTTTGAGGTGTTATTGAATCGTTTGGAATTGTATCGTTTTGGGGTGTTTTGGAACCGTAGGGATGTTTTAGTAAAATGTTGTACCATTCTGGTGTGTTTTGAAGCGTATGGACGTTTTGGGGTGTTTTTGAAAAGTTTAGTGTTGTATCGTTTTCGTGTGTTTTGGAAGTGTGTGGACGTTTTGGAGTGATTTTGATACATTTGGTATTGTATCGTTTTGGCGTGTTTTGGAATCGTATGTATGTTTGGTTAAATTTGGTACTATTTGGTGTGTTTTGGAAGCGTATTGACGTTTTGGGGTGTGTCGAAAACGTTTTGGTATTGTATCGTTTTAGTGTGTGTTGGAACCGTATGGACGATTTGGGTAGTTATGGAACCGATTGGTATTGTAGCGTTTTGGTGTGTTTTGAAACCGTATAGATGTTTTAATAAGGTGTTGTACCATTTTGGAGTGTTTTGAAAACATATGTACGTTTTGGGGAATTTTTGAACCGTTTGGAATTGTATCGGTTTGGTGTGTTTTGGAACCGTATGGATGTTTTGGTAGGATTTTGTACTATTTTGGTGTGTTTTGGAAGCGTATGGATGTTTTGGGGTGTTTCGGAAAAGTTTAGTATTTTATCGTTTTGGTGTGTTTTGGAACCGTATGGACGATTTTGGTTGTTTTTGAACGGTTTGGTATTGTATCTTTTTGGTGTGTTTTGTAACCGTATGGATGTTTTAATATGGTGTTGTACCATTTTGGTGTGTTTTGAAAATGTATGGACGTTTTGGGTATTTTTGAACCATTTGGTGTGTTTTGGAACCGTATGAATATTTTGGCAGGGTGATTTACCGTTTTGGTGTGTTCTGGAAGTGTATGGACATTTTGGGGTGTTTTTGAACCGTTTGGTTTTGTTTCGTTTTGCTGTGTTTTGGAACCGTATGGACGATTTGGGGAGTTTTTGAACCGTTTGGTATTGTATCGTTTTGGTGTGTTTTGGAACCGTATGGTTGTTTTGGTAAGATGTTGTACCATTTTGGTTTGTTTTGGAAGCGTATAGACGTTTGGGGGTGTTTTGGAACCATTTAATAATTTATATTTTTGGTGTGTTTTGGAACCGTATGGATGTTTTGGTATGATAGTGTACCGTTTTGGTTTGTTTTGGAAACATATGGACGTTTTCGGGTGTTTCGGAAAAGTTTAGTATTTTATCATTTTGGTGCGTTTTGGAACCTTATGGACGATTTGGGTTGTTTTTGAACGGTTTGGTATTGTATCTTTTTGGTGTGTTTTGAAACCGTATGGATGTTTTGGTAAGATGTTGTACCATTTTGGTTTGTTTTGGAAGCGTATGGACGTTTTGGGGTGTTTTGGAACCGTTTAATAATTTATATTTTTGGTGTGTTTTGGAACCGTATGGATGTTTTGGTAGGATTTTGTACTATTTTGGTGTGTTTTGGAAGCGTATGGATGTTTTGGGGTGTTTCGGAAAAGTTTAGTATTTTATCGTTTTGGTGTGTTTTGGAACCGTATGGACGATTTGGGTTGTTTTTGAACGGTTTGGTATTGTATCTTTTTGGTGTGTTTTGTAACCGTATGGATGTTTTAATATGGTGTTGTACCATTTTGGTGTGTTTTGAAAATGTATGGACGTTTTGGGTATTTTTGAACCATTTGGTATTGTATCGTTTTGGTGTGTTTTGGAACCGTATGAATATTTTGGCAAGGTGATTTACCGTTTTGGTGTGTTCTGGAAGTGTATGGACATTTTGGGGTGTTTTTGAACCGTTTGGTTTTGTTTCGTTTTGCTGTGTTTTGGAACCGTATGGACGATTTGGGGTGTTTTTGAACCGTTTGGTATTGTATCGTTTTTGTGTGTGTTGGAACCGTATGAATGTTTTGCTAAGGTGTTGTACCATTTTGGTGTGTTTTGGAAGTGTATGGACTTTTTGGGATGTTTTGGAAACGTTTGGTGTTGTATCGTTTTGGTGTGTTTTGGAAAACCCCATGAACGATTTGGATTGTTTTTGAACCGTTTGGTATTGTAACGTTTTGATGTGTTTTGAACCGTATGGATGTCTTGGTATGGTGTTTTACCCTTTTGGCATATTTTGGAAGCGTATGGACGTCTTGGGGAGTTTTTGAACCGTTTGTTATTGTATCATTTTGGTGTGTATTGGAACAGTACGGATGTTTTGGTAAGATGTACGATTTTGGTGTGTTTTGAATGCGTATGGACTTTTAGGGGTGTATTTGAACAGTTTGGTATGTTATCATTTTGGTGTATGTTGTAACCGCATGAACGTTTTGGTATAGTGTTGTACCATTTTAGTGTGTTTTGGAACCGTATGGATGTTTTGGTAATATTTTGTACTATTTTGGAGTTTTTTGGAAGCGTATTGACGTTTTGGGGTGTTTCAGAAACATTTGGTGATGTATCGTTTTGGTGTGTTTGGGAACCGTATGGACGATTTGGGTTGTTTTTGAACCGTTTGGTATTGTATCGTTTTGGTGTGTGTTGGAACCGCATAGATGTTTTAATAAGGTGTTGTTCCACTTTGGTCCGTTTTGAAAACGTATGGACGTTTTGGGGAATTTTTGAACTGTTTGGATTTGTATCGTTTTGGTGTGTTTTGGAACAGCTTGGTTGAGGGTGTATTAGACTGTTTGGAATGGGCATGGTGTGCAAGGTACTTGGGGAGGTGCCTTGTCAGATGTCGTCATCTCCGGGTCAAGCCTCTCTCGGAGCCTGGTCCTCTGCACTGCTATTCCTTAGAAGTGGGTGCTATGCTTGATGCTCCTGTGCTAGGTTGAAGCAATTGAATCTTGGTCTTTTTGTCCCATCTCTGGGTGCCATGGTGCTGTGTAGCGGCAATGATTCAGTGTTTGTTCAACATTGTCTCCTTATTCGACTGGCTATTTGTTTCACTTCCTAGTCTGGCGGGATGTGCCGGGATATTGTTAGTTCTCTTGTCATTTATTTTGCATCCTTTCACTTCATTGTATATAATACCCCGTTGTGTTATCCTTCCTTTCAGATGGATAATGCAATTGGGTATGGTGTCAAATCACATTGCATTTTTGTTGCAATCCTTGCTTATTCTACTCTCCATGCGGGTTGTGCATGGGTTATGGCACTTTTTTCAGTCTTCTTCTTTTCTTTTCTTTTCCTCCGGGGGTATGCCCCATGTAGGCTGTACATTCGGTTAACCTTTTTTAATTTCAAGCTAAATTACCAAAAAAAAAAGTATGGATGTTTTGGTAAGATATTGTACCATTTTGGTGTGTTTTGAAAGTGTATGGATGTTTTGGGGTGTTTTTGAACAGTTTGGTATTGTATCTTTTTGGTGTGTTTTGGAACTGTATGGATGTTTTGGAAACGTATGGACGTTATGGGGGGTTTTTGAACCGTTTGGTTTTGTATCGTTTTGGTGTGTGTTGGAACCGTATGAATGTTTGGGAAAGGTGTTGTACCATTTTGGTGTGTTTTGGAAGTGTATGGACTTTTTGGAGTGTTTTTGAACCGTTTGTTATTGTATCGTTTGGGTGTGTTTTTGAACCGTATGGACGATTTGGGTTGTTTTTGAACAGTTTGGTATTGTATCGTTTTGGTGTGTTTTGGAACCGTATGGATGTTTTAATAAGGTGTTGTACCATTTTGGTGTGTTTTGAAAACGTATAGACGTTTTAGGGTATTTTTGAACCGTTTGATATTGTATCGTTTTGGTGTGTATTGCAACCGCATGAATGTTTTGGTAAGGTATTGTACTGTTTTGGTATGTTCCGGAAGAGTATGGAGTTTTTGGGGTGTTTTTGAACCGTTTGGCGTTGTATCGTTTTGGTGTGTTTTGGAACCGTATGGATGTTTTGCTAAGATGTTGTACCATTTTGGTGTGTTTTGGAAGCGTACGGACGTTTTGGGGTGTTTTGGAACCATTTGATATTGTATCATTTTGGTGTGTTACGGAACCGTATAGATGTTTTGGTAAGATAGTGTACCATTTTGGTGTGTTTTGGAAACATATGGACATTTTGTGGTGTTTTTGAAACGTTTGGTATTGTAACTTTTTGGTGTGTGTTGGAACCGAATGAATGTTTGGGAAAGGTGTTGTACCATTTTGGTGTGTTTTTGAAGTGTGTGGACTTTTTAGGGTGTTTTTGAACCGTTTTGTATTGTATCGTATTGCTGTGTTTTGGAACGGTATGGACGTTTTGGGGTGTTTTTTAACGGTTTGGGATTGTATCGTTTTTGAGTGTTTTGGAACCGTATGGATGTTCTGTTAAGGTGTTGTACCATTTTGTGTATTTGGGAAGCGTATGGACGTTTTGGGGTGTTTTTGAACCGTTTGGTTTTGTATCGTTTTGGTGTGTTTTGGAACCGTAAGGATGTTTTGGGGTGTTTCGTAAACATTTGGTATTGTATCGTTTTGGTGAGTTTTGGAACCGTATAGACAATTTGGGATGTTTTTGAACCGTTTGGTATTGTATCGTTTTGGTGTGTTTTGGAACCGTATGGATGTTTTAATAAGGTGTTGTACCATTTTGGTGTGCTTTGAAAACGTATGGACGTTTTGGGGTAATTTTGAACCGTTTGGTATTGGATCTTTTTGGTGTGTTTTGGAACCGTATGGATGTTTTGGTAAGGTGTTATACCATTTTGGTGTATTTCTGAAGCATATGGACGTTTAGGGGTGTTTTTGAACCGTTTGGTATTGTATCGTTTTGTTGCATTTTGGAACCGTAAGGATGTTTGGGTAAGATTTTTTACTATTTTGGTGTTTTTTTTAAGCGTATGCACGTTTTGGGGTGTTTCGTAATCGTTTGGTATTGTATCGTTTTGGTGTGTTTTGGAACCGTTTGGACGAATTGGTTTATTTTTGAACCGTTTGGTATTGTATCGTTTTGGTGAGTTTTTGAACCGTATGGATGTTTTAATAAGTGTTGTACCATTTTGTTGTGTTTTGAAAACGTATGGACGTTTTGCGGTAATTTTGAACAGTTTGGTATTGTATCGTTTTGGTGTGTGTTTCGACCGCATGAATGTTTTGCTAAGGTGTTGTACCATTTTGGTGCGTTCTGGAAGCGTACGGACTTTTTGGGGTGTTTTTGAACCGTTTGGTATTGTATCGTTTTGGTGTGTTTTGGAACCGTATGAATATTTTTGTAAAATGTTGTGACATTTGGGTGTGTTTTGGAACCGTATTGACGTATTGGTAAGATTGTGTACCATTTTGGTGTGTTTTTGAAACGTATGGGCGTTTTGGGGTGTTTTTGAACCGTTTGGTACTGTATCGTTTGATGTGTGTTGGAAACGTATGAATGTTTTGGTCAGGTGTTGTACCATTTTGTTATGTTTTGGAAGTGTGTGGAAGTTTTGAGGTGTTTTTGAAACCGTAAGTATGTTTTGGTAAGATTTTGTACTATTCTGGTGTGTTTTGGAAGCTTATGGACGATTTGGGGTGTTTCAGAAACGTTTGATATTGTATCGTTTTGGTGTGTTTTTGAACCGTATAGACGATTTGGGTTGTTTTTGAACCGTTTGATATTTTATCGTTTTGGGGTGTTTTGGAACTGTATGGATGTTTTAATAAGGTGTTCTACCGTTTTGGTGTGTTTTGAAAAAGTTTGGTTGTCTTGGGGTATTTTTGAACCGTTTGGTATTGTATCGTTTTGGTATGTGCTGGAACCGTATGAATATTTTGGTAAGTTGTTGTACTGTTTTGGTGTGTTCTGGAAATGCATGGACTTTTTGGGGTGTTTTTGAACCGTGTGGTATTGTATCATTTTGGTGTGTTTTGGGGTCGTATGGATGTTTTAATAAGGTGTTGTACCATTTTGGTGTGTTTTGAAAACGTATGGACGTTTTGGGGTATTTTTGAACCGTTTGGTATTGTATCTTTTTGGTGTGTTTTGGAACCGTATGGATGTTTTGGTAAGGTGTTATAACATTTTGGTGTATTTTGGAAGCCTATGGACGTTTAGGGGTGTTTTTGAAACGTTTGGTATAGTATCGTTTTGGTGTGTGTTTCGACCGCATGAATGTTTTGCTAAGGTGTGGTACCATTTTGGTGCGTTCTGGAGGCATACGGACTTTTTGGGGTGTTTTTGAACCGTTTGTTATTGTATCGTTTTGGTGTGTTTTGGAACCGTATGAATATTTTTGAAAGATGTTGTACTGTTTTGGTGTGTTCTGGAAATGCATGGACTTTTTGGGGTGTTTTTGAACCGTGTGGTATTGTATCATTTTGGTGTGTTTTGGGGTCGTATGGATGTTTAAATAAGGGGTTGAACCATTTTGGTGTGTTTTGAAAACGTATGGACGTTTTGGGGTATTATTGAACCGTTTGGTATTGTATCTTTTTGGTGTGTTTTGGAACCGTATGGATGTTTTGATAAGGTGTTATACCATTTTGGTGTATTTTGGAAGCCTATGGACGTTTAGGGGTGTTTTTGAAACGTTTGGTATTGTATCGTTTTGGTGTGTTTTGGAACCGAAATGCTGTTTGGGTAAGATTTTCTACTATTTTGGTGTTTTTTGGAAGCGTATGGACGTTTTGGGGTGTTTCGTAATCGTTTGGTATTGTATCGTTTTGGTGTGTTTTGGATTCGTATGGATGTTTTGGTAATATAGTGTACCAATTTGGTGTATTTTAGAAGCGCGTTGAAGTTTTGGGGTGTTTTTGAAACGTTTGGTATTGTAGCGTTTTGGTGTGTGTTGGAACAGTATGAATGTTTTGGTAACGTGTTGTACTATTTTGGTGTGTTTTGGAAGTGTACGGACTTTTTGGGGTGTTTTTGAACCGTTTTGTAGTGTATCGTTTTGGTGCGTTTTGGAACGGTATGGACGATTTAAGCTGTTTTTGTACCGTTCGGTATTGTATCGTTTTGGTGTGTTTTGGGATCGCATGGATGTTTTAATAAGGTGTTGTACCTTTTTGGTGGGTTTTTAAAACGTATGGACGTTTTGAGGTATTTTTGAACCGTTTGGTATTGCATCGTTTTGGTGTGTTTTGAAACCGTATGGATTTTCTGGTAAGGTGTTGTATACCATTTTGGTGTATTTTGGAAGCGTATGGAGGTTTTTGGGTATTTTTGAACGGTTTGGCATTGTATCGTTTTCGTGTGTTTTGGAACCGTATGGATGTTCTGTAATGGTGTTGTACCCTTTTGGTTCAAAAACTCCCCAAAACGTCCATACGCTTACAAAACACACCAGAATGGTGCCACACATTTCCGAAATATCCATACGGTCGCAAAACACACAAAAACGAAACCATAGCAAACAGTTCAAAAACACCCCAAAACGTCCATACGCTTCCAAAACACACCAAAATAGTACCAAACTATACCGAAACATCCATACGGTTCGAAAACACACAAAAACGATACAATGCCAAACGGTTCAAAAACACCCTAAAAAGTCCACTTCCAAACAATGCAAAATGGTACCACACCTTACCAAAACATCCATACGGTTCCATAACACACAAAAACGAAACCATACCAAACGGTTCAAAAACACCCCAAAACGTCCATACGCTTCCAAAACACACCAAAATGGTACCACACCATACCGAAACATCCATACGGTTCCACAACACAGAAAAACGAAACAATACGAAATGGTTAAAAAACATCCCAAAACGTCCACACGCTTCAAAAACACACCAAAACATTCATACGCTTACAAAACACACCAAAATGGTACCACAATTTTTCGAAACGTTCATACGGTTCGAAAACACACAAAAACGATACAATACCAAACGAGTCAAAAACACCTCAACACATCCACACGCATCCAAAACACATCAAAATGGTACCACACCTTACCGAAACATCCAGACGGTTTCAAAACACACAAAAACGATACAATACCAAACGGTTCAAAAGCAGCCCAAAACGTCTATACGCTTCCAAAACCACCAAAATGGTACCACACCTTACTGAACATCCATACGATTCAAAAACACACATAAACGAAACCATACCAAACGGTTCAAAAACTCCCCAAAACGTCCATACGCTTCCAAAACACACCAAAATGGTACCACACCTTACCGTAACATCCATACGGTTCCAAAACACTCAAAAACGATACAATACCAAACGGTTCAAAAGCACCCCAAAACGTCCTTACGCTTCCAAAACCACCAAAATGGTACCACACCTTACTGAAACATCCATATGGTTCAAAAACACACAAAAACGAAACCATACCGAACGGTTCAAAAACTCCCCAAAACGTTCACACGCTTCCCAAACACACCAAAATGGTACCACGCCTTACCGAAACATCCATATGGTTCCAAAACACACTAAAACGATACAATTCCAAACGGTTCAAAAACACACCAAAACGTCCATACACTTCCAAAACAATCCAAAATGGTACCTCACCTTACGAAAACATCCATACGGTTCCAAAACACACAAAAACGAAACAATACCAGACGTTTCAAAAACACCCCAAAACGTTCATACGCTTACAAAACACTCCAAAATGGTACCACAACTTACCGAAATATGCATACGGTTCCAAAACACTCAAAAACGATACAATACCAAACGGTTCAAAAACACCCCAAAACGTCTATACGCTTCCAAAACAATCCAAAATAGTACCACACCTTACCGAAACATTCATACGGTTCCAAACCACACAATAACCAAACAATACCAAACGGTTCAAAAACACCCCAAAACGTCGATACGCTTCAAAAACACACCGAAACTTTCATACGCTTACAAAACACTCCAAAATGGTACCACAACTTACCGAAACATCCATACGGTTCCAAAACACTCAAAAACGATACAATACCAAACGGTTCAAAATCACCCCAAAACGTCCATACGCTTCCAAAACACACCAAAATGGTACCACAACTTACCGAAACATCCGTATGGTTCCAAAACACACAAAAACGATACAATACCAAACGGTTTAAAAACACACCAAAACGTCCATACACTTCCAAAACAATAAAAAATGGTACCACACCTTACCGAAACATCCATACGGTTACAAAACACACAAAAACAAAACCAAACCAAACGGTTCAAAAACACCCCAAAACGTCCATACGCTTCAAAAACACACCGAAACGTTCATACGCTTACGAATCACTCCAAAATGGTACCACAACTTACCGAAACATCCATACGGTTCCAAAACACTCAAAAACGATACAATACCAAACGGTTCAAAATCACCCCAAAACGTCCACACGCTTCCAAAACACACTAAAATGGTACCACACCTTACCGAAACATCCGTATGGTTGCAAAACACACAGAAACGATACTATACCAAACGGTTCAAAAACACACCATAACGTCCATATGCTTCCAAAACAATCAAAAATGGTACCACACCTTACCGAAACATCCATACGGTTCCAAAACACTCAAAAACGAAACAATACCAAACCGTTCAAACACACCCCAAAACGTCCATACGCTTCAAAAACACACCAAAACGTTCATACGCTTCCAAAACACACCAAGATGGTACGACACCTTGCCGAAACATCCATACGGTTCCAAAACACTCAAAAACGATACCACACCAAACGGTTCAAATCACCCCAAAATGTCCATACGCTTCCAAAACACACCAAAATTGTACCACGACTCACCGAAACATCCATACGGTTCGAAAACACTCAAAAACGATACAATACCAAACGGTTCAAAAACACCCCAAAACGTCCATACGCTTTCAAAACACACAAAATGGTACCACACCTCACCGAAACATCCATACGGTTCGAAAACACACAAAAACGAAACCATGCCGAACGGTTCAAAAACTCCCCAAAAGGACCACACGCTTCCAAAACACACCAAAATGGTACCACACCTTACCGAAACATCCATACGGTTACAAAACACACAAAAACAAAACCATACCCAACGGTTCAAAAACACCCCAAAACGTCCATACGCTTCAAAAACACACCAAAACGTTCATACGCTTACGAAACACTCCAAAATGGTACCACAACTTACCGAAACAACCATACGGTTCCAAAACACTCAAAAATGATACAATACCAAACGGTTCAAAATCACCCCAAAACGTCCAAACGCTTCCAAAACACACCAAAATGGTACCACACCTTTCCGAAACATCCATATGGTTCCAAAACACACAAAAACGATATAATTCCAAACGGTTCAAAAACACACCAAAACGTCCATACACTTCCAAAACAATCCAAAATGGTACCACACCTTACCGAAACTTCCATAGGGTTCCAAAACACTCAAAAACGATACAATTCCATACGGTTCGAAAACACTCAAAAACGATACAATACCAATCGGTTCAAAAACACCCCAAAACGTCTATACGCTTCCAAAACACACCAAAATGGAACTACACCATACCGAAACATCCATACGGTTCAAAAACACAAAAAAACGAAACAATACCAAATGGTTCAAAAACACCCCAAAACGTCCATACGTTTCAAAAACACACCATAACGTCCATACGCTTCCAAAACACACCAAAATGGTACCACACCGTACCGAAAAATCCAAACGGTTCCAAAACACACAAACACGAAACAATACCAAACGGTTCAAAAACACCCAAAAACGTCCATACGCTTCGAAAACACACCAAAACGTTGATACGCTTACAAAACACTTTAAAATAGTACCACAACTTACCGAAACATACATACGGTTCCAAAACACTCAAAAACAATACAATATCAAACGGTTCAAAATCACCCCAAAACGTCCATACGCTTCCAAAACACACCAAAATGGTACCACACCATACCGAAACATCCATACGGTTCAAAAACACACAAAAACGAAACAATACCAAAAGGTTCAAAAACACCCCAAAACGTCCATACGTTTCAAAACAAACCATAACGTCCATACGCTTCCAAAACACACCAAAATGGTACCACACCGTACCGAAAAATCCAAACGGTTCCAAAACACACAAACACGAAACAATACCAAACGGTTCAAAAACACCCAAAAACGTCCATACGCTTCGAAAACACACCAAAACGTTGATACGCTTACAAAACACTCCAAAATAGTACCACAACTTACCGAAACATACATACGGTTCCAAAACACTCAAAAACAATACAATATCAAACGGTTCAAAATCACCCCAAAACGTCCATACGCTTCCAAAACACACCAAAATGGTACCACAATTTACCGAAATATCCATACGGTTCGATAACACTCAAAAACGATACAATACCAAACGGTTCAAAAACACCCCAAAACGTCCTTACGCTTCAAAAATATTCCAAAAACGTTCATACGCTTACAAAACACTCCAAAATGGTAACACAACTTACCGGAACATCCATACGGTTCCAAAACACTCAAAAACGATACAATACCAAACGGTTCAAAATCACCCCAAAACGTCCATACGCTTCCAAAACATACCAAAATGGTACCCCACCTTTCCGAAACATCCATGTGGTTCCAAAACACACAAAACCGATACAATACCAAACGGTTCAAAAACACACAAAAACGTCCATACACTTCAAAAACACACCAAAACGTTCATACGCTTACAAAACACTCCAAAATGGTACCACAACATACTGAAACATCCATACGGTTCAAAAACACTCAAAAACGATACAATACCAAACAGTTCAAAATCACCCTAAAACGTCCATACGCTTCAAAAACACACCAAAATGGTACAACAACATACCGAAACATCCATACGGTTCGAAAACACTCAAAAACGATACAATACCAAACGGTTCAAAAACACCCCAAAACGTCTATACGCTTCCAAAACAATCCAAAATGGTACCACACCTTACCGAAACATTCATACGGTTCCAAACCACAAAAAAACGAAACAATACAAAACGGTTCAAAAACACCCCAAAACGTCCATACGCTTCAAAAACACACCGAAACTTTCATACGCTTACAAAACACACCAAAATGGTACCACAACTTACCGAAACATCCATACGGTTTCAAAACACTCAAAAACGAAACAATACCAAACGGTTCAAAATCACCCCAAAACGTCCATACGCTTCCAAAACACACCAAAATGGTACCACACCTTACCGAAACATCCGTATGGTTCCAAAACACACAAAAACGATACAATACCAAACGGTTCAAAAACACACCAAAACGTCCGTACACTTCCAAAACAATAAAAAATGGTACCACACCTTACCGAAACATCCATACGGTTACAAAACACACAAAAACAAAACCATACCAAACGGTTCAAAAACACCCCAAAACGTCCATACGCTTCAAAATCACACCAAAACGTTCATACGCTTACGAAACACTCCAAAATGGTACCACAACTTACCGAAACATCCATACGGTTCCAAAACACTCAAAAACGATACAATACCAAACGGTTCAAAATCACCCCAAAACATCCACACGCTTCCAAAACACACCAAAATGGTACCACACCTTACCGAAACATCCGTATGGTTCCAAAACACACAAAAACGATACAATACCAAACGGTTCAAAAACACACCATAACGTCCATACACTTCCAAAACAATCAAAAATGGTACCACACCTTACCGAAACATCCGTACGGTTCCAAAACACCCAAAAACGAAACAATACCAAACGGTTCAAAAACACCCCAAAACGTCCATACGCTTCAAAAACACACCAAAACGTTCATACGCTTTCAAAACACACCAAGATGGTACGACACCTTGCCGAAACATCCATACGGTTCCAAAACACTCAAAAACGATACAACACCAAACGGTTCAAAATCACCCCAAAACGTCCATACGCTTCCAAAACACACCAAAATGGTACCACGACTCACCGAAACATACATACGGTTCGAAAACACTCAAAAACGATACAATACCTATCGGTTCTAAAACACCCCAAAACGTCCACACCTTACCGAAACATCCATACGGTTCCAAAACACACAAAAACGAAACAATACCAAACGGTTCAAAAACACCCCAAAACGTCCATACGCTTCAAAAACACATCTAAACGTTCATACGGTTACAAAACACTCCAAAATGGTACCACAACTTACCGAAACTTTCATACGGTTCGAAAACACTAAAAAACGATACAACACCAAACGGTTCAAAAACACCCAAAAACGTCCATACGCTTCCAAAACACACCAAAATGGTACCACACCATACCGAAACATCCATACGGTTTGAAAACACACAAAAACAAAACCCTACCGAACGGTTCAAAAACTCCCCAAAACGTCCGCACGCTTCCAAAACACACCAAAATGGTACCACACCTTACCGAAACATCCATACGGTTCGAAAACACACAAAAACGAAACCATACCGAACGGTTCAAAAACTCCCCAAAACGTCCACACGCTTCCAAAACACACCAAAATGGTACCACACCTTACCGAAACATCCATACGGTTACAAAACACACAAAAACAAAACCATACCAAACGGTTCAAAAACACACCAAAACGTCTATACGCTTCCAAAACACTCCAAAATGGTACCACACCTTACCGAAACATCCATACGGTTCCAAAACACACAAAAACAAAACAATACCAAACGGTTCGAAAACACCCCAAAACGTCCATACGCTTCCAAAACACACCAAAATGGAACCACACCTAACCGAAACATCCATACGGTTCCAAAACACACAAAAATGAAACAATACCGAATGGTTCAAAAACACCCCAAAACGTCCATACGCTTCAAAAACACACCAAAACGTTCATACGCTTCCAAAACACACCAAAATGGTACCACACCTTACCGAAACATCCATACGGTTCCAAAACACACAAAAACGAAACAATACCAAACGGTTCAAAAACACCCCAAAACGTCCATACGCTTCAAAAACACACCAAAACGTTCATACGCTTCCAAAACACACCAAAATGGTACCACACCTTACCGAAACATCCATCGGTTCCAAACCACACAAAAACGAAATAATACCAAACGGTTCAAAAACACCCCAAAACGTCCATACGCTTCCAAAACACACCAAAATGGTACCACACCTAACCGAAACATCCTTATGGTTCCAAAACACACAAAAACGATACAATACCAAACGGTTCAAAAACAAACCAAAACGTCCATACACTTCCAAAACAATCTAAAATGGTACCACACCTTACCGAAACATCCATACGGTTCCAAAACACACAAAAACGAAACAATACCAAACAGTTCAAAAACACCCCAAAACGTCCATACGCTTCAAAAACACACCAAAGCATTCATACGCTTCCAAAACACACCAAAATGGTACCACACCTTACCGAAACATCCCTACGGTTCCAAAACACACGAAAACCAAACAATACCAAACGGTTCAAAAACACCCCAAAACGTCCATACGCTTGAAAAACAAACCAAAACGTTCACACGCTTGCAAAACACACTAAAATGGTACCACACCTTCTTTTTTTTTTTTGGTAATTTAGCTTGAAATTAAAAGAGGTTAAGCGAATGTACAGCCTACAAGGGGCATACCCCAGGAGGAAAAGAAAATGAAAAAAAAACAAGAATGATAAAAGTGCTGTAAACCATGCACAACCCGCATGGAGAGTAAGATGAAATGACATATGTAACCATGCACACCCCGCATGGGGAGTGATATAAAGTGAATACATAACAAAATGCCATGAGGACAATTTATCCCAATTGATCAAACAGCGATTAAGTCATGCCGAAATTTTAGTGTCTACAAATTTGCCCCCACTTCAAGACTCAGGCGGATGCTTGCTTGCTAGCATTGAGCGCGAGACTTGAAGTTCCTTTGGCGTCCTTGTAACTTGAGATGTTTGCTTAACTTCGTCGTTCCATACACTTGAACAAATTGTGGTCCAAATTTTTTTTTAATTGGCAGGGCCTTATGATAAGTTCAAGCGTCGGGTCCTAAAGGTCCACCAGAATGAACTTTGATTTACCGTTGCCCTGAGGGGTTTTGTGAAATGAATGACTCATCTTCTGACTACTTGAATGATCTTTATATAAATTGTGTCGACCCAAATGATGAAGGGATAGATTTCGATGGGGACATTCCCAAGGAAATCCGTACCCTCATTGAGTGGAGTTTAGGAAGCGTATGGACGTTTTGGGGTGTTTTTGAACCATATGGTATTGTATCATTTTGGTGTGTTTTGGAACCGTATGGATGATTTGGTATGGTGATGTTCCATTTTGGTGTGTTTTGAAAGCGTACGGACGTTTTGGGGTATTTTTGAACCATTTTGTATTGTATCGTTTTTGTGCGTTTTGAAACCGTACGAAAGTTTTGGTAAGGTGTTGTGCCATTTTGGTGTATTTTGGAAGCGTATGGACGTTTTGGGGTGTTTTTGAACCGTTTGGTATTTTTATCGTTTTGGTGTGTTTTGGAACCGTATGGATGTTTTGGTAAGGTGTTGTACCATTTAGGTGTATTTTGGAAGCGTATGGACGTTTTAGGGTGTTTTTAAACCGTTTGGTCATGTATCGTTTTGGTGTGTTTTGAAACTGTATGGATGTTTTGGAAAGATAATGTACAGTTTTGGTGTGTTTTGGAAACGTATGGACGTTTTGTCGTGTTTTTGAACCATTTGGTATTGTATCGTTTGGGTTTGTTTTGGAACCGTATCGATGATTTGTTAAGCTGTTGTTCCATTTTGGTGTGTTTTGAAAGCGTATAGACGTTTTGGGGTATTTTTGAACCGTTTTGTATTGTATCGTTTTTGTTTGTTTTGGAACCGTATGCAAGTTTTGTAAGATGTTGTACCATTTTGGTGTATTTTGGAAGCGTATATATGTTTTGGGGTGTTTTTGAAACATTTGGTATTGTATCGTTTTGGTGTGTTTTGGAACCGTATTAATGTTTTGGTAAAGTGTTGTACCATTTTGGTGTATTTTGGAAGCGTATGGACGTTTTGGGGTGTTTTTGAACCGTTTGGTCTTGTATCGTTTTGGTGTGTTTTGAAACCGTATGGATGTTTTGGTAAGATAATGTACCGTTTTGGGGTGTTTTGGAAAGTATGGACGTTTTGGGGTGTTTTTGAACCGTTTGGCATTGTATTGTTTTCATGTGTGTTGGAACCGTATGAATCTTTGGGTAAGGTATTGTACCATTTTGGCGTATTTTTGAAGTGTGAGGATGTTTTGGGGTGTTTTTGAACTGTTTGGTATTGTATCGTTTTGGTGTGTATTGGAACCGTATGGATGTTTTGTGAGATGTTGTACCATTTTGGTGCGTTTTGGAAGCGTATGGACGTTTTGGGGTGTTTTTGAACCGTTTGGTATTGTATCGTTTTGGTGTGTTCTGAAACCGTATGTATGATTTGGTAAGGTGTTTTTTTTTTGGGTAAATCTGCATGAAATAAAAAAGGGGCTAACCGAATATACAGCCTACAAGGGGCATACCCCAGGAGGAAAGGAAAAGAAAAAGAAAATGCCTACGCCAAATGGCTACAGAGGACTAGGAGTGTATATAACATCTGATTCCTATCCATCTAAAAGAGGGAGACGAATCAAATGGCAAAAAGATTACACATAGTGCAACCTAACAATAGGAGTAACCAATTTACATGTTACTGAAATATAACTAACAAGAGCTTTCAAACTGAACATAACAGCCATGTTAATGTTCAACCTTCAGAAAAAAAGTTGCGAGCTGCTTGGCAAAACAGAGATGGCACATCACAGATGGGAGCAGCAATCACAGGTGCAGCATCACGTATTGAACATGGTTAGAAGCATCACCCTTTTTTTTTTGGGTAATTTAGCTTGAAATTAAAAGAGGTTAAGCGAATGTACAGCCTACAAGGGGCATACCCCAGGAGGAAAAGAAAAGGAAAAAAAACAAGAATGATAAAAGTGCTGTAAACCATGCACAACCCGCATGGAGAGTAAGATAAAACGACATATGTAACCATGCACACCCCGCATGGGAGTGATATAAAGTGAATACATAACAACATGCCATGAGTACTGAGATAATAAAAGTGAACTACTACTTCCTGGCACAACCCGCCAGGCTAGGAATTGAGGTAAATAAGGTAAATAGTCATGGCCAACGTTGACCACATGATAACCAACGCTGAGGAGAGCAGCTACGAGGTAAGACGGCTCCAGGTAATCTGAACGGCTACTACAGAGGAACAAGGCATCAAGAGGTTCGAACCAGAGATGACGGCATCCGACAAGGCCCCGCTGCAAGAGCCCTGCGCACCACGCCCAATCCTTCCGGCCTAACCCTCCCTCATCCTAACCTAAGGCTCGCCAAAACTACCCACTGAACCAACTACCCAGTACCCTCCTCCTCCAAAACTGGGATAAGAAAACCAAGAACCTAGACTTCCAAACCCAAGGCTAGCAAAATACCCACTCAACAGAGATCAGCTACTACAGAGGGACATGGACCGAGAGAGGCACGACCTGGAAATGTCGGACAAGGCTACCCTGCTAAGTACCCTGCACACCGCGACTACTCCCCTTCAAACTAATCCCCTAGGCTCGCCAACGACTAAAAGCGGAACAGAAAGAGGAACCACCAGAAGTGGCCACTAAAACCACAAGTGGACCAAGCTGCTCCTTTCGATGAGTGCAAACCACCCATCTAATCGGCAACAGACTGCGAAGCTACCCCTTTCGAACAGTGAACAACCACCAATCTAATCACTGACAGCTCCGGCAGCTACCTCGCTCAATCAGAATCCATCCACAGATCTAATCAGAGCAGCCGCAGCTGCTGCTACTGCCAACTACCCCTTTCAATCAGAACAGAACCTAATCTAATAAATGATAGCCACGACCACAAGAATACTTCACCCAACCTCAGAGCTAAAAGCACAGGAACTAGGGATATGAAAAGGCTCGACCAAGAGCCCGAACCCCCGATTTCAGTCCAACAGATGACTGTCTATCGGGGGCGATCCGAAATCAAGTTGCTGATCATAAGAAACCAGCCAATAAAATGAACCACCCGGGTTCCTCAAATGAATCATCAGGTCTTGAGAATGATACCTGACGTTGGATTGGTCCGGCGAGTGGCAGAACCACCACCTTACAGCCGAACGGAGTTGAAACCACCGTGTAACCAGTGGAGCTTGTGGGTTGTTCCCTGCACGAGCGGAACAGTGAGATTCCGACAGACCAAAGAGCACAGCCGAGCTCCCACTACAGCCGAGAAGGACCTTATAGTCCGTTGAGAACTAAATCTGGAGAGATTGACAAGCTCCGATCAAACCTGGAATGGAGCTGCGACTGGAACCCACACCGAGCTGCGACTGGAACCCACACCGAGAACCCAGTTCAGCCCATCAGCCGATCGACTTGTGTGGAAGATCCCCTTTACCTGATCGGGGGATCCCCTTTTGGTTTAAATCAGTCCAACCCAGACGGTTGGATCTCCAGTCGGTAGACCAGGTGTAAGAAACCTCCGAAGCAGAGATTAGAGATAAGAGAGGTGGCTCTCAATCGGTTACCGGAGAAGAAAAGAGAGCCCACCTTCGAGTGATGATAAATGATAATGCTACCGAATGGAGTCCAGATCCCATTCAGCTAAGATGAGTAAGATTTCCGATGCTGGTTTGAGGATTTCCGCTGCGAGATTGATGACCCACGGCTGGAATCTTCTTACAGAGCATAAATTACCTCTGTAATTTGTAGAATCGGAGGTTGATTTCCAAGGGGAGTGCATTCTCTCTCTAGAATATAGAGAGAGAAGCTCTCAACCGCTTGCTTGATCTTCCTCTCTGTAATGGTACCACACCTTACCGAAACATCCATCGGTTCCAAAACATACAAAAACGAAACAATACCAAACGGTTAAAAAAACACCCCAAAACGTCCATACGCTTCAAAAACACACCAAAACGTTCATACGCTTCCAAAACACACCAAATTGGTACGACACCTTGCCGAAACATCCATACGGTCCCAAAACACTCAAAAACGATACAATACCAAACGGTTCAAAATCTCCCCAAAACGTCCATACGCTTCCAAAACACACGAAAATGGTACCACAACTCACCGAAACATCCTTACGGTTCGAAAACACTCAAAAATGATACAATACCAAACGGTTCAAAAGCACCCCAAAAAGTCCATACGCTTCCAAAACACACCAAAATGGAACCACACCTTACTGAAACATCCATACGGTTCCAAAACACACAAAAACGGAACAATACCAAACGGTTCAAAAACACCCCAAAACGTCCATACGCTTCAAAAACACACCAAAACGTTCATACGCATCCAAAACACACCAAAATGGTACTTACCGAAACATCCATACGGTTCCAAAACACACAAAAACGAAACAATACCAAACGGTTCAAAAACACCCCAAAACGTCCATACGCTTGAAAAACACACCAAAACGTTCATACGCTTCCAAAACACACCAAAATGGTACCACACCTTACCGAAACATCCATCGGTTCCAAAACATACAAAAACGAAACAATACCAAACGGTTCAAAAACACCCCAAAACGTCCATACGCTTCAAAAACACACCAAAACGTTCATACGCTTACAAAACACTCCAAAATGGTACCACAACTTACCAAAACGTCCATACGGTTCCAAAACACTCAAAAACGCTGACATGTAGACGATTTGGGCGATTTCTGACAAGGTCGTGGAGGAGCTTCGATTCTCCATGGCTGACAGCTCGATCTCCATGTGTGAAGGTCTAGGGTTAAAGGCTGTTGACTCAAACGATGTTCGTAGGAAGCAAAGGGGGTTCAATCCACAAAATTTCTCCCCAAATCCACTCGTCCTCGGTTCATCTACACAATCTGAATCTATCCCCAATCGATCTACTCCTTCCAACCCCATCCTCAAACCTTTCGATCTATGCCATGGGGCTACACCACCTCTGGTTTCATCTACTAATCCAAACCCATCTCTGATCTCGCTTGATAGCTCTAGCCATCTCCATAACCCATCATCTACGTTCGGTGCTCATAGCCCCAAAAATCCAAGACCTGCTGGGAATTTACAGGAGGTGTTTCAGGAAGCAGGTGAACGGCTGGACTCAGAGGATCTCCTATCCAGTCTAGTTAGGTCATTGGAGGCCGAAATGAAGAGCTCAGGGCTGCTTGTCGATTGCTCAGAATTGAAAACTCAATTAAATCGTCTCAAGGAACATCACGACTCAACCGGATATCAATCTTCAGGCTCTGATGCATGTGGTAAGCTTCAATCTCTAAATGTCAATTTCAAAAATCCTTCTGGGTCAAAATTATTGCAGGATGCATTCCTCAATTTAGAATCTGATGTGAAAGATGGGATTCTCCCCAACCCTATCAAACCCCATACCAATCGGCAGCAGAACCATATTCGTCCCAAAGGTAATTCAAAGAACTGGGCTTCCCTCTTCGCAGCTCAAGGCCCTTCTCAAATGATGAAGTTGGAGTACTATCCTCAACTTCAAAAAGGCAAGTGTGCAGCGGTGGAGTTAGATGAATCGGACATAGATGAAGGCAGTTGGAATCACTGTCTAATAGGGCATTTCCTTGATGGCAAGATGGAATTCCCTTTACTAAAGGCTACAGCCCGGACAGTGTGGAAGGACGATCTTTTATCAGTTAAGGAACTTGGCTCGAGATTCTTATTTGAGTTCAAGGATGAGGCCGCTAAGTTGAAAGCGCTGGAGAATGGCCCCCATTTCTTTTCTAGAAGATTTCTTGTATTGCAAAATTGGAAGCGTATGATGCTCCCAAGCAAGGACCAACCTTCTAAAATTCCAGCGTGGATCAAGATTTTGAAACTTCCACTCGAGTTTTGGACAGCAGAGAGCTTTAGCAAGATTGCTAGTACCATTGGCAAACCTCTTCACGTGGATCAAGCTACAGCAAAAAAACTTCGGCTGGATTATGCTCGTATATGTGTGGAGATTGATGCTGGAACCGACTTTTTTTTTTGGTTAAATCAGCTTGAAATAAAAAGGGGCTAACCGAATATACAGCCTACAAGGGGCATACCCCAGGAGGAAAAGAAAAAAGTAAAGAAAAAGAAGACAATAGAGAAAGCCTATGCCAAACGGCTACAAAGGACTATAAGTAAATAGAACATCTGTTTCGCATCCATCTAACAGAGGGAAACGAAACAGATGGCAAAATGATTACACATAGTGCAACCTGCATTGTAAAACTAACTGACATGACAATGGGATTAACCGATTTACAAGGATACTAACTGACATGGCAACATGATTACATTATGGATGCTTCAATCTAGGGCTCTTAACGCCTAGATCAATCTGGAGCCAAAATATGTACGCCAAAAGATCAAACGCCACGGCTGGACTACACCAACGGATACACCAATCTGGGCTAACAAAAAACAGCAGCAGGAACAGAACATATCTGGACAGCAATCTAGATAGAGCATGCATCAGCCACAATGAGCCTTGAACACAGCATACATCAGCCACTAATCGAAGTAAAATGCAGCCCATAAAATGCAGAAAACCTCAAGCTATAGCAGCAGCAGAGTATCAGCAGCAGAACAACTTAGAGCATTACATGCATCTACACAACATTTTACAACATAAAAATGCATAATAAGCCTAGGGACATGCCCCCTAGCAAGGCCTAAACATTCCCAGGGACAACCCCCCAAGGATAGGTCAAAGAAAGGTGATGAGCACCGAGAATAACAGTAACAGTAAACAGAATAACAGTATTACAACTCACTTGAACAGCTATTACAACTTGACAGCCACAATAACTAATCACTTGGACCAAAATCTAACAGCTGAACACAGCACAAAGACAATATCATTCCATTTCCCTCTTGCATTTTGGTGCTCACACCCAACACCCTTGAAAACTCACACCTCCCACTCTACTTTTCACTCGAATGCAAAAGAGCTAGGATCCACCAACTCCCTCCACTTGTTCTCACATGATTCCCCCGCTATTTATTACCTCCTCTCCAAAAAAAAGGATGGTGCTCAACCACACTACTAACCGGGAAGCACACAATATATGAAGGCACTCGAATGCAATGAAGGCACTCACCACTCCACACATGAGAGTAAGATATAAACCTGTTATAGAGAAGTAATAGCAGGAGCAACACAGCAGCCAAAGTAGATTCAGAACAATCAGAAGCTGAACCCTATTGTTGCAGCCTTCAACCTTGAAGAAGCTCCCAACCATGCTAGCTCCCAACCTGCCAAAAATCTAATGCAGTCCATAGCACAAAGTACTTGAATGCAGTCCATCGCCTTGAGCAGCAGCTACAAAGTACTTGAATGCAGTCCATAGCACTATGTCCTCACCTTACAACTCCCTCGGAAAGCTCACATCTCCCACTCTACTTTTCACTCATGTGCTAGGACAAGGCTCCACCAACTCCCTCCCTAGAACTCACAATATGCCCCCACTACGTATTACCTCCTCTCTCAAAGAAATGATGAGGCACTGGCACACACCTCACAAGGTAAGCACACTATATAAAGAGGGATCACACAAAACCTCCAAGAAACTGCACCAAAGAATAAGATATTTACCTGATAAATAGAAGTAATACAACCCTGGCCCTCCCGAGAGACCACCTTGCACACCTTGATTTGTGGCACCATGAGTGTAATACAACTAAACAATACACCTTGAAAACTTGTGTTTAACAACAACCAATAAAATCAACTATGGTAGCACTCACCCTGCTCAAAATCAACTAATATTCCATTCTTGTGCAACCCACCCTGCTCGAAATGAGGGCAGAGCTGATAATGATAAAAGTCGTGACCTCAACATGGAGTAAATTTTGTGAGCAACTACTTCCCAAGAGGAGGAAACGCCTTGAAACTTCCTCACATTCCTCTCAATCCAAACATGATAAACAGTTGCCGTAAAGACCAACTTTGTAATGACAGATTGAAAAGATTTGCCTTTGAAATTGGAGAGAAAGGTGACCCATTCAGGCCAAGATCTAGAGTGCCAAGAGACCCTAATTTTGGAAAGCATGGTATTCCACACTTGCTTTGAGAATGCACAATTAAAGAAAAGGTGGTCATGACTCTCACTTTCTTGACAGAAACTACACTGAGGGGAAAGGTTCATGCCAAACAGCACCAGCCTATCAGCAGTGGATAGCCTAGTCTGAATAGCAAGCCAAGTGATAAAGCTACATTTTGGAATATGGGCTGAGAACCACACCAATTTGTGCCACACAACAGTTGGGAATGTAGTTCGCAATTTATCCCATAGGGATGCAATTGAGAACTGACCATTAGGAGTGAGAGTCCATCTAATGTGGTCTGCCTCCTCCAATCTTGAGGGGATAAGAGGAGGCAAGGTTCTTCTTACCTCATTGAGTGCAAGGGTTTGCGTGATGGGAAAAACCCAGCTCGAGTTCTGTATAATGTGAGACACAGTGGCATCCTTAGAAATACCAGAATCTAAGGCAATTCTGGGACCAAATTTTGCAATTAGCGGACCAAGAGGATGCCAATTATCATACCACAATGAAGTGGAATGACCATCACCCAATACACTAAGAAAATATGGATGCACCAAGGATCTCAGTTTCAGTAATTTTCTCCATACCCATGTGCAATCCCCAGGGATTTTAAGGGTCCAAAAATTCCTCCCTTTTATTAAATATGATTTAACCCATTGACACCACATAGATTGCTCCCCCCCAGAAATCAGGAACCAGATGTGCTTGGCAATGGCAGCCATGTTCCAAACTTGCATGGATTTGAAACCAAGACCCCCCTCTTGCTTGGGAGAGCACAAGTGTTCCCAAGAGACCTTAGCACCAGATCTCTTGAGGTCGGGGCCAGACCAAAGAAAAGCCCTAAGTATAGACTCTACCTCCTTAATCACCTTTTTGGGGATGATAAATAAAGAGGACCAATAGGTTTGCATGGAAAAGAGTACATTCTTAATCAACTGAACTCTACCTGAATAATGCTGGAACCGACTTGCCGGATGACGTTCATATAACCATCAATGGGGAAGCAGTGATAGTAGCTTTACAATATCAATGGCTACCTCCAATATGTACAGATTGCAAGGTCTTTGGCCATCCTACAGGAACATGTTCTAAGCAATCTGGTACTAAAGTTCCAAGCCAACAGGATATATGGCAAGTGGTTAGCAAAGGTAAGGGTAAAAGGAATGCCAACTCTTCTGATATGGTATCAGGCGAATCCTCTACCTCACAATCTGCAATTGAAGACTCTAATAGCATTCCAAGTGTGCTAGCTCATCTTCCTAAGTTGGATGAGTTGCAACCAATTACAACCTCTGAAGTTGTGCCTATTCTAGCATCTGATATTGTTGTTAAGGATTCTGTGGATAAGGGACTTGCGGTAAAGGGTCCAGTGGATCATGCTCTGTCCATCCAAGCCAATGGGGATCAAAGGGAAGCTTGTGAACTATCTATTCAAGGTCAGGTAGACGCTTCAGTATGTTCCCGTTCATCAAGCTCTTTAATTGATACATCTGTAATTCATGCTCCTGGTGATGAAGTTAGTGACTCTGAAGATGAATTGTTGGAGGTTTTGGAAAGGGTGGTCAGTAGCAATCAGGTGCCAGAGACTTTGGTCCTTGTTAACCAATCAGTCTCTCTGGACCGGGGTTCCGGTGACTCTCAGACTCCCCTTGGAACCCTAGGACTTCAACCATTGGATGTGGAAGGAGTCAGAGTCCAAGCTGGGATTAAGCCTCCTGAACCTCCTGATCTTTTAGGTCCTCGGGCCTTAGGGAGAGATGCTAAGCTTGTTCCCACTGGTGGCTCTGGTAACAACAATTCTCTCACCAAGTCTGCCCAGAAAAAATTGAGGAAGCTAGCTAAGGAACAGTCACTTGGTTCCTTGAGCAGTGGAGGGGCTTAATAGCTCACTTGTATCCTTTTTGTCCGGGCAGTATTCCTATACTTCCATATTCTGCCATTGCATTTCCAGTTCAGCGTTAATCTATTTTATGTCTCTACAACCTCTTAACATAGGATTTTGGAATATCCGGGGCCTTAATGACCCAATCAAACAAAAAGAGGCTAAAAGTTTTGTGAATCATAATAATATCTCACTTTTTGGGTTGCTAGAACATAAAATAAAAGAAACTTTGGCTTCTAGAATAATAAAGTACGTTTGCCCTCATTGGAATTTTGTGAGCAATTACCCCCATGCTCCCTTAGGGAGAATTTTGGTGTGTTGGGATCCTACTGTAGCCAATCTTCAGGTTGTTGATCAATCTGATCAATTTATTCATTGTGAGGTGCAAACAAGGTGTGGTGGACCTCCATTTTGGGCTACTTTTGTTTATGGAGCTAATAACTACCTGGAAAGACAAGCACTTTGGTCTAGACTTCATCATTTTAGCTCCTCTTCCCCTTGGATCGTTCTAGGGGATTTTAATGCTATTAGATTCCCTAATGAGAAGGTTGGTGGCCTTACTTCCTGGCCCCCCCATATGGATGAGTTTAATAAATGTCTGTACGATTAGGAGCTTGAGGATCTTAGGTATTCTGGGTGTTTCAACACATGGGCCAACAAGCAAGATCCTTCTCAATTTGTTAGTACCAAATTAGATAGGGTATTAGTTAATGAGCATTGGATGGCTGCATTTACCAACTCTTCTGCTCATTTTCCCACTCCTGGAGTGTCTGATCACTCTCCTGCCATTGTGCACATTCTCCCTGGTCCTAAGTGATCTCATAAGCCATTTAAATTCTTTGACTTCCTTGCTGACCACCCCCAATTCCTTTCTGTAGTTCAGAAGGTCTGGAGGGGTGTGGTCATTTGGAATCCTATGTTCTAAAACACACCAAAATGGTAGACACCTTGCCGAAACATCCATACGGTTCCAAAACATTCTAAAACGATACAATACCAAATGGTTCAAAATCACCCCAAAACGTCCATACGCTTCCAAAACACACCAAAATGGTACCACAACTCACCGAAACATCCATACGGTTCGAAAACACTCAAAACGATACAATAACAAACGGTTCAAAGACACGCTCATTCACGCCTAAAACACACCAAAATGGAACAATAATCAAACATCCATACGGTTCCAAAACACACAAAACGTAAACAATATCAACGGTTCAAAACACCTAAAACGCGTCCATACGCTAAAACATTAAAGCGTTCATACGCTTCCAAACACACCAAAATGGTACCACATTACCATCCATCGGTTCCAAACCACACAAAAACGAAACAATAAAAAACACCATAAAATGTCCATACGCTTCCAAAACACACCAAAATGGTAATACACCTACCGAAACATCCTTATGGTTCCAAAACACACAAAACGATACAATACCAAAACGGTTCAAAAACAAACCAAAACGTCCATACACTTCCAAAACAATCTAAAATGGTACATACCGTATTCAAACATCCATACGGTTTCAAAACACACAAAAACGAAACAATACCAACGGGTTCAAACATCCAAAATCGTCCATACGCTTCAAAAAACACCAAAGCTCATACGCTTCCAAAACACATTAAATGGTACAACACCTTACCTAAACATCCATATGGTTCCAAAACACTCAAAAGCGATACAATACCAAACGATTTAAATCTCCCCAAAACGTCCATACGCTACCAAAACACACCAAAATGGTACAACACCTTAATCAAACATCCATACGGTTCGAAAACACTCAAAACGATACAATACCAAACGGTTCAAACACCCTGAAACGCCCATACGCCAAAACACACCAAAATGGAACCACACCTTACTGAAACATCCATACGGTTCCAAAACACACAAAAACGAAACAATACCAAACGGTTCAAAAACACCCCAAAACGTCCATACGCTTCAAAAACACACCAAAACGTTCATACGCTTCCAAAACACACCAAAATGGTACCACACCTTACTGAAACATCCCTACGGTTCCAAAAAACACAAAAAACGAAACAATACCAAACGGTTCAAAAACACCCCAAAATGTCCATACGCTTGAAAAACACACCAAAACGTTCACACGCCTCCAAAACACACCAAAATGGTACCACACCTTACTGAAACAATCATCGGTTCCAAAACATACAAAAACGAAACAATGCCAAACGGTTAAGAAAACACCCCAAAACGTCCATACGCTTCCAAAACACACTAAATTGGTACGACACCTTGCCAAAACATCCATACGGTTCCAAAACACTCAAAAACGATACAATACCAAACGGTTCAAAATCTCCCCAAAACGTCCATACGCTTCCAAAACACACCAAAATGGTACCACAACTCACCGAAACGTCCATACGGTTCGAAAACACTCAAAAACGATACAATACCAAACGGTTCAAAAACACCCCAAAAAGTCCATACGCTTCCAAAACACGCCAAAATGGAACCACACCTTACTGAAACATCCATACGGTTCCAAAACACACAAAAACGAAACAATACCAAACGGTTCAAAAACACCCCAAAACGTCCATACGCTTCAAAAACACTCCAAAACGTTCATACGCTTCCAAAACACACCAAAATGGTACTTACCGAAGCATCCACACGGTTCCAAAACACACAAAAACGAAACAATACCAAACGGTTCAAAAACACCCCAAAACGTCCATACGCTTGAAAAACACCAAAACGCTTCATACGCCTAAAACAACAAATGGTACTCACATTACCGAAACATTCATCGGTTCCAAAACGTAAACAAACAATACAAATGGTTCAAAAACACCCCAAAGCGTCCATACGCTAAAACACATTAAAGCGCTCATACGCTTACAAAACACTTCCAAAATGGTACCTCAACTTACCAAACGTCCATACGGTTCCAAAACACTCAAAGCGATACAATATTAAACGCGGTTCAAAATCACCTCAAAACGTCCATACGCTTCCAAAACACACCAAAATTGTACCACAACTTACCGAAACATCCATACGGTTCGAAAACACTCAAAAACGATACAATACCAAACCGTTCAAAAGCACCCCGAAATGTCCATACGCTTCAAAAACACACCAAAATGGTACCACAACTTACCGAAACTTCCACACCGTTCGAAAACACTCAAAAACGATACAATACCTAACGGTTCAAAATCACCCCAAAACGTCCATACGCTTCCAAAACACACCAAAATGGTACCACAACATACCATTTTGGAGTGTTTTGTAAGCGTATGAACGTTTTGGTGTGTTTTTGAAGCGTAGGGACGTTTTGGGGTGTTTTTGATCCGTTCGGTATTGTTTCGTTTTTGTGTGTTGAGGAACCGTATGGATGTTTCGGCTAGGTGTGGTTCCATTTTGGTGTGTTTTGGAAGCGTATGGACGTTTTGGGGTGCTTTTGAACCGTTTGTTATTGTATGGTTTTTGAGAGTTTTCGAACCGTATGGATGTTTCGGTGAGTTGTGGTACCATTTTGGTGTGTTTTGGAAGCGAATGGACGTTTTAGGGTGATTTTGAACCGCTTGGTATGGTATTGTTTATGTGTGTTTTGGAACCGTATGGATGTTTCGGCAAGGTGTCGTACCATTTTGGTGTCTTTTAGAAGCGTATGAACGTTTTGGTGTGTTTTTGAAGCGTATGGACGTTTTGGGGTGTTTTTGAATAGTTTGGTATTGTTTCGTTTATGTGTGTTTTGGAACTATATGGATGTTTCAGTAAGGTGTGGTACCATTTTTGATTGTTTTGGAAGTGTATGGACGTTTTGGTGTGTTTTTGAACCGTTTGGTATTGTATCGTTTTTTGTGTATTTTGGAATCATATGGATGTTTCGGTAAGGTGTTGTACCATTTTGGTGTGTTTTGGAAGTGTGTGGACGTTTTGGGGTGTTTTTGAACCGTTTAGTATTGTATCGTTTTTGTGTTTTTTCGAACCGTATGGATGTTTCGGCAAGGTGTTGTACCATTTTTGTGTGTTTTGGAAGCGTATGAACGTTTTGGTGTGTTTTATAAGGGTATGGATGTTTGGGGGTGTTTTTGAACCGTTTGGTATTGTTTCGTTTTTGTGTGTTTTATTACCTTATGGATGTTTCGGTAAGGTGTGGAACCATTTTGTTGTGTTTTGGAAACGTAAGGACGTTTTTGGGAGTTTTTGAACCGTTTGGAATTGTTTCGTTTTTGTGTGTTTTGAAACTATATGGATGTTTCGGTAAGGTGTGGTACCATTTTTGATTGTTTTGGAAGTGTATGAACGTTTTGGTGTGTTTTTGAACCTTTTGCTATTGTATCGTTTTTATGTATTTTGGAATCATATGGATGTTTTTTTTGGGTAAATTAGCTTGAAATTGAAAAAAGAAGGCTAACCGAATATACAGCCTACAAGGGGCATACCCCAGGAGGAAAAGAAAAGAAAAACCAAAAATGTAAAGTAAATTGGCATCGCCCAGTGGCTACAAGAGATAATTGAAATGCGTTGTTTCCAATCCATCTAGTAAGAGGGAAGGAAAACAACGCCAAAAAAGTGCGACAAAGCCAGAGCTTGTACTCTTTAGCATACAAAAGGAGACATGGAACACATTGAACCACAACAACTACTAGCAGCAGCAGCTAATGGACAGCAGCAGCATCAGCATAACATACAGAAGCAGCAGTTGCAGTGAGGTAACAGCAGCAGCAGCATCTAACTGAATCCACCATTACAGCAGCAGCAACTAACTTGACAGGCATGATAACATAAATCTGCTCTATGAAGGAGCCACATCATCTAACTACTACCATTTTGGTTTGTCTTGCAAGGGTGTGGACGTTTTGGAGTGTTTTTGAACCGTTTGGTATTGTATCGTTTTTGTGTGTTTTCGAACCGTATGGATGTTTCGGCAAGGTGTCGTACCATTTTTGTGTGTTTTGGAAGCGTATGAACGTTTTGCTGTGTTTTATAAACGTATGGATGTTTTGGGGTATTTATGAACCGTTTGGTATTGTTTCGGTAAGGTGTGGTACCATTTTTGTGTGTTCTGGAAGCGTATGGACGTTTTTGGGAGTTTTTGAACCGTTTGGTATGGTTTCGTTTTCGTGTGTTATGGAACCGTATGGATGTTTCGGTAAGGTGTGGTACCATTTTGGTGTATTTTGAAATCGTATGAATGTTTTGGTGTGTTTTCGAAACGTATGGACGTTTTGGGGTGTTTTTGAACCGTTTGGTATTGTTTCGTTTTTGTGTGTTTTGGAACCGTATGGATGTTTCGGTAACGTGTGGTACCATTTTGGATTGTTTTGGTAGTGTATGGACGTTTTGGTGTGTTTTTGAACCGTTTGGTGTTATATCGTTTTTGTGTGTTTTTGGAACCATATGGATGTTTCGTTAAGGTGTGATACGATTTTGATGAGTTTTGGAAGCGTATGGAAGTTTTGGGGTGTTTTTGAACCGTTTGGTATTGTATCGATTTTGTGTGTTTTCGAACCGTATGGATGTTTCGGCAAGGTGTCGTACCATTTTGGTGTGTTTTATAAGTATGGATGTTTTCGGGTATTTTTGAACAGCTTGGTATTGTTTCATTTTTGTGTGTTTTATAACCTATGGATGTTTCGGTATGGTGTGGTACCATTTTGGTGTGTTGTGGAAGCGTAGGGACGTTTTTCGGGAGATTTGGAACCGTTTGGTATTGTATCGTTTTTGAGTGTTTTGGAACCATATGGATGTTTCGGCTAGGTGTCGTACCAATTTGGTGTGTTTTGGAAGCATATGAACGTTTTGGTGTGTTTTTGAAGCGTATGGACGTTTTGGGGTGTTTTTGAACCGTTCGGTATTGTTTCGTTTTTGTGTGTTTTGGAACCGTATGGATGTTTCGGTAAGGTGTGGTTCCATTTTGGTGTGTTTTGGAAGCGTATGGACGTTTTGGGGTGCTTTTGAACCGTTTGTTATTGTATCGTTTTTGAGTGTTTTCGAACCGTATGGAAGTTTCGGTGAGTTGTGGTACCATTTTGGTGTGTTTTGGAAGCGTATGGACGTTTTGGGGTGATTTTGAACCGTTTGGTATTGTATCGTTTTAGAGTGTTTTGGAACCGTATGGATGTTTCGGCAAGGTGTCGTACCATTTTGGTGTGTTTTGGTAGCGTATGAACGTTTTGGTGTGCTTTTGAAGCGTATGGACGTTTTGGGGTGTTGTTGAACCGTTTGGTATTGTTTCGTTTTTGTGTGTTTTGGAAGCATATGGATGTTTTGGTAAGGTGTGGTACCATTTTGGATTTTTTTTTTGGATAAAACAGCTTGAAATTGAAAAAGAGGCTAACCGAATATACAGCCTACAAGGGTCATACCCCAGGAGGAAAAGAAGAAGAAAACAACAAAAAGAAGATTAAATAAAATTGCTTACGCCAAAAGGCTACATGGACTAAAAGATATGCGGTGTTTTCCGTCCGTCTAGAAAGAGGGAGGTTAAACAACGCCTTGATGGGACCAACAAAATAATCTACTTAGGAAAACTTGAGAACACTTGGATCTTGAGAGCACAAAATCACAAAAAAAAAAAACAATAGCTTGGACACTTGGACACGTGAGAAGCAGTAGCAGGTCCCTTGACAGGTCCCTTGAGAACACTTGCCGGACAGCAACTGGTCCCAGAATAGCAGAATTGCAACACAAGACTTGCATAACAGCGTAGCAGCAGCAAGCACATAGCTGAACTTGCAAAACACCGCATTACACAACAGAACAGCTGCTTGCATTGGAAGCCTGGACTGCATATCATAAAAGGACACACACCAGCAGTAGAACAGGCCATAACAAAACATCAACAGCAGCAAACTCTGATCTTGGGACTCCCCACAAGCATTAAAATGGCCAAGCAGGAGCAACTATACACCAAGCAGAGGACATCTCCCTCTACGAAGGGAGATCCCAACGACAGCCCCTGTTGGTTAGGCCTATACTACATATTAAAACTTTCAAGATTCGAAACAAATTGCCAGTAGAGTAGCAGTAGCAGAATTGTACAGCCATATTAAGTATTTACAAAAATAAAAACTGGACAATAAAAAAGTTCAACCACCTGCTGCACTATAAGTAGCAGATATGCAACAACTAGCCTATTCATTACCAAGAATGGCAGGAGGTGGTAGTGACAACAATGCATCAACTGAAACTGAAACGATGCACAATAGCAGACCTATAACAATGTAGCCTACTCATTACCAAGGAGATGGCAGGAAGTGGTATTGTAAACATAACATAACCAACTCCTGAGGTGAGCAACAAAACAGTAGCAGCAACAGAACAGTAATCAAGAGAACAGCCACAAGTACAAATGGAGGGTAAGAAACAGATGCTGTCCTGAGCACTATGTCCTCCCTTGCAACTCCCTCGGAAAGCTCACACCTCCCCCTCTTCTTTTCACTCATGTGCTCAGAAACGGTTCCACCAACTCCCTCCCAAGATCTCACAATACGCCCCCACTATATATTACCTCCTCTCTCAAAGAAATGATGAGGCACTAGCACACATCTCACATGGAAGCACACAATATGAGGTAGGACCACTCATGTACCATTTTGGATTGTTTTGGAAGTGTATGGACGTTTTGGTGTGTTTTTGAACCGTTTGGTATTGTATCGTTTTTGTGTATTTTGGAATCATATGGATGTTTCGGTAAGGTGTTGTACCATTTTGGTGTGTTTTGGAAGTGTGTGGATGTTTCGGGGTGTTTTTGAACCGTTAGGTATTGCATCGTTTTTGTCTGTTTTCGAACCGTTTGGATGTTTCGGCAAGGTGTCGTACCATTTTTGTGTGTTTTGGAAGCGTATGAACGTTTTGGTGTGTTTTATAAGGGTATGGATGTTTTGGGGTGTTTTTAAACCGTTCGGTATTGTTTCGTTTTTGGGTGTTTTATAACCTTATGGATGTTTCGGTAAGGTGTGGTACCATTTTGGTGTGTTTTGGAAGCGTATGGACGTTTTTGAGAGTTTTTGAACCGTATGGATGTTTCGGTAAGGTGTGGTACCATTTTTGATTGTTTTGGAAGTGTATGGACGTTTTGGTTTGTTTTTGAACCGTTTGGTATTGTATCGTTTTTGTGTGTTTTGGAACCGTATGGATGTTTCGGTAAGGTGTGGTACCATTTTGGTGTGTTTTGGAAGCGTATGGACGTTTTGGGGTGTTTTTGAACCGTTTGGTATTGTATCGTTTTTGTGTGTTTTCGAACCGTATGGATGTTTCGGCAAGGTGTCGTACCATTTTGGTGTGTTTTATAAGCGTGGGATGTTTTGGGGTGTTTTTGAACTGTTTGATTTTGTTTCGTTTCTGTGTGTTTTGGAACCGTATGGTTGTTTCGGTAATATGTGGTACCAATTTGGTGTGTTTTGGAAGCGTATGGACATTTTAAGAGAGTTTTTGAACAGTTTGGTATTGTTTTGTTTTTGTGTGTTTTGGAACCGTATGGATGTTTCGGTAATGTGTGATACCATTTTGGTGTGTTTTGGAAGCGTATGGACGTTTTGGGGTGTTTTTGAAGAGTATGGACGCTTTGGGGTGCTTTTGAAGGGTTTGGTATTGTATCGTTTTTGAGTGTTTTCGAACCGTATGGATGTTTCGGTAAGTTGTGGTACCATTTTGGTGTGTTTTGGAAGTGTGTGGACGTTTTGGGGTGATTTTGAACCGTTTGGTATTGTATCGTCTTTGACTGTTTTGGAACCGTATGGATGTTTCAGTAAGTTGTGGTACCATTTTGGAGTGTTTTGTAAGCGTATGAACGTTTTGGTGTGTTTTTGAAGCGTATGGACATTTTGGAGTGTTTTTGAACCGTTTGGTATTGTTTCGTTTTTGTGTGTTCTGGAACCGATGGATGTTTCGGTAAGGTGTGGTACCATTTTGCTGTGTTTTGGAAGCGTATGGACGTTTTGGGGTGTTTTTGAACCGTTTGGTTTTGTTTTGTTTTTGTGTGGTTTGGAACCGATGGATGTTTCGGTAAGGTGTGGTACCATTTTGGTGTGTTTTGGTAGCGTATGAAAGTTTTGGTGTGTTTTTGAAGCGTATGGACGTGGGGTGTTTTTGAACCGTTCGGTATTGTTTCGTTTTTGTGTGTTTTGGAACCGTATGAATGTTTCGTTAAGGTGTGGTTCCATTTTGGTGTGTTTTGGAAGCGTATGGACGTTTTGGGGTGTTTTTGAACCGTTTGGTATTGTATCGTTTTTGTGTGTTTTCGAACCGTATGGATGTTTCGGCAAGGTGTCGTACCATTTTGGTGTGTTTTATAAGCGTGGGATGTTTTGGGGTATTTATGAACCGTTTGGTATTGTTTCGTTTTTGTGTGTTTTATAACCGTAAGGATGTTTCGGTAGGGTTTGGTACCATTTTGGTGTGTTTTGGAAGCGTATGGACGTTTTTGGGAGTTTTTGAACCGTTTGGTAAGGTTTCGTTTTCGTGTGTTATGAAACCGTATGGATGTTTCGGTAAGGTGTGGTACCATTTTGGTGTGTTTTGGAAGCGTATGAACGTTTTGGTGTGTTTTTGAAGTGTATGGACGTTTTGGGGTGCTTTTGAAGGGTTTGGTATTGTATCGTTTTTGAGTGTTTTCGAACCGTATGGATGTTTCGGTAAGTTGTGGTACCATTTTGGTGTGTTTTGGAAGTGTGTGGACGTTTTGGGGTGATTTTGAACCGTTTGGTATTGTATCGTCTTTGACTGTTTTGGAACCGTATGGATGTTTCAGTAAGTTGTGGTACCATTTTGGAGTGTTTTGTAAGCGTATGAACGTTTTGGTGTGTTTTTGAAGCGTATGGACATTTTGGAGTGTTTTTGAACCGTTTGGTATTGTTTCGTTTTTGTGTGTTCTGGAACCGATGGATGTTTCGGTAAGGTGTGGTACCATTTTGCTGTGTTTTGGAAGCGTATGGACGTTTTGGGGAGTTTTTGAACCGTTTGGTTTTGTTTTGTTTTTGTGTGGTTTGGAACCGATGGATGTTTCGGTAAGGTGTGGTACCATTTTGGTGTGTTTTGGTAGCGTATGAAAGTTTTGGTGTGTTTTTGAAGCGTATGGACGTGGGGTGTTTTTGAACCGTTCGGTATTGTTTCGTTTTTGTGTGTTTTGGAACCGTATGGATGTTTCGTTAAGGTGTGGTTCCATTTTGGTGTGTTTTGGAAGCGTATGGACGTTTTGGGCTGTTTTCGAACCGTTTGGTATTGTTTCGTTTTTGTGTGTTTTGGAACCGTATGGATGTTTCGGTAAGATGTGGTACCATTTTGGTGAGTTTTGGAAGCGTATGAACGTTTTGGTGTGTTTTTGAAGTGTATGGACGTTTTGGGGTGCTTTTGAACGGTTTGGTATTGTATCGTTTTTCAGTGTTTTCGAACCGTATGGATGTTTCGGTAAGTTGTGATATCATTTTGGTGTGTTTTGGAAGCGTATGGATGTTTTGGGGTGATTTTGAACCGTTTGGTATTGTATCGTCTTTGAGGGTTTTGGAACCATAAGGATGTTTCGGTAAGTTGTGGTACCATTTTGGAGTGTTTTGTAAGCGTATGAACGTTTTGGTGTGTTTTTGAAGCGTATGGACATTTTTGGAGTGTTTTTGAACCGTTTGGTATTGTTTTGTTTTTGTGTGTTCTGGAACTGATGGATGTTTCGGTAAGGTGTGGTACCATTTTGGTGTGTTTTGTAAGCGTATGAACGTTCTGATGTGTTTTTGAAGCGTATAGACGTTTTGGGCTGTTTTTGAACCGTTTGGTATTTTATCGTTTTTGTGTGTTTTGGAACCGTATGGATGTTTCGGTAAGGTGTGGTACCATTTTGGATTGTTTTGGTAGTGTATGGACGTTTTGGTGTGTTTTTGAACCGTTTGGTGTTATATCATTTTTGTGTGTTTTCGGAACCATATGGATGTTTCGGTATGGTGTGATACCATTTTGGTGAGTTTTGGAAGCGTATGGACGTTTTGGGGTGTTTTTGAACCGTTTGGTATTGAATCGATTTTGTGTGTTTTCGACCCGTATGGATGTTTCGGCAAAATGTCGTACCATTTTGGTGTGTTTTGGAAGCTTATGAACGTTTTGGTGTGTTTTATAAGCGTATGGATGTTTTCGGGTCTTTTTGAACGGCTTGGTATTGTTTCATTTTTGTGTGTTTTATAACCGTATGGATGTTTCGGTATGTTGTGGCACCATTTTGGTATGTTTTAGAAGCGTATGCATGTTTTTTGGGAGTTTTTAAACCGTTTGGTATGGTTTCGTTTTCGTGTGTTATGAAACCGTATGGATGTTTCGGTAAGGTGTGGTACCATTTGGGTGTGTTTTGGAAGCGTATGAACGTTTTGGTGTGTTTTTGAAGCATATGGACGTTTTGGGGTGATTTTGAACCGTTTGGTATTATATCGTTTTTGAGTGTTTTGGAAACGTATGGATGTTTCGGAAGTTATGGTACCATTTTGGAGTGTTTTGTAAGCGTATGAACGTTTTGGTGTGTTTTTCAAGCGTATGGACGTTTTGGGGTGTTTTTGAACTGTTTGGTATGGTTTTGTTTTCGTGTGTTATGGAACCGTCTGGATGTTTCGGTACGGTGTGGTTTCATTTTGGTGTGTTTTGAAAGCGTATGAACGTTTTGGTGTGTTTTCGAAGTGTATGGACATTTTGGGGTGCTTTTGAACGGTTTGGTATTGTATCGTTTTTGAGTGTTTTCGAACCGTATGGATGTTTCGGTAAGTTGTGGTACAATTTTGGTGTGTTTTGGAAGCGTATGGACGTTTGGGGTGATTTTGAACCGTTTGGTATTGTATCGTTTTTGAGTGTTTTGGAACCGTATGGACGTTTTTGTAAGTTGTGGTACCATTTTGGAGTGTTTTGTAAGCGTATGAACGTTTGGGTGAGTTTTTGAAGCGTATGGACGTTTTGGGGTGTTTTTGAACCGTTTGGTATTGTTTCGTTTTTGTATGTTTTGGAACCGATCGATGTTTCGGTAAGGTGTGGTACCATTTTGGTGTGTTTTGGAAGCGTATGAACGTTTTGGTGTGTTTTTCAAGCGTATGGACATTTTGGGGTGTTTTTGAACTGTTTGGTATTGTTTCGTTTTTGTGTGTTTTGGAACCGTATGGATGTTTCGGTAAGTACCATTTTGGTGTGTTTTAGAAGCGTATGAACGTTTTGGTGTGTTTTTGAAGCGTATGGACGTTTTGGGGTGTTTTTGAACCGTTTGGAATTGTTCCGTTTTTGTATGTTTTGGAACCGTATGGATGTTTCAGTAAGGTGTGGTTCCATTTTGGTATGTTTTGGAAGCGTATGGACTTTTTGGGGTGCTTTAGAACCGTTTGGTATTGTACCGTTTTTGAGTGTTTTCGAACCGTAAGGATGTTTCGGTGAGTTGTGGTACCATTTTGGTGTGTTTTGGAAGCGTATGAACGTTTTGGTGTGTTTTTGAAGCGTATGGACGTTTTGGGGTGTTTTTGAACCGTTTGGTATTGTTTCGTTTTTGTGTGTTTTGGAACCGTAGGGATGTTTTGGTAAGGTGTGGTACCATTTTGGTGTGTTTTGGAAGCGTATGAACGTTTTGGTGTGTTTTTGAAGCGTATGGACGTTTTGGGGTGTTTTTGAACCGTTTGGTATTGTTTCGTTTTTGTGTGGTTTGTAACCGATGGATGTTTCGGTAAGGTGTGGTACCATTTTGGTGTTTTTTGGTAGCGTTTGAAAGTTTTTGTGTGTTTTATAAGCGTATGGATGTGGTCGGGTATTTTTGAACGGCTTGGTATTGTTTCATTTTTGTGTGTTTTATAACCGTATGGATGTTTCAGTATGGTGTGGTACCATTTTGGTGTGTTGTGGAAGCGTATGGACGTTTTGGGGTGTTTTTGAACCGTTTGGTATTGTTTCGTTTTTGTGTGTTTTGGAACCGTAGGGATGTTTCGGTAAGGTATGGTACCATTTTGGTGTGTTTTGGAAGCGTATGAACGTTTTGGTGTGTTTTTGAAGCGTATGGACGTTTTGGGGTGTTTTTGAACCTTTTGGTATTGTTTCGTTTTTCTGTGGTTTGTAACCGATGGATGTTTCGGTAAGGTGTGGTACCATTTTGGTGTGTTTTGGTAGCGTATGAAAGTTTTTGTGTGTTTTATAAGGGTATTGATGTTTTTGGGTATTTTCGAACGGCTTGGTATTGTTTCATTTTTGTGTGTTTTATAACCGTATGGATGTTTCGTTAAGGTGTGGTACCATTTTGGTGTGTTTTGGTAGCGTATGAACGTTTTGGTGTGTTTTTGAAGCGTATGGACGTTTTGGGGTGTTTTTGAACCGTTTGGTATTGTTTCATTTTTGTGTGTTTTGGAACCGTAGGGATGTTTCGGTAAGGTGTGGTACCATTTTGGTTTGTTTTGGTAGCGTATGAAAGTTTTTGTGTGTTTTATAAGCGTATGGATGTGGTCGGGTATTTTTGAACGGCTTGGTATTGTTTCATTTTTGTGTGTTTTATAACCGTATGGATGTTTCGGTATGGTGTGGTACCATTTTGGTGTGTTGTGGAAGCGTATGGACGTTTTGGGGTGTTTTTGAACCGTTTGGTATTGTTTCGTTTTTGTGTGTTTTGGAACCGTAGGGATGTTTCGGTAAGGTGTGGTACCATTTTGCTGTGTTTTGGAAGCGTATGAACGTTTTGGTGTGTTTTTGAAGCGTATGGACGTTTTGGGGTGTTTTTGAACCTTTTGGTATTGTTTCGTTTTTCTGTGGTTTGTAACCGATGGATGTTTCGGTAAGGTGTGGTACCATTTTGGTGTGTTTTGGTAGCGTATGAAAGTTTTTGTGTGTTTTATAAGGGTATTGATGTTTTCGGGTATTTTTGAACGGCTTGGTATTGTTTCATTTTTGTGTGTTTTATAACCGTATGGATGTTTCGTTAAGGTGTGGTACCATTTTGGTGTGTTTTGGTAGCGTATGAACGTTATGGTGTGTTTTTGAAGCGTATGGACGTTTTGGTGTGTTTTTCAAGCGTGTGGACATTTTGGGGTGTTTTTGAACTGTTTGGTATTGTTTCGTTTTTGTGTGTTTTGGAACCGTATGGATGTTTCGGTAAGTACCATTTTGGTGTGTTTTAGAAGCGTATGAACGTTTTGGTGTGTTTTTAAAGCGTATGGACGTTTTGGGGTGTTTTTGAACCGTTTGGAATTGTTCCGTTTTTGTATGTTTTGGAACCGTATGGATGTTTCAGTAAGGTGTGGTTCCATTTTGGTGTGTTTTGGAAGCGTATGGACTTTTTGGGGTGCTTTAGAACCGTTTGGTATTGTACTGTTTTGAGTGTTTTCGAACCGTAAGGATGTTTCGGTGAGTTGTGGTACCATTTTGGTGTGTTTTGGAAGCGTATGGACGTTTTGGGGAGATTTTGAACCGTTTGGTATTGTATCGTTTTTGAGTGTTTTGGAACCGTATGGATGTTTCGGCAAGGTGTCGTACCAATTTGGTGTGTTTTGGAAGCGTATGAACGTTTTGGTGTGTTTTTGAAGCGTATGGACGTTTTGGGGTGTTTTTGAACCTTTTGGTATTGTTTCGTTTTTCTGTGGTTTGTAACCGATGGATGTTTCGGTAAGGTGTGGTACCATTTTGGTGTGTTTTGGTAGCGTATGAAAGTTTTTGTGTGTTTTATAAGGGTATTGATGTTTTCGGGTATTTTTGAACGGCTTGGTATTGTTTCATTTTTGTGTGTTTTATAACCGTATGGATGTTTCGTTAAGGTGTGGTACCATTTTGGTGTGTTTTGGAAGCGTATGGGCGTTTTTTGGGAGTTTTTGAACCGTTTGGTATGGTTTCGTTTTCGTGTGTTATGGAACCGTATGGATAATTCGGCAAGTTGTCGTACCATTTTGGTGTGTTTTGCTTTTGTGTGTTTTGGAACCGTATGGATGTTTCGTAAGTACCATTTTGGTGTGTTTTAGAAGCGTATGAACGCTTTTGGTGTGTTTTTAAAGCGTATGGACGTTTTGGGGTGTTTTTGAACCGCTTGGAATTGTATCGTTTTTGTATGTTTTGGAACCGTATGGATGTTTCAGTAAGGTGTGGTTCCATTTTGGTGTGTTTTGGAAGCGTATGGACTTTTTGGGGTGCTTTAGAACCGTTTGGTATTGTACTGTTTTGAGTGTTTTCGAACCGTAAGGATGTTTCGGTGAGTTGTGGTACCATTTTGGTGTGTTTTGGAAGCGTATGGACGTTTTGGGGAGATTTTGAACCGTTTGGTATTGTATCGTTTTTGAGTGTTTTGGAACCGTATGGATGTTTCGGCAAGGTGTCGTACCAATTTGGTGTGTTTTGGAAGCGTATGAACGTTTTGGTGTGTTTTTGAAGCGTATGGACGTTTTGGGGTGTTTTTGAACCTTTTGGTATTGTTTCGTTTTTCTGTGGTTTGTAACCGATGGATGTTTCGGTAAGGTGTGGTACCATTTTGGTGTGTTTTGGTAGCGTATGAAAGTTTTTGTGTGTTTTATAAGGGTATTGATGTTTTCGGGTATTTTTGAACGGCTTGTTATTGTTTCATTTTTGTGTGTTTTATAACCGTATGGATGTTTCGTTAAGGTGTGGTACCATTTTGGTGTGTTTTGGTAACGTATGAACGTTTTGGTGTGTTTTTGAAGCGTATGGACGTTTTGGGGTGATTTTGAACCGTTTGGTATTGTATCGTTTTTGAGTGTTTTGGAAACGTACGGATGTTTCGGAAGTTGTGGTACCATTTTGGAGTGTTTTGTAAGCGTATGAACGTTTTGGTGTGTTTTTCAAGCTTATGGACGTTTTGGGGTGTTTTTGAACCGTTTGGTACTGTTTCGTTTTTGTGTGTTTTGGAACCGTATGGTTGTTTCAGTAAGGTGTGGTTCCATTTTGGTGTGTTTTGGAAGCGTATGGACGTTTTGGGGTGTTTTTGAACCGTTTGGTATTGTATTGTTTTTGAGTGTTTTCGAACCGTATGGATGTTTCGGTGAGTTGTGGTACCTTTTTGGTGTGTTTTGGAAGCGTATGGACGTTTTGGGGAGATTTGGAACCGTTTGGTATTGTATCGTTTTTGAGTGTTTTGGAACCATATGGATGTTTCGGCTAGGTGTCGTACCAATTTAATGTGTTTTGGAAGCGTATGAACGTTTTGGTGTGTTTTTGAAGCGTATGGACGTTTTGGGGTGTTTTTGAACCGTTTGGTATTGTTTCGTTTTTGTGTGTTTTGGAACCGTATGGATGTTTCGGTAAGGTGTGGTACCCTTTTTGATTGTTTTGGAAGTGTATGGACGTTTTGGTGTGTTTTTGAACCGTTTGGTATTGTATCGTTTTTGTGTATTTTGGAATCATATGGATGTTTCTGTAAGGTGTTGTACCATTTTGGTGTGTTTTGGAAGTGTGTGGACGTTTTGGGGTGTTTTTGAACCGTTTGGTATTGTATCGTTTTTGTGTGTTTTCGAACCGTATGGATGTTTCGGCAAGGTGGCGCACCATTTTTGTGTGTTTTGGAAGCGTATGAATGTTTTGGTGTGTTTTATAAGGGTATGGATGTTTGGGGGTGTTTTTGAACCGTTTGGTATTGTTTCGTTTTTGTGTGTTTTATTACCTTATGGATGTTTCGGTAAGGTGTGGAACCATTTTTTTGTGTTTTGGAAGCGTATGGACGTTTTTGGGAGTTTTTGAACGGTTTGGAATTGTTTCGTTTTTGTGTGTTTTGGAACTATATCGATGTTTCGGTAAGGTGTGGTACCATTTTTGATTGTTTTGGAAGTGTATGAACGTTTTGGTGTGTTTTTGAACCGTTTGGTATTGTATCGTTTTTGTGTATTTTGGAATCATATGGATGTTTCGGTAAGGTGTTGTACCATTTTGGTGTGTCTTGCAAGGGTGTGGACGTTTTGGAGTGTTTTTGAACCGTTTGGTATTGTATCGTTTTTGTGCGTTTTCGAACCGTATGGATGTTTCGGCAAGGTGTCGTACCATTTTTGTGTGTTTTGGAAGCGTATGAACGTTTTGCTGTGTTTTATAAACGTATGGTTGTTTTGGGGTATTTATGAACCGTTTGGTATTTTTCGGTAAGGTGTGGAACCATTTTTGTGTGTTCTGGAAGCGTATGGACGTTTATGGGAGTTTTTGAACCGTTTGGTATGGTTTCGTTTTTGTGTGTTATGGAACCGTTTGGATATTTCGGTAAGGTGTGGTACCATTTTGGTGTATTTTGAAATCGTATGAACGTTTTGGTGTGTTTTTGAAACGTATGGACGTTTTGGGGTGTTTTTGAACCGTTTGGTATTGTTTCGTTTTTGTGTGTTTGGGAACCGTATGGTTGTTTCGGTAAGATGTGGTACCATTTTGGATTGTTTTGGTAGTGTATGGACGTTTTGGTGTGTTCTTGAACCGTTAGGTGTTATATCGTTTTTGTGTGTTTTTGGAACCATATGGATGTTTCGGTAAGGTGTGCTACCATTTTGGTGTGTTTTGGAAGCGTGTGAACGTTTTGGTGTGTTTTTCAAGCGAATGGACGTTTTGGGGTGTTTTTGAACCGTTTGGTATTGTTTCGTTTTTGTGTGTTTTGGAACCGTATGGATTTTTCGGTAAGGTGTGGTACCATTTTGGTGTGTTTTGGAAGCGTATGAATGTTTTGGTGTGTTTTTGAAGCGTATGCACGTTTTGGGGTGTTTTTGAACCGTTTGGTATTGTTTCGTTTTTGTGTGTTTTGGGACCATATGGATGTTTCGGTAAGGTGTGGTACCATTTTAGATTGTTTTGGAACCGTATGGATGTTTCGGTAAGGTGTGGTACCCTTTTTGATTGTTTTGGAAGTGTATGGACGTTTTGGGGTGTTTTTGAACCGTTTGGTATTGTATCGTATTTGTGTATTTTGGAATCATATGGATGTTTCGGTAAGGTGTTGTACCATTTTGGTGTGTTTTGGAAGTGTGTGGACGTTTTGGGGTGTTTTTGAACCGTTTGGTATTGTATCGTTTTTGTGTGTTTTCGAACCGTATGGATGTTTCGGCAAGGTGTCGTACCATTTTTGTGTGTTTTGGAAGCGTATGAACGTTTTGGTGTGTTTTATAAGGGTATGGATGTTTGGGGGTGTTTTTGAACCGTTTGGTATTGTTTCGTTTTTGTGTGTTTTATTACCTTATGGATGTTTCGGTAAGGTGTGGAACCATTTTTTTGTGTTTTGGAAGCGTATGGACGTTTTTGGGAGTTTTTGAACGGTTTGGAATTGTTTCGTTTTTGTGTGTTTTGGAACTATATGGATGTTTCGGTAAGGTGTGGTACCATTTTTGATTGTTTTGGAAGTGTATGAACGTTTTGGTGTGTTTTTGAACCGTTTGGTATTGTATCGTTTTTGTGTATTTTGGAATCATATGGATGTTTCGGTAAGGTGTTGTACCATTTTGGTGTGTCTTGCAAGGGTGTGGACGTTTTGGAGTGTTTTTGAACCGTTTGGTATTGTATCGTTTTTGTGCGTTTTCGAACCGTAAGGATGTTTCGGCAAGGTGTCGTACCATTTTTGTGTGTTTTGGAAGCGTATGAACGTTTTGCTGTGTTTTATAAACGTATGGATGTTTTGGGGTATTTATGAACCGTTTGGTATTTTTCAGTAAGGTGTGGTGCCATTTTTGTGTGTTCTGGAAGCGTATGGACGTTTATGGGAGTTTTTGAACCGTTTGTATGGTTTCGTTTTTGTGTGTTATGGAACCGTTTGGATATTTCGGTAAGGTGTGGTACCATTTTGGTGTATTTTGAAATCGTATGAACGTTTTGGTGTGTTTTTGAAACGTATGGACGTTTTGGGGTGTTTTTGAACCGTTTGGTATTGTTTCGTTTTTGTGTGTTTTGGAACCGTATGGATGTTTCGGAAAGATGTGGTACCATTTTGGATTGTTTTGGTAGTGTATGGACGTTTTGGTGTGTTCTTGAACCGTTTGGTGTTATATCGTTTTTGTGTGTTTTTGGAACCATATGGATGTTTCGGTAAGGTGTGGTACCATTTTGGTGTGTTTTGGAAGCGTGTGAACGTTTTGGTGTGTTTTTCAAGCGTATGGACGTTTTGGGGTGTTTTTGAACCGTTTGGTATTGTTTCATTTTTGTGTGTTTTGGAACCGTATGGATGTTTCGGTAAGATGTGGTACCATTTTGGATTGTTTTGGTAGGGTATGGACGTTTTTGTGTGTTCTTGAACCGTTTGGTGTTATATCGTTTTTCTGTGTTTTTGGAACCATATGGATGTTTCGGTAAGGTGTGATACCATTTTGGTGAGTTTTGGAAGCGTATGGACGTTTTGGGGTGTTTTTCAACCGTTTGGTATTGTATCGATTTTGTGTGTTTTCGAACCGTATGGATGTTTCGGTAAGGTGTCGTACCATTTTGGTGTGTTTTGGAAGCGTATGAATGTTTTGGTGTGTTTTGTAAGCGTATGGATGTTTTCGGGTATTTTTGAACGGCTTGGTACTGTTTCATTTTTGTGTGTTTTATAACCGTATGGATGTTTCGGTATGGTGTGGTACCATTTTGGTGTGTTGTGGAAGCGTATGGACGTTTTTTGGGAGTTTTTGAACCGTTAGGTATGGTTTCGTTTTCGTGTGTTATGGAACCGTCTGGATGTTTCGGTAATGTGTGGTACCATTTTGGTGTGTTTTGGAAGCGTATGAACGTTTTGGTGTGTTTTTGAAGCGTATGGACGTTTTGGGGTGATTTTGAACCGTTTGGTTGTATCGTTTTTGAGTGTTTTGGAAACGTATGGATGTTTCGGAAGTTGTGGTACCATTTTGGAGTGTTTTGTAAGCGTATGAACGTTTTGGTGTGTTTTTCAAGCTTATGGACGTTTTGGGGTGTTTTTGAACCGTTTGGTATGGTTTCATTTTCGTGTGTTATGGAACCGTATGGATGTTTCGGTAAGGTGTGGTACCATTTTGGTGTGTTTTGAAAGCGTATGAACGTTTTGGTGTGTTTTTGAAGCGTATGGACATGTTGAGGTGCTTTTGAACGGTTTGGTATTGTATCATTTTTGAGTGTTTTCGAACCGTATGGATGTTTCGGTAAGTTGTTGTTACAATTTTGGTGTGTTTTGGAAGCGTATGGACGTTTTGCGGTGATTTTGAACCGTTTGGTATTGTATCGTTTTTGAGTGTTTTGGAACCGTATGGACGTTTTGGTAAGTTGTGGTACCATTTTGGAGTGTTTTGTAAGCGCATGAACGTTTTGGTGTGTTTTTGAAGCATATGGACGTTTTGGTTTGTTTTTGAACCGTTTGGTATTGCTTCGTTTTTGTATGTTTTGGAACCGATGGATGTTTCGGTATGGTGTGGTACCATTTTTGTGTGTTTTGGAAGCGTATGAACGTTTTGGTGTGTTTTTCAAGCGTATGGACGTTTTGGGGTGTTTTTGAACCGTTTGGTATTGTTTCGTTTTTGTGTGTTTTGGAACCGTGTGGATGTTTCGGTAAGTACCATTTTGGTGTGTTTTGGAAGGGTATGAACGTTTTGGTGTGTTTTTGAAGCATATGGACGTTTTGGGGTGTTTTTGAACCGTTTGGTATTGTTTCGTTTTTGTGTGTTTTGGAACCGTATGGATGTTTCCGTAAGGTGTGGGTCCATTTTGGTGTGTTTTGGATGCGTATGGACGTTTTGGGGTGTTTTTGAATCATTTGGTATTGTATCGATTTTGAGTGTTTTCGAACCGTATGGATGTTTCGGTGAGTTGTGGTACCATTTTGGTGTGTTTTGGAAGCGTGTGGACGTTTTGGGGAGATTTGGAACCGTTTGGTATTGTTTCATTTTTGTGTGTTTTGGAACCGTATGGATGTTTCGGTAAGGTGTGGGTCCATTTTGGTGTGTTTTGGATGCGTATGGACGTTTTGGGGTGTTTTTGAACCATTTGGTATTGTATCGATTTTGAGTGTTTTCGAACCGTATGGATGTTTCGGTGAGTTGTGGTACCATTTTGGTGTGTTTTGGAAGCGTGTGGACGTTTTGGGGAGATTTGGAACCGTTTGGTATTGTTTCATTTTTGTGTGTTTTGGAACCGTATGGATGTTTCGGTAAGGTGTGGTACCGTTTTAGATTGTTTTGGAAGTGTATGGACGTTTTGGTTTTTTTTTTTTTTTGGGTAAATTAGCTTGAAATTGAAAAAGAGGCTAACCGAATATACAGCCTACAAGGGGCATACCCCAGGAGGAAAAGAAAAGAAAAACAAAAAGTAAAGATATTTGCTAGCGCCCAAAGGCTACATGAGATAAATAAATGCGATGTTTCCAATCCATCTAGTAAGAGGGAAGGAAAACAACGCCATAATGAACGACAAACTCTTTAGCATACAAAAGAGACATGGAAGTAAGCATAGCAGCAACAGGGCTGTTATGGACAGCAGCAGCAGCCAATGGAGTTGAACGACAGCAGCCAATGGAGCCTCAACTTAGGACATCAAAACAACAACATGACAAGAGCTGGACTGCCCATGACTTTGGACACATGCAGCTGATCGGATTACAGCAGCTGATCTGAATACTTTGGACACCTCATGACTTTGGACACAACCAAAGAGAACACCAATACAGCAACTATCAATAGCAGAACTGCTCAAAAGCAGCAGATTACAAGCAGGTATTTCTGTACATGCACATGCAGAGGATGTCCCCCTCTGCGAAGGGAGATCCCAACGACAGCCCCAGTTGGTTAGGCCTATACTACATCTTGAAACTTCCAAAAAACTATAAGAATTGCACTAGCAGCTATTCTTCATAACAAAACAAGCTTAGTGAAGCACATACAGTAACAGTAGCACTAAGTAGCTGCCACCGCAGAAAAAACAGGCAGCAAAACAGCAGTGGAGCACGTGTGACAGTCATGCACACACAGCCACATATCATAAGGAAGCTAGGGACATGCACAAGTACTGAACTGATCAGAAAACAGCAGCATATCAAACAACAAAACTATAGCAGCAGCAGTCAAAACAGGTAGTGACATTACTGGTCAGTAGCATCTACTAGTTCTTTGAGAACCGGACTGCACACACAGCAGAACAGAACAGCAGCAAGGATAGCAACTCCTAGCTGAGATAGGAGGTTCAGATCATGCAGCAACAGGTGATTGATGATTTGGTGGATGGGTTGACACCTGAGAAGAAAATATTACTCTTGTTTGGACTAGGGGAAAGCCCAGATAAGGACTCAAACTCATCCCAGGAAGATTGAATATGAGAAACAGAACTTACCTCACCCTTGCAAAATATCATGAGATCATCAGCAAAACATAGATTCACCAATTTTGTGGATCCACATTTCCAATGGAAATGGAAATCAGGCAAAAGGGTTTTCTCCTTTAGAATACAAGTAAGGACCTCCATGACTATAACAAATAAGTATGAGGAAAGGGGGTCACCCTGTCTCAAGCCCCTTTGGCCATGGATGTACCCAATAGCCTCCCCATTGAAGCTCAGGGAATAGTTGGCAGTGGTTACACAGGCCTTTAACCATCTAATCATCTGTGGATGAAAGTTCATAGAGGTGAGGACATCCCAGAGGAATTCCCACCTAACATTATCATAGGCCTTCATTATGTCAACTTTCATAGCACACCTGGGAGAGGTGGACTGCTTATGATACCCTCTCATCAATTCCTGTGTGAGGAAGATGTTATCTGCAATCCTCCTACCCTGCACAAATCCAGATTGTGCAGGATCAATGAGGTGAGGAAGAGCAGGCTTAAGTCTATTAGCCAAGATCTTGGCTATACACTTGTAAATGAGGTTGCAACATGATATTGGCCTATAGTCCCCAACTTTTGAAGGATTAGGAACTTTAGGCACAAGAGCAACCAATGTTGCATTGGCTTTCTTTAGCAGTTGGCCAGATCTAAAAAATGACTTGACAGCCGAGGTGACCTCATGGCCAATCACAGGCCATGCCTTATGAAAGAAGGAAGCATTATACCCATCAGGTCCAGGGGCTTTTTGGGGATTAAGAGACCAAAAGGTGTCCTTAATTTCTTTATCAGAGACCTCCAGAACCATATCAATTCTCTGAGACTCAGATAGTTTCCTAGTGATGAGTTGCTGAACTCTAGATGCACCAGCATAGCTGCTTTGATGGGGGGAACCAAGTAGCTTAGAGTAATAATTGATAAAAGAAGCTTTTACCAATTCAATATCCTGGGTGACAGAACCATCATCCAAAACCAAACTAGTAATTCTATTTCTATTCCTAGAATTACTAATTGATTTGAAAAAGAATGAGGTACATTGGTCTCCCAGTTTCAGCCATTGAACTCTCGATTTTTGTCTTGCAAAGCTCTCCTCAGCTCTTGCAAGAGTAAGGTACTGTTTACACAATACCTTCTCAGTAGCTTGATTGGCTTCATCACTAGGGTTTGCACCCAGAGCAGTCTGAATATCATCTAGTTGTTGCTTAGAAGAAGCAACTCTAGATGATAGGTCGCTAAATTCAATGGTATTTAACTGTTTGAGATCCTTCTGTAGAATCTTCAACTTTTCACAGACACAAAACATGGGGTTACCAATGATTACTCTCCTCCACACCTGCTGCACAATATTAAGAAACTTGGGGTGATCAGCCAGAAAGTTGAAAAATCTGAAAGGCCTACTTCTAGGAGTGGTGGTAGGGGCCAAAGACACAAAAGCTGGAGAGTGATCAGAGGCTCCAGGATTAAGAAAATGGGCATTGGACCAGCAGAAGGTTTTAATCCAACTTTCATTGACCAGGACTCTATCTAATTTGGAGCTAATGTGGGAAACCCCAACTTGCTTATTGGACCAAGTAAATTGGCAGCCTGAATATTTAAGGTCGACCAGTTCTACAGAGTCAAGACAATCAATGAAATCATCCATCCAAGGGAGCCAGTGCTTATCCCCTCCCACTTTCTCAGAAGGGGATCTAATAGCATTAAGATCCCCAAGAACTACCCAAGGGGAGGCAATAGCCAAGGTGTGCAGATCAGACCAAAGTGTCTGTCTATCAAGGTGGCAATTAGCTCCATAAACAAAGGTGGCTGCAAAGGAGTATTTGCCATTATGAGATTGAACATCACAGTGTATGTATTGGTCTGATTGAGAAAGAAGCTGAACAGCAAAAACAGATGGGTCCCAACATACCAAAATTCTACCCATGGGGGAGTGAACATAGTTGCTAATAAAACTCCAATGAGGCAGGATGAGACCAACAATCCTAGTGGCCTTGGGCTCTTTGAGTTTATGTTCGATGAGCCCAACAATGGACAATTTATTATTATGAACCCATTTCTTGACCTCCTTTTGTTTAAGAGGATCATTAAGACCTCTTATGTTCCAACAACCAAAATGCAATGGTGTACTATCCATTTAGTTCTGCACACAAAATAACTACCACAATGAGCTACAACTAATAAGTGTAAGAGTGATGCACAAGTTGAGCATTATTTAAATAATTGTGGACAAAAGGTAGGAAAGTAAAGTTACTTCCTTTTTTTTTGGGAGCCTTTGGAATGACTCCTTTGTTTGCCATTATGACCAGCTTTAGAGGAACCACCCAATAGCAACTTAGCATCAGGAAGTAAGTCAGGAGGTTCCTTTTCATCACCATCTGAAACCGCTTCCTTTACTGGTGACACATTCTCTACCTCCTTGGAGCTGCTTACAATCGATTCCAAAACCTCTATTGGCTCTTCCTCAGAATCATGCTCCTCCTCATGGGATGAAACACCGGGCTGATGAGGTTTTGTAGAGGTTGAAATGGAGAGATCATGATGCACTGGATCATTTACCACAGTTCCCTCGGCCACAGGGTCTTTTACAACTGGTAGAATAGCCACAATGTTATAGGCTGTATTCAGCTGCAAATCACCCGAATGGTTAGGAACTTCAGCTAGCTCACTAGGATTGCCAATGGACGCTTCAATCACAGAAAGAGAGGAAGAGGATTCAACGGCTACCGTTGGAACAGAGTTGCCAATAATTTTACTCTTACCCTTATTAACCACTTGCCATTCATCCTCTGAGCTTGAGACTTGAGGACCTGATTGTTTAGCACAGGTTCCTTTAGGATGCCCAAATACTTTGCACTCAGTACAAATTGGAGGAAGCCATTGATACTGTAATGCAACTATAACAGTGTCACCATTGATTGTAATTTGAATGTCATCCGGCAATTCAGTTCCTGCATCAATTTCCACACATATACGAGCATAATCCAGCCGTAGTTTTTTTGCTGTAGCTTGATCCACGTGAAGCGGTTTACCAATGGTACTAGCAATCTTGCTAAAGCACTCTGCTGTCCAAAACTCGAGTGGAAGTTTCAAAATTTTGATCCAGGCTGGGATTTTCGAAGGTTGGTCCTTGGTTGGGAGCATCATTCGTTGCCAATTTTGAAGAACAAGAAATCTTCTAGAGAAGAAATGAGGGCCATCTTCCAACACTTTCAACTTAGCAACTTCATCCTTGAACTCAAATAAGAATCGCGAGCCAATTTCTTTAACAGATAAAAGATTGTCTTTCCAAACTGACCGGGCAGTAGCTCGTAGTAAGGGGAAATCCATCTTGCCGTCAAGGAAATGCCCTATCAGACAGTGATTCCAACTGCCCTCATCTATGTCCGATTCATCAAGCTCCACAGCAGCACGTTTTCCTTTCTGAAGTTGAGGGTAGTGCTCCAACTTCAGCACTCTAGAGGGACCTTGGGCTGCGAAGAGGGAAGCCCAATTCCTTGAATTTCCTTGGGGACGAGTAGGGCCCCGATGACGATTGGTATGGGGTTTGATGGGGTTAGGGAGGATCCCTTCTTTCATGACAGATTGAAGATGGGTAGATTCATCCCGACCTAGATTAGACTCAGACGGAGCCTTAAAATTGACATTTAGGGTTTGAAGCTTACCACATGCATCCGGATCTGGAGTTAGATTTCCAGCCAAGTCGTGATGTTCCTTGAGACGGCTTAATTGAGATTTCAACTCCGAGCAGTCGACTAGCACTCCGGAGTTTTTCATTTCGGCCTCCAGAGACCTAACAAGGCTGGATATTCGTTCTTCTGAGTCCAGTCGATTTCCTGCTTGCTGAAATACCTCCTGTAGCTTTCTAGCTGGGCTAGGGATTTTGGGGCTGAGGGCACCAACAGGAGAGACATCCGGAATGGAAGATAAAGACAACAGTGGTGGAGCCCCAGGACAAAGATCGAAGGGTTTGGAAGTGGGATTATTATGGGAAGGCCGAGTGGTGTTTGAAACAGAAGGGGAAGATGAAGATGAGTCCAGGAAGAACGGATTAGGAGTGAAGCTGTGATGATTGAGTCCTCTGTGCTTCCTTCTAAGTTCATTAGAGTCAAGAGCCGTGAGACCCAACCCATCCGCCATGGATAATGTACCGTCTGCCATAAAAGATCCACGATGTTCACCAAATCGCCCATGGTTTGGTATGGTGTCGTACCATTTTGGCGTGTTTGGTATCCGTTTTGGTTTGTTTTTGAATCGTTTGGTATTGTATTGTTTTTGTGTGTTTTGGAACCATAAGGATGTTTCGGTAAGGTGTGGTACCATTTTGGTGTGTTTTGGAAGCGTATGGACGTTTTGGGGTGTTTTTGAACCGTTTGGTATTGTTTTGTTTTTGTGTGGTTTGGAACCGATGGATGTTTCGGTAAGGTGTGGTACCATTTTGGTGCGTTTTGGTAGCGTATGAAAGTTTTGGTGTGTTTTTGAAGCGTATGGACGTGGGGTGTTTTTGAACCGTTCGGTATTGTTTCGTTTTTGTGTGTTTTGGAACCGTATGGATGTTTCGTTAAGGTGTCGTTCCATTTTGGTGTGTTTTGGAAGCGTATAGACGTTTTGGGGTGTTTTCGAACCGTTTGGTATTGTTTCGTTTTTGTGTGTTTTGGAACCGTATGGATGTTTCGGTAAGGTGTGGTACCATTTTGGTGTGTTTTGGAAGCGTATGAACGTTTTGGTGTGTTTTTGAAGTGTATGGACGTTTTGGGGTGCTTTTGAACGGTTTGGTATTGTATCGTTTTTCAGTGTTTTCGAACCGTATGGATGTTTCGGTAAGTTGTGATACCATTTTGGTGTGTTTTGGAAACGTATGGACGTTTTGGGGTGATTTTGAACCGTTTGGTATTGTATGGTCTTTGAGTGTTTTGGAACCGTATGGATGTTTCGGTAAGTTGTGGTACCATTTTGGAGTGTTTTGTAAGCATATGAACGTTTTGGTGTGTTTTTGAAGCGTATGGACATTTTGGAGTGTTTTTGAACCGTTTGGTATTGTTTTGTTTTTGTGTGTTCCGGAACCGATGGATGTTTCGGTAAGGTGTGGTACCATTTTGGTGTGTTTTGTAAGCGTATGAACGTTTTGATGTGTTTTTGAAGCGTATAGACGTTTTGGGCTGTTTTTGAACCGTTTGGTATTGTTTCGTTTTTGTGTGTTTTGGAACCGTATGGATGTTTCGGTAAGGTGTGGTACCATTTTGGATTGTTTTGGTAGTTTATGGACGTTTTGGTGTGTTTTTGAACCGTTTGGTGTTATATCGTTTTTGTGTGTTTTTGGAACCATATGGACGTTTCGGTAAGGTGTGATACCATTTTGGTGAGTTTTGGAAGCGTATGGACGTTTTGGGGTGTTTTTGAACCGTTTGGTATTGAATCGATTTTGTGTGTTTTCGAACCGTATGGATGTATCGGCAAGGTGTCGTACCATTTTGGTGTGTTTTGGATGCGTATGAACGTTTTGGTGTGTTTTATAAGCGTATGGATGTTTTCGGGTCTTTTTGAACGGCTTGGTATTGTTTCATTTTTGTGTGTTTTATAACCGTATGGATGTTTCGGTATGGTGTGGTACCATTTTGGTGTGTTTTAGAAGCGTATGGACGTTTTTTGGGAGTTTTTGAACCGTTTGGTATGGTTTCGTTTTCGTGTGTTATGGAACCGTATGGATGTTTCGGTAAGGTGTGGTACCATTTTGGTGTGTTTTGGAAGCGAATGCACGTTTTGGTGTGTTTTTGAAGCGTATGCACGTTTTGGGGTGATTTTGAACCGTTTGGTATTGCATCGTTTTTGAGTGTTTTGGAAATGTATGGATGTTTCGGAAGTTGTGGTACCATTTTGGAGTGTTTTGTAAGCGTATGAACGTTCTGGTGTGTTTTTCAAGCGTATGGACGTTTTGGGGTGTTTTTGAACCGTTTGGTATGGTTTTGTTTTCGTGTGTTGTGGAACCGTATGAATGTTTCGGTATGGTGTGGAACCATTTTGGTGTGTTTTGAAAGCGTATGAAGGTTTTGGTGTGTTTTTGAAGCGTATGGACATTTTGGGGTGCTTTTGAACGGTTTGGTATTGTATTATTTTTGAGTGTTTTCGAACCGTATGGATGTTGCGGTAAGTTGTGGTACAATTTTGGTGTGTTTTGGAAGCGTATGGACGTTTGGGGTGATTTTGAACTGTTTGGTATTATATCGTTTTTGAGTGTTTTGGAACCGTATGGACGTTTTTGTAAGTTGTGGTACCATTTTGGAGTGTTTTGTAAGCGTATGAACGTTTTGGTGTGTTTTTGAAGCGTATGGACGTTTTGGGGTGTTTTTGAACCGTTTGGTATTGTTTCGTTTTTGTATGTTTTGGAACCGATGGATGTTTCGGTAAGGTGTGGTACCATTTTGGTGTGTTTTGGAAGCGTATGAACGTTTTGGTGTCTTTTTCAAGCGTATGGACGTTTTGGGGTGTTTTTGAACCGTTTGGTATTGTACCGTTTTTGTATGTTTTGGAACCGTATGGATGTTTCAGTAAGGTGTGGTTCCATTTTGGTGTGTTTTGGAAGCGTATGGACTTTTTGGGGTGCTTTTGAACCGTTTGGTATTGTATCGTTTTTGAGTGTTTTCGAACCTTAGGGATGTTTCGGTAAGGTGTGGTACCATTTTGGTGTGTTTTGGAAGCGTATGAAGGTTTTGGTGTGTTTTTGAAGCGGATGGACGTTTTGGGGTGTTTTTGAACCTGTTTGGTATTGTTTCGTTTTTGTGTGTTTTGGAACCGTATGGATGTTTCGGTAAGTACCATTTTGGTGTGTTTTAGAAGCGTATGAACGTTTTGTTGTGTTTTTGAAGCGTATGGACGTTTTGGGGTGTTTTTGAACCGTTTGGTATTGTTCCGTTTTTGTATGTTTTGGAACCGTATGGATGTTTCAGTAAGGTGTGGTTCCATTTTGGTGTGTTTTGGAAGCGTATGGACTTTTTGGGGTGCTTTTGAACCGTTTGGTATTGTATCGTTTTTGAGTGTTTTCGAACCGTAAGGATGTTTCGGTGAGTTGTGGTACCATTTTGGTGTGTTTTGGAAGCGTATGGACGTTTTGGGGAGATTTTGAACCGTTTGGTATTGTATCGTTTTTGAGTGTTTTGGAACCGTATGGATGTTTCGGCAAGGTGTCGTACCAATTTGGTGTGTTTTGGAAGCGTCTGAACGTTTTGGTGTGTTTTTTTTTTTTTTTTGGGTAAATCAGCTTGAAATTAAAATAAAAAGGCTAACCGAATATACAGCCTACAAGGGGCATACCCCAGGAGGAAAACAAAAGAAACAAAGATGAGAAAATTGAAACCTATGCCAAGTGGCTACCAAGAGAGGAAATATTGTAATCTAGATGGAAACTAAACAACTAACCTCAAGAGAGACCCCAAGAAATAATTGTTTCCTAACCATCTACAAAAGGGGATAAAACACCATATCAACTAACTGCTCAACCAGTAGCCCTATGCGTACGGACTGGACAGCAGCCAAATGGCAGCAAAACAGCAAATACAGCAGCCATGCACAACTGTAAGTTGCCTACTTAGAACAGCAGCAACCTTGAACCATTAAAGCATGTGCAGCCGCAGCTCAACAGGTATAGGTACATAAACATTGAGTCATATCAGCTACAAAATGAACATAGCACCATGCTATGACTGAATTCTGGAAACTGGAGTAGGCTGATCCGATAACAGCAGCCGAACAGAACTGATGTCATGACTTTGGACACAACCATGACTTTGGACACATCATGGCAGCAGCTGATCTGATTACTTTGGACACATCTTGACTTTGGACACAACCAGGTAGGTAATAAAGCAAACAGACAATTTTCTGTACACGCAGAGGACGTCCCCCTCCGCAAAGGGAGATCCCAACAACAGCCCTTGTTGGTTAGGCAGATAGAACAGCAACTTGGATGGAGTAAACAGCTAGCACAAAGCTAATACCAGATTAACCTCAGCACTACAACAGACCACGAAAAGCAAAACCACTACTTAAACCACGAAAAGCAAAACAAGCATAACAACAGTAGAACAGTAGCAGTTAACAACAGAACAGCAGCAATATAAGGTCTCACTGACTACTATCACCCTTGAAAACTGACCTCCCACTCTTCTTTTTTCTCAAACGCAAATGGGATTCCTCTTCTCCCTCCACTAAACCTCACAAGATGCCCCCGCTAATTATTACCTCCTCTCAGAAGAACGGATGAGGCTCTAGCACTCAGCTCACATGGATAGCACACATTATAGTAAGAGCGCTCAATAGCTTTGGATTCCAGAATAACCATTTCCACACATGAGAGTAAGATATATACCTGCTATATAGAAGTAATAGCAGCTGAAGTACCCAACTGTGCATTAACAACTGAACCAAATTGCAGCATATTCTGTAACAATTAAATCCAGATAAAATAGATACAATAATGATAAAGAAACTGATATGAAATGAGCTTAAACGGTGTTCCACGCATCTACAATCCAATCTGCTTGAGAATGCAGCAAATTAGAAAGTGATACAATCCTAGATCTTACCATCATGCAAATTTTGTGAACAACTATCTCCCAAGTACAGGATTGATTTTGGAACTTCCTCAAATTTCTCTCAATCCAAATATGATATACAGTTACGGTAAAGGCCAACCGAGTGATCACACTCTTAAGGGATTTGCCCTTAACACCTGATAACAAGATCACCCAATCTGCCCAAGATCTAGCAGGCCAAGAAGCTTGGAGTTTTTCCTGAATGGAATTCCACACTTGATTAGTGAATGGGCAATTAAATAGAAGATGGTCATGGCTTTCACTCCCCGGACACAAACCACACTGTGATGTAATGTTTAGGCCGAATGACACAAGTCTATCGGCAGTGGATAGCCTGTTCTGAATGGCAAGCCAAGTGACAAAGCTGCATTTAGGGATGTGAGCAGAGAACCATACTACCTTGTGCCACAAAACCCTAGGAAAGGAAGTTCTCAATTTGTCCCATAGAGATGCAATTGTGAACTGGCCATTGGAATTAAGGGTCCACCGAGTCTGATCTGGCCCATTCAACCTGGCTTGAACAAGTGGAGGTAGAGTATTCTGACTTCATTTAAGTCAAAAGTCTGAGTAACGGGAAACACCCAAGATGAGTTATGGATAATGTGGGTCACAAAAGCATCCTGTGGTATACCAGCGTCCTATGCAATTCGTGGACCAAATCTATCTATTAAAGGACCGAGGGGGTGCCAGTTGTCATGCCACAAGTACGTGGAATTCCCATTCCCTAGTATATTTAGAACATATGGTCTCACCAAGGGTCTGAGATTCAAAAGTTTCCTCCACACCCACGTACAATCACCCGGAATTTTAAGAGTCCAGAAACTCCTCCCACGTAACAAGTACGACTTGACCCATTGACACCACATGGACTGTTCTCCCCCAGAGATCAGAAACCAAATATGCTTTGCAATAGCTGCCTTATTCCAAATTTGCAGCGATTTGAAGCCAAGACCTCCCTCCTCTTTAGGAGAACACAGATGCTCCCATGAAACTTTAGCACCCGTTCTCTTTAGATCGGGGCCAGACCACAGAAAGGCCCTTAGAATTGACTCAACCTCCTTGATCACCTTTTTGGGAAGGATGAACAAGGAGGACCAATACGTTTGGATGGAAAAAAGAACATTCTTAATTAATTGAACCCGACCTGCATAGGTGAGGTCTCTATTGGTCCACGTCTTAGTCCTAGCAGTCATGCTCTCCACTAAACGCTGGCAATCAGAGGCTTTGAGTTTAGTAGAGAGGAGGGGCACACCAAGATATTTGACAGGAAGTGTGCCCTCCTGGAATCTTAAAACACCCAGTATGGCCCCTCTAGTGGTATTATTGACCCCAGAGAAATATATGCTACTTTTCTCCGGGCTAGGAGAGAGACCAGACAATTCTTGGAACTCAGAGAGGGCATCCTGGATGTGATTGATTGACGACAGCTCCCCCTTACAAAAAATCATGAGGTCATCTGCAAAGCAAAGATTGATGACCTTAGTATTCCCACATCTCCAATGAAAGTGAAAGTCAGGTAACATGGATTTCTCTCTAAGTAAACAGGTGAGAACCTCCATTACAATGACAAAGAGGTAAGAGGACAGAGGGTCTCCTTGCCTAAGACCTTTTTGCCCAATAATGTAACCAGTGTTTTCCCCATTCAAGCTGATGGTGTAGTTAGCAGTGGTAACACAGGCTTGGAGCCATTTGATCATTGTTGGATGGAAATTCATAGAGGACAAGATATCCCAAAGAAAATCCCATCTCACATTATCATACGCTTTCCTTATATCTACCTTCAGTGCACATCTTGGAGATGACGAGGATTTATGATACCCTCTCATTAGCTCTTGGGTGAGGAAGATATTGTCAGCAATCCTCCTCCCCTTAACAAACCCTGATTGAACAGGATCGATTAGGTCAGGGAGGACATTCTGTAGTCTTTTGGAAAGAATTCTAGCAATGCACTTATAAATGGTATTACAACATGAGATAGGCCTAAAATCCCCAACCTTAGAAGGGTTAGGGACCTTTGGAACAAGAGCTACCACAGTAAAATTGGCCTTTCTGAGCAGCTTACCAGACCTAAAAAAGGTCTTGACAGCTGCAGTGACCTCATGGCCGATGATAGGCCAAGCTTTCCTAAAGAAACCAGCATTGTAGCCATCCGGACCAGGGGCTTTGCTAGGGTTGAGGGACCAAAATGTGTCCTTGATTTCTTGATCTGTGATCTGAGCAATCATTGCAAGCTTTTGATTGTCAGTAAGCTTTCTAGTAACTAGTTGCTGGATTCTGCTATGCCCATGATAAGCATCAGAATGGGCAGTACCTAGCAAGTCTGTGTAAAAGTTAATAAAACTTGACTTAATGACCCCAATGTCATGGGTGAGAGACCCATCGTCTAATACTAAACTGGTTAACTTACTTCTATTTCTTCTGTTGGTCACAGACTTGAAGAAATAAGAAGTACATTGATCACCCAACTTCAACCATTGAACCCTAGACTTTTGCTTAGCCAGGCTTTCCTCCGCTCTGAGCAAAGTTAGAAGTTGTTTATAAACCACTCGTTCCTGACCCATCAGAGAAGAATCAGGAGCATGAGAACTCAAGGCGTGCTGTATATTGTCTAGGCGTTGTCTAGTGTCCACAACCCTAGCAGAAACATCACTAAAATCTCTAGTATTCATTAACTTAAATTCACCTTGCAACATCTTGAGCTTTTCACATACAGAGAACATTGGATTCCCAATGACCACTCTCCGCCAAACCTTTTGCACCACAAGAGAAAACTGTGGGTGACCAGCTAGGAAATCAAAAAACTTAAAAGGTTTGCTAGATGTCCTATAGCCAGGAAGTATGGTTGCAATGGCTGGAGAATGGTCAGATATCCCAGGATTGGAGAAATGAGCAGAGGAACAATTGAACACCCTCATCCAATGCTCATTAACTAACACTCGATCCAGTTTTGTACTGACAAAATGATTGGAATCTTGCTTATTGGCCCAAGTGAGGAAGCAACCAGAGTACCTAAGATCATCAAGTTGCAACGCATATAAGCAGTTATTAAACTCATCCATATAAGAAGGCCAAGAAGCAGTGCCCCCTACTTTTTCTCTAGGGAATCTAATTACATTGAAATCGCCAAGCACTATCCAAGGGGAGGTAGAACCTAGATGATGGAGGCTAGACCAAAGGGCTTGCCTACTCAAGTAGTTGTGCTCACCATACACAAAAGTTGCAAAGAAGGATGGGTCTCCACTTTTAGGATGCACTTCACAGTGAATAAACTGATTAGATTGATCGATAACCTGAATTTGGAGAACATTTGGATCCCAACACACAAAAATCCTGCCTATTGAAGCGCGAGGATAGTTATTCACAAAATTCCATTGAGGGCAAACATACTGCATCACCCTAGTAGCCTTATCTTCCTTTATTTTTTGCTCTAATAATCCCAAAAGTGTGAGTTTGTTATTATTCACAAAACATTTAACCTCCTTTTGTTTAATTGGGTCGTTAAGACCCCTAATGTTCCAAAAGCCAATATTAAGAGGTTGTTGAGCCATAAAAGAAACTTAAAGCAAAATGTAAACTGTAGATGGCAGAATATGGAAGAATTGAGATACTGCCCTGACAAAAGGATACGGATGAGCTAATACCGTCTTCTGGATAGGGAACTTCGTGACTGCTCCCTAGCAAGCTTTTTCATTCTCTTTTGGGCTGATTTGGAGAGTACTTCTTGAAAATTCCCCTTGGTATCCTCCTTTGTTGCATTGACCTGAACTTCTGAAACTGATGGATCAGGTGGTTTAGGAGAGAGAGTGTGGTTCCACTTTGGACTGCTTGAAACTTCTGAAGCTTTTCCATTCTCTTTACCACTGCTTGGGATTTCCACTTTGGACTGTAGTTGTGAGTCAGCCCCTCGAGTACTGCTTACCACTCCTTCCAAAACTTCCAATAGATCTTCCTCAGAGTCCGACTCACTCAATGCGTCAACTAGGTTGCCAGCATGAGCCTTATTAGACTCCACCAGATTGGGAGTTGCAGATGACGTCAACAATGGCTCGAGATGAGTGGGGCCTACCAAAGGCTGCTGAAAATTGTCCTTCTTTCCTATCCCAACTGGAATCGAACCCCGTTCTTCTTGCTTGATTGGCTGAGAGGATGAAGCAGTTTTCCTTGCACATGAATCTGTGGAGTGCCCAAATACATGGCATATTTTACACATGGGTGGCAGGACCTGATATTCAATGGGGACAATTACGGATTCCCCAGCTACGACCACCGTAACCTCCTCAGGGAGGTCTTGCTCGGCACTTATCTCAATACACACTCGTGCTTTTGTGGTTCTGGTTTGAAGTAGTCCAGATTGCTTGGCCGTTTTAGCAGTGGCTTGATCCGCATGAAGAGGCTTCCCTATTGAACTGGCCACTCTACTTAGACATTGTTGATTCCATAACTCAAACGGAAGATCATGAAATTTAACCCAAACAGGGATAATGGAGGGTTGCTCTTTAGCTGGCTTCATCATCCGATGCCAGTCCTTAAGCACAAGGTATTTCTGCGAGAAGAAATAAGGTCCCCCTTCAAGGACTTGCAATTTGGCTTGCTCATCCTTAAATTGAAACAGATAAAAGCCCGCCACATCTGATTTAACACCTACTAACAGATCCTTCCATTGTCTCCTAGCAGTAGCAACAAGGAGGGGATACGCCATTTGTCCATCAAGGAAATGACCTATCAAGTAGCTATTCCAACTTCCTATATCAGTAAGCTCCACATCTATTTCCACCAGTGCATCTTTCCCTTTCTGAAATTCTGGGAAATGTTCCAATTTCAAGTCTAAAGAGGGACTCTTAGACTGGAGGAGGGAGGCCCAATTTACAACTTTAGGCTTAGCCCTATGCTGTCCAGGACCCTGTCTGGGAGCATTGCGAGGTTTATAATCCTCAGCCCTATAACCTAGATTAGGATCTCCCTCGACAAATGGAGAACCCCGAGCATTGATCAATACCTTTGGGTTAGAGTTTGAGTTCTGTACCTCTGTCGGAGGACGATGCGCCTGAGATGAGCTCCCATGGACGGCCGTCCCTTTTGCTTCATAATCAAGTACCACTTGATGTTGTAGCCGAGCCCGTTCCTCTGCTTCCTGACTCAAGCCCTCCTCAACGAAGCCCTGATGAAACTTGCTAGGGTTCGGAGTGAAAGGCCCAGACCCAGAAGAAGAGGATGGAAGAGTGGATGAAACCTGTGGGTTTAGCGCTCCAGGGCAGAGATCGAACGGCTTGTGAGTCACAAACGCAGCAGATGAAGCTCGAATGGCCTCGAATGGCGCTCCAGGTGGAGATGAATGAATACCCGAGCTTCTAATAGCAGATCCCAACTCGAGTTCTCCTGAGAAGAGCGGACGAGGAGGATCTGTAACATGCGTAACTGAGTTGTCGATCTTGAGGTTGGCACCGTACGATTGCTGGAGCTGGAGGGAGCTCGTTACATCCGGGATGTGCTTTGGCTTCCTTCTAAGTTCATTGGAGTCTTGTGCTTTGTGTCCAAGTCCTTCCACCATTGAAATGGTACCATCAGCCATGGAGAATGAATTTCTCCACAACCTTGTCAGAGATATCCCTAAATCGCCTACATGTCAGAGCTCTGGACGTATGGACGTTTTGGGGTGTTTTTTTTTAACCGTTTGGTGTTGTTTCGTTTTTGTATGTTTTGGAACCGATGGATGTTTCGGTAAGGTGTGGTACCATTTTGGTGTGTTTTGGAAGCGTTTGAACGTTTTGGTGTGTTTTTCAAGCGTATGGACGTTTTGGGGTGTTTTTGAACCGTTTGGTATTGTTTCGTTTTTGTGTGTTTTGGAACCGTAGGGATGTTTCGGTAAGGTGTGGTACCATTTTGGTTTGTTTTGGAAGCGTATGAACGTTTTGGTGTGTTTTTGAAGCGTATGGACGTTTTGGGGTGTTTTTGAACCGTTTGGTACTGTTTCGTTTTTGTTTGTTTTGGAACCGTATGGATGTTTCCGTAAGGTGTGGTTTTTGGTGTGTTTTGGAAGCGTATGGACGTTTTGGGGTGTTTTTGAACCGTTCGGTATTGTATCGTTTTTGAGTGTTTTCGAACCGTATGGATGTTTCGGTGAGTTGTGGTACCATTTTGGTGTGTTTTGGAAGCGTGTGGACATTTTGGGGAGATTTGGAACCGTTTGGTATTGTTTCGTTTTTGTGTGGTTTGGAACCGATGGATGTTTCGGTAAGGTGTGGTACCATTTTGGTGTGTTTTGGTAGCGTATGAACGTTTTGGTGTGTTTTTGAAGCGTATGGACGTTTTGGGCTGTTTTTGAACCGTTTGGTATTGTTTCATTTTTCTGTGTTTTCGAACCGTAGGGATGTTTTGGTAAGGTGTGGTACCATTTTGGTGTGTTTTGGAAGCGTATGAACGTTTTGGTGTGTTTTTGAAGCGAATGGACGTTTTGGGGTGTTTTTGAACCGTTTGGTATTGTTTCGTTTTTGTGTGTTTTGCAACCGTATGGATGTTTCCGTAAGGTGTGGTTCCATTTTGGTGTGTTTTGGATGCGTATGGACGTTTTGGGGTGTTTTTGAACCATTTGGTATTGTATCGTTTTTGAGTGTTTTCGAACCGTATGGATGTTTCGGTGAGTTGTGGTTCCATTTAGGTGTGTTTTGGAAGCGTGTGGACGTTTTGGGGAGATTTGGAACCGTTTGGTATTGTTTCATTTTTGTGTGTTTTGGAACCGTATGGATGTTTCGGTAAGGTGTGGTACCATTTTAGATTGTTTTGGAAGTGTATGGACGTTTTGGTTTGTTTTTGAATCGTTTGGTATTGTATTGTTTTTATGTGTTTTGGAACCATAAGGATGTTTCGGTAAGGTGTGGTACCATTTTGGTGTGTTTTGGAAGCGTATGGACGTTTTGGGGTGTTTTTGAACCGTTTGGTTTTGTTTTGTTTTTGTGTGGTTTGGAACCGATGGATGTTTCGGTAAGGTGTGGTACCATTTTGGTGTGTTTTGGTAGCGTATGAAAGTTTTGGTGTGTTTTTGAAGCGTATGGACGTGGGGTGTTTTTGAACCGTTCGGTATTGTTTCGTTTTTTTGTGTTTTGGAACCGTATGGATGTTTCGTTAAGGTGTGGTTCCATTTTGGTGTGTTTTGGAAGCGTATGGACGTTTTGGGGTGTTTTCGAACCGTTTGGTATTGTTTCGTTTTTGTGTGTTTTGGAACCGTATGGATGTTTCGGTAAGATGTGGTACCATTTTGGTGAGTTTTGGAAGCGTATGAACGTTTTGGTGTGTTTTTGAAGTGTATGGACGTTTTGGGGTGCTTTTGAACGGTTTGGTATTGTATCGTTTTTCAGTGTTTTCGAACCGTATGGATGTTTCGGTAAGTTGTGATATCATTTTGGTGTGTTTTGGAAGCGTATGGATGTCTTGGGGTGATTTTGAACCGTTTGGTATTGTATCGTCTTTGAGCGGTAAGTTGTGGTACCATTTTGGAGTGTTTTGTAAGCGTATGAACGTTTTGGTGTGTTTTTGAAGCGTATGGACATTTTGGAGTGTTTTTGAACCGTTTGGTATTGTTTTGTTTTTGTGTGTTCTGGAACTGATGGATGTTTCGGTAAGGTGTGGTACCATTTTGGTGTGTTTTGTAAGCGTATGAACGTTTTGATGTGTTTTTGAAGCGTATAGACGTTTTGGGCTGTTTTTGAACCGTTTGGTATTGTTTCGTTTTTGTGTGTTTTGGAACCGTATGGATGTTTCGGTAAGGTGTGGTACCATTTTGGATTGTTTTGGTAGTGTATGGACGTTTTGGTGTGTTTTTGAACCGTTTGGTGTTATCGTTTTTGTGTGTTTTTGGAACCATATGGATGTTTCGGTAAGGTGTGATACCATTTTGGTGAGTTTTGGAAGCGTATGGACGTTTTGGGGTGTTTTTGAACCGTTTGGTATTGAATCGATTTTGTGTGTTTTCGAACTGTATGGATGTTTCGGCAAGGTGTCGTACCATTTTCGTGTGTTTTGGAAGCGTACGAACGTTTTGGTGTGTTTTATAAGCGTATGGATGTTTTCGGGTCTTTTTGAACGGCTTGGTATTGTTTCATTTTTGTGTGTTTTATAACCGTATGGATGTTTCGATATGGTGTGGTACCATTTTGGTGTGTTGTGGAAGCGTATGGGCGTTTTTTGGGAGTTTTTGAACCGTTTGGTATGGTTTCGTTTTCGTGTGTTATGGAACCGTATGGATAATTCGGTAAGGTGTGGTACCATTTTGGTGTGTTTTGGAAGCGTATGAACGTTTTGGTGTGTTTTTGAAGCGTATGGACGTTTTGGGGTGATTTTGAACCGTTTGGTATTGTATCGTTTTTGAGTGTTTTGGAAACGTATGGATGTTTCGGAAGTTGTGGTACCATTTTGGAGTGTTTTGTAAGCGTATGAACGTTTTGGTGTGTTTTTCAAGCGTATGGACGTTTTGGGGTGATTTTGAACCGTTTGGTATTGTATCGTTTTTGAGTGTTTTGGAAACGTATGGATGTTTCGGAAGTTGTGGTACCATTTTGGAGTGTTTTGTAAGCGTATGAACGTTTTGGTGTGTTTTTCAAGCGTATGGACGTTTTGGGGTGTTTTTGAACCGTTTGGTATGGTTTTGTTTTCGTGTGTTATGGAACCGTATGGATGTTTCGGTATGGTGTGGTACCATTTTGGTGTGTTTTGAAAGCGTATGAACGTTTTGGTGTGTTTTTGAAGCGTATGGACATTTTGGGGTGCTTTTGAACGGTTAGGTATTGTATCGTTTTTGAGTGTTTTCGAACCGTATGGATGTTTTGGTAAGTTGTGGTACAATTTTGGGGTGTTTTGGAAGCGTATGGACGTTTGGGGTGATTTTGAACCGTTTGGTATTGTATCGTTTTTGAGTGTTTTGGAACCGTATGGACGTTTTGGTAAGTTGTGATACCATTTTGGAGTGTTTTGTAAGCGTATGAACGTTTTGGTGTGTTTTTGAAGCGTATGGACGTTTTGGGGTGTTTTTGAACCGTTTGGTATTGTTTCGTTTTTGTATGTTTTGGACCCGATGGATGTTTCGGTAAGGTGTGGTACCATTTTGGTGTGTTTTGGAAGCGTGTGAACGTTTTGGTGTGTTTAGCAAGTGTATGAACGTTTTGGTGTGTTTTTGAACCGTTTGGTATTGTTTCGTTTTTGTATGTTTTGGAACCGATGGATGTTTCGGTAAGGTGTGGTACCATTTTGGTGTGTTTTGGAAGCGTATGAACGTTTTGGTGTGTTTTTCAAGCGTATGGACGTTTTGGGATGTTTTTGCACCGTTTGGTGTTGTTTCGTTTTTGTGTGTTTTGGAACCGTAAGGATGTTTCGGTAAGTACCATTTTGGTGTGTTTCGGAAGCGTATGAACGTTTTGGTGTGGTTTTGAAGCGTATGGACGTTTTGGGGTATTTTTGAACCGTTTGGTATTGTTCCGTTTTTGTGTGTTTTGGAACCGTATGGATGTTTCGGTAAGGTGTGGACGTTTTGGGGTGTTTTTGAACCGATAGGTATTGTATCGTTTTGATTGTTTTCGAACCGTATGGATGTTTCGATAAGTTGTGGTACCATTTTGGTGTGTTTTGGAAGCGTATGGACGTTTTGGGGTGATTTTGAACCGTTTGGTATTGTATCGTTTTTGAGTGTTTTGGAACCGTATGGATGTTTCGGTAATTGTTGGTACCATTTTGGAGTGTTTCGTAAGCGTATGAACGTTTTGGTTTGTTTTTGAAGCGTATGGACGTTTTGGGGTGTATTTGAACCGTTTAATACTGTTTTGTTTTTGTGTGTTTTGTAACCGTATGGATGTTTGGGTAAGGTGTGGTACCATTTTGGTGTGTTTTCGAAGCATGTGGACGATTTGGGTGTTTTTGACCCGTTCGGTATTGTTTCGTTTTGGTGTATTTTCGAACCGCATGGATGTATCGGTAAGGTGTGGTACCATTTTGGTGTGTTTTGGAAGCGTATGGACGTTTTGGCTGTTTTTGAACCTTTTGGAAACGATACAATACCAAACGTCCACACACTTCCAAAACAATCTAAAATGGTACCACACCTTACCGAAACATCCATACGGTTCCAAAACATACAAAAACGAAACAATACCAAACGGTTCAAAAACACCCCACACGCTTCAAAAACACACCAAAACGTTCATACGCTTCCAAAACACACCAAATTGGTACGACGCCTTGCCGAAATGGTCAAGGGAAGACTACTGTCAAGGGAAGACTACTGTCATTGCCCAAATTGCCTAAAGGCTCAAATGATACTAGGTTTGTTAGAGAATGTGGCATAACTTTGGGATAAGCATATTTGTTACCTTTTGGTTTTTATCTGTGATTGGGCTTGTTGATCATTTCGTTACAATTGCTACAGTTTTCCTAGACTCTATCTACTTGTTATCAGTGGTGATTAGTGGCTATTATGCTGGTTTTACTTTGCAGGTATACTATCAGGTTGTATGCAGGAGTTTCGCCAATATCTCCTTCCATATTGAGTGTAACCTGTGAGTGAGTGGTTGAGCTTCTTCATTTCTTTGGGAGTGGAGGTAATATGTAGAGGGAGGTATTATGGGAGGGATAGTCGAGGGAGGAAGGAGTTATTCATCCTTTAGCAGCCGTGAGAGTGTAATAGGAGGGGTGAGGTTCCAAGGGAGTTGTAGTTGTGAGCAATCATAGCTGCCTTTAGGAGTCTCTTGATAATTTCGGGTTTTGATCACAGTTTGTTGGCTGTTTGCGTAGCTGGTCCAGTCAGATAGCAGGCTGCCTTTATTCACTTTTACAACATGTCTGTACAGTTATGCTTCTGCCAGCTACATGTCTGTACAGTTATGACACCACTTTTCTGGTACTGTTTTGTAGTCAATGGTAATCTGTTATGGCTGTACAGATTAGTAGTGTTTTTGGTTTTGGTGTAGTCCAGCTGATGCCTTGTATTCAGTTTGGCCTATCTCTTTTGGTCTGTTATGACACCACTTGTGGCTAGCACTCACTGCCACCTCCTTTGCAATGAGTGGGCTGCTGTTTCCTATTTTGTAAATGCATAATATGGCTGTTCCAGTCTGCTACAGCTCATCTAATGGCAAATTCGTTTAGATTTTGGAAGTTCAATATGTAGTATAGGCCTAACCAACTGGGGCTGTCGTTGGGATCTCCCTTTGCAGAGGGGGACGTCCTCTGCATTGTATATTTGCTGGTATCTGTTTTGTTGCATTCTGCTAGTGTTCTGTTTTGTTCAGCACTTGAACTGTTCTCGGGCTGCTATGTGAGCCTCCAAAAGGAGAACCACTACCACGGCCATTTGTTTAGCTGCTGTTTAGCTTCAAGTTCAAGCCATGGTGTATAGTTGTTGTGTAGCTGCTGTTTCATGGGAGTGGCTGCTGTCTCAAAATGGCTGAAATCTGCTCTGTCCAGTCTGCCATCGAACTTGCTGCAATCTGCTGAAGACGCCATTTGATGTATTGTTGTGTCCTGCTGCTGTACTGATAAAGGTTGAAGATGCAGGTGTCCAGGACGTTTTGAGGCTTGCTATCATGGGATTTTGTCTCCACAACGTGCAAATTCTGAAGATCATCTTGTAATGTGGTCGTTAGTTAGGCTTTTAGGCTTTTAGCTGTTAATGATTAATGTAAGTCACGGCTGCAACTAGCCTTTTGCTGTATGTTCTCATGTATGTCACGGCTGCAATTAGCCTTTTGCTGTATGTTTCCTTTCCCTCTTTCTAGAGGGGATTGAAACAATCATTTTACCATGTAAATTTATTTTGTTGTGTTCCTCCTGGGGTAAGCCCCTTGTAGGTTGTTTTTTTTTTTTTTCTATTTCAAGCTGGTTTATCCAAAAAAAACATCCATACGGTTCCAAAACACATAAAAACGAAACAATACCAAACGGTTCAAAAACACCCCAAAACATCCATACGCTTCAAAAACACACCAAAACGTTCATACGCTTCCAAAACACACCAAAATGGTACCACACCATACCGAAACATCCATACGGTTCCATAACACACGAAAACAAAACCATACCAAACCGTTCAAAATCACCCCAAAACGTCCATATGCTTCCAAAACACACCAAAATGGTACCAGAACTCACCGAAACATCCATACGGTTCGAAAACAGTCAAAAACGATACAATAACAAACGGTTCAAAAGCATCCCAAAACGTCCATACGCTTCCAAAACACACCAAAATGGAACGACACCTTGCCGAAACATCCATACGGTTCCAAAACACTCAAAAACGATACAATACCAAACGGTTCAAAATCACCCCAAAACGTCCATACGCTTCCAAAACACACCAAAATGGCACCACAACTCACCGAAACATCCATACGGTTCGAAAACACTCAAAATAACCACCACCGAAACGGGCAAGGGAGCTTCTCTCTCTAGGGAAGCACTCCTCCACCGCCCAAATCTATCCCACAAATCACCGAATATGAGGTAATTAAGCTCTATTTGGTTCATTATTTCAGTTAATCTGTTCACTTCCGAACAGATTTTTCCTAATTTCTTCGCCACCGGCTAAAGACTGAAGTGGGTTTTCCTAACCTTGGGGTGGAAACCAAAATCTTCTTCGGATTTTGGATGGGCTTCATCCACTAGAGTTCACCCTGTGGACCGATTTCCACAGCAGGAATGATCGTAACTGGACTGGGTTTTCCGGTACGGGACGAAGCTCGGCTGGGTTTTCATATACCTACAATCTGAAATCGACTAGATTTTGATCTGATCTAGAACTCCTATGGAGTTGATGGCGTACATGGGATCTCGCACCGAAGGATAGCAGCAGCAAATATACCTTGTTCGGCCTACATCGGATCTGATGTGGCGGTAAGCGGCTGGAGCAGCGGCGACCGGGGGTGTGGTTCTGATTGGTTTTAGAAAGCACCACTTTGGGTGCTCATGGTTGGGTGCATCGGTGGTGTATTCTGGCTCAGATGGGTGCTCACGGTTCAGAGCTGATCTACACCTGGGCTTCCCGATTGGACCGGAGTTCACCACCTCAGGAACAGTTCGGTTTGTGCTAGAAATTCACGGTTGACAAAGCATTTTGGTGGCTACCGAGGTAAATCCATGTTCTGAATCATATCCGTTAACATCAGTTCATACTCTTTCAGACTTTGTTTTGGGTTTGGAGGTATGGATTTACGGAAGTAAACCACGGTTCTCATACATTTCTGTTAAAGTTCAGTCCATGGCAGTGCCGAGTTCAAATTTGACCATACCAGGTTGATGATGGCTTGGTAATCTCATAGTAGGGGTCTGTTTTGGGCAGTCTTATTTGGTTCCATAATTATTTCAATCTGTAGTTGAGAATTTCGATGGGCAGTCACCTGTTGGACTGAGGTCGGGTTCGTTCAAGCTCTTTGTCGAGCCTCTACTTGGCTCATCTCCTTTCTAGCTCTTTGATGAGCTCGGGCTCTTGGTCAAGCCTTTTATATCCCTAGATCCTGTGCTTTTAGCCCTGAGGTTGTGTGTAGTATTCTTGTGGTCGTGGCTATCGTTGATTAGATTAGAATCTGTTCTGATTGAAAAGGGTAGTTCGCAGTAGCAGCAGCTGTGGGTGCCATTGATTAGATAGGTGGATGGATTCTGATTGAGCGAGGTAGCTGCCGGAGCCGTCATTGATTAGATTGGTGGTTGTTCACTGATCGAAAGGGGTAGCTTCGCAGTCTGTTTCTGATTAAATTGGTGGCTTGCGCTGATCGAAAGGAGCAGCTTGGTCCACTTGAGGTTTGAGTGGCTATCGTTGATTAGATTAGAATCTGTTCTGATTGAAAAGGGTAGTTCGCAGTAGCAGCAGCTGTGGGTGCCACTGATTAGATTGGTGGATGGATTCTGATTGAGCATGGTAGCTGCCGGAGCTGTCATTGATTAGATTGGTGGTTGTTCACTGATCGAAAGGGGTAGCTTCGCAGTCTGTTTCTGATTAGATTGGTGGCTTGCGCTGATCGAAAGAGGCAGCTTGGTTGACTTCTGTTGAGTGGGTGTTATATTAGCTTTGGGGTTGATTGAAGTACTAGGTTCTTGGTTTTCTTAACCCAGCCTTGGAGGAGGAGGCTACCGGGTAGTTGGTTTCAGTAGGCGGTTTTGGCGAGACTTAGGCTTGGATGAGGGACTATTAGGCCGGAAGGATTGGGCGTGGTGAGCTGGGTTCTTAGCAGGGAGCCTTGTCGGATGTCGTCAACTCTGGTTCGAACCTCTTGATGCCTTGTTCCTCTGTAGTAGCCGTTCAGACTGCCTAGAAGCAGTTTTGCTCTGTAGCTGCTCTCCTCAGCGTTGGTTATCATGTGGTCATTGTTGGCCATGACTATCTACTTTATTTACTTTATTTCCTAGCCTGGCGGGTTGTGCCGGGTAGTAGTTCTATTTCATTTTTCTTAGTACACATGGCATTTTGTTATGTATTTACTCTATCTTACTCTCCATGCGGGTTGTGCATGGTTTACCACACTTTTGTCATTCTTGTTTTTTTCTCTTTTCTTATCCTCCTGGGGTATGCCCCTTGTAGGCTGTACATTCGCTTAACCCTTTTTAATTTCAAGCTAAATTACCCAAAAAAAAACACTCAAAAACGATACAATACCAAACGGTTCAAAAGCACCTTATCGACACATCCATACGGCTCCATAACACACAAAAACAAAACGATACCAAACGGTACAAAAACACCCCAAAACGTCCATACGCTTCAAAACACACCAAAACGTCCATACGCTTCAAAACACACCAAAACGTTCATATGCTTCCAAAACACACCAAAATGGTACCACACCTTACCGAAACATCCATCGGTTCCAAAACACACAAAAACGAAACAATACCAAACGGTTCAAAAACTCCCCAAAACGTCCATACGCTTCAAAAACACACCAAAACGTTCATACGCTTTCAAAACACACCAAAATGGTACCACACCTTACCGAAACATCCATACGGTTCCATAACACACGAAAACGAAAGCATACCAAACGGTTCAAAAACTCCCAAAAACGTCCATACGCTTCCAAAACACACCAAAATGGTACCATACCTTACCGAAACATCCATACGGTCATAAAACACACAAAAACGAAACAATACCAAACGGTTCATAAATACCCCAAAACATCCATACGCTTATAAAACACACAAAAACGAAACATCCATACCCCAAAACGTCCATAAGCTTCCAAAACACACCAAAATGGTACCACAACTTACCGAAACATCCATACGGTTATAAAACACTCAAAAACGAAACAATACCAGACGGTTCATAAATACCCCAAAACATCCATACGCTTATAAAACACAACAAAACGTTCATACACTTCCAAAACACACCAAAATGGTACGACACTTTGCCGAAAACATCCATACGGTTCGAAAACACACAAAAACGATACAATACCAAACGGTTCAAATACAAACCAAAACGTCCACACACTTCCAAAACAATCTAAAATGGTACACCACCTTACCGAAACATCCATACTGTTCCATAACACACGAAAACGAAACCATATCAAACGGTTCAAAAACTCCCAAAAACGTCCATACGCTTCCAAAAAAACCAAAATGGTACCACACCTTACCGAAACATCCATAAGGTTATAAGACACACAAAAACGAAACAATACCAAACGGTCCAAAAACACCCCCAAGCATCCATACCCTTATAAAACACACCAAAACGTTCATACGCTTCCAAAACACACAAAAATGGTACGACACCTTGCCGAAACATCCATACGGTTCGAAAACACACAAAAACGATACAATACCAAACGGTTCAAAAACACCCCAAAAAGTCCACACACTTCCAAAACACACCAAAATGGTACAACACCTTACCGAAACATCTATATGATTCCAAAATACACAAAAACGATACAATACCAAACGGTACAAAAACACACCAAAACGTCCATACACTTCCAAAACAATCCAAAATGGTACCACACCTTACCGAAACATCCATACGGTTATAAAACACTCAAAAATGATATAATACCAAACGGTTCAAAATCACCCCCAAACGTCCATATGCTTCCAAAACACACCAAAATGGTACCAAAACTCACCGAAACATCCATAAGGTTCGAAAACAGTCAAAAACGATACAATAACAAACGGTTCAAAAGCATCCCAAAACGTCCATACGCTTCCAAAACACACCAAAATGGAACCACACCTTACCGAAACATCCATACGGTTCCGAAACACACAAAAACGAAACAATACCAAACGGTTCAAAAACACCCCAAAACGTCCGTACGCTTCAAAAACACACCAAAACGTTCATACGCTTCCAAAACACACCAAAATGGTACCACACCTTACCGAAACATCCATCGGTTCCAAAACACACAAAAACGAAACTATACCAAACGGTTCAAAAACCCCCCAAAACGTCCATACGCTTCAAAAACACACCAAAACGTTCATACGCTTACAAAACACCCCAAAATGGTACCACAACTTACCGAAACATCCATACGGTTCCAAAACACTCACAAACGATACATTACCAAACGGTTCAAAACCACCCCAAAACGTCCATACGTTTCAAAAACAAACCAAAATGGAACGACACCTTGCCGAAACATCCATACGGTTCCAAAACACTCAAAAACGATACAATACCAAACGGTTCAAAATCACCCCAAAACGTCCATACGCTTCCAAAACACACCAAAATGGAACGACACCTTGCCGAAACATCCATACGGTTCCAAAACACTCAAAAACGATACAATACCAAACGGTTCAAAATCACCCCAAAACGTCCATACGCTTCCAAAACACACCAAAATGGCACCACAACTCACCGAAACATCCATACGGTTCGAAAACACTCAAAAACGATACAATACCAAACGGTTCAAAAGCACCTTAAAACGTCCATACGCTTCCAAAACACACCAAAATGGAACCACATCTTACCGAAACATCCATACGGTTCCAAAACACACAAAAATGAAGCAGCTGTGGGTGCCACTGATTAGATAGGTGGATGGATTCTGATTGAGCGAGGTAGCTGCCGGAGCCGTCATTGATTAGATTGGTGGTTGTTCACTGATCGAAAGGAGTAGCTTCGCAGTCTGTTTCTGATTAGATTGGTGGCTTGCGCTGATCGAAAGGAGCAGCTTGGTCCACTTGAGGTTTGAGTGGCTATCGTTGATTAGATTAGAATCTGTTCTGATTGAAAAGGGTAGTTCGCAGTAGCAGCAGTTGTGGGTGCCACTGATTAGATTGGTGGATGGATTCTGATTGAGCATGGTAGCTGCCGGAGCTGTCATTGATTAGATTGGTGGTTGTTCACTGATCGAAAGGGGTAGCTTCGCAGTCTGTTTCTGATTAGATTGGTGGCTTGCGCTGATCGAAAGAGGCAGCTTGGTTGACTTCTGTTGAGTGGGTGTTATATTAGCTTTGGGGTTGATTGAAGTACTAGGTTCTTGGTTTTCTTAACCCAGCCTTGGAGGAGGAGGCTACCGGGTAGTTGGTTTCAGCAGGCAGTTTTGGCGAGACTTAGGCTTGGATGAGGGACTATTAGGCCGGAAGGATTGGGCGTGGTGAGCTGGGTTATTAGCAGGGAGCCTTGTCGGATGTCGTCAACTCTGGTTCGAACCTCTTGATGCCTTGTTCCTCTGTAGTAGCCGTTGAGACTGCCTAGAAGCCGTTTTGCTCTGTAGCTGCTCTCCTCAGCGTTGGTTATCATGTGGTCATCTTTGGCCATGACTATCTACTTTATTTACTTTATTTCCTGGCCTGGCGGGTAGTGCCGGGTAGTAGTTCTATTTCATTTTTCTTAGTACACATGGCATTTTGTTATGTATTTACTCTATCTTACTCTCCATGCGGGTTGTGCATGGTTTACCACACTTTAGTACGCAATTTTTTTCTTTTCTTTGTTTTGTCCTCCCTGGGGTATGCCCTTGTAGGCTGTACATTCGCTTAACCCCTTTTAATTTCAAGCTAAATTACCCAAAAAAAAAAACCTCCAGTGTCTGAAAAGGTTCAAAAATACCCCAAAACGTCCATACGCTTCAAAAACACACCAAAACGTTCATATGCTTCCAAAACACACCAAAATGGGAACCAGACCTTACCGAAACATCCATCGGTTCCGAAACACACAAAAACGAAACAATACCAAACGGTTCAAAAACACTCCAAAACGTCCATACGCTTCAAAAACACACCAAAACGTTCATACGCTTTCAAAACACACCAAAATGGTACCACACCTTACCGAAACATCCATACGGTTCCATAACAAACGAAAACGAAACAGTACCAAATGGTTCAAAAACACCCCAAAACGTTCATACGCTTCAAAAACACACCAAAACGTTCATACGCCGAAACATCCATGCGGTTATAAAACACACAAAAACGAAACAATACCAAACGGTTCATAAATACCCCAAAACATCCATACGCTTATAAAACACACAAAAACGAAACATCCGTACCCCAAAACGTCCATACGCTTCCAAAACACACCAAAATGGTACCACAACTTACCGAAACATCCGTACGGTTGTAAACACACAAAAACGAAACAATACCATACGGTTCATAAATACCCCAAAACATCCATACGCTTATAAAACACACCAAAACATTCATACACATCCAAAACACACCAAAATGGTACGACACTTTGCCGAACCATCCATACGGTTCGAAAACACACAAAAACGATACAATACCAAACGGTTCAAATACAAACCAAACGTCCACACACTTCCAAAACAATCTAAAATGGTACCCCACCATACCGAAACATCCATACAGTTCCATAACACAGGAAAACGAAACCATATCAAACGGTTCAAAAACTCCCAAAAACGTCCATACGCTTCCAAAACAAACCAAAATGGTACCACACCTTACCGTAACATCCATAAGGTTATTAGACACACAAAAACGAAACAATACCAAACGGTTCAAAACCACCCCCAAGCATCCATACCCTTATAAAACACACCAAAACGTTCATACGCTTCCAAAACACACAAAAATGGTACGACACCTTGCCGAAACATCCATACGGTTCGAAAACACACAAAAACGATACAATACCAAACGGTTCAAAAACACCCCAAAAAATCTCACACTTCCCAAACACACCAAAATGGTACAACACCTTACCGAAACATCTATATGATTCCAAAATACACAAAAACGATACAATACCAAACGGTACAAAAACACACCAAAACGTCCATACACTTCCAAAACAATCCAAAATGGTACCACACCTTACCGAAACATCTATATGATTCCAAAATACACAAAAACGATACAATACCAAACGGTACAAAAACACACCAAAACGTCCATACACTTCCAAAACAATCCAAAATGGTACAACACCTTACCGAAACATCTATATGATTCCAAAATACACAAAAACGATACAATACCAAACGGTACAAAAACACACCAAAACGTCCATACACTTCCAAAACAATCCAAAATGGTTCCACACCTTACCGAAACATCCATACGGTTATAAAACACTCAAAAACGATACAATACCAAACGGTTCAAAATCACCCCAAAACGTCCATATGCTTCCAAAACACACCAAAATAGTAACCACACCTTACCGAAACATCCATACGGTTCCAAAACACACAAAAATGAAACAATACCAAACGGTTCAAAAACACCCCAAAACGTCCGTACGCTTCAAAAACACACCAAAACGTTCATACGCTTCCAAAACACACCAAAATGGTACCACACCTTACCGAAACATCCATCGGTTCCAAAACACACAAAAACGAAACAATACCAAACGGTTCAAAAATACCCCAAAACGTCCATACGCTTCAAAAACACACCAAAACGTTCATACGCTTACAAAACACCCCAAAATGGTACCACAACTTACAGAAACATCCATACGGTTCCAAAACACTCACAAACGATACAATACCAAACGGTTCGAAACCACCCCAAAACGTCCATACGTTTCAAAAACACACCAAAACGTTCAGACGCTTCAAAAACACACCAAAATGGAACAACACCTTGCCGAAACATCCATACGGTTCCAAAACACTCAAAAACGATACAATACCAAACGGTTCAAAATCACCCCAAAACGTCCATACGCTTCCAAAACACACCAAAATGGCACCACAACTCACCGAAACATCCGTACGGTTCGAAAACACTCAAAAACGATACAATACCAAACGGTTCAAAAGCACCTTAAAACTTCCATACGCTTCCAAAACACACCAAAATGGAACCACACCTTACCGAAACATCCATACGGTTCCAAAACACACAAAAACTAAAGAATACCAAACGGTTCAAAAATACCCCAAAATGTCCATACGCTTCAAAAACACACCAAAACGTTCATATGCTTCCAAAACACACCAAAATGGTAACCACACCTTACCGAAACATCCATCGGTTCCAAAACACACAAAAACGAAAGAATACCAAACGGTTCAAAAATACCCCAAAACGTCCATACGCTTCAAAAACACACCAAAACGTTCATACGCTTCCAAAACACTCCAAAATGGTAACCACACCTTACCGAAACATCCATCGGTTCCGAAACACACAAAAACGAAACAATACCAAACGGTTCAAAAACACCCCAAAACGTCCGTACGCTTCAAAAACACACCAAAACGTTCATACGCTTTCAAAACACACCAAAATGGTACCACACCTTACCGAAACATCCATACGGTTCCATAACAAACGAAAACGAAAGCATTCCAAACGGTTCAAAAACTCCCAAAAACGTCCATACGCTTCCAAAACACACCAAAATGGTACCATACCTTACCGAAACATCCATGCGGTTATAAAACACACAAAAACGAAACAATACCAAACGGTTCATAAATACCCCAAAACATCCATACGCTTATAAAACACACAAAAACGAAACATCCATACCCCAAAACGTCCATACGCTTCCAAAACACACCAAAATGGTACCACAACTTACCAAAACATCCATACGGTTATAAAACACACAAAAACGAAACAATACCAAACGGTTCATAAATACCCCAAAACATCCATACGCTTATAAAACACACCAAAACGTTCATACACTTCCAAAACACACCAAAATGGTACGACACTTTGCCGAAACATCCATACGGTTCGAAAACACACAAAAACGATACAATACCAAACGGTTCAAATACAAACCAAAACGTCCACACACTTCCAAAACAATCTAAAATGGTACCACACCTTACCGAAACATCCATACAGTTCCATAACATACGAAAACGAAACCATATCAAACGGTTCAAAAACTCCCAAAAACGTCCATACGCTTCCAAAACAAACGAAAATGGTACCACACCTTACCGAAACATCCATAAGGTTATTAGACACACAAAAACGAAACAATACCAAACGGTTCAAAAACACCCCCAAGCATCCATACCCTTATAAAACACACCAAAACGTTCATACGCTTCCAAAACACACAAAAATGGTACGACACCTTGCCGAAACATCCATACGGTTCGAAAACACACAAAAACGATACAATACCAAACGGTTCAAAAACACCCCAAAAAGTCCACACACTTCCAAAACACACCAAAATGGTACAACACCTTACCGAAACATCTATATGATTCCAAAATACACAAAAACGATACAATACCAAACGGTACAAAAACACACCAAAACGTCCATACACTTCCAAAACAATCCAAAATGGTTCCACACCTTACCGAACATCCATACGGTTATAAAACACTCAAAACGATACAATACCAAACGGTTCAAAATCACCCCAAACGTCCATATGCTTCCAAACACACCAAATGGTACCAAAACTCACCGAAACATCCATAAGGTTCAAAAACACACCAAAAACGATACAATAACAAACGGTTCAAAAGCATCCCAAAACGTCCATACGCTTCCAAAACACACCAAAATGGAACCACACCTTACCGAAACATCCATACGGTTCCAAAACACACAAAAATGAATCAATACCAAACGGTTCAAAAACACCCCAAAACGTCCGTACGCTTCAAAAACACACCAAAACGTTCATACGCTTCCAAAACACACCAAAATGGTACCACACCTTACCGTAACATCCATCGGTTCCAAAACACACAAAAACGAAACAATACCAAACGGTTCAAAAACACCCCAAAACGTCCATACGCTTCAAAAACACACCAAAACTTTCATACGCTTACAAAACACCCCAAAATGGTACCACAACTTACCGAAACATCCATACGGTTCCAAAACACTCACAAACGATACAATACCAAACGGTTCGAAACCACCCCAAAACGTCCATACGTTTCAAAAACACACCAAAACGTTCATACGCTTCCAAAACACACCAAAATGGAACAACACCTTGCCGAAACATCCATACGGTTCCAAAACACTCAAAAACGATACAATACCAAACGGTTCAAAATCACCCCAAAACGTCCATACGCTTCCAAAACACACCAAAATGGCACCACAACTCACCGAAACATCCATACGGTTCGAAAACACTCAAAAACGATACAATACCAAACGGTTCAAAAGCACCTTAAAACGTCCATACGCTTCCAAAACACACCAAAATGGAACCACATCTTACCGAAACATGCCCCCAAAGGCACGTGTCTTTGGCGTTAGCCTGCGCGATGGATGTCCTATCGAGTGGCAGGTAGAACCCTTTGGAGATGACTTATATGCACGACGGGTATTGTAAGTGGCAGAGTGGCCTTGCTGCCACGATCCACTAACATTCAGCCCTGCGTCGCTCCGATTCGTCCCTCCCCTCCGCCCTTATCTTCTCTTTCCAAGAGTGAGGCGGAGGTTTGACGGACAAAAGTGCTCCAGGTCCTTCCAACCCGCGTGCATCTATTACTACCACTTTGTGCTGCGTCGTTCGGCTTCAACGCCGTCGCGCACTAGCAAAGCATGACGGGAAGTACACTTGAAATGGCACGTGCACGGCAAGCCGCGCTACATGAGCACGAAGAAGGCAAGTAGGGAATGCCGGCCGTGACTTGCGCGAAAGCCAAGGCCCAACATGAAGAAACATGCCTTTTTCGATGGGTGGCAAGGCTAAAGCAATTCTATGCTCGAAAAAAAGGACCGAAAAAGCCAAGGCAAGGCAAGCCGATAGCTTGTCACCAGGCTAGGCAAGGCATTGCTCACGGCATGCCAAGACCAAGTGCGGCCAAGGCATGGCAAGCGGATTGCAAGTCACTGGGCAAGGCAAGGCAATGCATTGCTCACGGCATGCCAAGACCAAGGGTGGCCAAGGCATGACTCACGGCATGCCAAAACAAGGGGTGGCCAAGGCAAGGCTCACGGCAAAGCCACAACAAGGGTTGGCGCCAAGGCCCAACATGAAGAAACATGGCTTTTTCGATGGGTAGCAAGGCAAAAGCAATGGAATTGGCATGGCACGACTCCATGCTCGAAAAGAAGACCGAAAAAGCCAAGGCAAGGCAAGCCGATAGCTTGTCACCAGGCGAGGCAAGGCATTGCTCACGGCATGCCAAGGCATGGCACTGGGCATGGCAAGCGGATTGCAAGTCACCGGGCAAGGCAAGGCAATGCATTGCTCACGGCATGCCAAGACCAAGGGTGGCCAAGGCATGACTCACGGCATGCCAAAACAAGGGGTGGCCAAGGCAAGGCTCACGGCAAAGCCACAACAAGGGTTGGCGCCAGGGCCCAACATGAAGAAACAAGGCTTTTTCGATGGGTAGCAAGGCAAAAGCAATGGAATTGGCATGGCACGACCACATGCTCGAAAAAAAGACCGAAAAGGCCAAGGCAAGGCAAGCCGATAGCTTGTCACCAGGCTAGGCAAGGCATTGCTCACGGCATGCGAAGACCAAGTGCGGCCAAGTCGTGGCAAGCCGATTGCTTTTCACCGGGCAAGGCAAGGCATTGCTCACGGCATGCCAAGACCAAGGGTGGCCAAGCCAAGACTCACGGCATGCCAAAACAAGCGGTGGCCAAGGCAAGGCTCACGGCAAAGCCGTAACAAGGGTTGGCGCCAAGGCCCAACATGAAGAAACAAGGCTTTTTCGATGGGTAGCAAGGCAAAAGCAATGAAATTGGCATGGCACGACTCTATGCTCGAAAAAATGACCGAAAAAGCCAAGGCATGGCAAGCCATGCCTAGTTGTCGGGTAACGGCTAAAAATTTGCTTAGCACCGGCTAAAAAGTAGCTTGTCACCGGGCAAATCAATGCAAGCATCAATATGATCTTGGCAAAACGCTCCAAAAACACTTGTGTAGTCACCATCTTGTGGGATTTTTGCAAAGTTAGTTTTCTATCTTTTTTTATTTTTATTTTTACGCGTTTTTAAGTCTTAGTTTTAACATTTTGTATTGTAGATGCCTCATTTTTCAACCCAATATAGTTACATAATTATTGTGTAGCTTGTTTATAATTTTTCGTGATTTTTCCACACCTTTTTTGTATTTTTTTTGTATTTTTTGGTATTTTTTATAATATTTATCTATTTATTTTTTGTTTAATTAATATAAAATTATTCTTTTGGCAAAAAATTCTGAATTTTTTTGTGGAGTTGCTCTATATTTTTGTGAAGATGTTTCAATTCAAAGTTTATGAAAAAAAGTTGTGAGGAAGGAAAAAAAGCCCATTATGACAGCTCGGACACTACCCATGTTCCTTCCTGCCACAAGGGAAAAGGCTAATTTTGCTACTATAGGGGGGGTGGTCTCCCTCCCGTGGGGAAGCCGTGGCCACCCGATGCCGGGTGTCAAGGCACGTTGCTATCGAGACCCCTCGGGCAATTCTTGGCCTTTTGGCTTTGGTTGCTCGTTGAAACACGGCCCGTCGGTAATGCTCGAAAAAAAGACCGAAATGCCCTTGAAACGAAATGCTATTGGAAGCCGTCCCGCAAGGCAAAGCACGGCTCTATCGGGCAAAGCAAGACTCTATCGGGCAATTGTTCGCCGTTTGGACTCAAAAAGCCGGTTTTGGCTAGGCACAGCCCGACTCTATCGAGCAAAAACTAGATTTCCCGCAAGGCTAAACACGACCTGTCGGTAATGCCCAAAAAGAACACCGAAAGACCCTTGAAACGGCATGCTACTATAACTGGTTTTGGCTAGGCGAAACGAGATTTTCTTTGCCGTTTTGGCTTGGCTGTGCCAGTCGTTATCGTCCACCGCCTAGCCGTCCATGTGTGTCCACATGTTTCCATGTGTCTCCAATTCCAAAGTGCCATAGTGCCGCCCCGTGATGCGCCCGCTCGCTTGGGTCTTTGATATAGCATGTTTGGAAAAAAAAAATCTAAATATTCTTATATCAAAGACCTGCCTGCTGCACGGCGGCACGGCACTAAGGCACTTTGGCACTTTGAAACACGAAACACTTGGAAACACTTGGGCAAACACTGGGCAAACACCTATGCCAAGGCGACGCTCTACACAAGGCATTGGGAATCGCTTGTGATGCTAGGCAAAAACAGCCAAGGGTGGGCAAAAACAATTGGCTGCTCTAGCCAAGGCGTGGCAAGCTGGCTCACCGGGCAAAGCCAAGGGTGGGCAAAAGCAATTGGCTGCTCTAGCCAAGGCGTGGCAAGCTGGCTCACCGGGCAAAGCCAAGGGTGGGCAAAAGCAATTGGTGCTTCAGCCAAGGCGCAAGCTGGCTCACAGGGCAAAGCCAAGGGTGGGCAAAAGCAATTGGTAGCTCTAGCCAACGGACTAAAAGTTCTTTGGGCATCGACAACCGTGTCGGGTATGGCCTGGGTATCAACCAAGCTGCTCTAGCCAAGGCATGGCAAGCCTATAGCTTGTCACCCGGCTAGGCAAGGCATTGCTCATGGCATGCCAAGACCAAGTGAGGCCAAGGCATGGCAAGCCGATTGCTTGTCACCGGGCAAGGCAATGCATTGCTCACGGCATGCCAAGACCAAGGGTGGCCAAGGCATTACTCACGGCATGCCAAAACAAGGGGTGGCCAAGGCAAGGCTCGTGGCAAAGCCATAACAAGGGTTGGTGCCAAGGCCCAACATGAAGAAACATGGCTTGGCCACCAAGTTGCTGGGTAACGGCTAAAACTTTGCTTAGTACCGGCTAAAAAGTAGCTTGTCACCGGGCAAATCAATGCAAGCATCAATATGATCTTGGCAAAACTCTCCAAAAACACTTGTATAGTCACCATCTTGTGGGATTTTCGCAAAGTTAGTTTTCTATCTTTTTTTATTTTTATTTTTACGCGTTTTTAAGTCCTAGTTTAAACATTTTGTATTGTAGATGCCTCATTTTTCAACCCAATTTAGTTACATAATTATTGTGTAGCTTGTTTATAATTTTTCGTGATTTTTCCACACCTTTTTTGTATTTTTTTTGTATTTTTTGGTATTTTTTATAATATTTATCTATTTATTTTTTGTTTAATTAATATAAAATTATTCTTTTGGCAAAAAATTCTGAATTTTTTTGTGGAGTTGCTCTATATTTTTGTGAAGATGTTCCAATTCAAAGTTTATGAAAAAAAGTTGTGAGGAAGGAAAAAAAGCCCATTATGACAGCTCGGACACTACCTATGTTCCTTCCTGCCACAAGGGAAAAGGCTAATTTTGCTACTATAGGGGGGGTTGGTCTCCCTCCCATGGGGAAGCCTTGGCCACCCGATGCCGGGTGTCAAGGCATGTTGCTATCGAGACCCCTCGGGCAATTCTTGGCCTTTAGGCTTTGGTTGCTCGTTGAAACACGGCCCGTCGGTAATGCCCGGAAAAAAGACCGAAATGCCCCTGAAACGAAATTCTATTGTAAGCCGTCCCGCAAGGCAAAGCACGGCCCTATCGGGCAAAGCAAGACTCTATCGGGCAATTCTTGGCCGTTTGGCTTCGAATACCCCTGGAAACACATCCCGTCGGTAATGCCCGGAAAAAAGACCGAAATGCCCCTGAAACGAAATTCTATTGTAAGCCGTCCCGCAAGGCAAAGCACGGCCCTATCGGGCAAAGCAAGACTCTATCGGGCAATTCTTGGCCGTTTGGCTTCGAATACCCCTGGTAATGCTCGGAAGAAAGACCGAAATGCCCCTGAGACGAAATGTTATTCTTTCCGGCCCAGCTAGGCAAAGCATGACTCTATCGGGCAAGGAAACACCCTGTCGGGCAATTGTTGGCCGTTTGGCCTCGGAAACCCGTGAAAAGATGACCCGTTGGTAACCATATCCAATAAAGGGCAAGGCAAAGCAAAGCACGACTCTATCGGGCAGCAACTAGATTTCCATGGCAGTTTGGTCTCAAATGCTCGTGCTTTCACGTCCCGTCGGTAATGCTTGTAGGCTCACAACCTCCATGATGCATTGGTGTTCCCATTGGGGGATGCCTCCTTGCTGAGAGGTAAACTCGTCGCCTAGGTGACGAGCGCCGGCCAACGGATCTCTGTTGGCTATGGCACCTACCCGATGATGCATTGGCATCCCCGCACGGCAAAATGTACCCGGCAAATGGTCTTTGATGGCTCATGCCAGGGTGCATAGCCCCGAGGATGCCTCCTTGTTGAGGGGTCTGCTTGTTGCCAAGGCAGCGAGCGCCGGCTGATGGTTCTCCGTTGGCTATGGCACCATCCCGGTGATGCATTGGTGTCCCCGCACGGAAAAGCGTAACTGGCTAATGGTCTATGATTCCTAATGCCACGGTGCGTAGCCTAGGGGATGCCTCCTTGCGGAGGGAGAAGCTTGTCGCCTTGGTGGCGAGCGCCGGTCGACGGTTCTCTGTTGGCTATGGCACTGTCCCTTCGAAAAACAACCTCAATGATGCATTGGTGTTCCTTTCGGGGGATGCCTCCTTGCTGAGAGGTAAGCTCGTCGCCTTGGTGGCGAGCGCCGGCTGATGGATATCCGTTGGCTATGGCACAATCCCGATGATGCATTGGTGTCCCCGCACGGAAAAGCATAACTGGCAAATGGACTTTGATTCCTAATATGCCACGGTGCGTAGCCCAGGGGATGCCTCCTTGCGGAGGAGCCTTGGTGGCGGCGCCGGTCGGCAGGTTCTGCATTGGCTATGGCCTTTGTCCCTTTGAAAAACAACCTCAACGATGCATTGGTGTTCTGGGGATGCCTCCTTGTTGAGGGGTAAGCTTGTCGCCTAGGTGGCGAGCGCCGGCTGATGGATATCCGTTGGCTATGGCACAATCCCGATGATGCATTGGTGTCCCCGCACGGAAAAGCGTAACTGGCAAATGGACTTTGATTCCTAATATGCCACGGTGCGTAGCCCGGGGATGCCTCCTGCGGAGGAGAAGCTTATCGCCTTGGTGGCGGCGGCCGGCCGATTCTCTGTTGGCTATGGCACTGTCCCTTCGAAAAACAACCTCGATGATGCATTGGTGTTGAAGCCCATCGAGGCAGGCGCACCATTGCAGAGAGGTAAGCCGGTTGCTGCAAATGCTTTATAAAATCATTGTTCATTTCAAAATCAAAAAACGAATTTGCAAAAATCTTACTCGATGATGCATTGGCGTTTCCTTCGGGGATTGCCTCCTTGCTGAGGGGTATGCGAAAATGAATTTTAAAAAATCTTCCCCGATGATGCATTGTCATTGCCTTCGGGCAATGCCTCCTTGCTGAGGGGTAAGCTTGTCGCCTAGGTGGCGAGCGCCGGTTGATGGTTATCCGTTGGCTATGGCAATGTCCCTTCGTTAACCTTCCTTTATGATGCATTGGTGTTCCCCGGGGATGCCTTCTTGTGGAGAGGTAAGCTCCTTGCCTATTTCAATGAGATTGGCGTGGAGCGCCGGTCGATGGACTCATCCACAAGCTACGGCACTGTCCCTTTGGTGTTCTTCCTTTATGATGCATTGGCTTCCTTTCGGGGGATGCCTCCTTGCTGAGAGGTAAGCTCGTTGCCTTGGTGGCGAGCGCCGGCTGATGGATATCCGTTGGCTATGGCACAATCCCGATGATGCATTGGTGTCCCCGCACGGAAAAGCGTAACGGGAAAATGGACTTTGATTCCTAATATGCCACGGTGCGTAGCCCAGGGGATGCCTCCTTGCGGAGGGGAGAAGCTTGTCGCCTTGGTGGCGAGCGCCGGTCGACGGTTCTCTGATGGCTATGGCACTGTCCCTTCGAAAAACAACCTCGATGATGCTATGGTGTTGAAGCCCTTCGAGGCAGGCGCACCATTGCGGAGAGGTAAGCCGGTTGCCTCAAATGCTTTATAAAATCATTGATCATTTCAAAATCAAAAACGAATTTGCAAAAATCTTACTCGATGATGCATTGGCGTTCCTTCGGGGAATGCCTCCTTGCTGAGGGGTATGCGAAAATGAATTTTAAAAAATCTTCCCCGATGATGCATTGTCATTGCCTTCGGGCAATGCCTCCTTGCTGAGGGGTAAGCTTGTCGCCTAGGTGGCGAGCGCCGGTTGATGGTTATCCGTTGGCTATGGCAATGTCCCTTCGTTAACCTTCCTTTATGATGCATTGGTGTTCCCTTCGGGGGATGCCTTCTTGTGGAGAGGTAAGCTCCTTGCCTATTTCAATGAGATTGGCGTGGAGCGCCAGCCGATGGATCTCATCCATTGGCTACGGCACTGTCCCTTTGGTGTTCTTCCTCTATGATGCATTGGCGTTCCTTTCGGGGGATGCCTCCTTGCTGAGAGGTAAGCTCGTTGCCTTGGTGGCGAGCGCCGGCTGATGGATATCCGTTGGCTATGGCACAATCCCGATGATGCATTGGTGTCCCCGCACGGAAAAGCGTAACTGGCAAATGGACTTTGATTCCTAATATGCCACGGTGCGTAGCCCAGGATGCCTCGCTAGCTTGTCGCCTTGGTGGCGAGCGCCGGTCGACGGTTCTCTGTTGGCTATGGCACTGTCCCTTTGAAAAACAACCTCAATGATGCATTGGTGTTCCTTTCGGGGGATGCCTCCTTGCTGAGAGGTAAGCTCGTCGCCTTGGTGGCGAGCGCCGGCTGATGGATATCCGTTGGCTATGGCACAATCCCGATGATGCATTGGTGTCCCCGCACGGAAAAGCGTAACTGGCAAATGGACTTTGATTCCTAATATGCCACGGTGCGTAGCCCAGGGGATGCCTCCTTGCGGAGGGGAGAAGCTTGTCGCCTTGGTGGCGAGCGCCGGTCGACGGTTCTCTGTTGGCTATGGCACTGTCCCTTCGAAAAACAACCTCGATGATGCATTGGTGTTGAAGCCCATCGAGGCAGGCGCACCATTGCGGAGAGGTAAGCCGGTTGCTTCAAATGCTTTATAAAATCATTGTTCATTTCAAAATCAAAAAACGAATTTGCAAAAATCTTACTCGATGATGCATTGGCGTTTCCTTCGGGGATTGCCTCCTTGCTGAGGGGTATGCGAAAATGAATTTTAAAAAATCTTCCCCGATGATGCATTGTCATTGCCTTCGGGCAATGCCTCCTTGCTGAGGGGTAAGCTTGTCGCCTAGGTGGCGAGCGCCGGTTGATGGTTATCCGTTGGCTATGGCAATGTCCCTTTGTGAACCTTCCTTTATGATGCATAGGTGTTCCCTTCGGGGGATGCCTTCTTGTGGAGAGGTAAGCTCCTTGCCTATTTCAATGAGATTGGCGTGGAGCGCCAGCCGATGGATCTCATCCGTTGGCTACGGCACTGTCCCTTTGGTGTTCTTCCTTTATGATGCATTGGCTTCCTTTCGGGGGATGCCTCCTTGCTGAGAGGTAAGCTCGTTGCCTTGGTGGCGAGCGCCGGCTGATGGATATCCGTTGGCTATGGCACAATCCCGATGATGCATTGGTGTCCCCGCACGGAAAAGCGTAACTGGCAAATGGACTTTGATTCCTAATATGCCACGGTGCGTAGCCCAGGGGATGCCTCCTTGCGGAGGGGAGAAGCTTGTCGCCTTGGTGGCGAGCGCCGGTCGACGGTTCTCTGTTGGCTATGGCACTGTCCCTTCGAAAAACAACCTCGATGATGCATTGGTGTTGAAGCCCATCGAGGCAGGCGCACCATTGCGGAGAGGTAAGCCGGTTGCTTCAAATGCTTTATAAAATCATTGATCATTTCAAAAATCAAAAACAAATTTGCAAAAATCTTACTCGATGATGCATTGGCGTTTCCTTCGGGGATTGCCTCCTTGCTGAGGGGTATGCGAAAATGAATTTTAAAAAATCTTCCCCGACGATGCATTGTCATTGCCTTCGGGCAATGCCTCCTTGCTGAGGGGTAAGCTTGTCGCCTAGGTGGCGAGCGCCGGTTGATGGTTATCCGTTGGCTATGGCAATGTCCCTTTGTTAACCTTCCTTTATGATGCATTGGTGTTCCGTTCGGGGGATGCCTTCTTGTGGAGAGGTAAGCTCCTTGCCTATTTCAATGAGATTGGCGTGGTGCGCCAGCCGATGGATCTCATCCTTGGCTACGGCATTGTCCCGTTGGTGTTCTTCCTCTATGATGCATTGGCGTTCTTTTCGGGGGATGCCTCCTTGCTGAGAGGTAAGCTCGTTGCCTTGGTGGCGAGCGCCGGCTGATGGATATCCGTTGGCTATGGCACAATCCCGATGATGCATTGGTGTCCCCGCACGGAAAAGCGTAACTGGCAAATGGACTTTGATTCCTAATATGCCACGGTGCGTAGCCCAGGGGATGCCTCCTTGCGGAGGGGAGAAGCTTGTCGCCTTGGTGGCGAGCGCCGGTCGACGGTTCTCTGTTGGCTATGGCACTGTCCCTTCGAAATACAACCTCGATGATGCATTGGTGTTGAAGCCCTTCGAGGCAGGGGCACCATTGCGGAGAGGTAAGCCGGTTGCTTCAAATGCTTTATAAAATCATTGATCATTTCAAAATCAAAAACGAATTTGCAAAAATCTTACTCGATGATGCATTGGCGTTTCCTTCGGGGAATGCCTCCTTGCTGAGGGGTATGCGAAAATGAATTTTAAAAAATCTTCCCCGAAGATGCATTGTCATTGCCTTCGGGCAATGCCTCCTTGCTGAGGGGTAAGCTTGTCGCCTAGGTGGCGAGCGCCGGTTGATGGTTTTCCATTGGCTATGGCAATGTCCCTTCGTTAACCTTCCTCTATGATGCATTGGTGTTCCCTTCGGGGGATGCCTTCTTGTGGAGAGGTAAGCTCCTTGCCTATTTCAATGAGATTGGCGTGGAGCGCCAGCCGATGGATCTCATCCATTGGCTATGGCACTGTCCCTTTGGTGTTCTTCCTCTACGATGCATTGGTGTTCCTTTCGGGGGATGCCTCCTTGCTGAGAGGTAAGCTCGTCGCCTTGGTGGCGGGCGCCGGCTGATGGATATCCGTTGGCTATGGCACAATCCTTATGATGCATTGGTGTCCCCGCACGGAAAAGCGTAACTGGCAAATGGACTTTGATTCCTAATATGCCACGGTGCGTAGCCCAGGGGATGCCTCCTTGCGGAGGGGAGAAGCTTGTCGCCTTGGTGACGCGCCCCGGTCGCATGTTCTCTGTTGGCTATGGCACTGTCCCTTCGAAATACAACCTCGATGATGCATTGGTGTTGAAGCCCTTCGAGGCAGGCGCACCATTGCGGAGAGGTAAGCCGGTTGCTTCAAATGCTTTATAAAATCATTGCTCATTTCAAAATCAAAAACGAATTTGCAAAAATCTTACTCGATGATGCATTGGCGTTTCCTTCGGGGAATGCCTCCTTGCTGAGGGGTATGCGAAAATGAATTTTAAAAAATCTTCCCCGACGATGCATTGTCATTGCCTTCGGGCAATGCCTCCTTGCTGAGGGGTAAGCTTGTCGCCTAGGTGGCGAGTGCCGGTTGATGGTTATCCGTTGGCTATGGCAAATGTCCCTTCGTTAACCTTCCTTTATGATGCATTGGTGTTCCCTTCGGGGGATGCCTTCTTGTGGAGAGGTAAGCTCCTTGCCTATTTGAACGAAATTGGCGTGGAGCGCCAGCCGATGGATCTCATCCATTGGCTATGGCCATGTCCCTTTGGTGTTCTTCCTCTACGATGCATTGGTGTTCCTTTCAGGGGATGCCTCCTTGCTGAGAGGTAAGCTCGTCGCCTTGGTGGTGAGCACCGGCTGATGGATATCCGTTGGCTATGGCACTGTCCCTTCGTTAACCTTCCTCTATGATTCATTGGTGTTCCCTTCGGGGGGTGCCTTCTTGGGGAGAGGTAAGCTCCATGCCAATCTCAATGAGATGGGTGGCGAGCGCCAGTTGATGTATCTCATACATTGGC